>JAYKKI010000038.1:14580000-15960000 GCA_039881145.1 Druceiella hillmani | reverse complement strand
ATGTTGATTACTAACACAAGAGTTTGCTCTGCTGCAGCCAATTTCAATAGGATCTGCAATAAACGCAAAATTTGAGATAAGTATCGACTACATGACCAGTAATAGATTACAATAGCCCCGTGAGAACAGACCCTGCTACGTAATTATCAGTAGGGTCATCACGATAATAACGACGAATGCTAATTAAGTCGATGCTTTTAAAACTGAACGTAGAGTCAAGATAAATACCACAGACAGGGTTATTTATGTGACCTGATTCTGCCTGTTTTAATTGTAATCGGTATTACTTCTACGTAAGGCATTAGAAGATTGTTTCGCGATCGAGTGTTTTCACGACGAGAGTGACCTAACCGTAGAGTGATAATGTAATACTTAACAATAGACACTACACGATTAAACTGCAGGCTCAACTCGACATTCACATGCAAATTCGTCGTTGCATTAAAAAACGGAATCTTTCGAGCCAACATATCCTTTATAAGGTTCTCTTGAAGTCACACTGCTTTCCTCAAACTTGTTAATGCTTAGTTTATCAATATTTTTTTGCTACCTGACAATTTTCCTAGAGACTTATTACATTTTTTCGCTTTGATTTCTCAACCACAGAGGTGATATAATTAAAAAAATATATGCATAATTATATAAAATGGGTTTCAGAAATATTGAAAAGGAAACTGACTTACAAAATACACGAAAATGCCCAGAGAGTCTCTAATTAAACTTCTATTTAGCTCATATTGCGACAAGTAGGAGTTATCAAAGATCTATAAAACTGAAAATATCAGTATGTATTTAATAACTTTCGATGGCGTAATTCTAAAATATTTTCAATGTTTTAAAGAAAGACTAAAAATGGCACTCAACTTTTTTGAAAAATTAAAGTTAACTTTAACATGTTTCCTCCAAATGTTGAAATATTTTTAGAATATTAAATATTGTTTAACTTTACCGCGGTCCACGCACACGGGTTTTCATTGACATTAGTATGTTAACATTTTTAATACCGATTGTTGGACGATTAATATTCGACTCGGCGTGCGATTAAATAGAAAATATGTACCCAACTGTACATACAAAAAAAATTTTAAAAAAAGAAATATATATACATATATATATATATATATATGTATATATATATATATGTGCATATATATATATATATATATATATATATATATATATATATATACAGGGTGACTAGTGGCAGATTTCAATGTTTGAAAAATTGTAAAAAAAACTACACCTCTAATACATTATTAAAAACCACTTTTTCCAAATGGCGGCCATCGAGTCTGACACACTCTTCGAGTCTAGCACGCATGTTTTCAAAAACGCGTTTGCAGAGCGACTGGGGTATCCTACTGACTTCGGCTCGAATATTTTCTTTAAGTTGTGTCACAGTGCTCGGATTTGTTTTGTAAACAACGGATTTTAAGTATCTCCATAAGAAAAAGTCACATGGGCTTAAATCGGGTGACCTAGGTGGCCACGGTACGGTACCGTTTCGGGATATGTTTTTTTCTGAAAATAACTGCCGCGCTGCATTCATGGACACATTAGCAGTGTGAGCTGTGGCCCCGTCCTGCTGGAACCATGTGTTTTGGTTGAAGGATGGGCTATTCTGTAGTTTTACTCTGAAAAAGTCATTTAACATCTGGGCATATCTCTCCGAATTCACAGTTACAGTTTGGCCACGTTGATTTTCAAAGAAATAAGGCCCTATGATTGCAGATACAGACATGGCACACCAGACTGTTACTTTAAGCTTATGTAAAGGCTCTTGATGCATTTGTCTTGGGTTGTGGACATCCCAGTAACAAAAGTTCTGCTTATTCACATATCCTCCAATGTGAACGTGAGCTTCGTCACTAAAGAATATGTTGCCCATCCGGGTAGCAATACGAAATCTTAACAACATCACCTCCGCGTAAGTTTTTCTTAATTCAAAGTCAGAATCGTGTACATCTTGAACTATTTTAATTTTATATGGATGGAGCTTGAGCTTTTTTTGCATTATTACCTGTAAAGTTGATTTCGGAATTCCCAATATCGATGAACGTGTACCCAGTGATAAACAGGGAATTTCAACGACAGAAACCATAACACGCTCGACATTTTCATCCGTGGCTACCAATCGTGTAGGTCCTGGCCTGGGCCTATTTAATGTTGATCCTGTAGCTCTGAAACTTGCTACCCATGACTGAATGAGGTTGATCGATGGTCCATCACGTAATCGACGAATACTGTAACGATTATTAAATCGACGGCGTGCTACAGACAGCGAAAATCCACTCGAAATGTACGGCAAAAGCGCGGTGCTCTCCACTCCACTGTTCCATGGCTACTAAAACATCCGCACCGCTTGCGCTTCTAACGACGTCCCCCGCGCCCCTCTTATGTGTTGCGTTCAGAAACTATGTTTGTTCAAACTTTGAAATCTGCCACTGGACACACACACATATATATATATATATATATATATATATATATATATACATATATATATATGTTAATAAAAACCATATATACATGTGTCTTTACAAAGAGACAAAGTTTAGGATAAAATACAGGAAACGTCACTGAAACTTGCCTCTATCTATCTAAGTCTATTGCCGTTACCTTTTCCAACATTCGAGTTAAAGTGAAGTAACCGCCCAAGTTGTTTGCAAGTAAAACATTTCAGACCGGGAAAATGAGGTTTATTTAAATGGTTTAAGCACGTCGTGTTTTCAACTTGCGTTTGATATTAGCATGTCGCAAATTGAGTTGCACTTGTTTACAGCGCTGTGGTTACTTGATCCGTTTAGTTCAAACTCGTTTGTATTTCAAAGTTGTGTTATGTCCTATGCTTTAATTGGGTAATTGTTTTTTTTTTATGTGTCCAGCTTATTAAGGCAATAAAACATACACGGAATTTTTATTAAAACATTCTGCAATTTAAATTTATTTGGAGAGAAAACTTCTTTAGACGCACTTGTTTACTTTTTCTGAGCAGCGAACAAAAGTGAGCCGTAACGCTCGGGTTGGTGACCCTGAATCGGTGTTATTGCTGTTGTATATAATGAGTTTGAATATTAGTGTATATAATCAATGTAATATTTCAAGTCTATATCGTTAGTGTTTAATATTTTATTTTAGAGTAGTTTAAAATAATATGCCTTATTGCATTTAAAAAAAATAATCATGCAATTTTCTTAATTCGCTGAACTAATATGTATCATATAGCATCAATGTAATTATTTTTATGCATACATACATTTTCAAATTAGAACTTTTTACTTCTATCGTGTAGTAATAGGCATACAGCAGAAAATTTTTTGAAAAATATTGTTTCCGTTGGTCTACGGAATAAAGGAATAAACTTTATTAGAAATATACAATTAAATCATTTTAGTTTCTGTTTTTAGTTTTAAAATAACGTTTTATTTGCAGCAAAATATGTAAATATAATTTTTTCTTGTTTCCTTGAATAGGTTTTGTTACAGGTAGCCTTGTTAGGAAATAAAATGGCCATATTATATTTAGCGATTTTGAAACAGAATACTTCGAATTTTTCAGGAAATTATTTTCCACATTTTATATTTAATTTACCTTCATTTTTAGTTTGAGTGCTAAATTAAATATAATTTTCAATATAATATTAAGAATAGTGACCTGTAATAGGTTGTCAAAAAGTTTAAATAGTTTGGTCTATGTTGACTTGAGCAATTCAATATTTATCAACATTTCAGAAGAGTTCAAATGTAAATAAGTTTCCAGAAAACAAAACGTTTACAAAAAATAATGAAAAATAAAAACGAGACATTTATTAGATAATCTAACTCACGGGGCTGTAAAATAAATATAGCCACTTTCAATGCTTTAACATATGATTTATACAGAGCGTGGCAACGATCATTTATGCGCGGAAATAGATGTAGAGAATAGCATTTAGGGACCATTTTCTAGTAAAATTAAATATAAGCTACGTGTTTTCTAAATCACTTTGATAATGATTTAAAACTAGCATATGTATTCAGGCAAATCGTGAACATAATTTTTAAAAAATTAAAACGAATTACAGGGACGAATTACGTGAATAACTAAAATGAGAGCCTATCATATTAACGCTTTCAACGTTCCAATTGAAACAAGATTACTGTCTGAATTGTTTGCTAGGTAAGATATTTTAGTTTGAGCAAATGGAGATTATGGAAATGGTCGTTGAAACTGGAATGCTGTCTGCGTCGGGTTTGTAATTAACATTTTGCAAATTAAGTTCTACTTACGGTGCTGTAGTTACACGATCTAATTAGTTTGGATTTGTATCTGCGTAAATCGATATATATTTGTACGATGTACGTATTTTTAATACAAATTTATTATTTTTTATATTTTAGTTTTTAAAGAGTTATTTTTACCGAGTTTTATTGCCAAAAACGTAAACTATTGCTCTCAGTAAGCAATAAAATTCTAATTTTGAATACAAATTTTAAAATGAAGTTAGTTGGGTTCTTATTATAAAACACGTTTTGTTATAAAGAAAAGATTATTATTTTAGTAAACTTAGTGTTAAATTTAAAATAGTTTTTATTAATATTCCTAGTCCAATTTGTTTCCGAGCAGAGCATTTATTGTTACGAGAGTTAAATACTTGCTATCAATTTATTTCTTTTTTACTATCTCCATTGTTTAACAGAACTAAATCGAAACTCAACCGCACTTTTTTTGGTATAAACGTTAAAGCAACCACTTAATAGATTTGCATTTAATTAACCTATTTTAATAGTAAAACCAGCTATGAATATTTTTATGTAATCGATTTTTAATTATTAGGAATAAATAAGTACTTAGTAATGTATTATTTTCAATCTTGTCGAAGTGGATAAGTGACAAATGACAGTACCCAATTATTTACTTTCTTGTTTATTATCTCCGAATATTCTATAATTCTGCCAGAAATTTATACTTTATCTTTTTATAAACGTTTTAATCGTTTTATTAAAGCAGCTTCCTGGAACCAAAGTGGAAATACATGTATGTGTGTATATATGTATGTGTGTGTGTGTGTGTGTACATATATATATATATATATATATATATATATATATATATATATATATATATATATATATATGTATATACATGTTAAGTAAAAAGGGCAAAGAATTATTGACAAAAAACGAAGGTACCCGTAGAAGAGAATCCGAAGAAAGTGTAAAAATGAACAAGTTTCCAATCAAGTTTTTCTGTCAAACTTCACGATGGATGTCGAAATTCAAGCGTGTGTTAAAAATATTCTTCGGTCCTGGATATTTTCATAAGGGGGTATAATGGAGAGCGGTAATAATATCTCGACGCCTGAAACCCTTATCTAGATATGGCGTCAGTCAACTTGTCACGTACAGATGAGATAAAGTAAAACAACGCATTTTAGGATGTCACTTATTGTAGAAAGAGGAAAAGGGGAAAATGTAAATAACTTATTGCTTACATGCTTAGATTTTAAACTGTTACAGTACAACTTTTTGAAAGGGAGAAAAATGACGAATTTCTTGTTGAACTAAACTGGCTAATTTTTTTAATAATAAATGCTCCAATAAAGATATAAATGATATTCAGGGTATTTCGCCATAATTGTTTTATCATTCGCCACTTAGTGTGCGACTTGGACGAAAAATTGCATTAAATATTTTTACATTTCTGATTTTTAATCAGTTAGATCTTAATATACAATTCAGAAAATATTACTGGTTTATTTTTAACAAAGCTGCTTATTTAATTAGGGTATTTTGAAAAAGTAAGTTGGTAATACATTTGTAAATTTCAAAAAATTTAAACAGATATTACTTTATGGCAAATACAAATTTTATAATAGACGTTTAAAGTTGGAAAATTAAAGCTGTGAAAATGGATTGGTTTATGACCGCCGAACACGCGACTCCGCCTAATTTAAGCTCGTGATTAGCCCGCCTAGCGACATTGAGTTGTGCCTATAACGCTGTGCTTGCTTGATCTGATTTGTCATAATCTGTTTACGTGTTTCTATGTGTATATTCTTGTTAATTGATTGGCGTAATACTTGTACGGATGCGACTGATTATAAAGCGTCAGTCAATCAAATAATATTTTCGTATTCATTTAATTTTAAAAGTAACTAACATGAATATTAAAATTATTTCAGTGTTTCAGTATGACACAAGTTTTTGCTCATTGTATACCTTATGAGTACTTGTATTTTGAAAAAAATAAAATTAATTTTTATTTCTTTATACATTTTTAAATTTTACGTCTGGTGATATTATTACATTGGACTTTTGCATTCATTTAATAGTTTACAGCTCGGTTATAGTCAAGGATTTTATACACCCTTGCAATTTTTGTTGTGGTGTAAATAGATATATTGTAATTATCCGACAATAAAAAAATTTAAGAGACTGACCTGATGTTTTTCGCTTTTTATTCATGTATTTATTAACTGTTGATACAAAATATTAAAAGATTATCCGTAATTAAGGAATGAATATAATGAGTTCATTTTTTGTCAAGTCATACAAAATATTTTTTCACCTATGTGCTTCATTTATTGTAAATGTAAAGATAGTCAAAGCAGTGCGCTTTTTGTAAATTTAAAGCAATAAGCGTTAAAACTGATTATGGTCTAATAAATATGATAAATCATATAAGTGAAAAAAATAGTCAAAAAAATGTTAAATTACCTGTAAAAGTTTGATGATTTTTCAATAATAAGTGGACTACCTGCAAGGTTTAAGGGGCCCTACCCCTTAAACCTTGCATGTATTCAAATTTCAGAAAGAAAACAACTATTACGAAAAATATATATTTGTTATAAATAGTCACGTTTATTACAGGGATTTTTTTTAATGTTAACATATTTGATATTGTGTCATGAGTGTAATAAATTACAGAACACATCTTAATTTTTGGTGAACTCGCCTCTCTGGAATGTACATGATGAGCCTTAAGTTTTATCCACATTACAAATTTGCAATCTATCTAATACTAATTTTGATGCAAAATAGATTTTATGTTTCACCATAACCGTTTCAGGATCATAAGTATTTTTAATTGAATATCCTTAATATTATTTAACATCTAAAACATTTTAACTCTTAAATAATTAAGGGACGTGACATATAATTTTCTAATTCTAATGAAAATAAAAATTGAAGTAATGTTTTTTGTTGTTTACATAGTTATTATGTTATGCAACAATTTCTCCTAAAATATAAGACGTCTTTTTAGAGGAAAATAATTTTTACGTCATGTGTAGATTTAGATTACTCGCCTTGCCGAAAACATTTTTAATTGAACTAGTAGCTAAGGAAACTATTAAGAAGCGCAAGGATTGCAAAAACTAGGTTTTTCAATGAAACGACAACTACTGTGGTTAACCACTATCTTCGTACAAGTAGTGTTATCCGTTAATGGGTGTCATTGTCGACTTTTAAATATCATCACCGTCATTTGGAGTCGTCATTCATCAATTCTAATATATTCAATCCACCACAATACATGTGCGGTTTATCATTGGAGAATATCAATTTTTAATTTTTTAATTTCATTACCATATAGCACAAGAAATTTTCTATCCGTGGTTTTGTCATTGCACTTAACTCTTAATAAGTTAACCTAATTACAACATTTGTACCTACCATTTATGGTTGAAGTATTTGATTTGGCCTCCATAACCATAATGAAGTTTTTCTGATCCATTTCAGCTTGTAATAATTCAACAATAAAAATGATTTTACTTATTACAAAACAAAAGTGATGATATAAACCTGTTAATCATTTTGCAGCAACCTGTGTACATACCAAAAAAAACAATAAACGTATACATGCACTCATTTTTTTTTAAAATCCGATGAAGATCCAACATACCATTATAAAAAACCGTGTCTGGTAACAACGTAACAAATGTTGGTCAACATGTATCAAAATAATATTTTCAAAAATTATTACAAGTAGAAAAAATACTCTACTATGAAGATATTTACAAAACAATAATATAGGAACATATAATAAAAGTAACACAGAAATATTGTTATTGAAAATTTTTGTCCGTGTGTTTGTTTGAACATGCATCAAGTAGAAACTATTGATCCAATTTCGACAGACTTTTTTTTAAAACATAAAATTTACCTAAAGTAATACTTTCTTTTCATCAAAATCGGTTCACCCAACCAGAAGACGTGCGAACCTGGCATTTTCAAAAATTCAGCTCTTTAAACATAATTATTACACAAAAGAGTATTGTATCTATGCAAATAAATTCATGACGCTACGTGTATTTTAAATCGCATAATGAAATTTTCCACCCAGATATACATTAACGAAATGGGCATGGCTAAGAATGATGTATAGAGTGGTGCGGGAATGCTGCCCGAACGCGAGCAAACACATGAGGATGGACATAGCTTTCAGTCGTCTTCCGTGTATAAAATTTTCCATGTTGTATGTATTCGTTATAACTTAATTCACTCAATTTAATATTTTGAACCCAATTAAATGAAACCTTTACCACGACCTAGGTTTTGTTGTATTACAACATCTTCAGATGGGCTATTAGCAAAGATATCTAAACCTTTGCTACAAAATTAACGCCAAATATATTCAACAATATTTTGAACTGAATAATAAAATTTTTATTCTCAATATTTATAATGTAACTCTTTCGGTGGATTCAGTATCACGCTGTATAAATTTGATATTTGCGTATTTTATTATCTATACATATAATGCAATTATAGAACTGTGTCTGTACATTGAAATAATTTTGGAAAAGATTTATATCGTGGTGAATAACTCTACAACCGATCATTAAAGAAAAAATGAATGGCAATTTGACATTTCAATACAAGGTGTGTTTACTTTTATAATTATTATAATAGATGATGTTAAGTGTATTATATTATGATTTAATAGGAAGTAGGTTTTCATAGATAAATTGTTGGCTATGAAAACGATTTTTCGGGAGAAAAATTATTTAAATACTTTGTAAAGGGCATTTACGCTCTCAATACCATACATAAAAATACAAATAATTATTTTAAGTTTATTATATAAATAAATAACAGGTCTTTCTTCGGTAATGGTGTCTGCTTTTTAAATAAAATAAATGAGGATATAATTAATATACAAAATACAAACCGAGTATTAAGCACGTGCTTACTTTAAAAGCTTAATGTCAAGAATTATGTCGATGAAAGAGATGTGTAGAAATCGATATATTAATGTAAATTCTGTGATTAAGAATAATTAATTAGTTTAATTGTAGATATATAGACTATAATGTTATTTAATTACAACCATTAGAAAGTAGATTGTCGCTTGTGAAAACAGGCCTTAGTAATTCTACTTGATGTAATTAACCAAATTAAAAATAATATTTTCTAAAAGCCCACGTGCAACCGTAGTCAAGGATATGGCGGGTATCATTATATTTTATTACTAAATTGTATATTTTATATCAATTTCGCAACTTGTATTTAATAAGTAATGAGCGTTTTTAAAAAAAGTGAAGAAATGGAGAAGTTTATTAGAAACTTCTAGAATATTCTATGATCGAATATATTTGAAGGACGCACAGTGTTCTTTATCGTCACTTATAGATTTCTCATTAATGAATTACGGTCGAGAAAATGAGAACGATGATAAAACCTATCTTGTTGCTGCTTGCTTCGTAAATTTAAATTGGTCGTTCTGCAAGAGAAGCTACACGAAGTATATGTCAGAGAGTAACTCTTCTCAAATAGCATCGCTATTTCTGAAGTAAGGCTTTAGAGACAGCATCACTATTTCTGAAGCTAATGCATAACAACAGTGCTAGCAAATCCGGAGTTACAATTACTCTTAAGGAACAAATCCGGGTCTGGCTGAACAGTTAATGGTCACAGGCTATCAACGTGGAATGTGGATAATAACATTTAAAGCCCTCACGGTACAATATTTATGCGAGTTGTAGCCAAAATTTACAAAGTTATAGTGTTTGGATACACCAGAAGTTAAGTCAGAATCTGCTGAATTGTGATGCTTGACATACAAGTACTCAAATGTTGAATATTTCACTATGCATCCCTTATTTTATATCAGAAAGTTTTTGTTTCTAACATAATTTTAAAAAAAAGGTCAAGACGCTTCAAAGACTACAACAGTGCTCTAAATGTGTTACTTGAATCGTATTTTTAATACTCAATCATGATTATTTTTTGTTGTATTTGGTATTTAGAAGAATCAAACACAACATTGTTGCTAACATAAAACATTATATTACTTTACACAATTGAAAACTAGATGTTGCTATTTAAATGGGATTTATATTTACGATCGCTATTTGTCTTCATCGATAATAGTAATTTATTAGATCTGAAATTATAAAAACAATATTTTTTTACTGTATGTAGCATTTCCCTTTTTTGAGTCGCTTTGATATCATATTAATAAATAACAGAACTGTTGAACTGCTCATAAAACGATTAGAAATATGTATTTTAACAAATTTGAATTCATATATTTGGGACTAAACATTTTTCAAATTTAAATACAAGTTCTTTTTTTTGCATTCTTTCATATTTGTAAAATAATTATGATTCTGTTGAAAAATGTTACGATTTGTATAGATAGCCAAAATAACTAATCTGAATGAAAAAATCTTAGTCCAAGGAAAAAACGTGGGCAGTCATGGGGACTGGCAACAGTAGTGACAACTTAAAACTATAAAATAATTATATATACTTTTGCATTAGCAACCATATTTACAAAATTCAACGCATAAAACTGAAATGATCATAAAATATTACATCATAATTTTACTATCCGTGGCAAAAATATTATCGGACAACTAAAAATCTGTTTTGCCGCGCCCGTAAGACAACTCCTAAGCCAGTATGAAATTCTCATTGAGTGATGGATTACAGAAGTCAAATATTAAAAAAAAAAGAATGAATAATATCAAATATTTAAATGAAAATATTGATACGAATATTGGAAATATTTGAAAACAAATGCTTTGTTTTTGTTATTTATTTTTCTATGTAAAAATATTGACTTACTTAATATTCGCTGTTGTACTGCACAGTGATCCTACAGTTAAAAAATTAAAATAATAATCAAACTAAAACACAATGTAAACAATGCACAGTATATACATTGAACTTTCCATATAGTCCATTTAACTTTATTTTTATAGATATACACAGCACTAATGTTGTACATGTTACCCTCATAGTTACAGCTATACTGCTATAATATCATGTCGGTGACGCGAACCTATAATATTTTCCCCTACCAAAAATCGTACAATGTGCCCAAAGAAGATTTCATTTCAAAAATTTTAATGATTTATACCTTGGAAAAGGACCTTAAAGATTATTTTATAATTTATCAAGACTCCTTAAGGAAAAAACTGAAGTTATAGTCAATATTCCTTTTACTGCCGCGTAGATTCCGAATCATTTTCAAAACTTAATCGCTTTTCTAAATAACCTTGGGAATTATGAACTACCATAAATAATTTAGCTTTATTATCCAACACTTACGCTGATTGTTAACAACTTAGATTAATGCTTTCTCAAGTCTAATGTATATTTCCAATGATCTCATCAAATATTATAGCACTACCGACATCATCCGCAAATAAATAATATTATGTAATCTTGATGTCTCACTCTTGTGCCGCCAAGTAAAAGATGCTTTCTATATATTAATTTACCACACTCTAGGTGTAATATTTTATATAATCGAAAATTTTAATTGTATTATAATTTGGTTTTTCTTCTCTGTTCTATTAATGAATAGTTGATTTCCAGTTTATTTTACAGTGATTTTAAATATTTTACTCAATCGACAAAATAAACGTATTTTGTCTAATTATGGAGAATTTAAATTTTGATTTAAAATACAGTTTGCCAAATATGAAACTTTTTGTTTACGCTTAATATTTTCATTCCAACCTTTCCATTTCTTTCTTTTGTTTTATGAAGATTAGAGATAACTAGATTTATACGAACAAGTGTTTATATATTCGTAATTACAAATGATAATAAGTAAATCGTATTATTGGAATACTTTCTATTCAAAAAGACAAAATACTATATGAGGAGTATATTGATTTTCAATAAGTATTTGATTTCGAGGTTCAAATATTCCTTATATTATATTTCTTTTAAAATATAATATTGCAGTTTCAAATGTAAAATTAATCACTTATGAAGAAATGAGCATGAATCATCCAAACATAAATTTCATGAATTGTGACAATGAACATGAATTTTAAATGATTGCTCAATTTTTTTTCGAATTAGTTACCATAAATTTTATGGAATTTAATTCTGAATTATAATTAAAGTATAATTTAATCTATCGTTCTACAGAAGAAACTATTTCAAGAATCATGTGAAGACGCATAAATGTAGACACAATTATAGACTGATTTAAATTAATGTTACTTGTGAAAATATCATTCGATACTGAAAATGTAATCTATAAGCCCCCTTTGAATTTTGCATTACTTTAATTTGTTTTTGACCATCTCTACATGTACCATTTAACTAGTTTAAATGCATGTCTATATAACTATATATTTAATCATCCCACTTATATACGAATATTTTACAATTTATAACGGTAGCTACGCCGCAATAGCTTGTATGAAAAAAACGTAATACCTTATATAGTTTTCAACCAATGTATAATGACATGTTAATAGAATATCTATTTCCGAACCCACATATATACGTGACTAATATTGAAATCATAAAACAGTATTATGTGTGTGCGGGTATGTGTGTTTGTGTATGTGATATTGGCCCATTAGTCGGAGTTGTTCTAATGGCATGTTTTTAAATAAAGAAACGTGAAGAACATACAGACCAACAAAGAATTATGTTAATTCTGACTCATATAATAAACTTATACTTGAATGCTGGAATTTTGTGCTCGCGCGTTTCTAAAATAGGAGTGATTTCATATTTTACTTTTTACATTAAATTTCTTTTCAGTAATGTTTTTAATTTCCCAGTTTTAAAATAAAGCACAACTTAAAGACTAATTTGGTCTAAATTACAGCAACAATATAAGTTTTTCTGTCACCATCAATTCAACTATTCGATGTAGTTTACAGTCATTCAAATGTTTTAATGTTACACAACTCTCTAAGGGTTATTAAACCACCGTATGTTCAAAATTCACTCCGCTCACTTTGAGTAAACATTCTTAGAATTTAAAAAATCAAGGATAACGAGAATCATGTTGCCGCAGAGAATTTCAAGGAAAAGGTGTTTTCTTTTTTTAATTATAAATCTAAACATATAATAAAATTGTAACAGAGTTAATTCTGCGCATGGAAAATGGCACAGAAAGAGTGATTCATTTAGCGCATAGAATGATAATAGAAGCCGGAAAAACTTTTGTCTGTCTGTTTATTACTTTGTGCGTTAATCACGCAAAATTTACTGGACGAAGTTTGATGACATTTTGTAGGGTAATAGTTTATAGCCAAGAACAACATATGAAAGGAAAAAAGAAAATTTCTTAAGTGAAGATAGTGTGTTTACTTTTCCTTATTAGTTTCCGCATTAATTAAAGCGTCTTTTTCCTTTTGATGAAATATAATTTTTATGTAATTGGTACGATCTGCTTAGAGCAGAATATTTGGAAAAATACCTAATGATTTGAATCGAACCTTGTAAAGCTTTGAAGTAGTTGTTTACTCCTTTCGCACGGATATGTTTTCGTCCTTTAAGGAAAGTTTACGCAGACATCGCATTGAAATTCTTTGCAAATATGGAGAATTATTTTGCTTGATAAAATAAAATTTAATATCGTTCTAGGGACCCTCGATACAATTTATGTCAATAAATGTGATCTGTGATACGAATATTCAGTATATAGTGCGAAAACGTCAATAATATCTAACTTCAAAAACAGGCATTGACGTTCATGTGATTTGACGATCATACTACGTTTTTTCCCACTTCCCCTGGACAGTTCTTTTAAAATAGTATTGTGATATATATATATATATATATATATATATATATATATATATATATATATATATATATATATATCAAAAGAAAAGTCTGCATAAGGATAATTTTTTAATTATAATTTCACATCATATTTAAATAAATGTTTCGCAAAGTATTATCTTCACTTTCGTTAATAACAATAAAAACATAGTCGGAACACCAGTATATTTCGTCCAAGTGATGGTGTTAATATATTACAATTAATTTGTTGAATATATTTATATTTGCATTATACGCATTAAATTAATTCTCTCTTGGACGTGTAAAAAACTCCTTACTTAATTAGCTGGAGGCTTGTCGTAGGAAAAGAGTGTTCCATTGCGTGGGAGTTTTTGACAGTATAACCATTTTTCATTGTTACTTACAACATGACAGTGAAATAAGCTGCTTTTCATCTATTTTTTTTATCATTTGGCGATACTAATCTAGGTAATGATGTTTTCGGTTTCGCTGAAATTCGATAAAACTTCCCTTCGTCCACGTTACACAAATAATTAATTGATATTAGATATGTACCATACACATATAGATCAAAATTGTTTATAAAAATATTGGTAGATTCAAAAAGAAAAAAATATATTTTGAAACATTACGATGAGACATTATTAAAATATCGTTTCATGCCGAAAATATACTCACAGTGATATAAATTTCACTCGCCGGTTTTCTTTCAATTTAATTTTTAATTTACCACGTTCCACATGACAGGATTTATGAGAGTAAAAGATGGAAGTCATAAATATTTCCATTACTTTAGTTCAATTGAATGTTCAATATTTTCCTTGAGTGTTTATAAAGTCTGGCCGTAGTTGGAAACTCAGCGCTAAGATATCTAAAAATGTGTTTTGACAAAGAAATTTTATACCATTTTATAGAAAACAAACCATTTTTACCATTCGCAAAATATTATCTCTCTTTCCACATATAGAGATATCTATAGTCTTCAAATTTGAATATATTTTTTTAGTTATGTGCATATTGAAATATTTACTTTAATATTATAGCTATCTTACTTTGTTAAATATAAGCGGTTAAGAGTCCGTTAAAAACAACTACTAATAAGAATGTTCAATCATATTATATCATAGCTGATAAAGTTGAAAAAACCTTGAAAAATAAGAAAAATTATTTTAAAAATTAAATTACTTATTAACAAAATACGATATATCATGGAAAATTGTATTACAATGAAATATATATATTTATGACAAAAACTTGTACATTTTAAATAATGAAGAATTAACAAAAATTATATTAATTATGAACAAATGATATTGATACCATCGTATTTTATCCTTTCATAATTGGTGCTAAAGTGTGATGTAGGTAGCTAACATTTTTTTTTAGGTTTTATTTCTAATTAGCGTTAGGGCGAGACGTTGACTTTGGCAGTATCTTCCTACGGCTAGTAACGTGCACGTAACGGTAGTGAGCAGATCTGTAATACTGCTCAAAATAGGAACACCTGACTTATTCAGTTCATATTGTCAGGGTTAGTGCGATATTTTTTGTTGATTTTTATTTTCTTTTTTGTGAGTAAAATAAATTGTAAATGACCGGATTCGCTTGAAATTTTTTGTTACCGAGAAAACTTTTGTTTTAGGCGAGCAAATATCATAAGTTACAAAAAAACAATAAAACATAATATGTACAGAAAGAAAAAAAATTGGAACATACTGTGAATCTCAAACTTGCCGCGGAACATCAACTTTTTGGTTTATAGAACCAAAGATTTGATATAGAAAAACAGCTTAACATGTTACAAAAAGGAAAAACGTGGAAAATACTATGAATATCAAACTTGTCTAAATATTTTAGCAGTTTATTCCTTAAGAATCGATTGTCATATATAGCGCAAGGTATAAAGTATTATTAGGAGTAAAATCAAAAGTTCACAGCGTTAAAAAAGTGTTTTGGATTTTGCATGTAGGAGGTAATCTCCGAAACTACTCATCTGATTACAGAAATTTTTTTCATCAATATTTAGAAAGGACCCTCAGGATGAACATAGGTTGTGTATTATCCCGTTAAAAAAAATGTTTCTTATATCATAAAGAAGTCAAATTTTATAAGTTTAGATGTAGCAGGTAATCTCAACTTCACATTCCATTTCAAAAATTCTTTCACCATATTTAGAAAAAACTTCAGGATGGGCGGAGGTAATAACAATAATAATATTATATATAAATTAACGAATATTTTAAAACAATTATTAAGCATAAATTAAACTTTAAAAGAACCTGGGAAACGATTTTTGACGATAAACTGAAAAATTGAAAAAACAAATTATTTGCGCTAAGTACTGTACGCTGACGTCTTTTAAGTATATAATAATTATAATTAATAATTATTAGTTTATATTTAAATCGATGCCAAGCCTACTTTTAACTTCTTAGAAATCTGGCGTCCGGTCCGTTCATTGCCCCTGCTCGCAGCTCGCTGCCGCTGCGCTCCGCATCGAATATTCTCCACGATGGTGATGTTCCACGTTGAATGATAGTAACAGACACGTAACGTGTATAATTTTGATTACTTAAAAATATCGTCGTCATTACTTAAATATAACGACGTTTGAAAAGAAAATTTGTTTGACATATAAGTTAAGAAACACCACCACAAAATATAATTCGAAGAGGGTTGAGACAATTTTTCACAATAAGCTCTAGAAAATTGAATTAAAAAATTAAGTTTCTTTTTCAAAAGTAAAACATTTATTATGGGTGTTATGTACACAAATATAGTATTCTTGGATTCTTATTGTAGATTTTTTTAGAAAGAACAATTTTTCAATATATTGCCTTCAAGTATCTTTAACAATTTAAGCAACACATGTCTAAATACCTCTTGACTCGAAGCTTTCTTTTCACATCATTCGTCGTTTTACTTGTACGTCTGGTAATTTTCATAGAATATTCATAAATGCATAATATATGCATTTATGCATATATTATGTGAAAAATCCCAATCTTCCTTGTGAATTACTTAATATACCAATAAAAACAGGAACAAAATCTGTTTAGTCTTTAGTGAGAAAATAGCGTATATACAGACACACGCAGCGGCGACTTAGTTTTGGAATAAATTGGTACATAAGATATATAATGACTAATTATATCTTATTAGAAAAAAATTATAATATTTTTTCAACATTTCTTAGGCTGTAAATATTATTGACTATGTATGCTTCGGTTATAACTATATTTATTGACGTTTCTATTATTGCCAATATAGAAATAAACTGACGAAGTTTAATTAAAACGTTTGTATTTCACCCCTGTTGTGTTATCCCGGTCAATGTTATATCAACTTCCATTTGTAACAATTCAGCTGGCATAAGTTATTAATACCTATATAAATCAATTATTATAGCTTATGTTTTAATTTATGAAATGAATCGTTAGTGAACATTCAATCAAAGAATTTTTGACTATACATAAATTGTGAACAAGTGGAAATCGATTTATCCAGTATAAGACAGCCCAGCATATAACACCAACTTTTGTCCCTGACTTTGTTTATGTAGACTATAGTTATGTGACCTAAGTATCAATCCAGCCTGTAAGTAATCTCTGTTCCATTTTTTTACGTTTAGTAGTAGCATCGTTATGAATCAAAATTAATAACGAAATCAATTAATAGTGAAATCAATCTTACAGAATTTTCCCTACAGACAATATTACGTGATCAAGTAGGAATACAGTGAACTTAAAAAAGACGGATGATATCATTTAGGAACTGTTTTAGATTTTCAGATGTATAGTAAACTATGAATAGGATTATTGCCTTTAAACCTGGCTGTAGTCTCGTTGTACCCCCAATTTCCGAGTTATAGAATAATAAACATATATCCAACCACCTATTAAAATTGTTGTATTATAATATTAATTAAGATAACGATAATTCACTTTATCTGGAAGTAAAGAAGACATATACTTCATATACTTAAAATAAATATAAATATATATATATATATATATATATATATAATAAATAATAATAATTATTTATTAATTGGAAATATACTCCGCGCAACGTGATTGTTAATATATATTCCTAAACTGTTACTCCATGAAGATTTTTTATAAAAATAAACAAGAGTTAGTATTACAAAAATATATTTACAAAGTCATTTAAGAGTCACAAAAATTGCAAATATCATAATTTGAACTTAATATACTTGTTTATTACGAAATGAAAAGAACAAAATTCCAATTAAATAAACATAAAATATATATTTGGCTTAACTTTAAATCTATAGGCAATTAATTCTACACTGGTTCCAAGAAAACCCAAACTATAACTCCAGACAGAAGACAAGCGTATCTGTTACTATCATTCAACGCGGAACATCACCATCGCGGAGAATATTCGATGCGGAGCGCAGCGGCAGCGAGCTGCGGGCAGGGGCAATGAACGGACCGGACGCCAGATTTCTAAGAAGTTAAAAGTAGGCTTGGCATCGATTTAAATATAAACTAATAATTATTAATTATAATTATTATATACTTAAAAGACGTCAGCGTACAGTACTTAGCGCAAATAATTTGTTTTTTCAATTTTTCAGTTTATCGTCAAAAATCGTTTCCCAGGTTCTTTTAAAGTTTAATTTATGCTTAATAATTTTTTTAAGATATTCGTTAATTTATATATAATATTCCTTATTTCCAAAATTATAACAATGTGATTTAACATGCTTACGTAATTGTCTTAATCCTATTTGTTTTTTATCACTAATTATTGTTATAATGTGGATTGTGCTTTTACGAAGTACGTAAGCTTGTTAACGATATGATCACGTTTAATTCACTTATACGAGTAATATGCGCCACTCGGTCAAACAAACACAAACTCTAATTTTGAAAAAACATTTAAACAGCAGCCAAAGTATTTATGTTCTCGTGTTTTTTGCACCAAGACGATTATAGAAATTTCAGCCAATGAGAGTCGAGAATTAATTTAAAGGTACGAAAAACATACATTTCTTTTAATAATAATATTTTACTTCTAAATAAATATACGTGTTGAAACAGCCACAGAAATATATGATCTCACTACAGCTCTGATATTTATAATGAATAGTCTGTATTTACCTTGGAGGACTAACTTTTTTGGTGGGAAAATTTTTGAAATTCACACGAATCTGAAATAGAGATTTATACAGATTTGGAAATAAAGTTCCATGTATATAACTGAACATGTACATATACAGATGTATTTTGAATCTGTGTGTGTGAGCTTTTTTTTCTTAGTTCAAAATTTCTATAGTTATTTTTCAGTAAACAGTTTTAAATACGTTTTTACTGTGCTTATGTTTATTTTGTATTTCGAAATATTAGGTGTTCAATCAAAACTTAAACCAATTCATTTCATAAAGTATGACACAAAATTACAAGGTTCAAAAAGCCATTTTCAATGGAATTTGACATCTGTAAATGTTAGTTTATAATCTTGAAAAGACAGCGATAAATACTTGAGGGAAAATTATAGCTAACTTACCTATACCTATACTCAGTTTTATATTTCATCAATAATAAGTTGCGAAGCTGTGAATGCACCTTTGCCGAAAAAAGTTTCTTTAATATGAATGATCCCTAATAATTTAATAGTGTAATTACAATGAAATTAAATGTTTCATAAGTGCAGCACAACATTAGAATGTTCAAAAATCAAATTTCAATGGAATTCGATGTCTGCAAATGTTAGTTTATATTCTTAAAAACAAAACCATAAATACTTAAAGGCAATGTATGACTAACCTATATCTAGTTCTTATTTTGCCTCAATAATAAAATGGGAAACTTTGAACGCACCTTTCCTGAAAAATGTTTTTTTTTCATATGAATGTTCCTTAATAATTTAATAGAATAAATACAATAAAATTAAATATTTCCAATTTTTCACAAATTTACTCATTTCATAAAGTGCAGCACAACATCAAAACGTTCAAAAAATTAAATTTAAACGGAATTTGACGTCTGCAAATATTAGTTTATAATCTTAAAAACAAAGTCAAATACTTAAGGAAAAATTATAACTAACTTATATCTAGTTTTATTTTGCATCAATAATAAGATGCAAAACTTCGAATGCACTTTTCTCAAAAAAATCTAATTGGGCTGTAAAGTAATTCAAAAATTTTTCACTCAATTCATGTCAAGTTTAACTATATATATATATATATATATATGTATATATATATATGTATATATATATATATATATATATATATATATATGGATATATATATATATATATATATGTGTATATATATATATATATATATATATATATATACAGATACAGAAAAAGTTCAAAAATTATACGGAAATGATCATTTAAAAAAATTTTCGATTTAGAAATAATTGTGTCTTGAAATATGTGCTGTTCCTATGACCATAGATATATTTTAAGATCTCTTGTGTCTTCATGCAGTCACTAATGAACAATTGATGAAAAAATTTGAATTTTTTTAGAGTAAAAATTTCAACACGCCGCAATCACCAACTCTCCGCAGAAACGCAATTAATTTATTAGAATTTATAATTGCAATAAACATCGCAAAATACATTGAAAATACTACAAGATTTAGTAAATAAAACCCCACTTATTTGTAAATCTTAAAAATGTCTTTGTCAGGAAAAATATTTAAAAATTTTCGATTTTTTTTATTGGAATGGTGTTAACCTTTAATTCTAATTAATTCTTTTAAATTTTAATTAATTCTTTTAAAACGAGTGGTGGAAATTTCAATATAGTAGACTAAATAAAGCTACGAAAAGAAATCATAAATTATTAGGGTCATATACTATAAATTTTATATATATTATATACTTTATACTATACAGTTTATATTTTCATGTAATATAACAAATTCCACAAAAGTGCTGAAATTAAATGAATGGATTATCTTCTCTCCCGATTTGAAACTGGGAAAGAAAGCTTTAATTCCAATAGCCAAAGTCAAAATAAAATTAAAAAACCCAGTAATCCTATTGAAATGGAGTATTTTCTTTCTAACACTTTTTTGCTAAAATAAAGAAATTTTCATAAATAAAGGTTACACTACAAGCCCCTCTTTGGGCGAGATGAACGACTTACGAATTAAATTACATAATTTCATTCGTAATTTGTTCATCTCGCCCGAAGAAGAAGTTGTGTTTATTGAAAACGCTATATTTTTAAAATGTATATCTATTTTTACGTCTAGATGATATTTAATAGTTGGAAATTTAAAGAAATATAATTTTAAACAACGAAATGGATCATTGTGATGCGCGCTTGCTGAATTGAGTTAAGACTTAGGAATCTTTCTTTATTGAATATATTTTTGATATGGAAAGAGTTGTTCGCTTTTATGAAGACCACCGTCATCAAATCGACTGTAATTATTCACTATTTAGATTTTCTTAATTTGACTCAAATTCTTAAAATCTCCCTTTCTAAAATTAATGGGATTTCTAAAATATCTATAAAAACATTCAAATACGGTTAACAAACTTTTTATATTTGGATTTTTATCACACACAGACTTCATATATATTACTAATTACATGTATAAATTACTAGCTGCGTTTAAATTATTAGCTGCGAAAAATAAAAAAAATTCTTGCCCAAACCGTAAACTATTGAAAAATTAAAGTAAAATTTATGAAATATTTTTTGTGCTATATATTACTTTTATTTGTAATTCCTTAAGAAGATTCCCTTTAAAAGTACTTTAATGTCAAAGGTATAACAACTTTGTCACCTGTCATTATTTAACGTCAATCTTTATTTCATATATATTACACGTGAAGTAACTATATATCAAATCATGTTTAAGTAGTAAACCTGTCTCTTGCTAAGTTCTCTTCTTTCCTTTCCATTGAATAGCTTGAAATTTAACGTATGAATGATAAGTTAAGTTTCGAAACAAACTTAAATCATAAATAATAAGCAAAGACTATTTTGTTCCAATTTCATTGGCTACTTTGATTACATTGGTTGCATATACACCGTCTCTCGTCGTATATGCAACCAATGTAATCAAAGTAGCCAATGAAATTAGAACAACTGTGTCTCGTTGATTTTGAACACGACTAAATTTTTTCGGGTCGAGGAAGGATCTAGAATCCACTAACTTCAAACATACAGTCACGCACACACATCTGTCCAATACTTCGATCGGAAAGTATTTACCGGGTAAAAACGGCACTTCTATCGTAATGAGCTCTAAATGTTGTGAAATCCCAACGTGTCATTGGTATGCCGCAAAATAAGATTAGAGAAAGAGTCGATTTTATCTAAAAACGGATATTTATAGAGAACATCGCTGTATTGTCCGGACATTTCGAACGAAGCCAACTTATTCAAGAGGCCGCAGCGCCAGTCCCCGTTAAATGTTTTTGACATGTCCGGAAACGTAATGTATATAATATTTGTTTCTGTTTCTACTCTCTACTTTAGGTACCACAATGTTTTGAAACGACTTTCTGACCGTTTTATGGTTCTGTAAATTTCGTGACCGCCGTTTTCCTCAGACACTGTTTGATGTAAAGACTTGACATTTAGTCCAGCAATAAAACATTAAACCGGACATGTCACAAAAGCTAAAACTTTAAAACGTTCTTTTGAAAATTTTAGAGATCGAAAATTCAGCAATAAATTTTTTTTAATGCTATATGTATTTCAGGCTGTCGTTCGGTAGGGTGTCGATTTTACTTTTTTTCATGATCCTAGATCCTTAATAGTTACGTATGTTTATCCGTGTTACGAATAAACTTATATATATATATATATATATATATATATATATATATATATATATATATAAAGTTAAATGCTATTAATAAATTCAGTCCGTGAGAAACTCCTCATAAATTCATCAGTCAATAATTATTCCGACCTCGACCTAAGTTTAATTTTAATATAATCTGAAGGAGTTGACAGATCGGCAAGTACAGAGTGAGAAATACGTTTACATTTCTATTTCAGAGCCAATTTTCTCAGAATTCACGGGTTGTAGAAACTTGACAGTTGATGTAGTGATACATTTTTTTAAATTTTATATTTTATATGTATTTTAAAGCACTATTTCAAAGTATTCGCATAATAAAGGTCTTACAATTACACTTCTCATTTTATATGAAATTATTTGTTGTGAGGAATAGAATAATATTTTCCATACTTTTACATTATGTATTTATAAAGACATTCTAAAAAATACGCAAAGAAATAAAATTCCGTCCCTTTACATCCAACTGGGCTAGAAGTCATGAAAAAAAAACAGAGTTGGAAAAGTGCGATTGAGAGATTACGAGAAAACTGTGGCGACTATTCTAGAGCTTATAATTTTTTTTAGATATAGACTATGTTTTTAGTCCTGTGAAAGTTATAATATATAATACGTTGTCATTTTTTTAATTTGTGAAAAATTAATGTTCACATATATTTTAATAGAAATACTATGCACGCCCAAATGTTTAAAAGCGCCGAAATGTGTACAGAATCTTCGTAGTGTAAGTCTTACCCGTACTTGACAGGTCTTTTAGTTATCGATAAATTATTTACTATTTAGAGGCTTTAAAATAAAAAAAAATTGTTCCAGACAATGTTGAGCAGACGTAAGGCTGGTGGCCAAAAAGGGATAATTCAAAATTTAAGCATTTTATTTTTATTAAAATGTCCGTAAATGATATAAAAAAGTGTTACTGACTTAATGTATTATATTATACAAAATATTTATCATTAATTTGATTACAAATAACACCAAAAAATAAAATCCAAGCAAATATAAAAATGGTATATTTCAATGTCTATCTTAGTTAACATTAAGTACTGTTAATTGTAAGATTTGGCTTTAAATAAACTGATAGTAATATCTTATATCCAAAAATAAAAATTACATAAAATAACATAAATAATTAAGAAAAAATTACTTTGAAATTGAGGTAAAATTTCTAATTTATTTAAGCAAAATTATAGGATTCACTGACACATTCTTAAAAAAACAATTACCAAATTTTCTAAACTCCTAATAAACTAAATACCTATAGAAATACCTGTGAATATAGAGGTGACAAATTTAATACAAAACGATTTTGATCGCTTTCGTTTTGCAAACACCTATGTCATTGATTCCGTTGGGTTTGGCTTCACAAATATTATAATTAGTAAATGATTTTCCACTTAAAGCACTACAAACTTTACAATCAAGCATAGTACGAGAATACTGGAATTGAATGTGCATTTGTCCAATATAAATGTTGTCGGATACAAAAAAGCTATCATTTCTTTAAAATGAGATTCCTCATTCTCAGATAAGTAGAATTTTGCTTTACAAATCGAAAACGAATAGATCTGCAGTCTCTTCTAGAAGAGGGGGCGTGGATGTTTCCACAAACTATTGATTTAAATATTGGTTATCTAAATTTGTTACTAACTAAAAAGGAACGTAAGGAGTTACAAATAAACTACTATCATCACCTAAACTAGAATCCGCGAAAGACTGTTTATACTCCCTGTGATAGTTAATTTTAAATTAACTGACCCTACTAAAATAATACTCGTATTTAAAATAATTTCCTCTAATTATAAGATCCGTGAAGTTGTGTGACTTAACAAATTTTTGCAATTCAATCTCAGCTTTTGATTCAATCGCCACCATATTGGTAGGATAGCATTTTTTCTTAGTTTTCAAAATACTCTGATGCGGAGGTAAAACTGTACGAAAAGTCTTACTATTAACAAAGTCCATTATTAACGAATATTTATCTTTCGTAACTTTAACCTCCACAAAAATTGATAAACCTTCATCTGCACTAATATTTGTTAATGTGGGTGCTTCCGAAAGTAACACCCACATTAACAAAGTAACTTCCTGTTGAGTAACGCACTAACTGCTGAATCGTCAACCTGAGATAATTCCGTTAAATGTCTACATCTTAATATTTTGCTAAAATCTTTCTTCGTTCGACCGCGACCAGAGGAAGACGTACTATGTTGAGCTAAGTCACGTACAGATTAATATTGTTCATGAGTTGTTACTAACTCAACATTCTCAATAGCACTAAACTAGTCGCCATATATTTTAAACATTTATAATCTATTAAAATCCACAAGTTTATAGTATTTCTCTACTTTTTTACACAAATTAAGCACACGTTTATCTAGAGGACTAATGTCTGTGTTATCTACGTTATATCAAAGTTCTCTACTAGCACTGTTAAAATGCGTTCGAATTTTTTCTTTAGTATATCCTTTTAGTGTATCGCATAACTCAAAAATATACATTAAATTGAAAGAGCACTTCAGTGAATTAAGTGAGATGTAAGACTGTATGTCTTATGTCTTATGTTTAAATAATATTGTAAAAATATTCTAGACTTGCTACGAAAAACGTATGCTACGAGTTAACATAAAGAGCCATAACACCCACGGGGAATGTCATGCTATGTTGATTCACATATTTTACAATAAACTATACTTATATCAATATGTAAAAATATATTGCCATAATTGCACATAAATGCTCAAAATTTTGGGACCAAGAGAAATCAAAATTATGTATTTTTATCGCAAATTGTAATTAACCTTCTTAAGAATAAAATAATACAAATGCTACAAAACTTAAAATACATTAAATATTGCAGTAAATACCTTGCCTTTTTCCATGTCACAATCACACAAGTAAACAAAGAAATACCGGGAGACCTTAATGGCTGCGATACACGATACGGTTCACCGGAGAGGTCTACCTGTGCAAGTATACCTGCGCAGGTAGACCGGAACGTGTGTGGGAATAGACTTGTGCAGTTTTTTTAACCTGAGGAGGCGACCGGAGCAAGATCAAAAATCAAAATTTTCGAGCGACACCGTACGGTGGACCTGTGCGTGTGTACGCGTACTCCGGTCGTTTTCTAGTGTCTCTCTTGGACGGCCGGCTCATCGCTCGCATCGTATTGCCACGAAAACCACTAATTAATACTTGAAAATGGCGCCACCAGATTCAACAAAAAAAACGTTTGAAGAATTTATCGAACTTTATAGAATTCATCCATGTCTTTGGGAAATAAAAAACAAAGATTACCATAATCGAGACAAAAAAGAAGCTGCTTATAAATTGCTTATAGAAAAATTGAGAGGAATTGAGCCAGATGCAGACAAAGCACTTGTGAGAAAAATCAATTATTTGAGAAGCAATGTTAGGAAGGGAAAAAAGAAATATGAACAATCTTTGAAGTCTGGGGCATCTGCTGATGATGTGTAGTATATTAAATTGTGGTATTACGATTTATTTGATTTTATTCACGATCAATGCACTCCCAGGGAATCTACATCCAATTTAGATACTGATGATGAAAATAGTTTTGAGGTAAGTAAAATATTTTTATATTTCGTATACATTATTAATTAATCATTTAATAATTGAAATTAATAATGTAATTTTTTATGAAGTTGTTTACATAAAACTTAATAAACATTAATATTTAGCATTAACCTTAATTTTAAATTTCACCAATGTATTTAGATCTACTTCGCTCATTTACATTAATACCTATTAATTTATATGATCATTTTGCCATGGTATCCTTCCCCCCTGATTGAAATAATTCATAAAATTTTCTCGAACCATCTTCGCGTTATTCAAAGTATTTCCTGGGTTTTTTCTTTCTAAGTTTTCCATGGTACTATTTTGCGTATTGTATCCTTCAAAAATTATTATCTCGTTTTCAGAGTGTTCTCTATATAAACATTTCTGAGGTGCATAAGACTTTTTTGAGTATTCAATTAAAAAGTTCTGTAATGCACAGGATGCTTTCACTACTTTATCGACATTTTCGGGTTCTAAATTTATATTAGTATAAAATATTCGAAATCGTGATGCCAGTATCAAGAAAGCGTTTTCAACAGTGCGCCTGGCGTGAGATAATATGTAATTCAGAATTTTAATTTCTCGCGATATTAAATCTGCTTGCCGAAACGGTTTTATCATATCGGAGCGTAATGGAAAGGCGTCGTCTGCCACAAATACATATTATAAATTCCGGTTACTTCCTGTACGCGTTTCACTTGTTGGAATATACAAATCATTATTATCCAATTTTTTAAAAATAAAGTATTTTATTTTTTTATGTTTAAATTTTAACTTTATACAGGGCCTCACATGTTTCAGGAATAATTTTTCCAAGCGCCTGAGGTGAAATAATTGCTGAGAATTTTAGGTCCTCATAACTTCTGCTAGTTGCGAGAAATCTCAATGTGACTGATAATCTTTCGTGAGCAGAAATACTATTTCTCATAACTGTGTCTTCCTTTTTTATCCTAGGAGTAAGCATTTCAAGTAATTTAATGTATGTTTTCTCGTCCATTTGGAGATAGTTTTTGAAATCTTCTGGTTAAAATTTTAATTCATTCAATAAGTTAACATGACTGTATGTTTTTCTTTTCAATAACCAATGCTTACACCACATTTTTCGCTTTTTTTTACTGTTTTTTTAACTTTTATTTTCAAAATTAAAGCAAGGCCTAACAATGCCAACGTGTCATCGTCTTCAATCGATGCCATAATAAAAGGAACTGAAGACCGTACCGGTACACCGGAACGTCCCCATATACGCTACCGACGTTCGGTTGACCTGCGCAGGTATACCTGCACAGGTTATCTCTCCGGTATACCGTTGCGTGTATGGCTTACTTAATGCAAAAGTGAATCTCTGATAAACGCGCAGTAAAGGTTTTGCAAAGCCACTTGCGATGCGCGCATTTCAGAGATCAAAATTCATGTGAAAACGGTTTTAATTTA
Organism: Druceiella hillmani; assembly: GCA_039881145.1. Taxonomy (NCBI): domain Eukaryota; kingdom Metazoa; phylum Arthropoda; class Insecta; order Lepidoptera; family Hepialidae; genus Druceiella; species Druceiella hillmani. Next base: position 15,932,184 of record JAYKKI010000038.1, on the reverse strand, counting down.
ATAATTAATAGCGATTGTATTTATATATTTTCAGGTAGTTTATTTATTGTTCTAGTTAGTGAGGTAGTTAGAAGCGAGAATTTATGATAATGATTTTTTTTTAAATTAAACCTGTCTGGAAAATATTTCTTTACTTATTTTTCTACTCATGTCTCTTTAACAATATTAAGTGTAATAAAATATAACTGTTACTAATAGTAAGTTATACTTTGCATAAATGAGAATATATAAAAACTTTACTAATAAACTCAGCATACGACAAGCTCGTCATAACTTCATCTGAAAAACATTATTCCAACTTCGACTTAAGTTTAATTTCGGTATAACCTAAAAATAGTTGATATTTCCGAAATTATATAAAACAATAGGAAAATATTATTTAATTTATTGCATTGTATTACAGCAAAAAAAATACTTTTTTAAACTATATTTTGAAGTACTATTCTCCTTTAGTGTTAGAATATGTCAGGAAAATTGCGATATTTTTCCAAAAAATGTTTTGAACATTTTAAATTAATAATTATTTTTTTTATTTTCTAATAAAGTTTTCATAAGCAGCTCATATGCTTTTTTCAGCATATCATGCTATTAATATAAATGAAAAAAAGAAATGGGAAACATTAAACAAGAACGGACACAAATAAAAAAAAATATGAATTTTAACGATTCCTTAAAAACGCTGTGTAATATAGCAGATAATTTATATCCATAATCATATACAGAATCTTATATTTTACGTGTTTGTAATGTTGTTTCGTTGAATTTTTTAAATAATTTCGAAATGTTTATTTTACTATTTTACTAAGTATATTAGCAATAATTAATAGCTCTGGTATACCAGTCTTAGGAACAATATAACTATTTCCGAAATAAGAGTAGCATCACTTAAGATTTATCAGTTTTTGTTACTAACAGTGGTTAGTATTAATGTTTAGATGGAAATTAGTTGGATGGATATTAGTAGTGCTTACGGCAATCGACTAAATAAACAAAAACATAAAATTAACTAAACGAGTTCTGACTGTATAGCAAAAAGGAAACTACAAATTTTGTAAACAAGCCAATGATTAAAAAAATCTTGATTCCTTAATCTCTTGCTAACAAAATTATGATGATTCGCAGTAAAGGGCCATCAGATTCGCGGCGATCATTGCGCGGCTATTCGCGACAAAGACTACCCTAGCATGTTCAACAGACAATCACTATGTCGCGTCTATCGATGTAGAAATATATGTAGCTTCTATACTAAAATGTTTGATAGCACCCACTGTGGTTTATGAACATTCAATTGTAAAAATGTGGACAGCTATACAATGTATAAAAACCCAGAAAGTTTATAGTCTTAGGCGTTCGCTTATGTACATATTGTACAATAGTTAGCTTTTTGCAGCGCAGTCTGGTTTTTTATTATTTTACTATATTTTTTAGTAGATAAATATGATAGAGAAAGTGTGAAATATTATAATACTGCTATTATTTGAAACTAACCTTAACTCGCAGCTTTCCTGTCACAAAAAATATGATGGTGTGCTTACATATGTTATTAAAAATGCCGAAGTACTTTAATATATAAGTTTTATATATATATATATACATATATATATATATATACATACACATATAATGCAAATTTATAATGTCTATAAAGACATGAAATAAAATTATCCGAAACCATTTTTAAGGTTACCTATTACATGTCGAAGAGGGGAGACCTTTATTATTTAAAAAAAAACATTTCCCACAAAGACGACATTTTATAAAATTTAAAATCGTTCATATGGAACCTTTAAATATAAAGCCCCGTGTTATAGTCGTGTGCGATAACCTCTTTCTTAAGTAATGGCATTAAAACCCTACTTAATAATTTACATATTCGCGTTTAATTCACATAATAAACTAAACATCCACATCAATGGCATCCACAAATCGGTATAACGGAAGACAGACATTATACATTTTGATATTCTACACTTTGAACGAAAATCGACATGATTCCGAAAATACGATTTAACGAAACTATTTGAAAACAAATTACCAGAGAACTATTTCTATTTCTTCTTTCCGTTTTCTTCTACGCCAATAACTAGAGTAATATATTTTATATTACCACGAGTAACTCTCACTTATATGATGTCCATTAGCAGCAAATTCCGTACTTGTTTTACATTTCCGATACTGCCTCAATCGTAAGGGAAAAAATTGTCGCAAAGAAAGATTTACCTCTTATCCACTTAGAGCAAAACGGGGATCGGGATTTGAAATATTTTGCATAGAACCAAATGGTTTATTAATTATATTGCAATAAACTAAAAAAAGAAAACCGGCCAAATAGTACCTTTATGTCCTGATCATTGAGTTAAGCTCACTGAAATAATTTTATTACACAGTTCTAATCAAATAGTAGTACCTGAATTTTTTGCAAATTTGTGGTTGAAACTTTAGAGAGCGGCGATGTGTATTGCATATCACTCTCAAGCTAATGTGTTACAGGCTATGCTTAAAAACGGTAAATGAATCTTCAGTTTCATTTCAAAAGATCTATTATAAATCTTTGACTGTAACTGACAAAAGGAACATCAAGGCAATATAAGGGTTTCCTATTTCGCTATAGAGCCCTTAAAAGAACCAGATGAAGTTATTAAGTCAATAATCGCTAATAATATACATCGATATTTTATTTTCCTTTACTTATTCCATATTATAACAAAAAAGGTATTTGTAAATATAAATTGTACCCGGATACTCTAAGAATTCATGGATATAAATTGAATTTTAGAAAATAAAAGCAATACGTCATCAATGAGCCGAAACGATTTTAATTAAGTGAATTTTCCCTGATTTCCTTTTACTGCTATTTCAGTTTTTAATTAAGTTCAAATAGAAAGATTTTTAATTCTTGGGCATTTCTTGATTCGTTTCCGTTCACTATGCGCAGTAGTTTTGAACAGTTAATTGTGAGTAATATTTTGTTATACATACTACATTTTATTTTGATAGTTTTATAGTAGTAATATGATCAACCATGTTGTAAAAAATGGCCGCATATTATTTTTTAGCGCAGAAAAGACCTCAAAAATGTATTTTTAGTTATATGTTCTTTCCTATTCATTACTTTCATATTCACTTATTTTTATTAAAAAATTAATATTTTAAATCTTACAATATTGTATTTGTGAGTAGAGAAAATTTTTAAATATTGAGTCGTATCGCTTTCTGTGGTTGAACGTGGCTGAGTTAAGATATCTAAAACATCCCCTACAACTGCCGTCGAACAGAGAAAAGTATAATGTTATGTAAGTTTAAACAAATTTTTCTTATATTTCTAAATTTCCCGTACGAATTATCTAATTTTGATTATTGACAACTATACTGATGTTATTGCATTATATGAACATTTTTACAATTTATGTTTCAAGGCGTAAACTGATAAATTGATAAAGTAACTTTAATAAGAAAGTTTTTAACTGAACCTTAAAAAACTAATAATGTTTATTTTATTGGTCACTTGATTACGTTGCTTTCAGTGTTCACACTTCGGTAATTTTACCACTAATAATAGGAATAAATAACAAAATATACGTAAGAACCAATTGGAAGGATTCTTTTTTTTAAGAGTACGCATCCAATATATCCTTGTTAAAATTTGAATAGAATTTTGAAAGCAGAAATTAAATGTACGTCTTAGAGTTAACATTTTATAGATCAAATGATAACTGAAAGTTTCTAAAATGTTTAAATGACTAAAAGGGATATAGATCTGCCCTTTATAACAATCTGCATGCAATGCCGGAATAGGGAAATGGTAACAGGAACTTCCCTGTAGAAGGACATTACACCAACACTCTACTAGTGAAACAGTAGTGACTTGCAGACAAACTTGACTATTTAAAAATATTTCTAGTTTGTTTGCAAAACACTAAAATGTTAATTATGTAATTTACTTACAAATTCATAGCTGTGTTTTGGTGTTTTCTTTTATCATTTAACTTTTATTAATGATTTTTTATTTGCGCGCTGTGTAACTTGTTATTTTTTAACTCATTGTTTAAAGAAACGTTATGTGTAGTATCCCAATTATACACATTTAACCGAAAAGTACATTATATAATTGTACTTATATTTGGAAACAATTAATTTTAACGGTTTTCTTTATATTAAATATATTTTATTTAAATATTTTACAGCAACCGAAATGAGTTAAAATTAACAGTAGTCTCTAATTAAAAAATACCAAAACATACATTAGTTTTAAACGTATTTACGTACTCTTCAACATTTTAAAACTTAAACTTACTTATTTGCTTTCTAACCTGACTTACTTCAAGAACATCTCATTCATCAAAAAGTCACTTAAAAATATTCGTGAGAAATTATATTTTTATTCATTTAAGTGTTAACGATTATATATACATATATATATATATATATATATATATATATATATATATATATATATATATATATTTATATAAATATATATATATATATATATATATATATATATATATATATATATATATATATATATATATATATATATATATATACGCATGAGGTTTATGTATTAGGTTGGCAACTTCTAAACCCCCCATCTCTATAACCAATTATCAAATGTAGTCAATAAAATCAATCGTTAATTATATAAGCACCGTTGGTATCCAATAAGTAGGCAGAGCTTAATTTCCGTCCTTATAGAAATCTTTAGGTCTTTGACTGAAAAACTGGTGAAGATCGATTATGATATGACCTTTATTTTAAATTTTCTATCTCATAAATTATTAAATACAGAGCGAAGCAGATGATAATTAGGTGACGAAATATCTGGAGTGTACAGTGAGTAAAGTGGCATACTCCGTGTAAGTGAAAGTAGTTTTACACGCGATGCTTCTGTTAAGTGGGGTCAAGCATTGCAATGTAAAAAATAAACTTTGCTTTTATTTAAAGGACATTTAACTGCACGTTTAATTGTACTGTTAACTTGAAGGGTTTCCTAATTAATACCTTCTTTTTCAAAGCGTGATGTTTTTCCACTGCAGAATAAGAGCATGAAAATATATATGCCAAACAACGCAAACTTAATATGGGATCTGTTTCAATAAATCTTTTAAATTTTTCTAAATAAGGAGGAGATCGCTTTGGATGAGGCTTATCGAACAGTTCAGTATTCCCTTCTTTGAATCTTTGGAACCAGTGCTTGTCTTTGTCGTAAGAAGACATGCGTTCACCCATTGTTACGTATATATTGTGTGGTTCTTCGCCGACTTTTTGCATGAAAAGATATTCACGAAGAAAAAGTCCTCTAAGTTCACTTCGAAATACTTCCATTTTTAATTTATTTTTTACTCGCCGATTACCAATTTCAAACTGAAGGGAAGTTCTAATGCCGCACTCTTTATATACCCTACAAGAAATATCCTAGAAGCTTCTTTAACATTTCAGAAATCGGTCGAATAAAGTGGCAAGTTTATAAGTTGCTAACTTAATATTAAACTACTTACCGAATATTTTCACAAGAAATGTTTAAAGCTCACTACCCTTTTTTATGGTAGGAAAGCTGCGAGTCAGAGTCAGTTGCATTTAATAGCGGTATTATAATGTGTCACACTTTCTCTAAAATATTTATTTTCGACTAAAAAAATAAAATAATATAATTAAGAACCTGACTGCATCGTAAAAAGCTAACTATTGTAAAATACATACGTATACATGCAAAATCCTGGGATTATTAGGCTTCTGTACTTAGAAACATTTTCTGTTCCAAAATTATATCAAACATTCAACAAAGCGATATTACGTATACTCATTTTAGGCATAATATAACTAATTATTATTAAAAGTTATGTGTATTATATATAATATTATTGGACAGCCACACGTAAAAACATAATTTAAAAAATATTTTCCAGACTGATTTAAATAGCTTCCAAAAATGACCTTCTCAGAACTTTAACGAGTAATTTATGAATAACCTTTAAATAATCCGTCGCATACGAGTAAAACTTACATTACCAATTTTCCACATATATTTTGGCACTTATAAATTTTTGGCGTAATCGTATTTCTATTAAAATATATGCAAACATTAATTTTTCGCAATGTGAAAGTATTGCAACATTTTAGATACTATAAGTTTCACATGCATAAAAACCTAGACCATATTTGAGAAATTATATGCTTTGGTAATCTCTCTATTTTTCCTGTAACCTTTCAATCATATTTTACCAACTCTAATTTTTCAAGATTTCTGGCTCAGTAGTTTCGGATATAAGGAACGGAATTCCGTGTTTTTGCTTATTTATTAGAATGTATTATTAAATGCTTCATTTAAAATTTTCCATAAATGTACTCCTCATAACAAACCTTTTCATATAATGCTTCAATAAAATTGGGTTTGCTTCAGCAAGATTAGGTCAGGACTTGTTTTACTTTTATTGTTAGGACTTGTTTTACTTTCTTTGTGGATTTTTATGTGTTGTCTTATTTACTCTTTGCATATTTATGATCTAGTTGACTCTGTTATTTCAATAATTTGTTTGACTAAAGATAAATTAACGACAAGTTAGGAATATTTTAAATTAATCTTTTTGGTTACACGTTTGACTTAATCTCTAGATGCATTTAAGAATGTAAGGAAAGTTATTAATTTTTTGGTTTATTCGCATTATCCATTGTTAAAAAAATATTTATTCGAGGATGGGGAAATAATTCTAATTTTTGAGCCAAATATATTTACATTTCTATTTCAAAGTCGATTTTCCCAGAAATCATGGCTTGTAGAAACTTGAAAGTTAGCATAGTAATACATTTATTTACCTCTTATATCTTTCATGTATTTTAAAGTGCCGACTCTATAAAAATATTTTTAAACAATTAAGCTCTCTCCTTAATTGTTAAATAAAGATCTTATATTTTTATTTACCATTATTTATCACATGAAGCATCATTTGAAAAGTAATGTTATGTGGAATACATAAATATTTTTACATAATTTTACATTAAATATTTAATGAGACATTGTTATAAATAAGCAAAAATACGGTACTTCGTCCCTTATTCCGAAACTATTGAGCCAAAAATCATGAAAAAACAGAGTTTGTAAAATACGATTGAAAAATTATAAGAATAATATAGCGATTACCTAGAGTTTATACTTTCTTAAATGTGGTTTATATTTTTATGCCTGTGAAAGTAATAGTATCTAACACGCTGCAATATTTTTACATTATGAAAAATTAATGTTTGCATATATTTTAATAGAAATACGATGTACGCCCAAAGTTATCCATAAATTACTTGTTACTATGCTAAGAAGGTACTTTTGAAATTTAAAAATATTTGGATATTATTTTTAAATTATTTCTCTACTAATGGCTCGCCAATAATATTATATATAATAAAGCATATCTTTTAATAATAATAAGTTATACTTTGTGTAAATGAGAATAGATAAAAACGTTACTAATGAAATCAGCATTCGACAAGCTCGCCATAACTTGCGATATTTATTGAAGATAATTTTTAAATTAAATAGAATTAAGACCTTTTTTTTAGTAATATTGCCAAAATATGTTAGAGAAATTGTGATATTTTCCAAAATTTCTTGGAAAATGTTAAATTAATCTTTATCTTTTAAGCTTATCTAATAATTTTTTCATGAGCAGATCATACCCTTTTTTCGCACGTCATGCTCTTCTATTACTGAAAAAAAAATTATAAATATTGATAAAGATCGGACACAAATAAAAAATATAAAATTTGACGTTTCTCTAAACACACTGTAGGACGTGGTAGACGTGGTTTTTATTCACATTCATTTAAAAATTTTAACTTTTACCTGTTTATCAACGATAAGTGATATTGGTTCGTTTAATTTTTACAATAAGTTCGGAACGTAAAGTGTGTTTGTATACGTATGTATTTTACAATAGTCAGGTTCTTAAATATTTCATTTTATTTTTTTAGTTGAAGATATATATTTTAGAGAAAGTGTGAGACGTTATAATACCGCTTTTACTTGCAACTGACTCCGACTCGCGGTTTTCCTACCATTAAAAAGCTAAACATTTCTTGTGAAAATATTAAATCTCAGGATAGAAAATCGTAAATTAGTTTAATATTAGGTTAGCGACTTACAAACCCACCACTTTATTCGACCGATTTTCGAAATGTTATAGAAGCTTCTGGAATATTTCTTGTATATAAAGAGTACGGAATTCGGACTTCTGTTTAGATTGCAATTAAGTAATCAGTGATTAAAAAAAATTAAAGATGGAAGTATTTTGAAGTGAACTTAGGACACTTTTTCTTCTTATATCATTTGGGGCGAAAAACCAACAAAGCATCACACAATATATACACATGTTCTTTCAAATAAAAGCAAAGTTTATTTTTTACATGGCAATGCTCGTATTCCACGAAGCAAAAGGAACGCGTGTAAAACGACTTTCACTTGCATGAAGTACGCTACTTCACTCACCGTACTCTCCAGATCTTTCGCCACCTAATTACCATTTGCTTCGCTCTCTGTCTAATAATTTACGAGATAGAAAATTTAAAGACAAAAGTCGTATGAAAATAGATCTTTACCAGTTTTTCAGTCGAAGACCCAAAAATTTCTACAAGGATGGAACTTTAGCTCTGCCCACAGCGGTTCTCAACGGTTCTTTTATAATTAAAGATTGATTTTATTGACTATATTTGATGTTTGTATACAGAAATGGAGAGTAATATGATATATATATATATATATATATATATATATATACACATATATATATATATATATATATACACATATATATATATATACTAGTGGTTTATTTTGCAATTCGTGTTGAGTTTGTGAACATAATTTACATTTAAACACGTTTAAAATTAATGTATGTTTTGGTATTTTCTAATTAGAAAATACTGTTAATTTTAACTCATTTCTGTTGCTATAAAATATTTATATAAATATACATTTAATATAAATGTTGAAGTAATAAAATAGCTTTCCTTTTGTATTTGATAATTAATCGATAGTCGATAAGTTATGTAGTCTATGGAATATATGTTGGCCGTACAGCATAACTTCTTTTTACTTGTTTCTTTTTGTTTATGAAAAAGGTTTATAATCACGCATAATAAAATTACATTAAAATCCTCTTTAATTTGATTAATCACAACATGTTATGGGCCCAGGCTTACATAAAATTAAAGTGATAACAATGATTACCAAAATAAAGTGCGAAGTTATAGTAATTACAGCAAAAAAGGTTAAAAGTAGATTTATATTACCTAACAAACCGACAAAAAAGTCTTCAAATAATACGATGGCACTGATTGATAAGCGAGAAGAGATAATTATCCCACATGGCGATTTGCGGTACAAACTTACCTGGAACATGAAGAGTTGTGGAATTGTGTCACTTCAAAAAAACGTACTGACGACAAACTCGACACAAAAGCCAAATCGAAAATGGTTTTACTTGTCGATCCCATAAACTATATACAATATGGAACAACAACTAAGGAGGTGTGGGATAGTTTAGCCAAAGCCTTTGATGATAAAGAATTGACGGGTTTTTACGAGATCTGATACCTAAACGCTACCAAATATTGAAAAGTATGTGAACAACTACCAAAACATTGAAAAGTATGTGAATAAAATTATGACGACAGTACATAAACTGAGAAATATCGGCTTCATAGTAAACGATGAGTGGCTTGTAACACTTCGACTAGCTGGTTTACCGGCGGTTTATCAACCAATTATTATGGCACTGGAAAGCTCGGGTATGGTAATAACTGCTGATGCTGTCAAAACTAAGTTTCTTCAAGACGTAAGAAACTCGGAGTCTGCTGCACTGTAAGTACATAAAGGAAAAATAAATACATTACCAAGTCAGTTTACTAAACAAGCTCCTAATAATAAGAAGTTCACAAACACAAGCAAAGGGCCTTGGTGTTTTGTGTGCAATAGTATGGACATATAAGTAAATATTGCAAAAAGAAGAAAACGGAACAAGACTGGAGAAGATTCAAGTTATGTGGCCGTGTTCTCTGCGACAACAACTGTGAACAATAACAGCAGCTAGTTTATTGATTCTGGAGCCTCAATGCATTTGACAGTGCACCGTGATTGGCTGCATGATAAAATAACACCACCTGTCAGTGTTATAAAAGTTGCTGATGACAAGAAATTGATTGTGAAAGCGTGCGGAAAGGTGAATTTAAATGTAATCAGCAAAAATAACAAAATTAAAACTACAAAAGTTGAAAATGTTTTATTTTGAACCTGAATTAGCCACCCACTTAATATCATTGAGTCAAATGATTAAAAGGGTTATAATATGAAATTAGACGAAAAAGGATGTAAGATATTGAATAAAACAACCACCATGTAACCACAGCTATATTGGTGAACAATAGGTACCGGCTAAATACACACAGTATTCCAGCATATATATGTAATGATTTTTACTTGTGGCACCAGAGATTAGCACACTTGAAGAGCAGATGTGGAATGGTAAAATATCAAATTTCAGTCACCTGGAAATCTTCGAATCTGAGGCAATGATGCATATTCCTAAGGAGAAGTCTAAAAAATTGGACTACAGGGCAAGTAAAATGCTTTTCATTGGTTACAGTGAACATACTAAAGATACAGGTTAATTGACCCTAAGACTAAGAAAGTACTAATCAGCAGAAATGTAACTTTTCTAGAAAGCTCAACTAAGAGAAATTATGCTATGGTACCACTTCCAAAATCATCATAAAAACCAGACTCAGATAAAATTGATTTATCTGAAAAAGTTAACAAATCTTTAGAGAATACGCCGGGTCAACTTGATAGTGCAGAACTAAGTAATGAATTTCATCATTCTGATCATTAATCTTTATACAAGCTAGATATATCTATTGGTTTCAAAGAAATACAACTATAACTACAAGACCTAAATCGAATTAAATAAAAATAAGAGCACGTATGTTTGTACCGATGATGATATTACAGATATCCCAGAATCATGTAATGAAGAGATATCTCCTGAAAACTTGAATTCACGGAAGTGGAAACAATCAATAGAGGATGAATTGAAGTCGCAAAATTGTTTAATAAGACTTGGAAGATGATTGAAAGTGTAAAAGTCATCAGCTGTAAGTGGGTTTTCAGAATAAAAGAAGAAACATCAAGTCCCCTCTATAAATCGAGATTATGTGCAAAAGAATGTGTACAGACGAAAAGGGGTGGATTATATTGAAATCTTCTCTCCCACTATAAGATATGATTCAGTTCGAGTCTTATTATCAGAAGTTGCTCAACATAATCTGGAAAGGGCTCAGTTTGACGTGAAAACTGCATTTCTGTATAGAGACATTGATGAAGCCATATACATGCAGCCACCAGAAAGTTTGACAGTTTAAAAAGTTTTTATTGTTCAGTCAATGTGTTAACAGTATTATTATATCATAGTATATTGTATATATTATATATAGTATATATTTTTATGTACTTTTGCATTTTAACCCCAGTAAATTTATGTTTCTATGATCAAATCATTAAGTTTTCTTAATGACAAAGGTATCAAAACCAGATAACGCGTCAGACCAATGTATCAGGAATGTATCACAAAGATTTTGAAACTGTATTTATCAAAACTACATTTTCTGCCGTTGTAGTCACGCGTTACAGTAAAAAAATATTTGAGAAGAATCGCTTTCCGCTATCGCTTTTACTTCAGTAATATCAACTTTAACTTCCGTACGCCACAACATTTGTTCTGAGATCGATAACAAAACATGCGTTCATTTGTATGTCAAAACACTTTTGAACCTTATGGGATGTCCATATTATATGAAGGTACTCGCCAACATGCGATGTATGCCACCTTATACGATGCAAGTTACTTTCTTTTATTTACTAATTACCTTAATTAAATCATATTTGTTACGAGTAAAAATTAAAATTATAGTGTATGCAAAAATAATGTAAGCTTGGTACCGTAAACCGGGATTGCCTTGATCAATTTTAAAATTAAAAAGGCTGTACACTGAAAGAACCGGTAATAAAAAAATATAAAAAGCGGTTTTTCTCATACTATTTGTAAATTATATATAGAAGTATAAGCTCCTATAAATTTTGCAGAGAAAATAAAAAGTTCGCATTTTTGGTAGGGCAAATCGAAGGACACCCCACGCAGACAGACCAGAATAAAATATAAAAAATATATTAACAATAACAAAAACTACAAACATTTTTATGATGTGGCCTAGCTTGTGGATTACTTTGATTGAAATACAACAAGATCTTTGAACAAATTGAAAAATTTATGATTTATAAAAGTACGCAATTAAATCTTTTTTCCCTATCTCCGATAATTATTTATGATGACGATGCTTTTAGTGATTTAAAACCTTCTACTAATATCAATTGAGATATTTCTATTATTCGGGCTTACATATTTTTTTGTTTTTTCATACATGAAGTTTAACATTTTCCTAGAATAAATCTTCCAATGGAGGACTTGTATTTCTCATCTGTCTATTCTTCCTCATATTCTTCTCTATCTTTTGCTCTGTTTCCTTTTTTCCTCATCCCTGGTGAAACTTATTTCTCCGCTACTTTCATTTAGAGCCTCTGGGTTTTTTCTTCGGCAAAAGATGTGTCAGAATCATGTTATATATGAATCAAGTTATATATTACAATATGAATCAGATTATAGTAAAGGTATTTCCTCGCTTTTGATGAACGCTCTTTAGTATCAGGTCTCTTAATATGACGGCCTTTGTATTTATTGTAGAATGGTATTTTATGACTATGAGTAAAATTTGCCACTTTTTAAATTCTTGCAAATTTCTTCAATTCTCATAATTTAAAAGAATGTTACTTGTCTTTTTTTTCTTTGAAAAATATGGCCGATCGAGTAATTCATAGCTAGAGGAAGATGACATGACAGATTTTCCAACATTGGAAAAGTTTAAAAATAGCGTTTAATTTTTGCTAAAATAGCTTATAAATAAAGAATAGAAGTTTTAATCAAAGTCGCCCCGTGCGCCGATATAACCTTGGTTTATGGCAGTTCTTGATTGTAGGATATATTCTCTATTATTTCAATTATAAAACAGTAAATAAAAATTATATAATTACCTCACACACCTACTTATATTTTTTTGGCATAAAAAAGCATTCACACTTTCCACATCAGATTTTGTCATTTAAACTACCTGATCTTGATGTTTTATATTTCGATTTCATTTGATTGTATTAAATTTCTGAGTGAAAACTGTATTATTCATGAATAGCAAAGGTCTACCACCTTAGTAATAATTGCGAATTACTGAAAAGTAGTGTGTTAAGTGCTTATATATGTTATAAAATGGTATAAAAGGCACAAAATAATATCTATATAATCTATATATAATATCATTTTATCGCACGCAAATATATTTTAACAGATATACCGTCCTTATCAGATCAATAAGCGTATATACATATATATGTACACATAAAATAAAATCGTTCAAATGGATGGAAAAATTGCGTAATTAATTTTATAAATTTGTTTATATACTTAATCAATATTAGACTGAAATAAGATATAATAATATCGAAAATAAGGTATAATAATAATCGTTAGTGTATGTGAAATAATTTGCTCTTGTCCTGCTTTTGCTTTTGGAATAAAATCGTAAACTAATTTTAACCATATATAATTTTTCTGGTTAGGGTGACATATCTCACAATTAAAGTGGTAATAATTAATTACAAGAACGAGAAATGTTGCAAAACGTATATGTTTGAGTCTAGTCGGCTATTCTAGAAAAATTAGTGTAGCGTTTTAAAGGTTAAGGTCCGATTTTGCTGAATGAGCTATCATTAGAATCATCTTATACTCGAATGGTTACATAACATTTTAAAAAGTCACTTTTTAATATGTTAAAAATATGCCTTTAAGTTTTAAATAAACAATTTTAAAACCTCGAGCGTGGTATGATATTTAATAACTAACAATATGTTTTGCATATGTAATATATAATTCTGGCCCTTACACGGCTATTATATATTATATGCTATACATGCAAATATATATTAATTTTATGTTTAAAAATTGATTTTGTTAAGAATAATATTCCTAATTTGGGCACATTTTAGTTCTTGCTAAAATGGGCTAACAAAATATGCTATAATGTGCTAACACGAGAACATAATTATCGTGTTGGGCCGTGCCTATAAATTTGTGTATATGCTTATGTCCTTATATTTCTACGTTACGGTACCCTCTTGATTTAATAATATTGCTAACTTTGCTTAAATACATTTAACAGATTTTTTATTCATTTTAATATGGTGGATGTCCTTGCGAATAAACAATTCAATAAATTATTTTTAGACGAAAGTGAAGTTCTCTCACAACATTTATTTTAACTTTATCTAACACATTAAATTTAGGAACGAATTAAAAATGCATTGTGTACATTTGTTAATGGCCGTATGTGTATTTGTAATGAATACTTAGGGTGGTATCCCTAGACCTAATAACCACTGAACGCGTAATAAAACACATGCAATGGGACACCGTTGGTACCTTAATTAATGGAGTTAATAGAAAAGTGCTTACTCTTGATTAGTTCGTGTTCGCTAATAGGGGTCGTGAGTGACCATACTTGATAAATGATATAATATTTAACATAGAAATATTTACACTCAAAGCATGAATTTGATTAAAGAAAATTGGCCAGCCCTCTGTGGATAATTTATTTACTCGATTTAAAAATGGTTCTGCTTCAACAAATACAAAAATATTCAATGTTTTTACGTAATAATCTACGAATTTCACGAAATCCTTACATTTCTGTATAAAATAATTGCTTGTACGCGAATGGTGTCTATATTTTTTATAATTTGCGACCAAATTCTATAGTAGACTATCTGTTTATTATTTAATCGTAAACTTGCATTGACTAAAATTTATAACCTAAAATTGAAAACCATGTTTGACGACAAAATTTAAAAATGGATAATTATGAATAGCCATAAAAATTACTTGACCGACAGAAGGTTCAGGAAGGCATTGATCAGATTTTACACCCAGAATAAATATGAGTGCAGATAAATGTTGTAAATGTTTAGAAACCTCAATAAATTAAAGTAAAAATCGTTTAAAAATAAATATTATATAGTATTACATATATTTTGAAATATCGAAAAATCCCTTTTTATATTTAAATTGATTCTAGATATTTGCTAAATTCGTAAACGAAATCTTTCAACAATTTAAGTCAAAGTGAATTTTTAGAATTAGTGAAGATAGCAAGAACGGAGACAATTTCAATTAGATAATTTCATTAATATCATACGATATTCAAAGGGAGTCGGTTAGTATAATATAATGCTATATAGATTTTCGAGCATTTAAAGGTAAAATAATGATGGCAAAAATAACTTTTCAATTGCAGGTACTTTAAGTTTTATGATATGGAATCAAAAGTGATATTTTTTAAAAATTTTTAATATTACTAAATATTTTCTAAAAATCAAAACAATTCATTTCATACATGTGAAGTCAATCAGCTTAGTATTAAAATGGTGTTATACATATAACTAAAATATTTTCTTAATCTAAAATAAAGTTGACCGGAAAATTGTATCTATTAGTCTATTGAAGTCAGAAAAATTCAGAACGTAACGTTTGCCAGGTTTCTTGTTATTTACGTATTTGCAGGTAACGTCAAGTGATTCTTTAACTAACTCATCCAACGCATTGCGCTGTAATGAAAAATAACAATTTCACTGTATTTGTTTTGAAATATCTTTTCAATGACATCCTCACTGGACCTGATGAGGGAATAAATATTTTTGCGTGTACTTTAGACGTATTGGGAAGTAGATCACATCTTTTTCAATTATGGTCCTTATCTAAAGCATCTACTGACAAACTCTTACATATAGATCTAAAACTTTGAGGTTTTGACACGTGAATGGACGAATGTGGATATAGTTGGAGAGATTGCTTTTATTAATCTCTAAATAATTTATTATCTCTAAAATGGAATTAATAAGTATTATGAACTTTTGCAATTATTAGCTATTTTCAATACCTATTGAAGTATTATTCTTGGGTCGCATTTTTAAAAGGTTATACCCTTATTCAATAATTTTCACTTAAGCTTAGCGAATTTTAATACTCTACTCATACATCTCGTAATCTTCATAGCATTCGCAAATAATGATTTAAGTTGTTATCCTGCATGATATGTTCAACAATCTGTCCATTTGAATCTCTTACTGCTGTATTTTATGACACAGTTTCTTCTACCTCGGAGAATTAAACTTGGAGAGTGAGAGATGTTCCCCTAACACACATTTATCGTGTATCTATAACATGTATACTTGTTAATGAAATGTTCTAAAAATTTGATTAAATTAATTTTCTTTAATGATCTTATAACTGAGATAATGTTTAAATTCATGTACACGTGTAACTAATTATCTTAAAATATTATCATATACCGGAATAAACGGTCCTTATTATTATGATAACCTTTATTTCAAAATGAGAGTGCAAACGTTTTTCTTATTTTCTACTTTCTAGTTAATAAAAGACTCACACTGTCTCATTTATACTTTTTTTTCTTAATAGATTATAATAGTTTTTATATCTTTATTGAATGTACAAACAAAAATGCGTGTACGTACTTATATTGTTATATTTTCTTATTATATTTTATGTCAATTTCTTGCATAATGTAAGCAGAAGGTTTAGTTTGGTGGGCACCCGCCGTCACTAGCTGCGTATAAAACCTCTCATTTTGCAACATCAAAATAGAATTGACCAATAAGTATTCCCGAATTTTGGAGTGTCGATGACATTATAATGAATTAATCCGGTTTTAACCAATCAGTCGCTTTTCATGTTGGTACATTAAACTAATACAAATTAGACAAAGTCTAAAAATACAGTGCTTGGGTACCCCCAGATTCTAAGTCAGAACCTACTTAATTGTAATGCTGAAATACGAGTAAATAAAAAACTTTTATATTTTCGATGTACGTGCTATTAGTTGAACTATCTTTTTTGCAATTGCTTGAACTATCGCTGGGTATAAGGAGCAGATAGTGTATCGAATCGCCCTGTAAGCATTATTGGTTGAGCCCGAAGGAATTGGGAATTGTGCAAGCGGATAAAAAAAATTAATCGTATCACAAAAAAATAACGTTTGGTGGGTTTTATGTTTGGATTATGTTTGGTGGGAAAAGAGTCACATATTGGAAAATATTTCCTAGTAACACGACCAAGACAGTAAAAGAATATTGTAGTTTCTTCCATATTTGTTATTTGAATTTCGTGGGAAATGTCCACAACACAAGGAAATTTCTTTTTGCATTATAATATTCGTCCGCACATTGCAAGGATTAGCGGAGTAAAATGGCGTTGGAAAGGAAAATTACTCCCCATCCCCCTTATACATCAAATCTGGCGACGTCCAACTTTGGATATTTAGGTAATTCAGTAATACCTGAAAAAAACTTCGGTGACCAGGATCGTCTCCAAATAAATGGGTAGTCGATAATAATAATTCTTGTATTAGTTTAATTAGTCAAGTAAACTGAAATTTATTTACAATTGTTTTCCTTCGAATTGCTAATTATTTATTTGCTAATCAAATATTACTATTAGTTAAAATAATTTGTTCATATTCAAATTATAAGCCAGTAAAAGGCATTTTATTTTTCAAATGTCAAATATGTGACTACACTTTTATTATTTTATTTACGATAGTCACTAGCTCGGACACAATTTGAGGAAAACGGATATCATGTTTCCAATAACAGGTTTTGAGAGTGTGTCTTTATTTCGTTAATTAAAAAGATTGTGAAATGATCTATTTTTTATCACGTTCCAAGAAAATCAATATTTGGACTTTACACTTCACTTGGTATTTTAAATATCGATTCGAACATAAGTCAGTATACTAGTCAACTTAAATAGGATTCAGATTTATGCATCTAAGATTTACAAATATTTTTTACAATAAAAATAATGATTTATCACTTAAAAAATTCTGAAACAATTTTTTTGTACTATTTTGCCATTTATCTTTTATGAGTGGCATTGACAACAAATTAGTGAATAACAGGACTATAGACCTATTTAGAAATCGTTTATAAATACATTTATTGCATTCATATTATAACACAAATACTAAATTTGTCATTCTTAAGTTTAATTTGTGAAATAAGTTTTAAGAAATTTGAACACGAAATTTGAAAATTGTTTGAATATATTTCAGATCAAAAAATAATAAAAAAGAAACAATTTTTTTCTTCGAGTTAATATATTTGAAAAAAATATGATATTGTAAAAATGGTATACGAATAGTATTTTAAGTATTCCATTCACTATGATTATCAAAATACTCATGTAGTAAAGCTAATTAACGTCGATGAAAAATCTTTTCTATGAAAGTTGAGTGAAAATATTCTAAAAAACACAAATGAAGTGATTTATACTGGGAAAATGACCAAGGAGGTCGTTTAATAATTGAGCAACCCTCTTTTGAAAACTTAGTTACTGTCGATATTTTTCTTTTTGCTTCTGCCTAGATTCCAAATGATTTGAAAACTTAAGCCTTTTCCTAAATAAACTTTGAAACTGCTCAGTTCCTTCAATCCTTGTAAGTTCCTAAATAAACTTGGAAACTGCTCAATTTCATCAATCCTTTTAAGCTTTTACTATCCAACACTTACAGTACTTAAGTCTAATTCATATTTTCTATGATCCCAGTGGATATTATCGCAGCACAAACATCCTCCGCAAACAAACAACAATACGTAATGTTTTCATGTGGCTCTAACCCCACCACGTGAATATTGTTTTCTATTTACGACCCTCGCGGTGCTACGTTTATGATTTAAACTAATAATCTTTCCTTTTTTCCTCTTTTCTATCAATTTAAAATGAATTTTCAATTTATTTTAAAATGATCTTAAGTTTTTTTAAAAAATCGACATATTAAATATATTTCGCACATTTAATCTGAAATTTAAATTTAATATAAATTTGTAAAAATTTTAAATGTGTATTTATTCCTATTTATACTGAATATATTTGGCGTTAATATAGAAATTCATTATTCACAATTAAATGAAACTACATTATGTAGTATTATTTTTACTTTCTTTAAGTTCTTTACCACGACCTAGATTTCGTTGTATTAAAACATCTTCAGGTGGATTATTAGCAAATATTAGATAATATTTGCTATTAGCCCACCTGAAGATGCTGTAATACAACGAAACCTAGGTCGTGTTAAAGAACTTAAAGAAAATAGGAATAATACTACATCATATTTTTATGTTGTTTAGACCATGGATAATTATATTCGAGCGCAAACATTATAACCAGTAATTGCGCTTTATTTATTGACATACCTTCTATAAAATAAACGAAAACCTGTTCCATTAAAAAAAACAAATTTTCTTAAACAAACAATTCTAGGAAGATTAGTAGATTTTGAGTATGAAAAATATTCCTTTTATTACATTTCAATCTAAATATGGCAATGTAGTATATAAATATGAAAAAGTTATAAACGGTTACAAAGAAATAAACATGAACTATTACGAAAATAAATGTTGGACGATTACCGCAAATTTTTCAAAACCCCTTTTATTTTGTAATTAGTAATGTTTTAGATCAACAGACTTCCGTAAAATTAATGCAGGAGTTAGTAAATTCGAGTATGCATTTGCATCCTGCAAACAAGGTATACCAATAAATTATGAAAATCTCAACAAATCATATAGTTTTGCCTCAAGTTTAGGTGATAAATTGTAATATAATTTACAAGTATTATGGACCCAAGTTACGTATAAAATATAATTTTATGAAAGTGATAAACTGTCTAAAAAATATGCAGAAGCACCAATATGACCACTGACCAATCTGCGGAACTATTTTTAACCTTTCAATTCTTAATTCAGGAAATCTTCTCTACTATCTCACTATACTCTGGAGTATAGTTCCCCACAATTTTTGGCATTTTCACTTTCTAAGAGTTATCGATGTTAGCAACAAGCAAATGTTATGGAATAAAAATAATCTTGGCTATGATGCTTTTGCAAAAAAAATTAAAGTTTGTGGCACTAAAGTTTAAACATATTAATTAATTATATTGGAACGAAGTTCCTTATCGCGCGTTGCGAAAGGGGGCTAGGCGGAAAAAATTAAGACCAAAAGTTGTAACGACACTTTTTGCTATAGTTGCTAACGGGCGCGCTACAAGCAGTGCGGCGTGCGCGTGTTTCTCCGTCTGTCTCTCTCTCTCTCATAGAAAGCAAGCCAGTTATTTTCGTTTCGTCTTTCTATTTCGCATTGAACAGTGTGGTGTCGCGACGATTATTTTTGTTTAGTGTATACAGGTTTTTTGTACATAATAAATAATAAAAAATAATAACAATAAATATTATTATAACTTAAATGAAATAAAATTTTATTACAATTCCTTCACTAATTAATCGAAAGGAACTTCGTTCCATCCGGGTGTCCCTTCACACCTCTCAAGTCTTATTTTCATAATTACAGTGTAAAAATTAATACTGTATATTCTATCTTCTAAAATGTTTAATTAAAATAATTAAAGCTTAATTCAGTTATTGCTTCCTTTTTAACTTACTATTATAATCAGAGTACGATCAATCAGGTAGGTATTAGATTTTGTTTAGCTTATTAAATGATAAATAAACGTAAAGAAATTTACAAATCTCCATAGCGATGCTTTTATAACACAATAATATATATTACTATTACTGTGTTATAAAAGCATCGCTATGGAGATTTGTAAATTCGCTATGGAGATTTGTATTACTATTTTTAACAGTTTTTTTCTAAATCTCGTCACCATCTCCAGAACATGCAGCGAAAGATTAGTTTCTGAAATAATTATAAGCAGCATTGTGCTATTCTGCCACCATCAACTACCTGACAACATATCGCAAAATAAATGATAGCATATTTTTATGTAATAAATGTATGCAGGTGCTGAATATGGCTTATTATTTTCATTATAATTTCGGTTTAGATCAACGATTCCTAATGTAAATCATTATTTTAATAATTCTAAATGAATTATTAATAATTTTGAATGAATAATGATTACACAGTTTGGAGACTGATATATTGCGGCTGAGTGATCGTGTTATAAATACATATAGCCATTATGAACTCCATCTATATTAAATAAAAATCATGTCCCAAAATTGACGGAGGTTTTTTAAAAACTGTCTGACTGACAAAATTATTTGGCGCACTGGAGCCTACAAAACAAATCTAATTAAAATGTATTCAGTAATATGTAATAATGGCTGAGTGATCGTATTATAAATACATATAGCCATTATGAACTCCATCTATATTAAATAAAAATCAAGTCCCAAAATTGACGGAGGTTTTTTAAAAACTGTCTGACTCGCAAAATTATTTGGCGCACTGGAGCCTACAAAACAAATCTAATTAAAATGTATTCAGTAATATGTAATAATGGCTGAGTGATCGTATTATAAATACATATAGCCATTATGAACTCCATCTATATTAAATAAAAATCAAGTCCCAAAATTGACGGAGGTTTTTTAAAAACTGTCTGACTCACAAAATTATTTGGCGCACTGGAGCCTACAAAACAAATCTAATTAAAATGTATTCAGTAATATGTAATAATGGCTGAGTGATCGTATTATAAATACATATAGCCATTATGAACTCCATCTATATTAAATAAAAATCAAGTCCCAAAATTGACGGAGGTTTTTTAAAAACTGTCTGACTCACAAAATTATTTGGCGCACTGGAGCCTACAAAACAAATCTAATTAAAATGTATTCAGTAATATGTAATAACTAGCTGACCCGTGCGAAGTCTTCGCACTATATCGCCATCTAGCGTGTTCCAAGTATACAATTTGGCTAAGATATTTGATGTGTCGCCCACAGATGGCGCTCATGCCAATTGTTATATAAATTAATTTTTTTATTAACAAAAAGATTTTTTTCGAAGTTTTTTATATTTTTTGCCCAAAGTAGAAAACATAAGCTTTAAGTGGGTATTTTTTAAATTTTTTTGGTGCAGTAGTTAAAGAGATCGAGCCGCTCGACCAAAAAACACCTTTTAGAAATAATATATTTAGTTAATAAAATGTCTGAAAATGAAAGATCTTTTTATTAATACCTATTATATTGTAAACTACAGAAGATTTAAAATCTACTACATTCAAAAATTGCGATGAATTGTATATATTCATTAAACTCTTATATGTTTTTATACAAAAAATATATTACTTGAAAGATATTATGGTTATCTTTAATTGAAAAAAGTTTGTAGTATTAACTTTCTTGAAGTTTCATGCCAATTTTTTTGATGAAGGGACATATGTCTGTATCATCTCTTCTAGAGCAGCAAAAGGTTGAAAGGTGGTACGTTTCTGGTGTAAATATATCTTTTTTCCCTAAATAAATCATTTATGTTATTAAGGGAACGAATTTTTCGATTTGATTGCTGAAGTAACGCCCAATATTTATGTGCAAGAAAAATTGGAAAGTGACCTGTGTGCATATATTTTATAGGATTTTGGATAATTTGGCTGCCAAATTATTTATAATGACCAAATTTAAATCTTCACGTGATCTGGAGTTTATGAAAGAACTTCGGAAGGATATATTCACGCCGCAACTTCAGAACGGAAGTACAATATCACAATTTTCTAAAGAGTTTAAAAATCTAATCAACCGAGTTTTATGCGCAGAGATAATTGGACGTTCGAACAAGCAACAAAAACAAGCAACAAAAAGCAAGGATTTATTGTAACAAAAACTGCAGTATATTTTACAAGCGTAACATACTACGGATGTCAGGCTCACCAGTGGCCTTATAAGCAATTGTTTTCTTGGTTTTTGAATATTTATAAAGCTCAAAAATAACGTATATTAATTGCATATAAGAAAGATGTAAATTTTATATCTCCTCAAAATGTGATTTTTTTATAAGTAACTAATATTACTGTGTATTTATGATTTTATTGTTCTTTTGTTAAGTACTATAATGAGCACATTTGTATATTTCTATGTTTAACTAAAAAAAATATTTTCATAAACATGATAATTTTATTTGACTTATTAACAGAATAAAATCAATGCAAAAAAAAATAAAAACGTATAAGTTAGTTTCCCAAGTAACCAAATATACAAGTACATTTGTGATATATACATTAGTGTTAGAGTAAAAATAATTGACGTTAGCTGTTTAGCGTTAAATGGTTAGGCGCCTTTTCCCATTCTTTTTAGAGTTCCGTGGCTACATAACAAATGATAACGTTGTATATCGTCTTGCCCATCGATCCGTCAGTTCACTCCTGTCACTCATATAGTTTCTACAACATTAGACGTATCTGTAAAAAAAAATTCCTTAAGATGCTTGGAATAGATTGAGAAATAATTTCAATTTTATCACTATTTTAGTTCCTTTTTTATTTGAATTTTTACTTTTACTTGATTTTGTTTTTAGATACTTGAATATTACGATTATATTGCAACCTTGTATTTCTGCTTTTACATTTTTACTATTTACTTTTATTTATTAAATTTAATTAATACATGGTGACATTTATTGACACATACCTCAATGAGTTTTATTGTTTAATAAATAATAAGGATATCAAAGGAAATGTTACATAAAAGAGGTCAAGTTTACATAAAAAAATACCTTTTAAATACTTATCAAAATGTTACAACAATCGTTTGCTCATTTTACTATGTCATTAAACCTGAAAATATAATTAACGTAATTTTGTACAATTACAATTAGGAATTTATAGTAAACTCTCAATCTGTTATACCATTAGAAATATCTTTTCAAATTATATTAAAATTCAATTAACCATTTATCATTTTTAGATTCTGTTCACTAAATCTAAACTTCAAAATACCTTCTAATTACGAACACAATTTTAATTACTTGCATTTATATCTACTTTACTTGGTACCCTACTCTGTATTTATCGCGACATGTGCTTGGCCAAATTATTTTTACGTTACAATTTTCAGACACTTCTATAACTCTTACAGTCGTCAAAAATAATATAAGTCTTTGAAAATTATCGTATTTTAATGACGCCTTTAAGGATTACTTTAAATGTACTCAGCGGTAAAAAGAATTAATTACAAGTTATTATATTCTTGAGATCCTAAAGCCAGACAGTCACATTGAAATATGTAACGAACCTAATACATACTACAATAAAATAAAATGTAGGCAAGGTCAATGAAAACATAGATCAGCAAAATAATTACCTAGTCAATATAAAACATAATTTTAGTGTAGTTTTTACTTTATCTCCGATATACTTTCAATTGTATACCTTAATGATGTAACTGTGTTATTTACTAAATACATTATGAAGTTATTCAATTTATATATATTTAATTAACTAAACTAATCAGCTATTGAGTGGAAAGATTGACATGACTTCATTTCAATAAGACTAGGTTATAATAACTTTAACAAAAAATCATAGATAACTTATGGCCTAAGTCTAAAAAATTAACATTCATTTGATTTGTGATCTTAACTTTACCTATCAGTTAAATCATAGTTTTGCATCAAGCTTTACACCTAAGTTGCTTTATATTTACACGTGTTCATTATATATTTTCAAGTATTTCTTCGAATGTAATTATGTAATATTTCTGTTCCACATTGTGTAAAAATGTTTGTATCTCATGTATAAAATAGAGACATTATGGTAAACAAACGTAAATTAAGTGCTCTCATAAATCTTTTTTATTACTTTCATGCGAATGAAAGCACGCGCACACACTCACATACACCTCAAAGGGTGATCGCTCACTTTTAGTATTCTGGCGCAAGGTCATCTTAAATGGAGTTTTGATAAAGTGAAATAATTCCGAGTAAACTAGGAATGCAAAAAATACCGTCGAATTATCAATTATGTTTAAAATTTATGAATACGGTTAATTTTTCACAAAAAGGTGTGCACGTCTGCATTCTAAACAAGCTTTAAGTGTTTTTGTACCATTTGGAAATTTTAACTTAAATAAACTATGAACCAGGATTTTTTTTTGGATTAATAGCCGCTATCATGGTGTATTTTTAGTATTTATCCTTTCTAAATCCGTCTGCATACAGGAAGAAAACCACACTCTAATTTGGAAATTCGGGACAGATGACGTAAATTAATTACATGCTAAAATTAAACTTACAGAATTGTAGTTATAGATAATACTACGTGATCAAATATGAACATAATGAACATCATAACAGATGGTGTAAGAGATCTTGTTGTTTTATAGAAGTATCCATTAGAGTAGGTCATTAAATCTCGAACAATTAGCCACAAATATAAATTTCTTCCTGCTCATTACAGTATTTTAAATGAAATACAGAAATAACCTTTTTTTGAAGAGAATTTAGTTTAAGCAACGGTAATTTAAATCTTTAGTCCTATAGTACCCCTGAAAGATGACCTTTAATTCCTAAACCAAGTAAGTATATATTGTTAATGCATCTCCCTTGTTATAATATCTTTTCTTCAGGATGCTTCGCATTAAATTACTATTTTTGACGCTATGTACGGCATCATGTAATGGAGTGCCAATCATTTCTCTAATCTGGTCATTCCGCAGTGTATACAGTATCCCTATGGTCTCCTTCTTTCAACCAAGCCGGTGACAATGGGCTTCTCAATACTGTCGGCAGGTTTCCATGCAATGTGGTTGAAGTATTGAGAACTCTCCGGAGACGGATTGTGGAGAACCTTGCTTGTATTTCCAACTATTTCAATATCGAGATGTTGGTTCTCTATGGATGCAGATTGCATATTTACCCTTCAGTGGTCGCACAGAAAAATGGATAAGATCAGAATTCCTACTAAATGCGACTTAATATGTCATGATATATTTCTGTCCACACTTTATCTAAGGGAGGCATTGTTTTATTTTCATTATGCCTATTCGACGAAGCATTTTCTTTTCAAATCCACCCTTGCTAGAGATACTGAAATCTGGATAGATGAAGTTTTCAACGTTTTCTAGACTTGTGCAGTCCGTGCAGCTTCATTTCTTGGTTCAGTTCACTATTATCAGTTTTGTCTTAGATCTATTAATAAATAGTCCTAAGTTGGCACTAAGCATTTCTATTCTATGCAGTACAAATACCATTTCTGACTCGTCCGTTGCTAATAAGATTGAGTTGACAGCACATGCTTTTTCAGTTATAAATATACTAGTAGTATATATATATATATATATATATATATATATATGTGTGTGTGTGTGTGTGTGTGTGTGTGTGTATCTTAATAACTATAAGCACGGTGTCCATTGTACAATATTGTTCCCAAATTTATTCACAAATTACTTTCGTACGTAAAGAGTAACATTGCTCCAGAAGTTTAAAAAAGTTTTATGGGCTACAGATGATAGTTTAGAATCATAAAATAAAGTACTCTGCGCCTAATAAGTAAGAGCAACTTTAGATATTGAATCAATAAAAAGATAAGTAGGATATCTTGTAAATGTGCTTTTCTCAAAAAAATGTTTTCAACTGGCCTGCAGTGAAAAATTTCAACGCAAGTAATGCTTGACCGAAATATACTAGTACATAAGAATTTACCGCAGCAATTTAAATCATAAAAAAATTAAAATACTCCAAAATTTATGGAATAAAGATCTGCCTATTTGTATATTTTGCAAATGTTTTTTTATTAGAAAAAAATACTAAAAAATTATCTTTATTAGCTATTGGAGTAGTGTTACCTTTTAATTATTGTTTTCTTCATAATCATTTCAAAAGTACTCTACCTCTAATTTCTGAAAAAAATTTAAAGGTAGATAACGTATTTAAAATTTTCTGAAAAAAAAGCACAGAAATGCTAAAATTTCACGTAAAAAGTTTAAAAGAAAATATTCAAATCCAATCTTTTCTTCGTAACATCTGTTTACTGAAATAGCACAGGTCGTATATATAATGACTAAAGTACGAGATCTCTCTTTGAGTGAGACGAACGACTTACGAATTAAGTCAGATATTAAATATATATTTTTCCTTTATAGAAAATCTTTTATTCAAAACGTATAATATCTTTTTAATATCTGAAGAATACTTTTTCATTTAGACAAAATAGAATGGTCGTGGATTTAGTTATAAATATAATTTCACCTTTCTGCACGGTTATTGGAATGGGTTACAGCTCAGGGATCAATACTTCTAGAATATTGGTTATTTTATACCACAAAAAGAAGACATTTTGTATTTGTTAAATTCACGGTATAAAAATAGTTCGTCGTTATATGAAAACCACTGTTATTAAATCGACCATTACTGACAACTACTTGAAAATGAATAGACTAGCCTATCGCAGCTGTGTAAAAGATTGAAATTTCTTTTAGATTTTTTAAAATTTGACTTGGATTTTGGAAATCACCCTCCATGAAAACACCAAGCCGAATATCTATGAAAGTATACAAATGCGGTGATCAAAACTTTATAGGTAAATCTATATTCTACATAATCTAAAATATCCTTACTTTTGTGTGTTCCGCCTGTATCACTTTTACTTTCAATTGACCATAGGAGTGAAGAGGAATTTCAAAAAAAAGAAAGCCGAGATTTTAATTAAAACTAATTCTACAGCATCAATAGAGGAAATAAAATTTATTAAGTAGGAGTTGAATCGCATTATTATTAATTTTGTCGTGTAAACATATTGCTAAGTATATGTTTCACAGGCGTAAAAATATCTGTGATGTCGCAAAAAATAATGGAGCACAGCTAGTTACATGGAAAAATAGGTGACGGGTTTTATGTGATAGTGAGAATGTAAAATTTATATAGAAGATAGGTGCGTATAGAATTATAGCATATTGCACTTTAACACTTTTATGTTTGTATAGTAGCCGATATTGGAGATAAATTCAATATAAGTTAGGAGAATATATTTTATGTAAAATAGCCCAAAAATTATGGAGAAAACTTATGAATTCACGGAAAAAATAACTATGCTGATAAATGTTTACAAAACACTAAATACTTCAAGGCCACATTTCGTGACGAAATCATTCAACTCACATTTGCTTTGTTTGTCTGTTATCATAAAATAATTTTATTCAGTTTCATAACGACCTACTTTGTCTTATAGCTTAAACATTATACAGTAATACTTCATATTTGCATGCCGGCTCTAGTGAAGACCGTCATAGAAAAAATAAGTAAGACGTATAACACATCTAAGGGCGAAAATGGGGATAGTTGGGATACTTCTTAAATATCCCAACTATCTGTCCCATGATACTCTGTCCCAATTTTTTTCAGACAAGTATAAACTAGAATATAAAAGAGTCACAAAGAGAACGTGCCGAGCCTGGAGGTACGGAATAAAGCAAGGTTCTGAAATAATCCTGGGTGAAGTAAAAAAAAGAAAGCCAAAGGAAAAACTTTTATGGAAGTTCTGTGTTCCGAGTATGAATTTCTTAAAATACGTGAAATTCATTGTTTCATTTTTTATAAATTTTAGGTAAGTTTCAAGTAAGATTATCTCTCATAGTTTTTACTTTAGCAGTTCCGAAGGTAAGTGAAAGAATATATTTTTGTGAACGTTTTCAACATTGTCATAAATATTTTACATAAAATTCTACAAAATATTTACGAAACCCTTAATTTTTTTTTCTTTTAGTCGATTCCCCATACCATAAATTAAATTTTAAAACGTTAGCCATTTATTTGCAACCTCTAAAATTTTCTAATAATCTTTTAATACTACTATTTATCAATATTAAAAGATTGATTCAATCTTAATATTGACGCGAAATTAAACACTATATTTAAAACTTTGTTTACTAACTTTACTTTCAGTAAATTATTCGATCGCAAATTAATTGGACAATCTCGTGCGCTGCACTCATTCAATTATAATTTTAATGTAAATAAGTACATTGATAGATTTCAGATCTATTAAAACCTGTGGGTATTACATTTCTATTTCTCATCTAATCATAAAAATAACCAACCCTCTGTGACATAGATTCGAATGAATCAAAAATCATCCATCTAGTTCTGCTTTTTGATATCCATCACTTTTCCGTGTGGTCTGATAAATAAACATAAATAAAACCCATAACGTCAAAAAAAACCATTTTATTTACTTGAATAAAAAATAGTGAGTTATATATAAATCTATTTACCTTTATTATGAATTATTTTTTTTTTAATTTTGACGTCAAAATCATATTAACGATGATATATTCTATAATCTCGATGTGCGTTACAAATAGAAAAGAATTATGACGGTTTTTAACGGTGTAAAGTCACTCTACCAAGCGTCATCTGGTTAGTTATTAATATGCAAGTATTTTAAGAACCATCGAAATAATTTCAATTGATTTTCCTTCAGTTAATACGGTAGAATAAAGCAAGGTAGTGTTACAATATCTGTATGGATTGAATAAATTCGATCGTACTTCCCTAGGATGCATCCAAAGTTTTTAAATAATAGAAGATTAATCATCCCAGAATTGCTGTCGCTAGCTTGGTACTGCCTTAAAAATCATACCTTATTTTGCAGTACTTTCCTTAGTTTGTTTCTTCATTTTACCATTTTACCATTTACTACATTTTTTCTAGTTAAGGGAGTATCTATCATCCATTAACTTTGAATATACGCCAACGAAGTTCAATACTGCGACCGGAGACTATTTTTTGGATCAAAATCTATGTTCATTTCGTGATAAGCACTAAATGTTCCAAAATTCCAATGTGTCATTGACATGCAGTAAAAATAAAGTTAAAAAAAAGTCGACTTTCCCGAAAGAGAAAGTGGATATTTACGAAAATATCGAAATTTCAACCAGGACTTTAATTTTAGAAGTATTAGTAAACAAAATTTTTAAATAATGAGCATATTTACTGGATCAGAGGAGCATAAGCATGGACACCGTAGTACTTATACATTTAATTCAAAGTAAACTTGTAATCATATTTCTTTATAAAACTAATAAATATTTAAGGTAAACTCATATATATTTTAATAAATGGCATCTGGATATACCTTATTAAAACAAAATGATCTTCAACATAAAAAAACCTTTAAAATGAATTGTATCGTAGTACAAAATAAGAATTGAAATGCATGCTTTCAGGTCAAGAGCGTAAATCTAGGATATTACTTGTTCGATTTTTATAGTCAAGGCATTAAACAAATAAAATTATACATACTGTATTTCTCAATTATTACTCATGACAAAATGTTTACAGCATAAATCTAGAAGTAAAATATATGGCAAACTATTTTTTTAAAGTAACCATTATATCAATATTATTTACTTTGAAATTACAATATCATACACCTCAATAATAACATGCGTATACAACTTATATAATATATCCAACATCCGTAATCAATGACATCTACAAATTGATATAATATAAAAAGGTTAGGTACAATTTCTACACTTCAAATAAAAACTAACTCGTTGAGAATTTTGCCGAAATACGGTACGTGAAAACTTTTAAATAACAAGTTTCAAGAAAACTAATTTCTTTTCCATTTTCTTCCACGCCTGTCACCATCACGAATAAAGCAAAATATTTTATATTTCCACAAATAAGTCTATCACTTACAAGATGTTTTACGATAAAGTATAAAGAGGGAATCGAAAAGGGCTTTGTAGATCCATTAGCTGTAAAGTTCATATTTGTTTTACATTTACTTTTATAGCCACTATCATATACGAAAAGAAATTCCCGAATGGAAAGTTCGTCCTTTTAAGTAGTAAATATGTACAATTATCATGGGCATCAAAATACTATTGAAAATAGTTGAGTTGCGTGTGGCTAAATCGTGTATTAGATATTTTGAAATAACCTATATATAACCAGCTAAATTCGGTCGGAATACGCACAAAATAGGGTTTAAATTTTTCTGTGTCCCCAGAAATCGCAGACGCAAGCTAATAATATAACTTTACTAGAAAGCTCTAATCAGGTTATGGTATATGCATTTTTTTCAGGATTTGCAAGCCTGTGGTTGAAAAATCAGGTAGAAGGGCGGAGCATACATTTTTCCCCCCTTTAAAGCTTAATATTTCACAAACTGTGCTTAAAATCTCAAATTCTCTTTTAAAAGACATATTTAAATTAAAAATCCTAGCTGCCTAAAACTATAGAAACTGTGAGACTATAATTAACAAAATGGCCATGGCAAAACTATAAAAGTTGATTTTATCAAAACGGAATAATTAAAGGTACCAGGTGTAATTTTTGAAGTCGATAATCGTTATAATTTAATATAGATATTTAATTTTTATTTATTTTCTTCTGTATTTTAAATAAAAAGGAAAAATATAAGAATACATTGTATGTGCGCACAAAGAAATTTCGTAAATACATGTATATTAAATCAAGTTAATAGAAATAAAGATCTCAATAGGCTGAAATTCTTTTAACTTTTTAAATCTTTCTCGATTTCTTTTTGTTACCATTATTTACAAATTAACTTCAAATAAGTAGAGGATTTTTAATTTTTCTTGAATTTTTTTCTTAGTTTATGTTAAAAATTTACATGCATCAGTTTCGAACGGTCTGAGAGAGATAGACACAATATATTTTATATACTTCACAATTTACTTCGTATTGATATTAGTTCGTCTCAATAGATATGCAATAATATCAACACAAAGTTAAAAACTATAATGCTAATTGAAAGGCAAATCGGTAAAAAGTTAGAATGAGTTGTAATAAAAAGATATTGGATGGAGTTAAACCACATCTAAAGCATAAAATTTTAATTCTACAAATTATAATAGACATTTGCACTAAAGTATTAAAAATAAACTTATTTTTAATTTACCAAATTGATGAAAAAATTTAAGTTAATTTAGCGCCTTAATATAGCATTAATTTTTTAAATTTTGATTAAGACTAAATAAGGCATGGAAATAATGAAATAACGAGAAAATTATAATTCCAAAAAATATTATTTAAAAATAAAATTAGTTTTTTGTAAGTACTAGCTTTAAATTAGCAGTTTACACAGTGGTTAGATATTTATTTACAATTCCACCTTAGAACTTGAAATTAAAGAGAAAAATTTTAAAATAATTTTTAAACAATTTTTAAAAGTTACGAAATTATCATAATTTTTCGTATTTATAAATAAACAATAAAGAAGTACATTTCAAACTAACTGATATTATAGCAACATTTAACTAAAATAAAGAAATGAACCAACGCACTGAAGCATCAATGTTTTAAATATATACCACATTTGACCAAGTTTCATTACCGTAATACTTATAAAATGTCGTTATCTCCAAAACTTAATTTTGAGATGATACCTATAGTTTCTACTAGCCTACATAAAAATAAAAATTAATCTGACTGAGTCTTGGCAATTCCAATATAAAATCGGTAATAATAATTTTAAAATTCTGATTTATTCATGTCTAAATAAACCTATATAATGAAAAGGCTAAAAGTATCTCCGGATCTACAAATATTATATGGTTAAAAAGACGAAAAATTTAACGGGAAATTTGACTCGCATTTTCAACAAGCAAATGTTAAGTAATACTTAATAACTAATGAAGCAGCAACGCCTATCATTTAAAACAACGGTTTAAAGACTTGCAGGCTTTTACACTGTGGAAATGACTGCTACGGTTATAGTTTATTCAAACATTTAAGTCTCTGCGTAGATATAATAATTTGTTAAGAGTGGAACTGTTGACACATAAAATTAAATTCTCATCCACCCTAATAAAATTAATTTTGTATTAAGTTCTCAAAAGATTATGAAACTAAAAAAGACCTAAATTTTGATTTCGTATGGTATGTGAAGTTTCCAAGGAAAGTGAAAATTGAGACTATTTTTCTAATTAATTTAGGACATAATGTTGTTTTCATAGCTATGTCATACAGGGTTGTAATAATCCAAGTAACGTATATAACATTGTCAAATTTATTAAAAAAAATTATTTTCGTACCACTTGCATTGACTTGAATAGCATTGATATAATTTAAGCCTCATCGCCTCAAAGTGGTTCAAAATAATCAATTTAACCAGGACCTTTTCGATTTTCTAAATTCATTGCGTGTCAGTTTAACGTCAGTAGTTAATAAAATATTAAATCTAATTTAAATTGAACCTAATAATATAACTTTTGGTAAATGAAAAAAAAAACTTCTTTAATTGTTATATATATATATATATATATATATATATTTATTTATTTATATATATATATACATATATATATATATATATATATATATATATATATATATATATATTTATTTATTTATTTATATATGCACATATATACATACATACAAATAAACATATACATCTCTGTCATACATATATTATTTAAGCAATGTCACTTAGTAAGTATACAAACCCTGAAAAACTGAGAAAATTTTGCTAAACCCAAACATACTTAGTAGAATAAAATATTTCATACTTCATAAATCACATATAATTACGCTATAACAATTCCTTTTTTCACTACGATTTCGTTATATCTGTCCATCTGTTATAAAATCTTGAGCTTGTAACCATGCTTTATCAAATTTTTCAACTTTTTAGTAGGAAAAAAATCTGAATAGCATTTAATTAAAACTGTAAGTCAAAATTCGCAATGTGTCGATTAAACCGAATCAAAAATTTTAGGAAATATAAGCAACTAGTGAGGCCATTTTGTGTGTCTTCTGAAACGTACCTGATTGATTTTTATCAGTTATCGAATAAATACGACACATGTCATTTTTAAACAATATTACTGCTAGTATTGAATATATTTGGCGTTAATTTTGTGGAAATTCATTATTCACAATTAAATGAAACTACGTGATGTAGTATTATTTCCACTTTCTTTAATTTCTTTACCACGACCTAGGTTTCGTTGTATTACAACATCTTCAGGTGGGCTATTAGCAAGGATTATTGCTAGTATTATTATGTAGAATATTCACAATATCAGCAACTCGTTAATTATAACTATCAGATCTTATGAAGTGAATATAATCCAATTCTTTGAAGTTCAATAGTTTTTGTAATATTCTTAAATATATTCCTAACAATTGATTATAGTCACTGTAAGAACTTACATCACATGGCAATTGTGATCGAATAACTAATTAAGACCAGAAACGATACATAGAAATCTGATTAGGGGATTTTTTTGTATATATTTATCGATTACCAGGGTTTTTAACAATTAAATCGGTGTGGCTTGCAAATACTACTATTGCTAAATCTTCCACATTAGAAGCTTTTCATTAATTTCCCAAGTTGCACTAATTTTAAAATTTCAATAAAACGAAGGGGTATGCTTTTGTTCTAGCAGTCTCTCGTAAACATGTGAAGTGTAAAGTTAAAAAGAGCTTTTATCTCGAATCTCTTTATATAATAGTATAAGAAAGTTGAAGTATTATTTGTTTGTTCAATAATTCCCGTGGCACACCACAGTTAGAAAAATAAATTACAAATGTCCCCCTCAAGTCAATGATCTGAGCTATCCCTAGCTTAACTTGTAATTTCTCAGAAGAATAAGTAATTATATAAAAACAAAAACAAATATAAAATTACTTAATAGTTAAAGTCTGCTATTAAATCACCGTAAATTTTTTTATGAAATTGCATAAATGAAACATTTTAAAGAGGACCTTTTAAAATACTACAAATTATTCACATATTTTTTTAGAAATAATACATTTGGTTTTACATTTTATTACATTCCTTAGTGAAAATTTCTTTAACTAATTATTCACGTTTGACGTAGATACCACAGAAGAAAGGATATGACGAAATCACAGTGAAACAAAAAACCGTCATAACCCTATGAGGGTTTCTTTATTTCACAACGCAACACTAAATGTTCACGGTATATAAGAGAACGAAGTTAATTACTAAAATATTTCTATATTACATTCATCGCACAAAAAATAACAAATGGACATGCAAATAAGCCACGATACATAGTTATAACACTTAATTAATAAATTATTATTAAACATTACAAGAATATAATTCAGACTTTCAAACAGAAAAAGAAGTAGAAATATTCACTTTTAAGGATAAATGGGCAATAATTTAATATCTTTTTCTATCTTCGATTTTTTTCTTATTCCTGTTAAATGAAAATATTTTAAAACAACATATATACAAGCTGATAATACAGCGGCTAGAAAGTAGGTTCATTTCTATTATTTACTAACATTGTATTAACTGTAATAGGAATCTAAGAAGCCCACATTACACTGTAACTAAACTACACAATGCGAAACTTTATTATACCGTACTTTGAATTCAAAGAAACTCACTGATTTGAGAAACCTTTTCGCGGAAAGCGGAACTTTTCTCGACAGCACTTGTTTCCGTACTACGGCTAGCATTGGTATTAAATATCATGAACAGTTACTAATATCTCTTGTTAGGAAATTATTGTTTCACTTACCAAGTTTACGAAAAACAATGCTGTTTCTGAATTGACTTCTACGCCAAGCGTTAGTTTAACGATTTCTGAAATTATCTGTCTATCAATTAACAAAATTACGTATAGTGATTAATTAAATTATCGGTAGTTACTAAAACCTGTGTTCATCGTCCTGAATATTTTTGATATACTATTTTGGATTATTTATCAAAATGTAAAAATTTAGGTTTGATCACGTGACAAAGGTTCTATTAATAGTTTTGACACATTACACCGTTAAATTTAAATATCGACTGGCATTGATCGTACATTTTTTTGTACTTTTGGAACCATCCTTTGAGCTTTCATACAATGTAACCATTCCTTCAAGATGGATATTTTTAACAAATATTTTGTTTCTCATCAAACCTTAATCTAACTTTTTTATTTATTTCACTGCATAGAAAATTGCAACATATATGAACATTTTTATCGAGCCTTGTATTTCACTATAATACGGTAATATTCTTTTTATTTTTCCTATGCAAAAAATCGAAAGATTTCTTTTCGCTACTTCCGTTAATTAACTTCATTTTAAACAAGTTTAGAATTAGAGATATTGCTCGCACGCATTTAGCGTGCAAATTCGCACCTCTGTTTCCATCCTGAAATAATCATCCCATTGTGTGATAACAAATCTGTTAAATATCTTCTTAGGAACATATTTGAATATCATAGATTGGTAATTAATGGGAACGTATTCAAATCTCTGAATAATTAATTCTTGTCGTTTTGTTCCACCTAGGAACTCGTTTTATGCTAAGTTCAATTTATATTTACGTTTGGACGTAAATATAAATTATCGATGCATGTGCAATAAATAAATTAATGTTGTATTCTGTTAAAATTTCGCAGACGAATTTGAAGCGAAAAACATTAAAACAATACATTAACTCGCAGCGATAAAGCAATTTTCTCACACCATAAGTTCGTATATACCCTTATGTATACATTCCATTAACCGTAATCTGATCATCGTAACAAAATCGTTTCCCAGTATTGGTCTGTACATTATTTGAGTGAGAAGGTTTCTTTATTCTTTGGAGATCCTTTATATTGCTTTTAACCTAAGGATTTATCAGACTTAGACTTTGTGATGAAAACTGACAGCCCTAACTTAGCTTTCAATCTTCAATACTGAACCTTTACCTTTGTCATCACAAAGTGTTTGCGTCCGAGTAATTGGATTGAATCGATGTAAAATATGTGACATATTTTACATCGATTGAATGAAAAAAAGTTAGTAATAGTTTTATCAATCATTTTACCAGAAACTATTGCTCTTCATTTTATTAATTTTAGGTGTGTTAGCTTTTTATTTAATTTTCGATTATAATGTTGTTCTTTGTAACTAACCAATTTAGTTTCAAATCCTGAAACCACGAGAGAGCTGGGTTCATACTTAATTAATTTTTTTATTATAGAAATTAATTATTATCTACAAATTATAAACTGCAGTATCGTTAATATTTGTCAGAATCTAATATCTAGCAATATGTAATCTTCATCTTTTGCCGCACAAAGGGCGGGCAGAGTTTTAACAAAATAAAAAGCAATTAAAATATAATTCTTATATTTGTGAATTTTCAACGATACGAAAAAAACTGGCTTAGAGCAGTGTAGTACAAATAGACTCTAATAATATTCTTATTAACAAATACGGTTTAGCTTGAGCGTAACTTTACTCCCAGTTTAATCACAGTTTTTGTAAAAAATTATATTAATAAACGAAGAGTAGAGAAAGATTACGCTAATACGAGGTCTCAGAGTAAAATTTAAATTAAATTAAAAATAAATTTTCGTGTACGGAAGAAGATTCGGAACAGGATAACGTGAAAAATGTGACACTGACGTGAATCGTGTTGATTTGTTGTTATAACCTGTTGATTTTTCTTTAATTTACGTCTTAGTAAATCATTTGAAAATATGGATGGAAACTATTATTTACATGAATTAAGACTAATTCTAGAAATCGACCATACGCCATAAGACGAGTGAAATTTTATAAATGTCATCAGAACCATTTGGAGAAACTGCCAGAAATAGAATTTATAGAAAAATATCAATATTTCAGAGATACTTCCATTTATATAGCGGATTTAATAAAATATAAATTGAGATTGGAAAACAATACCTTAATCAACATATTTGATAACATAATAATGATGGCTGGCAAATTGATTTAACTTCGCCAAATTCGCCGCTTCCAACCAAAATGATGCTATATGTATATGAATATATATATATATATATATATATATATATATATATACATATCCATGTTACCCTTCTACGATCCCGGACCTTCTGCCAACTATCTCACTTCCACGGCAAATGCTCAAGATGTATCAGTAACTATGATCGAACCAACATGCCGTCGATCCATCAGTGATGAACTTAAGTGGGCAAAGTTTGAGAATAATAGGGCTTCAAACAGGTCGCGTTCTGTTTATCGTTTCATATTTGCACTCGAGAAAAGTACCGAATCTCTATAGCCTAAGGAACTAGTTATAACATTTGATAGAATGATATGAAGATTTAATTGAAAAAATACAATTTAAATAGAAACCAACCGCCCTAAACAGCAAATTAAAGAGCGCTTGGTAGGGAGCTGGCGAAACGTAAAGGACATATTAGAATTTATTGCATTAACTGGGTGACAGGATGTGTCCACTAAGTTAATGTACTCCAACCATTTAAAAACAAAATCTGTATGCAAATGAAAATGTTTACTTTATATTTTTTACAATAGCATTAATTTCTAAAAAAATACACTTTCTGTCGAGAAAATCTGTTATTTTTTATTTCTTGCAGCACTTAATTTAATATTTTACAAAATTTTTGATTAAGTATATCGAGACTCGATATT
Organism: Druceiella hillmani; assembly: GCA_039881145.1. NCBI lineage: Eukaryota > Metazoa > Arthropoda > Insecta > Lepidoptera > Hepialidae > Druceiella > Druceiella hillmani. The sequence continues at coordinate 15,893,794 of JAYKKI010000038.1, read as the reverse complement.
CTTCCATACTTATGACGCTGTTACTAACTTTTATAAAATTGAATGTATTTGGCATTAATTTTATAGAAATCCATTATTCACAATTAAATGAAATTACATGATGTAGTATTATTCCTACTTTCTTTACATTATTTACCATATCCTAGGTTTCGTTGTATTACAACATCTTCAGGTTCATATATTTCCTAATAGCTCACCTGAAGATTTCTATAAATTCAATCGGTTTATTTATCTTTTCATACTGCAAGTAGTCGTAAAAGGGAAATTATGTTGAAAACTGATTTTTATGGGTCCGTATTATTTTCACTTCAAATTGGTATATTTAGAATTTGTACAATCGGTAAATTGTGCATTGTTATAAGTTATTACGTCAAAATATTCTAAAAAAATGTAGACACGCAAGATAAGCTATCATAAAGGGGAGAAGTAGATAACATTTTGTCATAAGGCTGCGTTGAAGCCCCTTATTCCCGCCAAGATTCTTACACTTGGATGTTTCAGTTTTTTTACCTATCATTTCTATGTAAAAAGTATTCTATATTTTGCTCAAGGGTATAAACTATAACCATATTAAATTTCTTCAAAATTCATCCAATAGATTTCACGTGACTGATGAAGAAATTAACTTACTGCTTCTTTTATCTTTCTTTATGCTAAATAAAAAAATTTCCCTGTTTGGAATTAATTTTTTTATAATTTTATAATATGTATAAATTTCCAATGGATTCTAACGACATTTTAAAGCAACTTAATCTAACGTATTATATTCACGAATGAATTGACTATACATTACATAAGTTTGGAAATTACCGTATGTTTATTTGTAATAAACATCTATGGTGGTACTTACGGACCTTAAACCACTAAACATATAATAAAACCGATTCAATCCATTGACGCCATGATTAGTGGGATAAATAAAAACGCATTTGTTTTGAACAGGTCACGTTGTTAATGGATATTATTTAAGATTCATTTTTATTGGTGGCCTTTCGTCGATCAATAGTCGTAACTAGCAACCGTAACGTAAAGACTCGTATTAGCGATGTCGATAAACATTGCTTTATTATCAATGTTTGTAGCATATTCAACGTTTGTATAATCAGAAAATGTATAAAACAATCTAGCCTGCTGTAAATAACTTACTTTCGCGACATGTAAATTACAAATATTAGCAAAAATCTTTGCTAATAGCCCACCTGAAGATGTTATAATACAATGCAACCTAGGTCGTGGTAAAGAACTTAAAGAAAGTAGAAATAATACTACATCGTGTAGTTTCATTTAATTGTGATTAATATATTTATTAGTTTTTATAGTCGTCAATGAATTTAAAATTTCATCCGCGTTTTCAAAAAAATAATTGCTTTATACGCTAATGGTATACCCGTTTTTTATAAGTTTAGATCAAAATTCTGTATGCTACTTCTTCTTCACTATTTTGGTATAACCTTACTTTGATTAAGCATTGTATCATAAAAATGTTAAAATTATATTTAAGCACAATACATGCAAAATCTAATTTAGATATGAACATAATTCGACAAAATAAACAACTTCTTGACAAATTAAAACATAGAGCTAACTATTAAAAACATAATTGAAAAATATACACACATATATTTTGAATATCGGAACATTCTTGCTTTTTAGTAAACTGGATTGAAGATATGAAAACTGTCAATAAATTAAGTTTAAATATATTATGAGATGTAACTAATTAAAAATATAATTAACTGAGCGCCAATTGATTTTCGATAATATAGAAATAACCTAAAGGTATTAAAGGTAGGTTAATGATGGCAGATACTCAAATCTTTATTTTGAAAATTTGTACTGTCATTATGTATACTTTTTAAAAGTTAATATTACTTTAAAAATAAACAATTTAAAAATAAGTCCAATTAGTTCTACTCAAACTCCGTCTCCAAGTTTCTTGGTATTTACATTTATATAGTTAGTGGCAAATTTTTATTATCTAACTCATTTTATGCGTTGCTTTGACATACTCTTTATCACCTGTAATTAAATGGTACTTAGAATTTCATTTTTCCATCTGTGACATTGAGTCGATTTGTAGCTTCAATAATAATCATCTAACACAGAAATGTGCAATCAGTAATAAAAAAAACTGTACCCAAGAATTTTTCTTTATAGAAATTTGAGTACATCTACATGTACTCAAATTGTAATAAAATAGAAAGATATAGTTTATTTACGAACACATAATATTCCATACATATAATAAAATTATAATATATTTACAAACACACTATTAAAATAAAAACTCCTACCAACTTAATAACGCCCTATTTATTATAGTTACTCTTACGTAAAAATGAAGTAATAAACACAGCATTTTAGTCAAACACAATAAAAGCAACTAAAGCTATATATAAAGTTTTTATCTAACTATTATAACCTAAGTTACCAAAATAATTTTATTTATAGGTATATGGGTAAAATAGTGTTCAAAAGTTTTATGAAATTATTTCATTTATTTAATTGTTTTCCCACTACTAAATACCATAGATAATTCAAGAGAGTGGCCAAATAGATTCTGTTACCGAGCCAACTTTTACCAAGGTGCTCCATGCGTTCTTTGTGAATCATCCAATGGTATAGGGCGCGCCTCGCCCTAGCTCGCGGTGAGGTTTACATAGGCCAGCCGCGCCCGACTAACACACGAAGAAGTAGTAAGCTGACCTATTTTTAATAATCGACCATATTGTCTATATTTCCAAAAACAGTGATGCAATGATACATGAAACAGTGATGCAATGTTCCGAAAACAATGATACATTAGTGAAAACCGCATTCAAATCGGCTTCACGCGAAAATAAATGCTTTCCCACCTGTTTTTGAAGTATTGTGGAGTAGATTAATTTTTTCTTAATGTTATGCTGCATATTAATTATGACCTCTGTAACATATTAAGAAAGACTTATATAGTGCTTCAGTACTAGTTAAAAATATTTCATACACATTGATCTTAAACTGTGATTTTGACTGATGGATGGACGAACATGACAAAATTAGAAGGCTTACTTGTTCTATTATGGAACTTTCAAAACGAAAATAATAAAACGTTACAGTCTTTCTAATGAATTAATTTTTAGTAATCTAAAATGTTACTATTGGGTCGCATAAAATTGTTGAAAGGGATAAAATTTTTATTCAAATAATTCTTCTTAACTATTAAAAATGTTTACTTTTAAGTAATTTTTGCTGTCACGTAATATTCATAATAGTTGAAAACTACTTATTTCAATTTTAACCAACGTGATATGTTCTACAGTTAATTCATTTTAATCTTGCTCTTATGACATAATACTTCTTACTCGAAGATATGAACCCATTAAAGGCGATGAATCTTTTGCCAATACGCATTTTTCTTGAAATCTATGAAAAATGTATACTAAATTACTGACAAAAACTTTAGACCAGTGCGTGCTTGTATATATCTCTATGTTTATAAATTTGACATTTATCGTAATCAAAAATAGATTGAAAACACTTCATATAACGTTATTATTTACTAGAAACAAATTCAATTTGATATTTGAATTTTGAATTTTGTTAAATTTTGTTAAATTTTAATTATTTGGGAGCATGCTGTTGACGAACAGTTATCGTAACCTATTCCAGACGTAGAGTACTTTTAATCTTTGTTTTTATATAATTCTTTGCGCTTCCGTATATTTTAAAGATTACTATCCCTAATTTGGTTTTAAATAACTGTTCCAAGTGTAGACTCTCTACGTGATCAAGACACATTTTCAGCTTGAAATGATGAGAGTGCATTCGCCGTCATAAAGATATAGACACATGTATTCAAATGTATTGTATTAAAAAGACAATTGAAAGCATTAGTATTCGATTAGAACCTTCTGTTAATGCCACGATCGGACGCCTGTGGGATCATAATCCCTTGCGTGGCAACCAGCACCCACACCTACTCCCCACTGGTGGTCACACCACTGCTATATCATGTCATCGATTCGACTTTGAGTTTCAATCTCGTAGTTCGCTACAGTTCTAGTTTAAGTAATAGTAAACTCCATAAGTACTAATTTAGTTAATAAATAAATTGTCTCACACTAACGAGGAGTATTCATTGGTAATCAACCCAACGAGCTCTCTCCTGACTTCATAGTCAACAGTGACGTAAATCTGGTGAACGTAGAATCCTCCAATCCAGCAATAGTCGACGATAAGTTTTAGTCTGAGCCTGTTGTCCCGCAACCTTCGATGTTTTGATTACTTTGTATCAGCAATTTCAAGAGAAATGCATACGCGTGCACACTTCATGCCTGGCCCAATAAAAATTCGGCGGGGTTTTGTTATATATATATATATATATATATATATATATATATATATATATATATATATATATGTGTGTGTGTGTGTATGTGTGTGTGTGTGTGTGTGTGCGTGTGTGTGTGTGTGTATTTAAATAAAAACTGTGGGCAATTTGAAAAAATCTTTCAATGATACTACAAGTTTTCAATGAGTTAGAAAGTTTAATATCTCCAATAGTAAAAGCAAAAAAAACGGTCGATTTGAACCAGTAAAGTTTCAAGAAAACTAAAAACTTCATACCTATAAACTGATATATAGTTTTTAAAGAGAGAGGACGCAGAAAAATACTACAGATGTCAATATTGCTAGCGGCCTATTTGTTTAAAATACATTTTGAGAAACTAACATTTTCCTCAAAACACTTTTTTTATAATGTAACTAATATTTGTTCATTTAGTTAAATGAAAAACAAGTTCCTACAATTATTATTTCATCTCGATTTCTGTTCCTATAAAAACAATAAAAAATATTTTTGTGTCAATAATAGTTTTATTTTAATATTTTCTTTATCTCGTATATCAAAACAATGTAATAAGAACAAAATGCAAAGTAATGTCATTTAATTTATTTTCACAATTAACTTAATTCAGAAGTACATAAGTATATCATAGGTAAGTAAAAGTATAAAAAATAGTATATATATATCTATATGGAAGAAGAGGGTACCCTTATAGTATTATCATGTCCCTTCGTCTACTTATCAGTACCGTATCCTTATTCTTGTACTTTTTACAGTTTTATACATCAATTAAAATGTAATTTTTTATAGCTAACATGTAAAGGAGACTGATTTCTTTCCCTCATTCCGAGTCCGGTACAATCCAATTCCAAGTCTACTTTTCGTAATGTCGTCTAATGTTTATGTACATATAAATAAATATATATTTATGTTTAAAAAGCCCTCATTTTGAAACAGAATAACTTGATTTTAGGCGTTATTCGTAATCTAAACTGCGAGATTAAATCAACGTTAGTAGATTGCTTTGTTGGTACCTAAACTGATTGGTATTTACACCTTGTAAATTTACTTAAGTTTTCGGCTATAATTACCTATTTCTGAAGTTTCAAAAATAACTATGGTGGAAAACAAATCTCAGTTGAATGCTGCCGTAAATCTTTTCATTACTTTCGTTCAGTTAAAAGCTTAGTGCTATCCAAGAATGACGGCCTCTTGGCATTGATATTGCGGTGCTAGTTTTCCTTAAGTGGAGTTTAGATAAAGAGAATTGCGATTAGATTAGAGGCAAATAAAATGATAGTTACATTTGAAACTCAGGAATGCGGTTGATTTGTTTCATAAGTAAAGTTTTGCTCATCTGTAACATTTTATAGTTTTTACAAATTTAGTATCAGTAATTTTTGTACTGACAATTAGACAACAGACTCAGAAAAATTAAGAATCGATAATTTTCGTACTGTACTTCCATAATTTACTCATATATAAAGAATACTGCGTATTTATCTCTTCTAAAACAATTATAAATACGTCTATTTAGACATAATATAATACCTAAATGGTTTTAATATTGATGTGAAAATTTAAAAACTTTTAAAAGTAACTTAAAACATTTATTTAAAATATATTTAAAAAATATTTTAAGTTATACAATTTTCCTGAAAAATTAGGGTATAATACGTTTTGCGGAAAATACTGCACTTCCTAGGTATTATATTAGGTTTTATTAAATACCTAATTAAAAACAGAAGCATAACAATATTAATAAAAATTCTTAAGTTTATAAATTAACGACTAGTGCAGTATCATATTTTTATGAAAGTTTTAAATCTGGCACCACATTTTATTTCAATAAAAAAGAAAATGTTTGCGGCTATATTCATATTTAACAAATTTAAAAATATGGAGGTGAAGAATTAGAGGTTCAATAAATTTTTGATATATTAAAACTAGTTATAATTATTTAGTAATAGTTTTTTTGTATTCAAGGAATTAAAAAAATCAAATTAGGTGTAAAAAATATAGTACATTTTAAAGTACGCAAAATGTTTAATATAGGTTCATCCACCGCAAAAAAAATATAATTAATAAAACGTCATATTGATAAATTAATCCGCCGATAGTAATTACGGCTATAAATCTTTAATTTAATTACGTAATAACCTTTTTAGAATTCAGCAGCCAAACTGATAAGGCTTATAATTTAGCCTTATCTGTCTGTTTGTCCATCTGTATATCACAACTTTGTTACTCGGGGACTTTACCACGGTTATACAAATTAAAACGCCTACAAACTTATAAACACGAAATAAAACCTTGCAAAAAAAATTATATGTAAAATAATGTATTTTATTTTTCTGCATACTCCCTTGTATAGGATATCGTGGAATAGGCCTTTAAAAAATATTGCAGCAAGTCTTGAATACTTTATTGAGACACAATCCGTTTACGTAATTTTTACGAGTTACGTATCTCCACCCACTACCAGCTAAACCGCTCTATTGGAATATTTTAAAAGTGTTCACATAAATAGCATACATTAAAGAAATTTAAATAAAAATTGTCACAGCTGAATAGGCTCCACAAGTTTATAAGTAAAAGTCGATTAGCATATGAAAAGTAGTTGGGTCCATAAAATCTTCATAGAAATAACATACAAACGAATGAAATTAATTTAAAAAATAACTTCGTATTTCGAAATGCATAATTATCCTTCAACCTGGAGAAGACTGTAAAACGTACATTACATAGGCACGTTTTGTACAACGGCACGAAGTGATGAAAAAAGTAAGAGTAAATTAGTATTAAATTTTGGTCGATAGCACTTTGGATTCCAGGACCTTGATTCAACTTTACAACAGTGGCCTGTGAATGTAGTTCAAGTGTAAATCTAAATATGCTGTCGATTGTACATATATCAATGTTATTATTTAAAAAAGAGAACACTTCCTAGAAGGGGGAAATCTTATCTCAGTGGAGAGCTGTCATCCTCCTACAGCACGACTTTATAACATTCAGAACCTTTAAATCTAAGGCTACAGCTCCCTGTCATGAATGTGTCTGACACGCCTTTGACCATTTTTTCAAACGATAATATAAAAGTGCTATTCAATACTTTGCACTTAAGAATCACAGGATTGTATACTTCAATTATAATATTCATGTCTGACGTATGCAATAAACCAGATATCCTTATCAGTGACATCCATAAATTATCCTTATCAGTGACATCCAGAAATCGATATAAGAATAACCATATCTTCATTTTAAATGAAAACCAGCCCGCTGACATATTATCTAAAATAAGACATAACGAAACTTTTTTATAACAAGTTTCCAGAAAACTAATTTCTTTCCTACTTTCCATTTCCTGCCATGCCAATAACCAGCGCGGATAGAGTAATATTTTTTTATTACCATGAATAACTTCATCACTCACAAGAAGTTTTACAATACAAAGGGTAAATCGAAAAAGGCTTTTGTAGGTCCATTAGCAGCGAGATCCGTATTTACTATATTGCCGCTACCGTAGGAAAAACAATTTGTTGAAAGGAAAGTTTGATCTTTTAGGTCGTATCCTTGCAGAGCTGGGACTTGTATTTTTAAAAAAATCTGTAAATATTTGAATATTTTACATATGGTAATATTATTTATTGAATATTTTTCCATAATCCTCTGAGATAATTGACTTTAGCTAATTGGACAAATGTTATCAAAAAGTTCTAATCAAGTGATACTATCCACATTAGTTTAAAAAATTCACAAATCTGTGGTTGAAAGATATAGAGGCCGATGGCACATTGTAGTGTAAAAAAACTCAATTTTATTTTAAAAGACTTATTACTTTAAATGTGCTGAAACCGCGAGACAGTGACTAACGAATGGTCATGATGAGGGGCCAGATGAGTTTTAGAAGACAATAGTCTCTATTACACACATATATATATATATATATATATATATATATATATATATATATATATTATATATATATATATATATTATATATATATATATATATATATATAAATATACTTTTATAAATATACCTTGCACTGTAGGATTTCGTTTAAAAAATTAAATTCACTTAACGATAATAAAGGCAGTATGCCCGGTATCATCTGAAACTGATTGATTTTACATAAATGTTATATAAATTTAGATATTTCTAATATTTCTCAATTTTGACTAAAAATTTATTAATAATATTTCAACCACTATAGTTCTGTAATTTTGGTACTAAGAAATATCATGGATATGTATTAAGGCAGTTAAGACTTATTGCTTATATAGATATTATTGTAAATGATCTCATAAATGTTATGATTTTTATAGGTAATTAATAAGAGATACGTTTCATTTCCTCCATAATTTCTGGGTTGAATCTGATTATGGCTGTGAACCATTAGTAATACGAAGATAAAACCTTTTTTAACCGCAAAATGAAACAAGTGTAAAGGTAGACTGAGTTAGAATAAAAAAGATAATAGCTGAATAAAACAGATAATAGGTGAATAAAAAAGAAAGAATAAAAAAAGTAGCATTCCAGATATGAAATCTTAATTTCATAAATTACTATGAGATTAGCTCTAAAGTGCTTCATTTATAATTTTTGCGATGGAAATAAAAATTATTTTTCTATTTCCCATATTATAAAGAAGCTTTTGAGATTGAGGATAAAAATAAGACATGCAAATAATGAGACAACGATGACCAATTTATAATTTACAGAAAGATTCAGAAAAATTAATTCAATTTTTGAAATACCAGTTTTATATAGTAGCTTATAGGAGAGTTAGACACAATAATACTTTAAACAAACCATAATACTTTAAAATACAATTAACAGTCCCTTTAATTTTTAATTTTTTTATTTTTCCAAATTTTACTCTAATATAGTACTTTAATTAAAATGAGAAAGAAATCATAGATTAAAAATATTACTATGATTCAAGCGAGATTTAAACAATCGTATTAAACAAATGCATGGCTTCGATTATAGTTTATATTATGGTTTGAAACATTTCAAATAATATATATTTATTATTTAAATTTTGATCCCAGAAAATTATACAATGATTCTCTTAAAATAACTGAAGAGCAATCGAGATAATGGAAAACAGTTTTATTTGATGGCTATTCAAATAGTGAATAGAAACAATAAAATTTCATTGATACCCTCAAACTAATATATAGAAGCAATTTAAAACAACATTTATAAGCCTGTACCATATAAACCGATACCACATTTGAAAGTAAGTTTTTTTACTGTGACACTTGTCAAAAGTCGATATTTCTAAAATTTGTTTTCGAGTTACTATCTGCTCAACTAATATGTATTAAAATAAAAATGAATAGTAGAATTAAATAAATTTTGATCCTTCCAAAATATAGTATCGATACTTTTTAAATATTTAATTTCTTCATAACAAAATGATGCTCTGTAATAAAAAGACGAAACTAAGAGTGTTTTGGATCTACGCGTGCGAACCCATAAAAATTTAAAATTAAATTAAATTCACGTTTTCACCTAGCAAATGTATAATAATACTATATTAATTTTAATAACTAATAAAGTAACGGCGACAATCGCTTAAAATATAACGGTTTATATATCAAGTAACCTTTACAATCTGGAAGTGACCGTACGGTTATAGTTTATTCAAATGTTTAAGGGTTCCTGCGTAGATGTAATATGCTGTTTAAAATGGAAATAACTTAAATGTTAACTCTCATCTAACATAATACGTTTTTAACTTTAGAGTAAATTGTAAAAGAATATGGCACTATCAAAACTCTAAATTATAATTGAATACTGTGTGCGACGTTTTCATAGTTCAAACATACAGGAACATAATAATTTAGGTACTTTATGATACTAAGTAAAAAATATTTTTGTAGTGTACACTTGTATTGACTAGAATATTATTGATAAATTAAAAACCTCAGCGCCTGTAAAGAAGTCTAAATAAAATATGATATATATGAATATAACTTTTGTTAAACAAATTTGCGATAAATTCTACTCTTTTATGTAGGATATATATTTTCATAAGTTAATTTAAAAAAAATCTACACGCATATATACATGTATATGTAGAAACTTGAACGTAAACAGCTGAATCGACCCAATATCAATCGAAATTTCAATACGTCAATATACATATACAAGAATATGGACATCTCACGCGCACATACAATATAAGAAATGTCAGGAAATAAGTGCACTCTTTGTAAACTGTAAAAATAGCTTTATACTTCGAACGCTAATACCAATTTTTTGGACGAAAATAGAAGAAAATTGAACTATAGCAACATATTTAATACTTTATTAAATTAAATTTTTTGTACTTCAAAAACAATACGTACTAAAGTAAAACAATTTACTTTAATAATATTGAACGCTTATTATGTTTATAAATTTATTATACAGAAATTCTGTTCTCAGTAGTTCAGTTTCGAAAAAAATCTAGAATGTATATTTCACACTTTTCCCGCAACAATAAAACCCTATTAAATATGTACACATCGCACCTTTTATATCATTAACCAAACCGTCCTCATAGATTATTTCAATATTTAAAATCTCCTATCAAAAATTACTACTCACGTTCGTAGGATGAATTTTATTAATTACTTGATTTGATTTTTTTTAGTATTTATTCGGATTATGACACATTTATAAGGAGACTGAATAAAATACTATGATTTTTTTAAATATACTCACATGTAAGTCCATACTCTGTTTATACATAAATAAATATCTGCAGGTACGTGCATTTTATTTTTAAATTAATTAAAGTAATTGCAATAGTCTCTCGATTAGAGTGATTATTGAAATCACTTTTATGAATGGGACTTTCACACAACGAGACCTTTTCCTTGCTATTAGTTAAAAAACGATAAAATAATTATTGATTAGAGAAAACAGTTAAGATTATATTTTATATTCTGCGGTCACTGTTCTGTCTTTTACAGCTTACCGTTAATTCAAGATAAAGTTCTAAATAAATATACGCGCAATATTATAATGATCTGAAAACTTATTTCGACGTGTTCGTATTAGAACACGCATAAGGTAAGTTTCCGTAGTTGTCAATACCTTTGAAATTGTTGATTTGAAATCCTTGATGAAAGTTAAACAAAATAAGTTGAATTTAAATTTCTAATCAAATGTTGGTATTAGTTCAATCGAATTTTTCAAATCTATGAATGAAAAAGAGTGGAAGAAAGGAAAACATTTTTCATCACTCTTAATAATTCGCCAAGGACTTGAAAGTGTAAAATGGTGAATTAAAATTATATTTTTACCCCAATCGATGGAATAAGCAAAATTAATTTTATTAATATTTTCAAATTTATAAATTTAATTGCAAATTAATTACGAAAATTGCATGCCTTTATGAATAAAAGTATAGGAGCTTTGGGGCTGTAACCGATGGGAAGCCTGATGGACAGTCAATGACCCAAAGTGATAAATCCTTTGTTGTGGTAAAGAAGCATAAAAATAATTATTGTGGACGCATATGATAACAGAGAGAAAAGTTTAATACTCCATATATTTTTAAAAAGCAAAACAAATTATCATTAATATTCTTTTTTAGCCATTTAGTATCACTAGCAATAATGAATTTTTAGCTATATACATTCTACATTCAACAGCAAGTGGATTTTTGCTATAAGAGATCTCCAAGCCAAAGATTTTTATTTGTGTTAAAAATATTATTTTATTTGTAAGATTTACATTTAATTTAGCCAGTTTAGCGTAAAAAAATCTATTTAATTGAAAATAGAGTGTAGGCCTTATTAAAATTGTCGATTCATAAGATTCAATGTCTGAAACGCACTATTCTTATTTGATAAAAGTTTACAGTATACTATACTAATCTTTCTGGTGTCTACTTTCATAATTTGATGCCATTTTGATAGTACCTTATCATTAAAATTCCTTTTAATCTTTTAAAATTATTAAACTAACGCTAGTGAACAAAATGCATATGCAAAATACATTAATTTATTATTTAAAAAATAAGTCGAAAATCAATGAAAAAATTTATAATAGGATGGACTCTTAATCTCTTAAAGGAAACGATGACAAAAACCTGAAAAATATTTAAACTCATTCCGATATGATCATTTGGAAATTCGGAAATGTTTTGATAAATATGAAAAACTGCGACAATTTGCGGTCGGTGTCATAACATTGAATCTTTAATTTCACATTAAAAGTTATAACCTGAATGAAATGTAATACCAATATTCTGCAAACTTACACTTTTAACACTGTTTTAAGTGATGGTATCGCTTCTTGCACTTTGTTATTTATGTATGGATTAGAAAATTATAAGAAACTACAAATTTTGTACATGACAGTTTTCCCCATGTATCTCTATTAATTTGATTTTGCTATGGTGTTAACACTGAATTCATCATTTTTATTTTTGTTGATAATGATTGCAAATATTAATTTTCACCCAGTGGAAATATCAACAAAATGCTTAAGGTCACTTGTCAGTAATATCACCAAACATTACTATTCGTTAACGCATAATTTTTATGCTATGTCAGTAAATTAGTAGAGCTTATTTAGCAGTGAAATTTTTTCCTTAATTTTTTTTTATTTATATGAATGCTTTTTAGATATTCAAATAGAGCAGTTTAGATGACGGTGGATGGAAACACGTAATTCTAATGAAAATTACCTAAACGATTCCCTTTATCAAAAAAGTATTCATGACCTCCATTCTCTATTCGGCAATACACTGCACAATGAAGTAATAGAAAATTACATTGCCTCCAAATTTTTTTTAAAAATTTTATTTTGTGTTCATAACTTTTTAGGCGTTATAAATTTTAATACCCATGCCAAATTTCAGCTTTGTAGCACTAATAATCTGCAAGTAATACGTTTGTGATATGCAGATGGACAGACAGACGGATTAACACATAACTAACTTTAAGATTTATAGCTGTATTTAATTTCGGCGCGTTATTTTATGAATACGACAATTCTTTAATTTTGTTTTTATTGGCGGTGGATTAGTCTATATTAAATATATTACTAATTTTAAAATGCAGTTTATATAATTTGATTTTTCTTTGACTTATTGGCTACAACAAAAAATTATTAGTAAATAAATATGTAATAAGTCTTATAAGTTCAACAAATTGTTGACTTTCTATGTCGTAACTTCGATGTTTTCATATTTATTAAATTTACATTTAGCAGAAGATACCTCTTTTTCTAAATGAGACAAAATGTACTATGTATCAGATTGAAAATTTCATACGAATATTCATATTGCACTAGTTGTTAAATTTCTATAAAATCTTCGGGCCGAGGGAATGCATATTTTCCTCAAAAGTAGTCAATAATTATTTGTTATGCCCTATTTTAATGAAAATTTGTTTAATATATATATACCTATATATATATATATATATATATATATATATATATATATATATATACTTGTACATATATATATATACATACACACACATATATATATGTATATATATATATATATATATGTGTGTGTGTGTGTGTGTGTGTGTGTTTGTGTGTGTGTGTAAAGTAGGTTGAAATTATTTTTCAGAGGGAGGAGTTTTTATTTACCATGTTAAAAATTATACATGGTAACCAAAAACTCATTACAATTTTAAAATACTGGTATCCGACTCGACGGAATGATAGAATGAAATCGGTGTCAGTTTACATGTCAGCTATAAAATAATTACTTTTTAATTGACGTCTAAAATTCTAAAAACTACAATGGTAAGGAATGGGTGCGATTAAGACGAATGAACATGACGATACCATAAGGTATCCCCTTTTTCCATTTAGCTACCGAACCCAAACAAATTTTAGGAATTAGACTTCTTAACCAATTGGACAGATATAGTATTAAATATCCGTTTTTAAGGTTGGGCGTAGTCACAAAGAGTTTCATAAGGACCGACGATCTAAATTGGTATTTAAAATTAAAAATAGGTTCAGGGCCACGATTTCCAACATGCTTACGGTTATTAAAATTTATAACGCCTAGAAAGTTATAAACACAAAATAAAATTTTTGAAAAAAGTTTGGAGGCAATGTAATTTTCTATTACTTCATTGTGCAGTTTATTGCCGAATAGTTTTTCAAAAACTGATGGAGGTCATGAATACTTTTTTGATAAAGGGAATCCTTTAGGTCATTTTTACTAGAATTGCGTGTTTCCATCCACTATCAGCTAAACTGCTCTATTTGAATATCTAAAAAGCATTGATATAAATAAAAAAAATTAAAGAAAAATTTTCACAGCTAAATAAGCTCTACTAATTTACATGTAAAAGTCGATCAGCATATAACAAGTATAACCATAAAAATTCATGGAAACGCCATGAAAATGATTTAAGTCGGTGTCAAAAATAAATTCGCATTTTAAAATGCATATTTATCTTCCAACCTTAGGAGGACTGTATAATATACATTACACCAATTGTATAAAGTAATGAAAAAGTAAAAGTAAATCAGTGTATAGGTACAATCGACAGCACTTTACATTCTAGGACTTTGATTTCACATTATATCAGCGGCTTAGGATGTAGTTCAAGTGTAAATCTTAATGTGCTCTCGATTGTACATATATCTACTGTTTTAATACCACTTCATAGAAGGGCAACATTTTATCTAAATAAAAAGTTATCCATATTTTAAAACTGCTTGTTTTAAAACACCTAGTTACTTTGAAATCTAAGGCTACAAATGAATCCGACATGCCTTTCACCAGTTTCTCAAATGATAATATCGTATCGTTACTCAAAACTTGGAAATCACAGGATTATATACTTCACTAAAAACAATCGTGTCTAACGTATGTAATAAACTAGGCATTCATATCTACGACATCCACAAATCGATATACGGAAAAGCAATACTATTTCTTCATTTTAAATCAAAACCAGACGGTTGATATGTTACCAAAAATACGACATAAAAAAACTTTTCTATAACAAGTATTTTCCACTTTCCATTTCCTACAATGCCGATAACCAGCGCGAATAACGTGATATTTTTTCAGAAAGAAATCATGAGTGTACATTGTACCCGGGCACTTTAGGGCTTAATAAACGTAAGGAAAACATATTAAATTAACTAAAGCTGATTAACCTCACTGATTCTGTATTGCCGCCATAGATGTTAAACTATAAATTTTTAAATAAGTTCAAATAGAAAAATATTTTTAATTTCCTTGAATATTTTTTACTTTGTTTGCGTTCATTATTTACATTATCTTTGAACAGTCGGTTGAATATTGAAACATTTACAGGTTTTAAAACATATTTTCTTGTCAGTTCTCTCGCCGAATTAAAATAAATGATGTAATGAAAGATGGCTGCATATTATTTTCAAACGCATAAAAAAAGATTGAAAAATTAAACTAATTATTTAATACCAGTTTTATAGTATAAGCTTATATTGCAGTTAGATACCTATTTAAAATTGAACCATTCAACATGAAAATAACGTTATTAATTTTCTTTGGCATCTTGTAATTATATAATTTCTTTCATTTTTTAAAAATGTTGCGATAACCATACACCTTTATTAAAATTTTAAAAAAATCATATACAAATATTATTACTTTGATTCAAATGAAAAGAAAAAAGAAACGCATAGCTTCGATTTAAGTTTATATAATTATAATAATATTTGAAATCATATGTATATATATAAATATATATGTATATATATATATATATATATATATATATATATATGTATATATATAAAAATATATTTATCATTTCAATTCTGGTTTTAGAAAAGTTTACGAACATTTAGAGACTGAAGAGCAACCAGATAATTCAAAACTGCTATATTTTTTATCAATATAAAAGATAAAAAGTACAATCGGTAAAATTTCACTGAAACCTTTAAATTAAAAAATTAAAATAATCTAAAATATAGTCTATTAACCGATATCGCATTTGAGTAAGTTTTATTACTATGTCGCTTGTGCGACGTCAATATCTCTAACATTTATTTTGTGATGCGATCATTTCAACCAGTCTATAATAAAATAAAAATCAATAGTAAATTTACCTTGGCCTTGGTTCTAACAATAAAAAATTATTAATATTTTACCAATTGTTTATTTATTCATATTAAAATTGAGCTCTGTAATAAAAAGGTGAGACTAAGGATGTTTCTTATCTACAAGTACGAAACCGTAAAAAAGGACTCAAATTTTAAAGAAAATTAGACCCACATTTTGATCTAGCAAATATTAAAAACAATTTAACAACTAATGAAGTAACAGCGATGATCGTTTAAAACATAACGATTTAAATTGCCACTAATATTTACACTGTAGAAGTAACCGCTACGGTTATAGTTTATTCAAATATTTAAGGGTCAGTGCAAAGATATACTCGTAACGTTTAGGGTGGAAATGTTGATACTTAAAACTAAATGCTCGTCTACCCTACTAAAATAATTTACATAATTAACTTTTTGGTAAATTGTAATGATATATAAGAAACATTCAACAATGGTAGATAAGAAACATTCTTGGTCTCTCCTTTTTATTACAGGGCTCAATTTTAATATGAATAAATAACTAATTAAAAATTCACGAGATTTCGTAGTTTTCATAGTTTTAGCATATAAGAACATATTCACTCAGGTAATATACTTTATGATACTAAGTGTGAAAACGTTTTTATGATTAAAATTTATTGACTGTAATAATTTTGGTCAATTAATACAACTCAGCGTCTATAAAGAGGCTTAAAACATTCCACCTAAGCTCAGACTTTGACATTCTTCCGAATAATTTTTTTTATATAATTATTGCACATGTAAATTTAACGGTAATATATCATGAAATATGAAACATAATTTAATTAAAAATAAATATCTAACTTTGATAAACGAACTTACATTACGCATATGCACATATATATATATATATATATATATATATATATATATATATATATATATATATAAATATGTATATATATATATATATAAATATGTATATATATATATATATATATATATATATATATTTGTTTCAAGAATACTTGGGGGTAAACAACTGAATCGATACAACAGCGGTAAATATTACAATACGCATACTTCAAGCTATAGAAGGAAATGAATGCACGAGCCTTAATAAACTGTAAACACAGCTTTGTATCTCAGACACTGATAACAATTTTTTTAACAAAAAATAAAGAGAATTGAACTATAGCAAGAAAAACTTTAACTAAATTTTCCCTACTTCAAAAACAATACAAGCCAAATAAGAAAAAAATTACACAATAAGCGCTTAATATATTTATAAATTTATTATACGGGAGACTCGGCTCTCAGTAATTCAATTTTGTAAAAAATCTAGATTGCTTATCACCTCTATTTGGTAGGTTTCAGGTAACAATAAACCCCAAATAAATCAAAGCACACCCGTTTTATCTGAGTAACCAAGCCTTCCTCACAGATTACTTCAACATTTAAAATCTCGTATCAAAGCACATGATTACTATTCGCGTTCACAGGATAAACTTTATTAATTACTTGAATTGATATTTTCCTGTGTTTATTCGATTTATGGCACATTAATTAAAATTGTTTAAAAGACATTGTTTAAAATTCACGTCATCATCGTCATCCTAAAATTTTTCATGAAAATTAAAATAAATAAATTTGTCATAGAATGATCCCAGTATAATAGACGCATGTCTACTGATCAGATAACTTCATACGTCTATGCAAAATTGCCTGGTTTTGACTTTAAGTATAACCGTATAAAATTATACGGGAAACTTCTATTAATTACGTATATCAGAACCCCCGAAGCAGGAGCCAGTACTTTAAATTGGTATTCTCAAAATTATGAAACTATTGTTTTTTGCCCTTTCAGCTAACGTAATTCAGATAGCTACGGCCTCAATCTATAAATTAGTTATATGTACTCGCATGTAAATCCACACCTTGTTTGTAAATGCATAGATACGTGTATGTGCATGCATTTTATTTTTAATTAATCAAGTGACTATTGCAATTACTCTTAGGAACACTAGCTATTAATTGAACAGCGAAAAAATAATTATTGATTATCGAAAACAGTTAAGAATGCATTTTATGTTCTGTGGTCATTATTCGGCTTTAATAGCTTACTTTTATATCAAGATATAGTAAAGAGTAGTTTATAAAATGCTAAAATGATAGCAAATTCGTTAACTAATTTTTTCAAAAAGATATAGATAAATATAGGCATAAGTTTATAATGATTCAGAAACCTATTTTGACTGAAGAGAGTCGATTCTGAGATGTAAAAAACCGAGTTCCGTAGTTATCAATATCTTTTCAAATTCTTAATGAAATTTAAAAAAATAATTTTAGCTTAAAGTTTTAATCCAATGCTGGCGGCTTAAGTCTTTCAGATTTTTCAAATCCGTAGTTGAACAAGGGGGAAGAAAGGACCACATTGCTCATAACTCTTAATATTTCGCGAGGGGCTTGAAAATGGGAAATTAAATTTCTTTATAATTTTTACCCTAATCGACGGAATACGCAAAATTAATTATCATTAACATTTCCATTTTAAAAAAATTGTGGGTGTTAGCTCCGACCGCGAATGGAATTTACTCTTTAAGTACAAGTCTTGGAATGTATAAAATAGGTAACACTGTATATAAATATAAGTATCAAAATCATTAAATGTAAATGGAAAATTCTTTAATAAAAAAATACTGACAATATAATTTTTTTTGAAATAAAACGCAAATGAACAAGATCAAATTTATACAACAAAATTAAAAACATTTAGTAATGTTAGACTAAAAAGTTAAAATTAAAAAAGACTTTTTAATTTTGTAGGACAGAAGACACCAAACATTCACACATAGACATTGAATGATTACATCTTGATATAAGCGAACGTTAGTAAACTATGTATGTCACACTCCGTCATTGCGATTACACCATAAAAAAATGCATATATGTGTGTCATTCGATTCGACTCCATCATTTCGATTATGCCATAAGAAAATGCCAAATAAACATATTTATATCTGACTCTAAAGATACATAGAAATATTGCGCAGAGAAACCACGTAACGGTTACACTTTTTAACACTGAATTTCGTCCTATCAGAATCTAACAGTTACACTTTTTTAACGCTCTGAACTTAGTACGCCCTGAATTTCTGATTTTGCTCCTCATAAAACTTCATACGGAGCGCAGTATATAAAAATAGATTCTTAAGGAGAAAACTCCAAAAATTTGTTACATGTTAATTAAAATCTTGATATACAAAACTGCATGCTTTTACATATAAAAGGGTAGAAGCAATAAGGCTGTTACAGATACGCGGGGTGATGAATGGTCATGACATGAACAGATAAGTCCGTTGTTCTAGTAAGGTAACAAAAATAATTATTGTGGACGCATATGACAAACAGTGAGAAAGATGTAATATTCCATATATTTTTTAATATTTTCTCTTAAATTTTCCATTCGAATCTCACCGTTTTTTTTATTAAAAATAGGATAGCTACATACTTTTTATGTCTAACAGCAAGTATGTTGCTCCAGCGATAGACAAATGAACAAAGCTTTTTTTCCCGTTTAAAATTTTATTTTCTTTTTAAGATTTGAATGTAATATAAGGCCCATTTTAGCAAATTTAATAAATACATTTAATTGAAAGTGGAGTGCGAGCTTTTGAACATTGAAGATTCATAATATTCAATCTCTGAATCGTATTTTTATTTTACAGTATACTATACTGGTCTATCTGGAGTGTATTTTCATAATTAGGTGTCATTTTGATATCATTTTGAGCCTCATCACAAAAAATCATTTTAATCTTTTAAAAGTATTAAACTAACGTTCGTAAACATAATTCATATACAAAAGACATCAATTTATTACTTGAAAAATATGTTAAAAATCAATGATAAAATTTATATATAGGATGAAACCTTAATCTCTTGAAAAAAGAGATGAAAAATATCGAAACTCATTCCGATATTATCATTTGGAAACATTGCGAAATTTTGATAAATATTTCAAACTGCGGCAAGCTGCGGTCAATATTATAAAGTACAATCTTTAATTATATATTAAAAGTTTATAACCTTAATGAAATTTTATACAAAATTAGTTTATTCAATAATTGTAAAAAATTATATTTGGCATTATACGTAACATACTGATCAAAAATTTAATTTGAAACTTTGCTATAAACCCTGATATGCAACATTATTCTCGCAATTTTCGCCATCTAGTTAAATGCTCTTTTTTCTTTAAATGAATTTTAGAATGAAGTTAATTATATTAGCTTCACTTTATCATTAATTTCAGAATTGTACTGGTGATTACTTTTATAAGTGATGTTTTTCAATATCGTATAACCGAAGTTTAATTAAATTTTAAGATAATTATGCGATTCGGACCAAGCGAGACTACGTCTAATTTATGAATTATCGTAATTATAATTTTTGACGTCACATAATAATGTGTGTGAAATGTAACAGGAAGAAGAAACTTAGCTTACCATATTCTTAGCTTATCCTCTCTAGGAGGAAGATAGCATAAAGGTATGGATTTAGACATAGTGCGAGTGACATGAAAAAAATTAAAATATGTGAGTACACAGATTTTGCTAAGTGTACTCACATATTTGTAAAATTACTTCTAAATAATTTGTATATATATATATATATATATATATATATATATATATATATATGCATATATTCATATATATAGAATATTTAAAGAAATAAAAGTTTCTCCACGTATATAAAATTGCGTATTAAAGTAATAAATAAGGTATCGTTAAAGTAATAAATAAGGTAGGTAGTTGCTTTTTGCAAAACTCCATGAAATTCGTAACGCAAAAATGAAAATAAATGAAAAAATTAGGCAATCCATGTATTTAGAAATAAAGCATTAAAATAAAAAAAGAGAATTTTTTCATTAAACAAAGCAAGTAGCATATATTACCTTTATGTTCAAGAATACTTCATTCTTAGAAATATTCTTTTTTCCGAGACATCTTAAAAATATTTACGGTACGTCATTACTTTCAAGCAAAAAATCTAAATTGGTATTTTTATTAAAATTTATTTTAAAACATACATAAATTTTGTGTTAGCGAATAGTAACGTTTAGTGATATTTATTTGATATTTTGTTCTTAAGAATTTGGCCGACATTTCCAATGGGTGAAAGTAACATTTATACTCATTATAAACCTCGCGTAGAGAGTAGAAAAGAAAATGATGAATCTAGGGTTAACACCATAGTAAAATCAAATTGATAAAGATAAGCGACCAAAATTGTCACTTGCAAAATTTGTAATTTTCGATAATTTTATGATCTATACCTATAAAACGAAGTATAGGAAGTGGTAAGTACTACCACTTAAAGTAACATTGAAAGTTTAAAGTTTGCGAAATTGTTACCAATAAGTGTACTTTCTATGAAGACTCTCAGCTCGACTCTCGTACGAGCTCTCAGCTAAACTAAATAAGCCAAGGATGGTAACGAAATATTTTTTTATGGTTTTCTGAGCTAATTTAAAATTTTCCTCTACAGGCACCGCGTATCTTTATTGGCTTGCCTAATAATGCCTTCAATGTTTTGTTGCATTTTAGAATGATAACAGCAGTTTAATTTTATCAATTACTTTGATCTTTATGCTTGAAATCATGTTGTTATAAGATTTTCTTTTTGTAATGATGATCCTAAGCTTAAAGTATAAACTAAAGTATAACACGTTTTAGAATATTTCACTATAATTAGCTACTTAAAACTTAAAACGACCTCTTACACCTTTAGTTTTTAAATATAATATATTCTATTGGCTTCAAATAAACCTGCCATCTCGGTTGTTAAAGCTCTAAAACTTTTAAATATACCTAACGAAATCAATTTGCAATTATGAAAACGAGCAAATAAAAAAAAATTTGCTGTACGATAATATGCATAATGCTTTACTTATATACTGAGGCTTTAGTACCCACTTTCCCCCATGGTGGTGCGTATATTGAGTATTATTTTGTTCTCTTTTTAATCTAAATATCTGGAAGTCAAAGTTATTTTCGCGGAATACCTATATGTTTTTGTTTCTTACTCGCCAAAACTTAACGATTAACAACAAAAAACATCACCGCACTCTTCACATGCACTATTTATATGTTCGTGAAGTTTCTCCAACATTTCGTAAACCCCTGGAAAGTGGTTGATAAATTATTTGTTAACCTAATATTTCATCTAGTTGGCTTAAATTAACTTATGAAACAAAAATTATTAACCAATATAATTTGGTTAAACAAATTACAATATATATAAGAAACCATAAAAGTACCAAATACACAAGTACAATTTAAAAACGTATCTATGGTCAAAAGCTTGGAAATTTTTTTGTAAATAAAAATGACAATTTTAATTATAAAAAATTATTTTAAGAAATTTTATTTTTATTCAGCAATTTTAAGAATTAGATTAATGAGCTTGCAAATAAATTAATTTAAATATAAAATTATCAAAAGACAATAATTAACATTTTAAGAGGCTTTATATCAGCTTCACTTATTTGTTCCTATGCCTGTATGAATGATATGGAACCTTTGAATTTCATTTTCACTTTTTTATAGTACCAAAACTATAAAAAGGTGAAAATGGAATTCTAAACAAACACGCTTCGGTAGCCGTATAAACTAAAATATAAAATAATGATTTTTAAATATAAATATTTTGTCAAAACAAAAGATTATATCATAACTTAGGATATCTTAATTTTTTTAATTAACTTATAATAAGAATGGAATAATCTACAAAAAATCCACTTTAGTGTAAAAAAAGGCGTGCGGTACTCTCGACTTACATTTATGATAAGTGATATCAAGCATCACACTTTTCTTTTACATTAAAGTTAATTTTGTTGTAAAACACTCTATTCTTATTTGAAATTTATTTAAAAAAAAAATTATACCGAGTTATGAGACATCCTTTTGCTCTTGACCAAGATATTCTTACTTAAAGTTTATTTTTAATTTTTTAGTTCATATTGCTACAAAAACGTGTCATTTTAACCTGTAATTTATTTGTATTACATTCAGCAAAATATTCCCTTTTATAGCGGAAAGAAAATGCAAGATAAACCCTGCCATTAAATGTGCACTTCAACTTAAATTGTTAAAATTATATTCAAATATCAGTATTTCACGGTGACAAAGAAAACGCGGATCGAATACAAATAAAAATAATGATTCAAAGAAAAATAATATTTTCCTAAATTTACAAGATCACACTAAATGTCAACAATAGTATGATCTATTTAGTCTATTTAGTACCTTAATTATTCTCATAAACATTATTACATAAATCGATAATTTCTTCATTCTGCTTTCATTCCAAAATTTTCAGTTTTAACAAATCTCCACCACTATTCGGTGTTTACATGAGTTAAAATTATTTTAAATATTGAACATATTTAAATAGAATATGAAATAATTAGCTTCTTAAAACGTCATCATTCTTGTTCATATTGCCGTAAAGGGTACATGGCCCTATGAATGCTGAGGCTATTCCTGTATAGTTCATAATTTTAATATGCTCATCTGTCCGTTTATATGTTACTGCATCATGATTATTTCGGTTTAAATGTGATGTAATAAATTCAATTCAGTCCTTTACAGATAACTATGGTTGTATTACATAAATATTTCGAAGAATAAATAAAAACGTAACATTGGAAAAAAAGTTTTCCCCAGAGATCATCTAGTGGACCATCATTAAATAGGTTTATTCAAATGTTATTAAAAATGTTAAATAATGTGTTTTACGTGGCCATATATATATATATATATATATATATATATATATATATATATATTATTATATATATATATATATATATATTATATATATATATATATATATATATATATATTATATATATAAATATATATATATATATATATATATATATATATATCTTAAACATACGTATAAATGAATGTACGTACGTTCATAAAAACAACAATGGAAATACATATACGGCCCGAAGGATTCACGAATTACTTACATTTACCACCCCAGTGACGCATGGAATAGATTTTATTGAAATTATGTATACGTCACACGTCGCCAACCTCAAGTTTAACTTATAATTAAAACCATTTAAATAATAATAAACAATAATCAGTAGCAATTATATTATGAGAAACATAAACCAATATCGAAAAAATTTTGTTTCGTGATGATATTTTTTGTAATCCAATGTCATATAACAGTATACATTCATTATATATAAATATCTTTTTCGCTTTCTTCTAATATAAATAAAATATAAATTTATACACGTGCGAACAGTTTTCGAGAAGTCATTATTATATTAAATGAAACTTTAAAAAAAAACTTTGATATGTTATGTTCCCAGAAAACATTTTTTCCTTTAGGCCAAGAACTGAAGTACATAATAGAATACTATATAATACAGATAGAAAAAATTCCATCACTGACGATATATTTTAGGATAATATATAAGCTGTTTAAACGAATGTATACAGGTGTAGGTTAATGCCTAACAAAACGAAAGCAAAAGTCGTTGTCAGTAATAAAGCTAACATCCAAGTTAAACTTTTATTACTATTCTTTGTTAATACTATATTTTAGCTCTTTTTTTGTGAGAAAAAAACGTATTTGAAATGGATTGCCATTTTTTTCAGTAAAGCGATCGTAGTTTAAATAATACTAATTAATTAAAGTCAATTATTAATTTTACGGGAAAATATTTATAGGGCTTTATTGTAAAATCGTTTGACTAATTAAAAATTTAATTCCGAAGAACAATAAATATTGAAAGAATGGAATGAAGTTTTTTTAATTGATATTTTCTTGGTGAAACATAACTTTAAAAACGTTTAAAACCGGTGGAAATTATGCCATTAACGGGACTGCTGGTTTCGTGAAGATTCAATTTGCAACATGTGTGACAGTCAATTTTGTAAATAAACAATGGAATAAATAATAATGCTTCCGAAGAACTGAATGATAATACACGTATGTCATAATAATATTAGATAAAAAAAAATTTTGAAATAAGTTATCTTTTAGCTCAAATCTAGTATTTTTACTATTCTTAATCTATTCTATTCCTAATCGTTTTGTAATTAATCAAACAGGAAAACATTTTATTATGTAAATATTAGATAAAAATACATATTTTTATATTGCTGGTCTAGAACACTTCCTAATATTTACAGAACTGATAATAGCAATTAGTTGTAACATAAGAATATTTATACACAATGGCGTACAATATAATTTTTTCCGTTTATACATATTTTAATCATATCCATTATCACCCTCTGCCCTTTTTGAATAAATATTTTTGAAAAATGTATATAAACAATTTATATATTATCAATATTAAAATATTTTTCTGCGAAGATTTCCATTTTCTATATATATTGAACTATGAGTCAAATGCCATCCACTTTTAAATATATTGGTTTAGTCGCATTGTTAATTTTCAGTTATGATTTAATAAATAAATTGAATCTAAAAGTTTACAAAAAAAGACTAGCAACTAACCATCGATCTATTACGCAGGAGATCCAAAATAATATATTTAAATTTTGTGTATATTAGAGTCAATAAACTCAAAACGATTTATACTTACTCTACTCAAATAGTAATAATAATTTTCTTTGCTTCCGAAACGAGATTGATATCGGTATGAACTTTCATTTATTACGAATCTTGAATAACCGTTCAAAAGTTTAAGGGAGTGAATTTCAAACTTTAGAAAAACTCCAAAAACAATCGTAAGTTAAGTAACAACCTTGTCGATTTTTACACTGTTTTTATACATTCGACGTTTAATACTCATACAAGTCATTAATAAATATTATTTTTCATTTATATACACCTAGCGAATAAAAATAAATTCCATTCAGAGTATTGTTTCGATGGTATGTATTTGTTTGATTAATTTTTTTTAACCAAAATAAGAAGTATTAATTTCAAAATTATCATTAGAAATCCAATTATTTCTCCTTAATTGTGGTAATTTTATTTATTTTGAAATGATGTATATCAAATGACGCTATCTATAAACTGTTTAAACAAAATTATTTTTATTGTATTTCAAATTTATAAGAAGAATTAAGTTACATACTTTTAGTTCAAACATGTAATAGTGGAGTATTATACGTTCTGGTTTCAATGTCAAGTTTTTAATACAGCAAATAAAACATAACCGCAAATGGAAAATCATACATAAGAGGCCATGTGAGAAAATGATACATTGAAATAAAATATACACGTAAATCTCTAAGTCGATAACTTAATAATTGCAGTTTAGAATAACAGGATTATATATTTTGATTATAGTATACGTATCTAATTTACATAATATACCAAACATCCGTCCACAAGTCGATGTAATATAAGAAATTTATTGCCATTTCTAGACTTTGAACGAAAATTGCTTTTTAAAATTATATTATTAAGCTTTTCGATAACAAGTTCCTAGAAAACTTATTTGTTTTTCTCTTTCCATTTTCTAATATTCCAAAAATCAGCGCGGATAAAGTATTTTATATTACCATGAATAACTCTATCGGAAGGATCTAAGGGAATTGAAAAAGGCTTTCATAAGTCAATTAGCAGCTAAGTCCGTAATTGATCTAAATTTACTGCACTGCCTCTATTGTATGCAAAAAAACAGTTTCAAAAAGAAAGTGCGTCCTTTGAGGCCGTTTCTACATACAACCAATATGTTTTTAACATAAAGCTAAATCGTTTCATAAACGTTTCGTAGTGATGCGCCAATAGGCATAGGGACACTGCAAAAAAATAGGATTACGTATTTATCTATATCTCCTGATATCATGGACGCACGCTAACCGAAATAAGTTATCTAGAAATTTCTAATCAAATCTAGTATAAAAACTATTTTCTTTTCAGATTTTGCAAAAAACATTCATCTTCACAACACTAATAGTCTACAAGCGGCTGTAACATACAGATGGACAGACATACAGATGAATTTAGCAAAATTGTAAAGGTTTAGCTGCGAAATCCTAAAAAAACAAATGAAATTCCTAGCACAAAACAAACACCATTCTACCTAACTATTCAGAAGACACACACGGATATATCGATATCCAGGTCGATATATCCATGTGTGTCTTCCAGTCCAGGGCGTGTCATTAAGCTGTTTGTCTACACATCAAAAAGCGTCTAGACTAATAAAAAATACTACTTTGCTCCATGAGTTAAAACACATTCATATTCGTGCATACACATTCATATTTGTCCCTGATTAGAATATTGTTTTACGGGCCAAAAATGTATTCTATTCAACATATAATTTTTTTCTATATTCATTTCTATGATATGGACTACATTTAAACAAAATTTGGTGGAGATTTTTTTAGTAAATAAAGCAAGAACACAAGACTACCAAAATAAAGAACTAGCTTTCGAATTCGTACTTTATAAATAATTAGTTAAAATATTAACGTACTTAGAATTAAGATTTGCATTATCCATAACAAATCTACCAATAAATGTCTAGCTTTGAGGTGTACGATTTTAGTTTTCGTGAAACTTTTTGGAAATATACAATTCTAGCCAAAATTTAATGGCTAATGCCGCAGGGATTTATTTATGTTTCATATTTAACCCTGCAATGATTGGACGAATGACAATAGTCATCCACGCTTCGAATTTCTATGTCGCCTAAATTATTAAACTATGCTATATATGTATATATATATATATATATATATATATATATGTATATATATATATATATATATATATATATATATATGTGTATATATATATATATATATATATATATATATATATATATATTTATGTCATATTTAGTTTTATGAATAGTGAAGTCTTTAACTTTTGAGATCATTAGATCAATAATTCGTCGTCGGAATTTTCAAAAAAGTTGTTTCCGATTTTAGAATTGTACGATCTGTCTGTAGTTTTGTATAGACATCGTTTTTTTTGTCACTAATACAAATCTCTGAGTACAGCACACTCATTCACTGCGTCTTGTAAACATTTACTTTCTTTTCGTTATTACCTGAATATATTTGCGTTAAAAGGTTACCAGTAATTCGTTATATTAAACAGACGCCGAACAGTTTCGTTGCCATCCATATATAAAATCTACGATTGATCTTACTCGCAAACGTAGAGAAATCGGTGGTCGTCATTTCGAACAATTGCTTGTAACAGTGATAAATATTAAGGGCTGACCGTTTTTTTCTGTGGAAAGTTACATTTTGAATATTATGATGTGGAATAGTTGAATCATTTCCTTTTATTTCTATTTTATTATCTTCCAATTGTCATCATACTGTGTTGGATTGATCACAAAGCGCATTGCCTTTGGCGGCTCATCTAACAGGACTGTCCTAGTGTTCAGGTCGTTTGTAAAAGCTTTCTTTCATAGAAATAAGTACGATATATTAATTATATACATTAAAATACGTAAATAAATAATTTAATATTTTTAAACTTTTAATTTTAAAGAAATATTATAATACATTTTTTTGCAATGTTTATTTTCCATGCGCAGACAGCAATTTTCAAATAAAAAAAATTATATAGTTACAGTTTATTATCTAAAAAGATTTTGATGTTGTATTGAATATGCATACCCTTTAAGATTTCAAATAATCTTCTCTATATTAATGTATTTTGTATTACGATCTTATTAACATTGACGAAAACTTTTAGTTTCCTTGTATAAGCAATATGATCTTCGGAATATGAGTGAAGAAACAAAAACTCTTTTTGTTTCTTTTCCGATGTAATGTGGTAGCAAATAGCTGATATTAAATACGATAAATAATTCTACCTATGAGAAGAAACAATATTAGAATTCATTCGGAAATGTGAAAATAAGAAACGAAACATATAAACAAACTGTTTTTGTCGATCGATTAGTATTATTTGAAAATATACGGTTATTTAACACTAGCAGACCTAATCGTGTAATATCTTCTTTACCATATTTTTTCTTATCATGTTCTAATATTGTTTCAATGCCTTACTGCAGTAATAAAAGTTAAGAAATATATTTTTCCTTTAACGTTTCAGTAAAAATGCTTATGTTTAAGAATAAAGTTCAATAATATTATTTCACCCTCATAAATACTACCTAACGTGATTAAAACTAGTAGATGTCGAGTTACAAACAGAACGATCTGTGCTGCTACTATGATTATTATTTTAAACAAAATTTTAATTTCAAGGTACTCTTAAATGCTGCTTGACAGTTATATTATTTTATTGCTGTAAAATAATCATGAAATAAAATTTAAAAAAAAACGTAAAATCAGTTTGCAAAATATCCATAAAATATAGTAAGATACAAATCAATGTAACAGGTGCTATTTATCAAACGATAAAATATTACGAAATTAATGAAAACTTTCAATTCAAAAATAAAAATGTTCAATATGAAATTTTTTTTTCTACATGTGAACTGTAAGCTTCTTGTGATTTCTTCTATGTAACCTCCAACTTTACACTCTGTGTACATTTATATATTTTTGATTTGTTGTGTAGAAGTTCACATTGCTGGCATTTGATTTGATTTTTTTATTTCGTGAATTATTGAATTAGTTGTCATAACAAACTTAAACATTTCTCAATTTAAATCCTGTGTTATAAGATATATTGGTTATGTTAAATATTTAAAAAAAAACAGTTTGCCATTTTGTATTTAGATAAACCGCAGTATATTAAACGTTATATATTATTCCAAATGTTTCACGAAATGCATATGGTTTATCAATACGCACTTAGCGAAACAATTGGAATGATATTGAGAATATCACTGCGCAGGTTGCTAAAAGCTAACCCTTTTCTGAAAGCAAAATAAGAAATATTAATTTCATTATTTCGTAGTTAAAGGAGAACATACATAACGTTACCGTTGTACCTATGAATTTAATGAAAGGAAATTTGGCAAATTTTTAGTCCTTAATAAAATATTTTTTTTTGGAGCGAACTTAGGTATATATGAAAGAATGCAGCCTAGCTATAAACCATTTCAGCAAAATTATCTTAAATTCCAAAAAATCTTTGAAAAGAATTCATACAATGTTTATAACAATCATTACATCAAAAATTTCCAGGTCAAACGTATAATACTGGGATGTTATTTATTCAATTTTTATAGTTAGGGAGTTAAAAATTTAAAAAAACAAAATCTTTGTTTGAAAATTTCTAATCATAGTAAAATGTTCAACATAAACTTACCAATCACAAACTGTATATATTTAATAATAAGTCACGTGACAAAAGATTACGCCGACATTAAACACAAATATAAAGCTCAAAGTAAAGATATCATGTCACTGTTCTGTATATTGCATTTTACAATCACAGAAATATATATTTATGCCATCCAAGTCTAACCTAGATAGTAAGCAAATATTGATGATCAATGACAACCATAAATCGAAATAATGTAAAAAGATTTTGCGATTTCTAAACTTTGAACGAAAATCAACTCGTTGCCAAGTTTACAAAAATACGCTACATGAAAACTTTTCCATAACAAGTTTCTACAAAACTGATTTTTTTCCCCTCTTTCCATTTCTTTTCACGTCGTAAACCCGTGCGGAAAACATAATATATTTTATATTACCACATATCACTTAGAAGACGTTTTACGATAATGTATATAGAGCAAACTGAAAAAGGCTAATGTCCATTAGCAACAAAGTCCGTATTTGTTTTAGATTTCATGTATTGCCTCTATCATAGGCGACATCAAGTCCTCGAAAAGAAAATTCGTCGTATTGGGCTATATCTGTATATTGAGGTTATGACGTTATTTGAATATTATTTTAAATGATTTAGTTGTTTTGCAAATGCCAATATTTTGCATGCATTAGCATATAAGATGTTTTAGAGATTTTTCAGAAGGCGGAGCACATACTGCAAATTACTTTAAGACTTAATACGTCGCAAATTTTGCTGAAAAATGGTAAATGAAAACCCCAATTCAATATAAAATATTTATCCTTTTAAAACTGACCATAGAAAATTTTCCTAAGTAACTAGTCGGTAGCTATATTATTCATTATTGAGACCATGTCGTTGCTATAAGTTTTTCTAAATTTCCCGATGTCGTAAAAGTTTCGTTGAAATAAGGTAAATAATTGTATAGAAATTTTAATATAATACAAAATTTTAAATTGTACAATTGAAATGAAATTGAAACTATAGGAAATAATTAATCCCCGCTTTTCAAATGTTGGCTTAAAAAAAGTTTTAGGTTGTTTCGGATAAATAATTACTTCTAATCAGTGGAATGTTTGCTGAGTTGCTTATAATTTATATTCATATTTTAATGACTGTATAATATGTAAATTGTTTTCACCTACGAATTCTCTCAAAATCACTAATCGCCATCACATTATCAAACTTAAGGGAATTAAACAAATTCAAAGTAATTCTGTACCCCAAATTTGTTAAAATTATTAGTTTATCGAATTTCTATGGGTATCCTTTTCTTAATATCATTTATATATAAATATTATAAATCCTCTAGTGGAAGATAGCCTCATATCATTTTTAAGTGCTTAATGATTCACTTTTTTGAAATATTCACTTTTTTATATTTATGATACAAAATATTAATATTAAACATTTTTAAAGTTCTCTATTTCTATTGCCGGGTACAAGAAAGATTTTCACTGTTAAACCTTTTTGCAGTAGAAAGTGATCGAGTTAATTTAATTTGACCATCAGCAAAATGATGATACACCACTCTCGAATGCAGAAATGCAACCTTCTCTATTCTTAAACTTTCATTTTTATTTTTTGTTAGATTTTATATACTATGAAGGAGATAATCATGTAATTTTCATTTAGGTCATTGTATAACATGAACCTTTTGAAATTTTCACATTCAAAGACTCTATATTATACAGAAAACGGATAAACTTCCGTTAAGCAAACGATATCATTTTATCCAATTATTTAGAATACAAACAAAAGTACCGATATCTGATCACTGTAATTCTGCACGGAAAAATGTCATTACGGCTACGTATCAATACAACTACAACTTATTAATATTTGAAAAAAAGTGATTACACAAAAAATTAAAAAGAAATTCTGAGATGGTTATTGGAATTAAAAGTGTTGGAAGTAAGATATCATTCTATGTAATCTCACAGTTTTTATAAGTGTACCTAAGTAAGTCATTAAGAATATTTCTATTACTTGACAATTACTAGGTTGAGTCTCAGTAGCAATGAAATAATGGCAACGTAAAGATAAAACCTACAATGTTAAACCTAAGTATTTATAGTTTTTTTTTTAATTTAAAAACAAAAAAATTCTTTGCTAATATCCCACCTGAAGATAATGTAATACAACGAAACCATCACGTAGTTTCATTTAATTTTGTTTATTTGTAGTATTATTAAGGAGAACTGAAAACTTTTTGTGCCTTTATTTACATTTATTTAAAATTGGTTAAAATTTTTTTTTGTGACATTTAATGATTAAAAAAAATAGGATATATCCCAGTACAACATTTTATTATTCTATGTTACTAATAAATGTAAATAATTTAAACAATCGTGGTAAGGAATCCGTGGGATTGGTCGCCGACGACGAGGGGAGGGAAAGTGGACTTTCTTTTGAAGTGTCCTAGTGTGAATACATAAATATTATATATATATATATATATATATATATATATATATTATGATATATATATATATATTATTATATATTTTTTTCCTACCTTCGTAATGATATATTACACTCAAGTAATTCTGGATTATTGCTTTTCATAAAATTAGAACAGAGTTTACGTGTCCACATTTTTTGCCATTAAAAATTATATAAAAATTATTTTTAGAAAAAATATAAGAAAAACATGAATACAATTTAAAATATATCTATGGTCATAGAAACAGCACATATTTCAAGAAACAATTATTTCTTAATCGAACTATTTTTGATATTATCATTACCGTATATTTTTTAAACATTTTCTGTGTTTGTGTATGTAAATATATATATATATATATGTGTGTGTGTGTATATATATATATATATATATATATATATATATACATATATATGTATATTTATATGTATGTATGTATGTATATATCTATAGTTAGTTTATCAATGTTTATCGAGTCACCAGAAATTGTAAGATCTACACCAAAGATTAAAACAAACAATGTGTAATCAATGAAAGTTTCATGATACGATTTTTGACCATATAATCGTTAATATTTTCGATTTACTGTATCCGATTGTGTAATTGTCAATACATCTGAATTTGAAATAATATAGTCTGTTTGCTCCCGTCATCAGATTTGTTCCCTTAAAAATTTACCCAGTGGACTATGTTACTTTGTTTCCCAATTTTTAGGTGCATCTGTTTTAACCAATTTTGTTTAAGGTTTCATTATTTGAAAAACTGTAAATAAAGAATAGATAGTCGATTTATTCAGGAATTATACAAACAAAAATGGTTCGGTATAGTTTTTCTTTTGTACCGAAGATTTTACATATATACCGAATACTTGGGAAACCTGATATGTGATAATCGGGACAAATTTGTACTGCTTTAAAATCTTAAAATTTAAAGTTAAATTTTCCTGTTAAACAAACGTAAAATTAAAACAAATCGTCATGGTGCTCTTATATGGAGATAATTATAAAATTTTCAAATTATTTCACAAGATGTAGTTAATAGATGCTTGTTTATTTTTAAGAATCTTTTCCTTAGTTATATAAATTTAGTTTCCACAAAACTAAAGGCCTAGTTTCTTACATAATATCAAATGGCAAACAAAAGTACAAAATTAATAAAAAAAATTGCAAACAAAAGTAAAAAAATAACTTTACTTTTAATTATTTTTACGGCAAAAATATACTCCACGCCCCTGTGTATCTACAAAGAGGTTAACGACTTACAAAAATGTATAACTTTAAAACTGTAAATCTGAAATGTATATGCGGCTGGTGTGTATAAATTCGGTAATGTTTTAAAACTGAAATATTTACAAAATTATAACAGATATTTGACAATTAATAACGAATCAATTTCAAATTGAAACATTTAATGTCACATGTTACGTAACCGTAAAATGCAATATTTGACAAATTTCTATATGAAGTGCTATCACGCATATAGTCACGATATTGTGTGGAATAATGTTTAAATAATTTAATGATATAAATTTATAAATTACACATAACATAAAATTCTGCGAGGTTGACAATTCATCTTGTTAATATGGCGTCTTTGTTACATAGGAAATTAGGTCGTGGTGACAGTTTCGAGTTAAAAAAAATATATGAAACAAAATCTGTCTCGCTCGAACTATTAAAAATGACGACGAAAAGAAGGAAATGAAAATATGTCAGTGTTTACGATTTTCACTTACATTTTTCGATTATTTATGTGTCATCTGCTTCTTCATAACTGAAATCTGTGGATTTTAAATAGCAAATATTAAGTAATATTAAAAACCTAATGAAATAGCGCCGACTGTCGCTTAAAACAAAACGTTTTAGGGATCCATTAAGTTTTACCCTGACAATGATCGTTACGTTTATGGTTCGTTTAAATATTTTAGGGTGTCTGCACAGATATTATAATCTGCTCAAAGTAAAACTAATGGCTCTTAAAATTGAACGATCGTCCACCCTAATAAATAATTCATGCAAATTCAATTTATGATCCAAATTAATTTTCTGATTAAGAGATTATTACTTTACCCAAGACGTAAATTATTATTCAACAATGTGCGACGCTTCTGATAAATAGAAAAATTAAAAATTTTTTGCTAAATAAAAACTTAGGCGATTTCGTAATTTTCATAATTACGCCATATAGAAATATGACCATTAAAATAACATATATCGTATCACTCAGTATAAAGCAGTAATAATTTTTATTTTTTTAGTAATATTAAGTTTTATCAATTTATTAAATATTGTTGATAAATTATAAGCCTCAGTACCCACAATAAGTTTAAAATATTGCACATCATCAGGAACTACAACATTTTCCCTTAATCATTGCTTATGTCAATTTAATGTTAGTAATTAATAATGTATTAAACGCAATTCTATTTAAAAATATATTAAATCCGAATGTTACCTTTATTATTTGAAATAATGCTAAGTTTTAGTTTAAATACACCTGGATATGAGAATTATTTTATAGGTTTGTTGTTCAGAAATCTATACGCACATGTACAAAAATATACATGTATATATTTATACTTTGGTCCAAATGGATGCCAGGGGGTAAAGAATTGCATCGATACACCACGATCAGTGTATGAAATGACAATACTTATATATGTGCATGTACATCTCACACACGCACACAAACCTACGTCATTTAAAAATGTCAGCTACATAAGTGGACGAGCTTTCATAGGCTGTAAAAATAGGTTTGTACTTCAGATGCTGGTAACAATTTTATGAACAAAATAGAAGTAAACTGTAATGTAGCAAGAAATTTAATACGAAATTTAAATAATTTTTTTTTACTTCAAAAACCAAACACATTAAAATACAATAATGTACTTATCTAGCATTAAGTTGCATGACGGTTTAATACATTTTATTTTACAAGCATGAGAGTTTATTACATTTATAAATGATTATATACCAAATTCTGCTCTCGACCATTCAATATTGGAAAAAAATCCGAAATGATTTTTTCTGTTTTCATTTGCTGTTTTTCACGCGCCTTTAGATCCAAAATTAATGTACGCCGCATCTTTCGTCCGAATAATCAAACTTTCCTCATAAATTACTTTTACATTTAAAATCTCGTATCAAAACACGTAATTACTACTGTCGTTCATCGGATGAACTTTATGAATTATTCGAATCCAATTTAACGCGTATTCATTGAGATTATGCGAAATTGATAAGGACATCGATGAAAATAAGAAAGTTCTTTATTAAAATATCCTAAAAATGTTGAATACACGTGCTAGTAATATGAAGCGTACTCGATGTGAAGGAGAGTTTACTGGTAATTCTACTTATGAAATGTTTGCGGAGCTATGTAACATCAAAATTAAATCTCATTTTCAGAGAAGTACCATGTAGTGATCTTCTAAACCATTATATATACTAGTAAACTAAAGATTGTGAGATCATATTTTTACGTAAATGAACGTATAGAAAAATATACGAACGTATAGAAGTAAACTAAAATAAGTGAGTATACTTCTATATTTTTTTCCTCACGAATAACATGGATGAAATGAGTGGCAAGTTAAATTAAGATTTCTTATAGACCAAAGATAGCGGCAAGTTTAATTTAGATTTCTTATATATACATAAAAATTATTGGCTCTTTAATTCTTGAAAATGGTATATCATAGGTTGATATGGAAAGGTTTTTGTTAAGTTTATTCAATAATTCAACTACTATTTCACGGGCACTGTGGTTACGATACTTAGGACAAATCGTAAACGCATAAAAATTATTTCGAATATTGCTTTTTAAAGTCTACTTAGACCGTACTTTGAAAAATATTTTAAATATCGTATTCAAATTTCAATTTTGTTTAGAAAATATTTGTTGGGAATGCTATTTTTCTTTTACTAGAATGTAATTTACAGCTCTGGTCTTATATCATTATCAGCTTCATGAAAAACAAAATTCAAATTCAAAACAAATGCGCACTTTCTTATTTCGGTAATTGGTACACATTTCCATTTATTCAATCAGCAGTTGTGGATTGTTCCGAATGTAATAGACGCATATCTATTATACAAGCACTTTGATGCTCTTATCTGTATGGTAGTATATTCATTTCTACGTGGGTAACTAGTTTTGTTATTCACTGTGACCGCATAACGTAACCTGAGAATTAACTATAAATAATAAGGGAACACCAAAGCAGTTGACGATAATTTAATTCAGTTTCTTCGAAATTATTTAACTATTCCCTTCCTCTTCTTAAGATGGTAACATTTCTCGATAAGTTCAAAAAATGAATTAGCTAGAGTTTGCTAGTCAACTACGTTCAATAATTATAAATTTTTCACTCACATAGGTTTAACAGCCTGTACGAATGCATATGGATATCCATAGAACCGTGTAGTTTCGTCTTAACTAATATGACTTTTGCATTTAATGTAATAATTACGACCTCGTCTAATAAGACCTTTTCTTGCCATCAGTTTCATTATCTATGAACAATAGTTCGGGATACTCGTTTATTTCAATATTTCATCATTATTTATTTTATATCCTACGTTTAATTTAAGATTAGTTATGAGTAGTGTGCTACAACATTTATTTTTATTTATTCGCCTTAAATATGTAGAACTAACAAAGAAAAAGGGAAACGTAATGATTTCGCCAATTTTACTTTCGCCCATTATGTTAAAAGTACAATTTTTTTTATCCATATAATAAAATAATAAAAATAATTTGGCTATATTTTAAAAACAATAGTGATAAATATATGTGCGAGATAATAATAGTTTAGAAAACGATTTCGACAGAAGATAGCCAGATTCTGCGATTAATGTAAAAAACCAGACAAGTGTCGATTGAAACACGTACTAAGTAGGGATCCGTAATTGTTCATGTCTCTTAAAGTTGTTAAAAGAAGTTAACTGAAATAATTTTAAATAAATACTGGCAGATAGTATTTTTCCGGTTTTTGAACATTTTAAAAATTTGACTAAATATTAATTGAGATCTCCCTATGAACAGCCTTCTTGGAAAGGTTTGTACATACAGGTATGAAACTTAGAAACATGAAAGGACATAATGAAATTTTAAAGGCCCTTTTTACCATGGAAACTAAAAAAATATTGCGCTAAATACATATGAATAATGCCTAAAAATAGTACAATATTCCATGTATTTTTTGATTAATTAAAAAGGTATTGTGTTTGTTTTTATGGTCAATTGGAGTTTAATCTAGGTGTAAATTTTTTTATTAATAATACTGAAATTTTATACATTCAATTTAAATTCAATATAATTTTTTTGTATTTATTCATTTTTATGAAAAATAAAATAGTTATTCAATATATTTTGAAATCAGAAAGGAAATATATTTTTTGACTTAAAAACTTCAGGACAAATGTTCTTTATTCATATTTAAAAGATTATTTACTTTTAAAATTCACAATTAAATGAAACTACGCGATGTAGTATTATTTCTACTTTCTTTTAGTTCTTTACCGCGACTTAGGTTTCGTTGTATTACATCTTCAGGTGGGCTATTAGCAAAAGACTAATAGCCCAATAGCTTTTGCTAATGGTCCACCTGAAGATGTTGTAATACAACGAAACCTAGGTCGTGGTAAAGAACTTAAAGAAAGTAGAAATAATACTAAATCACGTAGTTTCATTTAATTGTGAATAATGAATTTCTACAAAATTAAAGCCAAATATATTAAATATTTAAAATTCACATTTATTTAATTTGAAGACCATTAGTTTACGATAGATTTATAGTAATAAATTTATTTTATTGAAAATAGAGAATACGCGGCCATATTAAGAAATAAGATTCAAAAAGTTCAAAGTCCAAAACGTATTTTATCGTTTGATAACAATTAATACTCTTCCACTTTGTGAATTAAATTAGCGATTCGTTTAGTTCAGACAGTAAGTTTCTACGAAATACGAAATACAGACTATTAGATCTACTCGCGGTTTCGCCTACGTGGTAAATAAACATTTTAAAAATTGTTCTTTTAAAGGGATGGGTATATATTTGAATGAGACCAGCTAAGTAATTACGAAGTAAATATTAGTTTCAATATAATTTTCCGAACATTTGATATTTTTGTTGTGGTATGGCATTTCGCACGAATGATGCGATGGTAGTCTAGAAACATGCAGCGTAACAATTAACTCGGTAAATTTGGCTCGCTAAAAAAAGATGTTACACTAGTTTTAAAAATTAATAGCAGCGCAATGATTTTTTTGTGCGTATACACAATTTTTTTGTATTTATATTCATTATTCTGCTCTTATCAAAGACGGCGTTACCACGTATAGTCTACCCTTTAATAAAAGATATATGTTATCTATATACAATTGACATATATACAATTGCCTTTAAGCGAGAAATAAAGACAAAAAAAAGTTATTGTTATGTTAGTAGGAATGTTATATTCAATGAAAATATTATGAATTTACAGTATACTCGGCTTATTTCGGGTATTTAATCCCCAGCTAGATCTCCAACCATCAGTGTTATCGAATAACATTACCCGGCTTTTGATATCTAAATGATTTTCGCCATCTCTAGCTCTTTGGATTTATACGAATAATGATAAAATTTTATGATCCAATGAAATTAATAAAATGCGATAAGCCATCAAAAGACCATCCAAGATCTTATTTTACTGGTCGCAGTTATGATCAAAATATATGCATTCACAGATTAAGGTTGTTATGTTTGTATAACGTAAGTCAGTTAAATTTAACTTTTATAAACGCGTGAAGCTTAGGGCAGTGACAATAATATAATTATAAAACTAGCTATTTTTAACAAAAAAACTTAATTTTATTTATAATTAAAATTCATTCACTGAACGAAGTTAATGAACAACTTTGCATTTACAGAAATTCATTAATTTGTAAAATAAAATTAAAAATTATTAAAAAAGTGTTGCAACACTCCCAAAACAATGAACTCCGTCTACATGTTGCCTCTTTATATGCTGATAATCTATGCACATAACTAGTGACATATTTCACACCACGCGTTTAACTTTACAGTTTACAAGACGTTTTACAAAATACATTTAGGAGAATGACATACATGGGGAGGCTCTGAGAAAAATAGTATTTACGTATATACCTTGCCGCTGCAATTAGACAATTTAGTATATTTTCAATATGGAAAAATAAAACTAAGTAAACCTGCTTCCTAGTTGTTTATACTAAAGTCATAAAGGTAGTCAATCTGTTTAGAAGAAATATATATTATTTTTAACCATTTGCATTGCCAACAAAATTATGCACCAAAATTAGTGTCATAAAAATTTCTGCTTTCTAGTAATTCTTCTTTGTTGTTTTTAAGTCAACGCTCCTAAACATTTATAATAAATTTTATTGGTATGTGAAAAGTAGGCGTACCCTAATGCAACAAAACTTTTTGTAAAGTATTTCAAGGTTTTAAAATATCTTCGTATTTTGCTAGATCATCTTGAAAGTGCAAGATTCTATATGTCCAGAAACAAACATTTTATAATCCATAACTCTTATGTTTAACGTTAAAAAATAAAAATAAAGAATTTTGTTTATGAAAATTTGAGTATTTATCATACATGCTTTCAAAGATAACTGTAACGACAACGCCGGCGGTCCATTCCTACAATTCAAAATTTAAAAAAAAATAGTTTCATTTAAATGCTAGGTTTGACTTTGATTTCGAATTATCTGTCAGTTATATTTCCAAACTGAAAGAGACCCTCTATTTGGTGACAAAGTATAGTTTCACAAATTTTACGTCTCATTTTATAGGAAAATATTTTTATTATAATTCGTTTTATTGTTTCAAAACTTAATAAGGAAACTATAATTTTATCCTTTAAAATATATATTAAAAATAAATGATGAAATTTACGTTCCACCCGTAACCTGTGAAAAAAGCTATAAAATACTGGAATTTACGATATTACTTGATAACTATCAGTAGTTCTCGATATTCCAAAGTTTGAAAAATATAATAAACTGCAACGAAATATTGTCAAAATGATATTATTCAATCTTTAATTAGTATTAAAAGTTATAATCTTGACAATATTTATACTTTAAGAGTTTGAGCAAAAAATGTTAAAATATGAAAATTTTAATGTTAAATTTTCATGTAACGCTGATATCGAAAATGGTTTCGTATTGTTTTTTAAAGCAAAATTAATATATATATATATATGTATATATATATATATATAAATATAAATATATATATATATATATAAATATATATATATATATATATATATATATATATATATATATATATATATATATATATATAATTAATTTTACGTCAATTGTAAAATTGTTGCTATTTTAAATATTTTTTTTTCATTGACATATAATCAAAAGTAAAGATAACTTTCAAAATAATAATAATAATAAGATCCAAACAAAGTGAATGGTACCTACTTAATGAGTAATTTTCTAAGTCGCACAAAGACAAATTCTCCATGATTACGCTTTTATAGGTCACATTCGACATCGGTGTAAAACTACGCTATATTTATTAATTTTTTTCCAACATTTCCTTGCATAAATCGCACTCTTGTGTGTACAAAGAATATAATCGATAAGCACAGCGTGTGATCATCGTCGCCCAGTAAGAAGTTAGCATGAAGGTACAGATGAATAAATACATTATTACATTAGTCAGGCGTAATACGAATAACATCAAAATAATTCAATATAAATTAGAAATTATGTCCCAACTTGAACCCGGTTCGTCAATTTAACGAGTGTACAGATCTATGAACATACTATATATTTAAACATCTGAGTTATTGCTTCTGGTGGCATATGTAAAAGTTTGAGTAAAATGGGATGAACTAACAGCGTTTGTTGCTCTAACCAGACTGGATGAAATTCCCAATAAATAATATGACCATAGTCACAGATATGTTTAAATCATGTATATATGTACATATACCCACACACATATGTGTGTATGTGTGTGTTTGTGTATGTTTGTATATTTATGTGTATTATATCATATTTAAG
The DNA here is from genome assembly GCA_039881145.1 of Druceiella hillmani. Lineage (NCBI taxonomy): Eukaryota > Metazoa > Arthropoda > Insecta > Lepidoptera > Hepialidae > Druceiella > Druceiella hillmani. The sequence continues at coordinate 15,851,668 of JAYKKI010000038.1, read as the reverse complement.
TAATTATAAGCTACTTAATATACATAAATTGGCGTATTATAGAGTAGTAAATAATCTATCTAGATATTCGGTCAAGTCTACGAGATTTAAGATGCAATAAATAAAATATATGTAAAAATGTTTATGTTTTTACATTTAAAAATAGAAAATTAAGATACTAAAAAGAGAAATTTTTCATAAAACAAAGGAAGGAGCAGCTCTCACCTTCAGAATGTAATGAGAAATATATTATTTTCAGAGATAACTTAAAAAGCTTAAAAACAAAACAGAACAGAATTATGTGTCTTTACTTTCTAGCAAAGTAGAGAAAAAAATTTCACGCAACAAATCTAAATTGAGACTTATATATATATATATATATATGTGTGTGTGTGTGTATATACATATATATATATATATATATATATATATATATATATATATATATATATATATGTATATATAGATAAATATATATATATATATATATGTATATATATATATATATATATATATATATATATATATATATATATATATATATATATATATATATGCGTGTACACAAACAGTAGCATGCACTAATGTTTGTGAGCGTAAGCACGCGTACCCACTTACCTGCGTAAGTGAGTTCGTGCGTACGTAAGCGCTTGCTAGTGGGAGAACGAATGCATACGCTAGCATGCATTCGTGCATGCTTACATTTGGGTGTGCTCGAATAATATGTTTAACATATAGACCACCTCAGTTTTAAATTTTGTGTCTCTTAAACCGAATTATTTATGCGTAAATTTACTATAGTGTCAATAATTTCGCAAGGGTGTCGATATTTTTAATAGATTCCCTTTACAAAACTTATAGTTTGTCGCTATATTTAAAAAAATAATTTAAGTAAGGAATATTAAAGAATTAAGAAATTATCAGATTAAGGATAAATTAAAGCATTATTTAAATATTTCATTAACAGTGAGAAGAGATTCGGAAAAAAGTAATTGATTTCATTTTGAAAGAATAATTTTAAAATTAATAAGTATCACACAAGAAATTTGAAATCATTTAAAGAGTTATTTTAATAAAAGTAAATTTAGTTCCTAAATAAGCATGATAATATTATAAGGGTACCTAGTTTGCTACGAAACTCTAAAAATAGCAGACTGAATTTCTATTGGCGTAAAATTGAATTCAACTATACAAAGTTTAATTAATTTCCTCAACAGATTTATCGGTAAGATAATTTCATACTAGCGTAAAGTTGAAATAAATATCTTACACGAAAATAGTGTAAATCATAATATTGTAAGATATATTCTTACTGCGCGTAAATTGGACAAATTACTTTACAATTAGTGATTATTTACAAATTATCTGTGAAATATGCATTTATCTGGCTTATTTCGCTGTTCAGTGCCACAATCAATAACAAAACCTCTCATCATTGCTCTAAATTTACTTATAGTGTAATAAAACGCACTTAAAGGATAAATTCAAATTGCCAAAAAACAATTAAATTTTTGTCATATTTCAATGAACACTGAACACAATTTTCCGCGTGACACTAAGCGCATCCTGCTTTCCAAAACGTGGGTCTGACTCTTTTTATTTTTATAACTCTTTCTAACACAAGATATCACAATTATGCATCATCGTGTTTTCTCTCTCTCAAACCTTTGTTCGTCTATCTGATATAATAAGTTTATGGCTCGACAATGGTTACTCTCTTGTCTGATTATGTACGTTTAGTTGTTTGAGTGTTGAGCCTGGATATAAATTGATTTACATAAAAATTATCGATACGGAGTAACATTTGTTTTCCCATAAATTCATCAGAATATATTATTTTACAGCAGAAATATATGCCAGAAAATACTGCTATTAAGTGTGCACTTAAACTTTCACCCTTCGGATTTTAACGTCAGCAATATTACGGTATATATATATATATATATATATATATATATATATATATATATATATATATATATATATATAGAAATATCTAGCATTATGTTTTATGTAGTCTCCCTTTCGCCAGATATGAATCTGCAAACATTTCACAGTATGTATTCCAGTATGGGATTATGTTTGTTCCCTTGCGTTATTTTTCTTAAGTCTGTAAAATATATGCTAAGTGATATACATAAACAAAGAAAAATATATTTTCATAATTGTTTAATAGAAATAATATGTACGAAGAAATTATATGTATAGCTGTATATATGTAGACAAGGGCGCCGCGCCGGTGCGACGCCGCCGTGACTCGTTAGCGCGCCGACGCCATTAGCAGTGCGGTGCGAGTTTGAACAACGCAATTTCTATTTGCGGGCGATTTCATTCTATTTTTGCGCGTCTAATAACAACAACACGATAGATTGAACAAAAATTAATATAAACAAACTTTTCATAACTGTATTAAAACAATGCTAAATCTCGCAGCAATTTTTGTTGAAATATTTAATGTTTCCTGAAGCAAATAAAAAAAAATTCAACCCTTACCAATTTTATCGCTCAATATACCGAAGTACAATATTGATTAACGCAAGATTAACTTTAAAGATTTTTTCCGTTACCCGGCCTGCAAGCAAGCCTAAAGCAAGCGATTCATCATGCTCCGAAACATTAACAACGAAACATGACAAATGGCTTTTGGCTAGATATTTGGTTTTGTAAATATTTACTTCCATTTGACTTGTTTCAAAATAAAGGGATAATAGATTTTTTTGATGTGGCCTTTTACAATTATGTTTTAGTGTACAAAGAGACTTATATTAGTTTTTACTTGCATTTTAATAAATTTTAACTACCAATTACAATTTCTATTTGATAATGTGTTATATATTATATGCTTTATTCACGCTGAAAACCTGTTACAATTTTTTAGAACTATGACATCATCATAATCGAAAATCAACTTCTATCACTCGACTTTCTACTCACCGAGTAGCGACACGGGGAGTGGTTCAGCTTTGTCTTACGTGTACGAGTGTATGTTGTACAATCTGAAATAACAAATCTGTGTTGATGCAAAGCAATACTTTGCTATGACATTGGATTTATGGATAGATCAATATCCACTATTGAATTATATCACATTTACATTGCGCTATTAAACATGTGGGGTTCCATTGGCACAGCAACGGAAATGATTGAGTGGGACGAGAATGATCCAATAAATAAAAGTATTACAAATATATACGAGAACCCAGAAGATCTTGAAGAATCATTGCATGATGCCATTGCATTTACAATAAAACAAATAAACTATAGACCTTCAATAAAAACAGATTTACCGATTCACTGGCACAATAATGCTCAAGAAGTGCTAGAATCTTTCACTTTTACAACCGAGGTCCAATAATAATGTACTTAAAAATGATCAAAAGAGCGCGTCACTCAAAATTAATAGATGCTTTTAGGAAATCTCATAATTTTTTTAAACGGTTTCGTGAATTGATTAAAATTATGTCTTCCCCGCAGTATAAAAGCCGCTATAGTGTTCCGCTCCGATATAACAGACCTCTTAAATGCAGTTTTGTACAATGAGTCTTTGATTATGCTTTATATAAAATGCAACTTATTTACAAATATCCCAGTTGCAAGAGCAATAGTGGCAGCCGGGCAATAGTAGCAACTTATCTACATAGCTATATGGATCTAAGTAGGTAGACTTATATTTAAAGGCACACAGAGTGACCAGAGTCTCGTTTATATCTTCATATATGAATGACGTTAATAAAACAGACGACACATTCACACAACTAAATGCCATAAACCTCCCTTTAATTTTGTAAAAATTTTCAATGAAAAATAGCATTGGTGATTCGTAAAGTCATGCAAGATGGTCCAGTAGAACAGCATCAGGAGAGTTGGCGGTAATCTACCTCTGCTGATTTAACAGAGCCTAAAGATGGAAATTTTCTTCCTTTTTAGGAGAATAAGAAAAAAATATTTCCTTGGCTGCCAACTCCTACAACAAATTTGCTTTGTGTGTCTGCTACAAGCACGCCAAGCGAACGGATGTTCTCTGTAACTGGGTTAGTGTTATCTCCAAAAGTCCGGCTTTAATCTCCTAGAATTAATAGAATCATTTTTACACATGATAGTTATATTCACCTAAATATTAAATATGTAAAGTAAATCTTTACATATTACATTTTAGCTTTTTAAGTTATGAGGCTCTTTATATATCTTTATATAACGTAAAATACCAATAATAAGTTAATACAATTATATACATATATGAATATATATATGTTTGTATATATATATATATATATATATATATATATGTGTGTGTGTGTGTGTGTGTGTGTGTGTGTGTGTGTGTATGTATATGTATATATATGCATGTACTAAATGTCTAATATATATTTCATTAATTTAACAAATATTCACATGCGATATGGGAAAAAAAGCAAAACTGCAACGGTTAATAATAGCTAGCCCTTTTAATGTATATACCGGCTCGGTACCTATATTGTTAGAGTGCTTTACAAAAAAAGTAATTTTTTTTAATATTTTGCCATTTCCCATATCAAAATATATTCAATCACTATACACAGTAATAATAGCATACATATTTGCGTTTATATATACACGTATATAATAAATATATACGCATATACGTACATAAATGATCATATCCACGTATATTTCGTACAAAAAAGCAATTTAAATATGTAGGTACATGTCGCCGTCGCTACATTAGTAATGATAAAAACTATTCGAATAATAACGAATATTATCAAGTACAATTATATTATGAGGTAAATATATAAATATCGCAACATATTTTATTTGATGTATTACATCTTGTAATTTGAGAGTCACAGGATGATATACGTTCATTACATGTAAATAACTTATCCGCTTTCTCAGTATATGCACTGTCTACTTGGTGTACGTAGAAAACTATATATTACATATTAATATAAATAAAGTACATATAATTTCAAACAATTCACGATGAATCATTACTAGATACTCAATAAAATCTTTTAAATAACAATATTCTTCTAGAAAACGTGTTTTTCCTCTAATTCAGTGGTTCTAGTCGAAAATTAACGTAGGTAATATAATAATATTATATTATATTGGTATAAATAACTCTATCACTCACAAGATATTTCACGATAACCTCCTCTATTGCAAGCTGCATTAATTAATAGGTACAAGGATAAATTAATAATTATTCCGAACAAAACGGAAACCCAGAGTGGTACGTTATTTAACTTAATGACACGTAACGAAATTAAAAATAGTTATCCATTATACAGCTAACATTCACAGTGAACTTTCAGTATTATCCTTTACCTCTTTTTCCACGAAGAAAAGGGACAAAAAAAGTTATCAGAAAAGACCTCCGAATGTTGTAATAATGCAATCTCATTTTAATTAATGGTAATTAATTTAATAACAAATTACACAGTCTAATTATTTTAGAATACTTTAACGTTTTTGGTAGAAAAATAATTTCATTTACCAACACTTTAATGAAAGAGGCAAATAAATGACAACAAGGGAAAAATACGTGTTAAAACAATTATTAAATTAATTAAATTAGTCGAAAGTTCCCTTAATTATATTTCCTCGCTGAAACGCAACTTATAAAATATTAAAAAAGGAGAGAAATTCCTGATGTTAACGAGACAGGTGGTTGTGAAACAATTGTAAACAAACTTATGGGCAAAGCTTGCGAAGAGCTGAAGAACATTATCAGTAGGTATGAAAATTAGAAAAAAAAATAATATGCTAGCAGCAAACATGAATGTTATTTTTTACTACATGAATGTAATTTTTCCTCGCATTTGAAATATTTGTAATTACCTCGAGAAATATTGCTTTTTGACAACAAATGTATATAGCGAACAAATACAAATAATAATAGTAATAAAAATTATACAGCAATAAAATAGTATTGAGAAAGTAGTGAAAAAAGAAAAAAGCAAGAAAGGCTAGGGACTAGGATGCCAGGCTCTATTACAATTGTTTTATTAAAAAAAATTATTTTATTGCGGGATTCCATCTGATTAATTTGATTTCATTTTATTATTTTGTTTGGAAATTTTAATAAATAACTAATATTTCACGATCACCAAGTATCTACGGAAGAAAAATGTGAAGTTATATCAAATTATAGCAGAATAAAAGATATTTTACTATCTGAGGTTTGTCAATTTTTTTGAGGCAATCCTGTGTGAATAAACTCAATAGTCGATGGAAATGACATGCATTTGCAAAGAAGGAGCTAATAATAGGTCAGATGGGTAAAGTAGCAGTTATAAAGCATCAGATTTAGCTGTATATGGTCTTAGTATTCGTTGCTTTCCAGAAAAATAAATGAAATAAAATCTCTGGTACTACGCATCATTGTTGCTCGTGTGCTCGCGCTAGTACATTCAACTTAGAGCTTTTGTAATCAATTTACAGGAAAAAATGTGGAATGGGGTAATTTTTGGAGATATTAGTTTTTGTAGATTTTTAAAAGTTTAAAAATTTATTTTTTGATAGAAATCTTAAATTACTGTAACTGGCTAACATAAAAAATGATACAATTTGCTTTTTTTAATCAATTAAAAGCACGACGTCATATATTCTTTTTATCTAAATTAAGGAGACAAGGAATGAAAAATATCATTAAAAATAAACCAAAATAGGGGAGACCAATATTTCACCTGCACTTTAAAGTTTTGTAATATTGTATCTTATCTTCATTTCAAGACTCATACGTTATGCTAACTAAATTAATCCTCTTGCATTCTTTTATTGTATTCTATTGGTGTTTAAATTTAATATAAAGTGAAACTACAAAATTTAACACATAAGTATTGAAATAATCATGTAATTACTTAGGAATAAATTGCTAATTAATGCAGTTTGGAATTCATATTTCTATAAAAAATGGAATGTTACATACACAACTTATTTGACCTTATTTTCATAAAAGACATATTAGGGAGTAATGTTTTATTCAAAATTTATACTTGCAAAAATGTGCTAACTTTAAGGGTGCTAAAAGACCTAACACCAGAGGAATGTCATAGCGCATACTCCATCATTATTTATGAAGCTCTTGTAGAAATTTCCCTGACAAAAGCATATGAGATAAAACTTGACACAGAAAATAAACAGTATCAACTCAAATAAGAGAATTAGGGGAATTTAGCCAATATTGAATAATTTTAGATTGAGATTTTAAACATGTTTGACGCCGCTTTAAAAGAATAATGAAGCAATATTTGCTACAATTTGGTTTAATTACTTTCTAAAATACGAAGAAATTTAAATCAAATGTTTTTCGTGTTTTCAAATGCTCGTTAGTATCATTTAAAGTTTCAAATGTAGCCGTACGATGAGCAATTTGTGGAAATATCGCTGTACATTTTAATATCGGCATATTCAAATCTCTCTTGTAAATGGTAGAGCTAAATATAAATCTTATTGTCTATATTCACTTGTAATAGGTTATTACTTACACGGAAAATAAAAAAAGAAACCAGAAATAATAAAGGAAAAAGAGAAAAGTCGAATAGCTCGAAGCGACATTGAAGATAAGCGAAAGAACATCCCGCGGAACGTCCTGAACATGTGATGTATGGAAATTCGAAAGCTAATTTGCAAATCTATTGAATGTCGTTTTTTCGTTTTGCAGATTGATTAAATGTCTTGGCAGGAAGTGATGTTAAATGAAGGCTGATCGCTCCGAATTATATCAGTACCTGAAAAACATTTTTTTTTATTTGTGTACATTATTTTTAGGAAATAGAAAATGTCATATTAGCTAATGCCCGCCAACCAGCCATGGACGTGTTTGAAGAATAGGATATAAAACTATAACTCCTTGCTGTTCTTTATTCCAACTGTGGACGTTAACTTGAAATATACATTTTCAATAATCAGTAATTTTCATGAAAGGCTAATATAATATGAAAAATGTTTAATAATAAACCAAAATAAGTAAACACATATTATATTTGTATAAATCAAGATACTTAATTTGTTTTTCCGACTTCGTTTTATTCTTGTGATCATATCATCATGATCATTAAGATCATGCACTTAAATACACTACAACATATTTAATAATTTTCAGCAATAGACAAAGTAAAATAGCAATACACAGCAAAAGACAAATACCATCAAAGTGCGCTCTAGACTTACCAAATATAAAATATTTTACATCGGCTTTACAACTTAAATTTTTTGCCCAAATTACTCAGTCTTTGTTTAATATAGTCAAGTAGTACCATGTATATTATAAACTGTTGACAGCTATCAAATTACTTGCAATTTTTTATATTTTAATTAGTGATTTTCTTTATTTCACAATGAATTTACATAGAAGTATTTATTAAATTTCAAAAGGATTTACGTTTTATTCACACTAGGTAAAACGGAATTTTCTTATTCCGTTATTATCATAACATATCTGTCATAAATAATTACACTTGAACTGAGAGCATGCAAATTTCTTTATATACCTTTTATAGAAATCCGACGGGTTTACTGAAAAATAAATATCAGCTTCTAATTAAAAGTAAGGTAATGATAAATGCATGCTCTGTACCCATTTGTTTATGTATATATAAAACGTTTTCAATAATTTTATACTGATAAAGCAAAAATTAAATTCGCAAAAATTCTATTCGAAAAATTAATCATTGCTCCTAATTTTAATAACATATAAAATTAGTAGATGTTTTCAAAACCATTTTTTTATGATAATCTTCCCAGAAAAATAAATAAATTAAGTGAAATATGGTCGCGAGAGTAGCAACAATTTCTTACTAGTTATTTTAAACTCCAAAGCAAATGACATCTACATTAATATTTTTACTTATACATTTTACTGATTTACATCTGATATGGAATATTTTAGACTTTCTTTCTCTTTAACAGCTGATCTTAATAATGTTGATATTAGAGAAACCATTTAATCACAAGCGAGATAAATAGAAATAGCAAGCAAACACCCTTCTGAAATGTCATATATAATATAAGAGTAACAATGAAGTAAATACAATAAATATCAAGTTCACTTAAAAAGGAGTCCCTAGGTATACTGTTGGACTATCTTGAAAATGATAGAGTTATTTGCAATAGCACAAGATATGTCACGTTATGTACCGTGGTTATCGGTATCCTGGTTATTCCTCACTCCATATCGCAATGACGTTAGGTTTACCAGAAACTTCTTATCTGGAAATGTTCATATTACTTGCTTGTGTATTTTTGGAGGCGGGAGTAGCTTATACAGGTAATTTATCATACTCATATGGGAAAGGTAACACACACTCTATTGATATATATATATATATATATATATATATGTATATATATATATATATATATATATATATATATATATATGTATATATATACGTATATACACATATATATATGTATATATATATATATATATATATATACATAAAACAAGCAAACTAAATTGGGAAACGATCAAAATTATAACGAAATTTTAAGAAATTATAACGAAACAATGCTGTTTCTCTGATTGATAAATCTGTGTTATTTAAATCAATAATAATGCCTGATCGATAGGTCAATAAAGCGTGAGGATATTGCAGTCGCGACCTATTAGTCAGTCTTCCGGTCATCTTGTCTGTACACAAATGTTTTTATTTGTTCTTTCAATGACAAGCAGTTGTTTCATTATATAGTTTATTTTTTTCATTTTATGGATTAAATTTTTGTATAAAGATAAAAATAAATCGCCTCTAAAAATTATCTAAAAAAGATGAGGTTTGATTAAATATACATGTCAATTCAATAGTATTTATAACGTTGAAAGAAATAGTATTTATAACGTTGGGAATTATAAATCATTTTCAATATTTTATCAACATATTGGAACAGAACCACTACGGGTAAAGCTGAAAATTACTATATATTATAAGGTAATCAAGTATAAGAAATAGTCAAACTTATAAGACGTCAAAACTCAAAATATTACTATTTTTCAAAATGCTCGCCGTGAATACTTGGGTACGAAATAATCTGATGTACAAAGGTTGATAAAAATTGTTTCGTCGCTATGCAAAACACTGAGCCGGTTCCATTTTCAAGAAAAAAATTATGAACACATGGATTAAGTTAAAATAGCGTACCGTAGTTTTAAAGATGTCGTCAACGTATACGTAGTTTTAAAGATGTCGTCAAAAAAAAATAAAGCCAATGGCAAGTTCCAGTCGGAACGGTGAATTTTGCAGAGTTTTTGATCACCTATACTGTTTATATTCTTAAAAAAAGTTATAATAAAATACGGCTTATGAGCATCAAATAATACTTCATTTATATATGCCAAATTCCACTTTTCGATTGGCATTCTGTTTTATTTAAAAAATACCTGAACAAAATAAAAATGAAAAGTATTTTTGGCGTAACGAAGTTAACATCTAGTAAATACTTAAATAGTTTTTTGTGTGATTTATGTCAAATTTTATGTCCTTTTCTACTAGAAACATGATAAGGGGCGACTCTGTTTTGTGCGACCTCATTTACATACTATGTGTTAATATTCAGTTTAGATGGTGTACCTACCTGCAGCCTTTGAGAAAAAATAAATAATTATTATTTAATAGATATTTATCATATTTAATAGATATACTATTTATAAAATAAAGATTTATGAAAATGAAATTAAATTTAATGGAGTGCCGTCAAAATCAAAACACAGAGAAATAGGTATAGCAAGAGTGCTTAAGATAATATTAAATTATGAAAAATTGAGTTAACGAAAATTCATGTCTTTGCTGACACGCTTTATATTAGCGTCACTTGTATGTATGGACATAACGGAATCTCTGAATTAAATTTCACCCACTTTCAGACGTGCGAACTATTTAAAATTTTGCGAACTTATCAAAAACCAATGACAACCTAATGATTTTATAACTAAAAAGTTAGAAAACAAAATTATAATTTAAAGAAAACAAAAAAAACACGCTTTTGTAGCAATGTTAACTAAAAAATAAAATTTTCAACCACTCCCAGATGTTCTAATATTTAAAATTTTGCACACATATCAAGAACCGCAGACAATACAATAATTTCATAAATAAAATTTAGAACAAAAAATTCCAGTTTAAACTTACCTTTATATCGATTCTTTAGATCTTCTATTTCCAATAACTAATATTAATCACCCCACTTTTTTTTTACATTAAAATTGTTTGTCAATTTATTATTACTTTAAGCTTGTTAAAAAGAAATTAAATAATATAAAGTTGTGAGACATCCGTTCGCTCTTGATCATAATGTTTTTAGTTAATGATTATTTTGTAATGTTTTATTCCAAAAAACACGCATATAGAGCAAAGGCGTATTTTATTCGATTAAGCATTAAATATTCCTTTGACGCTCAATATTTTATTAACGATAAACGGACGGGTGGATAAGGCAAAATTATATGAATTCCCTGTTACACTACTGGTTACAAACCTAAAATCGACTTATCAGATTTAGACTTTATGACGAAACGTGACAGTCCTAATTAAGCTTTCCGTCTTCAATACTGAAGACGGAAATTGCCCTTCTCGATACACATTTTTCGTATTACGAGTAATTTAATTGCGTTGTTGTGAAATGTGTTATATAATCAGTAATAACGATATCAATAATTTCATTAGTAATTTTTGCTACCCAAACTTTTACTATGCGTGCGTCTTGTCTTCCCTTAATTTATTTTTAATAATAACATTGTTTTTTGCATAAGCACTAAATTTAGTTTCCCAATTAGCCACAAGAGGACTGCGTTAATGATACTTTCAATCATTTTTTAAAATTTAAAATTACATGTGTATTTACATCTTATGAATTGTGGTATCCATTTATTATATTTAAACGGTTTTTCTTAGATGGAAAGAAGATGGAAGTTACAAGATATGAAAATGTGCAACAAAACACAACCATCGTGTGAGAAGTGAGTAGAATTATTAGTTTAAAAATAAAAAATGAAAAAGTGTGATATCATAAATTTGAATCTCCTTATTTTAAAACTAGAATCAGTATTACACTGGGACAAAGAATAGGTTTATTTGACAAAATAAGACACGAACCCTTGAGAATTATCTATGACAGTAGAGATACTGGTTTTTTACCATCTGGTTGTTTCATGAACACCCTACACGGTATGACAGCATTATTAGTTGTTCATGAGACAACAGTGTGTCATTAGAATAAATTCCTTGGAAGTTCAATAAAAATATACTGGTTTCTGTAATATTTCCAAAAACTCTAAGATTATGAAGTGAAACATTAGCATGATAATGGAATATACTTTTTATTTAAAATGTTTTAAATAGAAAATAGAAGAAAATTAGGATTAAATTTCGTAATCAAAATTTACAAAAACAAAAAACCGGTAGGTTCAGAAATGATTTTCCATAGTGAGACAAAGGAACTCGAAGGAGACGGACAGAATCTTCAACAAAAAGTGGAGGACCAGCAAGAAATATCAACCGTAATTCATCCTGAGACACGCCCAGAAAAAAGTAAATGACATAGGAAAACATACTGAGGAAGAAATTAGAAGACAATAACATCCAAAGGATTAAAATGCTGGTGATTTTCTCCCTTCCCCGGTTCAATTAAAATGTTCAATAATTAATGTTCAATAATTAATAATCAAAAATATTCAACAATTGTAAAGGCAATAACAACAAAAGAATTAAAACACTGCTGACTTTCTCCCTTTCCTTGTTTAATTAAAATGTTCAATAAAATAAAATTCATTAATCAAAAGAGGAAATGAAAAGGTTTTTTTAATACCACGAAACGTTTTCTTAATACAAAAACAATGTATAGAAACTAAATGTAAGTGCAATTATAGTGATATATATAATAGTGATAACAGGGTAATTACTGTCGTTTTAAATGCCCATAAAGTATAATTTCACTTCTACGAATATAAGATATTGAAGCCAATTAAAGGCATGACCAGAGGACTTCACCATACTACAATATTCCTCAACTGAACGCCAATCCAAAAAAGATTGGAAAGCAAAATGTGCCAACTCTGGAAGTTAGTACCCAACAAGCGATAGAGTTTATTCAGTTTCTTTGGAACAATAAAAAAAGGAGAGGAAAATAATTCAACTCCAGAAGAACTAAACAGGCTAGGGTTACTACTGAAAACAAAACCTCAAAACCTAGGAAAAAAATAAAACGAAATGATTCCTAAAATGTACACGCATATACAAAAAAGTTTTATTAAAAAGAATGTAATTAAGGCTCTTCATGAATACTCAAAAATTACCGTAATGGAGAATGAAGTCTAATAGCTGAACCTTATTCACCAAGACTTGATAAATAGGAAGAAGCAATCAAACAGTTTCAATAAATAACTCAAACAACATAATGCAAACAGCCTCTTACATCATTTATCTGAACTAGAAATATTTCTGAAAAACGGGAATAATTAAGAGTTCGTAGTTAAAAATAAGGGGCTACATCTTCTATCATAATCCACAATTTGAAAATTATTCCAGGGTGGGCTCAGCCGTATTGGAGAGAAACTACATCCAACACTTTCGTTAGATCTAGAAAAGCGATCAAAGTCAAAAACAAAAAAGAACTAAACGTGTCTGCAATTTACGACCCGCCTAAAAATTTCCCCTTTATTTCGAGAATTACTATGGAATCTTTAAGATGTGAGGTAACAACTCCATCCATAATTTTTATGCAAACGACGTGGGAATCAAGATTAGCCACGAACAAAAACAAGAAATTATACCTGGCAGGAAAAAATATAAATGTGAATTCTTCTCGTCTGGTGTGTTTAGGCCTATTATTAGATATGACTGTAAATTTTTTACATAATTTTGTAAAGGATATTAAAAAATGATTCATCATTTAAGGGTAAAGTTCTTTATGTCTATTTCTGAGCTATATACCAATAGCATAGCAAAACTTTGTCGTAAGAAAATTGATTGGAATAAATTCGATAAAATTCTGGAGTAAATTTTTAAGCTATAATTTCTCATTCGTATAGAAAAAGTATGTGAAATTAACAGTGAATATTAGTATATTTCCTATTCCAAGAAAATTCATTCAGTCAATAAATACTCAGGTGAAAAACGAACGCAAATATTGATAAAATGAAAGTCCACAAGTAGTGGCAAAAATAGATGTTCAAATTACAATGCATTGTTCAAACGGCTAATTAATCTACTTAATAATAATAAGATAAACTAAAAAAGAGCCTTTAAAAAAATTAATAGCAACTTAACAATAGATAAAACCATCAGTTTTCCTTGTCCTTGAAATTCACCAAGAGATTAATACAAGATCGTCCAATAAAATCTTAGTACGGTAATTGGATGTATAACTCTAAGTAGTAAGCAGATCTTTTTGCAGAATATTTGGTCGAGGTTTTAAAACCTTCTCTAGAAAATAAAACGAATGAAAATATAAAGATAATTGAAAAGAAAGACAAGCTGGACATACCATATATTACTTCAAAAGAACTTAAATAGTAGTGCAGCCACAAACTTAGCCATAAAACCGCCAGTTTATGACCTTATTATGGGACAAATTATGAAACAACTGCCGGATCTAGTTGCGATACATTACAAATGCCTCTTTTAACTTAATATAAGTCCTAAAACTTTAGAAAAAGAAAGTAGTATTTATACCAAAATCAAGAAATCCGTCTGCAGAAGTAACATCCTACCGGCTAATATAACTACTTATTATGTCAAAAACCTTTGAGAAAGTAGTGATGAGAAGGTTAAATACCTATAATATATAATAATTAAGGAAATGCGTCTGATCCCGGATCACCAATTTGGATTTAGAATTAATCCTCAACAACAGATTAAGTACATCGAATCATAAACAAGGCTGAAAAGGTATTTGAAGAGGAAAAGACATGCACAGAAGTATTCACATGCATTTGATAAATTAATTGAGACTTACCAAAATAACACCATGAAATTTTTAAATAATATTTAGAAAATATAAACTTTAAAATACGTTTGCGGCAAACAATGTTCAAAACTGGAGTAGATTCCTTCTTTACACAAGAGATTTAATAATAAATGAAGAAATATTGAAAATAACCTTTGCTGATGACAGATCTGTCATTAGAATGAGCAAACCTATTTCACAGTCTCTAAAACTTTATAGAAAAATGAATGAAGTAAGTAAAATATACATAAATGGCTTATTAAATTAAGTGAAACCAAATCTATTCAAATCAACTTTTCATTCAGTAGAATAAATCGCTTATTTTCTAGTAATAAAATTATATCCAACGTTAATACAGGAATATTTCTAGGAATGAAGTTGTAAAATTTAAAAAAAACATACAAAAAAAGAAAATAAAGGAATTCAATTTAAAATAGAGACAACTTCTATGTGTGCTGGGACGAAACTCAGAACTTTTGTTCGAGAATAAAATATGACTCTTGGAACCAATTTGAACTACAAGCGTTTAAATTTGTGGTTGTTGTGGGAAAACAAACATTCTGCAAATAAAAACCTTTTAAAATAAAGTGCTTCAGAGGATTGTCAATGCTCCGTGTTACGTCGCGAATGGTGACCTATATCATGAGTAACATATTGAATCAGTTCCAGAAATTACAAAAAGTATACAATCAGACACTTCATGCCGGTGCAGAATCACGACGCACCTACGCACACATGCACGCACGCACGCATGCATGCAGGTACGCACGCAAGCACTCGCATGCACGCACGCACGCACACACGTTCACAAGCAACACACGTACTCACACACACACGCACACGCACACGCGCACGCACACGCATACTTATATATAATACATACATAGATACATACATACATAGATACATACATACCTAAAAGTATACTAATCTCAATAAGAATAATTCTAAAATACATTGCTCCATTAATGAAACTCTTGCTGTTCAAGACACGTCTTCCAAAAAAAACCTCGTTCACAGTAATCCCCCAATCATAAGATGTATGCTGAATCGCATTGTTAGACATATTTTCCAGACAGGAGATAGATCGCTTAGTGGCGCTCTTGTCTTATAATATATACTTGAATAAACTGCCCGCCATTTATCACCCACTTTGTTTCGTAAGAAGTCCTCTCGAAAGCTGTCAGGTATTTTTCGTTAATATCCAGCCAGACAACATTTTGTTTTGTAGATAACATCAAAGTACTTGATAGGATCTGTGTCGGCAACAAGCAAAAATAGGTCTTAAAAGTTATATATTTTACAACAGCAACAAAGGAGTATATGTAAAAAAAATATATACTTAAAAGTAATGTTTCGACAAATACTTTTTTGTATAAATAACCATTCACAATAACATATTGATAAATAAAAAAAAAAATATATATATATATATATATAAATATATATATATATATATATATATATATACATACATATACGTATGTATACACACACACACATATATATATATATATATATACATACATATGCTCGTATATATATTATTATTATTATTAAATTAGTGAAGTAACAATCAATTTATTAAGCCTCAAAAAGTTCGGACATAACGATGGTGCTTTCCAAATAATATTAATAAATGTCAGTTATGGAAAAATAAGATACCAAAATAAATAAAACTGTCACGACAGTTTCATTTCAAGTTTATTACAATTAGAAATAAAAAGAAAAACCAAAACACGATGCTATTTTTACAGGACCAATACATAGTGGTGATCAAATTGCGAAAACAAGCATTGTCTTGTTGGTATTTAATGTTTTTAAGATGGGCTTCACCGAAAATAAGAGTCAATGAAGACTGCGGGTACGAGACTTTAAGGCTCGTAATGAAAACTAAAAAATTATCGTAATGGAGAATTAAATCTAACAGCTGAACCAAGACTTGATAAATAGGAAGAAGCAATCAACCAGTTCCAATAAAAAACGCAAACAACATAATACAAACAGCCTCCTACATCACATATCTGAACTAGAAATCTTTCTGAAAAACGAGAATAATTATACTTAGAACTATCCGTACAACCTTCGCAAACAAACATTTTGCCTATACTATCGCCAGCCATGCAGCCCTTTATCAATATGTTGCCGCCGCTATGCTTGTTGGTGGGTACCAAACGTCTATAGCTACTCTTCACCTACGTGATGCCCAACAAAGATTGTACCGGTGTCTCAAATACTACATTTATACTCTTTTCGCTACATTTATTGTATAAATTTTGATTTCAAAATATAATGGGTGTTGGTTACAATCATCAAACTACAGGATATTTGACAAGTCCTTTGTGTCTAATGCCTATCTATATTTAAGAGCACATCATAAGCGAACTTTTTGTTGTCTTGTGAGATTCATGGTTTTTTCCTTTTCTTACTTTAATATCCACTTCAACAAATCTAACTGTTCGAGCACTCATAATCGTAGTCTTTTCAGTACGCTCTGACAAATCCTCAGCAAGTTAGGGAGAAGTTTTTGTTTTTCGATTTCATTGGAACTTCTTATAGTAAATGTATCCCTTTCGGTCGATCCTTTTTCTTTTATTTCTCATATAATTTATAAGAAAGCTGGTCTCATCATACAATTTAGGTACAGTTTGCACGATAGACTCGAATAATTAATAACTTCAGCAATATGTACTTACAATTTTGCTTGCTCGTGTGAAATTTAAATTATCAGTTTTTTTTCTGCAATAACTTTGCAATTTTAGTTTAAATGTTAAGTAAGCAGTTTTAGTAAAATATTTTTAATTCCGTATAAAGAGTGGTGTGTCACTGAAATGGTTCTTATAAGGATCTGAAAATTATAACAATTTTAGGTATAATAATATTTTTTCACAATCTAAATATGCAAAAATATAGACACCCCCACCAGTTACTTACAAAACTACTCAACTTAAAATTAAGAAAAAAATATGGGTTTCAATAATCCACATAAAGATTACAGGAAAAAGTAGCGATGATTCTAGATGTCATAATCCTTTAGATATTTTCCATGTTTTTACGTCTACGAAAGCTATAGTAGGTAATAAGATACAGAAACTCTGTCATATAGAAACTTCAAAGTAAACAATTAAAGAGGAAATAAATAAAGGTCTTAAATTTGTTTTTCTCACTTTGTATTTCATGTTGAGTATCATTTGAAAAGATTTGTTATATGGAATATAAAAATATTTCTTCACAAATTTTATGTTGTATATTTGAAAAGATATTTTTAAAAGATGCGAGTAAATATATATAATTTATGGTATATATAGGGTTGCAAAATTATCCGCCACCCTATTTTTGATAATACCGAACCAGAAATCATGAAAGTCCGGGTCGATAAAGTCTGGCTGGGAGATGATAGGAAAACTATAGCAATTATCCTAAATCCCATAATTTCTGAAACACGCACCATGTTTTTACGCCTGTAAATTTATAACATGTAATATGTTTGCAATACATCTAGTACATGTTATAAATTTATAAATGTTGAGAAAAAATAATAATCGTGTAAATAAATATGTATACTAATAGAAATACTATGTACGCTCAAATATTTGTAAGAGCCGTAACATGTACAGAATCCTCGTAGTGCGGACTTGACCGTATTTAACATGTTCTTTTTATTAAAATTCCTCGTCCTCATTATATTTCCGTGTTAACTTTGTTAAAAACAAATTTTAATTTATACTGCAAATATAATAAAACTGCAGATTGGCTCTTATAAATAATGAATTCATTAAAGAAAAAATATTTAGGGGCGAATAATAGTAATGTACAAAAGTATTTGTTTGAAAACGTATCACCTGAAAACTACTAATTTAATAGAATTGTAGTCTTTTTTTGTAGTGTAGTTTGATTGATTTGAACTAATATTTAGTTTATACTTCATCGAAATCGGTTCACCCAATCTCTAGCATAAGTACAACAAGCAAGTGCATAGCTACTCGCCACGTAATAATTATTACAAATATATAGTGTATTCATGTACATCAATAGATATATATGTCAATCAAATAATGAAATTGTCTCCCCGAATATGCATGGGCAAAATAAGCATGACCAGAGGTGAAGTAAAGAAAGATTGGGGAGAGGTAGGTGCTTAAATAAGCAATCTGATTAGAGGCAAACGCGTGAGGACAGACGTCGTTGTGGTCGTCTGTCGGAAATAAAGTTTTCCTGTATTTGGATTTAGTGGATGTAAGCTTACTTTGTTTATTCAATTCGTTTAAAATATCGATGTGTATTCAATATTTGTGGTTAAATTTTTTTGTATTTATTCTTACGTATTATTATTGTAATTTTATTATTACGTAATTGTTTATCTAAACACAGATAAAACTAAAAAAATTGTCTGACTGTATACTAAATGTTTTTACGAAAAATATATTTAGTAAAAAAAATGTAAAGGAACACAAAAAATTTCTTCGAGACTTTTGGGCCGTTTGTGCGATTATTTGTGCACGCATCACATTAAAATTACTAAATAATTCGGATGGCGTTTTCAATTAAATATAAGGATTTTCTAGCTACCCACCTCGTAGTAATTTCACACAAAATTATGGCGTACCTATTACATGATGAGATATATTTAGGTACATTTTAAATCATGTAATGAAATTTGCGAACACTCGCGATATGGGTGTAGCTAGAGGTGAAGGGTCGAAGCTACAAGGAGAATAGATGCTCGAGTGAAAAACCCGAATGACGGCCGAAATCGTTATCGGCCGTCTTCTACACATGATTTTTTTCGATTTTGTATATATTTATTATAAATTTATTCTGTTTCCTTAACTTGTCCAAAATTTTAATCTGTTGTCAATATTTACATATTAATTACTTTGCTAGGTATATTATTAGGCTGTATAAATTCGATTTTTACGTGCTTCATTATCTATACGTATAATAAAAATGTTTAATGGACGTACCTGCACCCTGAATATTTTGTACCAAATAATTATTTAGACTTACATAACACAAATACTGAAAATAATTGTATTTGAAATGGCTGTTCGTTCTTTTGAAAGCATGTTTATTTATTCGCACTACACACGAGAGCAGATAAAATGACTAAAATGTTTTTTTTACTGATGGATTCTGTTGGGTATAGAGTAATGCGAATTTTATCGCAATCATTCATTAAAAATAGAAGGTATTACTATTAGGTGTTTCAATACAAAGTATATACTTACTTCTGTGAAACACTGACTTAGAAAAGTTTCTTTTATATATATTATAGCAAGTGGTGTTACGTGAATTAATTTTAAAATTAATTTAATAATATTCTCTGAGTTCCATATGCTAACGAAGTCACATGCACAGTTAGTTCAGAAACAAAACATGTTGATATTGATGTACTGAACATAATATTAATGGTATCTGTTACAAAATGACTATTTTTTTGCACTTGATACCGTGGTTGGAATCTAGTCTATCTTACAAAAAGATTCTGATTGGCTTGATTTTCGAACTTGCAAATAAATATTCTACAAAACGGCCTCAAAAGCTACTATATGTTTATGGCAGTTTTGGGGCCATTTATCTCAAAATTTTTAAGCAATAAACAGGAGCGAATTGGTTCGATTTAAACTTCAGAATGTATGTGAGTTGCAGATAAATATTGCAAAACATCAATAATTAAAAAGCTGGTTTAATTGTGTTTAACCCCCACAATCAAACCCTAATGAAATTTTTGTAGTAAAATTTTGGTTTGAAATAATACAACACCAAAATTTTTTTTATTTATTACAATAAACAAAAATCACAAAAATCTACTAGTGCATGTATATTAAAGGAAAGGAAACTGTGCATGTACATTAAAAGGAAGGAAACGATAATAGTAGTAATATCAATAGCCTTTACACTTTTATAGTAATTGCAAATAAATTAAATTTATGAATCTGTGAAATGGTTATTACAGAAGTTTTTTATGTGGTAAAATAATTTAAAATTAATTTATTCATTTGTCAGAAAGACCTTTTCCAGCATGGATCTTATAACCATAGGACGTGCCATACTTGAATAACCCCTCTTCCCGTACGCAGGTAAAATCCGACAAGTGCGCTATTTTTGAAACATCTAATAAATCAGTACCATTTATATTATATCATTAATTTTAAAGCTAATTGTTATTAATTATAAAATGATTTGTAATAGAAATAGACATGTACTTTTTAATATATTAGTGAGGGGTATCAATCAACATAAATTATTGCTGTTATAAACAAAATGTGAAAAGTATGAATCCACATTATAACGATATCATTATTACCCCTCAATTTATGTAACGTTTGTAAACTTAATATAAAGTTTAGTCATTTAATCAAAAAGGGACCATTAGAGTAATTTATCATTAAAACCTGGTTTTAAGAGAGAAAAGCTTGGATATTAAATGTTAATTATTATTGATTTTATTACTTTCAAAAGTTCCCAAAGGACTCCAATATTATGTTTCTCATTTCTTATGTTATCGATTCTTAATATGAGAAATATGCCTTGTATATCAGTATTGCATAAAACTATGACTATTACTGATGACAACACGTAATTGATACCGATGTTAAGCTATGATTTTAAGCGCCCGTATTTTGAAAAACGCGGTTCCCAGGTATGGTATATCCATTAATTACCTACCACGTAATATGGATAATACTAAAAACTTTTATTTTTTAATAACTAAATTTAACAATTTTACATTTAAATTTACGTTATGTCGATCACATACATTTGTACTTTAGATAAATATACTCCGGTGCCGAGTCTTGGATAATAAAGGAGGAATTATTTTCAATTCTTGCTTTTTTTTCTTCACCGACTAGCCGATTTTCCTCACTTCAATTATACCTACATTTCTGTGACTGAGTTTTGCCCTCACATTGGACAAATTTTATCTTTATCAACCCCACAAAATAAATTCATGTAGAATTAAAAGACGATCTGTCTGATTTGATAATTAATACGAAATACAATTAAAAGACGGCCTTGTGTTTATGTTTATCATTTTTATCATTCGTGTAGATCTTGGTAATTTTAAAGTTGCTAAAGAATTAATAAATGATAAAAAATATAATTTTCATTCTCTACAGAATATCATCAAATACATTCAAATTATTATTAAGTTTAGTTAGAACAAGATTGAAGAAAAAAGTACACATTGTAGAGAACAATTTACGATAGTACAATAGTAGATAATACGATAGTACGTAGATTTGTAAGTAAATAATATCGAACAATATTTATCCATATTTTCACAGCCGCGATAATTGCGATTTGAAAGAATATTATTTTCTGACCTATTAAAATAAACTGTGTGCACGGTTAGCCAATCAGAAGCGAGTTCGATTCCCCTGTCTCTCTCAAATTTAGACACAAATAATTTCACAGTGAATTTGTTTAATTACGCGTCCAGCGGTTATTAGTTCCATGTTATTCAGGTGGTAGTAATAACATTGTTAAGTTTAATGAATCTCTGCATGGTTTCAAGAATTTACCATAATATTGAAATATTAAATTTAAAGGTGTCGTTAGTTCAAAATGTTATTCTCATTTGTATTTAAAGTGTGATGGTGATGATAAAACCTGACTTGCTTGTGTCCATGATTTTTTAATATTTGGGACTATGATCATTAATATATGATATATCATCATAATATTTGGGACTAATGATCCATTAACTACTCAACTCTTCACTCTTTTTTTTCTAAATGAATTTGACGTGGTTCATTCATACTTCTATCTAGAGCCATTAATTAATATAATATTCTGATAACGGCGAATATAATGACGAAATCAAAACACGTATGACGATTATTAGGTCTACTATAAATTATATGGTCTTACTCTGTTTGTAAGATATGGAAAAAATATAACATCACAATAACTACGAAAACCGGATTAGTACAAACATTAGTGAAAGCAAAATAAAAACGACAGACAACCAGAAAATATGGTATTGGAGAAGGATGCTCTGATATCCTAGACTGAGTTCCATACTAATTCATCCATACTATACAGAACGTTCAGCGCAAAAAACAGGCAGCGTTTGTTCAATACTGAACAAACTTTTACAGTGAAATTTTTTGGATATGTGTCGCAGCGTAGCGACGATGGCCTTGAATGCATGGTGGTATCGAGCAAAATGTAACACACCAGATCACGTAGGAAATAATTAATGAGATAGAAAGATCAAGGAGAGGCAACCATGAACTTTCCCCTTGACGAGTGCGTCCGGAGAACAGCTGATAGAGAGAAATGGCTACGTTTCCTGTGGCGTATCGCTCATCTGCAACACTTTCGACACGATAACGATGATCACTCTGCCAAGAGCAGATGTTATTATAAAAAATCATTTCCATTTTTCCACACTGTTTCCTTTTATATTGCCATTTACATTACTACTTATTTTTAATAGTAAGAAATGTCCTTTATAATTGAGAACAACAAACTTACTTGTAATTTTTTTTTCCGAAATCAAAAATAACATTTATCTCTTTCTAAATTGAGACGAAATGGTAGGAAATGTAATTTTCGGAGACAGTGTCTATTTTCATAAACATCGTCGATGATTAGTGAATGATACAATATATTTACTTTGGCAATCATTATTATCTGTAGTAAATCCAACTTTAAACAATAAAGTTACAAAATCGAAAAAAATGAAACAGGGTCTTATAACTTGTACGATTTCCTTTGAATTATTTATCGATAATACAACCAATTAACCTTTTACTTTGGTAATCATGATTACCTCTAATAAATTCTGACGATTATAAAACCGAAAAAACGAAGCACAATTTTTACGATTTCCATTTCATGGTAAAAATTACAATCCATGACATCAGAGGTTAATTGTTTGTATTGTAAGTTAATACAAATTTATAAAATTTATTTTACTTAAATTTATTTGTTTTATAAATAGTTCAATATTAAATAGCCGATCTTACGTGAATCGTACCTCGGGCTTTTCTGCTTTATAGAAAAACCATATTCTATGTATTATAGAATTTAGTTTCTAAAATATCGTTACAGAATACTATTGTAGTGTGAAAAGGACTATATTCAATAAAAAAAAGGCAATAAAATAAAATTATTGTCTATTTTAATAGTTTTATGAATAAATTTTTTATATATTATCTAAAATTGCACATTTCAAAAAAAATATATTTGTTGAAGTAAAACCTGCGGAAGAGTACGAATATCGAGTAAAATTTAAAATATTCTTCGGTAGGTAGCATGTAGGTGCCACTGGTCTTTTTTACGAGTAAAAGAGATACTCCTCGAACGCCATCAAAATTCAAATAGTCAGTGTCAAATTTGAATCCCTTCGAATCAGTAGATAGTTATAAACTGAAATATAGAAGCAATTATTTTTTCCAAACAAAAATTAGTTCCAATAATTTAATTTAAATATCCATTAAATTAATTTAAATATGGCATATCCCTAGTGTACTTCTAGATAAAGATCAATAACACCAGTACTACTAGTATAAGAGTATATTTTTAAGGCGTCAAAGCAATATCACTCTTAGCTTTACTATTTACTTTGAAAATCGTATTAATAGTAATACTAATACGATGTCTTCTCCGAATTTACCCACGTTGCTTTTAGTACTTTGCAAGACCAAGGTGACGTAATTTATAATATCCTCTAGCACTTCCGTGGTTCATTAGACCTTTGAGACTATACACTTTCGGTTTGTCTACAAGTAAAGAATTATATACTTAAAACTCTGTATAAAATCTTTAAGAAATTATAAAAAAGTTACACTTAGCGTAATATGAACATAATAAATGAATATTCATATGAAAAGAAAGCATCTTCAAATCTATAGGTAATTAAGGCTATACTCGATCCATCAAAGATCACGACCATCATTATAACTCGGAAACAAAAGACAAACGAAACTACCTATTACTATTGATTGCAAAAAATGAGATTACCCGATACGGAGCGCAGCGGTAGTGTAATGCGGAGCAGAGGAACTAGGTAAACCAGACACTAGATTTTCAAGGAGCTCAAGTCAAACTTGGCACAGACTTCAAAAAAAACTATTAATTATTAATTAAAAGACGTGGGTATCAATTATTATCACGGTATTTATATAGGATAAACAACATTTTAAAATTTCAGTCCTTTATAGAAAGTTAATGTTTGACATTATTTTTTAAGGACAAATTAAAAATAATAATTTCTAAAAGCGGCATTTCATAACGACTGACCAGTAATTATGAAAGACCATCAAACTACAGCTGTGTAAAAGATCGACAATATTGTTAGTATTTTTTATTCAAACGCAGGACAAGTATAATGAAAATTACAGCCACGTGAGTATGACCGCTTTTGAGACCGGGCTTGTGGAACGGAGTAACGGTTAATGTCCCTCACAGATATTTTTTTTAAACAGAATTAAGAATTTATACCGGGAATACGCCTATAAAGAAAAAAAATATAAGTGTTTTAAGTAACAAAACGTAAATGTTAAAAATCGTCAATTATGAAAGAGATATAATTTAATAATCGCATATACCTAAATATTAAAACCTGTGAAAAATGTTTAGATATCAATTTAGCTCATAAAACAATAACCTGCCATAAAACTGAAAGTGAATACTTTAAATATGCTTTATGAAATATATCATCCTTAATTGTAAGTTTAAGTCTGTTCAAATCATGTTTAAGCGGTAAACTTATCAGTTAGTACCCGCTAAATTTCTATCTAAAAATATTTTTTGAAAGCTAACTCCATACTTTTCTTAGTCCTAGATTAAATAGTTATTTCAAAATATAATTTTCAATGTTTTTTTCTCGCTACATGTTAATCGCATCACTTCCTTTGTCTTACTGAACGCAAACATTATAGGGTTAAGAAAGTAACAGATTTTATGCTCATATCAACTACATTTATTGAAAATGGAATATTTAAAGGTAATAAACATAGTTTAAGATTATATAAGCTAAAGCTTGCCAAAACCAGACTGTTATAATTGGGGCATTAAGATTTTCTTTTTTTTTTCATGGAACTTCACTAAACTAAATATTAAAAATGTTTAAATCTATACACATAAAATCTTGATAGTAAATGAAAAGAGACATTAATTAATTTGTAGCAGAATATTGAAATTTTTCACCTATCAGTTACGAATACTAGTTCAGTTAACTGGCATTCTTAATATCAAGCAACATGAAAGAAGCCCTATTTTATGCGTACTTCGACACGCACTTGGGCGGTTCTATTAATATTTTACAGTTTCCATTAGTCAAGTATCAACTGTGCTTCGAATGGTTTTAGGTATAAATTATAAAATCCTTAAAACTATGTCAAATAAAATCACATCCACATATTATTGTAATGAAAAATTCTTTTTAATATTTTTCTTCGTAAATGGTAGAAAATTCCATATTTGTATATTTCTGCTTCAAAACCTTTAATATTTATGTTACTGATTGTAACGAGTAGTTGTTAAATAAGATGATTGGTATTTAATTGTTGTGACTTAACTTACTAAGATAGGACTTCTCCTACATATAAACATTATATTCACATTCAGTATAACCATGTATCACCATTATTCTTTGAATTTTTCCATTTTTTTGCAAATGATCCTCGTCAATAACATTTTTATATATTCGACTATGAGTCAGTCCCTTTTTAAACATCTTACTTTGATCGTTCCGTTTTCTTTTCTGTAAAAAGTAAATAAACAGAATTCATTACATCTGTATATTAATGTATCATAAAGCTATTACGCAGGATAAACAAAATCATTATTTTCAATATTTTAGATCCAATAAAACCAAAATCAAGCTTGTTTCTCTAATCACCAATAAATGCATTACTCCCGAGATAAACTCGGTACCACCATGAACTTTAATTTATTATCCGTTTTGAACCATCTTTCAAAAATTTACAGAACCGTACTTCAAAGTTTAGAGTTTGAGAATCATAAAACACGGTTATTCACTTACAATCGATTTTTGTCTTGTCGCTTTTGATCTTCGTAATTTTTTATGTCATTCGACGTTTAATATCTTCGCTAATTATCTGAAAGGGCAAGATGAAATTAAGCACGAAATCATCAAGAAAGATTAGAATTTGAAATAACATATGATGAGTTATCTATCTCATTGCGGTATAACGGTACTTTCTAACAAATCAATGTAAATATCGCAAAACACGCTGATCAATCTTTTCAGATACTTATGCTTACTATTGATACACTTTTTTGGATGTTCATAACATTATCTCTTTTAAACATTTATCAATTTAAGCTAGATGTCGCAAGATGTACATATGTTGAATATTTAAAAAAAATTGTTGGCTTCTTGTATCATGGTTAAATTAATAAAATTGGTTATCAATATACCCTAAGCAAAACATACTGAATGACGTTGTAAGCATTTTTCAGCAGACAAATATAAGCTCTTCAGAAAATGTTCCGGAAACCGAAATGACAAACACTAATTTTAAACTTATTAAAAATTCATTAATTACTTCGTTATTGAACGAGAGTTTATGCGTTTATACCATAATACAAAAAGATTTAATATATACTAAACTTTGGTAATTTTATTCATTCTCAAATGACACAAATATTTTTAGGTAAAGCTCATGGTGAGTGACTGTCAACTATTTAAAGAAAATTATTTTTAATATAAATTGAACCCTTTATAACGATTTATTTTAAAGTGTTATAATATAAATTAAATTACACGCTTTCAGGCCTAATGCACTAGGATAAATAGGAGTATAAAAGTAAGGTTCTCTTTTCATAGCCGGCGTGATAAAAAAGTCAAATTATAAATACTTCATTTCAACCTTAGTACTAATAACAAAATGTTTGATACATCCTGAGCAATTACAAAGAGAAAGTCATTTATAAAACTCAATGTGATAAAAGAATATGCCAAAAATAAACACAAATATAAATCTCAAAGTAAGTTATTTCAAATCGTATAAAGATTATAATATCACGTCACTATTATATCATCATTTTGTACTAACTTACATGAAAAAACATGTATCTAATAAGTGACACCCACAACTCAACATAATTTAAAAATATATTGCGATTTCTACACCTTGAACGAAAGCCAATCTGCTGACATGTTTCCAAAAATACGCTACGTCGAAACTTTTCAATAATAAGTTTCTAGAAAACTACTTTTCCTCTTTCCATTTCCTTTCATACCGATAACCCACGCGGATAACACAATATATTTTATATTTGTCCGAATAACTCTATCACTTACAAGATGTTTTACGATAATGTACGCAGATAAAATTGGAAAAGGCATTTGTAGGTCCATTAGCAACAAAGCCCGTATTTATTTTACATATACTGTATTGCCTCTATCATTGCCGAAAACAAGGTCCCCAAAGAAGGTTCGTCCTTTTGGAACGCATGTATGTATAAAGCTAATACGTATACCAAATACTTTTCTAAACATTTGAATTATGTTGCAAATGATTAATTCATTTGTTAGACATTTTGCAATAATCTAAACATATAAGTCCGACCATATGCGTGCAGAACACGGACAGAATAGGTTTTCGTGTTTGTCTATATCCCGAAATTGTTCACGCAAACTAACTGAAATAGTCCTAATCAGATGGTAATCCCCAATTTAATTTAAAATTTTGAAAACTTGTTACTGAAAAATTACAGGAATGGGTGATATATATATATATATATATATATATATATATATATATATATATATATATATATACACATACTCAGTTTGAAATTTAATATTTCGCAAACGGTGCTAAAGATTGTAAATGAATCCTCATTTTAATTTTAAAAGACCTGTCCTACTTAAAATTTCTCTCTTTCTAAAACCGCGTCTCCGTAACTCATGGCGGTTCGCCATGACGAGAATAAAAGGGTTCCTTGTTTCATCTCGGAACCCTTTAAAGGACCAGATGGGTTTTAAAGGTCACTAATTGTTGTTGTTTTGCAAAGGTATTTAATTTTTGTTAATTTTTTTCATATGTAGCAAAAAAAATTATTTATTTCGTAACTGCACACCAAAGGACTTCGTAAAAATAAGAAAATTTAATTAAATTAACGGAAATGAAAGTTATACGCCGTTAACATACCAAAACCGTTTTAATTAAATGATTTTTTCCTGATTAACTTTTGCTTCTATCCTATACAGTTATAAAACATATTCTTCTGTTAGTTTTGTTGTAGAATTATTATAATCTTCTAGAGAAAGATTTTTAAATTGAAGATGCACCTTTTTTAATAAGTTTGTGTTCGCATATTTATTTCATGTTCGTTTACTTATATATATATATATATATATATATATATATATATATATATATGTATATAAAATGTTCTCTTCATATTTCTATGTGTAGGACTAATTTAAAATATTAAATCATATCCCTTTCTGTAATTGAACGTGAAGAAGTTAATTCGACTTTATTATGAAGCGAAATGTATTCTATTACGACAGAAGAAGAATTTTATGTAATGTAAAACTTTTTATAATTGACATTTCAGGATGTAAACCGTCAAATGGATGGAGTAACTTAAATCATAATTTTTTTGACTGAACCTTAAATAAATATTGATCTTTGTTTCGGTGGTGATTTTATTTTACTAATTTTAGCCACCTTAGTTCGGTAATTACAGCACTATCATGTCTACGTTTTAGAACAGTCACCACATATGCATAGTATAAACACACCTCATCCTATTTAAAAAAAACTGTGAAATATACACGTGAACAAGAAAAATTGGGAAGATAGTTGGAATAATAAATATTGTATGTAAAACATATTTGTACGTAATATCACAACATGTGATTGCTTCTAGGTAATGAATAAATATACAAAAATTAAGTTCACTTTTTTAGCTTCAACCCAGAATGATTATCCTAAGAAAAATAATATGTATTTTCCCATTACACTGGCATGACTATATTTATTATGTATTTCTTCGTTAATGGTTATAAATATTATTTTCATATCTGTGGTCTAACGTATCGTAGTTACAAAATATTATATTACCAATATTTAAATTCACACAAATAGCAAAATTTATTTCCCTTACGAAAACTATCATAAGCAGTAAGTACCATGTGACCTAACCTTACAAAAGTAAGCGCCATATGTAACGACCAAGCGAATGTTTAATATATTTATATATTACACACAATTAACCTTCAATCGTGCAGCTTTGGAAAAAT
Source organism: Druceiella hillmani (assembly GCA_039881145.1). NCBI lineage: Eukaryota > Metazoa > Arthropoda > Insecta > Lepidoptera > Hepialidae > Druceiella > Druceiella hillmani. The sequence continues at coordinate 15,821,526 of JAYKKI010000038.1, read as the reverse complement.
TTTAAAATGCTTATCAATTCCATTAGGTCCTATGCACATGACAATAGAACCCAAATAAATAAATGTACACTGTACCTTTTATCTGAGCAACCAAACCTTCCTCATAAATTACTCCAACATTTAAAATGTCGTATCAAAGCTTGTCATTACCATTCTAGTTCAACGGGTGAACTTTATTAATTACTGGAAACAAATTTATCAATTATTCATTGAGATTATATCAAATTGGTATTGGCGCTGATTAAAATCAGAGAGATTTTTATCAAAATATCCTAAAAATATTTGATGCACGTGCTAGTAATATAAAACGTTGCACGTGCACGGGGAGAAATGGGGATTACCCTTAATCCTTATAATGAAATGTTTGCGGGCTCCGCCTATAACTTCGAAATTAAATCTCGTTTTCAGGAAGGTGCATTCACTGTATATAGCTTTCCCCATAATATACAATGAGGTAAAGTAAAGAATATATGAACTCATTTTCATGCAGGTGATACTCGCTTCTATACTTTTACCGTTTTAATGATATGAATCAATGATATGTCCGTGACAAATAAAATTAAGATTTTTCACAGACCAAAGAATTCTTACGTGGCCTGACGTAAGAATTCTTACTATTGAATCATTCAAAGTCATATGACAAAGATCGATATCGGAAGGCTTTTGTAAATCGATAGGCTTTTGTAAAATTTATCGTGAAATTTGATGTCTTTTGCAGGAGCACGGCCTTCAATATATTCAGGGCCAACCTTAAACTTGTAATTCAGATTCCGAGTATTTATTTTTTTCAAAGTCAATATATGGCGAGTTTCTTATTTTATATTTTTATATAGTCCTTACATTTCCTTTCCTCCCAGAAAATAATGGTCAAAGATTCTATTTTTTTCTTTCGTAGAGTGTAATTTATGGCCCTGGTTCTCTATTCAGATCCGACTTGTGCAAAACAAAAGTCATACGCACGTTTTTATGATGATATCAGATGTGATGAGTCAAAGAATATTATGAGTATAATAGACACGTATATTATACAGGTAGTTAGGTACAATTCTTATCCCTGTGGTATTATCTCTATGCTAGTATATTCTTATTTGTGTGAATAAATTATCTGTTTTTGGCATTGACTAAAACCACATAACGTGATCTAGGCATCAGCTGTCAGATATATTAGAACACTGAGGGAGGGATCAATGCCTTATATTAGTTACCGTGGAATTACGGAACTATTATTTATAGATGAATGTTTGGGGACATTTTCTAAACGCCCGTTTGCCAGTGCTTTTTGAATGAACGTAATTCAAGCAACTAATTTCTCAAATCATGGTTTTGTATTTTCTCTTATATGTTAATAGCCTTTATATATATAGATATATATATATATATATATATATATATATATATATATATATATATATTTATGTATGTATGTATTATATGTATGTTAGTACGTATCCATGCATTTTGAATGCAATATTTACAACCTTCGTAGAAGAAGACATTTTCCTTATTAGCTGAACGGTGATAAAATCATTGTTTATCGGAAAAAGTACGACTATGTTTTATATTTTATGATCACAGTTTATCTTGAAGAACCTTTATTTCACATATATGATACAAAGAATTAGTAACAGTTTTTTTATCATATCCGATTTTAATTTTCCTTGTTTTATTCAGAAAAGGACGCAAATGAAGCGAATTAGGATTAGCCTTAGACCATAACAATATTCATACACATCAAGTTATTTGAAACCGAAGAAATGACCTGATAAATGATGTAACCCTGTGTAGTGATATATGTTACTAGAACACAAAGGTAGGTATTAATTTTTTGTCAATATAAATCATCAGTCATATGATAAAAAGCAAAACTGAGAGAAATTTAGAACTATGTAAAGATAAAGCCATAAAACATATGTTACCGTTTTTGGCAACACAATATTATTATCTTGTTAATCGACTGTTCCAGTAAAAACGATTTGATTCCTTTGGAACGTTTAATTAGAGTACGGTGTTAGATTTATTGTTACAATGATGTAGCGATAATCACAAAATTGGCTATTACCTACACGACATTTTAACTGTATTTACATAAGTACAGTTTATTCACTAAACGATATTAATTAACCATCTTTACCTTTTTACACATTTATAGAAATTCGTAAGTTTGTAAAATAAAAACACAAATGCAATATTAACAACTGTTTACATGTTGGTTCCTCATACGCTGATAAATTGTGCCTATAATTTGTAACACATTTATCACCAGCGGTATAACTCTGCAATTAATAACTATATACCTCATGGAGGATAATAAAGACAGAGGCGGTTTCCCTCTCATAAAAAAAGTTTAACGTTTTTTACCATAATTAGTCTGTCGTTGCCGTTGGATAATTTTGGTATATTTCATAAAGTATATTACATTCTTTTATCAGTTTTTTTTTCCTTTTTATGTTAATAATGATTACTACAACTTTGTTAGTTATGACAATAATTTCACAATATATATATATATATATATATATATATATATATATATGTGTGTGTGTGTATGTATATATTACATTATCAGATATAATAATACTGAGAAAAGAAAAACGGAGACCTTATATTTCCCTCATGTGTATGACCGTTTGTCCGTTGCAGCCGTTTTTTCTTGGAAACTGCTTGACGTAAAAACGTGAAATTTGGCATGGTAGTAAGAACATTAAATCGCAAATCCTTATCAGCTTACACTCAAAAAATATTCATACCAAAATTTGTCGGGAAAAGAGGACTCTAATTTTTTTTCAAATTCCAAATGCAGTATAGGTTACCAATTGAAAGGGTGTTGTTTAATTCCATATGCAGTGTAGGGTATCGTTTAATAATTTTAGATACAATATCTTCAAAGGTATTCAGAAAAATATGAAAAAAATGTACTGAAAATATTATATTATAATTCCGAAAAATCTGAACCCAAAGTCCGCGGAAAGGCTGTAGGAAAACTATAGCCATGATTTTAGACATGGTATTTTTTTCAAATATACACTATGTACGTATAGTAGGAAATATATTCATATTTTTCTATTTTCTCAACTGATTTCCTTATAAAACTTATGACATAGAAGCTTGAAATTGGCATCGTAATGCTTCTTATTAACCCATATGGTTTTCAATAACTTTTCAAAATTATTAAATATAATACGTAAATAAGGGTTAAGTTAAGACCTTAATTTTTTATAATTATATATGAGTACCATTTGCTTATTATACATACACACATATATTAAATCGTAATTTCAATAGCATAATCAATAAATATGCAAAAAACTAGAATAGAAAATTGATTGCGGATATTACTAAATATATTTATGTTATGAAAAATTATTATTTTAAAATAGTTTAACAGAGATACTTTAATTGATACATATGGCAGATTTATTTCTAAGAGACCAAATAAAAAACCAAATTCTAAGAGTCCAATCCCACTCGACGATTGGCCGGGAATCGAACCCGGGCCACCGCTGAACGTCGCACCGTCAAAGGTTTCATGATCAACCCAACAAACCACGGCCACACCACATAATTTCCCGGCACTGGCCTACCACGTTTGCTTTACATATGATTCGAATCCATTTACCTATCTACATCATTATGAGATCCTGAACAGTAATGTGTCTATCTATTAAAGATATTTTTAAAAAATAATCGAGATTGACGGTATATGAGCTTTTGAAACAACAACGTGTTTTTAGGTTTGTTGTCTCTTGGAGTGTAATACAAAAAATAATTGAACCTATTTTAATGATATTGTATTGTTTCAGGGTATATTGTTATATTAGAAAAGCACGGTATGTACAAAATTGTTTTTCTTTTTGATCTATCTTCTAGCGTATGAAGAGGGAGTATATTTTGCATATATCTCTCGTTCCGTCTGTCACGCAAATGAAGCCGCGAGGAAAACTAATACGTTAGATAAAACATCAAAAGTTATTGGGACTTTTTTGGCGCTTTTAAACATGAGGGCATCTATGAGTTTTTCTATGATATTCTTAAATAAGTTTTAATTGCCTACCTCACAAAATTTGTTTGAAACTTTTTCGGGTAAAAATGTATTTTTCCAAGCAATTTTTTAACATTCTTCATTGCTAGGTACAAAAAGGTCTCTCAAACGTAACGATTTTTTAATGTAACGCGTAGATGGGAAACTGCGTTTGCGCTCAGTTGAACTAATTAGTTTTACTAAAGCCGCACGAATCATTTTATAATAAATAGGGTAGAAGTTCTTTTCTATTTGTTCTTTTAATTTAGTATATTACCTTCTCTGCTTATAATTTTTAACATACAGTTTATAATTAATACCTCAGCTGTAAACAATTTGTATCAACGTACAATTTTCCTTTGTAAATATTTACAAAATCGTCGACATTTTTAAGTAGCGATTGTAAAATAATTCTATGGATTGAGCTAATGGAAAATTAGAAAACCCTTTTCTTTCATTTGTGAGAACCTCGTTCATAACTTGGAAATGAAAATTAATTTTACAATATTCCCACTATTTTATATCGGAAGGCAGATCGATATCGTACTATTTATGATGGGATGTTTCAGTTATGAAATTGTTTAGTTTGTCTGGTTCTAGCTGTTTAGTTTTTCTTGTGAAATTCACGTCACTTCAAGTGATGTGACGTTTTTTGACAGAAGTAACTATTTCTTTTCAAATACTCCTAACATTGTTTCGAATTTCTCCAAATGACATAGCTACACTTTTTATTTTCTTTATGACATGACTTGATGTAGCTTCTTACACTTGAAAACATTTAATTAAAAAAAATTTTTCAAATAAAAAACAAATGATAAAAAAGCCGACGGACATACGATAAATGCAGTTTTTGTAATAAAGCTTAGTAAGCTAATCACCTCAATTATATTCATATCTTACCGAAGTTTACTTCCTATCCTGAAACAGTTTTAATTATTCCCCAATTCGCAAAAACTGCTTTACAATTTTCAAATCTACAGGCACAACACATGGTGCTTTCAATTTAACCGCAGAATTTAATACCGAGAAACTCCTGGTTTTTTTGGACATGGACACAAGTGTATTCGGACTTACGAAATGTGCATGAAGATCGTCCATAATTTTTACAAGTGAAGTTGCTGAGGAAATATTTTTGTACGAATCGATAACAAAATTAAGTCTGATAAGCAAAACAATGATACTTGTACAAAAACAAATTGAAGCATATATCTGACTAAATTAAAAAAGTAGCTAAAATTATGTGTGTAAATAGATTCCAGATGCTTTTATTTATTGGCTGTTTAATAGATCATAGGATTGAGCAATCATTGATATGTTATTCAGGTTTAATTTTATTAATATATCTAAAATTAGCTTCACCAATCTGCCTGAATCTTGTAATTTCGAACAATCGATGAAACGACGGAAACGTTATTCCCTGTTTAAATATATTGCATACCGAAAGACTGTTGACGTTTTTCGTATACGATATCACTTCATCTACAATTAAAGAAAAGAATCCACATTCTCTGTTCTCTCTGACTATTTCTAGTACAGTAAATTGTGTTAGGATTTAAATAATTTCACAAATTTTTCAAAAAAATGCTCTATTATTTATCCTCACGATATCTTCTTAGTGCTAAACTTTGAGCAAACACAGTGTATTACTTCTATAAGTTGGGTCAAATATTCCCTGTTCTAAATAAATTTCTCTGTATGATATAGGACATTTTGATAAGCTCATTGTAGTCAGAATGATTATGTTTTAACAAAGGCTCCGACAATTTTTTTTATTTATAAAAACTTATGCTTATAATATAATTTTTATTCGGATAAATTAATTTGTTTTTGGAAAACTTTCGATTTGTAGAATAATTAATTTTGACCTTCATTCAAACGGTATTCCACCCAGGAATGGCCGTTATGATACTCAAGAAGAAAAACTTCTATTGATTTCATCAATTTTTTTTGGAACATTTATTACTGGTCTAGATTATACAGATTTCCTTGACTAGTTTGATGTGAAGAAGAGGTAGTGATAATGTGCAAAGAAGGATGTAAATGTTTCGAAGAGGATCCCAAAATTCAGATGTCCATACTTAATCCTTCTAATGATGGTTGAAGTGGCAGTTTGTGAAACGAGGCTTGCAGTAAGTATTTATTAGTTCTAAGTTTTACTTTTGATATACATGTTGTCGAAGATTGAGTCGCTTTGTTAAATCGTTTATCAGTATTTTTGAAAAAGGATTGTAAGTCCCCTAAAAGTTGAAAAAACATCATTTAAAAATGACATTTTTTAATTTTTATAGTTATTATTTATAGATTATTATAGATTTAAAACGAAACAACTTTGCTAATTTTTATTCTTAGTCATTACAAACGGGTCAAGTATTCAGAAAATATACAACGCAGTATTATATAGAATGGTCATATTTCTGAAATTGTTGATGCAAGTTAACCAAAAATTTTAATTTTTGTGGTCAAGTTTTATTGATCTATTTAAACTTAGTAATATTTTAACAATTAAGTATTGAAATTGTACAACACAAATTGTATTTAATTGTGGACGGAATTGTGGCATCTAGTAGCTTGATTTGATATATTTGGTGCTAACCACGATAACAAGTATAAACTTGACTGGTTGAAAAATGCGGTTGGGATTTATTTTCTGAAGTACAGTAGCCTCCTCTCCCACTGAGAGACTTCTAATTAATAATTAAATATTAACAATTTAAATAAAATATTTTCTTCTACTCTACCTATTTTTCGAACTCATAGAATTCTTTGAATAGAAACTAACACGGGAATTAAAATTATGTTATAGCCATACAAAGCGCAAAGCAGACCATATTCAAAAAAATAATACACTTACCTGAGATAAATTAGAGTTCAAAATCAAAGAAAATATGTTTTAAAAATTACACATATAATTTATGGACTTATTAGAAAAATTAAGTTTGAAATTTTACAGTCTACAGCTCGCGATTTTAATTTCAAATAGATGGTCAAAAACTAGAAATGTTACGTGTCAGTCGAAGGGACGAATTATAAAGAATTGTTGAGTGCCTATATTACTCACATTTTAAAGGAAATTATATTCGTAAGGATGATAATTATTTACATTCTAATGAAAGTAATAATAATTGAATATAGCATACGAAAAACAAATGTTTTGCATTTAAGTTGCATAAACATTTTTCAACTGGCATTTCGATTTGCGAAAAAAATTCTTCAAAAATACATAAATAACAGTAGCGCCTCAGCTAAATGTAATATTTTAACTAGTGATACATTTAGGACATTCTTTTTTCCAATAAAGGATAAAAAAAATAGTAATGCAAAATTTGTAGAATGTGAAAAGTTCTTTTTAAAATTAAACCATTTACATAATTTAGTTACAAGCTTAAATTTAGCTAAGTTTTTATCTTTTCAAACGCTGTCATTTTCAAATTATTGAGTTAATTGTATCGTTTTTCATGGATATTATATTGGCGTCTACTACGCTAATAAAATAAACATTTTAATGAAGATTTAATGTCAAGTTTTAACCGTTAGCTAAGTTCATTCGTATTTTTTCGTACATACTTATAATATTATTTCTTCGAAAGTTATGATCATCGATAGGAGATCATTATTGTTATAGAGACAGTGATAACGCATTCTAGTAAGTCTGGTATTGACAGAAAAGAGTCCTAAATAAATAAATTCGAGGTAATATCGTGTTATATTAATACATTTTGTACCGGCACGAGAAATTCTATGAGTCAAAATATTCCAGACTCCTTTATTTAAATTGTAAAATTACTGCGACTTCAGGAATTGATGGAAGTGTATCTCTTAACTTTCATATACTTACATGGTATTGTAATATCTATTTTACAATATAGACATTACAACATTATGTGTAATACAAGAAACTTGCAACATTGCATGTCTAACTAAAAAAGTTTTAGTTATTATGCAATATCAAATAAACCGAGTGCCCATTGTCCCCTGTTAACAAAGAAGGAACATTTTAATTCGTGTCATTTGATATGTAAACACACTGACAGAACGTTCTTTCGATACTGATATACTTCATATGCGAAAACAATATACATGGAAGACATTTTTAAATTGTCGTTATTGTCATAAAATTAAAAAACTTTTTTAGTTATGAACTACGGGAATGTATCATATTTACAATCCAATTATCGTCGTTTAGTTTTAAATTTGATGGCAATGTTAAGATCACATTTACATTATTCATCATTGGTAGTGATGTGAACGACAGATATTTGATGAGGCATCCCTAGTTAATCTTTAAAATTAGTGAAACCTCGTAATGACATGTCCATTTATCGTTTCCGTTCTTAATTAGATATTCGATTGCCAACTGTAGTCTTCGTATCTTGATACAACTTCCTAGAATCAATGCAATCAATCCTTGGGAATGTATTTGTATAATGCCAAAAAACTGTTGGAATTCAAAGGTCAACAAACCAACAAAATCTGATGTTATAATACACGAGTAGAAATACTACACTACAAAAAATACGCTTCATATTCGTTCGATAACTAATAAAAAAATCGTATGGAAACATATATAAAATTAATTTCATGAAATTTTTGATTCGAGTTAAGTAACATATTAAAATTTTTAATTGACGGTTTTAATCAAATGCTACCTATAATTTTTACAGAACAAATAATGGACTAATTCGATTAAGCATAACATGTCAACACAGACCTAAAATTATAAAAACTACGAGGTTGTCACAGAGAGACAGACAGACTAATATTATGAAATTATAATTGTTCTTTGTTTCATGGCGGAACACTAGCTGAGTAAGAGAACAAAATTAATTACTATTTTTTTCTGTGTTACATTCATCGAGTGTAAAATAATAAATCCGCATATAAATAAGCTAAGAGACAAGTCGTAATACTTAAGTAAGAAAATTTGTTATTTTAATAAACACTAAAATAACATAATTCGCACTATTAAGCAGGGAGAAAACTGTGTTTAATTCCGCTTTTCAAGGATAATGGGCCACAGTTTGAGACAAAAGATCTTTACTTCCTTTTGTTAAATGAAAATATTGTAGGGGATTTAAATGATTCGAGGAAAATATTTAAGCAAAATATGTAGCTTATTTGCTAACACTACGTTGGCTATGGTTGGAAGCTAAAAAGCTCACACTGTACTTTAACTGTATCTAAACTGAATCTACACAAAGCGAAACTTTATTACATTTACGTCTTGCATTGAGAGAAACTCGGTTAAGAAACTTGCTGCGAAAGGCAATATTGCTCACGATAGCACTTGTTTCTATTCTATGCCCGGCAAGGGCGTAAAACAATATGAACAATTACTGACCTCTCCGGTTTAGAAACCATTATTCGGCTTACCAAGTTTATATAAAACAATTCTACTCCTGAATAGAAGTCTACAGCCATTCGTAAACATCAAGTAGATGTTTCTTGAATTATCTGTTATAAACAATATTTCTTCTAATGATTAATTAACTTACATTTAATTATTTCGACTTCCGTTTTACTGAATGTTTTTGACATTGCTACTGAGAATAAATTATTAGATGTAACAATTTAGACATGGTCAGATTATGAATGTTCCATCAATGATTCAATAGATTCCAGTATGAAATTTAAATAACCACTGATATTATTGGTACACCTTTTGTTTTATTTTTTTGATATTTCATAAGTTAAAGGCATTCCTTGAATATTGACATTTTTATTGAGTCTTGTGTTTCACATCAGCGTACACAATAATATTATCTTACTGAAGACAGTTTCTTTTTATGTCTATGAAAAAATAAAAAAATGGTTTTTGAATGCTTCCTCAGAAATGAATATTTAATTTTCTCTGATTTCCTCATCTTTGAGGTAATCAATTTTATTTTCATCGTATTTCGAAAAGTTACTAACACTAAACGCTTTTATTTTTATATTATTGCACATCTCGTAAAAAGTTGCCCAAAATGATAATTACGATGCCACATATAGATATTTTTGGTGTTAATATGTATAAATTTGCCACTCTTTTTCCACATATTGAATAAAGCAATATGAAAATATCTGAATATCATATATTATGAAAATAGCTGAATATGAAAATAGAAAATAGCTGAATATGAAAATAGAAAATAGCTGAATACGAAAATATCTGAATATTATATATTGGTAATTAATGAGAATATATTAAAATATCTCAATATTTCACTCTTATCATGTACATAATAATGTCTTATCCGATACTTGTTCAATTTATACTTACCCTTTCGTAATCATGTATGGGTAAGTATCGGAATATCGACAAATGTTTATAAATACATCAACATTGTACTACGTTTAGATATCGCAAGCGAATTCGGATCGAATAAAGTTACGACGATAAATTAACTCTCACCGAGGAAGATACTTTCTACACGATGTGTGTTTGCATATACATACGAGTATATGTATACGTGTCGATAACTGTAAGCTGATACACGTAACGAAATCGTTTCTCAACATCGGCTTATACATTATTTGAGTGAAAAGTTTCCTTTATTTTTCGCAGATGCTTTGCATTGCTTTTGAATCTAAAGGGGCTTTTGAGACTTAGCATTTATTATGAAAATAGGCAGACCTAATTTAACTTTCCATCTTTAACACTAAACCTTTGTGGTCACAAATTTTTTAGTTAGTTATAGTCTTATTAATAATTTTAGTAGTAGTTTTTGCTCTATATCCAATGCCGCACGTGAATAAGGTAAGAGACAAATTGTAATTCTATAAATATTTAGTAAACATTAAAAGATTATTATTTCACTATGAAAGAGGGAGGAAACTGAATATAATTGTGGCACTTTATCCCCACTACTTTGAGATATTAACTTTTTATTTAATTTTCAATAATGACCCTGTCCTTTTTCTAAGCCACCAATGTAGTTACATAATTCTCTGCGACATTAAAGTTAATAATGAGTTTTAATTTGAAAATTCATTGCAATTTGTATATTAGAACTGCAATATAACTACAGTTTATTCGGCTTCAGGGTACTCCCATAACTCTGCCTTTCCTGCAACAAAAGCAGGTACAAGTATTAGTTTAAATATAGAAACAAACACACATTATACCGTATATTTGTACCTTCTTACTATTAGAAGTTACGATGAATATTATAGTCGGATATTGTACCTATTTCATAAAAAGTAATAATAACCATAGAAAATTCTCAGTAACAACGACGCTTTCGATCGTACCCTCCTACGAATAGGAGTCTATTAGACAACATTATGTTAGTCTGGAGCTGCAATAGAGGTATACACATAATCCTGCACTAATTCCAAAAATGCAAACATTGAAGAATTCATGCCCGGTTGTTACTAATCTGATAGAACAGAGGTTGATAAAAGCGACTATTGATAAAATATAGTACGTATAAAGAATCAAGAACTCAGTAAAAAATAGCAGTACAAAACAGCGGCCTGGATGTGATTCAGCGAGTATTAAACCAAGACTTAGCAATTGCGAAAAACATTAATCATACAGTTTCTACCCGACAGTTACGGAAAATAAATGTTGACCGCAGTTTTCCACATTTCATATTCTTTTCAAAGTTATCACATCTAGTTTCAGTGTACGGGTCCTAACAATACACAAAGGGCAATAACTTTGATAATATCAAAGTATTTATTGTATAACAAATTATAATAGTTTAGCTTTTTATAATTTGGACGGATAAATGTTTTTTTTGTTTCCCTCAATTGGCTCTACGTAAATTGAAAAATTTACCGACTTCAGGTAGAAAAGTTACGTTAAGTATTTAAAAATGTTTGTACTATATTTTAATTAGACATAAAAACAACTTGCAATTTGATTTTTTTATAAATTTTTCAATCCTTTTTTTCAATCAAATTCTTTGTTGGTTTGAAGAAATATTCACTGTATCACCAAAGACTTCATATCATTGTATTGTTATTACATAATTAAATATTTATATGATTTTCGAAAAGAATTAAAATTTGTTTTATATATAAAAGTATGCATTCTTATAGACACTTAATAAATTTAAATCTATCCTCAACTTGTCACCCAGTTTTCTTTAGGATTTTTTGCTTAATTGTTTTGAAAGTTGAAAATGTTCAATTCTAAATGGCTAATATTTCCTCAAATAAATATGGTCCTTACAAATTACGGTAGAAGAACGGATCCTGATGTCGTTATAAATGATCTTTAAATGCTGGATGACGATTCCACAAGACGAGCAATATCTTGTAATGTTTTTAAATATCGTAACGTTCTTCAGTCTTGGCTATTACAACAAAATGTAGCCAACGCAACGAAAATTCATACAGTATAATTATTTAATATGCTATTTGAAGACAGTAGGAAAAATAAAACGCTAAATAACGTACACTTTAATAAAATTACGGCGGATAGTGAACCAATTTTTTGTCTAGTATTCTTCATCCCTTCACCCACTGTGTATTTGGTACTAGATAAGCAATACGTAACTCTTGGATATATATATATATATATATATATATCTATATATATATATATATATATATATATATAACGTGAATAAATAATAAAATTTAAATACTCCATAAAATCGAGATAATATCGTGCAAAATAATTCTATGGCTTTTAAAGAGCATTGTATATGCATAATTAAAACTATGACAGTAAGGTTTAGAAAGAAATATAAGATAATAACTCTAAAATGTTTATGTATTTCTAAAATTAATTTTAACGTATTTGAAGATCGACATATATATACGCGGCGTACCGTATTAAATACAAGAGTCAATCAATATAAGCACTGTATAGCTAAAACTAATATATCCCTCTTATTAAAATAAAGCGGTTTTTACAAAAACCTTCCAGAGAATACAAATAGAAGTTCAGAAATTATGTTAAATCAAGTAAAAATGTTTGCTTCTTTATCTTTATCTTTAATCTATATCTTTAATCAAATATAAAATTTACTTTGTTCGTTATTTTCCTCACCCAATTTCTGGGAATTAGGGTCAAACATACCGTTCTCGGTGTACGTGGTGCTGTCTGCCCCTTCATAAACAAAATTTCAGAAATTGAATTGTGTTTACGACGTCATGGTTAGGAGATTTATTTAGTTTATTACCTGAATATATTTTCGTTAAAAGGTAACCAGGGATTCGTTAAATTAAACTGACGCCGAACAGTTTGGTTGCCATCCATATATAAACCTACGATTGATCTTACCCGGAAACGTAGAGAGATCGCTGATCATCATTTCGAGTAATTGCTTGTAACAGTGATAAATATTAAGGGCTAACCGTTTTTTCTCTTTTTTAATTGTCACCGTACTGTGTTAGGTTGATCATAAAGCGAGTTACCTTTGACGGCTCGGCTCATTGCGGGGATCCGGGTGCGATTCTCTACCGCTCATCCAACGGGACTGATTGTAAGAGTTGTAGGGTTGGTAGTAAGAGTTTTCTTTCATAGAAATAAGTACACCATATGTAATTATATACATTAAAGTACGTAAATAAATAAAGGTATAAATACATAAATAGTTGTAACAATTGTGACTTTAATCATGGTTAACTAAATTAATCAATGTCAATCGTAAGTAATTCTAACAATTAGCGTAAAAATTATTAAGAACCCTTTTGTAAATAATTCTATTATTATACCTATTTACCTAGCAATATATTTAAGAATTTTTTCACAGTTCCTAAAAAGCTAATAAAACATGCGACTAAGTCATTTTAAAGTACGTTAATAGTAATTACGGGGTGTAATTTGTTTTATATAAACTACGAGTAAAACTGGCTTACGGCCTAATCGCTTATTTAACGATATATCGTGCTGAAGTATTAAAAAACATAAATATATGGCTGTACTTTAAATGCAACAATTGCGAATTTCGCCATTGTCTCAGTAGTTTTCATAACCTTTGAAAGGAAATGTTATTCATAAAGTGGAGAGTCACTTAAAGTTTTTTTCACTTAAAATTCGAATCGAAACTCTGTATTGTTTTAGGGTTAATATTAAAATAAATCAACAAGATGCTAGAAGGTTAGTAAGTGTACTAGAGGCATTTAGTTAATTTAATATTTTTAAATTTATAATTTCAAAGAAATATTATAATACATTTTTTTACAATATTTATTTCCCACGCACAGTGATTTTGAAATAAATAAAATTATATAGTTACACTTTATTATCGAAAAAGATTTTAATGTTGTATTAAATATGTATATATACCCTTTAAGATTTTAAATAATCTCCTCGATATAAATGTATTGTGTATTACGATCTTAATAATAATGAAGAAAATGTTTAGTTTCCTCGTATAAGTAATATGATCTTCGAAATAAGAGTGAAGAAACAAAAATCCTTTTTTGTTTTTTTCTGATGTAATGTGGTAGCAAATAGCTGATATTAAATATGATAAATAATTCCTCTTATGAGAAGAAACAATATTAGAATTCATCCGGAAATGTGGAAATAAGAAACAAAACATGTAAACAAACTGTTTTTGTCGATCGATTATATACTTACTTGACTTTATTTTTTTTATTTCGTGAATTATTGAATTAGTAAACAATACAAATTTAAAAATTTCTCATTATAAATCCTGTGTTATAAGATATATTGGTTATGTTGAATATTGAATGAAATATGTTGAATAAAACAGTTTGCCATTTTGTATTAAAATAAACCGCAATACATTGAATGTTATATATTATTCCAAATATTTCACGAAATACATATTATTTACCAATATCCACTATGCAAAACAATTGGAATGATATTGAGAATATCACTGGGCAAATTGCTAAAAGCTAACCCTTTTTTGAACGTAAAATAAGAAATATTCATTTCACACTTATTGAAAATGCATTAATTACTTCGTAGTTAAAGGAGAACATACACAACGTTACCGTTGTACCTATAAATTTAATGTAAGGTTGAACGTTGGCAAATTTTTTAGTCCTTAATAAAATAAAAATTTTTGAAGCGAACTCAGGTATGTATGAAAGAATGCAGCCTAGCTATAAGCCATTAAAGCAAAATTATCTTAAATTTCAAAAAATCTATAAAAAAAATTCATATAATGTTTAGAACAAAAATTACACCAAAAATATCCAGGTCAAACATATAATACTGGGATGTTATATATTCGATTTTTATAAGTAGGGAGATAAAAAAAATCTGCGTTTCAAAATTTCTAATCATAGTAAAATGTTCAACATAAACTTACCAATCACAAACAGTATATATTTAATAATACGCCACGTGACAAAAGAATACGCCGACATTAAACACAAATATAAATCTTAAAGTAAAGATATCATGTCACTATTCTGTATATTGCATTTTACAATCACAGAAATATATATTTATGCCATCCGTGTCTAACCTAGATAATAAGCAAACATCAATGATCAATGACAACCACAAATCGGAATAATGTAAAAAGATTTTGCGATTTCTAAACTTTGAACGAAAATCAACTCGTTGACAAGTTTACAAAAATACGCTACATGAAAACTTTTCAATAACAAGTTTCTACAAAACTAATTTCTTTCCCTCTTTTCATTTCTTTTCACGTCGAAAACCCGTGCGGAAAACATAATATATTTTATATTACCACATATCACTTAGAATACGTTTTACAATAATGTGTATAGAGCAAACCGAAAAAGGCTTTTATTTGTCCATTAGCAACAAAGTCCGTATTTGTTTTACATTTCATATATTGCCTCTATCATAGGCGACATCAAGTCCTCGAAAAGAAAATTCGTCGTTTTGGGCTATATCTGCATATTATTAGTAAGGTTATTCGAATATTTTTTTAAGTGATTTAGTTATTTTGCAAATGCCATTATTTTGCATGCATTCGCATATAAGATGTTTTAGAGATTTTTCAGAAGGCGGAGCACATACTGCAAGTTACTTTAAGACTTAATACTTTGCAAAATTTGCTAAAAAATGGTAAATGAAAACCCCAATTCAATTTTAATAGACCTATTCATTATAAGATATCTATCCATTTAAAACTGACCATAGAAAGTTTTCTTAAGTAACGAGTCTGTAGCATTTCAAACAGATAGTTGTTTTTGTTTCTCTACTGCATTTCAAGAAAAAAAATGTAAGTATATGTTGTATTCGCTTGCTATATTATGCATTATTGAGACCATGTCGTTATTATAAATTTTTCTAAATTCTCCTGTGCCGTAAAAGTTTCGTTGAAATAAGGTAAATAATTATAGAGAAATTTTAATATGATACAAAATTTTAAATTGTACAATTGAAACTATAGGAAATAATAAACCTATAACTATAGGAAATAATACCTGCTTTTTGAATTTTGGCTTAAAAAAAGTTTTAGGTTGTTTCCGATAAATAATTACTTCCAATCAGTGAAATGTTTGCTGAGTTGTATATCATTTATATTCATGTTTTAATGATTGTATAATACATAAATTATTTTCTCCTACGAATCATCCCAAAATCACTAAGCGCCATCACATTATCAAACTTAAGGGAATTAAACATATTCAAAGTAATCCTGTACCCCAAATTTGTTAAAATTATTAATTTATCGAATTTCTATTCTTAATATTATTCATATATAATTATTACAAATCCTCTAGTGAAAGATAGCCTCATATCCTTTTTAAGTGCTCACGGCTTTCACATTCACTTTTTTTTATATTTATGATACAAAATATGAATATGAAACATTTTTAAAATTCTCTGTTTCTGTGGTTGGGTATAAGAAGGATTTTAAATGTTAAATCGTCTGCCTTTTTGCAGTTGAAAGTGATCGGGTTAATTCAATTTAACCATCAGCGAAGTGGTGATACCACTCTCGAATGCAGAAATTAAACCATCTTTATTCTTAAACTTTCATTTTAATTTTGTTTTATATTTCATGTAGTACAAAGGGGATAATCATGCAATTTTTATTGAGGTCATTGTATAACATGAACCTTTTGAAATTTTCACATTAAAAGACCTTACATTGTACCAACAAACGGGCAAAGTGCCTTCAACTTCCTTGAACTGAACCTTAGAAACAACAACAGTATCAACATCTGACCACCGTAATTCTGCACGGAAAAATATCATCATGGCTACGTATTAATACAATTACAACGTATTAATACAGCTGCAAATTTAAAAAAAACTATTACACAAGAAATGGAAAAGAAATTCTGAGTTGGTTATTGGAAATAAAAGTGTTGGACGTAAGATATCATTCTATGTAATCTCACAGTTTTTGTGAGTGTATCTGAATAAGTCATTAAAAATATTTCTATTACTTGACAATTCTAGGTTGAAGACTTAACCTAGAATTGTCAATCTCAAAAATTAGTAGCTATGAAATAATGGCAACGTAAAGATAAAACCTACAATGTTAACCTAAGTATTTATAGTTTTTTTCTTTTATTTAAAAACAAAACGGGTAAAAAGTTAGACTGAGCTGGAATAAAAAAACTAATGCTTGTAATTAAACCGCGTATAAGGAATTAAATCTTAATCCCATTAACTATGATAGAAATTTGGGCTAAATGGGTTTATTTCCAACTTCCCATAGGGGAGCTAAGCTATTTCCAATTTTCCATATAAATACGTAAACATAAAAACAATGAAGAATAATGACAAAATTATATATCACAAAAAATTCTACGAAAATTAAACAAGTTTTTGAAATATCAATTTCAAGTTAACAGCTTACGCCAGAGTTAAATATTTAAATAAAATTCTGTCTTTGAAATTAAAAATAAAGTTAATCATTTTTTTGGCCTTATTGAGACCGTGTCGTTCTTCTAAATCTTTCAAAATTTCCCGATACTATAATTGTTTACTGAAATAAGATAAATTCTTATATAAACATTTTAATATTACTATTGATATGAAATTTAAACAATCGTATTAACGAAACATACGGTTTCGATTGAATTTTATGTAATGATACTATATTTGAAATAATAAATATTTGCTGTTCAAATTTTGGGCCTAAAGAAAGTTTTAGGTTGTTTCGGATGAATAATTACTTTTAATCAATAGATTGTTTTCTATGTTGCGTATAATTTAGATTCAAGTTTTAATGACTAAAGATAAGATAGAGAAACACAAAGATAATATTGGCCTGAAAAAGACTAGGTCTTATTTGGTTTATTGTCAATTTAGAATTATTATGCTACGCTCTTAGATATTATTAAGTTTAATACGCATGTCTTCGTTAATGGTTATAAATATAATCATTTTCTTTTTTGTGCTTTACCTACTGTAGTACCAAATATATCACAATTACAAAATATTATATTACCAATATTTGTACTAATACTTACATTTTCTTTATTTTACCTACGAACCCAATCAAAATCACTAAGCGCCATTTATTAGTGTGTAAGTACAAGCCATATCACAGTAACAAACTGAATAACAATGAAATAATGGAAAGTGGCTATATTTTATGACTACAGAAAAAGAAGAAAAGTATATTTGGTGAATTTTTATTGTAACCTCTAAACTAATCGAAGTGTGGAAACAATCTAAAACATTGTATATATATGCAACATTATATAAATCTATACCGGAAGCTTATTACCGTAACATTTTTAGGATGTTAATTTCTTCAAAATCTATTTCTAAGAAAATACCACCTCATTAAAATATAAAATTAATACCAAAGTTTACCAGATCTTTACCTTTCTTTATATTCAAATAGATATCAATGATGTTAAAAAAAACTTGAAATTGGAAAGGGATGTTCGATTTGCATATTAGATTATAACACAGATTTAAAATATTAGAAAAAGATGACACATTACTACAGTAAAACCGTAATTAAAAGACGGAGCCTATCAAGACATATAAATATTTTCATACTGACCTAAACTTCAACTTTATTTGTTGTATTATTTAGGACAACTGTAAACTTTTTGTGCCTTTATCTACATTTATTTAAAATTGGTTCAAATTTTTTTTTGTGACATTTAATTATTGAAACAAAATAAGCTAAATCCCAGTACAACATGTTATTATTCTATATTACTAATAAATGGAAATAATTTAAACAATCGTAATAAGGAATCCGTGGAAATGGTAGCCGACGACGAGGGGGAGGGTAAGGAGACTTTCATTTTACGTGTCGAAGTGTGAATATATATATTTGTTATTAATTTCCCTACCTTCTTAATGGTATATTACAGTCAAGTAATTCTGAATTATTGCTTTTGGTAAAATTAGAACGGAGTTTACGTGGTGTTCACATTTCTTGCAATGAAATATTACATAAAAATTATTTTTAGAAAAAATATAATAAAAACATAAACACACACACACACACACACATATATTTATACAAGAGATTTTAAAATATATCTATGGTCATAGAAACAGCACATATTTCAAGAAACAATTATTTCTTCATCGAAATATTTTTGAAATTATCATTTCCATACAGTTTTTAAAAATTTTCTATATATGTATATATATATATATATATATATATATATATATATATATATATATATATATATAGTTAGTTAATCAATGTTTGTCGGGTCACCAGAAATTGTAAGATCCACACCAAAGGATAATAAATAATGTGTAATCGATGAAAGTTCCAGGAAACGATTTTAGAATATATAATCGTTAATATTTTCGATTCACTACATCCGATGTGCAATTGTCAATAGATATAAATTTGAAATAATGTACTCTGTATTGCTGCCGTCAGCAGGTTTGTTCCCTTAAAAATTTACCCAGTGGACTATGTTACTTTGGTTCCCAATTTTTAGGTGCATCTGTTTGAACCAATTTCTTTGGAAAACTATAAATAAATAATAGACAGTCGATTTATTCAGGAAAGATACGAAGGAGTTATACAGAAAAAATGCTTCGGTATAGTTGTTCTTATACACCGAAGATTTTACATGTATACCGGATACATTTGTAGGATTTACTTACATGAATGAGGGTACTGTCAAAAAAACTTTAAATTATATAACGTAAAGGGAAACTTGAAAACGGTCTTAAAATAGAAATTATTTATCTGATAATAACCAATTATATACAAAGATGGTAAACTTGAAAAGTGATAATCGGGACAAACTTGTACTATCTTAAAATCCAAATTAATCTTAAATGTTCTTGTTGAACAAACGTAAAATTAAAATAAATCGTCTTTGTGCTCTTATAGGGATATAATTACGAAATTTTAAAATTACTTCAAAACATGTAATCAATAGATGCATGTTTATTTTTAAAAATCATTTCCATCGTTAAATAAACTTGGTTTCAACAAAACTAAAAGTCTAGTTTCTTATGAAGTGTCAAATGGCAAAGAAAAGTATAAAATTTATAATTTTACTTTCATTTATTTTTACGGTAAAAATTTATTCCACGCCCCTGTGTTTCCACAAAGAGGTTAACGACTTACAAAAATTCATAACTTTAAAAGTGTAAATATGGTGTGTATATACAAAATTCGATAATGTTTTAAAACTGAAATATTTACAAAATTATAACATATATTTAAGAATTAATAACGAGAAAATTACAAAAAGCAATTAACGTCATATGTTACGTACCCGTGAAATGTAATATCTGACAAATTCCTGTATGAAGTGCTATCACGCATATAGTCACAACATTTACCCATTGTGTGAAATAATTTTTAAATAATTAAATTATATGGACCCAAGGAGATAAAAAAATTGTTTCGACTCACCACGATCGGTGTTTGAAACGAAAATACGTATATGTGTGCATATATATCTCACGCACATGCATAAACTCACGTCATTTAAAAAATGTCAGCTACATAAGTGTACGAGGTTTTATAAGCTGTAAAAATAGCTTTGAACTTCAGATGCTGATAACAATTTTATGGACAAAATAGAAGAAAACTGAAATGCAGCAAGAAATTTAATATGATATTTAAGTACATTTTGCTTACTTCAAAAATCAAACAAACTAAAATACGATAATGTACTTATGTAGCATTGAGAATTTAATATATTTATAAATTATTATATACCAAACTCGGCTCTCATTTAATATTGGAAAAAAATGGTTTTCATTTCCCATTTTTCACGCGCCGTTAGAACCAAAATAAATGTACGCCGCGCCTCATCTTTCATCTGAATAATCAAGCCTTCCTCATAAATTACTTTTACATTTAAAATCTCGTATCAAAACACGTAATTGCTACTATCGTTCGTTAGATGAACTTTATGAATTATTCGAATCCAATTTAACGCGTATTCATTGAGATTATGCGAAATTGATAAAGACGTTGATGAAAATAACAAAGGTTTTTATCAAAATATCCTAACAATTTTCAATACACGTGCCAGTAATATGAAGTGTACTCGATGTGAAGGAGAGTTTACTGGTATTTCTTCTTATGAAATGGTTGCGGAGCTTTGTTTCTAATATCAAAATTAAATCTCATTTTCAGAGAAGTACTTTGTAGTGATCTTCCAAACCAATACAGTGTATGTAAATTTCTACATTGTATACAGGCAAGTAAACTAAAGACTATGAGGTCACATTTTTACATAAATGAACGTATGGAAAAATACATGAACGTATAGAAGTATACTAAAAGAAGTGAGTATACTTCTATATTGTTTCCCTTTCTAATGACACGGATGAAGCGAGTGGTAAGTTAAATTAAGATTTCTTATAGACCAAAGTTTGCCACGTAAAAATTATTGGCTATTTAAAAATTATATATCGATATCGGAAGGTTATTGTTAAGTTTATAAAAAAATTCAACTACTATTTCACGAGCATAATGGTAACGATACATAAGACAAATCGTAAAAACGTAACCAATATTTTGAATATTTTTTTTTCTAAAGTGGACTTAGAACCGTAGTTTAAAATGTATTTTAAATATTGTATTATATTTAAATTTTTTTAGAAAATGTTGATTGAAAATTCTATTTTTCTTTTACTAGAATATAATATACAGCCCTGGTATTGTAGCAATATCCGCTTGATGGAAAACAATATTCACATGCACTTTCTTATTTCGATAATCCACTTATTCCATCTGGTCACTTGAGCAGTTGTAGAATGTTCCGAGTGTAATAGACGCATATCTCACAATTAAATGAAACTACGTGATGTAGTATTATTTCTACTTTCTTTAATTTCTTTACCACGACCTAGGTTTCGTTGTATTACAACATCTTCAGGTAGCATATTAGCAAAGATTAACTCTTAGGAACAACCAACAGCATTTATATGTTTCAAACACAATAGCGGAAGCCTGGTTTGTGCGGATTTTTCTATTGCTTATGTTAGTGAGTTTATTACAGGGGCGCAGTGTAGGTTTTATTATATTTCCGAGAGTTATACAATGTAGCAGTATTTTAGTGAGGGTAATATATTCAATTGTTGTTATTATGTGAGGTTATACAATGCAAACTCTACGGTGTATGTAATAAAATTAAATAGAAGTTATTATCGATGATATATTTATACAAAAACAAGGGTATTTGAAAGTAAGGACAAGGTAATACTCTAATTCTACATATCGATTCTACATATCTTCGGTTTTGTTTATTCACATATTTATTTATTTATTTCTTTTAATTTTTTTTTTATTATATATACTTAAATTTATATGTGTATTTGTGCTGAAACAATTTCCAGGGTACTGTAGTATCAATGTTGTATATTTATATTATATCTAGAATATATTAAGAATGGGTGATGATATTATATTTAGTTGTTCATTTAATATATCAACCTTGGTATCTTTTTCATGTCTGTTTATTTCTAATGTTTCTATGATACTAAGCTTATTACTGGAAACCTGGAATAGACTGGATACCTGGAAATTGTTTCAGCACAAAAATACATATAAATATAAGTATATATATATGTATATATATATATATATATATATATATATATATAATTTATTGAGTAACGTGCTACAACATGTACTTTTATTTATTCACCTTAAATATGTAGAACTAACAAAGAAAAAGGGAAACGTAATTTGAACTGAGTAAAATATATACTGCAAAATGTAAGTCGTAGAGAATAGGCAATCTCTCTACACCCATTTAAACGGATCCATGTCCATCGAATATCCATCGAAATCAAACGTATATAACTCCTTCATAACGACCATGACCAAATGTTTTATTAAGTCGGGTATAGAAATTATTGATCATCCGCCATACAGCCCTGAACTCTCATCATGCGATTTCCATTTATTCCCAAGATTAAACGATTTTTATCTTTCTAGAAAGGAATACTATTCGCGGACGTCAAAGTTGCGTTGAATGCACTGAAATAGCTGTGGGAAACACGTCCAAGAAAGAGTGGCCAACTTCTTCTCTCAGCGGTTCAGTGTTATTTCTCGTTGTTGAGTGTTAACCCCGTATCGATTCAGTCAAACAGAAAAGCAGAGACAATAATAATGTAGTAATTAAAAATATTTGAAAGAATCTATTTATAGGGTCAAAAAAATGCGGAATTCGCAACTGCTAATGGAAATAAATAGTAAAAACAACGTATCATGTGGGAAATTAGCACAAAGATAAAGAGTAAAATCACAATCGATTTTTCACTTGGTTTTGCCCTTCACCCACCTGGCGTGAACAAATTGTTCGCCAATTTTCGTTTCGCCCATTATGTGAAAAGTATAATTTCTTATATGGATATAATAAAATAATAACAAATAACTTAACTATATTTTAAAAATAATGGTGATAAATTTATATGCAAGGTAAAAATAAGTTAGAAAACGATTTCGGCAGAAGAGAGCCAGGTTCTGCGATTAAAGTAAAAAACCAGGCAAGTGTCGGTCGAAACACGTACTAAGTAGGGTCCGTGATTGTCCTTATATCTTAAAATTATTAATTGAAGATAACTGAAGTAATTTCAACTGACATTTTTTTAAATACTTTTACTTTTTAATTAAATACTCGTAGCGTAGTATTTTTGACTAGTAGCTAGTGGTCGTCATTTGATTCGTAGGTAGTATTAAAAATTTGACTAAATATTAATTGAGATCTCCTTATGAACCGCCATATCGGAAAATTTTGTACGTACAGGTTTGAAAATTAGAAACACATGTATGAAAGGACCTAATGAAATTTTAAAGACCCTTTTCTACCATGAAGACTGAAAAAAATATAACTCTAAATACATGTGAATAATAGCTAAAAATAGCTAAAAATGTATTTTTTATTAATTAAAAAATATAGCGTTTGTTTTTATGGCCAATTGGAGTTTCACCTAGGTGTAAAAGTGTAAAAACTTTACTAATAATATTTAAAATTTTATACATCAAATTTTAGATTTAATAAATTTTTTTTGTATTAATTCATGTTTTATCAAAAATAAGATAGCTATTTCATATATTTCGAAACCAAAAAAGAAATAGAATTTTTCACCTGAAAAATGTTTTTTATTCATATTTAAAAATTATTATCTTTGAAAATTCACATTTGTTTAATTTAAAGGCCATTAGTTTACGATAGATTTATAGTAATAAATATATATTTTATTGAATCATATATATTTTATTGAACTGATTAAGATATAAGATTCAAAAACTTCAACGTCTGAAACGAGTTTTTCCTGTTTGATAACAATTAATACTCTCTACTTTATGGATTCAATTAGAGATTCGTTTAGTTTAGACATTAAGTTTCTATGAAATGCAAAATACAGACTATTAGCTTTCACACACGTGTTGCCTGCGTGATAAAAGGAAAATTTTGAAAAGTCTTATTTTTAAGGAATGGGTATAGATTTGAATGAGGCCAGCTAAGTAGTTACGAAATAAATATTAGTTTCAATATAATTTTCCAAACCTTTGATATTTTTGTTATGGTATGGCACTTCGCACGAATTATACAATGGGAGTCTAGAAACATGTAAATAGTTAATTCATAAAATTTGGCTCGCTAAAAAAGGGTATTACTCTAGTTTTAGAAATTAAATTAATAGCAGCGCAGTGATTTTTTGGTGCGCATGCACAATTTTTTTGTATTTATATTCATTACTTTGCTCTTATTATAGACAGGGTTACTATATATAGCCTACCTTTTAATATAAAATATATTTTATATAACTACATTGGGCTGTTCAAGCGTGAAATAAAGACGAAACAAAAGTTATTATATTGGTAGGAATGTTATATTCAATATTTACAGTACACTAGACATATTTCGGATATTTGATCCCAAGCCAGATCTCCAGCCACCAACGTTGTCAAATAACATTGTCCAGTTTTTAATATTTAAATGACTTTCGCCATCTCTAGCAGCTTTGAACATATAGGGTTAATAGTAAAATTCTATGATCCAATGAAATTAACAAAATGCGATGAATCATCATCTTAATTCATTGATCGCAGTTATGATAAAAATATGTAAATTGAAATATTAATGTTGGTATGTTTGTATAATGTTAGTCAGTTAAATTTAACTTTTATAAGCGCATGAAGCTTAAGGCATTAAATATAATAGAACCATAAAACTGGCTATTGTTAACCAAAAAACTTAATTGTATTTGTGATTATAATTTATTTATTGAACGAGGGTAATGAACGAACAACTTTGCATTTATAGAAATTCATTAATTTGCAAAATAAAATTAAAAATTAAACATTCTCAGACTGTGGACTACGTCTACATGTTGCCTCTTTATACGCTGATAAATTATACAGATAACTAGTAACATATTTCACACCATCCGTTTAACTGTACAGTTTGCAAGAAATTTTCCTATTTATATGTTGGAGGATGACATACATAGGGAGACTCTGAGAAAACCAATATTTACGTGTGTACCTTGCTGCTGCAATTAGGAAATTTAGTATATTTCCAATATGGAAAAATAAAAATAAGTAAACCTGCAAGGGTTCTTAGCTGTTTACTTTATAGTTTATAGCGTGGTGTATTTCAACAGAATTCACTCACTTTATTTTCTCTTACGTTTTCCTGATCACATGTGGCGGGTCTAAATTTTTGTAAAATAACTTAGGCTTTTGTCACTTGGAATATTAACTTTCCACGGTTCCCTAATTGATAAGGAATGAACAAAATCCTAATATTTATATCATTCACCTATAATGCCATCTACTTGTCATAGCTTTATTCAGAAATCGACGTAGATAATTATATTTGGTATAGTTATGAAGCTATACGCGTATTTCGTAAAAATAAGAAATCAAAAAATATTTGTCTAGGAATTTTGACGAAGCAAAGCTTAACTAGTTATATCAATTGAACCTATCAATTGCAAGGATTTAAGAAAAAATGAAATTTCATGAATGATAGTTTTAGAGGTTATTACTAGAAACTTCAAAAAGACATATTCTCCATCCCTGAAACAACTTAAGAGAAAATGATGATAATAATAAGGTTACTTTAACTTAATTTGACCGGAAACCTATATTATAGTTTTGATTTCGAATGATATCCAGATAATTAATGTTGAGAAATTCCAAACAGGGTTTCCACTGTGAATAGAGCCCAATATCACTAGGTGATATTCACACGATGACAGATAAAGCTAATATTTGTAAATTTGTAGTTCAATAGAAACACTATGCATCCAAAACTGTGTAAAATTTGTTTACACTTATGTCTCTAGGGAAACCTCGTATTATGTCATTGTATTCGTATTTAACGGTTTTTTTAAGACTTATTTATTTTGAAATAACTAAATATTCTCTTCTCTAACGCTAATAAAAGATATACGATTCTCTGAAGTTATACGTGAGTATCGCGATTTGTATAGGATTTCCTATTAGAGAATATGTTTACATCTTAGAGTCGGCTCTTTGTCTTGGGCTTATTTTTCACTGGCATTCATATTCCCCTATGCTGATGTTACTGACTTCATTCTAGGTTTATTTCAATATATTATACATTATTTTACAAGTCAGATGAGATTTATAGATTTAATCTTAACATTAAAAATTTTCCATAATAGTGTTAGTATTTCAGTTACCAGAAACGTTTGTCCTATTTGGCTTTATATACCTAATCAGAAAATATTAAACGTTCGTAATATTTAATAATCTATCAATAGTCACAGGTACTGGATGCTATTAGAACATTTAAAAAAATTTTTCTGTGTATCTAATATACAATTACATAATCTAATCTGTAATTTCACGCTATTTCTCGACAAGGTAAGGTTAATGATGGACTAACAAGTTGCATTTAAACAAAGATACGCTCCCTAGTCTTATGGAGGTCCGTTTTGGAACAATATGGAGTGGAAAACTCCTCGTTTTTCGCCGCAACAGCAATAAATAATTTCAATATAATTTATTCTATGCCCACAGGATTAGTTACTGTTTTTTGAAATGGAGAACTTAGCAATAAAAAAATGACGCGGACAAAAGTGTAACTTGTCTGAAGTTATTGTTATGGTGCGGTTTGTTATTGTTGTATGACTCGAATATGACTATGGAAATAGCAGAAATAAGGAAGAAGTACCTTTATCTAAAGTACCTAATTCTCAAGCTATAAATATTGTGATTAAACGCGAGTTACTAATAATAACTATCACTCATAATACATTTCACGATAACTGTAGTGTAAGCTGCTTTAATAGGTACAAGGATAAATTAATAACTATGTCGAACAATAAGGAAACCTAGAGTGGTACGTTTATTTAACTGAATGACACGTAACGAAATTAAAAATAGTTATACATTATGCAGCTAACATCCAAAGTGAACTTTTAATATCCTTCTTTACCTCTTTTTCCAAGAAGCAAGGGGACAAAAAAGTTATCAGACAAGACCTCTGAATATTGAAGTAATGCAGTCTCATTTTAAATATTGGTAATTAATTTAATAACAGATTACACAGGCTACTTATAATCGAATCTTTTAACGTTTTTGGGGGAAAAATTATTTCATTTACCAACACTTGAAAGAGACAACCAATGAAAGAGACAAATAAATGACAACAAGCGAAAAATACATGTTAAAACTAGTATTATATTAATTAAATTAGTTGAAAGTTTCCCTAATTATATTTCCTCGCTGAAACGTAACTTAAAAAAACATAAAATAATGGGAAAAATTCCTGATGTTAACGAGACAGGTGGTTGTGCAACAATTGTAAACAAACTTATGGGTAAAACTTGTGAAGAGCTGAAGGATATTGGTTGCATGTGTGAAAATTGCAAAAGAAAAAATTTATATAAGCGATAAATGTTACTTTTTACTACGTAAACATATACGTATACTTTTTTATATATATATGTATATATATATATATATATATATATATATAAATATTTATATATATATATATATATATATATATGGCTTTCTTAAAAGTAAAAATATCGTGAATTTCTCAAAAATGTTTGGTCTTTATTTTTTTGTAGTATTTGTCGTATAAATATTAGATAAGAGAAATATTGGAGCTGAATTACTATGTGTTACAACTTCCTATGTTTTTGAGATAGATAGAGATAAGAATTGGGTACAAAATGCCAAATGTGATGTTTATCACAGAAATGACACAGGAAAAGGTTGGTTAACCAGCGAAAAAATGAAAAGTGATATTGGGCTCTCCCCAAAATAGTTCTTTTCGACAATAACCCACACATCTATGCAGATTTTGTTTAGTCCCTCTTTAACTTATTTGGCAGACTTCATTGAAATAAAATTTTAAGTTATTTTAAATACCACTTTTAGCTTTGGTCTAATACATTTTTTGTATAAATTTCAAAGCACGATTTTCTTTATTTTAGGATTTATGAGCCTGAAATTTCACTCAAACTCGCATTTATTTATAATACATTTCCAGATTTTCCTCAAAATGATTTTCATCACACGAGTAATTAATACTTGTCAAAGGCAATTTTGTTTAGTATGTTTTAACACTTTGAATTAATTAAATATTGTCGAACTGTTTATCGACTCGCGTAACAAATAATGATATTGTCACATTTGTCATTAATTACATTCATAGCTTAAGAATTAAGGTCTTCTAGATAAAAATACTTCTATATAAAGGTACTTCTGAGTTAAGCCTCTATTTCTATAGTTTCCGCAGTCATATTCGTTATTCAACCATAAAAAACCGCACCATAACAATAACTTCAAGCAGGTTGGAATTTTGACAGCGTCATTTTTTATTGCTAAATTCTCCATTACAAAAAATGCATAACGATAAAATACTGCCTGCAGTAACTAACCCTGTGAGGCATAGAATAAATTTTATCAAAATTATTTATTGCTGTTGCGGCGAAGAAGGAGGCTTTTTCCACTCCATATTTCTCCAAAATGGACCTTATTAAGATTAGATAGCGCATCTTAGCGTAAATATAAAGTGTTAGTCTATCATAACCATTATATTGTCGAGGAATGACGATAAATTGTACATTATATAATTGTACATTAGATACGTGTAAAATGTCTCATATGTTCTAATAACATCCAGTACCTGTGACTATTGATAGACTATTAAATATTATGTGCGTTTAAGATTTTCCATTTAGGTATTTAAAGCCAAATAGGCCAAAGTTTCTTGTAATTTAAATACTGACCCTATTACGGAAAAATCATTAATTTATCGTGTTATTTAAGGGTAAGATTAAATATCCATAACTCTGATCTTACTTGTAAAATAATTTATAATATAATGAGATAAACCCAGAATGAAGTCAGTAACATCAGCATATAGAAATATGACTGCCAGTGAATAATAAGCCCAAGACAAAGGACCGACTCTAAGATGTGAACGTATTCTCAAATTAGAAATTATATTCAAATCACGATACTCACGTATTACTCCACAGAATCGTATGAAATTTTTTATCAGCATTAGAAAAGAGAATATTTAATTATTTCTAAATGAACAAACGTCTTAAAAAACCTGTTAATTACCGTATAGACATAAGTGCAAACAAAATTTACGCATTTTTGGATGCCTATGCATCCTATTAAAATTCCTATTAAAATACAAATTTACGAATATTGCTTTTTTTTCATCGTGTGAACATTGCCTAGTATATATTTACCATAGACTTATTTGGAATTTCTCAACATTAATTATTCAGATCTCATTCTGAAGTGACACTATAGTGTTCCAGTAAAATTAAGTTCAAGTAACCTTACTATTTTCATAATTTTTTCTTAAGTTGTTTCAGGGATGGAGAATATGTCTTTTTGAAGTTTCTAGTAATAACCTCTAAAACTCTCTTTCATGAAATTCCATTTTTTTTTTGAATTGACAAGTTCAATTGATATAACTAGTTAAGCTTTGCTTCGTCGAAATTCCCACCCAAATATTTTTCGATTTCTTATTCTCACGATATACGCGTATAGCTCCATAACTATACCAAACATAATTATCTACCTCGAAAGATTTCTGAATAAATCAATGACAGGCAGACGGAATTATAGATAAATGACGTTAATATAAGGGTTCCATTTGTTCCTTATAAATTAACGAACCGTGAAAAGTGAATATTCAAAGTGACCAAAGCCTAAGTTATTTTACAAAAATTTAGACCCGCCATGTATAATTAGGAAAACGTAAGAAAAAATAAAGTGAGTAAATTTTGTTGAAATACACTACAATATGAAATTTTCTATATAACATGCCATACTCACACTTTTATTGTAATAGCCAATTTGCATTTAAATAATATCTGAATAACACATTACTTCTCTGTCTTGCATTAACTAATAGTTGCTTCTAATCTAATTCTAGGCTAATAAATAAAATATACAATAATTATCATAAAATATTTGACATCAAAATGGCACACGAATGGCAATATGGAATAAAATCGAAAGTATGAATTTTTTTCGTCTAATTCATAATCAGTATAATTTTTTTTTACTCAAACTTTCAACTAAAGGTATTTCGTTTAAATCAAAGCAGTGTTCAGCATAGCATTCATCCTTTATAAACGTTATTTAATTTTTTGAAATACTTGTAATTACCTCGAGAAATTTAGATTTTCGACAAAAAAATTAAATAGCAAAAAAATACAAATAATTACACAAATATTAAATATATTTGCCGTTAATTTTGTAGAAATTCATTATTCACAATTAAATGAAACTACGTGATGTAGTATTATTTCCAATTTCTTTAATTTCTTTACCACGACCTAGGTTTCGTTGTATTACAACATCTTCTGGTGGGATTGTAATACAACGAAACCTAGGTCGTGGTAAAGAAATTAAAGAAATTGGAAATAATACATCACGTAGTTTCATTTAATTGTGAATTACACAAATAATTATTGAGAAAGTAGGGAATAAAGAGAAAAGCAATAAAAGCTAGGGACTACAATGCCAGGTTATATTACAATTGTTTTATTTAAAAATAATTTTATTGCGGGATTCCATCCAATTAATTTAATTTCATCTTATTATTTTGTTTGGAAATTTTAATAAATATCTAATATTTTACGTTCACCAGGTGTCTACGGAAGAAAATTGTGAAGTTATATCAAATTATAGCCTAAAAAACATAGTTTACTGTCTGAAGTTTGTCAATTTTTTGAGGAAATCCTATATGAATGAACTCAACAGTCGATGGAAATGACATGCATTTGCAACAAAGGAGCTAATAATAGGTCAGATGGGTAAAGTAGCAGTTATAAAGCATCAGATTTAGCTGTATATGGTCTTAGTATCCGTTGTTTTCCAGAAAAATAAATGAAATAAAATCTCTGGTACTACGTATCATTGTTTCTCGTGTGCTCGCGCTAGTACATTCGACTTAGAGCTTGTGTATCAATTTACAGGAAAGAATGTGGAATGGGGTAATTTTTGGAGGTAGTAGTTTTTAGAGGTTTAAAAATTTATTTTTCCATAGAAATCTTAGATGACTATAACTGGCTGAAACTACGATCTACAAAAATTACAAAATAACATCAAAAATGGTACAATTTGTTCCTGGAATCAATTAAAAGCACGACATAAAATATTGTTTTTAATGAAAAATATCATTAAAAATAAACCAAAATAGGGGAGACCGATACTTCACCTGAACTTTAAGTTTCGTACTATTGTGTCTTATCTTCATTTCAAGACTCATACGTTATGCTAACTAAATTAATCCTTTTGCATTCTTTTATTGCATTGTATTGGTGTTTAAATCTAATGTAAAATAAGTGAAACTACAAATTTTAACACATAAATATTAAAATAATCATATAATTTCATAGGATTACATTGCTAATTAATGCAGTTTGTAATTCATATTTTACATGCACAACTTATTTGACCTTTTTTATTCAAAATTTAAACTTGCAAAAAATATGCTAATTTCAAGATTGCTGAAAGACCTAACACCAGAGGAATGTCATAGCGCATACTCCATCATTATTTATGAAGCTCTTGTAGAAATTTCCCAGACAAAAGCATATGAGATAAAACTTGACACAGAAAATAAACAGTATCAACTCAAATATGATAATTATGGCAATTTAGCCAATACCGAATAATTTTAGACCGAGGTTTTAGAAATGTTTGACGTTGCTTCCAAATAAACCGTAATGAAGCAATATTTGGAACAATTTGATTGGATTACTTGCTAAAATACGAAGGTATTTAAATCAAATGCTTTTCGTGTTTTCAAATGCTCGTTAGTATCGTTTAAAGTTTTATACATGGCGATGTGATCAGCAATTTTTGAAAATATCGCTGTACAAGGCTGAAATCACACCAAGATGTATGTCTCTAGACTTACAAACTTAGAGATTCACAAAAGTATTTTCGTAGTAAATTTTTAAAGTAAAAACTCAAAACAACCTAGAAGATATATTAACCTATTTACGAGTACCTACTGTTATTTCAGATGATACTATATTTTTTACTCGTCTCCTTTGATGTGGAATTCTCCTAGTCTCACGTTTTTTAGAACTACAAAAACGGAAACCGATTTTAATTAGTTTCATCAATTTAATATCTACATATTCACACCTCCCGTGTAAGTGGTAGAGTTAAATATAAATCTTATTGTCTATATTCACATACAATAAGCTATTACTTGCACGGAAAATAAGAAGAAAACCAGAAATAATACCGGAAAAAGAGAAAAGTCGAATAGCTCGGGGCGACATTGAAGATAAGCGAAAGAACATTCCGCGGAACGTCCTGAACATGTGATGTATGGAAATTGGAAAGCTAATTTGCAAATCTATTGAATGTCTTTTTCCGTTTTGCAGATTGATTAAATGTCTTGGCAGGAAGTGATGTTAAATGAAATTAAATGAAGGCCAATAGATCCGAATTATATCAAGACCTGAAAAATATTTTTTTTTATTTGTGTATATCATTTTTAGGAAATAGAAAATGTCATATTAGCTGAATGCGGTCCAACCAGCGATAGACGTGTTTGAAGAATAGGATAAAACTAGAACCCCTTGCTGTTCTTTATTCCAACTGTGGACGTTAACTTGAAATAGAAATTTTCAGTTATCAGTAATTTTCATGAGAGGCTAATATATCATTTAGTTTATTTATATCAATAAATGGTGAGACTGGTTTATTTTGTAACATGAAAGATGTTTAATAATAAATCAAAATAGTAAAAGAATATTATAATGGTAAAAATCAAGACACTCAATTTGTTTTCCCTACCTCATCCTATTCTTGTGATCGTACCATCATGATCATCATGATCATGCACTTAATTACAATACAATATTTTTAATAATTTTCAGCAATAGACAAAGTAAAATAGCAATAGACAAATACCACCAAAGTACGCTCTAGACTTACCAAATTTCGAATGTTTAACATCGGCTTTACAACTTAAATTTTTTGCCCAAATTACTCAGTCTTTGCTGAATATAGTCAAGTGGTATCATTTATATTATAAAATGTTGGCAGCTATCAAATTACTTGCTATTTTATTTAATGACTAACTTTATTTCACTGTGATTAACCATTTAAATATATATATATATATATATATATATATATATATATATATATATATATATATATTTATATATATATATATATATATATACATAAAGCCAACTATATTGGGTAACGACCAAAATTATAACGAAATTTTCCTGCACTCAAGTCACTTGAAAACTTAGACTGAATACCAAAAACAATGCTGTTTCTTTGATTGATAAATCTCTATTATTTAAATAAATAATAATACCTGGTCAATTATTTGCCAATAAAGCGTTAGGATATTGCAGTCGCGAGCTACGAAAGTTAGTCTTCCGGCCCCTCTTGTTTGTACATATATATTTTAATTTGTCATTTCAATAACAAAAAGTTGTTTCATTTTATAGTTTTTTTTTATTTTCTGATTAAATTTCTGTAAAAGACAAAAATAAATAGCCTCTAAAAATTATCTGAAAAAGATGAGGTTTGGTTAAATGTACATGTCAATCCAGTAGTTTTTAGAGGAAATTATTAGGAGGAGGATTTAAAGAGGTCTTTACTTTGGGAATTATAAATCTTTTCCAATATTTTATTTACATATTGGAACTAAACCGCTACGGGCAAAGCTAAAAATAAATATAAAGTAACAAAGCAAATATTCATAATACACAGATAAAAAGAAATAGTCAAATTTATAAGACTTTAAAACTCAAAATATTACTATTTATAAAACGCTAGCCGTGAATACTTGAGCAAAAAATAATCTGATGTAATAAGGTTGTTAAAGACTGTTTCGTCGCTATGCAAAACACTAAGCCGACCCCATTTTCATGAAGAAATTATTCTTAAACCATATTAAGATAAAATAGCGTATCGCGTTGCTCTTGATTTTTGTTTTGAAGATGTCGTCAAAAAAAAATAATGCCGAGGACAAGTTCCGTTCGGTGAATTTTACAAAGTTTTTGATTACCTACATTGTTTATATTTAAAAAAAAATTATAATGAGATATGGCGTATGAGCATCAAATATTATTTTATTTATATATACTAAAATCCATTTTTCAATTGGCATTCTGTTTAAAAAAAAAAACAACTAAACACAACAAAAATAAAAAATACGGCCTTTGAGAAAAAATAAAGATAAAATTAGCGAGATATTCATCAACGACTACACTTAAATATGACAACGTACTATTTTTGAATTAAATATTTATGAAAATGAAATGAAATTTTGCGGAGGCCATCAACATCAAAACATAAAGAAAGGGGTATAGCAAGAGTGCTTAAAGTAATACTGAATTTGTGAAAAATCGAGTAGACGATGAACAGATGTCGTTGCTAACACGCTTTATATTAGCTTCACTTGTATGTTTGTGATGATGTATGTTTGTGATGTGAATGGAATCTCTGAATTAAATTTCACCCATTTCCAGACGTCCTAATTATTTGAAATTTTGCAAATATGTCAGGAACCAATGACAACATAATGATTTTATAACCAAAAAATTAGAAAAACAAAATTATAGTTTCAAAGAAATAAAAAACACTCTTTCGTAGCAAGGTGAACTAAAAAATAAATTTTCACCTACTTCCAGATGTCCGATTACTTAAAATTTTGCACCTATATCAAGAACCGAAGACAATACAATATCATAACTAAAATTTAGAATAAAAAATTCCAATTTAAACTTACCTTTATAGCGACTTACATTTACGACAACTAATATTAAGCACCCCACGCTTTTTTTACATTAAAATTATTTGTCAATAATTTTATTATTATTTTCAACTTATTAAAAAAAATTAAATAATACGAAATTGTAGTGAAGTGAAGTGACAGCCTTCGCTCTTGACCAAACAAGTTTATATTTAATGATTATTTTTTTGTTTTAGTCCAAAAACACGCACTTGAAGCAAAACCGCATTTGTTAGTATTTTTAATTATAATTCGTTCTTGTCACTAATTCGTTCTTGTCACATCTTAATATCACTTCTATTCATCGCTTCGGCACTTAATTTTATAATTGCAGTCCCTCAATTTGAATACAACTTCTTGCAATCACTAAAACCAGTCGTCTGGTATATATTTGTGAAAATGCCAAAAAAACTACTAAACTTCAGAGAATTTATTCACACTTTTGTGATATTGGGAATATTTCGTATAATAATACTAAAAAAATATACGGTAAACCACGTATGTCATATCCAGTTGATAAAAATTGGTCAATTACCTGTCCGAATATACGTAAAATAGGTTTCTATATAACTCTAATATATATTTCTGTAACATATAGATAACATGTTTGTTATTTTCAATTAATGAAAAAAAGTTATTTTCAATTGTTACTTTATTTATTTGAAATAAACCAAATATTAACAATTTTAATTGATATCATTAATTAAATGCTATCTAGAATTTTTTCCCATTTTTAAGAGCAAATTATTGAAAAATTCGATTGAGCATTAAATATCGCTTTGACGTTTAATATTTTATTACCGATAGACGGACGGATGGATAAGGCAAAATTATAAGAATTCCTTGTTTCCCTACTGGTTACTAAAAAGGTCATACTGAAAAAGTGAATAAAGATAATTAGTTTTTTCCAACTATTAGTTTAATCCAATATTAATAAATACACATGTAAAAAAGTTGCAACTCAAAGTTATAATACTTTACTTAAATAAAAAAATGGTTAGCAAATGTTACAAGATATAATTCGCACTTTTAGGAAAAAAAAACTTAGTTTAATGTCCGATTTTCAAGGGTTACCAAACATTATAATTTTTTCTTCTTATATATTTTAAATGAAAAGATAGTGGAATACTTAAATTATTTCAAAATAATATATAACATTCATGTCTATTATTCACTTTGTATTAAAAAGAATCTAAGAAGCCCATACTACACTTTAACTAAACTTAAACTACACAAAGCAAAACTTTATTTCATTTATATCTCGTATTGTGAGATACCCGACTGTTCAAGAAACATTGCCGCAAAAAGCTGAATTGCTCACAATCGCACTTCTCTTCACACTGTGACTGGCAAGGGAATTAAACTATGTGAACGGTTGCTAATCCATCCTATTATAATAAATAATTATGATGTCTATTATTTTTCTTACCAAGTTTACGTACAAAAATATTGCTGTTTAACCA
The DNA here is from genome assembly GCA_039881145.1 of Druceiella hillmani. Classification (NCBI taxonomy): domain Eukaryota; kingdom Metazoa; phylum Arthropoda; class Insecta; order Lepidoptera; family Hepialidae; genus Druceiella; species Druceiella hillmani. The sequence goes on along the minus strand of JAYKKI010000038.1, from coordinate 15,784,485 downwards.
AACACGTACAGCCATTCGCAAACATCAAGTTAACTTTTCTTAAATTATTTGTTGTAGACAAATTTATCCATAATTGTTAATTAACTTATATTTAGTTACTTCGATCCCCGTTCATCGTACTGAATATTTTTAACATTATTATTAAGAGTAATTCATTAAATAAAACAATTCAGACCTGATCAGATAATAATGGATCTATCAAAGGTTCAATATATTCCACTGATATTATTGTTATACAAATTATTATTCTTTCAAATTCTAGAACTTAGGACTATTCTATGAGGGTTTTTTGCTGTGATATTACATACGACATTCAATCAAAATTTTCATCGTAAAATGTAATACCTTTTATCGTATAATATGCTTGACATAATTTGATAAGGCTTTCTTTGTATTTACCTAACTAGAAAAAATATTTTTTCACGTAAAAAAATTAAAAATTCCGAACAGTTCTTTTAGGTACTTGAACTGAAAGAAATCCTTAACTTTGACGTAATAAACTCAAAGGTGAAAAACTTTTTCATCGTGTATCAAATAGTGGCTATTATTAAAGGCTTCCAGTTTTTAAATTATTACCCACAAAATATCAGGTCTCATAAAAGTGTGTCGCAAAAACTGATATACAAAACTTTTTAAAAATAATTTGTTTAAAAAAACATGTAAGTTTTAAACTCTATTTTTATTTTGAAATTGGAATTCCACCGCGTCATAGTCAATTTGTAAAACTTCTTGTTATGAAATATCTAAATACTACATATTTTTAATTAATGAGAACACAGTCAAATCTTTCAATACTTCATTTTTTTTGTCCTGTTTAACGTATGGATTTATCTGATACTCAGTTCAATTTGTATTTCTTAACTACACTCACGAATAAGTAATTTTGTAGTGTCTATATTTTTTTAATAAATTAGTGTATATAAAATTAGATTTTGAAAGTCAAAAAAGATATTTTCTAAACGATATGTGTTTATATATATATATACATGTATGTATACATTCTATTATTTGTAAGGTGATTTTCGGAACGAATCGTTTCTCAGTATTAGTCTATAGATTATTTGAATGTGAAGTGTCCTTTATTTTTCGCAGATACTTTGCTATCAAAGCTAAAGTCGACTTATCAGATTTAGACTTTATGAACAAACGTGACAGTCGTAATTAAGCTTTCCTTCTTCAACACTGAACCGTTGCCCTTTTCCATGCAAATTGTTTGTATTACGAGTAATTTAATTGCGTTTTTGTGAAATGTGTTATATAATCAGTAATAACGATATCAATAATTTCAATAGTAATTTTTGCTACCCAAACTTTTACTATGCTTGCGTCTTGTCATCCCTTAATTTATTTTTAATAATAACATTGTTCTTCGTATGAGTAATAAATTTAATTTCCCAATTATCTACAAGAGAATTGCGGTTACGATTTTTCAATAATTGTTTTAAATTTAAGATTACATGTATATTTATATCTTATGAATTGCCATATCCACTTATTGGCTTTATTGGATACGCTGTCTTTCAAAGATGGAAAGAAGATAAAAGTTATAAGATCTGAAAATATTAAACAAAACACAACAACCGTGTGAAAAGTGGGTAGAATTATTAAAAAATGAATAAACAATTAAAGTGTGTGATATCGTAAATTTGAGTCTCCTTGTTTTCAAACTAGAATCAATATTACGTTGGGACAAAGGAAATGTATATTTGACAAAATAAGACACGAACCCTTGAGAATTATCTATGACTTTAAAAATACTGTTTTTTACCATCTGATTGTTTCATGAACATTTAATGAACACTACATGGCATGACAGCATTGTAGGTTGTTCAGGTCACAACAGTTTGTCATGAAAATAAATTTCTTGGAAATACAATAAAGGTATCCACATATTTCCGCAATACTTTCAAAAATTCTAAGGGTATGAAATGAAACATTAGCGTGATAATGGAATATTGTTTTTATTTCATATGTTTTAAATGGAAAATGGAAGACAATCAGAGTAGAGAATAGATAATCATAATAATTTCATGATCAAAGTTTCGAAAATTTAAGAAAAATTATTAAAGAAAATCAAAAACGTTCATACGAATTTTATGTAGAAAAGTAATTTATAGTCATTTCTGATAATATTTTCAAAGAAATTCTAATCTTGTTCCATCCTCTTAAAAGTAGACGAAGTAATTAATAAGGAGGAAGTAGTACACTCATTCCACCCTACTCAGAAGATAGTACCGTCGACCCTAAGGGGATCAGGTATTGTTTGCAAGGGGAAAAGTTCTTCAACTTCCTACACTCCAACTGCGGATACAAACTATTATAGTATGTGCCAAGACAAAATTGATATGAGGGAACAACTAGAACGGCAGAGGAGTGCCATATATAAGCATATCAAAGAGTCAAAAAAATTAAAAGACGCTTAATGAAACAAAAAACCCTGAGACACGCCCAGAAAAAAGTAAATGACCTAGGAAAACATACTGAGGAAGAAATTACGAAGACAATAACAACCAAAGGATTAAAACGCTGCTGACTTTCTCCCTTCCCCTGTACAATTAAAATGTTCAATAATTAATGTTCAATAATTGTTGTTCAGCAATGTTCGACAATTGTAAAGGCAATAACAACCAAAGGAGTAAAACACTGCTGAATTCCTCCCCTCCCCTGTTGAATTAAAATGTTCAATAAAATAAAATTCATTAATCAAAAGACGACCATGAAAAGGTAAACGTTTCTTTAATACGAAAACAACACATAGAAACTAAATATAAGTGAAATTAGTTATTACAGGGTAATTACAGTTGTTTTAAATGGTCATAAAATACAATCTCACTTCTACGAACATAACATATTGAAGCCAATTAAAATGATGACCAGAGGACTTCACTATATTACAATATACCTGAACTGAACGCCAATTCAAAAAAAAATAGAAAGCTAAATTTTTCAACTCTGGACGTTAGTACCCAATAAGCTAGAGAGTTTATTCAGTTTCTTTGGAACAATAAAAAACGAGAGGAAAATAATTCAACTCCAGAAGAACTAAACAGGATAGAATTGCTACTGAAAACAAAATCTCATGAGTGAATGGAAAAAGAATGTAATTAAGGCTCGTAATGAACACTTAAAAATTACCGTAATGGAGAATGAAGCGTAATAGCTAAACCATTTCCCTTATTCACCGAGACTTGATAAATAGGAAGAAGCAATCAACCAGTTCCAATAAAGAGCCCAAACAACATAATGCAAATAGCCTCCTATATCACATATCTGAACTAGAAATATTTCTGAAAAAACGGGAATAATCAAGAGTTTATAGGTAAAAATAAAGGGGCTGCATCTGCTATCATAATCCACAAATTTAAAATTATTCTAGGATGGACTCAGCCGTATTGGAAAGAAACTACATCCAACACTTTCGTGAGGTCTAGAAAAACGATCAAAGTCAAAAACAAAAAAAGACTAAACGTGTCTGCAACTTACTACAGGCCTAAAAGTTTTCCCTTAATTTAGAGGATTATTATGAAATTTTTAAGATGTTAGGTAGCAACTTCATGTATAATTTTAATGTGATTTAAACGCCATGGGAATCAAGATCGACCACGAACAAAAACGAGAAATTATATTTGGCAGGAAAAATATAAATGTGAATTTTTCTCGTCTGGCGTGTTTAGGCCTACAATTAGATATCACCCTAAATTTTTACATAATTTTATAAAGGATATTGAGAAATAATTCATCAATTAAGGGTAGAGTTCTTTATTTCTGTTTCTGAGGAATATACCAATAGAAAGCAAAGCAAAACTTTGTCGTAAGAAAACTGATTGGAATAAATTGGATAAAATTCCTGAGTAAATTTTCAAGCTATAATTCCTCATTTATATAGAAAAAGTATGTGAAATTAACAACAAATATTAGCACATCTCCTATTCCAAGAAAATACTCAGGTAAAAAATGGAAGCAGATATTGATAAACTGAAAGTCCGCAAGTAGTGGCAAAAATAAATATTCAAATTATAATGCATTGTTCATTCGGTTAATTAATATACTTAAAAATAATCATATAAACTAAAAAAGAGAAATGTAACGATTATTGCAACGAATGAGAAGCTGGATATACCATATGTTACTTCAAAAGAACTTAAACAGTAGTGCAGCCTCAAACTTAGCTGTAAAACCGCCAGTTTATGACCTTATTACGAATCAAATTATAAAACAACTGCCGGATCTAGTTGCGATACATTACAAATGCCTTTTTTTAACTTTATAAATATCCTAAAACTTTAGGAAAAGAAAGTAGTAGTTATACCAAAATCGAGAAATCCGTCTACAGAAGTAACGTCCTACCGACCAATATCACTACTTATTATGTCAAAAACCTTTGAGAAAGTTCTGTTGAAAAGGTTAAATACCATTACTAAGAAAATGCGTCTCATCTCAAATCACCAATTTGGATTTAGAATTAAAGATTCAACAACAGATTAAGTAAATCGAATCACAAACAATACTGAAAAGGTATTGAAGAGGAAAAGACCTGCACCTTAAATCCTTAAATCTTACTTAGCAAATATCAACTTTAAAATACGTTGCGGCAAACAATGTTCAAAACTGAAGTAGATTCCTCCTTTACACAAGAGACTTGATAATAAATGAAGAAATACTGAAAATAACCTTTGGTGATGACGGAGCTGTCATTAGAATAATCAAACATATTTCACAATCTCTAAAAACTTTATAGAATAAGGAATGAAATAAGTAAATTGTAACATAAATGGCTTATTAAATTACGTGAAACCAAATCTATTCAAATCAACCTTTCGTTCAATAGAATAAATTGAATTTGACCTTTATTTCTATTGACTTTTATTTTCTAGTAATAAAATTATATACAACGTTAATACAGGAATATTTCTAGGAATGTATAAAGTTGTAAAATTAAAACATAAAAAGCATACAAAAAAGAAAATAAAGGAAATAAATTAAATGTAAAATAGGGACAACTTCTCTGCTGGGACGAAACTCAGAACTTTTGGTCGAGAATAAAATATGAATCTTGGAACCAATATGTACTACGTGCGTTTAAATGTTTGGTTGTAGTGGAAAAACACATATTCAACAAATAAAAACCTTCCAAAATAAAGTACTTTGGAGGATTCTCAATGCTTCCTGTTACGTCGCGAATGGTCACCTATACCGTACCCTAACATATTGAATCAGTTCCAGAAATTACAAAAAGTATGCAATCCGACACTTCATACCGGTGCAGAATTAAGACGCAAGTACGCTCACATGCACGCACGCACGCATGCATGCATGCAGATATGCATGCAAGCATGCAGGTACGCACGCAAGCAGTCACGCACGCACGCACGCGGGCACGTGCATTCGCACACGCGCATGCACACCCGCGTGCGCGCGCTTGAGCGCACGCGCACACGCACACGCGCACTCTCGTGCATGCACGCAACCACACACACGCTAACATACGTACGCGCACAGACACACGCACACGCACACGCGCGCACACGCACACGCACACGCACACGCATACTTATATTTACAAACATACATACATACATAAAAGTATACTAATCTCAATAAGAATAATTCTAAAATACATTCCTCTGTTAATGAAACTGTTGCTGTTCAAGACACGTCTTCCAAAAAAGAACCTCGTTCACAGTAATCTCCCAATCATAAGATGTATTCTGAATCGCATCGTTAGACATATTTTCCAGACAGGAGATAGATCGCTTAGTGGCGCTCTTGTCATATAATATATACTTGAATAAACTGCCCGCCATTTGTTCCCCACTTTGTTTTGTAAGAAGCCCTCTCGAAAGCTGTTAGGTATTTCTCATTAATATCTGGCAAGACAACATTTTATTTCGTAGATAACATCAAATTACTTGACAGGATCTGTGTCGGCAACAAGCAAAAATAGGTCTTAAAACTTATGTATTTTAAAACAGTAACAACGGAGTAAATGTAAAAAAAATATAAACTTAACAGAAATGTTTCGACAGATACTTTTTTATATAAATAACCATTAATTTGTATTCACAATAACATATTGATAAAATGTTTATGTTATACATATAAAATTATAATTAAATTAATAAAATAATACTCAATTTATTAAGTCTCAATAAGTTCGGACATAACAATTTAGTTTAGATATTAAGTAAGAAGTTTTATTAAAATATTTTTAATTTCGTATAGAGAGTGATGTGTCATTGAAATGGTTCTTACAAGGGTCTCAAATAGGTAACAATTTTTATTTAATATTTTTTCGTAATCTAAATATGTGAAAATATAGACACTCCCATCCGTTACTTCCAAAACTACTTAACTTAAAATTATGAAGAAAATATGAGTTTTATTAACCCACGTAAGGGTCGTAGGAAAACTGTAGCGATGATTCTAGATGTCATAATCTGTTAAAATTGTTCCATGTTTTTACGTCTACAAAAGCTATAGTAGGCAATATGATTTAGAATTTCTGTGATATAAAAACTTAAAAGTAAACAATTAAAGAGAAAATAAATCTTAAATCTGTTTTTCTGTCATGTGGGGTATCATTTAAAAAGGTCTTAAATCTGTTTTTCTATGTCATGTGGGGTATCAATTAAAAAGATTTGTTATATGGAATATAAAAATAATTCTTCACAAATTTTATGTTGTATATTTGAAGACATTCTGAAAAATGCAAGTATATATATATATATATATATATATATATATATATATATCTCAATAGAAATACTATGTACCCTCGAATATTTGTAAAAGCCGAAATATGTACAAAATCCTCTTAATGTGAATTTTGCTCGTATTTAACAGGTCCTTTTTATTAAATTTCCCCGTCCTCGTTAACTTTGTTAAAAACAAATTTTAGTTTAGACTGAAAATATAATGAAACTGCGGAATTGGCTTATTTAAAAATAGAATACATTAAAGAAAAAATATTTAGTGGCGAATAATAAAAGTAATAGAATACAGAAATATTGTTTTTATATATTTGTTTGAAAACGTATCACCTGAAAACTACTAATTTAATAGAATTGTAATTTTTTTGAAAATCAAAAATTGTAATTATCGATTTTACCTAATATTTAGTTTATATTTCATCGAAATCGGTTCAACCCATCAGAAGACATGAAGTTAAGGTTTTCCAAAATCAATTTATCTAGCATTAGTACGACAACAACAAACAAGTGCCTAGCTACTCGCCACGTAATGATTATTACAAATATATAGTGTATTCATGTACATCAATAGATGGCGATACATATATTCTCAAGCAAATAATGCTATTGTCTGCCTGAATATGCATGGGCAAAATAAGTATGACCAGAGGTGATGTAAAGAAATATTGGGCAGAGGTAGGTGCTTAAATAAACAATTTGTTTAGAGGCAGATGCGTGAAGACAGACGTCGTTGTGGTCGTCTGTCGGAAATAAAGTTTTTCTGTACTTGTATTCATTCGACGTAAGCTTACCTTGTTTACTAGATTCGTTTAAAATATCGATGTGAATTCAATATATGAAGTTCATTTTTTTTTGAGGTTTAGAAATAATCTATATAAATTCGATTATTAGGTAAATTGTTATCTAAACATATATAAAACTATAGAATTAGTCTGACTGTACACTAAACGTTTTTAAGGAAAATATATATAGTAGAAAAAAAGTAATGGAACACAAAAATGTGTCGGGAATTTTAGGCCGTTTGTGCGTTTATTTGTGCAAGCATCACATTAAAATTACTAAATAATTCGGATGGCGTGTTCAACTAAATATAAGGATTTTCTATCTACCCAACTAGTAGTAATTTCACACAAAAGTATAGCGTACCTATTAGATCATGATCGATCATTTACGTATATTTTAAATCTTGCAATGAAATTTGCGAACATTGGCGATATGGGTGTAGCTAGAGGTGAAGTGTCGAAGCTACAAAAATAATGGATGCTCGAGTAAAAAACCCGAATCACGGCCGATATCGCTTTCGGCCGTCTTCTACACATAACATTTTTCGATTTTGTATATATTTATTATAAACTTAATTTGTTCCTTTAACTTGTCCGAAATTTGAATCTGTTGTCAATATTTACATATTAATTACCTTGCTAGGTATATTATTAGGCTGTATAAATTTTAGTTTTACATGCTTTATTGTCTGTACGTATAATGAAAATGTTTAATGGACGTACCTGCACCCTGAATATTTTGTACCAAAAAATTATTTAGGCTTACATAACAAAAATACTGAAAATAATTGTATTTGGAATGTCTGTTCGTTCTCCTGAGAGCATTTGTTTGCACTACACTCAAGAGCGGACAAAATGACACAACTATTTGTTTACTGATGGACTCTGTTGAGTATACAGTAATACGTATTTTATCGTAATCAGTCATTAAATATAGAAGGCATTACTATTAGGTGTTTCAATATAAAGTATATACTTACTTATGTGAAATACTGGCTTAGAAAAGTTTACTTTTATAAATATTATATAATATTAATTCACGTAACAAGTGGGTGTTACGTGGATTAATTTTAAATTTAATTTAATAATATTTTCTAAATTCCACATGCTAACGAAATCATATGCACAGTTAGTTTAGAAACAAAACATGTTGATATTGACGTACTTAACATAATATTAATAGAATTTGTTACAAAATGACTTTTTTTTGTACGTGATACCATAGTCAGAATCTAGTTTATCTTACAAAAAGTTCCTAATTGGCTTGATTTTCGAACTTGCAAATAAATATTCTACAAAATATCCTCAAAAGCTACTATATTTTTGTGGTTGTTTTGGGGCCATTTATCCAGAAATTGTATAGTAATACACAGGAGTAAACCGATTTGCTTTAAACTTCAGAATGGATGTGAGTTGCAGACAAATATTGCAAAACCTCCATAAATAAAAAGATAGTGTAATCGTGTTTACCGATATGTAGCCTTAAAGTAATTCCAAAGTAGAAAACGTATAAAAAAATCGTGTATCAAATAATAGTTTTCTTCAAAATAAGAGCTTATTTAAAAAAAAAGGAGCACATGTATGTATAGCCACGAATATTTATCGATAAACAAATCACATTAAAAATATGTCGACTAATGTGAAGCTGAACAATTTTGTAAGAAGTCTTCGATAATTAATCAGTCTTAGGAGAATTTATAAAACTTCTTAAATGAACGCATTATCTTAAAAACCAATAGTTATTTAAATAAAAGCAACGATGCGTATAAGTTTATCTTGCTTCATATTTTTATATGAAAACAGATTATTGTAAAAAATAACACCTTCAGAAGAAAGGTGATTTCCTCTGTTACAGGAAAATAATCATCATATCTTTTCGACTACTTACAATATTCGGCTTTATAAATCCCTATTCAACATCGAGGAAATATTTTTAATCAAATTGGTGATACAAGAAACAATTAATAAATGTGAGGATCGTAAAAACTGGATACGCTTAACGGAACAAAGGCAATCATGATCTAACTCAATTGAATACTACCTCGAAATTTCATTATCAATCTACTTTAAGTCTATTTCATCGCGTTGAGCGTCAGTGCATTTCCCTCTTAATAAATTAATTCAATCACGACGTACGTACCTACCATTTCCGGTTGAACAAATCGATTGCTTATGTTCGGACTACATAATCGAACCCTAATGAAATCTCTGTAGGAACATTTTGGTTTGAAATAATACAATACCAAGATTTTTTTTTATTTATTACAAATAAAAAATCACAAAAATCTACTAGGCTATTTTGAAGCAAGCTGTGTATATACATAAAAGGGAAGGAAACAATAATAGTAGTAATATCAATAGCCTTTAGACTTTTATAGTAATTGCAAATAAATTAAATTTGCTAATCTAGGAAATGGATCCAACAGGAGTCTTTTTATGAGATAAAATAAATTAAAATTAATTTATTCATTTGTCAGAAAGATCTTTTTCAGTATGGGTCTTACAACCACTGTACGCAGGTAAAATCTGACAAGCGCGCTATTTATGAAAAATCGAAAATATCAGTTGCATATAGATTGCAATCGCGAACGCACAGTATCACAAAATGCGAAATTTTGCAATCAATTGGAGTGAGACATCAAATTTAGAAAAAGTTGGCATAACATTTCACTAGCGTAACATTTATGTTATATCATTAATTTTAAAGCTAATTAATTGTTATTAATTATAAAATTATTTGTAATAGAAATAGACACGAACTTTTTAAAATATTAGTGAGGGGTATCAATAGATATAAATTATTGCTGTTATATACAAAATGTGAAAAGTATGAATCCACATTATAACGATATCATCATTACCCCTCAATTTACGTAACGTTTGTAAACTTAATATAAAGTTTAGTCATTTAGTCAAAAAGGGACCAATACAGTAATTTATCATTAAAACCTGGTTTTAAAAGAGAAAAGCTTGGATATTAAATGTTAATTATTATTGATTTTATTACTTGCATAGGTTCCCAAAGGACTCCAATATTATGTTTTTCATTTCTTATGTTATCGATTCTTAACATGACGAAATATGCCTAGTGTATCATTATTGAATAAAACTATGACTATTACTGATGACAACGCGTAATTGATACCGATGTTAAGCTATGATCTTAAGCGCGCATATTTTTAAAAACGTGGTTCCCAGGTATGGCATATCCATTAATTACCTACTCCGTAATATGGATAATACTAAGAACTTTTATTTGTTAATAACTAAATTCAATAGTATATTTACATTTACAGATACACACATTTAAATTTACGTTATGTCCATCACATATATTTTCAAATCGTATCAAAACTTTAGATAAATGTACTCCGGTGCCGAGCCTTGGCTAATAAAGGAGGAATTATTTTCAATTCTTGCTTTTTTTTCTTCATCGACTAGCCGATTTTCCTCACTTCAATTATACCTACATTTCTGTGACTGAGTTTTGCCCTCACATTGGACAAATTTTATCTTTATCAACCCCACAAAATAAATTAATGTAGAATTAAAAGACGATCTGTCTGATTTGACAATTAATACGAAATACAATTAAAAAACGGCCTTGTGTTTATGTTTATCATTTTTATCATTCGTGTAGATCTTGGTAATTTTAAAGTTGCTAAAGAATTAATAAATGATAAAAAATATAATTTTCATTCTCTACAGAATTTCATCAAATACATTCAAATTATTATTAAGTTTAGTTAGAACAAGATTGAAGAAAAAAGTACACATTGTAGAGAACAATTTATGATAGTACAATAGTAGATAATACGATAGTACGTAGCTTTGTAAGTAAATAATATCGAACAATATTTATCCATATTTTCACAGCCGCGATAATTGCGATTTAAAAGAATATTATTTTCGGACCTATTAAAATAAACTGTGTGCACGGTTAGCCAATCAGAAGCGAATTCGATTCCCCTGTCTCTCTCAAATTTAGACACAAATAATTTCACAGTGAATTTGTTTAATTACGCGTCCAGCGGTTATTAGTTCCATGTTATTCAGGTGGTAGTAATAACATTGTTAAGTTTAATGAATCTCTGCATGGTTTCAAGAATTTACCATAATATTGGAATATTAAATTTAAAGGTGTCGTTAGTTCAAAATGTTATTCTCGTTTGTATTTAAAGTGTGATGGTGATGATAAAACCTGACTTGCTTGTGTCCATGATTTTTTAATATTTGGGACTATGATCATTCATATATGATATATCATCATAATATTTGGGACTAATGATCCATTAACTACTCAACTCATCACTCTTTTTTTTCTATATGAATTTGACGTGGTTCATTCATACTTCTATTTAGAGCCATTAATTAATATAACATTCTGATAACGGCGAATATAATGACGAAATCAAAACACGTATGACGATTATTAGGTCTACTATAAATTATATGGTCTTACTCTGTTTGTAAGATATGGAAAAAAATATAACATCACAATAACTACGAAAACCGGATTAGTACAAACATTAGTGAAAGCAAAATAAAAACGACAGACAACCAGCAAATATGGTATTGGAGAAGGATACTTGGATATCCTAGACTGAGTTCCATACTAATTCATCCATACTATACAGAACGTTCAGCGCAAAAAACAGGCAGCGTTTGTTCAATACTGTACAAACTTTTACAGTGAAATTTTTTGGATATGTGTCGCAGCGCAGCGACGATGGCCTTGAATGCATGGTGGTATCGAGCAAAATGTAACACACCAGATCACGTACGAAATCATCAATGAGATAGAAAGATCAAGGAGAGGCAACCATGAACTTTCCCCTTGACGAGTGCGTCCGGAGAACAGCTGATAGAGAGAAATGGCTACGTATCCTGTGGCGTATCGCTCATCTGCAACACTTTCGACACGATAACGATGATCACTCTGCCAAGAGCAGATGTTATTATAAAAAATCATTTCCATTTTTCCACACATTTTCCTTTTATATTGCCATTTACATTACTACTTATTTTTAATAGTAAGAAATGTCCTTTATAATTGAGAACAACAAACTTACTTGTAATTGTTTTTTTCCGAAATCAATAATAACATTTAGCTCTTTCTAAATTGAGACGACATGGTAGGAAATGTAATTTTCGGAGACAGTGTCTATTTTCATAAACATCGTCGATGATTAGTGAATGATACAATGTATTTACTTTGGCAATCATTATTATCTGTAGTAAATCCAACTTTAAACATTAAAGTTACAAAATCGAAAAAAATTAAACAGGGTCTTATAACTTGTACGATTTCCTTTGAATTATTTATCGATAATACAACCAATTAACCTTTTACTTTGGTAATCATGATTACCTCTAATAAATTCTGACAATTACAAAACCGAAAAAACGAAGCACAATTTTTACGATTTCCATTTCATGGTAAAAATTACAATCCATGACATCAGAGGTTAATCGTTTGTATTGTAAGTTAATATAAATTTATCAAATTTATTTTACTTAAATTTATTTGTTTTATAAATAGTTAAATAATAAATAGCCGATCTTACGTGAATCGTACCTGGGGCTTTTCTGCTTTATACAAAAACCATATTCTATGTATTATAGAATTTAGTTTCTTAAATATCGTTACAGAATACAATTGTAGTGTGAAAAGGACTATATTCAATAAAAAAAGGCAATAAAATAAAATTATTGTCTACTTTAATAGTTTTATGAATAAATTTTTTATATATTATCTAAAATTGCACATTTCAAAAAAAATATATTTGTTGAAGTAAAACCTGCGGAAGAGTACGAATATCGAGTAAAATTTAAAATATTCTTCGGTAGGTAGCATGTAGGTGCCACTGGTATTTTTTACGAGTAAAAGAGATACTCCTCGAACGCCATTAAAATTCAAATAGTCAGTGTCAAATTTGAATCCCTTCGAATCAGTATTTCGTTATAAACTTAAAAATAGAAGCAATTATTTTTTCCAAACAAAAATTAATTTCAGTAATTTAATTTAAATATATCTTAAATTAATTTAAATATGGTACATCCCAAGTGTACTTCTAGATAACGATCAATAACACCAGCACTACTAGTATAAGAGTACATTTTTAAGGCGTCAAAGCAATATCACTCTTAACTTTACTATCTACTTTGAATATCGTATTAATAGTAATAGTAATGCGATGTCTTCTCTGAATTTACCCACGTTGCTTTTAGTACTTTGCAAGATCAAGATGAGGTAATTTATAATATTCTCTAGCACTTCCGTCGTTCATTAGACCTTTGAGACTATACACTTTCGGTTTGTCTACAAGTGAAGAATTATATACTTAAAACACTGCATAAAATCTTTAAGAAATCATAAAAATGTTACATTTAGCGTAATATGAACATAATAAATGAATAGTCATATGAAAAGAAAGAATCTTCAAATCTATAGGCAATTAAGATTATACTGGATCCATCAAAGATCACGACCATCATTATAACTCGGAAACAAAAGACAAACGAAACTACCTATTACTATTGATGCCAAAAAATGAGATCACCCGATACGGAGTGCAGCGGTAGAGTGATGCGGAGCAGAGGAATTAGGTAAACCAGACGCCAGATTTTTAAGGAGCTCAAGTCAAACTTGGCACAGACTTCAAAAAAAACTATTAATTATTAATTAAAAGACGTGGGTATCAACTATTATCACAGTATTTACATAGGATAAACAACATTTTAAAATTTCAGTCCTTTATAGAAAGTTATTGTTTGACATTATTTTTTAAGGACAAATTAAAAGGAATAATTTCTAAAAGCGGCATTTCATAACGACTGGCCAGTAATTATGAAAGACCATCAAAGCACAGCTGTATAAAAGGTCTACAATATTTTCAGGTTCTTAGGGTTCCGTAGCTTTAAAGGAAAAACGGTACCATTATAAGATCACCTATGTTTAGATGTTGTTCACAGCCCTTTTTCTCAAAAATCGCTGGAAGCAGAAACTCGAATTGGAAGCAGAAACTTGTTGATCCAGTAATAATACAGATCAACACTAATATATTGCAGTAGCCAAAACTCACAAATATTCGGAAATTTTGGAAAAGGCATATTAAATATATGAGATATTTTTTAATGCTAATATAGTGTGGGGTCTCGTTCGAAAAGGTCTCAAAAATATTTTTTCATAATTTGAGATGTACTAAGGAATAAGAAAAAATATCATCAACTCCCCCAATTCCATATATTCCACATATTCCAATAAGAAATATATTTATAATTTTACTATTTCCATCCGATTTTCACAGGCATCACGCAAGGTGAAAACTTGATTTTTGGCATAGTAATAGATGTTATTAATCCACGTATTTTACATCACCAAATTTACTATTCGCATTAAAATTAAAAATGAAGTAAATAAAGATCGTTACTTTTTTTTCTTATTTTATATATCATTTGAAAACATACGGTATGAAGATTTTAAAAATATTTTTTTTCAAACTGAAATTAAATATTTAAAAACACTTTTTAAAAAGATACAGGAGTATAAAATTCCCTCCATGTTTTTTCCGAAACCTCAGTTGATTAAGTCTGACTGAAATATTACAAGAAAACTATGATTATCCGAGATCTTATGACTTTTGAGATGAGTACCTTTTTTACACCTGTGAAACTTATAGTAAATAATAGGCTGATATATATTTACGATGTAAAAAATTAATATTCTTAAATATTTTAATGGAAATATTATATAGGCTAAAATGTTATTAACTGCCAAAATGTGTAGAGAGCCCTCATATAAGAAGTTCTATCGTGCTTGACAGATTTTTTTCTCATTTGGATTAAGATTCTCAAAATTTTCCTTCGTAAAACTAACAGAACAATATCTTTACAAAATATAAAAATGCGGTAACAATACATTTTATTCGGGTTTATAAATGCTAGAAACGATATTTTTTTCTTATTTTTTTACATCAGCCTATATATTATTTTTTTAATTTCAAGCAACCATGAGAATGAAGAAAAACTTCACAAAAATCGAACCTGAAACTTTAATTGCAACTAATTCTAAACCATTAATATAGCAAATATAATTTCTTAGGTTCGGTACGATTAGAACGCGCACTGCAAGGGTTTCGTGGTTACACTTGGCCATATATAAACTTCAAATTTTATATCTGGCCAAGTGTAACCAACAAATAAATAAATAAACAAAAAAACAAATTCCATAGTATTACTCTTTAATTATTTACAAATATAATTTTTAAGCCGTATTAAATTGCGTAATTGACGTTTCGAGGAGATTTTTTTATTTAGTAAAAACATGGTGAAAAATGATTCTCTATACACATATACACACACACACACACATATATATATATATATATATATATATATATATATATATATGTATATTTATATATGTTTACATTTCGCTAAGAAATATTGTTCATAAAATTACATATTTTAACCCATACAGCTAGTCTCCAAAGAAGGTAAACCACAAAGAATCAAGAATAATTTGTTAAATAGGTACGTAAATCACGCTGGGATAGTTCGACATACGTTTAGAAGCAAAAATAATTGGAACACTTTCATAAACTTAGCATTAAATATATGGTCTAGTTTGCTTTTATCGTTCACTACTTGTAGACTATTTTATATAATTGTAAACTATTTTAACAATAATTTGTTAGTATTTTTTATTCAAACACAGGGCAGGTATAATGAAAATTACAGCCACGTGAGTATGACCGCTTTTGAGACCGGGCTTGTGGAACGGAGTAATGGTTAACGTCCCTCACCGTTACTTTTTTTAAATAGAATTCAGAATTTATACCGGAAATACGCATATACCTAAATATAAAAACCTGTGAAAAATTTTTAGGTATCAATTTAGCTCATAAAACAATAAGCTGCCATAAAACTGAACGTGAATACTTTAAATATGCTTTATGAAATATATCATCCTTAATTGTAAGTTTAAGTGTTGTCAAATCATGTGTAAGCGGTAAACTTATCAGTTAGTACCCGCTAAATTTCCATCTAATAAATAATTTTTGAAGCGAACTCCATATTTTTCTTACTCCTATATTTATATAGTTATTTTAAAATATAATTTGCAATGTTTTTTTTCTCGCTACATGTAAATCTAATGACTTCCGCGGCATCACTTACTTTGTCTTACTGAATGCAAACATTATATGGTTAAGAAAGCAACAGATTTTATGCTCATATCAACTAAATTTATTGAAAGAGGAATATTTAAAGGTAATAACATAGTTTAAGATTATAAAATCTAAAGCTTGCCAAAACCAGACTGTTGTAATTGGCGCATTCAGATTTTCTTTTTTTTTCATAGAACTTCACCAAGCTAAATATTTAAAATGTTTAAATCTATACACATAAAATATTGATAGGAAATACTTAATAAGAAGACATTAATTAATTTATAGCAGAATATTGAAATTGTTCACCTATCAGTTATGAATACTAATACAGTTAACTGGTATTCTTAATTTCAAGCGACATGAAAGAAACCCTGTTTTATGCGTATTCCGACACGGGCTTGGGCGGTCCTATTAATATTTTACAGTCTCCATTAGTCAATTATCAACTGTGCTTCGCATGGTTTTATGTATAAATTATAAAGTCCTTAAAATTATGTCAAATAAAATCACATCCACATATTATTGTAATGAAAAATTATTTTTAATATTTTCTTATATAAATGGTAGAAAATTCCATATTTGTATATTTCTGCTTCAAAACCTCTAATATTTATATTACTGATTGTAACGAGTAGTTGTTAAATAAGATGATTGGTATTTAATTGTTGTGACTTGACTTACTAAGATAGGACTTCTCCTACATATAAACATTATATTCATATTCAGTATAACCATGTATCACCATTATTCTTTGTATTTTTCCATTTTTTTGCAAATGATCCTCGTCAATAACATTTTTATATATTCGACTATGAGTCAGTCCCTTTTTAAACATGTTACTTTGATCGTTCCGTTTTATTTTCTGTAAGTAAAGTTTCTGTAAAAAAGTAAATATATAAACAGAATTCATTAAATCTGTATATTAATGTATAATAAAGCTATTACGCAGGATAAACAAAATCATTATTTTCAATATTTTAGTTTAAATAAAACCAAAATCGTGCTTGTTTCTTTAATCACCGATAAATGCATTACTCCCGAGATAAACTCGATACCACCGTGAATTTTAATTTATTATCCGTTTTGAATCATCTTTCAAAAATTTATGGAAGTGTACTTCAAACCTTAGAGTTTGAGAATCTTAAAACACGGTTATTAACTTACAATCGTTTTTTTTCTTGTCGCTTTTGATCTTCGTAATTTTTTATGCCATTCGACGTTTAATATCTTCGCTAAGTATCTGAAAGGGCAAGATGGTATTTAGCACGAAATCATCAAGAAAGATTAGAATGAGAAATAAAAGATGATGAGTTATCTATTTCATTGCGGTATAACGGCGCTTTCTAACAAATCTATGTAAATATCGCAAAACCCGCTGATCAATCTTTTCTGATACTTATGCTTATTATTAATTCACCTTTTTGGGTGTTCATAATATTATCTCTTTTACTAATATGCATTAAGTAAAACATACTGAATAACGTTGTCCGCATTTTTCAGCAGGTAAGCATAAGCTCTTCAAAAACTTTTCCGGAAACCGTAAAAAGAAACACTAATTTTACACGTATTAAAAATCCATTAATTACTTCGTAATTGAACGAAAGTTTATGCGTTGATATCATAATACAAAAAGACTTAATGTATACAAAAATTTATTAATTTTATTCATTCTCAAATGACACAAATATTTTTAGGTAAGGCTCATGGTGCTTGGCTGCAAACTATTTAAAGAAAATTACTTTTAATATAAATTGAACCCTCTAAAATGATTAAATTAAATTACACGCTTTCAGGCCAACTGCACTAGGATAAATAGGAGTAATAGAGTAAGGTTCTCTTTTTATAGCAGGCGTGATAAAAAAAAGTTCATTTCAACCTTATTACTAATAACAAGATGTTTGATACATCCTGAGCAATTACAACCAGAAAATAATTTTTAAAACTCCATTTGATAAAAGAATATGCCGAAAATAAACACAAATATAAATCTCAAAGTAAGTTATTTCAAATCGTATAAAGATTATAATATCACGTCACTATTATATCATCATTTTGTACTAACTTACATGAAAAAACACGTATCTAATAAGTGACACCCACAACTCAACATAATATAAAAATATATTGCGATTTCTACACCTTGAACGAAAGCCAATCTGTTGACATGTTTCCAAAAATACGCTACGTCGAAACTTTTCAATAATAAGTTTCTAGAAAACTATTTTTCCTCTTTCCATTTCCTTTCATACCGATAACCCACGCGGATAACACAATATATTTTATATTTGCCCAAATAACTCTATCACTTGCAAGATGTTTTACGATAATGTACGCAGATAAAATTGGAAAAGGCATTTGTAGGTCCATTAGAACAAAGCCCGTATTTATTTTACATATACTGTATTGCCCCTATCATTGCCGAAAACATGTTCCCGAAAGAAAGTTCGTCCTTTTGGAACGCATGTATGTATTAAGCTAATACGTGTACCAAATACTTTTCTAAACATTTGAATTATGTTGCATATGGTTAATTCGTTTGTTAGACATTATGCAATAATCTAAACATATAAGTCCGACCATATGCGTGCTGAACACGGACAGAATAGGTTTTCGTATTTGTCGATATCCCGAAATTGTTCACGCAAACGAACTGAAATAGTCCTAATTTTATTAATTTTAAACCCCAATTTTATTTAAAATTTTGAAAACTTGTTGCCCAAAAATTAAAGGAATGTGTGATATATATATATATATATATATATATATATATATATATATATATATATATATGTATATATATACTAAAGATTGTAAATGAATCCTCATTTTAATTTTAAAAGATTTGTCCTACTTAAAAGATCTCTCTTTCTAAAACCGCGTTTCTGTAACTCATCTCTCTGTAACTCATGGCGGTTCACCATGACGAAAATAAATGGGTTCCTTGTTTCATAGCGGAACCCTTTAAAGGACCAGATGGATTTTTAAGGTCAATAATTGTTGTTGTTTTTCATAGGTATTTAATTTTTGTTTATTTTTTTCATATCTAGCAATAAAAATGATTTATTTTGTAACTGCGCATCAAAGGACTATGTAAAAATAAGAAAATTTAATTAAATTAACGGAAATGAAAGTTATACGCCGTTAACCTACCAAAACCGTTTTAATTAAATCATTTTTTCTTGACTGACTTTTGCTTCTATCCTATACAGTAATAAAACATATTCTTCTGTTAGTTTTGTTGTAGATTTACCATAATCTGCTAGAGAAAGATTTTTAAATTGAGGATGCACCTTTTTTAATAAGTTTCTGTTCGCATATTTATTTCATGTTCGTTTACATCATATATATATATATATATATATATATATATATATATATATATATATATATATATATATATATATAATTTTGTGTAATGTAAAACTGTTTATAATTGACATTTCAAGATGTTAACCATCAAATGGATAAAGTAACTTAAGTCATAATTTTTTGACTAAACCTTAAATAAATATTGATATGTTGTTTCGGTGGTGATTTTATTTTACTAATTTTAGCCACCTTTGTGCTCTAACTACTGCAGTAGTTAGAGCACTATCATGCCATCATATTTACGTTTTAGCATAGTCACCACATATGCATAGTATAAACACACCGTCATCATATTTAAAAAAACTGTGAAATATACATGTGAACAAGAAAAGTTGAGAAGATTGTTGGAATAATAAATATTGTATTTAAAACATATTTGTACGTAATATCACGACATGTGATTGCTTCTAGGTAATGAATAAATATACAAAAATTAAGTTCACTTTTTTAGCTTCAACTCAAAATGATTATCCTAAGAAAAATGACATGTATTTTCCTATTGCACTGGCATGACTACATTTATTATGTATTTCTTCGTTAATGGTTATAAATATTATTTTCATATCTGTGGTCTAACGTATCGTAGTTACAAAATATTATATTACCAATATCTAAATTCACACAAATAGCAAAATTTATTTCACTTACGAAAACTATCAAAAGCAGTAAGTGCCACACACACTTACAACCTTACAAAAGTAAGCACCATATGATACAACCAAGCAAATGTTTAATATATTTATAAATTACACACAACTAACCTTCAATCGTTCAGTTATACCAATTCCATTAGGTCCGATGCACATGACAATAGAACCCAAATAAATAAATGTACACTGTACCTTTTATCTGAGCAACCAAACCTTCCTCATAGATCACTCCAGCATTTAAAATGTCGTATCAAAGCATGTCATTACTATTCTAGTTCAACGGGTGAACTTTATTAATTACTGGAAACACATTTATCAATTATTCATTGAGATTATATCAAATTGGTATTGGCGCTGATTAAAATCAGAGAGATTTTTATCAAAATATCCTAAAAATGTTTGATGCACGTGCTAGTGATATAAAACGTTGCACGTGCACGGGGAGAAATGGGGATTACCCTTAATCCTCATAATGAAATGTTTGCGGGCTCCGCCTATAACTTCGAAATTAAATCTCGTTTTCAGGAAGATGCATTCACTGTATATAACTTTCCCCATAATATACAATGAGGTAAAGTAAAGAATACACGAACTCGTTTTCACGCAGGTGATACTCGCTTCTATACTTTTACCGTTTTAATGATATGAATCAATGATATGTGCGTGACTACTAAAATTAAGATTTCTCATAGGCCAAAGTCAGGCCACGTAAGAATTCTTAGCTGTTGAATCATTTAAAGTCATATAATAAAGATCGATATCGGAAGGCTTTTGTAAAATTCATCGTAAATTTTGATGTCTTTTGCAGGAGCAAGGCCTTCAATATATTCAGGGCCAACCTTAAACTTGTAATTCAGATTCCGTGTATTTGTTTTTTCAAAGTCAATATATGGCGAGTTTCTTATTTTATATTTTTAATATAGTCCTTACATTTTCTTTCCTCCCAGAAAATAATGGTCAAAGATTCTATTTTTTTCTTTACTAGAGTGTATTTTCTGGCCCTGGTTTTCTATTCAGATCCGACTCGTGGAAAACAAAAGTCATACGCACGTTTTTATTTTGATATAAGACACAGATCTCTTGTTACTTTTTACGCGAAGGGTCAAGGAATATTCTGAGTATAATAGATGCACGTATATTATACAGGTAGTTAGGCACAATTCTTATCCCTGTGGTATTATCTCTATGCTAGTATATTCTTATTTGTGTGAATAAATTATCTGTTTTGGACATTGACTAAAACTTCATAACGTAATCTAGGCATCAGCTGTAAGATATATTAGAACACTGAGGGAGGGATCGATGCCTTATATTAGTTCCCGTGGAATTACGGAACTATTATTTATAGATGAATGTTTGGGGACATTTTCTAAACACCCGTTTGCGAGTGCTTTTTGAATGAACGTAATTCAAGCAACTAATTTCTCAAATCATGGTTTTGTATTTTCTCTTATATGTTCATAGCCTTTATATATATAGATATATATATATATATATATATATATATATATATATATATATATTTATGTATGTATGTTAGTACGTATCCATGTATTTTGAATGCAATATTTACAACCTTCGTAGAAGAAGACATTTTCCTTATTAGCTGAACTGTGATAAAATCATTGTTTATCGGAAAAAGTACGACTGTGTTTTATATTTTATGATCACAGTTTATGTTGAAGAACCTTTATTTCACATATATGATACAAAGAATTTGTAACAGTTTTTTTTATCATATCCGATTTTAATTTTCCTGGTTTTATTCAGAAAAGGACGCAAATGAAGCGAATTAGGATTAGCCTTAGACCATAACAATATTCATACACATCAAGTTATTTGAAACCGAAGAGATGACCTGATAAATGATGTAACCCTGTGTAGTGATATATGTTACTAGAACACAAAGGTAGGTATTAATTTTTTGTCAATATAAATCATCAGTCATATGATAAAAAGCAAAACTGAGAGAAATTTAGAACTATATAAAGATAAAGCCATAAAACATATGTTACCGTTTTTGGCAACACAATATTATTATCTTGTTAATCGACTGTTCCAGTAAAAATGATTTGATTCCTTTGGAACGTTTAATTAGAGTACGGTGTTAGATTTATTGTTACAATTATGTAGCGATAATCACAAAATTGGCTATTACCTACACGACAATTTAACTGTATTTACATAAGTACAGTTTATTCACTAAACGATATTAATTAACCATCTTTACCTTTTTACACATTTATAGAAATTCGTAAGTTTGTAAAATAAAAACACAAATGCAATATTAACAACTGTTTACATGTTGGTTCCTCATAAGCTGATAAATTGTGCCTATAATTTGTAACACATTTAACACCAGCGGTATAACTCTGCAATTAATAACTATATACCTCATGGAGGATAATAAAGACAGAGGCGGTTTCCCTCTCATAAAAAAAGTTTAACGTTTTTTACCATAATTAGTCTGTCGTTGCCGTTGGATAATTTTGGTATATTTCATAAAGTATATTACATTCTTTTATCAGTTTTTTTTTCCTTTTTATGTTAATAATGATTACTACAACTTTGTTAGTTATGACAATAATTTCACAATATATATATATATATATATATATATATATATATATATATATATATATATATATGTGTGTGTGTGTGTGTGTATGTATATATTACATTATCAGATATAATAATACTGAGAAAGGAAAAACGGAGACCTTATATTTCCCTCATGTGTATGACCGTTTGTCCGTTGCAGCCGTTTTTCTTGGAAACTGCTTGACGTAAAAACGTGAAATTTGGCATGGTAGTAAGAACATTAAATCGCAAATCCTTATCAGCTTACACTCAAAAAATATTCATATCAAAATTTGTCGGGAAAAGAGGACTCTAATTTTTTTTCAAATTCCAAATGCAGTATAGGTTACCAATTGAAAGGGTGTTGTTTAATTCCATATGCAGTGTAGGGTATCGTTTAATAATTTTAGATACAACATCTTCAAATGTATTCAGAAAAATATGAAAAAAATGTACTGAAAATATTATATTATAATTCCGAAAAATCTGAACCCAAAGTCCGCGGAAAGGCTGTAGGAAAACTATAGCCATGATTTTAGACGTGGTATTTTTTTCAAATATACACTATGTACGTATAGTAGGAAATATATTCATATTTTTCTATTTTCTCAACTGATTTCCTTGTAAAACTTATGACATAGAAGCTTGAAATTGGCATCGTAATGCTTCTTATAACCCATATGGTTTTCAATAACTTTTCAAAATTATTAAATATAATACGTAAATAAGGGTTAAGTTAAGACCTTAATTTTTTATAATTATATATGAGTACCATTTGCTTATTATACATACACACATATATTAAATCGTAATTTCAATAGCATAATCAATAAATATGCAAAAAATTAGAATAGAAAATTGATTGCGGATGTTACTAAATATATTTATGTTATGAAAAATTATTATTTTAAAATAGTTTAACAGAGATACTTTAATTGATACATATGGCAGATTTATTTCTAAGAGACCAAATAAAAAACCAAATTCTAAGAGTCCAATCCCACTCGACGATTGGCCGGGAATCGAACCCGGGCCACCGCTGAACGTCGCACCGTCAAAGGTTTCATGATCAACCCAACAAACCACGGCCACACCACATAATTTCCCAGCACTGGCCTACCACGTTTGCTTTACATATGATTCGAATCTATTTACCTATCTACATCATTATGAGATCCTGAACAGTAATGTGTCTATCTATTAAAGATATTTTTAAAAAATAATCGAGATTGACGGTATATGAGCTTTTGAAACAACAACGTGTTTTTAAGTTTGTTGTCTCTTTGAGTGTAATACAAAAAATAATTGAACCTATTTTAATGACATTGTATTGTTTCAGGGTATATAGTTATATTAGAAAAGCACGGTATGTATAAAATTGTTTTTCTTTTTGATCTATCTTCTAGCGTATGAAGAGGGAGTATATTTTGCATATATCTCTCATTCCGTCTGTCACGCAAATGAAGCCGCGAGGAAAACTAATACGTTAGATAAAACATCAAAAGTTATTGGGACTTTTTGGCGCTTTTAAACATGAGGGCATCTATGAGTTTTTCTATGATATTCTTAAATAAGTTTTAATTGCCTATCTTACAAAATTTGTTTGAAACTTTTTCGGGTAAAAATGTATTTTTCCAAGCAATTTTTTAACATTCTTCATTGCTAGGTACAAAAAGGTCTCTCAAACGTAACGATTTTTTAATGTAACGCGTAGATGGGAAACTGCGTTTGCGTTCATTTGAACTAATTAGTTTTACCAAAGCCGCACGAATCATTTTATAATAAATAGGGTAGAAGTTCTTTTCTATTTGTTCTTTTAATTTAGTATATTACCTTCACTGCTTATAATTTTTAACATACAGTTTATAATTAATACCTCAGCTGTAATCAATTTGTATCAACGTACAATTTTTCTTTGTAAATATTTACAAAATCGTCGACATTTTTAAGTAGCGATTGTAAAATAATTCTATGGATTGAGCTAATGGAAAATTAGAAAATCCTTTTCTTTCATTTGTGAGAACCTCGTTCATAACTTGGAAATGAAAATTAATTTTACAATATTCCCACTATTTTATATCGGAAGGCAGATCGATATCGTACTATTTATGATGGGATGTTTCAGTTATGAAATTGTTTAGTTTGTCTGGTTCTAGCTGTTTAGTTTTTCTTGTGAAATTCACGTCACTTCAAGTGATGTGACGTTTTTTGACGAAAGTAACTATTTCTTTTCAAATGCTCCTAACATTGTTTCGAATTTCTCCAAATGACATAGCTACACTTTTTATTTTCTTTATGACACGACTTGATGTAGCTTCTTACACTTGAAAACATTCAATTAAAAAAAAATTTTCAAATAAAAAACAAATGATACTAATTAAAAAAGCCGACGGACATATGATAAATGCAGTTTTTGTAATAAAGCTTAGTAAGCTAATCACCTCAATTATATTCATATCTTACCGAAGTTTACTTCCTATCCTGAAACAGTTTTAATTATTCCCCAATTCGCAAAAACTGCTTTACAATTTTCAAATCTACAGGCACAACACATGGTGCTTTCAATTTAACCGCAGAATTTAATACCGAGAAACTCCTGGTTTTTTTGGACATGGGCACAAGTGTATTCGGACTTACGAAATGTGCATGAAGATCGTCCATAATTTTTACAAGTGAAGTTGCTGAGGAAATATTTTTGTACGAATCGATAACAAAATTAAGTCTGATAAGCAAAACAATGATACTTGTACAAAAACAAATTGAAGCATATATCTGACTAAATTAAAAAAGTAGCTAAAATTATGTGTGTAAATAGATTCCAGATGTTCTTATTTATTGGCTGTTTAATAGATCATAGGATTGAGCAATTATTGATATGTTATTCAGGTTTAATTTTATTAATATATCTAAAATTAGCTTCACCAATCTGCCTGAATCTTGTAATTTCGAACAATCGATGAAACGACGGAAACGTTATTCCCTGTTTAAATATATTGCATACCGAAAGACTGTTGACGTTTTTCATATACGATATCACTTCATCTACAATTAAAGAAAAGAATCCACATTCTCTGTTCTCTCTGACTATTTCTAGTACAGTAAATTGTGTTAGAATTTAAATAATTTCACAAATTTTTCAAAAAAATGCTCTATTATTTATGCTCACGATATCTTCTTAGTGCTAAACTTTGAGCAAACACAGTGTATTACTTCTATAAGTTGGGTCAAATATTCCCTGTTCTAAATAAATTTCTCTGTATGATATAGGACATTTTGATAAGCTCATTGTAGTCAGAATGATTATATTTTAACAAAGGCTCCGATAATTTTTTTTATTTATAAAAACTTATGCTTATAATATAATTTTTATTCGGATAAATTAATTTGTTTTTGGAAAACTTTCGATTTGTAGAATAATTAATTTTGACCTTCATTCAAACGGTATTCCACCCAGGAATGGCCGTTATGATACTCAAGAAGAAAAACTTCTATTGATTTCATCAATTTTTTTTGGAACATTTATTACTGGTCTAGATTATACAGATTTCCTTGATTAGTTTGATGTGAAGAAGAGGTAGTGATAATGTGCAAAGAAGGATGTAAATGTTTCGAAGAGGATCCCAAAATTCAGATGTCCATACTTAATCCTTCTAATGATGGTTGAAGTGGCAGTTTGTGAAACGAGGCTTGCAGTAAGTATTTATTAGTTCTAAGTTTTACTTTTGATATACATGTTGTCGAAGATTGAGTCGCTTTGTTAAATCGTTTATCAGCATTTTTGAAAAAGGATTGTAAGTCCCCTAAAAGTTGAAAAAACATCATTTAAAAATGACATTTTAAAATTTTTATAGTTATTATTTATAGATTATTATAGATTTAAAACGAAACAACTTTGCTAATTTTCATTCTTAGTCATTACCAACGGGTCAAGTATTCAGAAAATATACAACGCAGTATTATATAGTAGGAATGGTCATATTTCTGAAATTGTTGATGCAAGTTAACCAAAAATTTTAATTTTTGTGGTCAAGTTTTATTGATCTATTTAAACTTAGTAATATTTTAACAATTAAGTATTGAAATTGTACAACACAAATTGTATTTAATTTCTATTAACGGAATTGTGGCATCTAGTAGCTTGATTTGATATATTTGGTGCTAACCACGATAACAAGTATAAACTTGACTGGTCGAAAAATGCGGTTGGGATTTATTTCCTGAAGTACAGTAGCCTCCTCTCCCACTGAGAGACTTCTAATTAATAATTAAATATTAACAATTTAATTAAAATATTTTCTTCTACTCTACCTATTTTTCGAACTCATAGAATTCTTTGAATAGAAACTAACAAGGGAATTAAAATTATGTTATAGCCATACAAAGCGCAAAGCAGACCATATTCAAAAAAATAATACACTTACCTGACATAAATTAGAGTTCAAAATCAAAGAAAATATGTTTTGAAAATTACACATATAATTTATGGACTTATTAAAAAAATTAAGTTTGAAATTTTACAGTCTACAGCTCGCGATTTTAATTTCAAATAGATGGTCAAAAACTAGAAATGTTACGTGTCAGTCGAAGGGACGAATTATAAAGAATTGTTGAGTGCCTATATTACTCACATTTTAAAGGAAATTATATTCGTAAGCATGATAATTATTTACATTCTAATGAAAGTAATAATAATTAAATATAGCCTACGAAAAACAAATGTTTTGCATTTAAGTTGCATAAAAATCCATTTTTCAACTGGCATTTCGATTTGCGAAAAAAATTCTTCAAAAATACATAAATAACAGTAGCGCCTAAGCTAAATGTAATATTTTAACTAGTGATACATTTAGGACATTCCTTTTTGCAATAAAGGATAAAAAAATAGTAATGCAAAATTTGTAGAATTTGAAAAGTTTTTAAAATTAAACCATTTACATACTTTAGTTACAAGGTGAAATTTAGCTAAGTTTTTATCTTTTCAAACGCTGTCATTTTCAAATTATTGAGTTAATTGTATCATTTTTCATGGATATTATATTGGCGTCTATTACACTAATAAAATAAACATTTTAATGAAGATTTCATGTCAATTTTTAACCGTTAACTAAGTTCATTCCTATTTTTTCGTTCATACTTATAATATTATTTCTTCGAAAGTCATGATTATCGATAGGAGATCATTATTGTAATAGAGACAATGGTAACGCATTCTAGTAAGTCTGGTATTGACAGAAAAGAGTCGTAAATAAATAAATTCGTGTTATATTAATACATTTTTACCGGCACGAGAGATTCTATGAGTCAAAATATTCCAGACCGCTTTATTTAAATTGTAAAATTAGTGCGATTTCAGGAATTGATGGAAGTGTATCTCTTAACTTTCATAAACTCACGTGGTATTGTAATATCTATATTACAATATAGATATTACAACATTATATGTAATACATGAAACTTGCAACATAGCATGTCTAACTAAAAAAGTAATAGTTATTATGCAATATCAAATAAACCGAGTGTCCATTGTCCCCTGTTAACAAAGAAGGAACATTTTAATTCGTGTCATTTGATTTGTAAACACACTGACAGAACGTTCTTTCGATACTGATTTACTTCATATGCGAAAACAATATACATGGAAGACATTTTTAAATTGTCGGTATTGTCATAAAATTAAAAAACTTTTTTAGTTATGAACTACGGGAATGTATCGTATTTACAATCCAATTATCGTCGATTAGTTTTAAATTTGATGGCAATGTTAAGATCACATTTACATTATTCAACATTGGTAGTGATGTGAACGACAGATATTTGATAAAGTATCCCTAGTTAATCTTTAAAATTAGTGAAACCTCGTAATGACATGTCCATTTGTCGTTTCCGTTCTTAATTAGATATTCGATTGCCAACTGTAGTCTTCGTATCTTGATACAACTTCCTAAAATCAATGCAATCAATCCTTGGGAATGTATTTGTATGATGCCAAAAAACTGTTGAAATTCAAAGGTCAACAAACCAACAAAATCTGACGTTATAATATACGAGTAGAAATACTACACTACAAAAAACACGCTTCATATTCGTTCGATAACTAATAAAAAAATCGTATGGAAACATATATAAAATTAATTTCATGAAATTTTTGATTCGAGTTAAGTAACACATTAAACATTTTAATTGACGGTTTTATTCAAATGCTACCTATATTTTTTGAAGAACAAATGATTGACTAATTCGATTAAGCATTGCACAGCACTTTGAAGCTTAGTATTTTTCAGACTGAACACAGAACTAAAATTATAAAAACTAGGAGGTTATCACAGAGAGACAGACAGACTAATATGATGAAATTATAATTGTTCTTTGTTTCATGGCGGAACACTAGCTGAGTAAGGGAACAAAATTAATTACTATTTTTTTCTGTGTTACATTCATCGAGTGTAAAATAATAAATCCGCATATAAATAAGCTAAAATACAAGTCGTAATACTTAAGTAAAAAAAGTTTAATAAACACTAAAATAACATAATTCGCACTATTAAGCAGGGGGAAAACTGTGTTTAATTCCGCTTTTCAAGGATAATGGGCCACAGTTTGAGACAAAAGATCTTTACTTCCTTTTGTTAAATGAAAATATTGTAGGGGATTTAAATGATTCGAGGAAAATATTTAAGCAAAATATGTAGCTTATTTGCTGACAGCACGTTGGCTATGGTTGAAAGCTAAAAAGGTCACACTGTACTTTAACTGTATCTAAACTGAGTCTACACAAAGCGAAACTTTATTACATTTACATCTCGCATTGAGAGAAACTCGGTTAAGAAACTTGCTGCGAAAGGCAATATTGCTCACGATAGCACTTGTTTCTATTCTATGCCCGGCAAGGGCGTAAAACAATATGAACAATTACTGACCTCTCCGGTTTAGAAACCATTATTCGGCTTACCAAGTTTATATAATACAATTCTACTCCTGAATAGAAGTCTACAGCCATTCGTAAACATCAAGTAGATGTTTCTTAAATTATCTGTTATAAACAATATTTCTTATAATGATTAATTAACTTACATTTAATTATTAGATGTAACAATTTAGACATGGTCAGATTATGAATGTTCCATCAATGATTCAATAGATTCCAGTATGAAATTTAAATAACCACTGATATTATTGGTACACCCTTTTGTTTTATTTTTTTTATATTCCACAAGTTAAAGGCATTCCTTGAATATTGACATTTTTATTGAGTCTTGTGTTTCACATCAGCGTACACAATAATATTATCTTACTGAAGATAGTTTCTTTTTATGTCTATAAAAAAATAAAAAAATGGATTTTGAATGCTTCCTCAGAAATGAATATTTAATTTTCTCTGATTTCCTCATCTTTGAGGTAATCAATTTCATTTTCATCGTATTTCGAAAAGTTTCTAACACTAAACGCTTTTGTTTTTATATTAATGCACATCTCGTAAAAAGTTGCCCAAAATGATAATTACGATGCCACATATAGATATTTTTGGTGTTAATATGTGTAAATTTGCACTCTTTTTCCACATATTGAATAAAGCAATATGAAAATATCCGAATATCATATAATATGAAAATAGCTGAATATGAAAATAGAAAATAGGTGAATACGAAAATATCTGAAAATCATATATTGGTAATTAATGAGAATAAATTAAAATATCTCAATATTTCATTCTTGTCATGTACATACTAATGTCTTATCCGATACTTGTTCAATTTATACTTACCCTTTTGTAATCATGTATGGGTAAGTATCGAAATATAGACAAATGTTTATAAATAAATCAACATTGTACTACGTTTAGATATCGCAAGCGAATTCGGATCGAATAAAGTTACGACGATAAATTAACTCTCACCGAGGAAGCTACTTTCTACACGATCTGTGTTTGCATATACATACGACTATATGTTACGTGTCGATAACTGTAAGCTGATACACGTAACAAAATCGTTTCTCAACATCAGCTTATACATTATTTGAGTGAAAATTTTCCTTTATTTTTCGCAGATGCTTTGCATTGCTTTTGAATCTAAAGGGGCTTTTGAGACTTAGAATTTTTGTTCAGTTTTAGCTCTACATTCAATGTCGCATGTGAATAAGGTAAGAGACAAGTTGTAATCCTATAAATATTTAGTAAAAATTAAAAGATTACTATTTCACTATCGAGGGAGAAAACTGAATATATTTGTGACACTTTGAGATATTAAATTTTTATTTAATTTTCAATAATGACCCTGTCCCTTTTCTAAGCCACCAATGTAGTTTCATAATTCTCTACGACATTAAAGTTAATAAAGAGTTTTAATTTGAAAATTCATTGCAATTTATATATTAGAACTGCAATATAATTACAGTTTATTAGGTTTCAGGGTACTCTCATGGCTCTGCCTTTCCTGCAACAAAAGAAGGTACAAGTACTAGTTTAAATATATAAACAAACACACATGATATCGTATATTTGTATCTTCTTACTATTAGAAGTTAGGATGAATATTATAGTCGGATATTGTACCTATTTCATAAAAAGTAATAATAACCATAGAAAATTCTCAGTAACAACGACGCTTTCGATCGTACCCTATATCATGGTTGTAATGCAGGGAGCCATGAAATAACGGAATGTTGTCTGAATAGGAGTCTATTAGACAACATTATGTTAGCCTGGAGCTGCAATAGAGGTATACACATAATCCTGCGCTAATTCCAAAAATGCAAACATTGAAGAATGCATGCCCGGTTGTAACTAAACTGATAGAACAGAGGTTGATAAAAGCGAGTATTGATAAAATATAGTACGTATAAAAAATCAAAAACTCAGTAAAAAATAACAGTACAAAACAGCGGCCGGGTTGTGATTCAGCGAGTATTAAACCAAGACTTAGCAATCGCGAAAAACATTAATCATACAGTTTCTACCCGACAGCTACGGAAAATAAATGTTGACCGCAGTTTTCCACATTTCATATTCTTTTCAAAGTTATCACATCTAGTTTCAGTGTACGGGTCCTAACAATACACAAAGGGCAATAACTTTGATAATATCAAAGTATTTATTGTATAACAAATTATAATAGTTTAGCGTTTTATAATTTGGACGGATAAATGTTTTTTTTTGTTTCCCTCAATTGGCTCTACGTAAATTTAAAAATTTACCGACTTCAGGTAGAAAAGTTACGTTGAGTATTTAAAAATGTTTGTACTATATTTTAATTAGACATAAAAACAACTTGCAATTTGATTTTTTTTGTAAATTTTTCAATCCTTATTTTCAATCAAATTCTTCAAAAAAAAAAGAAATATTCACTGTATCACCAAAGACTTCATATCATTGTATTGTTATTACATAATTAAATATTTATATGATTTTTGAAAAGAATTAAAATTTGTTTTATATATAAAAGTATGCATTCTTATAGACATTTAATAAATTTAAATCTATCCTCAACTTGTCACCCAGTTTTCTCTAAGATTTTTTACTTAATTGTTTTGAAAGTTGAAAATGTTCAATTCTAAATGGCTAATATTTCCTCAAATAAATATGGTCCTTACAAATTACGGTAGAAGAACGGATCCTGATGTCGTTATAAATGATCTTTAAATGCTGGATGACGATTCCACAAGACGAGCAATATCTTGTAATGTTTTTAAATATCGTAACGTTCTTCAGTCTCGGCTATTACAACAAAATGTAGCCAACGCAACGAAAATTCATACAGTATAATTATTTAATATGCTATTTGAAGACAGTAGGAAAAATAAAACGCTAAATAACGTACACTTTAATAAAATGACGGTGGATAGTGAACCAATTTTTTGTCTAGTATTCTTCATCCCTTCACCCACTGTGTATTTGGTACTAGATAAGCAATACGTAACTCTTGGATATATATATATATATATATATATATATAACGTGAATAAATAATAAAATTGAAATACTCCATAAAATCGAGATAATATCGTGCAAAATAATTCTATGGCTTTTAAAGAGCATTGTATATGCATAATTAAAACTATGACAGTAAGGTTTAGAAAGAAATATAAGATAATAACTCTAAAATGTTTATGTATTTCTAAAATTAATTTTAACGTATTTGAAGATCGACATATATATACGCGGCGTACCGTATTAAATACAAGAGTCAATCAATATAAGCACTGTATAGCTAAAACTAATATATCCCTCTTATTAAAATAAAGCGGTTCTTACAAAAACCTTCCAGAGAATACAAATAGAAGTTCAGAAATTATGTTAAATCAAGTAAAAATGTTTGCTTCTTTATCTTTATCTTTAATCAAATATAAAATTTACTTTGTTCGTTATTTTCCTCACCCAATTTCTGGGAATTAGGGTCAAACATACCGTTCTCGGTATACGTGGTGCTGTCTGCCCCTTCATAAACAAAATTTCAGAAATTGAATTGTGTTTACGACGTCATGGTTAGGAGATTTATTTAGTTTATTACCTGAATATATTTTCGTTAAAAGGTTACCAGGGATTCGTTAAATTAAACTGACGCCGAACAGTTTGGTTGCCATCCATATATAAACCTACGATTGATCTTACCCGGAAACGTAGAGAGATCGCTGATCATCATTTCGAGTAATTACATGTAACAGTGATAAATATTAAGGGCTAACCGTTTTTTCTCTTTTTTAATTGTCACCGTACTGTGTTAGGTTGATCACAAAGCGAGTTACCTTTGACGGCTCGGCTCATTGCGGGGATCCTGGTGCGATTCTCTACCGCTCATCCAACGGGACTGATTGTAAGAGTTGTAGGGTTGGTAGTAAGAGCTTTCTTTCATAGAAATAAGTACACCATATGTAATTATATATATTAAAGTACGTAAATAAATAAAGGTATAAATACATAAATAGTTGTAACAATTGTGACTTTAATCATGGTTAACTAAATTAATCAATGTCAATCGTAAGTAATTCTAACAATTAGCGTAAAAATTATTAAGAACCCTTTTGTACATAATTCTATTATTATACCTATTTACCTAGCAATATATTTAAGAATTTTTTCACAGTTCCTAAAAAGCTAATAAAACATGCGACTAAGTCATTTTAAAGTACGTTAATAGTAATTACGGGGTGTAATTTGTTTTATATATACTACGAGTAAAACTGGCTTACGGCCTAATCGCTTATTTAACGATATATCGTGCTGAAGTATTAAAAAACATAAATATATGGCTGTACTTTAAATGCAACAATTGCGAATTTCGCCATTGTCTCAGTAGTTTTCATAACCTTTGAAAGGAAAAGTTGTTCATAATGTGGAGAGTCACTTAAAGTTTTTTTAACTTAAAATTCAAATTGAAATTCTGTATTGTTTTAGGGTTAATATTAAAATAAATCAACAAGATGCTAGAAGATTAGTAAGTGTACTAGAGGCATTTAGTTAATTTAATATTTTTAAATTTATAATTTCAAAGAAATATTATAATACATTTTTTTACAACATTTGTTTTCCACGCACAGTGATTTTGAAATAAATAAAATTATATAGTTAAACTTTATTATCGAAAAAGATTTTAATGTTGTATTAAATATGTATACATACCCTTTAAGATTTTAAATAATCTCCACGATATAAATGTATTGTGTATTACGATCTTAGTAATAATGAAGAAAATGTTTAGTTTCCTCGTATAAGTAATATGATCTTCGAAATAAGAGTGAAGAAACAAAAATCCTTTTTTGTTTTTTCTTATGTAATGTGGTAGCAAATAGCTGATATTAAATATAATAAATAATTCCTCTTATGAGAAGAAACAATATTAGAATTCATCCGGAAATGTGGAAATAAGAAACAAAACATATAAACAAACTGTTTTTGTCGATCGATTATATACTTACTTGACTGAATTATTGAATTAGTAAACAATACAAACTTAAAAATTTCTCATTATAAATCCTGTGTTATAAGATATATTGGTTATGTTGAATATTTAAATAAAACAGTTTGCCATTTTGTATTAAGATAAACCGCAATATATTGAATGTTATATATTATTCCAAATATTTCACGAAATACATATTATTTACCAATATTCACTTAGCGAAACAATTGGAATGATATTGAGAATATCACTGGGCAAATTGCTAAAAGCTAACCCTTTTTGAACGCAAAATAAGAAATATTAATTTCACACTTATTAAAAATGCATTAATTAATTCGTAGTTAAAGGAGAACATACACAACGTTACCGTTGTATCTATAAATTTAATGTAAGGTTGAACGTTGGCAAATTTTTTAGTCCTTAATAAAATAAAAATTTTTGAAGCGAACTCAGGTATGTATGAAAGAATGCAGGCTAGCTATAAGCCATTAAAGCAAAATTATCTTAAATTTCAAAAAATCTTTAAAAAGAATTCATACAATGTTTAGAACAAAAATTACATTAAAAATATCCAGGTCAAACATATAATACTGGGATGTTATGTATTCGATTTTTATAAGTAGGGAGATAAAAAAAAATCTTTGTTTAAAAATTGCAAATCATAGTAAAATGTTCAACATAAACTTACCAATGACAAACAGTATATAATTAATAATAAGCCACGTGACAAAAGATTACGCCGACATTAAACACAAATATAAGTCTTAAAGTAAAGATACCATGTCACTGTTCTGTATATTGCATTTTACAATCACAGAAATATATATTTATGCCACCCAAGTCTAACCTAGATAATAAGCAAACATCAATGATCAATGACAACCACAAATCGAAATAATGTAAAAATATTTTGCTATTTCGAAACTTTGAACGAAAATCAACTCGTTGACAAGTTTACAAAAATACATTACATGAAAACTTTTCAATAACAAGTTTCTACAAAACTGATTTCTTTCCCTCTTTCCATTTCTTTTCACGTCGAAAACCCGTGCGGAAATCATAATATATATTATATTACCACATATCACTTAGAAGACGTTTTACGATAATGTATATAGAGCAAACCGAAAAAGGCTTTTATTTGTCCATTAGCAACAAAGTCCGTATTTGTTTTACATTTCATATATTGCCTCTATCATAGGCGACATCAAGTCCTCGAAAAGAAAATTCGTCGTTTTGGGCTATATCTGTATATTATTAGTAAGGTTCGAATATTTTTTTAAGTGATTTAGTTATTTTGCAAATGCCATTATTTTGCATGCATTAGCATATAAGATGTTTCAGAAGGCGGAGCACATACTGCAAGTTACTTTAAGACTTAATACTTCGCAAAATTAGCTGAAGTTTTTTTTGTTTCTTTACTGCATTTCAACAAAAAAAAATGTAAGTATATGTTGTATTCGCTTGCTATATTATGCATTATTGAGACCATGTCGTTATTATAAGTTTTTGTAAATTCTCCGGTGTCGTAAAAGTTTCGTTAAAATAAGGTAAATAATTGTATAGAAATTTTAATATAATACAAAATTTTAAATTGTACAATTGAAATGAAATTGAAACTATAGGACATAATAAATACTTGCTTTTCGAATTTTGGCTTAGCAAAAGTTTTAGGTTGTTTCGGATAAATAATAACTTCTAATCAGTGGAATGTTTGCTGAGTTGCTTATAATTTATATTCATATTTTAATGACTGTATAATATGTAAATTGTTTTCACCTACGAATCCTCCCAAAATCACTAATCGCCATCACATTATCAAACTTAAGGGAATTAAACAAATTCAAAGTAATTCTGTACCCCAAATTTGTTAAAATTAAAAATTTACCAAATTTCTATTGATTGCCTTGTCTTAATATCATTAATATATAAATATTATAAATCCTTTTGAAGTGCTTAATGCTCTCATATTCACTTTTTTTTTATATTTATGATACAAAATATTAATATTAAATATTTTTAAGTTCTCTGTTTCTGTTGTTGGGTATAAGAAACATTTTAAATGTTAAATCATATGCCTTTTTGCAGTTGAAATTGATCGAGTTAATTTAATTTAACCATCAGCAAAGTGATGATACCACTCTCGAATGCAGAAATAAAACCTTCTTTATTCTTAAACTTTTATTTTTATTTCTTTTTATATTTTACATACTACGAAGGATATAATCATATAATTTTCATTGAGGTCATAACATGAACCTTTTGAAATTTTCACATTCAAAGACCCTATATTGTATAGAAAACGGATGTTCCGTTAAGCAAACGATACAATTTTATCCAATTATTCAGAATACAAACAACAGTATCGATATCTGACCACCGTAATTCTGCACGGAAAAATGTCGATTACACAAGAAATGAAAAATCAATTCTGAGTTCGTTATTGGAATTAAAAGTGTCGCACGTAAGATATCATTCTATGTAATCTCACAGTTTTTGTTAGTATATCTGAGTAAATCATTAAAAATATTACTATTACTTGACAATTGCTAGGTTGAGTCTTAGTAGCTATGAAATAATGGCAACGTAAAGATAAATCCTGCAGTGTTAAACCTAAGTATTTATAGTTTTTTTTAATTTAAAAACAAAACGGGTAGAAAGTTAGACTGAGCTGGAATAAAAAAGGTAATGCTTGAAATTAAACCACGTATAATGCATTAAATATTGATTCAAAGAATTATGATAGAAATTTGGGCTAAATGGTTTCATTTTCAACTTTCCATACGGGAGATAAGATTTAAAAAAAAAAGAAAGAAAATTACTCCAGCCCCTCAATGTGGTATAATTTTTTTTTTACTAAGGATAAATAACGTAAACATAAAAACAATAATGAATAATGCCAAAATTATAAATCACAAAAAATTCTATGAAAATAAAACTAGTTCTTGAAATATCAATTTTAAGTTAACAGCTTACGTCAGAGTTAAATATTTATATAAAATTCGGTCTTTGAAATTAGATTTCAAGTTAATAATTTTTTTAATTCGTTCTTCTAATTCTTTCAAAATTTCTCATTGTTCATTGAAATAAGATAAATACTTATATAAAAATTTTAAAATTACTATTGATATGAAATTTAAACATTTGTATTAATGTAACGTTTGGTTTTGATTTAATTTTATTATTTCAAATGTAGTATACATTTGAAATAATAAATACTTGCTGTTCAATAGAAAGTTTTAGGTTGTTTCGGATGAATAATTACTTTTAATCAATGGAATGTTTTCTAAATTACGTATAATTTGGCTTCGTGTTTTAATGACTATGTAGATATAGAGATAAGAGAGAGAAATATATATATATATATATATATATATATAGAGAGAGAGAGAGAGAGAGAGAGAGTACACAGATAATATTGGCCTGAAAATACTAGGTTTTATTTGGTTTATTGTCAATTTAGAATTATTATGCTACGCTCTTAGATATTATTAAGTTTAATACGCATGTCTTCGTTAATGGTTATAAATATAATCATTTTCTTTTTTGTGCTTTACCTACTGTAGTACCAAATATATCACAATTACAAAATATTATATTGTCAATGTTTGTAATGATAGTTAAATTTTATTTCTTTTACCTACGAAACCAATCAAAATAATTAAGCACCATATATTAGTGTTTAAGTACAAGCCATATCACGGGAACAAACTGAATAACAATGAAGTAATGGAAAGTGGCTATATTTTATGACTATAGAAAAAGAATAAAACTACATTTGGTGAAATTTTATTGAAACCTCTAAACTAATCGAGGTGTGGAAACAATCTAAGACATTGTATATACTCAACATTATATAAATCTATACCACATCTAAGTTAGCTTATTACCGTGACATTTATAGGAAGTTGATTTCTTTAAAATCTATTTCTAAGATAATACCACCTCATTAAAATATAAAATAAACACAAATGGAGATCAATGATGTTAAAAAAAACTTGAAATTGGAAAGGGATGTTCGATTTGCATATTAGATTATAACACAGATTTAAAATATTAGAAAAAGATGACACATTACTACAGTAAAACCGTAATTAAAAGACGGAGCCTATCAAAATATATAAATATTTTCATATAGACCTAAACTTCAATTTTATTTGTAGTATTATTTAGGACAACTGAAAACGTTTTGTGCCTTTATTTACGTTTATTTAAAATTGGTTCAAATTTTTTTTTTTTTTGTGGCATTTAATTATTAAAACAAAATAAGCTAAATCCCAATACAATATGTTATTATTCTATATTACTAATAAATGTAAATAATTTAAACAATCGTAATAAGGAATCCGTGGAAATGGTCGCCGACGACGAGGGAAGGGAAAGTAGACTTTCATTTGGCGTGTCGAAGTGTGAATATATATATTTGTTATTAATTTTCCTACCTTTGTAATGGTATATTACAGTCAAGTAATTCTGAATTATTGCTTTTGGTAAAATTAGAACGGAGTTTACGTGGTGTTCACATTTTTTGCAATTAAATATTACATAAAAATTATTTTTAGAAAAAATATAATAAAAA
This sequence comes from Druceiella hillmani, assembly GCA_039881145.1. Taxonomy (NCBI): domain Eukaryota; kingdom Metazoa; phylum Arthropoda; class Insecta; order Lepidoptera; family Hepialidae; genus Druceiella; species Druceiella hillmani. The sequence continues at coordinate 15,744,748 of JAYKKI010000038.1, read as the reverse complement.
CATAAACACACACACACACACATATATTTATACAAGAGATTTTAAAATATATCTATGGTCATAGAAACAGCACATATTTCAAGAAACAATTATTTCTTAATCGAAATATTTATGAAATTATCATTTCCATATAGTTTTTAAAAATTTTCTATATATATGTATATATATATATATATATATATATATATATATATATATATATATATATATATATATGTATATATATATATATATATAGTTAGTTAATCAATGTTTGTCGGGTCACCAGAAATTGTAAGATCCACACCAAAGGATAATAAACAATGTGTAATTGATGAAAGTTCCAGGATACGATTTTAGAATATATAATCGTTAATATTTTCAATTCACTACATCCGATGTGCAATTGTCAATAGATATAAATTTGAAATAATGTACTCTGTATTGCTGCCGTCAGCAGGTTTGTTCCCTTAAAAATTTACACAGTGGACTATGTTACTTTGGTTCCCAATTTTTAGGTGCATCTGTTTGAACCAATTTCTTTGGAAAACTATAAATAAAGAATAGACAGTCGATTTATTCAGGAAAGATACGAAGGAGTTATACAGAAAAAATCCTTCGGTATAGTTTTTCTTATACACCGAAGATTTTACATATATACCGGATACATTTGTAGGATTGACTTACCTGAATGAAGCTACTGTCAAAAAAACTTTAAATTATATAACGTAAAAGGAAACTTGAAAACGGTCTTAAAATAGAAATTATTCATCTGATAATAAACTATTATATACAAAGATGGTAAACCTGAAAGTGATAATCGGGACAAACTTGTACCATCTTAAAATCCAAATTAATCTTAAATGTTCCTGTTGAACAAACGTAATATTAAAATAAATCGTCGTTGTGCTCTTATAGGGATATAATTATGAAATTTTAAAATTACTTCAAAACATGTAATCAATAGATGCATGTTTATTTTTAAAAATCATTTCCATCGTTAAATAAACTTGGTTTCAATAAAACTAAAAGCCTAGTTTCTTATGAAGTGTCAAATGGCAAAGAAAAGTATAAAATTGATAATTTTACTTTCATTTATTTTTACGGTAAAAATTTATTCCACGCCCCTGTGTTTCCACAAAGAGGTTAACGACTTACAAAAATTCATAGCTTTAAAAGTGTAAATATGAAATGTATAGGCTGCTGGTGTGTAAATACAAAATTCGATAATGTTTTAAAACTGAAATATTTACAAAATTATAACATATATTTAAGAATTAATAACGAGAAAATTACAAAAAGCAATTGATGTCATATGTTACGTACCCGTGAAATGTAATATCTGACAAATTCCTGTATGAAGTGCTATCACGCCTATAGTCACAACATTTACCCATTGTGTGAAATAATTTTTAAATAATTAAATTATATGGACCCAAGGAGATAAAAAAATTGTTTCGACTCACCACGATCGGTGTTTGAAACGAAAATACGTATATGTGTGAATATATCTCACGCACACGCATAAACTCACTTCATTTAAAAAATGTCAGCTACATAAGTGTACGACGTTTTATGAGCTGTAAAAATAGCTTTGAACTTCAGATGCTGATAACAATTTTATGGACAAAATAGAAGAAAACCGAAATGCAGCAAGAAATTTAATATGATATTTAATTACATTTTGCCTACTTCAAAAATCAAACACACTAACATACGATAATGTACTTATGTAGCATTGAGAATTTAATATATTTATAAATTATTATATACCAAACTCGGCGCTCGTTTAATATTGGAAAAAAATGGTTTTCATTTCCCATTTTTCACGCGCCGTTAGAACCAAAATAAATGTACGCCGCGCCTCATCTTTCATCTGAATAATCAAGCCTTCCTCATAAATTACTTTTATATTTAAAATCTCGTATCGAAACACGTAATTGCTACTATCGTTCGTCAGATGAACTTTATGAATTATTCGAATCCAATTTAACGCATATTCATTGAGATTATGCGAAATTGATAAAGACGTTGATGAAAATAATAATGTTTTTTATCAAAATATCCTAAAAATTTTCAATACACGTGCCAGTAATATGAAGTGTACTCGATGTGAAGGAGAGTTTACTGGTATTTCTTCTTATGAAATGGTTGTGGAGCTTTGTTTCTAATATCAAAATTAAATCTCATTTTCAGAGAAGTACTTTGTAGTGATCTTCCAAACCAATACTGTGTATGTAAATTTCTACATTGTATACAGGCAAGTAAACTAAAGACTATGAGATCACATTTTTACATAAATGAACGTATGGAAAAATACATGAACGTATAGAAGTATACTAAAAGAAGTGAGTATACTTCTATATTGTTTCCCTTTCTAATGACACGGATGAAGTGAGTGGTAAGTTAAATTAGGATTTTTTTATAGACCAAAGTTTGCCACGTAAAAATTATTGGCTATTTAAAAATGATATATCAGAGATCTATATCGGAAGGTTATTGTTACGTTTATAAAAAAATTCAACTACTATTTCACGAGCATAATGGTAACGATACATAAGACAAATCGTAAAAGCATAACCAATATTTCGAATATTTTTTTCTTTAAAGTGGACTTAGAACCGTAGTTTAAAATGTATTTTAAATATATTGTATTATATTTAAATTTTTTTAGAAAATGTTGATCGAAAATTCTATTTTTCTTTTACTAGAATATAATATACATTCCTGGTATTGTAGCAATATCCGCTTCATGGAAAACAAAATTCACATGCACTTTCTTATTTCGATAATCCACTTATTCAATCTGGTCACTTGAGCAGTTGTAGAATGTTCAGAGTGTAACAGACGCATATCTCACAATTAAATGAAACTACGTGATGTAGTATTATTTCTACTTTCTTTAATTTCTTTACCACGACCTAGGTTTCGTTGTATTACAACATCTTCAGGTGGCATATTAGCAAAGATTAACTCTTAGGAACAACCAACAGCATTTATATGTTTCAAACACAATAGCGGAAGCCTGGTTTGTGCGGATTTTTCCATTGCTTATGTTAGTGAGTTTATTACAGGGGCGCAGTGTAGGTTTTATTGTATTTCCGAGAGTTATACAATGTACCAGTATTTTAGTCAGGGTAATAAATTCAATTGTTGTTATTATGTGAAGTTATACAATGCAAACTTTACGGTGTATGTAATAAAATTAAATAGAAGTTATTATCGATAATATATTTACACAAAAACAAGGGTATTTGAAAGTAAGGACAAGGTAATACACTAATTCTACATATCTCCGGTTTTGTTTATTCATATATTTATTTATTTATTTCTTTTAATTTTTTTTTATTATATATACTTAAAGTTATATGTGTATTTGTGCTGAAACAATTTCCAGGGTACTGTAGTATCAGTGTTGTATATTTATATTATATCTAGAAGATATTAAGAATGGGTGATCATATTATATTTAGTTGTTCATTTAATATATCAACCTTGGTATCTTTTTCATGTCTGTTTATTTCTAATGTTTCTAGGATATCAAGTTTATTACTGGAAACCTGGAATAGACTGGATACCTGGAAATTGTTTCAGCACAAATACACATATAAATATAAGTATATATATATATATATATATATATATATATATATATATATATATATATATATATTTATATAATTTATTGAGTAACGTGCTACAACATTTACTTTTATTTATTCACCTTAAATATGTAGAACTAACAAAGAAAAAGGGAAACGTAATTTGAACTGAGTAAAATATATACTGCAAAATGTAAGTCGTAGAGAATAGGCAATTTCTCTACACCCATTTAAACGGACTCATGTCCATCGAAATCGAACGTATATAATTCCTTCATAACGACAATGACCAAATGTTTTATTACGTCGGGTATAGAAATTATTGATCATCCGCCATATAGCCCTGAACTCTCATCATGCGATTTCCATTTATTCCCAAGATTAAACGATTTTTATCTTTCTAGCAAGGAATACTATTCGCGGACGTCAAAGTTGCGTTGAATGCACTGAAATAGCTGTGGGAAACACGTCCAAGAAAGAGTGGCCAACTTCTTCTCTCAGCGGTTCCATCGAAATAAATTACAAATTTATTAATTGATTGTGTTTTCGATATTCCAAAAACTTTCAGTGTTACTTCTCGTTGTTGAGTGTTAACCCCGTATCGATTCAGTCAAACAGAAAAGCAGAGAGACAATAATAATGTAGTAATTAAAAATATATGAAAGAATCTATTTATGGGGTCAAAAAAAATGCAGAATTCGAAACTGCTAATGGAAATAAATAGTAAAAACAACTTATCATGTGGGAAATTAGCACAAAGATAAAGAGTAAAATCACAATCGATTTTTCACTTGGTTTTGCCCTTCACCCACCTGGCGTGAACAAATTGTTCGCCAATTTTCGTTTCGCCCATTATTTGAAAAGTATAATTTCTTATATGGATATAATAAAATAATAACAAATAACTTAACTATATTTGAAAAATAATGGTGATAAATATACATGCAAGGTAAAAATAAGTTAGAAAACGATTTCGGCAGAAGAGAGCCAGGTTCTGCGATTAAAGTAAAAAACCAGACAAATGTCGGTCGAAAGACGTACTAAGTAGGGTCCGTGATTGTCCTTATATCTTAAAATTATTAATTGAAGATAACTGAAGTAATTTCAATTGACATTTTTTTAAATACTTTTACTTTTTAATTAAATACTCGTAGCGTAGTATTTTTGACTAGTAGCTAGTGGTCGTCATTTGATTCGTTGGTAGTATTAAAAATTTGACTAAATATTAATTGAGATCTCCTTATGAACCGCCATATCGGAAAAGTTTGTACGTACAGGTTTGAAAATTAGAAACACATGTATGAAAGGACATGATGAAATTTTAAAGGCCCTTTTCTACCATAAATACTAAAAAAATATAACTCTAAATACATATGAATAATAGCTAAAAATAGCCAAAAATGTATTTTTTATTAATTCAAAAATATAGCGTTTGTTTTTATGGCCAATTGGAGTTTCACCTAGGTGTGAAAGTGTAAAAACTTTACTAATAATATTTAAAATTTTGTACATCAAATTTTTTATTTAATAAATTTTTTTGTATTAATTCATTTTTTATCAAAAATAAGATAGCTATTTCATATATTTCGAAACCAAAAAAGAAATAGACTTTTTCACCTGAAAAATGTTTTTTATTCATATTTAAAAGATTATTATCTTTGAAAATTCACATTTGTTTAAATTAAAGGCCATTAGTTTACGATAGATTTATAATAATAATTATATATTTTACTGAATAATATATATTTTATTGAACTGATTAAGATATAAGATTCAAAAAATTCAACGTCCGAAACGAGTTTTTCATGTTTGATAATAATTAATACTCTCTACTTTATGGCTTCCATTAGGGATTCGTTTAGTTTAGACAGTAAGTTTCTATGAAATGCAAAATACAGACTATTAGCTTTCACACACGTTTTGCTTGCATGATAAAAGGAAAATTTTGAAAAGTCTTATTTTTAAGGAATGGGTATAGATTTGAATGAGGCCAGCTAAGTAGTTACGAAATAAATATTAGTTTCAATATAATTTTCCAAACCTTTGATATTTTTATTATGGTAAGGCACTTCGCACGAATTATGCAATGGTAGTCTAGAAACATGTAAATAGTTAATTCATAAAATTTGGCCCGCTAAAAAAAGGTATTACACTAGTTTTAGAAATTAAATTAATAGCAGCGCAGTGATTTTTTGGTGCGCATGCACAATTTTTTTGAATTTATATTCATTACTTTGCTCTTATTATAGACAGGGTTACTATATATAGCCTACCTTTTAATATAAAATATATTTTATATAACTAAATTGGGTTGTTCAAGCGTGAAATAAAGACGAAACAAAAGTTATTATTATATTGGTAGGAATGTTACATTCAATAAAAATATTATGAATTTACAGTACACTCGACATATTTCGGATATTTGATCCCAAGCCAGATCTCCAGCCACCAACGTTGTCAAATAACATTGTCCAGTTTTTAATATTTAAATGACTTTCACCATCTCTAGCAGCTTTGAACATATAGGGTTAATAGTAAAATTCTATGATCCAATGAAATTAACAAAATGCGATGAATCATCATCTTATTTCATTGATCGCAGTTATGATAAAAATATGTAAATTCAAATATTAATGTTTGTATGTTTGTATAATGTAAGTCAGTTAAATTTAACTTTTATAAGCGCATGAAGCTTAAGACAGTAAATAGAACCATAAAACTGACTATTGTTAACTAAAAAACTTAATTGTATTTGTAATTAAAATTTATTCGTTGAACGAGGGTAATGAACGAACAACTTTGCATTTATAGAAATTCATTAATATGTAAAATAAAATTAAAAATTAAACATTCTCAGACTGTGAACTCCGTCTATATGTTGCCTCTTTATACGCTGATAAACTATACAGATAACTAGTAACATATTTCACACTATGCGTTTAACTGTACAGTTTGCAAGAAATTTTCCAAATTATATGGTGGAGAATGACATACATAGGGAGACTCTGAGAAAACCAATATTTACGTATGTACCTTACTGCTGCAATTAGGAAATTTAGTATATTTCCAATATGGAAAAAGAAAAATAAGTAAACCTACAAGGGTTCTTAGCTGTTTAATTTATAGTTTATAGCGTGTTGTATTTCAACAGAATTCACTCACTTTATTTTCTCTAACGTTTTCCTAATCACACGTGGCGGGTCTAAATGTTTGTAAAATAACTTAGGCTTTTGTCACTTGGAATGTTAACTTTCCACGGTTCCCTAATTGATAAGGAATGAACAAAATCCTAATATTTATATCATTCACTTAATATGCCGTCTACTTGTCATAGCTTTATTCAGAAATCGACGTAGATAATTATATTTGGTATAGTTATGAAGCTATACGCGTATTTCGTAAAAATAAGAAATCAAAAATATTTGTCTAGGAATTTTGACGAAGCAAAGCTTAAGTAGTTATATCAATTGAACCTATCAATTGCAAGGAATTAAGAAAAAATGGAATTTCATCAAAGATAGTTTTAGAGGTTATTACTAGAAACTTCAAAAAGACATATTCTCCATCCGTGAAACAACTTAAGAAAAAATTATGAAAATAATAAGGTTACTTGAACTTAATTTTACCGGAAACCTATATTATAGTTTCGATGTCGAATGATATCTAGATAATTAATGTTGAGAAATTCCAAACAGGTTTTCCACTGTGAATAAAGCCCAATATCACTAGGCGATATTCACACGATGACAGATAAAGAAATTTACAAATTTACAAATATTAGTATTTTTGAACAAATTTACAAATATAGGTAAATTTGTAGTTCAATAGAAACACTATGCATCCAAAAATGTGTAAACTTTGTTTGCACTTACGTCACTACGGAAACCTCGTATTGTATCGTTGTATTCGTATTTAACAGTTTTTTTTAAGACTTTTATTTATTTTGAAATAACTAAATATTCTCTTCTCTAACGCTGATAAAAAATATCATACGATTCTCTGAAGTCATACGTCAGTATCGCGATTTGTATAGGATTTCCTATTAGAGAATATGTTTACATCTTAGAGTCGGCTCTTTGTCTTGGGCTTATTATTCACTGGCATTCATATTCTCCTATGCTGATGTTACTGACTTCATTCTAGGTTTATTTCAATATATTATATATTATTTTACAAGTAAAATGAGATTTATGGATATTTAATCTTAACCTTAAAAATTTTCCATAATAGTGTTAGTATTTCAGTTACCAGAAAGGTTTGTCCTATTTGGCTTTATATATCTAAATAGAAAATATTAATAATCTAATATTTAATAATCTATCAATAGTCGCAGGTACTGGATGTTATTAGAATATTTTAAACATTTTTTCTGTGTATCTAATATACAATTACATAATCTAATCTGTAATTTCACGCTATTTCTCGACAAGGTAAGGTTAATGATAGACTAACGAGTTGCATTTAAGCAAAGATATGCTCTCTAACCTTATAGAGGTCCGTTTTGGAGGAATATGGAGTGGAAAACTCCTCGTTTTTCGCCGCAATAGCAATAAATAATTTCAATAAAATTTATTCTATGCCCACAGGATTAGTTACTGTTTTTTGAAATAGAGAACTTAGCAATAAAAAAATGACGCGGACAAAAGTGTAACTTGTTTGAAGTTATTGTTATAGTGCGGTTTGTTATTGTTGTACGACTCGAATATGACTGTGGAAACAGCAGAAATAAGGAAGAAGTACCTTTATCTAAAAGCACCTAATTCTCAAGCTACAAATGTGATTAATGGCGAATTTCAAATGTCAATATCATTATAATATCGTAATAAACGCGAGTTGATAAACAGTTCGAAAATATTTAATTAATTCAACGTGTTAAAACATTTTAATCAAAATTTCCTTTGACATGTATTAATTACTCGTGTGACGAAAATCATTTTGAGGAAAACTTCGAAATATATTTTAAATAAATGTGAGTTTGAGTGAAATTTCAGGCTCGTAAATCCTAAAATAAAGATAATTGTGCTTTGAAATTTACACAAAAATGTAGTTAGACCAAAGCTAAAAATGGTATTTAAAATAACTTAAAATTTTATTTCAATGGGGTCTGCCGAATAAGTGGGTTATTGTCGAAAAGAACTATTTAAGGAGAGCCCAAAATCACTATTTTATTTTTTCGCTGGTAAACGACCCTTTGGTGACTCACTTCTGTGATAAACATCCCATTTACCATTTTAGACCCAATTTTTATCTCTATCTTTCTCAAAAACATATGAAGTTGTAACACGTAGTAATTCAGTTCCAATATTTCTTTTATCTAATATTTATACAATAAATACTACTAAAAAATAAATACTAAATATTTTTGAAAATTTCACCATATTTTAAATTTTAAGAAAGCCATTTACGTAATAAGTTTACGTAGTAAAAAGTAACATTTATGTTTGCTACTCGCATATATCAGTTTTTTTGTAATTTTCATGCATATTACCAATGTCTTTCAGCTCTTCCCAAGTTTTGTCCATAAGTTTGTACTTAACCACTTGTCTCGTTAACATCAAGAATTTTTCCCCTTTTTTTAATGTTTTTTAAGTTGCGTTTCAGCAACTTAAAAAAACAATATATGATTAAGGTAACTTTCAGATAATTTAATTAATTTAACAATTGTGTTAACACGCATTTTTCGCATGTTTGGTGTCATTTATTGGTCTCTTTCATTAAAATGTTGGTAAATGAAATTATTTTTCAGCCAACAATGTTAAGATTCGATTATAATTAGCCCGTGTAATTTGTTATTTCGATTATCATTAGTCTGTATAAACCATTATTAAAATAATTACCATTAGTTAAAACGAGATTGTATTACTACAATATTCAGAGGTCTTTTCTGATAAGTTTTTTTGTCCCTTTGTTTCTTGGAAAAAGAAATAAAGAAGAATATTAAAAGTTCACTTTGGATGTTAGCTGTATAATGGATAACTATTTTTAATTTCGTTAGATGTCATTCATTTAAATAAACGTACCACTCTAGGTTTCCTTATTGTTCGGGATAGTTCTTGATTTATCCTTGTACCTATTAAAGCAGCTTACAATACAGGAGGTTATCGTGCAATGTATTGTGAGTGATAGTTATTTATAGCAATACTTTTAATATCTAAGTCATTCTATGTACCTTTAAATACGAGTCTACCTACTTAGATCCATGAAGCGATTATCCTATTGTCCTTGCAACTGGGATATTTGTAAACATGTTATTCTTTAAGCAAGACATAATTATCAATGACTCATGGATCAAAATTGCACTTAAGAGTTCTTTTATATCGGAGCGGAACACAAGACATGGGCGCCGTGCCGGTGCTACGCCGTCGTGACTCGTTAGCGCGCCGACGCCATTAGCAGTGTGTTGCTCGTTTGAACAAGGAATCTTCTATTTACATGCGATTTAATTTTTTCATCCAACAAATATTAACATGTAAAATTGAAAAAAAGCAAAACTACAACGGTTAATAATGGCTAGTCCTTTTAATCTATATACCTGCCCGGTACACAAACAACACAACAAACAAGACCTCTGAATATTGTAGTAATGCAATCTCATCTTAAATAATGGTAATTAATTTAATATCGAAATTTATAATCGAATCTTTTAACGTTTTTGGTGGAAAAATTATTTCATTTTCCAACACTTTAATGAAAGAGACAAATAAATGACACCGAACAAGCGAAAAATACATGTTAAAACAATTAATACATTAATTAAATTAGTTGAAAGTTTCCCTAATTATATTTCCTCGCTGAAACGTAACTTAAAAAACATAAAAAAATGGGAGAAATTCCGATTAACGAGACAGGTGGTTGTGCAACAATTGTAAACAAACTTATGGGTAAAACTTGTGAAGAGCTGAAGGATATTGGTTGCATTTGTGAAAATTGCAAAAGAAAAAAATTATATAAGCGATAAATGTTACTTTTTACTAAGTAAACATGTATATATATATATATATATATATATATATATATATATATATATATATATATATATATATATATATATACGGCTTTCTTAAAAGTAAAAATATCATGAATTTCTCAAAACTATTTAGTCTTTATTTTTTTGTAGTATTTGTCGTATAAATATTATATAAGATAAATATTGGAGGTGTTACAACTTCCTATGTTTTTGAGATAAATAGAGATAAAAATTGGGTATAAAATGGCAAATGTGTCGTGTCACACCAAACGGCCGTTTAGCAGCGAAAAAATGAAAAGTGGTATTGTGTTCTCCCCAAAATTAGTCTTTTCGACAATAACCCACACATCTATTCAGATTTTGTTCAGTCCCTCTTTAACTTATTTGGCAGACTGCATTGAAATAAAACTTTAAGTTATTTTAAATAGCACTTTTAGCTTTGGTCTAATACATTTTATGTGTAAATTTCAAAGCACGATTTTCTTTATTTTAGAATTTACGAGCCTGAAATTTCACTCAAACTCGCATTTATTTAAAATACATTTCCAGATTTTCCACAAAATGATTTTCATCACAAGAGTAATTAATACTTGTCAAAGGCAATTTTGTTTAGTATGTTTTAACACTTTGAATTAATTAAATATTGTCGAACTGTTTATCGACTCGCGTAACAAATAATGATATTTTCACATTTGTCATTAATTACATTCATAGCTTCAGAATTAAGGTCTTCTAGATAAATATACTTCTATATAAAGGTACTTCTGAGTTAAGCCTCTATTTCTATAGTTTCCGCAGTCATATTCGTTTCGTTATTCAACCATAAAAAACCGCACCATAACAATAACTTCAAGCAGGTTGGAATTTTGACAGCGTCATTTTTTATTGCTAAATTCTCCATTACAAAAAATGCATAACGATAAAATACTGCCTACAGTAACTAACCCTGTGAGGAATAGAATAAATTTTATCAAAATTATTGATTGCTGTTGCGGCGAAGAAGGAGGCTTTTTCCACTCCATATTTCCCCAAAATGGACCTTATTAAGATTAGATAGCGCATCTTAGCGTAAACATAAAGTTTTATTTTATCATAACCAGTATATTGTCGAGGAATGGCGCTAAATTGTACATTATATAATTGTACATTAGATACGTGTAAAATGTCTCATATGTTCTAATAACATCCACTACCTGTGACTATTGATAGACTATTAAATATTACGTGCGTTTAATATTTTCTATTTAGGTATTTAAAGCCAAATAGGCCAAAGTTTCTTGTAATTTAAATACTGACCCTATTACGGAAAAATCATTAATTTATTGTGTTAACAACTCTCATCTTACATAATGAGAAAAAACCCAGAATGAAGTCAGTAACATCAGTATATAGAAATATGAATGCCAGTGAATAATAAGCCCAAGACAAAAGACCGACTCTAAGATGTGAACGTATTCTCAAATTAGAAATTCTATTCAAATCACGATACTCATGTATTACTTCACAGAATCGTATGATATTTTTTATCAGCGTTAGAAAAGAGAATATTTAGTTATTTCTAAATGAACAAACGTCTTAAAAAACCTGTTAATTACCGTATAGACATAAGTGCAAACAAAATTTACGCATTTTTGGATGCATAATATTCCTAATAAAATACAAATTTACGAATATTAGCTTTTTTTTCATCGTGTGAACATTGCCTAATATATATTTGCCATAGACTTATTTGGAATTTCTCAACATTAGATATTCAGATCTCATTCGGAAGTGACACTATAGTGTTCCAGTAAAATTAAGTTCAAGTAACCTTACTATTTTCATCATTTTTTCTTAAGTTGTTTCATGGAAGGAGAATATGTCTTTTTGAAGTTTCTAGTAATAACCTCTAAAACTCTCTTTCATGAAATTCCATTTTTTTCTTAAATCCTTGCAATTGATAAGTTCAATTGATATAACTAGTTAAGCTTTGCTTAGTCGAAATTCCCACACAAATATTTTTTGATTTCTTATTCTTACGAAATACGCGTATAGCTCCATAACTATACCAAATATAATTATCTACCTCGAAAGATTTCTGAATAAATCTATGACAGGCAGACGGAATTATAGACAAATGACGTTAAGGGTTTCGTTTATTCCTTATAAATTAACAAACCCTGCAAAGTAAATATTCAAATTGACCAAAGGCTAAGTTATTTTACAAAAATTTAGACCTGCCACGTATAATTAGGAAAACGTAAGAGAAAATAAAGTGAGTAAATTTTGTTGAAATACACCACGATATGAAATTTTCTATAAAACATGCCATACTCACACTTTTATTGTAATAGCCAATTTGCATTTAAATAATATCTGAATAACACATTACTTATCTGTCTTGCATTAACTAATAGTTGCTTCTAATCTAATTCTAGGCTTATAAATAAAAGATAGAATAATTATCATAAAATATTTGACATCAAAATGGCACACGAATGGCAATATGGAATAAAATCGAAAGTATGAAATTTTTTCGTCTAATTCATAATCAGTATAATTTTTCAACTGAAAAATCCGAAAAAATCTAAATATACTAACATTTGGCTCAATCTTTCAACTAAAGGTATTTCGTTTAAATCAAAGCGATGTTCAGCATAACATTCATCCTTTATATCCGTTATTTAATTCTTTGAAATACTTGTAATTACTTCGAGGAATTTAGATTTTCGACAAAAAAATTAAATAGCAAAAAAATACAAATAATTACACAAATATTACAGCAAAATAGTATTGAGAAAGTAGGGAATAAAGAGAAACGCAATAAAAGCTAGGGACTAGGATGCCAGGTTATATTACAGTTGTTTTATTTAAAAAATAATTTTATTGCGGGATTCCATCCGATTAATTTGATTTCATCCTATTATTTTGTTTGGAAATTTTAATAAATATATAATATTTTACGTTCACCAGGTGTCTACGGAAGAAAAATGTGAAGTTATATCAAATTATAGCCAAAAAAAATAGTTTACTGTCTGAAGTTTGTCAATTTTTTGAGGCAATCCTATATGAATGAACTCAACAGTCGATGGAAATGACATGCATTTGCAACAAAGGAGCTAATAATAGGTCAGATGGGTGGAAAAGTAGCAGTTATAAAGCGTCAGATTTAGCTGTATATGGTCTTAGTATCCGTTGCTTTCCAGAAAAATAAATTAAATAAAATCTCTGGTACTACGCATCATTGTTTCTCGTGTGCTCGCCCTAGTACATTCAACTTAGAGCTTGTGTAATCAATTTACAGGAAAGAATGTGGAATGGGGTAATTTTTGGAGCTGGTAGTAGTTTTTATAGGTTTTACAGGTTTAAAAATTTATTTTTCGGTAAAAATCTTAGATGACTATAACTAGCTGAAACTACGACTTACAAAAATTACAAAATAACATCAAAAATGTTACAATTTGCTTTTTTTAATCAATTAAAAGCACGATATAAAATATTTTTTTTAAAGAAAAATATTTTTAAAAATAAACCAAAATAGGGGAGACCGATATTTCACCTCAACTTTTATGTTTTGTACTATTGTGTCTTATCTTCATTTCAAGACTCATACGTTATGCTAACTAAATTAATCCTTTTGCATTCTTTTATTGCATTCTATTGGTGTTTAAATATAATGTAAAATAAGTGAAACTACAAATTTTAACACATAAATATTAAAATAATCATATAATTTCATAGGATTACATTGCTAATTAATGCAGTTTGTAATTCATATTTTACATGCACAACTTATTTGACCTTTTTTATTCAAAATTTAAACTTGCAAAAAATATGCTAACTTCAAGATTGCTGAAAGACCTAACACCAGAGGAATGTCATAGCGCATACTCCATCATTATTTATGAAGCTCTTGTAGAAATTTCCCAGACAAAAGCATATGAGATAAAACTTGACACAGAAAATAAACAGTATCAACTCAAATATGATAATTATGGCAATTTAGCCAATATCGAATAATTTTAGACCGAGGTTTTAGAAATGTTTGACGTTGCTTCCAAATAAACCGTAATGAAGCAATATTTGGAACAATTTGATTGGATTACTTGCTAAAATACGAAGGTATTTAAATCAAATGCTTTTCATGTTTTCAAAACCTCGTTAGTATCGTTTAAAATTTTATACATGGCGATGTGATCAGCAATTTTTGAAAATATCGCTGTACAAGGCTGAAATCACACCAAGATATATGGCTCTAGACTTACAAACTTAGAGATTCACAAAAGTATTTTCGTAGTAAATTTTTAAAGTAAAAACTCAAAACAACCTAGATGATATATTAACCTATTTACGAGTACCTACTGTTATTTCAGATGATACTATATTTTTTACTCGTCTCCTTTGATGTGGAATTCGCCTAGTCTCACGTTTTTTAGAACTACAAAAACGGAAACCGATTTTAATTAGTTTCATCAATTTAATATCTGCATATTCACACCTCCCGTGTAAGTGGTAGAGTTAAACATCAATCCTATTATATATATTCACATACAATAAGCTATTACTTGCACGGAAAATAAGAAGAAAACCAGAAATAATACCGGAAAAAGAGAAAAGTCGAATAGCTCGAGGCGACATTGAAGATAAGCGAAAAACATTCCGCGGAACGTCCTGAACATGTGATGTATGGAAATTGGAAAGCTAATTTGCAAATCTATTGAATGTCTTTTTCCGTTTTGCAGATTGATTAAACGTCTTGGCAGGAAGTGATGTTAAATGAAATTAAATGAAGGCCAATAGATCCGAATTATATCAAGACCTGAAAAATATTTTTTTTTATTTGTGTATATCATTTTTAGGAAATAGAAAATGTCATGTTAGCTGAATGCGGTCCAACCAGCGATAGACGTGTTTGAAGAATAGAATAAAACTAGAACCCCTTGCTGTTCTTTATTCCAACTGTGGACGTTAACTTGAAATAGAAATTTTCAGTTTTCAGTAATTTTCATGACAGGCTAATATATCATTTAGTTTATTTATGTCAATAAATGGTGAGACTGGTTTATTTTGTAACATAAAAGATGTTTAATAATAAATCAAAATAGTAAAAGTATATTATATTGGTAAAAATCAAGATACTAAATTGGTTTTCCCTACCTCATTCTATTCTTGTGATCGTACCATCATGATCATCATGACGATGCACTTAATTACAATACAATATTTTTAATAATTTTCAGCAATAGACAAAGTAAAATAGCAATAGACAAATACCACCAAAGTACACTCTAGACTTATCAAATATCGAATGTTTAACATCGGCTTTACAACTTAAATTTTTTGCCCAAATTACTCATTCTTTGCTGAGTATAGTCAAGTGGTATCATTTATATTATAAAATGTTGGCAGCTATCAAATTACTTGCAATTTTATTTAATGACTAACTTTATTTCACAAAGAATTAATATACGAGTGGTTATTAAATTTTAAAAGGATTTACGTCTTACTCACATTGGGTGAAACCGAATTCACTTATTTCGTTATTATCATAATATATCCGTCATAAATAATTACACTTGAACTGAGAGCATGCATATTTCTTTATATACCTTTCATAGAAATCCGACAGATTTACTGAAAAATAAATATCATCCTCTAATTAAAAGTAAGGTAGTGATAAATCTGTTTAAATATCTTCTGCTGTACCTATTTGTTGATATACATACATAAGGTTTTCAATAATTTTATACTGATATAGCAAAAATTAGATTTGAACAAATCTTATTCGAAAAATTAATGATTGCTCCTAATTTTAGTAATACTTAAAATTAGCAGATGTTTTCAAAAAAAAATTTTTATTTTAATTTTCCCAGAATAATAAATAAATTAAGGAAAATATATATATATATATATATATATATATATATATATATATATATATATATAACAATTTCTTGCTAGTTATTTTAAACTCCACATCAAATGACATCTACATAAATATTTTTACTTATACATTTTACTGATTGACATCTGATATGGAATATTTTAGACTTTCTTTCTCTTTAACAGCTGATCTTTATAATGCTGATATTAGAGAAACCGTTTAATGACAAGCGAGATAAATAGAAGTAGCAAGCAAACACCCTTCTGAAATGTCATATGCAATATAAGAGTAACAATGAAGAAAATACAATAAATATCAAGTTCACTGAAAAAGGAGTCCCTAGGTATACTTTTGGACTATCTTGAAAATGATAGAGTTATTTGCAATATCACAAGATATGTCACGTTATGTACCGTGGTTATCGGTATGCTAATTATTCTTCACTCCATATCGCAATGAAGTTAGGTTTCCAGAAACCTGTTATCTGGAAATGTTCATGTTACTTGCTTGTGTATTTTTAGAGGCGAGAGTAGCTTATACAGGTAATTTATCGTACTCATATGGGAAAGGTAACACATACTCTATTGATATATATATATATATATATATACACATACACACACACACACACACACATATATATATATATATATATATATATATATATATATAAATATATATATATATATAAAACAAGCAAACTAAATTGGGAAACGACCAAAATTATAACGAAATTTTCCCGCACTCAAGTCACTTGAAAACTTAGACTGAATACCAAAAACAATGCTGTTTCTCTGATTGATAAATCTCTATTATTTAAATCAATAATAATGCCTGATCAATAGGTCAATAAAGCGTGAGGATATTGCAGTCGCGACCTACTAGTCAGTCTTCCGGTCATCTTGTCTGTACACATATGTTTTTATTTGTTTTTTCAATTACAAGCAGTTGTTTCATTATATAGTTTCTTCTTTTAATTTTACGAATGAAATTTCTGTATAAAGATAAAAATAAGTCACCTCTAAAAATTATCTGAAAAAGATAAGGTTGATTAAATATACATGTCAATTCAATAGTATTTATAACGTTGAAAGAGACCTTTACGTTGGGAATTATAAATCATTTTCAATATTTTATCAACATATTGGAACAGAACCACTAAGGGTAAAGCTAAAAATTACTAAAAAGTAATCAATTATAAGAAATAGTCAAACTTATAAAACATCAAAACTCAAAATATTACAATTTTTAAAATGCTCGCCGTGAATACTTGAGTACGAAATAATCTGATGTACAAAGGTTGATAAAAATTGTTTCGTCGCTATGCAAAACACTGATCCGGTCCCATTTTCAAGAAAAAATTGATGAACATTTGGATTAAGATAAAAGAGCGTACCGTAGTTTTAAAGATGTCGTCAAAAACAATAAAGCCAATGGTAAGTTCTAGTCAGAACGGTGAATTTTGCAGAGTTTTTGATCACCTATACTGTTTATATTCTTAAAAAAAGTTATAATAAAATACGGCTTATGAGCATCAAATAATACTTCATTTATATGTGCCAAATTCCTCTTTTCGATTGGCATTCTGTTTTATTTAAAAAATACCTGAACAAAATAAAAATGAAAAGTATTTTTGGCGTAACGAAGTTAACATCTAGTAAATACTTGAATAGTTTTTTTGTGGTTTATTTCAAATTGTATGTCCTTTTCTACTAGAAATATGATGAGCGGTGATTCTCTTTTGTGCGACCTCATTTCCATACTATGTGTTAATATTCAGTTTAGATGGTGTACCTACGGCCTGCGGCCTTTGAGAAAAAATAAATAATTATTATTTAAGGTATTCATCAACGACTACACTAAAATATGGCAGCGTACTATTTATAAAATAAATATTTATGAAAATGAAATTAAATTTAATGGAGTGCCGTCAAAATCAAAACACAGAGAACTAGGTATAGCAAGAGTGCTTAAGATAATATTAAATTGTGAAAAATTGAGTTAACGAAAATTCATGTCGTTGCTGACACTCTTTATATTAGCGTCACTTGTATGTATGGATGGACATAACGGAATCTCTGAATTAAATTTCACCCACTTTCAGACGTGCGAACTATTTAAAATTTTGCGAACTTTTCAAAAACCAATGATAACCTAATGATTTTATAACTAAAAAGTTAGAAAACAAAATTATAATTTAAAGAAAATAAAAAAACATGCTTTTGTAGCAATGTGAACTGAAAAATTAAATTTTCAAACACTTCCAGATGTTCTATTATTTAAAATTTTGCACACATATCAAGAACCGCAGACAATACAATAATTTCATTACTAAAATTTAAAATAGAACATTCCAGTTTAAACTTACCTTTATATCGACTTCCATTTCCAATAACTAATATTAATCACCCCACACTTTTTTACATTAAAATTGTTTATCAATTTATTATTACTTTGAGCTTGTTAAAAAGAAATTAAATAATATAAAATTGTGAGACATCCGTTCGCTCTTGACCATAATGTTTTTAGTTAATGATTATTTTGCAATGTTTTATTCCAAAAAACACGCATATGGAGCAAAGGCGTATTTTATTCGATTAAGCAATAAATATCGCTTTGACGCTCAATATTTTATTAACGATAGACGGACGGATGGATAAGGCAAAATTATGTGATTCCCTATTACACTATTGGTTACAAACCTAAAATCGACTTATCAGATTTAGACTTTGTGACGAAACGTGACAGTCCTAATTAAGCTTTCCGTCTTCAACACTGAAGACGGAAATTGCCCTTTCTCTCGATACAAATTTTTCTTATTACGAGTAATTTAATTGCATTGTTGTGAAATGTGTTAAATAAGCAGTAATAACGATATCAATAATTTCATTAGTAATTTTTGCTACCCAAACTTTTACTATGCGTGCGTCTTGTCATCCCTTAATTTATTTTTAATAATAACATTGTTTTTTGCATAAGCAATAAATTTAGTTTCCCAATTATCCACAAGAGAACTGCGTTTATGATACTTTCAATCATTTTTTTTAAATTTAAAATTACATGTCTATTAATATATTATGAATTGCGACATCCAGTTATTGGATTTAAACGATGTTTTTCTTAGATGGAAAGAAGATGAAAGTTATAAGATCTGAAAATGTGCAACAAAACAACAATCGTATGAAAAGTGGGTAGAATTATTAGTTTAAAAATTAAAAATGAAAAAATGTGATATCATAAATTTGAGTCTCCTTATTTTAAAACTAGAATCATTATTACATTAGGACAAAGAATAGGTTTATTTGACAAAATAAGATATGAACCCTTGAGAATTATCTATGACAGTAGAAATACTTGTTTTTTACCATCTGGTTGTTTCATGAACACACAAAGATCAACCGTAATTAATCCTGAGATACGCCCAGAAAAAAGTAAATGACTTAGGAAAACATACTGAGGAAGAAATTACGAAGACAATAACATCCAAAGGATTAAAACGTTGGTGTCTTTCTCCCTTCCCCTGTTTAATTAAAATGTTCAATAATTAATGTTCAATAATTGTTAAATAATTACTGTTCAAAAATGTTCAACAATTGTAAAGGCAATAACAAAGAATTAAAACACTGTTGACTTTCTCCCTTCCCTTGTTTAATTAAAATGTTCAATAAAATAAAATTCTTTAATCAAAAGAGGACATTAAAAGGTTTTTTTAATACCACGAAACGTTTTCTCAATACAAAAACAATATATAGAAACTAAATGTATGTGAAATTATAGTGATATATATATAATAGTGATAACAGGGTAATTACAGTCGTTTTAAATGCCCATAAAGTACAATTCCATTTTTAAGATATTAAAGAACGAATATAAGATATTAAACGAATATAAGATATTAAAGCCATTTAAAGTCATGACCAGAGGACTTCACCATGCTACAATATTCCTCAACTGAACGCCAATCCAAAAAAGATTAGAAAGCAAAATGTGCCAACTCTATAAGTTAGTACCCAACAAGCTATAGAGTTTATTCAGTTTCTTTGGAAAAAAAAAGGAGAGGAAAACAATTCAACTCCAGAAGAAATAAACAGGATAGGGTTACTACTGAAAACAAAACCTCAAAACCTAGGAAGAAATTAAAACGAAATGATTCCTAAAATGTACACGCATATACAAAAAAGTTTTATTAAAAAGAATGTAGTTAAGGCTCGTCTGAACCCTCAAAAATTACCGTAATGGAGAATAAAGTCTAATAGCTGAACCTTATTCACCAAGACTTGATAAATAGGAAGAAGCAATCAAACAGTTTCAATAAATAACTCCAACAACATAATGCAAAACAACCTCCTACATCATTTATCTGATCTAGAAATATTTCTGAAAAACGGGAATAATTAAGAGTTCGTAGTTAAAAATAAGGGCCTACATCTTCTATCATAATCCACAATTTGAAAATTATTCCAGGGTGGGCTCAGCCGTATTGGAGAGAAACTATATCCAACACTTTCGTGAGATCTAGAATAATGATCAAAGTCAAAAACAAAAAAGAACTAAAAGTGTCTGCAATTTACGACCCACCTAAAAGTTTCCCCTTTATATCGAGAATTACTATGGAATCTTTAAGGTGTGAAGTAACAACTCCATACACAATTTTTATGCAAACGACGTGGGGATCAAGATAAGCCACGAACAAAAACAAGAAATTATACCTGGCAGGAAAAAATATAAATGTGAATTCTTCTCGTCTGGTGTGTTTAGGCCTATTATTAGATATGACTGTAAATTTTTTACATAAATTTATAAAGTATATTGAGAAATAATTCATCATTTAAAGGTAAAGTTTTTTATGTCTATATCTGAGGAATATACAAATAGAAAGCATAGTAAAACTTTGTCGTAAGAAAACTGATTGGAATAAATTTGATAAAATTCTGGAGTAAATTTTTAAGCTATAATTCCTCATTCGAATAGATAAAGTATGTGAAATTAGCAGTGAATTAGTATATCTCCTATTCCAAGAAAATTCTTTCAGTCAATAAATACTCAGGTGAAAAACGAAAGCAAATATTGATAAAATGAAAGTACACAAGTAGTGACAAAAATAGATATTCAAATTACAATGCATTGTTTAATCGGTTAATTAATATACTTAAAAATAATCAGATAAACTAAAAAAGAGTCTTTAATAAAATTACTAGCAACTTAACAACAGTTAAAACCATCAGTTTTCCTTGTCCTTGAAATTCACCAAGAGACTAAAGAGACTCCCAGTACAAAATCGTCCCATAAAATCTTAATACGGTAGTTGGATGTACGACTCTAAGTAGTAGGCAGATCTTTTTTCAGAATATTTGGCCGAGATTCTAAAACCTTCTCTGGAAAATAAAACGAATAAAAATGTATCGATTATTGAAACGAATGATAAGCTGGATATACCATATGTTACTTCAAAAGAACTTAAACAGTAGTGCAGCCACAAACTTAGCCGTAAAACCACCAGTTTATGACCTTATTACGGGACAAATTAAAAAACAACAGCCCGATCTAGTTGCGATACATTACAAATGCCTTAAAAAAGTAGTTATACCAAAATCAAGAAATCCGTCTACAGAATAGCGTCCTACCGACCAATATAACTACTTTTTATTGTCAAAAACCTTTGAGAAAGTACTGTTAAGAAGGTTAAATACCATTATTAAGGAAATGCGTCTGATCCGGGATCGCCAATTTGGATTACAACTAAAGACTCAACAACAGAAAAGAACCACAAACAAGAATGAAAAGGTATTTGAAGAGGAAAAGACCTGCACAGAAGTAGTCACATGTATTTGTTAAGTCTGTTATGAAGGCTTAGAATAAAAACTTAATTGAGATTTACGAAACTAATACTATAAAATTCTTAAATCTTACTTAGAAAATATCAAATTTAAAAATCGTTTGCGGCAAACAATGTGCAAAACTGAAGTCGATTCCTCTTTAACTCAAGAAACTTAATAATAAATGAAGGAATATTGAAAATAACCTTCGCTGATGACAGAGCTGTCATTAGAATGATCAAACATATTTCACAATCTCTAAAAACTTTATAGAATAATGAATGAAATAAGTAAATGTATACATAAATCTATTCATTCAATCATTCAAACCAAATCTATTCTTATCAACCTTTCATTCAATAGAATAAATCCTTTATATTCTAGTAATATAATTATATACAACGTTAATACAGAAATAAATCTAGGAATGAATCAAGTTGTAAAATTAAAATATAAAAAGCATACAAAAAATAAAATAAAGTAATTAAGGTAAAATAGAGACAACTTCTCTGTCTGCTGGGACGAAACTCAGAACTTTGTTCGAGAATAAAATATGACTTTTGGAACCAATTTGCACTACAAGCGTTTAAATTTGTGGTTGTTGTAGGAAAACAAACATTCTGCAAATAAAATCCTTTTAAAATAAAGTGCTTCGGAGGATCGTCAACGCTCCGTGTTACGTCGCGAATGGTGACCTATACCATGAATAACATATTGAATCAGTTCCAGAAATTACAAAAAGTATACAATCAGACAATTCATACCGGTGCAGAATCACGGCGCCCCTACGCACACATGCACGGACGCACGCATGCATGCAGGTACGCACGCAAGCACTCACGCACGCACGCACGCGTGTACGCATACGCCCACTCGCATGCACGCACACACGCACACGCACACGCGCACGCACACGCATACTTATATATCATACATATATAGATACATACATAAATAAAAGTATTGCTCTATTAATGAAAGTCTTGCTGTTCAAGACACGTCTTCCAAAAAAACCTCGTTCACAGTAATCTCCCAATCATAAGATGTATTCTGAATCGCATCGTTAGACATATTTTCCAGACAGGAGATAGATCGCTTAGTGGCGCTCTTGTCTTATAATATATACTTGAATAAACTGCCCGCCATTTATTACCCACTTTGTTTCGTAAGAAGTCCTCTCGAAAGCTGTTAGGTATTTTTCGTTAATATCCAGCCAGACAACATTTTATTTTGTAGATAACATCAAAGTACTTGACAGGATCTGTGTCGGCAACAAGCAAAAATAGGTCTTAAAAGTTATGTATTTTACAACAGCAACAAAGGAGTATATTTAAAAAAAATATATACTTAAAAGTAATGTTTCGATAAATACTTTTTTATATAAATAACCATTCGCTTGTATTCACAATAACATATTGATAAATATATATATATATATATACATACATATATATATGTATATATATGTATGTATATATACATATGTATGTATATATATATATATGTATATATGTACATACATATGTATGTATATATATATATATATATATATATATATATATATATATATATATATCTATAACAAAAAATAAGTCGGGTTTTCCTTCCTGACCCTATAACTCCAGAACGCACGAACCGATTTCCACGGTTTTCATTCGTTGGAAAGGTTTCGGGCTCCATAAGGTTTAAAGCAAACAAAATTCAGGAAAAATTTCAACAGAAAAGCAGGAAAACAAGGAAAATCATTTTGCACATACAGCGCCATCTCTGATACATAGCATGTACTACAATCCAATATGGTTTTGCATGGTTGTGGAGCAGATGGTGCCAGTATTTTAAGTAGGTGGCGCCGGTGCGTGATACATTGTTTGACAGCTACTCATTGTACTCTGCTCAGTTAATTTCATGTGGCATTTATTATGTGCACGTTCTTTCAAACGCTAACTTAAAACCGGTATTGTGTTCACTGTGAAATTGTAAATCCGTTGATTCCATAACAAATCCCGATGATATAGTAAATTATCCAACTTAGTTTTTGAACTCTCCGGAGTTACCAGCATTTCCACCACATAACTTGCAACTCAAAGTTGGTTCAGTTATTATGATATTGCGTAATTTGAATCCACCTCGACTTTGCAACGGTACTCGACTTGCAGTGAAAAGACTTATGCTGAATTTGATTGAGGCAACCATTATTAACGGAAAGTACGCAGGTGAAAATGTATGTATTCCTCGAATACCAATGATTCCGACTGATCTTCCGTTTGACTTCAAACGATTGCAATTTCCGGTTCGCCTTGCGTTCGCAATGACAATTAACAAGTCTCAAGGCCAATCGCTTAGTGTTTGCGGAATAAATTTAGAAAATCATTGTTTTTCACATGGGCAGCTATACGTTGCGTGTTCATGAGTTGGGAAACCATCCGCTTTGTTTGCGTTAACGTCAGACCAAAAAACAAAAAATGTGGTTTACCAAAGAGCACTACAATGAAACGGATAATTTGCGGACGCGTATAACGCTTCGATTCAGTATTTACTTTGGATTCACTTTCATTTTTTACTTAGAGAAGTTCAACTAAATTACACTTCATTTTTGTAATCGAAATTAATTCATTACTGTTGTGAAATGAAATAAAATTTTTCCTTTTCAAATATAAAAAAAAAAAATTTTCTTCGTCTTTTAATCCCCAAACGAAATGTTACAAAAAACGAAGCCATCTGGTGGCGAAACGGAGTTCGCCGGGTTTGCTAGTATATATATATATATATATATATATATATATATATATATAAATATATATATATATATATGTATATACAATTTTTATTAAATTAGTAAAGTAACAATCAATTTATTAAGCCTCAAAAAGTTCGGACATAATGATGGTGCTTCATTTCAAATTTATTACAATTAGAAATAAAAAGAAAAACCAAAACTCTATATATATATATATATATATATATATATATATATATATATAGCTATTTTTACAGGAGCAATACATAGTGGTGACCTAATTGTGAAAACAAGCATTGTTTTGTTGGTATTTGTATTTATATGTATTTTACGACAGCAAAAAAGGGGTAAATGTAAAAAAATATAAACTTAACAGTAATGTTTCGACAAATACTTTTTTTATATATATAACCATTCGCTTGTATTTACAATAACATATTGATATTATGTTATACATATAAAATTATTATTAAATTAGTAAAGTAACACTCAATTTGTTAAGTCTCAAAAAGTTCGGACATAACGATGGTGTTTTCCAAATAATTTTAATAAATATCAGTTATAAAAATATAGGATGGCAAAATAAATAAAACTTTATTACAATTAGAAATAAAAAGAAAAACTAAAACATGATGCTGTTTTGACAGGACTAATACATAGTGGTGACCAAATTATGAAAACAAACATTGTTTGGTTGGTATTTAATGTTGTTAAGATGGGTTTCATCGAAAATATGAGTCAATGAAGATTGCGAGTATGAGACTTTAATATACTTAGAACTATTCATACAACCTTGGGTACCACACGTCTATAGCTACTCTTCACCTACGTGATGCTCAACAAAAATTGTACAGGTGTCTCAAGTACTACATTTATAATCTTTTCGCTTCATTTATTGTATAAATAGCGATTACAAAATATAATAGGTGTTGATTACAATCGTCAAACTACAGGATATTTGACAAGTTCTCTATGTCTAATGCCTATATTTAAGAGCCAATTATAATCGAACTTTTCCTTTTCTTACTTTAATATCCACTTCAACAAATCTTACTGTTCGAGCACTCGTAATCGCAGTCTTTTCAGTTTACTCTGACAAATCCTCAGCAGGTTGGAAGAAGTTTCTGTTTTTCGATTTCATAGGAACTTATTATAATAAATGTATCCCGTTCGATCGACAATTTTTCATTTACTTCTCATCTAATTTAATGCAAGCCGGTTTCATTATAAAATTTAAGTACAGTTTGCATGACAGACACGAACAATTAATAATTCCAGCAATTTTTACTTGTAATTTTGCTTGCCCGTATAAAATTTGAATTATCAGTTTTTTTTTAACAATAACTTCGCAATTTTAGTTTAAATATGAAGTAAGTAGTTTTAGTAAAATATTTTTAATTCCGTATAGAGAGTTTAATATCATTGAAATGGTTCTTATAAGGGTCCCAAAAATATAACAATTTTAGTTATTTTAATATTTTTTTGCAATCTAAATATGCAAAAATTTAGACTCCCCCATCCGTTACTTCCAAAACTACTCAATTTAAAATTATGAAGAAAATATGAGTTTTAATAACCCACGTAAAGGTCCTAGGAAAACTATAGCGATGATTCTGGATGTCATATCATCGCTATATCTTTTAAATATTTTCCATGTTTTTACGTCTACGAAAGCTATAGTAGGCAATATGAACCAGAAACCCTGTCATGTTAAAACTATAAAATTAAACAATCAAAGAGGAAATAAAAAAGGTCTTAAATTTGTTTTTCCTATTTTGTATATCATGCGGAGTATCATTTAAAAATATTTATTATATAGAATTTAAAAATATTATTCACAAATTTTATATTGCATATTTCAAAAGACATTATAAAAAAAATACGAGTATATGTATCATTTATTGTATATATAGGGTTGTAAAATTATCCGTCCCCTTATTTTTGATAATACTGAACCAGAAATCATGAAAGTCAGGGTTGATAAAGTCTGGCTGGGAAATGATAGGAAAACTATAGCAATTATCCTAGATCCCATGTTTTCTGAAACACACCTCATGTTTTATGCCTGTAAATATATAATATTTTAATAATATTTTATACGTTGCAATATATCTATGTTGATAAAAAATTACATTCGTATATATAAATATATATATATATATATATATAGAAATACTATGTACGTCGGAATATTTGTGAGAGCCGAAATATGTATAGAATTCTCGTAGTTCGAGTTTTGCTTCTATTTAACAGGTCCTTTTTATTAAAATTTCCCGCCCTCGCCATAATCCCGTGTTAACTTTGTTAAAAACAAATTTTAGTTTATACTGCAAATATAATAAAACTGCAGAATTGGCTCTTATAAATAATGAATACATTTAAGAAAAAAAATTTAGGGGCGAATAATAAAAGTAATAGAATACAGAAATAATATTTTTATTTATTTGTTTGAAAACATATCACCTGAAAACTACTAATTTTACAGAATTGTAGTTTTTTTGAAAATCGACAATTGTAAGTATCGATTTGCACTAATATTTAATTTATATTTCATCGAAATCGGTTCACTCAATTAGAAGACATAAAGTTAAGATTTTCCGAAATCAATTTCTATAGCTTATTCTTTATTAGTACGACAACAACAAACAAGTACCTAACTACTCGCCACGTAATGATTATTACAAATATATAGTGTACTCATGTACATCAATAGATGGCGATACATGTATTTTCAATCAAATAATGAAATTGTCTCCCTGAATATGCATGGGCAAAATAAACATGACCAGAGGTGAAGTAAAGAAAGATGGGGGAGTGGTTGGTGCTTAAATAAGCAATCTGATTAGAAGCAGACGCGTGAGGACAGACGTCGTTGTGGTCGTCTGCCGGAAATAAAGCTTTTCTGTATTTGCATTTATTCGAAGTAACATTACTTTGAATATTGAATATATTTGGCGTTAATTTTGTAGAAATGTATTATTCACAATTAAATGAAACTACGTGATGTAGTATTATTTCTACTTTCTTTAATTTCTTTACAATGGTCATGCTTATTTTGCCATGCATATACAACGAAACCTAGGTCGTGGTAAAGAAATTAAAGAAAGTAGAAATAATACTACATCACGTAGTTTCATTTAATTGTGAATAAGCTTACTTTGTTTACTCGATACGTTTAAAATATCGATCTATATTCAATATTTGTAATTTTTTTGTAGGTTTAGAAATAATCTATGTAAATCCGATTGTTGCTTATTTTGTTATCTAAATAAAGATAAAACTATAGAATTAGCCTGACTGTATACTAAATGTGTGTACGAAAAATATATTTAGTAGAAAAAAAGTAATGGAACACAAAAAATGCTTCGGGTAATTTTGGGCCGTTTGTGCGTTTATTTGTGCAAGCATCACATTAAAATTACTAAACAATTCGTGTAACTAGAGGTGAAGTGTCGAAGCCACAAGAAGAGTCGAGTAAAAAACCCGAATGACGGCCGACATCGCTTTCGGCCGTCTTCTGCACGTAAAATGTTTCGATGTTGTATGTATTTATTATAAACTTACTGTTTCCTTAACTTGTCCAAAATTTGAATCTGTTGTCAATACTTACATATTAATTACTTTCCTAGGTATATTATTGGGCCGTATAAATTTGATTTTTACGTGATTTATTGTCTATATGTATAATAAAAATGTTTAATTGGCGTACTTGCACCCTGAATATTTTGTACCAAAAAATTATTTAGGCTTACATAACAAAAATACTGAAAATAATTATATTTGGATTATCTGTTCGTTCTTCTGACAGCGTGTTATTTGTTCGCACTACACGTGAGAGAGGATAAAATGACTCAAATGTTTTTTTACTCATGGATTCTGTTGGGTATAGAGTAATGCGTATTTTATCGCAATCAATCATTAAATATAGAAGGTATTTCTATTAGGCGTTTCAATATAAAGTATATACTTACTTTTGTAAAACACTGGCATAGGAAAGTTTACTTTTATAAATACTATAGTAAGTGGTGTTACGTCAATTAATTTTAAAGTTAATTTAATGATATTTTCTAAATTCCACATGCTAACAAAGTCACATGCACAGTTAGTTCAGAAACAAAATATGTTGATATTGAGGTACTTAACGTAATATTAATGGCATTTGTTACAAACTGACTATTTTTTTGAACTTGATACCATAGTCGGAATCTAGTCTATCTAACAAAAAGTTTCTGATTGGCTTGATTTTTGAACTTACAAATAAATATTCTACAAAATGGCCTAAAAATTTACTATATTTTTGTGGTAGTTTCGGGGCCATTTACTCACAAATTTTTTAGCAATAAACAGGAGCGAACCGGTTTGATTTAAACTTCAGAATGGATGTGAGTTGCAGAGAAATGTTGCAAAACCTCAATAATCGTGTTTACCCATTTGTAAATTTAAAGTAATTCCAAAGTGGAAAACGTATTAAAAAATCACATGACGAATAATAATTTTCTTCAAAATAAGAGCTTCCCTGAAAAAAGGACCACATGTATAGCTTTGAAAATTTATCCATAAACAAATTACATTAAAAATATGTCTGATGTGAAGCTGAACAATTTTGTAAAAAGTCTACGATAAATAATAAGTGTTAGAAGAATTTATAAAACTCCTTAAATAAAAGTAGGCTGTGTCTCAAAAACCAATATTTATTTGAATAAAAGCAACGATGAGTTTAAATTTATTTAGCTTCATATTTTTATATGAAAACAGGTTATTGTAAAAATAATACCTTTCTGAAGAAAAGTTATTTCCTCTGTTACAGGAAAATAATCATCATATCGTTTCGACTATTTACATTATTCGGCTTTATGAATTCCGATAAAATTTTGAGGAAATATATTTAAAAAAATTAATGATAAAAGAAACAATTAATAAATGCGAGGATGGTAAAAACTGGATACGCTTAACGGGACAAAGGCAATCATGATCTAACCATCTAACCCAATTCGATACGCCCTCCAAATTTCATTATCAATCTACGTAAGGTCTGTTTCATCGCGTTGAGAGTCAGTGCATTTCCCTCTTAATAAATTAATCCAATCACGACGTACGTACCTACCATTTCCAGTTGAACAAATCGATTGCTTATATTCGGACTCCATAATTAAACCCTAATGAAATTTCTGTAGTAACATTTTGGTTTGAAATAATACAACACCAAGATTTTTTTTATTTATCACAATAAAAGAAATCGCAAAAATTTACTGGGGTATTTTGGAGCAATCTGTTCATATACATTAAAGAGAAGGAAACAATAACAGTAGTAATATCAATAGCCTTCAGACTTTTATAGTAATTGCAAATAAATTAAATTTATGAATCTATGAAATGGTTACTACAGGAGTTTTTTTATGTGGTAAAATAATTTAAAATTAATTTGTCAGAAAGAGCTTTTCCAGCATGGATCTTATAACCACAGGACGTGCCATACTAGGATAACCCCGCTTCCCGTACGCAGGTACAATCCGACTAGCGCGCTATTTTTGAAACATCTAATATATCAGTTGCATATAGATTGCAATCGCGAACGCAGAGTATCACAAAATGCGAAATTCTACAATTAATCGATGCATAACTCGGACTGAGACATTAAATTTAGAAAAAGATGGCATAACATTTCACTATCGTACCATTTATATTATATCATTAATTTTAAAGCTAATTGTTATTAATTATAAAATGATTTGTAATGGAAATAGACACGTACTTTTAAAAATATTAACGAGGGGTATCAATCGATATGAATTATTGATGTTATAAATAAAATACGAAAAGTATGAATGCACATTATAACGATGTAATTTATCATTAAAACCTGGTTTTAAGAGAGAAAAGCTTGGACACTATATTAAATGTTAATTATTATTGATTTTATTACTTGCATAGGTTCCGAAAGGACTGAAATATTATGTTTTTCATTTCTTATGTTATCGATTCTTAACATGACGAAATATGCCTTGTATATCAGTATTGCATAAAACTATGACTATTACTGATGACAACGCGTAATTGATACCGATGTTAAGCTATGATCTTAAGCCCCCATATTTTGAAAAACGTGGTTCCCACGTATGGCATATCCATTAATTGCCTACTCCGTAATATGGACAATACTAAGAACTTTTATTTTTTAATAACTAAATTCAATAGTATATTTACATTTGCCGATACATACAATTAAATTTACGTTATGTCGATCACATACATTTTCAAATCTGTACTTTATATAAATGTACTTCGGTACCGAGTCTTGGATAATAAAGGAGGAATTATTTTCAATTCTCGCTTTTTCTTCTTTATCGACTAGCTGGTTTTCCTCACTTCAATTATACCTACATTTCTGTGACTGAGTTTTACCCTTACATTGGACAAATTTTATCTTTATCAACCACACAATATAACTTCATGTAGAATTAAAAGACGATCTATCTGATTTGCCAATTAATACGAAATACAATTAAAAGACGGCCTTATGTTCATGTTTATAATTTTTATTGTTCGTGTAGATCTTGGTAATTTTAAAGCTGCTAAAGAATTGATAAATGATAAAAAAGATAATTTCCTATCTCTACAGAATATCATCAAATACATTCAAATTATTATTAAGTTTAGTTGGAAAAAGATTGAAGATAAAAGTGCACATTGTAGAGAATCATTTACGATAGAACAATAGTAGATAATACGATAGTACGTAGCTTTGTAATTAAATACTATCGAACAATATTTATCCATATTTTCACAGCCGCGATAATTGCGATTTAAAAGAATGTTATTTTCTGGCCTATTAAAATAAACTGTGTGCACGGTTAGCTAATCAGAAGCGAGTTTGATTCTCCTGTCCCCCTCAAATTTAGACACAAATTATTTCATAGTGAATTTGTTTAATTAGGCGTCCAGCGTTTATTAGTTCCATATTATTCTCGTGAAGTAATGACATTGTTAAGTTTAATGAATCTCTGTATGGTTTCAAGAATGTACCATAATGTTGGAATATTAAATTTAAAGGTGTCGTAAGTTCAAAATGTTATTCTCGTTTGTATTCAAAGTGTGATGGTGATGATAAAACCTGACTTGCTTGTATCCATGATTTTTTAATATTTGGGACTATGATCATTCATATATGATATATCATCATAATATTTGGGACTAATGATCCATTAACTACTCAACTCAATTTTTTTTCTAAAGGAAGAGTTTTAGATGAAGCTGTTTGGATTGATATCTTATTTTTTAGGAATAAATGTTGAGTAAAATTTAAAAACTATAATCAGTGAATTGAGACCAAAAAATTATTTGAAAAATCTTTTTAAAAGAATTAAGATGAAAAAAATTATTTGCTAATGTGAACGCCTATAAATCAGACTTTTACGAGAAATACTTAGAAATGATAATACGAGTAATAATACCACAATAACCTACAATTTTCGTTCCACCAAGACACATCTTATTGCATCAAATACATTTTATGAAGAAAGATTGCACTTGAACAGGCAAAAGGCTTTGTGACGAAAAAAGGTGCTCGCGGACAAATCCTATTAGTGCATCAGATTATTGAGAAATTCAGTGATTTCCACAAGCCCACCTATGTTAGCTTTGTTTACTTTTCCACGGCATTTAATTCGGTTAAATGGTCAAAACTTTAGGAAAGTTTCCTGTAGATGGTTACGCCGAAATACCTTTAGAGACGTCTTTATGAATATGGAACAGCTTCAGTCTAAACAGGCAATGTGTAATCTCGTTGTTCCTATTTAATATCTACATGAAGCTTCTAACGAAAAGTATCCCCGGGAATTAGATTGACGGAATTATGATCTGTGGCTCAAAATTTTCGAATCTTTGACATGCGAAAGATATGAATTTTTCCGCAACTTTTATCACATTTAAAACACTTTTGAACTTAAGATATTGATAAAGTCATGCAACCAACGAATTGTGTCGTGGTTCATTCATACTTCCATTTAGAGCCATTAATTAATATAATATTCTGATAACGGCGAATATAATGACGAAATCAAAACACTTATGACGATTACTAGGTCTACTATAAATTATATTGTGTTACTCTGTTTGTAAGATATGGAAAAAATATAATATCACAATAACTACAAAAACCAGATTAGTACAAACATTAGTCAAAGCAAAATAAAAACGACAGACAACCAGAAAATATGGTATTGGAGAAGGATGCTGGGATATCCTAGACTGAGTTCCATACTAATTCATCCATACTATAAAGAACGTTCAGCGCAAAAAACAGGCAGCGTTTGTTCAATACTGTACAAACTTTTACAGTGGAATTCTTTGGATATGTATCACAGCGTAGCGACGATGGCCTTGAATGCATGGTGGTATCGAGCTAAATTTAAGACACCAGATCACGTAGGAAATCATCAATGAGATAGAAAGATCAAGGCGAGGCAACCATGAACTTTCCCCTTGACGAGTGCGTCCGGAGAACAGCTGATAGAGAGAAATGACTACGCATCCTGTGGCGTATCGCTCATCTGCAACACTTTCGACACAATAACGATGACCACTGTACCAAGAGCAGATGTTATTAAAAAAAATCATTTCCATTTTTCCACACATTTTCCTTTTATATTGCCATTTACATTACTATTTATTTTTAATAGTAAGACATGTTTTTTATAATTGAGAACAACAAACTTACTTGTAATTTTTTTTCCCAAATCAATAATAACATTCACCTCTTTCTAAATTGAGACGACATGGTAGGAAATGTAATTTTCGGAGACAGTGTCTATTTTCATAAACATCGTCGATGATTAGTGAATGGTACGATATATTTACTTTGGCAATCATTATCTGCAGTAAATCCAACTTTAAACAATAAAGTTACAAAATCCAAAAAAAATTAAGCAGGGTCTTATAACTTGTACGATTTCCTTTGAATTATTTATGGATAATACAACAAATTAACCTTATACAAAGCAGGACCCTACAATTTTTACGATTTCCATTTCATGGTAAAAATTACAATCCATGACATCAGAGGTTAATCGTTTGTATTGTAAGTTAATATAAATTTATAAAATATATTTTACTTAAATTTATTTGTTTCATAAAAAGTTCAATAATAAATAGTCGATCTTACGTGAATCGTATCTCCGGCCTTTTCTGCTTTATACAAAAACCATTTTCATTATATTAAAGAAATTTACCTCTCATAATATTTTGTTTTAAAAGGAATGAGTCCATTATTGACTTGTATTTTATTAGAAACAGAATATCTTAAACCGTTTTAGGATATAAAATTAATTATTTTCACTTTAGCTATTAACTTTTTTCTAAACTTTACAAATACAAATGACCTTTTCTTTGTAAAGAGCAAACATGTCCTATCGCCGATTTAATTTTAAATCTTCAGAAAGCAGATGAATATAGATAGTAATTTATTATAAAATGGACGTGCAATTCTCTAAATATTCTATCTATTATAGAATATTGTTTCTAAAATATCGTTGCAGAATACTATTGTGGAAGTGGGAAAAAGGACTATATTCAATAAAAAAAGGCAATAAAATAAAATTATTGTATACTTTAATAGTTTTATGAATAACATTTTTATATATTATCTAAAATTGCACATTTCAATAAAAATATATTAATTGAAGTAAAACCTGCGGAAGAGTAAGAATATCGAGTAAAATTTAAAATATTCTTCGGTAGATAGTATGTAGGTGCCACTGGTTTTTTATGAGTAAAAGAGATACTCCTCGAACGTCATTAAAATTCAAATAGTCAGTGTCAAATTTGAATCCCTTCGAATCAGTATTTCGTTATAAACTGAAATATAGAAGCAATTATTTTTTCCAAACAAAAATTAGTTTCAGTAATTTAATTTAAATATCAATTAAATTAATTTAAATATGGCATATCCCTAGTGTACTTCTAGATAAAGACCAATAACACCAGCACTACTAGTATAAGAGTACATTTTTAAGGCGTCAAAGCAATATCACTCTTAGCTTTACTATCTACTTTGAAAATCGTATTAATAGTAATACTAATACGATGTCTTCTCCGAATTTACCCACGTTGCTTTTAGTACTTTGCAAGACCAAGGTGAGGTAATTTATAATATTCTCTAGCACTTCCGTCGTTCATTAGACCTTTGAGACTATACACTTTCGGTTTGTCTACAAGTAAAGAATTATATACTTAAAACACTGCATAAAATCTTTAAGAAATCATAAAAAAGTTACATTTAGCATAATATGAACACAATAAATGAATATTCATATGAAAAGAAAGCATCTTCAAATCTATAGGCAATTAAGGCTATACTGGATCCATCAAAGATCACGACCATCATTATAACTCGGAAACAAAAGACAAACGAAAGTACCTATTACTATTGGTGCCAAAAAATGAGATCACCCGATACGGAGCGCAGCGGTGGAGTGATGCGGAGCAGAGGAAGTAGGTAAACCAAACGCTAGATTTTCAAGGAGCTCAAGTCAAACTTGGCACAGACTTCAAAAAAAACTATTAATTATTAATTAAAATACGTGGGTATCAATTATTATCACAGTATTTATATAGGGTAAACAACATTTTCAAATTTCAGTCCTTTATAGAAAGTTAATGTTTGACATTATTTTTTAAGGACAAATTCAAAGGAATAATTTCTAAAAGCGGCATTTCATAACGACTGACCAGTAATTATGAAAGACCATCAAACCACAGCTGTATAAAAGGTCGACAATATTTTCAGGTTCTTAGGGTTCCGTAGCTTTAAAGGAAAAACGGTACCATTATAAGATCACCTGTGTTTAGATGTTGCTCACAGCCCTTTTTCTCAGAAATCGCTGGAAGCAGAAACTCGAATTGGAAGCAGAAACATGTTGATCCAGTAATAATACAGATCAACACTAATATATTGCAGTAGCCAAAACTCACAAATATTCGGAAATTTTCGAAAATTAAATATACTAAATATATATTAAATATACTAGATATTTTTTAATGCTAATATAGTGCGGGGTCTCGTTCGAAAAGGTCTTAAAAATATTTTTTCATAACTTGAGATGTACTAAGGAATAAGAAAAAATATCATCAACCCCCCTTCTTAGAATATAATAGGAAATATATTTATAATTTTACTATTTCCATCCGATTTTCACAGGCATCACGCAAGATGAAAACTTGATCTTTGGCATAGTAATATATCTTATTAATCCACGTATTTTACATCACCAAATTTACTATTCGCATTAAAATTAAAAATGAAGTAATTAAAGATCTTTACTTTTTTTCTTATTTTATATATCATTTGAAAACATATGGTATGAAGATTTTAAAAATATTTTTTTTCAAACTGAAATTGAATATTTAAAAACACTTTTTAAAAAGATACAGAAGTATAAAATTCCGCCCCCTGTTTTTTCCGAAACCTCAGTTGCTTAAGTCTGACTGAAATATTACAGGAAAACTATAATGATTATCCGAGATCTTATGACTTTTGAGATGTGTACCTTTTTTACACCTGTGAAACTTATAGTAATAATAGGCTGATATATATTTACGATGTAAAAAATTAATATTCTTAAATATTTTAATGGAAATATTATATAGGCTAAAATGTTATTAACTGCCAAAATGTGTAGAGAGCCCTCATATAAGAAGTTCTATCGTGCTTGACAGATTTTTTTCTCGTTTGGATTAAGATTCTCAAAATTTTCCTTCGTAAAACTAACGGAACAATATCTTTAAAAAATATAAAAATGCGGTAACAATACATTTTATTCGGGTATATAAATGCTAGAAATGATATATTTTTCTTATTTTTTTACATCAGTCTGTATATTATTTTTTAATTTCGAGCAACCATGAGAATGAAGAAAAACTTCTCAAAAATCGAACCTGAAACTTTAATGGCAACTAATTCTAAACCATTAATATAGCGAATATAATTTCTTAGGTACGGTACGATTAGAACGCGCACTGCGAGGGTCTCGTGGTTACACTTGGCCATATATAAACTTTTCAAATTTTATATCTGGCCAAATGTAACCAACAAATAATTAAATAAACAAAAAAACAAATTCCATAGTATTACTCTAATTATTTACAAATATAATTTTTAAGCTGTATTAAATTACGTAATTGACGTTTCGAGGAGATTATTTTATTTAGTAAAAACATGGTGAAAAATGATTCTGTATACACACACACATACACATACATATATATATATATATATATATATATATATATATATATATATATATATATATATATATATATATGCTTACATTTCGCTAAGAAATATTGTTCATAAAATTACATATTTTAACCCATACAGCTAGTCTCCAAAGAATGTAAACCACAAAGAATCAAGAATAATTTGTTAAATAGGTACGTAAATCACGCTGAGATAGTTCGATATACGTTTAGAAGCAAAAATAATTGGAACACTTTCTTAAACTTAGCATTAAATTTATGGTCTAGTTTGCTTTTATCGTTCACTACTTGTAGACTATTTATATAATTGTAAACTATTTTAACAATAATTTGTTAGTATTTTTTTTTCAAACACAGGGTACAGCCACTTGAGTATGACCGCTTTTGAGACCGGGCTTGTGGAACGGAGTAACGGTTAATGTCCCTCACCGTTATTTTTTTTAAACAGAATTAAGAATTTATACTGGAAATACGCATATACCTAAATATTAAAACCTGTGAAAAATTTTTAGATATAAATTTAGCTCTTAAAACTTTAGCTCATAAGACAATAAGCTGCCATAAAATTGAAAGTGAATACTTTAAATATGCTTTATGAAATATATCATCCTTAATTGTAAGTTTAAGTGTGTTCAAATCATGTTTAAGCGGTAAACTTATCAGTTAGTACCCGCTAAATTTCCATCTAATAAATAATTTTTGAAGCTAACTCTGTATTTTTCTTACTCCTATATTTATATAGTTATTTTAAAATATAATTTGCAATGTTTTTTTTCTCGCTACATGTAAATCAAAACTATATGACTAATGACTTCCGCGGCATCACTTATTTTGTCTTACTGAATGCAAACATTGTAGGGTTAAGAAAGTAACAGATTTTATGTTCATATCAATTAAATTTATTGAAAGTGGAATATATAAAGGTAATAACATAGTTTAAGATTATAAAATCTAAAGCTTGCCAAAACCAGACTGTTGTAATTGGAGCATTCAGATTTTCTTTTTTTTTCATGGAACTTCACCAAGCTAAATGTTTAAATCTATACACATAAAATATTGATAGTAAATACTTAATAAGAAGACATTAATTAATTTATAGCAGAATATTGAAATTTTTTACCTATCAGTTATTATATTATTTATTATCAGTTACTAATACAGTTAACTGGTATTCTTAATTTCAAGCGACATGAAAGAAACCCTGTTTTATGCGTATTCCGACACGGGCTTGGGCGGTTCTATTAATATTTTACAGTCTCCATTAATCAAGTATCAACTGTGCTTCGCATGGTTTTAGGTATAAATTATAAAGTCCTTAAAATTATGTCAAATAAAATCACATCCACATATTATTGTAATGAAAAATTATTTTTAATATTTTAAATGATAGATTAAATGGTAGAAAATTCCATATTTGTATATTTCTGCCTCAAAACCTCTTATATTTATATTACTGATTGTAACGAGTAGTTGTTAAATAAGATGATTGGTATTTAATTGTTGTGACTTGACTTACTAAGATAGAACTTCTCCTACATATAAACATTATATTCATATTCAGTATGACCATGTATCACCATTATTCTTTGAATTTTTCCATTTTTTTGCAAATGATCCTCGTCAATAACATTTTTATATATTCGACTATGAGTCAGTCCCTTTTTAAACATGTTACTTTGATCGTTCCGTTTTATTTTCTGTAAAAAGTAAATATATAAACAGAATTTATTAAATCTGTATATTAATGTATCATAAAGCTGTTACGCAGGATAAACAAAATCATTATTTTCAATATTTTAGATTCAATAAAACCAAAATCCGGCTTGTTTCTTTAATCACCGATAAATGCATTACTCCCGAGATAAACTCGGTACCACCATGAACTTTAATTTATTATCCGTTTTGAATCATCTTTCAAAAATTTACAGAAGTGTACTTCAAACCTTAGAATTTTAGAATCTTAAAACACGGTTATTAACTTACAATCGTTTTTTGTCTTGTCGCTTTTGATCGGCGTAATTTTTTATGTCATTCGACGTTTAATATGTATGTATTTAGCACAAAACTATCAAGAAAGATTAGAATGTGAAATAAAAGATGATGAGTTATCTATTGCATTGCGGTATAACGGTGCTTTCTAACAAATCAATGTAAATATCACAAAACCCGCTGGTCTATCTTTTCTGACACTTATGCTTATTATTAATACACCTTTTTAGGTGTTCATAATATTACCTCTTTTACTAATATACACTAAGTAAAACATACGAATAAACAGGTGAGCATAAGCTCTTCAAAAACTTTTCCAGAAACCGAAAAAAGAAACACTGATTTTACACGTATTAAAAATCCATTAATTACTTCGTAATTGAACGAGAGTTTATGCGTTGATACCATATTACAAAAAGATTTAATGTATACAAAACTTTGGTAATTTTATTCATTCTCAAATGACACAAATATTTTTAGGTAACGCTCATGGCGTTTGGCTGTAAACTATTTAAAGAAAATTACTTTTAATATAAATTGAACCCTCTGAGACAATTAGATTAATTACATGCTTTCAGGCCAAATGCATTAGGATAAATAGGAGTATGAGAGTAAGGTTCTCTTTTTATAGCCGGCGTGATAAAAAAAGTAAAATTATAAATACTTCATTTCAACCTTATTACTAATAACAAAATGATGGATACATCCTGAGCAATTACAAACAGAAAATCATTTATAAAACTCAATGTGATAAAAGAATATGCCAAAAATTAACACAAATATATATCTCGAAGTAAGTTATTTCAAATCGTATAAAGATTATAATATCACGTCACTATTATATCATCATTTTGTACTAACTTACATGAAAAAAAAACATGTATCTAATAAGTAACACCCACGACTAAACATAATATAAAAATATATTGCGATTTCTACACCTTGAACGAAAGCCAATCTGTTGACATGTTTCCAAAAATACACTACATCGAAACTTTTCAATAATAAGTTTCTAGAAAACTACTTTTCCTCTTTCCATTTCCTTTCATACCGATAACCCACGCGGATAACACAATATATTTTATATTTGCTCAAATAACTCTATCATTTCCAAGATGTTTTACGATAATGTACGCAGATAAAATTGGAAAAGGCATTTGTAGGTCCATTAGCAACAAAGCCCGTATTTATTTTACATATACTGTATTGCCTCTATCATTGCCGAAAACAAGTTCCTGAAAGAAAGTTCGTCCTTTTGGAATGCATGTATATACAAAGCTAATACGTGTACCAAAAACTTTTCTAAACATTTGAAGTATGTTGCATATGATTAATTCATTTGTTAGACATTTTGCAATAATGTAAACATATAAGTCCGACCATATGCGTGCTGAACACGGACAGAATGGGTTTTCGTATTTGTCTATATCCCGAAATTGTTCGCGCAAACTAACTGAAATAGTCCTAATCAGATGGCAATCCCCAATTTTATTTAAACTTTTGAAAACTTGTTGCTGAAAAATTAAAGGAATAGGTGAAATATATGTTATGTCAGTTTGAAATTTAATATTTCGCAAACGGTGCTAAAGATTGTAAATGAATCCTCATTTTAATTTTAAAAGACCTGTCCTACTTAAAATATCTCTCCTTCTAAAACCGCGTCTCTAACTCATCTCTCTGTAACTCACGGCGGTTCGCCATGACGAGAATAAAAGGGTTCCTTGTTTCATGGCGGAACCCTTTAAAGGACCAGATGGGTTTTTAAGGTCACTAATTGTTGTTGTTTTTCATAGGTATTTAATTTTTTTATATTTTTTTCATATCTAGCAAAAAAATTATTTATTTTGTAACTGTACACCAAAGGACTTCGTAAAAATAAGAAAATTTAATTAAATTAACGGAAATGAAAGTTATACGCCGTTAACCTACCAAAACCGTTTTAATTAAATGATTTTTTCCTGACTGACTTTTGTTTCTATTTTGTACAGTTATAAAACATATTCTTCTGTTAGTTTTGTTGTAGAATTATTATAATCTTCTAGAGAAAGATTTTTAAACTGAAGATGCACCTTTTTTAATAAGTTTGTGTTCGCATATTTATTTCATGTACGTTT
This sequence comes from Druceiella hillmani, assembly GCA_039881145.1. Taxonomy (NCBI): domain Eukaryota; kingdom Metazoa; phylum Arthropoda; class Insecta; order Lepidoptera; family Hepialidae; genus Druceiella; species Druceiella hillmani. Next base: position 15,703,429 of record JAYKKI010000038.1, on the reverse strand, counting down.
AATTATATATTATATTAACATTTTATATTTTAAAATTTTCTCTTCCTATTTCTATGTGTAGGACTAATTTAAAATATTAAATCATGTCCCTTTCTGTAATTGAACGTGAAGAAGTTAATTCGATTTTATTATCCTATCGCGCCACAAACGAACAGCGAAATGTACTCTATTACGTACAAATTAATAACGTATAAATTAATTTCTTTTATGTTCCAAACTTTAAATTGCAAAAAATTTAATAATCTTGTTTTGATTACTGATTTATATATGTTAAGAATTTTGTGTAATGTAAAACTTTTTATAATTGACATTTCAGGATGTAAACCGTCAAATGGATAAAGTAACTTAAATCACAATTTTTTTGACTGAACCTTAAATAAATATTGATCTTTGTTTCGGTGGTAATTTTATTTTACTAATTTTAGCCACTTTAGTTCGGTAGTTATAGCACTATCATGCCATCATGTCTAAGTTTTAGCACAGTCACCACATATGCATAGTATAAACACACCGTCATCTTATTTAAAAAAAACTGTGAACACGTTAACAAGAAAAGTTGAGAAGATTGTTGGAATAATAAATATTGTATGTTAAACATATTTGTACGTAATATCACAATTGTTCTGATTGCTCCTAGGTAATGAATAAATATACAGAAATTAAATTCACTTTTTTTGCTTCAACTCAGAATTATTATCCTAAGAAAAATAACATGTTTTTTTTGTTATGTATTATGTTATATTTGTTATGTATTTCTTCGTTAATGGTTATAAATATTATTTTCATATCTGTGGTTTAATGTATCATAGTTACAAAATATTATATGACCAATATCTATATTCACACAAATAACAAAATTTATTTCACTTACGAAAACTATCAAAAGCAGTAAGTGCCATGTGATCCAACCTTACAAAAGTAAACACCATATGATACAACCAAGCGAATGTTTAATATATTTATAAATTACACACAATTAACCTTCAATCATTCAGCTTTGGAAAAATTTTAAAACGCTTATCAATTCCATTTGGTCCTATGCACATGACAATAGAACCCAGATAAATAAATGTACACTGAACCTTTTATCTGAGCAACCAAACCTTCCTCATCGTATCACTCCAACATTTAAAATGTCGTATCAAAGCATGTCATTACTACTCTAGTTCAACGGGTGAACTTTTTTAATTACTGGAAACAAATTTATCAATTATTCCTCGAGATTATATAAAATTGGTATTGGCGTTGATTAAAATCAAAGAGATTTTTATCAAAATATCCTAAACATTTTTGATGCACGTGCTAGTGATATAAAACGTTGCACGTGCACGGGGAGAAATGGGGATTACTCTTAATCCTCATAATGAAATGTTTGCGGGCTCCGCCTATAACTTCGAAATTAAATCTCGTTTTCAGGAAGGTGCATTCACTGTATATAACTTTCCACATAATATACAATGAGGTAAAGTAAAGAATACACGAACTCGTTTTCACGCAGGTGATACTCGCTTCTATACTTTTACCGTTTTAATGATATGTGCGTGACTACTAAAATTAAGATTTCTCATAGGCCAAAGTCAGGCCACGTAAGAATTCTTAGCTGTTGAATCATTTAAAGTCATATAATAAAGATCGATATCGGAAGGCTTTTGTAAAATTCATCGTAAATTTTGATGTCTTTTGCAGGAGCACGGCCTTCAATATATTTAGGGTCAACCTTAAACTTGTAATTCAGATTCCGTGTATTTGGTTTTTCAAAGTCAATATATGGCGAGTTTTTTATTTTATATTTTTAATATAGTCCTTACATTTCCTTTCCTCCCAGAAAAAACCTGTCCAATAATCGCGCCCAGTTTTTATTTATAGGGAAGTACATTAAAACTTTATTTTCGAAATTAAGTTACGAATTAATTAAGACCTAACAAATTAATTAAGTCCCACGAATTAATTAAGATCCACGCAAGCATCAACCTATAAAATTGTATTCATACAACTTTAAACTGTAAAGTTACGTGAGACGTGCCGACAAATGAACGGACGCTAAGAAATTATAAGAGTTAAGACAAGTCCATAATAATATCTATTATGGAAATCTAGAAAATAATAACCTTGAAGAGAAATAGGTTAAAAATGCAATATTTCCTGTATTATTTTATTAATTTAGACAAGATATTATTAACTTTTCTTACAGTAGTAAATTTGAGTTTCACCTACAATTAAAATATTATTATATGTTCGTTACATGGCCAATTTCATCTTCATTTTATTAAAAATATGAAAGTTTTTTTCCTGTATTTATTAATTTTTTATTCAAAATGTGATGCCTGTTTATTTTTGAAAAAAATGCTTTACTACATTATTTTTAATAAACGTATATTACAGAAAATGTACCGTGGCCCTTATTGAGATTCCAGTCTAGTGTTGGAAACTTATTTTCCTTATTCGATCATAGTTAATATTATCCTAATTTAGGGATACATTTAGTACTTTATTAATAGCTTAGTTACTACATTTCTACTAAATGTACTATATTTTGACCGTGGCTTTGACCAGGTGGATTTAGCAAAATACATTTACCAAGAAATTGGTGTAGACTTTAATCAGACTAGTTATGTAATTACGAAATAAGTATGATTTTGAACGTAGTTTTCCACAACAACTTTGACTTCTAACATTTGTTATTATGCAGAGGCTCGCCGCGCAAGTTATGGGATGATTAAAATGCTGTTCAATAGCCAACTCAAGAATTTGGTGTATTAATTGGAACATGTCCACTGTTTTTAAACAATTTAATTAACGGTCGCGCATTAAGTTTTAAGTGCGTAGGCATTATTTTTTTAAGGGTAATATTCCTTGCTTCGTTCTTGTTAAGGGTGGCGTAATTATATAGAGCCCGTATTTTAATCTAGGATTTATGTTTCGTACGTGTAAAATTTTATTAAAACCTTTGGGTCGTTTCAACATTAAAGAAAGACAAACGTGCAACGGAGCTCGTTGTACTTTTATTATGTTAGCAGCTATTTTGAATTTAATAACAAAAGAATATTTTAAAAATTAACAGTTAAATACGACCTAATTCGGCTGCTAGTTTTCAGCCAGAACTCCAGCTAATAATATTGTTAAAATTGACCATTTCTGTCACCATCATTCAAATTTAGGTGAATTAAGAAAAAATTCTATGATGTAATTAAATTAATAAAATTTGAAAATCTGTCACTCCAGTTCATTCATCGCTTTGATGATCAAAACGTGTAAACATACGAATATTTTTGATATGTTCATATGACATTTGTTAGGTAAATTTAACTTTTATAAACGCATGAAAGTTACTGTTTGAAATATTTTAAATTATACGTAAGGAAAAGAATCAGGATCTTTCTGGCCATATATTATCATGCGCTTACGCATATGCACAATATTTTCATTTTTACTGGTAGCGTATTATATTGACAAGGGTTAGTCTGAGACCAGCGCTAATGTAATTTTCCTGGTTTTATTTAGAAAAGGACACAAATGAAGCGAATTAAGATTACCCTTAGACTTTAACAATATTCATACACATCAAGTTATTTGAAACTGAAGAGATGACCTGATAAATGATGTAACCCTGTGTAGTGATATATATGTCACTAGAACATAAAGATAAGCATTAATTTTTGTCAATATAAATCATCAGTCATATGATAAAAAGCAAAACTGATAGAAATTTAGAACTATATAAAGATAAATCCATAAAACATATGTTGCCGTTTTTGGCAACACAATATTATTATCTTGTTAATCGACTGTTCCAGTAAAAACGATTTGATTCCTTTGGAACGTTTAATTAGAGTACGGTGTTAGATTTATTGTTACAATGATGTAGCGATAATCACAAAATTGTCTATTACCTACACGACCATTTAACTATATTTATATAGGTACAGTTTATTCACTAAATAATATTAATTAACCATTTTTAACATTTTACACATTCATAGAAATTCGTAAGTTTGTAAAATAAAGACAAATGCAATATTCACAACTGTTTACATGTTGGTTCCTCATAAGCTGATAAATTGTGCCTATAACTTGTAACACATTTTACACCAGCGGTACAACTCTACAATATATTTTACTATATACCTCATGGAGGTTAATAATGACAGAGGCCCTTAAAGAGGCGGTTGCCCTCTCATAAAAAAAGTTTAACATTTTTTACCATATTTACTCTGTCGTTGCCGTTGGAGAATTTTGGTATATTACATTCTTTTGTCAATTTTTTTTTCCTTTTTATGTTAATAATGATTACTATAATTTTGTTAGTTTTGATAATAATTTCACTATATATATATATATATATATATATATATATATATATATATATATATATATATATATATATGTGCGTATATATGTGGGTATGTGTATGTATATATTACATTATCAGGTATAATAATACTGAGAAAGGAAAAACGGAGACCTTATATTTCACTCATGTGTATGTTCGTTTGTCCATTACAGCGGTTTTTATTGAAAACTGCTTGACTTAAAAACTTTAAATTTGGCATGTTAGTAAGAACATCAAATCGCAAATCCTTATCAGCTTACGCTCAAAAAATATTCAAATCAAAATTTGTCGGGAAAAGAGGATTCTAATTTCTTTTCAAATTCCAAATGCAGTGTAGGGTATCATTTGAAAGGGTGCTGTTTAATTCCATATGCAGTGTAGGGTATCGTTTAATAATTTTCGATACAATATCTTCAGAGGTATTCAGAAAAATATGATAAAAATATACGGAAAACATTGTATTATAATTCCGATACATCTGAACCTAAAGCCCGCGGAAAGGCTGTAGGAAAACTATAGCCATGATTTTAGACGTAGTGTTTTTTCAAATATAGACTATGTACGTATAATAGGAAATATATTCATATTTTTCTATATTCTCAACTGATTTCCTTATAAAACCTACGACAAAGAAGCTTGAAATTGGCATCGTAATTAACCCATATGGTTTTCAATAACTTTTCAAAATTATTAAATGTAATACGTAAATAAGGGTTGAGTTAAGATCTTAATTTTTTAATATTATATATGAGTACCTTTTGCTTATTAGACATACACAAATATATTAAATCGTATTTTGAATAGGATAATAAAAAAATTTTAAAAATTTAGCATAGAAAATTTATTGCGGATGTTACTAAATATATTTATGCTATGAAAAATTATTATTTTAAAATAGTTTAACAGAGATACTTTAATTGATACATATGGAGGATTTATTTCTAAGAGAGCTATGTCTTATAGCGAAACAGAAAACCAGTCCAATCCCACTCGACGATTGGCCGGGAATCGAGCCCGGGTCACCGCGGAACGTTGCACCCTCAAAGGCCTCGTTATCAACCCAACAAACTAGGGCCACACCACATAATTTCCCTGCACTGGCCCACCACGTTTGCATTACATATGATTCGAATCTATTTATCTATCTACATAATTATGAGATCCTGAACAGTAATGTGTCTTTATATTTTTAAAAAATAATCGAGATTGACGGTATAAGAGCTTTTGAAACAACAACGTGTTTTTAAGTTTGTTGTCTGTTTGAGTGTAATATAAAAAATAATCGAACCTATTTTAATGATATTGTATTGTTTCAGGGTATATAGTTATATTAGAAAAGTACGGTATGTATAAAATCGTTTTTCTTTTTGATCTATCTTCTAGCGTATGAAGGGAGAGTATATTTTGCATATATCTCTCGTTCCTTCTGTCACGCAAATGAGGCCGCAAGGAAAACTAATACGTAAGATAAAACATCAAAAGTTATAGGGACTTTTTTGGCGCTTTTAAACATGAGGGCATTGTATTCATCCTAACTTTTAATAGTAAGAATATAAATCCAAAACTACTAATAACATTATTAATAAGACTGTTACTAACTACGGAACGCATTTCGCTATAATGCAGTTAAATTACTTCAACTTGAAAAATTTGTGACCACAAAGGAAAAAGTTCAGTGTTAAAGATGGAAAGTTAAATTAGGTCTGCCTCTTTTCATAATAAATTCTAAGTCTCAAAAGCCCCTTTAGATTCAATAGCAATACAAAGCATCTGCGAAAAATAAAGGAAACTTTTCACTCAAATAATGTATAAGCTGATGTTGAGAAACGATTTCGTTACGTGTATCAGCTTACAGTTATCGACACGTATACATATACTCGTATGTATATGCAAACACAGATCGTGTAGAAAGTAGCTTCCTCGGTGAGAGTTAATTTATCGTCGTAACTTTATTCGATCCGAATTCGCTTGCGATGTCTAAACGTAGTACAATGTTGATTTATTTATAAACATTTGTCGATATTTCGATAGGGTAAGTATAAATTGAACAAGTATCGGATAAGACATTAGTATGAACATGACAAGAATGAAATATTGAGATATTTTAATTTATTCTCATTAATTGCCAATATATGATTTTCAGTAATTTTCATGATGTATTTCACTAATCCGCAGCCACACAGTGGGATGAACGTGTGCAAAAAACTGGCAAATTAACATCAAAAATATCCATATGTGGCATTGTAATTATCATTTTAGACACCTTTTTACGAGATGTGTAATAATATAAAAAATGAAATTGTTTAGTGTTAGCGGCTTTTTGAAATACAATGAAAATGAAATTAATTCCATCAAAGATGGGGAAATCAAGGAAAATTAAATATCCATTTCTAAGGAAGCACCCAAAAATTTTTCTTGATTTCTTAATAAACGGGAAAAAAAACTATTTTCAGTAAGGTAAATGAAAAGATAACATTATTGTGCACGCTGATATGAAACACAAGACACAATAAAAATGTCAATATCCAAGGAATACCTTTAACTTGAGAAATATAAAAAAAAAATTTAAAAATCGTGTACCGATAATATCAGTGGTTATTCAAATATCATACTGGAATCTGTTGAATCATTGATGGAACTATTATAATCTGACCATGTCAAAATTGTTACATTTAATAAATTATTCTCAACAGCAATTTCAAAAACATTCAGTAAAACGGAAGTCGAAATAATTAAATGTAAGTTAATTAATCATTAGAAGAAATATTGTTCATAACAGATAATTTAAGAAACATCAACTTGACGTTTACGAATGGCTGTAGACTTCTATTCAGGAGTAGCATTGTTGTACACAAACTTGGTAAGCCGAATAATGATTGTTAAACCAGAGAGGTCAGTAATTGTTCATAATGTTTTACGCCCTTGCCAGGCACATAATAGTTTCTATTCTGTGCCTGGCAAGGGTAGTACTATTGTGAGCAATATTGCCTTTCGCAGCAAGTTTCTTAACCGAATTTCTCTCAATGCGAGATGTAAATGTAATAAAGTTTCGCTTTGTGTAGATTCAGTTTAGTTTCAGTTAAAGTACAGTGTGAGTTTTTAGATTCCAACCATAGTGAATATATTGTCAGCAAATAAGACACATATTTTGCTTAAATATTGTCCTCGAATCATTTAAATCCCCAACGATATTTCTCGAAAAGTGGAATTAAACCCCCTGCTTGATAGTGCGAATTATATTATTTTAAAATTTATTAAACGTTTCTTACTTAAGTATTACGACTTGTCTCATAGCTTATTTATATGTGGATTTATTATTTTACGTTCGATGAGTGTAACAGAAAAAAATAGTAATTTTGTTCGCTTACTCGGCTAGTGTTCCATCTTGAAACAAGGGACAATTATAATTTCATTATATTATTCTATCCAGCTCTCTGTGATAGCCTCGTAGTTTTCATAATTTTAGGTCTGTATTCAGTCTGAAAAATACTAAGTTTCAAAGTAACATGTAATGCTTAAATGAATTAGTCGATTATTTTTTCTGCAAAATTTCTAGATAGCATTCGATTAAAACTGTCAATTAAAATTTCTAATGTGTTACTTAACTCAAAATCAGAAATTTCAAAGAATTTATTTTATATATGTTTCCACACGATGTTTTTATCATTTGTTGAACAAATATGGAGCGTGTTTTTTGTTGCGTAATATTTCTGCTTGTATATTATATCATCAGGTTTTGTAGATTTACTAGTGCGATAATATTCTTTGAATTCCAACAGCTTTTTGACATTGTTCAAATACAGTGTCATTGATTGATCATATTGATTTTAGGAAGTTGTATCAAAATACGAAGACTACAGTTAGAAAATATTTGTCATGCACATCACTACCAATGTTGAAACATGTAAATGTGATCTTAATATTGCTATTTAATATAAAACTAAACGACGATAATTCGATTGTAAATACGATACATTCGCGTAGTGAACGAAATAGAAAATATATTTAATTATACGGCATTTTTTATGGCTGAAAGGCTACTTCATTTTATGGCAAAAACGATAATTCGAAAATGTCTTCCATGTTTATTGTTTCTGCATATGAAGTGTATCAGTACCGAATGAATGTTCTGCCAATGTGTTTACAATTTAACTCACATGAATTAAATTTTTCCTTTTTTATTAACAGGAGACAATGGACACTCGTTTTATTTGATATTACATAATATGTAAAACTTTTTTGGTTAGATACAAGTAAATACTGAGTAGAGGAACGAACATTAATAGAACGAAATTAGTTTCTGTGTTTTAGTACAGATTGTATATTTATAATAATGGTATTATTATTTCTAAGTTGTTCTTTAAATTATATTAACGTTTTATTTACCATTTCTTAGTCCAAATAATATTTCATATCTTGGTGAAAAAGTCTCTAATTGTAAAATACACACGATATTTTAATGTCTATTTTGTAACATAGATATTACAATATCACGTGAGTGTGAGAAAGTTAAGAGATACATCTTCATTAATTCCTCAATTTTACAATTTATATAAAACGGACTGGAATATTTTGACTCATGGAATCTCTGGAGTAGATATGAAAGCAATTCGTAAGCAATACACAACGCTTGGCTACTTAACCAACGAACGTTCAATATATATATATATATATATATATATATATATATATATATATATATAAAGGTACCATGAAAAAATATCAAAATTAAATCATTCAATGAAAACAGAAAAAATCGTGTAAAATAATTCTGTGATTTTATAGAGCTAAGTATATGCATAAATTTAGTTTTTGGTGTATAGAAATAAATATACAGAATTGTATTAAAACTATGAGACTAAGATCTAAAAAAAATATAGGGTAATGACTCATAAATTGTTCTGTGCTTCTAAAATTTATTTTCACCTATTTGAAGACCGACAGTTCATGCATGGCATACCGTAATAAATGTACGAGTCAATCAATATAACCACTGGGTAGCTAAAAATAATATATCACGCTTATTAGAATAAAGCGGTCTTTACAAAAACCTTACATAGAATAAAGCGGTCCTTACGAAAACCTTACATAGAATAAAGCGGTCTTTACGATAACCTTACATATAATACAATAGAAGTTCAGAAATTGTGCTGAATAAAGTAAACTAAAATAATAATGAAACAAAAGCCGCTTTATATGTTCAAAATATTAAACAAATATAAAATTTACCATGTTCTTTGTTTTCAACACCAAATTTCTGGGAATCAAGATCAAACACACTGTTCTCTGTGTACGTGGTGCTGCCTGCACCCGGCTCGTAAATAACATCAGAAATTGAATTGTGTTTACGACGTCATGGTTGAAAGATTTATTTATATGTTTTTGAGTAAGCTCGCGTGTATTTCTAAAGGAATTATCTTATTTACGGTCTGTATATTTGTGGTCTAATTCACTCAATAAATCTACTGATTTGTTTGACTAAAGACAGATTATCTATAATACTAGCTAAGCATATTTTAAATTATTGTTATCTGTTTCATATTTGAAATAAATAATTTGTATTTACCCAAAATAAAAATATAATTTCATTATAACTTAAGTTCACCGTAAGATTTTATCGATTTAATATGGAAAATAATTCACATCTATAAACGTCATAAACTTACATATAATTATGCGTTAATAAATTGAGGATATTTATTACATTTTTGTAATTTTCCGTTACATAAATTTGAGAAGGTATTCTCAATTGAAACTAACATTTATATTTACCAAAATATCTAATCTATGTTGCATTTGTTGCAAATACGATTAACTTATATAGTCAATATTATCCACTTGAATAATTATCTCTCAAACATAAGACGAAACAGACCAATATTTGTAAATATGGAGTACGTTTAGCATTAATCGGATTCATAGCCTAGCATATACATAATATAGCATATGAGAAATACTTCCTCTATCGAAAGAAAATGGTAAGTTATATGTCACTATAAAATTTAAAGTATCGTCATCTTTCGGTATTTAGGTTTTTATTTATAATTCTTCTCCCAACAAATTGTCTCAAAAATAACATTCATATATCAGAAACAAAATTTTCTTGCGTCATAATGTCGAATGTATCTTTGGAAAAGATAATCAACTGTAGTCAAATAAAGTGTATATTTTTCTTAGAACTACGAAATTATAAAATATATTAAATAACTATATGGTATCAAATTTGTATGCAATTCAAATTAAATAACAAAAGAAATCCTGTCAGGTTGGGATGGGAATTTTGCTTACACCATATTAAGGATTGTCTTATAAAGTAGCCAAACCATCTATTCTTTAGAATATTATTACAAATTGTAAATTTTTTTCACGATATTATACACGAAAATTTTTTATTTATTTCCATATCATATTATATATGCGTAACTTATAGATAACAGTTGTTAAGCAGCTAAGTCAATAACCAACTGTAGGAGAAATGAAGAAAATGAAGAAACAATATTACATCTCTACAGGAGTCTGCAAATAACTCAGACCCTAATAATCGCGATTCTGAAAGAACGAATCAAAATATGTAAAATAAGTAAAGGAAGGGAGAAAAATCTGACATCGAATTAAACAGTGTGATAGTCCGGACCAATAAAAATATCATCAGCTTCACCTTATTCAAAATAACAATCACATATAATACCATTTAATGAATGTAAGATATAATTAAGAAAGCAAAAACCTTTGGATGTTAATAAGATACAATCAATATACATGTTAATTAAAATACGAAATATGTTTTGAATATCTTGTATTCAAATTTTTATCCTCCGCGTGTTAACCTTCCACTTGCCGCGCCTTTTTTTGTGATGTGAACAATCGCGCAGGGTCTTTAGAGATCTCAAAAATTAACAGCATTTAACTTATATTATAAAATACATTTTATGTATTATTTTGACGGATTCTAGTTGGGTGTGCCGCACTGAAATAAAAAAAAGATATTGTAAATCAGTCATTTATTTATACTATTAAAACAGAAAAAAGGAGATTATTTTTTCTATCATTTTGACAAGTTTATTCTAAGATTAACTTTTTTATGAAAAGAACTAAACAATTTCTTTCCTTCTTATAATTACTTGAGATCACAAAGACTAAACATTGAAATAAAGTGTTAATCAACAACAAAATAAAAAAACATATACTTTCAGGTTATATATGTGGCCTTAGTTATGATTTTGGACGCAATCAGTACGACGGTTTTTATATGAATTGGACAAATGTTACTTTTACACAAGTAACAAATGGACTTGAATTTTCTATCTGTTCATCTTGGGCAGTGAATACAACTTTTTCTCATTGGTACCAAATGATTATCATTAGTGGCATGTCCTTACAGGGAGATATAAATCGTCGTGTACACTGTTTCAATTCATGAGACAAAGTCTTAATAGTTGCTCGTGATTGCAATTCTTTACATCAACAAAACTTTGCGCTCCATGTTATTTGGATGATTGCCGGTATCTAGTTTAATATGAGCATTCACTGCAACTTCTTTTATAAGAGTAAATAGCAACCACAGAGGCCAGCGCTGGCAAACCCGTGCACCCAAATAGGTACCAACAAGCTTGTCTACAACATCAACGCCTCCTTTAGTTCTGTTATAGAAACGTATTATTTCTGGCAAATTATTCTGACCGTTATCGTTGATTACGCTATCGTGATGCAATATTGAAAGCATTATACGAAATTCGTATTTTTTTTTGAGCAATAAGACAGCAAATCTGTGTCGGCTGAAAACCAAAAATTGTTGCAAATTCTTCCATACCACATATACATATAAATTTTCCTTGAATTCATTTGGAATTTTTGGTTTATTTTTTCGAACATTACCCACAATTGTTATATTGTGATCTATGAGTAGTTTTTCTAACAAAGTAACGCTTGTGAACCATATGTCTATGGTCATGTTTCGTCCTGTGCCTGATATTGGAGCAATTAGACGCTTGACAAGAGCAGTTGTCGAAGTATCTCGATAAAAAGGCCCTTCAGGTTGTTTACCTACATAAATTCCAAAATTTGAAAATGTCATTTTGTTACATGTTACATATCATAATGTACAAAATGAATTTTTATCAAGATTTGTAATATTGCGTTTCTTTTTTTTTGTTAATGATAAGGTAACTAATCTCATTGATTTAATAATGTAAAGAACCAAATTAAAAAAGGCTGTTAGATACGTTTAAAATAATTGGTAAATAAAGATTTATGACTAATTTAGCTGAGGGTATGAAATTTTGTACCCCTCTCCCGTACTATTCTTAGCATCTTGCACATGCTTCGGTTATGAGATGCCATGAGGAAATTGCCTCTTCGCTGCTAGTGACAAGCGTGTCATTTTCCTCTGCATGGATTATTTCGTAATGACAAAGAAACCTATCAGACAGTATTTCTGCCATAGTGGTATTTAAATTCGCATGAGCATAAGTCTTACTTTTTTGTATTGCGTTAATCAGTATATACGTAAGTGCATCTGTATGTTGCACCCTAGAAACCAAACGCATAATTTGATTGATACAGAATATCATTAGAATTTTCTTAATATTCCGAGCGTTTTTTGAAGGATGATGTGAAAATGCATGCAATATGGTAACTGAGAACAGCCACTTTGTCCAATAAAAAAATTCTAACAAGAGGGGTATCAAATTAAAGCAAACTTCAAAAACATATAATATATTGTAATGCGATAGTTTCTAAAGATATGTAATGCGATATTTTTTAAACACATGTTTAAAAATTTTGCATGAACGGTTGCTTAGAAATAGATTTTTTGACTATTTTATTATTTCGATTGGTATCGTCAATTCAAGAGAAAAATACAGACAAAAATTAAACCAGACCATGAAGCATATTAGAACGACGTGGCGGCAAAGAAAGAAGCGGGGAATAAGATCGAGTTTTGACTTTTATACAAACCAATCGGCAGTAGAACGAAGAAACAAACCAATGACCATATCAAAAAGGCAGACATAAATTTTGTACGGTCATCCAACCGCGCGTAGAATGTGAAAGGAATTCTTCCAAGCATTATATAATTACGACCCGCCAGAAGAATCACTACCTGAACCATTACCGTTCTTTTGCCAGAAGTGTAACTCTTGGAGGAGGGACTAAATTTGGAAGAAGTCAAAAGTTGATGAGATCATTCAAGAATGGAAAAGCGCCTCGGTTTTACCAAATTACCGTCGAAGCCTTAAAAACCGGCGAAGTAAACTCGTGGCACGATGACATGACGTATTCATCATCTATATCAAGAAGATAAAACAAATTTCTTCGGTTTGAAGAGGGCGATGATCAATCCACACAAGAAAAACGACATACGCGAATTTAATAACTACTACGACATCAGTCTTCTCTCAGTTCAACCGCGTTTCAAAAGAAATTGAAGTCAGACCAGTCGTGAAAAGCAATCTGGCTTTTTATCAAACCCGGGGATACATCGATCAAATTTTTACGCTCGATTCGTTTGGAAAACTGACTACTGTCATTTTATCGACCTATCATCTTTATCAGTATTTAGTTTCTTCGCGAAAAACGAAGCTGAAGCATTCAAACACCTAGGATAATTGATGCAGAAAAAGAAAGTGATAGCTACACTGAATCCGCAACAGAGTTGCGACGGCAGTCCCTCGAGACCAAATTTTGCCTAGTTTTAGCACTTCCTGTCTATATCCTGTCTATGTAACCACTGTAATGTATTGGCTAAGGAATCGCCTTCCCCCGCCAGTTATCAGGCGGAGATGAAAGAAGAACAATAATTCTCTAATTAAAAACCTATTCTTTTACCTAAAATAGTTCGAATTCCGTACTTAATTTCTGAAGAAACCAGGAAAAAAAATGTTCTTTTCATTACTGCTTATATAAAAAAATAAAAGCGTTTTAAAAGACAATTTCAAAAATATATGTTAGACAACGAGGATAGGAAATATAGAAGAATAATAGCAAAAATCGAAATGAAGTAATTTACCTAAATACACCATGGTGGCTACCAAACAAACAGTTTAATAAACAAATTTAAAACTATCTACAAAAATCAAGCAGAGAAAATTAGAGAATTACGAGCCTCTCTAGGTAGTTCTTCTAACGCAATATTTTGAAATTCACACCTTACACGAATTACGATTTAATTTCGAAATGCCTTTGCCAGCTCCCTAGTATCACAATCGACGTCATGTCATCCATAATACTTAGTGCTTATTCATGTTCAAGAACACATCTCACAAATGTTGACGTAACTCTGTAACCTGAGCATCTACATTAACGTTTTGTACATAATTTTTCTTGGATAAATATTGCGATAGTGAAAACCACAACAAAATTCATTCGGGGTAATTTAAGTTAGAAGCGACGCATATCACATTATATATATATATATATATATATATATATATATATACACACATATATACATATATATATATTTATATATATATGAGTGTATGTGTATAGATGCATTCATAAATATATTAATTGTATTCCAATAATGTGTGGCTGCAATGAAGTCGTTCTAAAAAGATAAATCATCTTGCATGCTACTTGGTAGGCGTAATAAAAAACTCTTTGTAAAATTTTGATTTACCAAAAGAATGCACCACGTGAAGTAATATCCTCAAATTAAAAAAATTGCTGTTAGCATGAATCGTATAGATTACCAAGATCATCTTTTTTTAAACCGGAAAATCCTTCCACTGGAATAACTTGCCTTTTCCGTTGAAATGTTCTTTTAGTTAAGTTTTCTGTATAATAACATGAAACTTTGTCATAAGTTAGAGTTTTTGCAAAGTCATCTTTAGCACATAATTTAAAAACTCCATTAATGTTGTGTCCCGTAGGTTGTTCACAATATCCTACATTGTTTTCGGAAAACTTAACCCTTTGTCCATTTTTAAATCAACTACAAGTTTGGTGATCGTAGGTGCCCGTCCATGCATACTAAACGAACAAACTCATCATAACCACTACACGAACAAAATCATCTGCACTTTTTCTGACCTGCAGATATGATATCAGGACTGATATTCCTCAACTTCCCTTGGTTATCGTTTCAATTAATAATAAATTTAGTAAAATATTCACCGAACTGCACAGTCTAACGTTGATATGAGCATCGAATGATACTGCCTACCAATTACCAATTTTGTAATTTCGTACTCTTGCAGTTTGTTCATTTTCATCAGCAGAAAGATGACGTTATTAACTATTCAATGCTTTCAGTGAAAATTTGACTGTGAAACGACTTTGATAATTTTTAGTGCAACTGCCATTCAAAAATTTAGAAGAATTTGAATTAATAGTTTTGCGTGAACCGTGGACCATGTCTTTTTTACATTTCCCTAAAGAATTGGATCTATTCCTTTACTTGGTAATTCAGCTTAAATATTTCTATTAAATTAATCCGCTCTAATATTGTTCACAAACCACAATAGCCGATAAACATGTGATAAACCACGTTTTTGCCACTCAATAGTGTTCATATAACATTAAGGTGTAATATGTATGTGGACTTTATTTGTAAGAAATAAAAGTCTCTCTACCTTTAAGCGGAACATTAAGTATATCGCTTCTACTTTATGGAGTGGAATAAACGTTGATATCTAATTTTATTTTGAGCCAGTTTGCATTTGGTTTTATAATTTGGAAATATCAACTTTGACGTGGCGCCTAATATAAGATTTATCGCGCCTTGCGTTTTGCCATGAAAATACTTGGGACTACCCGTTAACTATGAAGGTAGTTTTACCGATTGCTCACTATCATTACTGTGTTAATTCGATCATAACGCATCCTGCAGATGCCCTAATTTCCTGCACGTAATTTAAATCAATTATTACGAATATAATCTATTAGTAGTTAATATTACGTATTTCAATAAGTAGCAATAAGGGTCCATACATGAAACCGTTTTCTTTTGCTGAGCCCAAATATTGGACCAGCTAGCAAAACACTGTTAAGCGTCACCAGAACATAACATCAATGGATTTTGTAAATTGTTAAAAGATCTATGCAGCTCTGACAGACATTTTTATGAATTGTCCTTATGGCTTCATAATACATTATCTCTCGTGTCAAATTGTCATCCAACTATCGACACTGCTATTTCACTCATGGCCGGGACGTTATAATAGGCGCAGTGGACACCAGAGGGCAATTTCTTTGCATGGATAACGACATTGAATTCGAATGTGCTTGGCGGAACAATCTCAATAGCAGGTTTCCAAAATTGTATGTAGTTGTTGTGCAAATGAAGTCTTTTAATAGACAGGGTTATACTACATCATGTCGGTGTTTGTGTTTCAAACAGGTGTTAAAAACAATTCTATAATAGATATTTTATTTAATTACAATTTATTATAAAATTACAAACACCTTTTTAGAAATACTTTCTTACGTGTTAAATATAATTAAGACTGAATTAGAACGAAGACTAACCTGAACTGGAATTGCACGCTTTTGCGTTGCGTGAGACTGATATCTAGGGTTTACAAAGATTAGAAATGTTGATTTATTTGAGAATATTATTTACTGAGGCTTTCAAGAACAGAGCATTCTCTCGGGAAGTTGACGCGCTGGGGACCAAATTGTGTTATTATATCAATATGATATATGGTATGTGTTTCCATTTCTTAAATTATCTAGATTACAAAAGTAATTATCATCTCTAATGATGCCGATAGATTTATTTGCAGGAATTGTAGTTATAGAGAAGTTGGGATTTCTTACATAATGTGATCTTAGAAACGGCAAGTTATGTAACATATTAAATTCGTGAGCATTTGCTAATTGTATTTAATTATAAACACAAGTCTGTTATTAAAATAATAGCTTAGTATAATAAAAACATTATTTAAAACGTATGTATTACCAAGTCTAAGGATATAGGTAATAATTCAAAACTAGTCTAATTTATAAGTCTATAATTTTCCATTAGTTTTTGATGGAATTGTTTTAGTGAGAAAAATGGATAGATGTTAAGTATTATTTTGTACTAAACTTTATGGAATTTATTGTATCTTCCATAGGGTATTCTTTAACATATTCAGAAATTTCATAAATTTATACTTAAACATTAAATTATTTAATTTAACGGTCAGATATTTTAACCTTAAGTAATACTCTCAATAATGCTTTTCAAACTTTGTTACTATCTACTTTGTTTAATGCTTCTTGAAAAGCTGTAAGTGTTGTTGAAGTGATTAAAATATTTTGTCTAATGTATATGCTAATTTCTTTTGGTGTCCTCTAGAATTTAAATAACGTTGTTATACTTTTTTCATTTCGTACATTGTAAAAAGATTGTAAGAAGTAGTAAATAAAACACCATTTCAAAATTAAAATCGATAAAATTGAAGTTTGGAGCGGTGAACGATTTATTATCACAATTTTTATGTGAAGATGTCTGCTTATGTCAAGGAATTTAAAAGGAATATTTTTTAAAAATGTTTTTGTGTTGTCTAACAAAAAGAACCACTATAATATTAATATTTTGTATACGAAACCCAGTATCGAAAAATGTACATGGCATGACCCAAATATTTTTAAAACACTGTACAAACGATATTCGGTACAATGAGGTATGCTAATAAGAAATCACCCCTCTTTTTGTATAGTATAAATTTTTAATAGCAAGGGGAAGTAGCTAATATTTTTTTTAAACATTTGGTTCCATAATTTTATATCCCTTTAAATCTGTTTAAATATGTGTAATCTTGCCAGTGGTACAAATTCAGATTTGGTATATTAACAGGTTGCGAGTAAAAGGGGTGTGACATACAGATAGACAGCCAACGGACATGGTAAAACATTAAGGGTTCCTAGTTAAGCTGCGAAACTCTAAATATCAAACAAACAAAATTTGTTCTAGACAAATAAACTGCATATAACTATTTTATAACCTATTTTAAATGGAACGCTGCCTGTAAATAAATGTTTTCATTTAGAATTCCATGAAAATAATGAGACCTGTTGTCAAGAAAAAAACAGGTACAAAATGTAAACAAAACTACTATTTTAAATTATGAAAAACAATTATTATTTTCCAATAGATATATTTAAATTTTTAAATTTAAGAATCTTGTATCCATTAACAGTATACAGCCAAGAATGCAGCCGCACCTACAACTGTCTAATACAGTGAACGGATATTATTTAACTAGTTAAAAGTGATACTTCTCTCGTAATGAGCACTAAATATGGCGAAATCATTTGAAAGATATCATTTGAATGCCGTAAAAATAGAAGTTAGAAAGAAAGCCGTACTTTCCTTGACACAGATATTTACAAGGGACATCGAAGCTTTACCAATGAGATATTTAATTTTAAGAGTATTAGTAAATACAATTTGTGTATAATGAACATATTTTGCCTGACCTTTTGCATAAAGATAACCTATTCACAATACCGCGGCGCAAGGCCTGTTAAATGTTTTCGCCAATTCGGAAATATTTTGCAATATAATTCCGAAACATTGTCCAATATACTTCTATCTTTAACTTCAGGTATAGCAACATTATTAAACAACTTGTGGCCTTTTTAAGGTCTTATAACCAAACTAGTAAGCTTTATAGTTTTGCCATATTTATCTATCTATCCACTTGTAGATAACAGATGTTTTACTCGTAGACTCAACAGATGCCCACCGCCCGTCCGAAGAAACCCGATCGAAGCCCACTTGAGGGCTCGAACCAACCTACTCGTCGGCCAGCCTGACCGCGCTCGTGCGTGCGTGTGTGTGTGTGTATTTGTAAGTATAAATCCAATAATAGAACGTTTAAATGTAATGTTAAAGTGACTTTTAGTAAACATACCATAAAAACATCCTGTGGGAATAGACCAAGTAGCTAGCACACCTCGCAGCGGAGGGCGATACCGGTGTTTGTAGAGCGGGAATCATAATATATCAACGCGTATATTATGGCAGTTATTCCATAAATTTACTTGTCTTTAATATTACAAATACGTGTGGAATACTTTACTTTGTCAATAATTTTGAGCAAAGGTGCCATTTTAGTGATTTGTTCGTCTTTAAAGAAGTCAGATTATCTATGAAATCTAAACAATATATTAAAGTTTAAAATTTTTTAATTTTTCCGAAACATATTTAAAATTAATTTATATTTCTTTATTTTTTTATTAGATATTATCATAAATGTAACAACAATTTAATTTTTTCAAAGAACCTTAAATTAAACTTAATAACTAATTTCTGCACGTTTCTGCAACATTACTTGTGTCTTGTTACGGAGCGCGAACACACATGAACACAATCTTTATGAGTGCAATATAAAACGAAATAAATCTGATCCAAATAAAGCTAAACATTACCAAAACCAATAACTTAGGAAATTGACATTATATATATATATATATATATATATATATATATATATATATATATATATATATATATATAATTTTCACATACCCATAAACTTTCTTCAAAAGACTTCACTCAGCTCTATATTCAACATTTTAAATCAAAATGCATGCAATTTTGAATGTATATTAAATAAAATGTGCATAATATTAAACTCTACAGATGATATCTTATATTTGTAAATTAGGACAACTCGTATTCTCAATTTCAAGGGACATTAGCGACATTTTGTTTTATGGTTATTCCAACGCGCACTTGGTCTGTTTTATTAATACAAATATTCGCCGATCCACATTGTATCTACTTTCCTAGGATCTATTCAAGATATTGCAAACCATTTTGAAAATGAAAAGCAGATTAGCTAAAATCTAATCTTTTTACTTCCCAGATTTATATGATTTAACGTGAATTAATTTTTGGAGATACGGAGGGAAATTTTAAAATAGAAATATTTACAGACATTTTTTTATTAACACTTCTTTCAGCATCTATTTTACGCCGTTGATTTTACTAATTGTTTCATTCACAGTTAGTAACATTTTTGATGCAGCTCGTTATAGTTAATTTTATTATCTGCTTAAAAAATAGCTGAATAATATTCATTATCAGCATATCTTATTTTATTTTAAAATATTTTTGGAAAACTTAATACATATTACTACCCGTATTAAAACATTTATCTGTAAGTATTTTAAATTTTTGCGTCAGTATAATACAGTATATTATAGTAGAAAATACCAGAGTTAATTGACATAGTCAATTAATATTGCTTTAGTAGTTTCGTTGGTTTTTCATTTTTGATTTTATAAAAAAAGGAAATCTACTTAATCTACATGAAATTGACCAGCAATCTATCACAAATCTCTCAAGAACAATATGGAAAATAATATATTAAAAGTTTCTATATTTTATAGCCAATAAACTGACTTATAATTTCACTGTTGTGTGAGACGAGATCGCTATCGGTATGAAGTCACAGAAGTAAACTTGAAACTTTAGAAGACGTGAATTTTGGAAAACAATCATAGTACTACTTTAATGATTACCACTTTGCTTTTATGCGATTAAACGTTCAGTATTTTCCTCAAGTGTCTAATACGATTGGATGGCATTTGGCAAAGGGTTAGGATTCAAAATAAATTAGAACATAATATAGAATATTTTGACTTATCTCTCTTGTTGTGGTAAAATGGCACCTTCTAAAGTATCGAGGTAAATATAATCAATGCCGCAGAATTTTCATCTCGGACGGGTATACAATGAATTCAGTAGTTCTTCTTTTGAGTACTTATGGCATTAAAACATTTAAAAAAATTATCAACTTAAACCAGATGTGGTAAGATGTATAGATTATGTTGAATATAATTTTATTTTATATTTTCATATTTTAACGAAAAAGAGATTTATATATACGCAATGTATCATCTCTCCAAGGAACTTTGCAAACGTAGGGTATTTAAAAAAATTAAGGAAAATAATAATATCATACACCCTTAACCCGCTGAAACCACTTTAATTAAACGATTTTTAATGAATTCAATTTTGAACTTTGCTTAGTTTTATATGTTCTTTGTTAATTTTATATAGTCAATCGCATGCAATTTACAGTAACTTTTTCAATTGATGAAACTTAAATTCTCGATACTTGTGTTATAGGATTATGACAAACCTCTGATAAAAGAGCACTGCGTATAATTTTTAAGCGAAGAAAGAAAATGTAATTTTCGTTATATATTCATATTGGCTTATTACTTTCATGTTCACGTATTTATATTTATAGTCAAAAAAGACTAATATGTATTTAACATTTTTAAATTGTCTATTTCTATTTTTGAATATAAGAAAAATTTTAAGTTTATTTAAAAAACTTTATTTAAAAATTTGGATTAATTTTAGCCGCCACAGTTCTGTAATTCTGGTAAAAAATGTCATCAAGGCCATCTCTTAGCATAGTCACAATATATTTATTGTTAAATTTTCTTCATATTAAAAAATAAACTGTGAAATTAATATGTAATAAATACTGCATATGTAAAATATAAGTACGTAATGTTAGAATTGCTTTAATTGTTTTTAGGTAATTAATATAAATGCAAAAATTAAGATTTTTCATATTCAATTCAGAATTATTATGCTATGAAAAATATGGTGTATTTTCATCTCGTAAGTATTATAAAGTATATTATGCACTTCCTCTTTAATGGTTCATAATTGTGGTCTAACAAATAATAGTTAAGAAATATCTTATTAACAATATCTATATTCGTATTAATTTTATTATTTATATCAACAATATCTAAATTAATTTGAAATGATTCATATCTTCAAACTGCAGCACAATAAGATAATGAAAAATAGCTATATTTTATGATTATAAAAAAGAAAGAAAAATATTTTAAATTGAAGCTGTTTAAATAACGTATATAAACTAAAAGCGTGTAAATTAAACCATATTTCGGTAAATTTCATAACCGTGACTTTCTTTCTTGAGATACTGTCACCTTAACCAGTCTGTGTTAAAATAAAAATTAATTCTAAACTTGGCTGGATATTGGCTATAAATAAAAACGTGAGACTAAGAATATTTCGAATCTACAAGTACAAAACCGTAAAAAGGGTATGAAATTTATATAGAAACTAGATTCATATTTTCAACTAGCAAATGTTAAATAATAATTAAAGAGATAGCAACGCCTATCGATTAAAACAAAATGGTTAAAAGGCGTATGCACTCTGAAAGTGATCGTCTCCTTACAGTCTATTTAAATATTTAAAGCAGAGATACAAAATTCTGTATAGAGTGGAACTGTTGACATTTAAAATTAAATGCTCGTCTACCCTAATAAAGTAATTTATATGTTTGACTTGAAAGTAAGTTGTAATAGATCACGGCACTATTAAAATATTTACATTATAATTCAACAGTGAATACAACACTTCTGATAAAAGTTAAAAGCTGAGATTATTCCTTTAATTAATTAGTTACACCAGACATTAACATAATACTTTAAGTAGCTTACATTATGATAATAAAATAAAGCAATAAAACAATTAGTTTTTCAGTTTTCAGTTTGTTTGACCTGAACAACATTGATTATTTATAACCCTGCAAAGAATTTGAAGATATTATCCTAACCGAAATCATTGAGTACGTTATTTTTATCCGACTCCAAAAAAGGGGGAGATTCTTAATTCGTCGGATTCTTTTTTTACGTATGTTCAGCGATAATTCTTTATTTAGTGAACCGATTTTGATGGACCAATTTTGATTATTCTTTGATTTAAAAGAGAGTATTATAGGTGTAGTCCCATATATGATGATGATCTGATGATGAGGACCAGAAATGAACGATGGAACTCCTTAATGATTGGTAGGAAATCAAATATGATTCAAGGTATTTGCTACAAGTACTTGTTATTTTGCAAAATAATTACACCATTCACCAGGTCTGATGATAAGTTTTAGATATGAACATTGGAACTTCTTAACGGATATCAGTAAATTAACGGACGCGCACGCGCTCACTCACGCACGCTCACATACACACACACAGGCATATACGTATACACGCTTATATGTATACACGCTCACGCGCGTACATGCGCACACGCACAAGCGCACTCACGCACTTAAGTACACACGTACGCACACACACACATACACACGCATACACTGAAACAAAACACTTTATCTAACAAAATTTAAAAATGTTTTCACGCGACACTAAAACTCAAATAAATCTGCACTACATCTAATAATCTGCACTAATTCAAATAAATCTGCATTACATCTTTTATCTAAGTAATCGAATATTCGTCATAGATTACTTCAATATTTCAAATCTCGTATAAAAAGAAGAACATAATTGCTTCTCCCGTCCGTAGGATGACTTTTATTAATTATTTGAATCAAATTTATCGGGTACTATAATTTGTTTTGCCCTCATTTTTCGATACACGTGCCAGTAACATAAAACGTCGCACGTGCCCAAGGTGAAATAGGGATTACTGATAATCTCTCTAACGAAATGTTTGCTGGGCTCAGCCTCTAACACCGAAATTAAATCTTCTTTTCAGAGAAGTACTACAAGGTCAATCAGGGCATCGATAAATATAACTATTCATTATTCAGGTTATTTACGTCCCACTTATCTAAAGGGCTCATTTTTACGCAGATGGTACTAATTTCTATACTTCCCTTCATTCGAAAATAATGGACAAAAATAGTGGCAAGTCAAATTGAAGTTTATTTTAGGCCAATGTGTGGTCACGTAGGAATTTGCATGCTATTTAATCCTTCAAAGTCATATCAGAGGTCGATATAGGAAGGCTTCCTATAAATCGCGATTTTTGACTGATATTTGGTGAGGAGCGGGTTCACGATATTTAGGACGAATCATAAAAGAATGTTTAAAATTTTGAGTAATTTTCTTTCACTATCTACAACTGGCCCGTGTTTTTCCTTTATTAAAATATAATTTACGAAACTATTCTTTCATTTATATCTTATTCAAAGAAACCAAAAATCGTAAGCTTGTTTTTTTTTCGGTATCCTGTACATATCCTTATCTCTCCACTTACATATTGCAACTTACTGTTGTAATCGCTGTTAGTCAAAGATAAAATCATTATTGTTCACATGAAATAATTGCGAATGTTTTGCTACATTTTGTGACTATGGTTTATCTCTAACAGCTTATCTTTAATTCAGAATCAATTTATTCAACATTTGTGATATTGTATATCGATAAGATAATTTATTATTCATAAATCTCTTGAACGCTTTGCTCTTGAATTTGTAGTAAAAATTTGCGATAAATTTATATAAATCTTTCAAATATCCGTCTCTCAAATATGACTATAAAGGATTCCATAACTAATGTTCCTGATATGGCCAATATTTGGACTCTTAATTTAATTTGTCACTCACTTCATTCATATCATTTAGATGGAGGTCAGTATAGATATAATTATCATCTACATAATTTACCATAGTAAGCACCTTTATTTAATTGTCTTAAGTATGTGGGACTAACAAAGAAAAAGCAAAACGTTATAAATTTCGCCAAATTTACCATCTTTTTCATATATATCAAAGCATATATTTCCGGAACAATTTGAAAGGAGTAAAGATAAATTTGTACGCAAAAGTATGAAGAATCGGTTTCGATAGAAAGATTAATTTTTCACAACGTGAATGTATTATTACCTACTCTATCTTTCACAGACTAAAATCCTATTTCCTCATAATTTTGGTTTAAGTAATACCGGAGGTAAAAGAGAGGGGACATCCATTTTCGTCATATTTTTCAATAACCTCAGAGGTATATTATCCTTCAGAGGTATATTATCAAAAATTATAAAAAATATTCTTTATATTCCGTACTATGCATGGAATTAGAGAAATAATTTCAAGTACTTAATTTGCCCCCTAAAATTGTCATTTTAATATTTTTAAATGTTAGCTATTAAGGTATGTGTATATTAATTTGTTTTATTACTTTTCCTGATTTCCATATTCTTTATCCATACAATTCTGAGAAAAACGGCTATAGCCAACAGACAGACACGTGAGTAATAACAAGGGTATTTACAGTTTTACGTTTGAGTTGCGGGACACTAGGCGTATTAGGCGTAAAATTACAATATTTTCCCCTTTTTCATATATTTTTAGGTTTCCATAGTAATATTTTTAGGTTTCCATAGTAAAATTACGGACCCATATAGTTTCGTAATAATTTTAAGTAGAATGTTATTAAAAATAGTTTTAAATAGTAGGTTATTTAAAATTATTATTGCATTTATTTATATGCAAAAAATATGTCCCTTCATTATTTCCGAAGCTGCTCAACCTAAAACTACGGAAAAAAGAAAGTATTTAAAAGCCTACGCAAAGGTTTAAGATATACTATGACAATAATGCTAGATCTTATAATTTTTTAAACATGTACCGTACATTACGCATGTGAATTACATAACAGCCAATATATTTACGTTGTAAAAAAAAATAATATTTGGAAATTAACATTAATACTATGTAACCTTGGATGTTGATAGTAGTTCAATATTAATACTACGTAACCTTAGATGTTTATAAGGGCCTAAAGGTATAAATAATTCTCGCAGTGTCAGGTTTCAGTTATTAAATGAAACGAAGTGGTACTACATTTTTTCTTCTTTAGCTAGTTTGAATTTCACTTATACTTTATTAATTTATCATATTCCTTTGTTTTTCATTAAAAATGGGATAACCACATATTTGGGAAATCAAATAGGAAATATAATTTTCTACTGATAAAACTCAGTACAAAGGGTTTCATTCATGTTTAAAATGCTATTAAATTTTAAAGATTTATATTTGATTAATTTATAACATAGTCAATTTATTTTAAGGAGAAACTAATAAAGATATTTTATTTAAAAGAGAGTGCAGACTTAATTAAAATATAAGATTCAAAAAGTTCGGAATCCAAAACGTATTTTTCTTATTTCATGGAAATTTATACTCTTGTAATTGAGGAATTCAATTAAAATTTTACTAATAATATAGTAAGTACGTTTCTACAAAAATAGTACAAAAAATGAGCTTTTATCCGCCGCTTCGCCGTGTGATATGAAACATATAAGACAATTAAGCCAAATACTTAGTTACGAGGTACATATTATTCTAATCATAACTTGCCAAAACTCACTTTTAACATTAAATATGACGCGGAGCACCGTGCGAGCTATGCGATGATAGCTTGAAATAAAATATAGCGCAATAATTAACTCATAAATTTTGCATATTAAATGGAGCATGTACCACTGTTACTAAAACTTAAATTAATAACAACGCATTTAGTTTTTGAATTCAGGCATATTTTTAATTCGGGAATTTATTCTGTAGCGAGATCTCTACCAACTGTTGTGGAGAAAAAAAACGACGACATAGCTAGCCGACCAAAAACCTGTCACCTCGGTCAGTGACGCCACCTGGCTGAAAAGCTATTAGCTCAGTTTGTTGAAGAGGAGGTGGTTTTGAATAGACCAGCTGGCTGAAAAGTAGTTAGCTCGGTCCGTCTGCGCGATGTCTTGCCTTAAGTTCGTATCTAACCCAGAGGGCGAAGCGAGGCCATTTATGGGCGTACCGTTCGTATTGTACGAAATAATACAATACAAAAATTACATTGGTTGTTTCATGTGCAAGTACTATATAGTTATTAAATTCATGTACTCGTCAAAAATTTAGTTTAATTTTACAAATGGAGAATTTCACATATCAGAGACCCCGACGTGAAAGTAAACAAAGTGAATATTATGGAGCATTTTGAGCATGTGCTCTTTTAGTGTTTAATTCTACATATGAATATCCTATTTTAGTGTTTAATTTTACATATGAATAAATAGCCCACTATATTGGTGACCCCGACATGAGAGTGAATAAAATGAATATTATGGAGTATGTTGTGCATGTGCTCAGTGGAGCGCCGAATAGAGACGCAGCTATGGAAGCAGACGAGTCATTTTTCCGCGGGTGTTTAGGTGTCCCTATTTTGGTGTTTAATTTCACATATGAATACATAGCCCACTATATCGGTGACCCCGACATGAGAGTGAATAAAATTAATATTATGGAGTATGTTGTACATGTGCTCAGTGGAACGCCCAATAGTGACACATCTACGGAAGCAGACGACTCATTATTCCGCGGGTGTCCCGATACTATTTTATTTACCTGACCCTATTTTGGCCAGAAAAACTAGCAACATGGTTTGCTCAAATTGAAGGTCAATTTATTTTATCAAGTATTACAAGCGATAAAAGAAAATGGTATAATTTCATTTCTCATCTTAACCATCAATATGCTGCAAAGATTGTCGACATAATAATTACCCTACTGGAAACCTGGGAGTACGATAAAATAAGAAAAAATTAAAAAAAACGTCGTCTACTGGTTTGGAGAATAAAGTAAAACAATTACTTTTACCAATAGAAATTGGTGACATCCAAACATTGTAATTTCTCCAACACTTGCAGCACTTTGTTGTCTCAGAAATACCGAAAAAAAATTAAGTTCATTGTAGAGCAGTCACTTACCAAACAAGGTTTGAACTCATTGCTTCACAAACAAAATAGTAATTAGGAGATGTTGTAGACTTAGACAACAAGATTTATGAGTGAGCATCACGATCGTTGATAGTGGCGGTTTCTGTGGGGGAGCACTCTGTTGGATAGCAAAGAATGACCAGACAAGTTAACCGAAAACCTGTTAGTTCGATAAGCACCGGGCAGTCGCGCTGCACAGCTTGTTACGTCCAGTTTGTATCTAATCCTGACGGCAAATCCATGACCATTTCTTCGACTGTGGTTCCTAATTTACGAAATAATTTAATTTATAAAGTTATGTTGTTTATTCCATGCACGAGTAGCATAGAGTTAATCGATCTACGTACACATCGAAAATATAGTTAATTACACATATGAACATATAGACAACTATAATGTGTCTCGTTATCTTTAGAATCTTCAGTCTTGGAAGATTAATAAAGCAATGTTATGATCCAATGAAATTAATAAAACATGATTATCTATCACTCTGGTTGATTTATTGCAGTTATATGAAAATATATAAATTTAACAATAATTTTTGGCATATTCATATAAAATATATTAGTTAAGTTCATATTTTATGAAGGCATGAAAAAATGTAATTTTGTTTGAAAGTTATTATGCTAATTTAGATGAACGATAACAAAAACGAAAGCAGTATCAGAATTTTTCCATGACTTTTCTATATATCCGTTATTCTGTGCTCACACCTACATGCGCAATGTGTACGTTTACTTGACATGTATCATACTAGCAAATGTTAACTGAAAACCAACGGTATTGCAAATTAAATTTGTTAAACAGTTTTATATGTGATAAAACTGATCAATTTCTTTAATAATATTTATGCCTATCAGGCCACTTAAAGCCTGGTAAATGACCTGCGAATCATGAATGAAGTCACATTATTAAGAAATACACGAAAGTATTAATTTTCTTGTTATTAACAAAACCATCCAAGCGACAGATAAAAAAAACATAGAGGAAAAATGCGTATATGGCATTAGTTTTACAGACACAACGACAGCGGTGGCCCTAAAATTGACTATTTTTTACATAACCTTGCAGTGGAAGTTATGATTTATTTATTAAACGATGTTTAGGAATTTCTTTTAAATTTTTTGGAAAAGAAATTTGTATATTGGCAGAAATAAAAACGCAAATGTAACATCCCCAAATTATAAACTCAGTCTAAATATTAACCTTTTCTACGCTGATAAACTGTGTAGATAACCAGTAACATATTTTACATAAATGCGTAAAATGTACCGTTTAGAAGACATTTTACAACATATGAAGGATTCATATACATGTTATATGAAGACTTAACTGTCGTTGTTATTGGGCAAATTAAGGTAATTGCTTAAGCATTTTTATCTTTTTTTAATACTGAATACTATAATTTTGTTGGTTTTAATAAATATGGATGAAAACAAGAAAAAGAAATGAAGCAGTTAGTGACAAAAACAATAAAAAGAAATAAAGCTACTAGCCTCCAAAGAATAGCGTGTTTCCAAGAAATTTAAAATATTTTCAAACGAAACGATATTTATTCAATTTAATAACCTAAACCTTAGGTTCTTAAATTGAATGAACTGGTATTAAACTGTCTATAAAAAATTAGGTTAATAAATAAAATTATCCACTGTTTTTTGTTAGTAAGTCAAATTCGTAAATGTTCATGCTGCATTTTGTCAACATTTGCATTTTCTCAACATCGTACTATGAAACTTTATTTTTAAATACTAGTATTATATCAATGTTTAAAAGTGCTATTGTATTCTGCCAGATTTGTTTAAAATAATAAGATTCTACATGTATAGGGATCCAAATTTTGTAATTTACAACTTTGGTTCTTTAAGATTTTCACTAAAAAAAGTGAGGTTAAATTCATATTATCCCATTTCAAGCTCTGAAGATGGAACGTTTTAATTAAAACTTATTTTTCTTTGTCACCACCAGTAAACAAATTATCACTTTATAAATTAGAAAATATGTTCTGACTTAGCCTCATTACGTTAATTTATCGAGTGTCCCCACATATCTGTAAATTAACTACATAGTTAAACGTAACGTAAAATGGAACATATATTCGCGACAGCGGTTGAATAAAAATATTTAAATATTTGGGCCCAGAATAAATTTTGCGATTTCATTCATATGTGGAAAATTTACAAAATATTATTCAGTTAACTACACCATTAATATACGTAAGACCTCCTGTTTTTTTTTTAAAAATTCTCCTGTTAATTTGTATTTAGATAAGTGCACTTTTTACTTAAAGTACAAATTGCCATATTTTCTATCTAGTTGATAAATTGAGATGAATCATAACCTATATGTAATCCCAGACCCAAAAAGATCATCCACCATTAAAGAAAACAAAGTAATCGTTTTAATTTTTCTTGCGTAGTGACGACGGGTACAAGGGTATGCGTTTAAATATATATTTTTGCGTTCTATTACTTTTGTCATGGAGGTGCTCCTTTCTACGTGCTACGAAAGCCCTCCTTTCCAACAGAGAACGCAAAACAGCCCAAATTTATAGAAACTGTGACATCCCTTCTTTCTTTCTCTTCATTTCTAAAAGTGATCATATGTCACTTAGCATCCTCCTCCGGGGGTGAAACCGAACGCGGGAGGAGGATGCTAAGTGACTTATGATCACTTTCAGATATATAGCGATTGAATTTCATTGGCTCTCTTCCCCCTACCGTACCTGAACACAGGTAGGACTTGAATTTTTTTGAATGAACGATTATTAATATTACTATTATGATATCTTTTAAAATATATGTTAAATCCACATACTCTAAGAGATGAATTATGAGATGATACTCGAGATGTCGTTTTGTCTGCACGGTTTATGTGATTTGTATTATTCAGTTAGGTTTGAAACCTAAAAATGAAATGCTCGTTGTGGCACGATTAAAGATAATATAGTACGCTACTCGGCTTCCATTAAACTTCTTTGAGTTTCTTTACCCGTGAACAAGTTTATTATTTTTTTTTAAATTAATTCAAACCAGTAACTATCTTATTCCGAGCTAAATTAAAGATTTTAACTTATGCATTTATTTTTTAATAATTAGAGAATGACTGATTTTATATTAACTATAATTGGTTAGAAATTGACAGAAATATGTGTAAGTGATCTAAGCCGATATACATAAAAATAAGTAAGGTTAATTATAATATATATTAAATATATTTTTCGGTCGTGGCAGTTGATTTGTTTATAAGATAAATCTGATAACAAAGCTTGTAGTTGTGGCAATTAAAAAGATAATTTGGGCTATATAGCCCAACTAACATAATATTTGATTGAAATAAAATATAATAATAAAGGAAAATTAACTAAACTTAAATAATAGGGTATTTTCAAAGTATTAATTTTAAGATGAGAGCAAAATGGGAATGTTTGAATCAGACAGATGTCACATATTAACCAAACAGGGGTCTCACCATTTTCTTTTTACAAAATCTTAATTCAATTCTTTTTTCTTTCTGAATCCTTTGGAAATCTGGAATCAAATCGGATTATAACTATGGTACAAATGCATAGGTATGTCATGATAGGAATTTAATTAGTTCTTATTTTCAAAAAAACACCTTATATATTTTAATTATTTTCTTATTTAAACGAAATTAGTAATCATATGCTGGTATGTGAAAACTACATTTGATTGGGATAAAAAATACAAAATACAGAAATAAACTATTTAAAATGTTAAAATCCCTAATTTTTACAATACTCTCTCGCTCACTGACCTTCACTTCATCAAACTTAAAAGTTCATCAAAAATACATATTTTTCTTATGTTTAAATTCGTCTGTTATGTAAATCTTTTGACGAATGTGAAGTAGATAATACCCAAGTAGATAATAATTTTTCGAAATTACGCTACCTATTTCTTCCACTAACTTATTGATCTTTTTTATTTTTGAGGCATTTATAAGTCAAAACAAGTCCATCGTTGTACGTATAAAATATTTATATAAATATCACAAAAGCACAAATTATCCATATACTGTTTATTATCCATATGCAGTTATTTCTAAAATTGACCTCATTAGTTACAAAAACATAACTACTAAAAAGCACAATTAAAAATGTTGAAAAACCCCACGACGTATGCAGTCATTGCCATTGAAAAAATGATTAAATAATTTTTTTGAAAACCCTCTCCGCCCCGCTAAAAGAAAGTAAGAACTTATTAATATGATTTATCTATAAAGTAAGTAAGTAAGAACTAAATTTTTGTGTTCTGTTACTTTTATCTTCACACCTTAATAATTTTTTTTCTAAATATCTCAAATATTCAGACATTCCAATTATACAGTTTTATTAGATTTATGTTTTATTGGCTTGGGCTATATTGGGGCATGTTGGATTGTGTTAGGTTGTTAGGTTATGTTGGTTTGGGTTGTATTATGTTTTGAAATATTTTAGATATGGTGATATTATGTTGGATATGGTAATTTACTTTAATTGAAGAACACGTTTTTATTATGTCTACAACACACACACACACACACACACACACACACACATATATATATATATATATACATATATATATACATACATATATATATATATATATATATACATATATATATACATATATATATATATATATATATATATATATATATATATATAACTCATATATACCTCACACCTAATATGGCAGCCAATTGACCGGAGAACTTATGCCCTCTCTTTAATTCTCCATACAACACTTACGTTGGATCGGGTCGAGTTATGTTGATTTGGGTTGTGTTGGGTTTGGTTATGTTATATTGGGTTATGTTGAGTTTAGTAATGTTATATTGGGTTGGGTCGAGTTAGAATATGTTAGATTGGGATGGGTTATATTGGATTGTTGGTTTTGGTTGATTTACATGCCCATCTCATGCGTCTGTTCGCTTTCAAACTACTTAAGTACCCCTTCTTTGTCGTTATACTTATGCAATGGAAATATATTTTTGAAATTATTAAATTTTCTTATCTTCCGATTGAGTAAAGCATTTCCGATAATTAAAAAAAAATAATATTACTTTAAGTAATATTACTTCAAAAGTGTCACTACTTCTATTTAAAAAAACTGAACATTAATTGTTCCAGTTGTTTTTAAACGATGCGTTTTCAAATAAACGGATAAAGGTATAAATGGACGGAAATTCGAAAAGTTAGGTTTTTAAGTTCTATTACTTTATTATGTGCCCCTAAGTTATTTTATTTCGTAATTAACTTGAATTTACAGTTAGGCCAATTTCGATGTTTTATTGTGTATAGTTATATGAAGTTGAAGCGTTTGTTACTTTAAGCAGACTATATTAAATTTGGATTACGTTTCACAAGCGGTAATCAAAGTAAATAAATAATTATAGGGATTTTACATTTATAAAATATTTCACAAAAAAATTACAGAGACCTTAAAAAAACCACCGAATAGGAAGTGCACTAAAATATTAAAGTATGAAAATAAGCGTGGTTACTCAGAGACTATTCCCGCCATTTCCACCCGGATTATCTCAGAACCCTTCTGGGGACCCGTAACATCCCCCTTTATACAAAAGAGGGACCCTCTTTTGTATAAAGGGGGATGTCAATGATCAAATGTCCCCTAACAGTGTCCCGTCTCTACAATCACAGCGCTTCCACCCAAAATAATCAAGTACTCTCCCTACTCAATGAGTCATTCAATAACTCCAATTTTTTCGAGAACACACTTGGCAAATGCTCTAAATGACTCAAATATAGGTCCATTCTGAACTAAATCTCGGTGATTAAAGATACCACGTTCTATAGCTCCATATGTTTCTATTCTAATGTTAAGGCACGTGCTCTCTATCAAAACTCTACGTGCATCGTCGTACATCGTCTGCAGTGAGACAATACATGATTCATGTCCTGCGTTTCAAAACTGTAGGAGCATGCTGGGTTACTTCGAAGAGCAAATATAAACAAACTAGCATGGAATGCGCCATGTCCCGTTAAAAACTGCGAAGTGTAGTAATGGTGGCGAACCAGTTCTTACGCAACTACTCGGACAATTCGGGGAAAAATCTATGGTATGTATACTCATAATAGATGATGGCTCACAATACCCCTTCAGGGCGCATACCTGAAGGGGTATTATGAGTATACCATCGAACAAGACATTCCACAAGATAGGACTGAGAATCGATCCCTGCGGCAAGCCCTGGTTAAAATTTTCTGTATTATTATGTCTTCATCCTGCAAATAGACAACTCGATCGCTGAAATAGTCCATTAAAATTCCACGGAGGTCTGCTGGTATTCCCCGAGACTTTAAAGCTGAAAAAATGACTGACCACAAGGTATTGTCGAACGCAAAGAAAATATGCAAAAATATTTCAATAACGTAGTTGTCTTGGCTTGTGTAGACTCAAAACAAAGCTGCAGAAATGGCGTTCGAAGTTGATATTCCGGAACGCAAACCGAATTTTTTTTCTGATGCTGGCGAATGAGTTAGTTGCACCAATAGACGCGCAGCCAAAGCTCTTTCAAGTAACTTCACAAAGGCTGGAAGGAGCGTAATGACCCTATAAAACTTTGGATTGTGATTTCCCCTTACTCTTTGGTTTAACTTTAAGTCTCACCACCTTCCACATCTTTGGAAAGTGACCTTCGCTGAAACAGCGGTTAAAGATTGCAAGTATCTCATGTGTTGCTGTATTCCATATGACCTTAACAATCCAGTCATCGTTATTATCAATGCCTGGAGCCTTTTTCGAGTCGAGATTAGCTTCGGATCTGAGCTGCTATCTGGAATTACACTAGTTGCAATCCTGATGCTTTGCTCTTCGACTGTGTCGAAATCAGGGACGTCATTAGGCATAATGACGTCCCTGATTTGAAAGTGATGTCAAATGATATTAGAGAGTCTCGCAAATATTACTAGTATAACTCTAATCAACACTCTTGGGTGCGCTGAAAAAAAATTGTCTCAAGGGGCTCCGTATACTTCTATATACGGGTGACCAAATAACGGAGGTGGGAGCGCTTAGTCTGCTTAACTTCTCCATTATACTAACACCGGGAGTTTACTACCACCCGGTGAACCTAAATATTTACCCAATCTGTTCCATGGATCTTAGCGCGCTGGTAGTCACGTCTCTTCTATCTATGCCCCCGTCGCCGGGTCTGGAGGATCCTGTTCCACCGAGGGTTCTTTTTTATTAAGCCCAGTCGAACCGTATCCAATCCTCTTTCGGCACTCTACCCAATCCTCCTTCGACAATGATCACCCTATCCTGAAACTCAACAGGACAATCTAATTACATTAGGACAATCTAATAGTTTCGACAATTTTAAAAAATCATTGAGATCTCGACAAAGCAGATCTTGTGATAGCATAGCGCTTTCCTATTTGCTCTTTGTTCCTCTAACACCGAAAACAGAAGAATCGAAGTACATACATATATAACTTATTTCACTTCACAGTTCCAAATCGAGTCTGGTTGTGAGTTTTTTCCCATTTAACAGTATGAAAATTCTTCAGAAATTCCACAAAATAGATGAAAAGCGTGGTATTAAATTCTACAGCCTCCCTATTTTATGATTTGCTGCATTATGATGATTTCATGTCAGGTTCCTCTTTCTTTAACAAAATCAGCTTGTTCAGATGAAATTTTCGGTGGAAGATAAGTTTGAAGTCCAGTGTTTACTAAATGAAGAAGTACTTTGCTTGCATGTGATGTAAAAGAAATCAGCCTGTAATTACAACATTTCTTGGTAGAACCGTTTTTAGGTAAGGGTATAAAATGGAATGCAACCATTCTGGTGGCCATTTCACATTCATCGATATTTGGCAATCGAAGGAATGTAGAATCTTGACAGCCACCTCTCTCATAGCCTGAAATACTTCTGAGTGGATCTCATCTGCACCAACAGTTTTGTTCTATTTAAGATAATGAATAGCGGCGCGTATCTCGTCCCACAGAAAGTTCGGCTTCAATTATCCCGGGGTGATAACGCAGCGTGTGTTATCAGCTCTAGAATTTCCGTCACAAAATAGAAATCTGCAATAGTTTTTCCATTCCTCAATTATGTCTTTTTATTTTCGTAACCGGTGCCATAGTTTAGATCGACGTATTATCATGCCTTTGCTTTAAAGTGCTCGAGCACCTACGTTTTCTTTTTTGAGTATGCGCGTGCATGCATGTAAGTAAAATTGCTACACATTATACAGGTGAAACAATATACCGATGGTACAACCGCAGTCCTGGCCGATGGTATGCCCGGTGGCTGTCCAACCTGGTGTGCGTGCCGCACAGATAAGCCTTCGGCATGGCCGCCGGCCTACCTGCCGGAATACGCCGGCGGGTAATGCGCGTCACAGGCGACATTTTGCTTCCTACATTTTAGTGATAGTGTTATGTGGTGTATTACCTACTACGCAAGGCGAATAAAATATGTTTTATTTGTGATAACGAAACCGTATTGCTTCTCATAAAAATAACTCACGATAGTTAAGGAAGTTAAATTAAAAGTAAAATTAATAAAAGTAAAAGTAAAATTTAACGTCTCATTGTTTACGTCAAAAGAAGAAGCTTCAATGTCAGGAAAATCGAATGCCGGCCTAGAAGATTTACGCGAACTAAAGTGATTTGTTTACAAGGCATTTGATTTTGTGTGACACAAAAGTAGACCGCTAGAAATAACAAACAGTGAAAATATTCTTGTAAGTACTTCTATCTTCATTAATTTCTGTACAAGTTTTTAAGGTTTATTTATAATTTTTATCTACCGAGGGAAACTAATTTAAAGTATTACGATTCCTTTCTTTTCAAACCTGTTAAAATATTACGGTGAATAACGCAGAGGAAAATTGTTCATTTGCAATGTTGTGTCAACTACAATAAATAACTGTAACTGTAACTTTGTAATGGTTTTCCGTATTTAGGCCGAGATGAAGATCGTACAAATGAATAATTACCAGAATATGTGATCTTGAAACTGTTACAACCCTATATGAAAAAAGGACCCAATATAACTACAGATAATTTTTTTACCTCTATAAAACTAGCACATAAACTGAAAACCGAGCAAACGAGCTTGGTGGGTACGGTGAAATGTGCGGGAAGAGAAATACCAACGGTATAAAAAAACAATTCGTACCCCACGTTATGATCCCTTTATTCTGAGGACAGACGCTGATACTACCCTAACTATTTATTAAGGAAAAGCAAACAAAAACGTTATGATTCTCAGTACTCTCTACACCCGAGTGTTTAAATTGGCCCAGGCGAGACGAAAATTCCTGAAACTCTTGAATTTTAGCGTTCAGCAAAATTTGGTCCTTTATTTTATTTTAGTTTTGTATTTTATAATGTTTTAGACATAGCTGAAATAAATGCATGGATCATTTACAGAAAAATTACTCAAAGCAATATTTCTCGGCATAATTTCAGACTTCGTTTATGTATTACGGGCAGAACATCAATAAAATCGTCCAGGCTCGGCTCGTCTACTTTGCGATACCGAAAATGTAAAAGAAAAGGTAGAAGATACGAGGTCAAACAAAAGACGAACTTGTTAAGTAAATATAAAATATATAAGAAATAAAACGTCTTACTTTTGTAATACTTCTAAGAATGTATAAAACGTGCAAAAAAAAAACAAAAGTTGTGGTAAATGTGTCCCCGACTAAAATAAATAAAGTTTATCAATAATAACCGTGTTTTTCTCCATTAAACCTAACAATAATTTCATATCAACATCAATGGACATCCTAGCGTCAAAATGACGATATTGGTCTTTCTAGGTAGGATACGAATGCTAAAAACTAAGTATCTGCTAATATCTATACTATAAACTAAGTATCTGCGAAAACTAAGTATCTGCTAATATAAGGAAAATATATATCATCGTCCATACACGTGTAAATAGTTTCGTTATTTCTTTATTACAATATATCAAGGTTTCGGTGAAAAACATTTACATCAAAAACACTTTTTTTCTATTTATAATATAGGTAATATACAAATAAATCTATCACTGACGAGATATTTTACGATAATATATATTATTGCGTCAGCCGTGTAAATGAATAGGTACAGATATAAATTAATATCTCTGACAAATAAAACTAAACTCAGAGTAATGAGTTTATTTAACTGAATGATGTATTGGAAATAAATATGTTGAAAATTATTTTTACCAAAGTAAAAACAATTTTCCATTGTACAACTAACATCCAAGTTTTATACTATTATTTATCTCTATTTCCAAGAAAGAAACGTGGAAAGAAAAACTTGGAAATAAATTGTGAAATTGTTGCTATGAGAGCTTAATTTACCTGACAATTTTTTTATCGCACTTTGTTGGAAAATAAGTTTATTAATTGACAATTTAATGAAATAGAACAATAAATAGCGTCAAGGTGCAAAATATATGTCGTGGATGTAAAATATTGCTTTTACATTTTCTCATTATTTTAACAGATGAAGAAGTTTAACAATAGAAAAGATTGATGGGAGATATTTATGTCAAAGACAGTTAAACAATTTTATTTTCGAATGCAGGGAAATTTAAATAAACTCATTCTGTGTTATATTGAGATATTTTACATTTTTTCAATGTCTTTGAAATACCTGATTTTCAAAAATTTCATTGAAACATTTAAACTGTCCAAAATTTAACAAAACTGTCTATTTGACTTTTAAAACATTGAAGACAGTTGATAAAATATTTCGCTAACAAATCAATAAACGAAATGGAATGTATGCGATCATAAAGAATTAAATTTTATGTAAAATTTTTAAAAAGTTTTTGACAAGGCAAATTTTAATTAATAATTAAAAATCGAGCTAATCTTAGCAAATCGCATAAAATTTCTCATCCCCCTCCTAGGTAAATATTTTTTATTCAGAAAGAGCACAAACGCTTTTGTTTAGGATCTCACCTGTAGATAAGATATATGCATATTAAGTAAATATTCTATTTATTTTTATAATTTCCAGCGATAATTTTTCTAAACCACATCGAAATAGTATAAAAAAGACGATAATACAAGTACCACAAAAACTAAAGTATGGGCATTTCTTTTCATCAACTGGGTACTTCAACTTGGTGTAAATCTTAATGTAAATTCGTTTACACCACTTTGTATTTAAACTTTCTTTTTGATCTTTTTAACGAGTTACATTTCCAAACAAAGTGTGTTAGTTAGTAGTAGTGTTAATGTGAAGTTTCATCGAAAATGTCTTCGAAAAAAACTTTGGCTTACCATCTGAATTTTATTAATTTAATGAGACAATCACACAAAAATCAGGCAAAGAAAAAAAATTTAAAAGTAAATCTAAATATGGGAGACCTTCGTTTTATTGAATATAGTTCCTAAATTATTTTTGTCTTAATTTTTTTTCTTTTATTCCTTATATTGCCACATAATTTTTAAACTAAACAAGTAAAAGTATTACTTTACCTAAACCTCTTAAAATTATTTAAATCTAATAGGGGAAGTATGTGATATCAGATTCACCATTAATATTGACGAACGTTTAAATGTTTGTGCAAAAAATGATAATAAAATTATAGATTTTTTTCAACAGCAAAACAAATTGTAACAACTTTTTACGGAAAAATAACTACCGGTTATTCTAAAAGCATACATGATGCTCTGAACATCACCGGAAATTATTCTAATTGTTGGGATTAATTTTTATTTGTGCAAGACGACCTGAATCTTTAAAACTTTCTCTGAACAGACAATGGTATGATCTTGCCATTGTAAAATACATTTATTTTTGCCGACCTACATTTATTTATAGAAAAAACGGCTAAGACACAAACGCGATAATTAACATTTTTGGTGCGAAAAATTAATAATTGGTTTGCTTACAACTCTAACCGTATCGAATGCTTTAAAAATTTGTTGAAAACAAGGATAAATAATAGCGATATAAAAAATATAATAGGTCTTAGTGAGACTCGATGGCTGGTATGTTATGAAGTCATAAACACATTACTGGACCATCGGGTGGAGATGGAACTTTCATTTTTAATCGATAAAACTGACAATAAATGCTACATGGGCGATAAATTACTTGATACCAACAACGCCGTTTAAACTATTAAAAACCTTTTAGTATTATTACCAATTAAGTCTTTTTTGTTTTTGTAAAGTACGAATAGCCATTTTAGAAGATAGTAGTTTCGTCATAAACGTAGAAAGTTTAACTTCCACTCGCATTTGATGCGTTCGTCTTCAATATGTATATAAAGAGCAATAATGTAAATGTATAGCTCGATATCTTAAAGAAAGGTATTCTATAAGTATCATAGACGTAAAATATTACTAATCACTTTGGTTTTAAAATTTAAATTAAATTATTGATAATATAACAAATTCCCAATTCAATTATAAACCCCTATCCCAAATTTACGTAATAAGAAATGAAATCTAAATCAAAGGAAATTTGTACTAAACTTTCCCAGACAAATGCGTATGAAATAAAAGAAGATATAGAAAATAAATAATATCAACTCGAATGTAAGAAATGGAGAAATATATCGAGAAATTTAATAGGGAATAACCGGTTTTAGAAAATTGTTACGTCGCTGCAAACAATTTGCAATTGTGTCAAAAGCAACAGCCTACTATTGCTTCACATTTCCAATTGAAACAAAGAGTGCGCTTTTCTGTTAATTTGTTTTATAAAAATAAATTGAAGAATAGTTTTTCGCCCGAAATATTGGAGTATTTTTAACAATAAGTATACGTTAAAACGACAAGTTGCTATACGTTTACATGTTAAACCGCCAAAGTTGCTATACAATTCAAACCGACACCAGCAAAATTTAAAAAAACTTGTTTTAAAAATATATGCTTTTAAAGTAAATAATAACAGTAACAAAGACAATACTATTCTTGAGATAGAAAACATTTCAATAAATATTAATGTGTGAAGATATTGCTGTAGTTTCTCATTATGCTATTTCATATAAACTATTTCTTTTACACGAACATTTTTATCAAAACCTAATTTTTGCAAGTTCTGTGATATAATAAGATAAAAAGTTTTTAAAGAAATTTATTTTTCCACACATGCCTTGCTCTATACTTCTGACTTAATATTAGTAAAATGAACATTAAATGACAGGAAATAGACAAATTTACAATTATATAAAGATCTCATGATGTTGTAACATTACATATGACTTGATATTAGTAAAATGTACAGGAAAGGAGATGGTTAAATTTACAATTTCATAAAGGTTTCATGATTTATAACATTTATGCCTGTTAGAAGTAGAAAGCATCATTACCGTTTTAACCGTAACGTTTTGATGATAATTTGTAGAAGTAAAAGAGTATTTCTACTAATTTTTTAGAACCAAATACTAAATATAATATAAACGAACGGTTAAGGTTTTTCGAGCAGTTAAACATAATTTCCTGCTAATTTAAGATGAAAAGAAAATCAAGAAAAACCTAACTATTCTTAATTTTTAGTCAACAGGTATGATTTACCAACATAAATTGTATATAGAGAACATTTGCTGTTAAATTAATTTTTTAACCGAACTCCACTCTTTAATAAATATTGTTTTTACCATTTAGTTAATTATTTTTTTCAATTTGTTATGAATGTTTCTTCAATTATGGCGAAATGATATAACTTATAATATCATTAGAGATGGTAAGTAAGCGTGATACACGCGTCACTATTATGATCCGCGTGTCATATAGTTTTCTCTACACGGTGGCGTGTACTTTAGTCGTAGATCGAATGCGATAAGTAGTAGAGCTTCATTGTTTTTTTGTCCACAAATGTACTTTTTGCCATAATTCCATGCAAAAATAAAAGCTTGCAAAAGAACGTAAACATTGCAGAATTTTCTGTAATTAATAACTTCATTTGAATATATTTTATCAGACTTTAAGTAAAAACTTTAATGGCGACCTCGTTACACTGGTACACGTCAATAGTGCAGTACATTTGATGTCATTATTACGTAAGCATCGTTAACAAAAATACGAGTATGTTTGGAGACTGTCATCTCATCGAGATAAAAGTTTCATATTTTAAATAATTTAATTTACATGATAATTTTACAGTATAATAATGATGTAACAATAAATGACTTACATGTTTTTCATAAATGTCGTAAGATAGATTAAAAAAATAAATAAATAAAATAATTAAGGATGAAAGTCGAAAGTATAGGCTTAAATAACATATGCGATTAATCAAAAAAGAAAAAAATATTAAATGACATATACGATTAATGAAGAAAATATATAATCAAGGCTTTAAATCATCCACGAAAATATTTCATTGCATTGCCTTTATTAGTAAGAAAATATTTTA
The DNA here is from genome assembly GCA_039881145.1 of Druceiella hillmani. Lineage (NCBI taxonomy): Eukaryota > Metazoa > Arthropoda > Insecta > Lepidoptera > Hepialidae > Druceiella > Druceiella hillmani. Next base: position 15,661,242 of record JAYKKI010000038.1, on the reverse strand, counting down.
AGCATTATTGTAACCGATTTAATAAAAATCATAATTTAGAAGTATATTAATGTTCGTAAACATGATTTAGCAAAACTTCTTAATACCAAATTGACAAACCATAAATTATTTAATAAATATGTACTGTTTTCCGGGCAGTAAGTTAAATTATTTCTCAACTATCATATCAAATAAGCGGACAAAACATAATTCCTTTAGTGCAATTTTAAATGTGATCATCCCTTTTGGAAAAATCAAAATATTTTGCTTTAGTTATTATCTGTCAACGGTACCTTATAAACGAAAGCACTTGTATGCCTGGAATTTAAGGGATCGAACCACCTATTTATAAAACTTATAAAGTCTTCAGTCTCTTCACTGACTTGGAATCCTGTTTCTTTATTTAAACGTTACTCCCTCACCTTCTATTATTTATTTAAAATTTTAAAAGTATAATCATTTATACATATTATTTTCTTGTGATAAACGCAAATAATAAATATTCTTGCACCCGTAATCGTTACAAGTTTACCTAACCTATTGTATTGTTTAACTCTATGTAGTGGTGAACAGTTGATAACTGAGCAGATCACATCCAGAAGACCTCCATAAAATTGTTGAGTGGAGGTGAAATTGTGCATCGCAATATTATTAGTACTTCTAAAGTTCATAGTTTAAAATTGATGACATGTGTTTGCATATAGTTCCATGAACTAGTTATTTCTGTGTTATTTTATACTGAAAAAACATAAGTTTTTTGCATTATTCACACGATACCGAATAGTACTTTTTTTTTCTTTTTAAGTTTCCTTTATATAGTTCTTACAGTCTGGTTAAATAATTTAAATCTAACAGGTATTAACGCCAAAATAAAATAGAAAAGTTTTGAATATATAAATAAGCGTTTATTTATTAAAATGATAAGTAAATGTTGGTATACATGTTTATAATCTACACGCGATGCTTAAAAGTAATGAAGAAATTTTATGTATATTATTGACTATGGTATTTAAGAAAAGATCTAAAAATAATTATGATATCTCAGTATATTCTAATATCTCCAGAAAGAGATTTGTACGAAACTTGTTTCTCACTGTCATTCGTAATAGATCGTTGACACTTATTATAAATTAAAATTATCGTAATAAGTTTATTTTCATTTAAACCTTAGACATTCCAATTATTACAATATTTTTTTAGTTTAAACATTGGGCATTTATTTCAAATTATTAAATCAAATGGCTTCATTGTTTACCAGGACCATCGCGCGTTTAATCGTTAAATTTTCATTCAAAAAATTAAATGCTATGTTCTTTGTGCATTATGGCAATAAATATATGAGTAAAATCAATAGGGAGTGCAAATATTGCCTTAAAAAACATAGCGAAAATGTTATATTATTATAATGCTATTATATTTAAAAAAATTAAAACTAGTTTAAATAAGCTCATTAATACACTATAGCAGCTTGGAGATTATACAGATTGTTTTAAATGTTCTTTGTCATTAGCTGGTCCTGACGGTACTGATATTATAGAAACCATTAAATTAAAATCGGAATAAGTTGATTAGATTAAGGGTAATAATGAAGTAAATGCTATACGTTTCAAGTTCATTATAAATGGAGCGGCTAAGTATCATTTTGGTTTTCTTATACTTAACATATTGTAAAAGATCTTGTAATAGTTATTTGCAATGACATAAGATATGCTACATTATAAGGCCCTGGTTATCGTTATGCTGCTTATATCTCAGTTCATATCGTTATAAGTTTAGTTATACAGAAACTTGTTTTCTGATTTAAAATGAATTAAAAATTTAATTTAAAAAAAATACCAAATTTAAAATAAAATTTAAAGTAATCTAGCAAATTCAAGCATCACTCAATTAGTTTCTTTTCTTACAAAATTAAGTTTAATTTTGTTTTATAAATTACACAACGCCATTTTCTATTAGAAAAAGTGATAAGGGTTAAGCCATTTTATTGTACTGGATCATCTCAGTAACATATATTATTATCTAGTTTTGCTGACGTACCTATTTTAACCGTGTGAGTTATGTACTTTCACTGTAAGGTCAATTTTTAGCAATTTTTTAACTTTTTAACTACCCTCATGGTAGAAGTGGTTGGCCAATTTTGCTCACATACAAACATTCCTAAATTAGATTTTGATCAACGCTATATTTACACTTCCAGAGTGCCTGCTACTTTCATTACGTACACATATAAATATATGTGTATATATACATATACATATATATATATATATACATATTTTTTTTTTTTTTTAAATGGCATGTGTATTGCAAAACTCAGTTCCGTCAATATTTCTGTATAGTCCTCTTTAAAATTTGGAAATCTGGTATTTTGCATTACAATTTATTATTTGTGAAGCTATTTTTTGAAGTTCAAAAAAATTAAAGCCATTCCTTGGATATAAGCCATCTTATCGATTCTTGTGTTTGACATCACCGTGTATGATAACATTATTTTGTTGTTTATGTCAATACAGACGATTAAAAAAAATCGAAAAACTTGTTGGGCTCTCCCATTAAAAATATTATAGCAATCAATATTTCACTTACCCTAATTTACCCATCACTGATCTAATAAACATAATTTTCTTCGTATTTCGAATAATCTATAGTCGCTTTCATTCGAAAATTAGTGCTCATAATATATCACGTCTCGTAAACGTGTCAATAAAATTATATTTACTTGAACTAGTCGCCCAAAATAACCTTATGCTTAATGCTTGTTTGGAAATTCATGTTTTGCCTACGAGAATATACCAACCATAGTCATTTAAAACGATATGTATATTTGTACACAAGAAAATAGTAATTATTTGTACCAAAAGCAAACACACAGCTTATTCAAGTGTCGCAATTTAATAAAACCATTTTAAAAGCGTGCTACAGCGGCAGTGTTCTTAGTGTTTTTGATCCATCTCCTGCCACAGAGTCTGACGCCTCAATAAAACTTAATTTTTTTAGAAGTGACAGTCCAATAGGATCTCATTTCAAAGTAAATGATATATTTATTCTTTGTTAAGGCTTTGGGGTTGCAATTTTGTTTCTGCGGCAACAAGGTCATAAGACTCACATGCCGGAATCAAAAGAGCCAGATAATTTTCAAAAAAATATTCTTCAAGCAAATAAGTCCATATATATTATCATGTGCAGATGGGTAGTCGAAGTCGTAAACAAAGATTTAAATATGTATATTTTAAATTATTTCTTTAACAAATCTTTGATACTGCCTCTATTCATCTTGTGTTTGATTTAAAATTGCTACTTCTTTAATTTACCCAGTAATACGTGATAACACCTCTAATACTATTTCTTCTTTTGCTGAATGGAATAGTTTGAAAAGAGTTGTAGTACTATTTCATGGAATTTAATTTATTTTCCGGAATTATGGTAATCTTCTGGAATTGAATAATTTTCCCAAACTTTGGTTTTAGGAACGTAATATTTAATTATTTATTCTTTTATTTATTTATGTACTTTAATGTACAAAGTTGCACTATGCCTTGTGATCAAGCCAGCACACCACGGCGAGGACAATATTGTCCTCGTTGATAATATATCAGCTTAAGTAGGCTTCCGCTTATTATGAGGCCATTTCAGAAACCGGTGAGAGTATGAATTTGACGTGTACCGAAATGAAGAATGTCTTAGTGAATTGGGTACAACTAATTATCTGCTGCGAGGCAGAATACAATCAATTCTGTCATGTTGGTTTCTATAGATCCATCTATCATCAATATATTAACTGCTTTTATTAGTTACCATTTTAACTTTTTAGTGGGCAGGCACACTATCGGGTGCTGTGCAAATCTCATATCAATTGTTCGGTATATAAGTTTGGCTCGCTATCCGAAACAAATTAACCCAACTGCATTTTTCTTAGATATTATCCTACTAAGCAATGATTAAATTATTAAACCATAATAGTTAATGGTAAGCTTAATAAAACATGAGGTATTATTAAAAATCCTTAATTTTAATAATACCGCAAACTTGAAAGTATTGAAAGTGAACCCGTTATTGGCTAATAATTATTCGTAGTACAGTCAAAATGCAATCAGACATTTATAATAAACCATTCTTAATATTAAACCATTCTTTCTTTGTTAGTTCTTCATTTCAGTTAGTTGTTCATTTATTTTTTCGGTAGAGTATAGTGCTTTAAATTCAAAACGATTTTTTTCATGTAACAAAATTTGAAACCCAAATAGGGAAAAATTACATCTGTCGAGCCCACGCACTTTTGCGGCACAACACCTTTATTTAAATAAATTATATTAAAACTTCTTCAAAGCATGAAAAATAATTTCGTGCTTTCTTGCTCATACTTGTACCTGAAGTTGTTCATATATGATTATAGATCATATATATACCGTGTTTGACGTTTTTTTATTGACTTGAATAAATGTATTTTAAGTTAATTTTGCGTTACAACATCTTATTAAATCATGTGAAGTCCTTTACGTAAGAGTATTTTCCATTTATTTTGAGAACAAATGTTAAAACTAGTAACCGGCAAGTAAATATATTATTATTAGTCTTTTGTATCGATAAAATCCTATATTTCTCAATAGCGTAACCAACTTTTTAATCAATGCTACTCAACATTCCGGTTAAAGAAATGAAAAATGCATTATAATATTCAAAGAATAATGAAAAATGAGATAATCTTCATTCATAAACATTAAAATTTGTGGTGAGCCTTTTTCCCATGGAAAAAAAAGTTTATCCTTTGCTATTTTATTTCTACGTGCAAATAATCATCCCACTATATCGTAGCGAATTGTACATTTTTTTATTACGAAATATCTGAATGTAATATATTCGTAACTAATGAAAAAGTCATAATTAAATGAAACTACGTGATGTAGTATTATTTCTACTTTCTTTAATTTCTTTACCACGACCCAGGTTTCGTTGTATTACAACATCTTCAGGTGGGATATTAGCAAAGATAGCTAGAATCTTTGCTAATATCCCACCTGAAGATGTTGTAATACAACGAAACCTGGGTCGTGGTAAAGAAATTAAAGAAAGAAATAATACTGCATCACGTAGTTTCATTTAATTGTGAATAATGAATTTCTACAAAATTAACAATAATGAAATATATTCAATAATGAAAAAGTATTAAAATCTCAATATTTCATTGCGTTTATCCTGTTCAACCCACAATCCTGTCCAATGCTTAGTTCAATTTATATTTAACTTTTTACGGTCAAGCAAACGTAGCTTTTAAACTATCGATAAATTTTTAATAAATGAAGAAATATTGTACTCCGTTCATATTTTACGAGTTAGTCTGGAGCGAAAAAGATTACAACGATAAATTAACTCCGAACCAGAAAGCTGTATTATACCCTATATGAATTTGAATGTATATTCATACATACGTTCCATTAACTGTAAGCTGATCCTCGTAACTAAGTAATTTCTTAACTTTAATCAATACATTATTTTGAGTAAAAAGTTTCCTTTATTTTTATATTTTGTTTTAAACCTAAGTAGAATTTACCAAGTTTAGATGTTATGATAAAAGTGACAGCCCTTCTCATACAGCAAATTTTGCCTTTTTTATTACACAAATTATCGCGCTGCGAGTAAGTTGGTTGCATCTTTATGAAATATTTTCGTAGTCATTAATATTGTTGTCAATAATTTCGTTACAATTTTTTTGGTACCCAATCTATTACTGTTAAATGAAAAGATAATAGATCCAGTGTCATCTTTTTATCAAATAAAGTTTGTACTTATTATTAGTAACCAATATAATTTCATAATACTCCATGAGACGACTGCGTTTATATTGTTTTTTTAAATGTTTTTAAATAAATTGCTTTTAATATTTCTAATAAATATTTTTTAATTATTTTCTTTGAAATTCCTTTTAAACATTTTATTAATGAGTTATTATTTTTTTAATAGAAACTCAAGTGTCATGAATATTTACTTAACCTTAATACACTACCTCTTATAAAACGGGGACAATAATTTAAAAATCAAATAATATGCGACATAGCACAGTTTTTACCGCACGGGGGCAAAATTGCTAGTTTAAAAATAAACATTTTAAAAACTGTTATATCGCAAATTTGAATCTCCTCACTTACACACTAAAATCATCTTATAATGGAACATAGTACATATTTAACCAAATATGACACGAATCCTAAAAAATTCTCAATTACAGCGAAAAGCTGACTTTCAACCATATCCTGTGTCAGGACAACAGTGCATTGTTTTCATAGAAAATAGACATTCGCATGAATAGCTTCCTTTGGAGCTACAATATCGGTATACACATAACCCTACACTGGTTCCAAATATTCCAAAAGCTAATAATAATAAAAAATTAGTTCAAATATTTCACACTGAAAATTGAAAATTGAGAAGATATTTTTCTATAGTGTGTCGATAAGTGTTAGCATGAAAATAATTCAAATTAAAGTTTGCACAAAAGGTTCCCGCGTTTAGGAATTATGTGAAGCGACATTTATTTTATTAGTCTTTCTCGTCACAAATTTAGATACTCGTGTACGTAACCTCATACAAAACGTCGTACCATTAATAGGTTATGATAAATTTCTAAGCCCAGCGTATTGGTTCAAATTAGTGTGATCGTGACAATCATTTCATAATCAAAATTCCATTACTTTTATACAATTAATTAAAGATGATTAAAATTTGCATATGAATTTTATATTATTTAAAACAGATGTATAAATTTTAAAATTATTCTATCCTTTTACAAGGATATAATATACAAAATGAGACATTATAAGGAAGCGTGATACTAATAAGGTATGCAAATTTCAATAAGACTTATTCCCAAATAAACTCTTCTGTTACTAAAATTTTGGTCGTCCAGGATATATTTCACAAAAGGGTGGTATAAGGCCTAATGGATGGATTAGATAACTGTTGTCATCAACACAACTTCCAAATAATTTGCCAATCAAAAATCTATTCTAAATTGCATCATCTGAGACCACATTTTCCAGATAGAAAACAGTTCAGTGGCCTTCGTGACTTCCCAGCTTCATATATTAAAAGGTGTTGACCATTATCGTTCACGATACTTGAACGACTGTTCATACTTGCACGTCGTTACCAATAGTAGCTCTCAAAATATTGGCAAATAATTTTACAGTTTTATATTACAGCTAAATGGTTCGCTCATAAAATAATTTAATTTTCTAAATATTTTTCCATACTTTAGAAAATGGTGTAAACTTATAGCACAGTTGTATTAATTGTATGAGATATGCGTCGAAATTGCATATACTCTTCAAAATTTCTCAATGAAAGTAAAATATTCAAAAGAAACATACACAACACTCGGTGATTGCATAAATATTTCCAATTAATTACATAAAACAGCCAATTTTTTTGTTTACTGCAATACGGTAATAATAATAAATGTTTTTGATATTAGTTAACACCGTTTTATATAACAGTTTGTTGTAATATATAATTCGCTTTTCCATAACTTAGATAATGATCAATAGAAAATTGAAAATTCAAAAACTCGACCAAAAACAGAAACTCGGAAAAAACTCTACCTGAAATGGGGACACAAATCTTGTAGAACAGTATCGGCTTAAATAAACTACCCTCCATTTGTTACTCACTTTGTTTCGTAAGTGGCCCTCTCAAAAGCTGTTAGGAATAACTCCTTAAGATCCGACCTGAAGAATCCTTATATGTTAGATGACATCAAAGCACTTAGGAGGATTTGTGTCGGCGACAAACAAGAATGGGCCTTAAAAGTTATATATTTTACGACAGCAACAATAGAGTAAATATGTAAAAAATATATAAAATTTAACATTATTGGGTCAACAAATGCCTTTTTCAGATATCCGTATTTTTATATTATGGTAAAGTATCTTGTAAATGATACTGTTATTTAGGTTATTGTAAATTATGTTACTTTATCCGCAATGGTTATTGATGTGGAAGGTCAGAAAAGTAAGAATAACCTTAGTTTTGAGGAACATTTTTTATACGGTTTATGTTGGCGTATAAATGTGGATATATAATAAATCCGTATATGTTTTATTTAAAATTAAAAAAAATTAGTTTGTAAGAAATTAATCTTTTATAACTATATTTTAAAAAGAAGTATAATAAATATTCTAGCAAGATAATCGTTCACAGTTTTGTAAGTTCATTCAGTAAAACACGGCAAAAAAAACTACAACAATCATTCGTCTCCAAATAAGTTAAAATTTAAAGATTGTTGTTTAATTGTAACAGCCAGTAAATATTCTTTAGTAAAATTGATATGAATATGATATTATTGCACATAATATAATATGTAAATATATAATGTCTATGATCGTACACTCTAGCCATACTTTTTTCTATAGACCAGCTGCATTATCAATAATATTTTAGCATATACCGATTTTAGAAGATATACCATGTTTATATATAGGAAGAATGAATAATTTTTATAGAAATATTCAAAGTTTTGCTCATCTAATGATGTTAAAATTTATCTTAAGAATCTAGAGCTAAAATATCCGGACTATGAAAATGTTTCATGATATAAAAGAATACATGTACATATAATATAACACTAAATTTAAAAAAACAGCGAAAGATAATCGTATTATTTGTATTTATAGTTACATATTCATAAAATGTTAACATTATACGTTAAAAAATATGAATTAGTAAAGATATAATGAATTTACAAAGCTTCAGAAACTTCGGCCATAACGTTGGCGCAACACAGATAACACAATTAATTATCATTTGTTCTGAAATTCAACACAAAAGTAACCAAAACTCTGACAAAAGATATCCATCAACAAAAATATCCATCAACAATAAATACAGTGATCGAGAAATGAGTCATTGTTTATTAAACCAAAAGTAGGTAATTACGTAAAACTTTCATTATACACTTTCTATTCGACGGAAAACAAACACTGAGACAGTTTTCAACGGATCAGTTGCTTTTCAAACTTTTCGCGTGTGGCATTGGAGCACAAGTATTGCGCAAAAAGGGCGGTAGCGGTCAATATATTCAAAATATTTATTGTAATACGTTGAATATCTATTTAGCGCTTTGAACTTTTAAAGGCGTTTTCATGTACTAGAACGTGCTATGTTTTGTTATTACTATATATAATTTTTTTATGCCTGAAATAGTTTTCACGTCATTTTAAAAAATTTCTGAGTTCAAATAAAAAAGTTACGTTAATTACTTAAGTATATATATATATATATATATATATATATATAAATAACAATACAATGCTGTAGTCACTGAATCTGTACATAGTATAAATAGATTTTGAAAAGGAAAATACAAGTCAGGGAAGACTAAATGGGTACTGTATTACGTTATTATACTTCAAATTGTCTATTCGAAATAATTAACTATAATTTTCATCAACATGACGCCTTGCAAAATTCAGATTCAATGTCACGAATACTTTTAAAAGTAAATTTTCTTTTGCTGTTACATTTCTTGCGTGTAATTTTAATTCTTACATTCGTTAAACCACAGAACTCTAAGAGTTCATTGTAAGCAAGTTTTTTTTGTTGTCGTATGTGATTGAAGGCCAAGCAATCAATAGCCATGCAATCCATGATGTTTTCTTTGTTAACTTTCTTTAAAACCCTATTGATCGAATCTTCTATGTATCAAAGCACTTAACAGTTTTAAAATTTTCTTGGGCAGATCCCATTCTTAGCGTTTTTTATAATTAATAGTCTATATTTCTGTTCTGGCCATCTTTTTTGTGCACTTCTTGTTTTATTTATATGAGGGCCAGTCTTCATACTATTTTTATGTATATTTTGCACCGCATACCTGGAAGACTTAGTAGTTTGCGCAATTTTTGCGTGTTATTATCCTTTCTTGTGTGAAAGTTGAAGATTCAGTTTGGCTTCTGCAAGAAGTTTACTTTTAAGTTTTTTAGGTACTACAATTGAAGTATTACATAAGTATTCGTATCAAGATCTAAGCACAACGATATACGAATGCTTGTTTACACTATGAGTCGTGAAGCAACAGTCATATTTTTGCCCAAAACTCACTACTTTTTATAAACTAAGTGTTTTATAACCTCATTGACAATTTTACAATCTTCAGAAACAATTATTGGACGGTGCTGGCCATACTTCAAATAAAATAAAAGCCTTTCTTGCAAATACAATCTTAAGAGATGTTTATTTAATAGGAGCCTAACATTTTTGAATAAGGATGTACTATAGTACACGGCTTGTACTATAGTACATCCTTAAGGATGTACTATAGTAATGGCTTTCCCACGAATAACAATAATACAATAATATCCTAGATTCAATTTTGGATTTCGTGACACCGTGAAAATTGTTATTAGTAAAATACCCTGCGGTCAAAATATGCCCTGCGCTAACATTTTTATAAATATTTTTCTATTCATACTACAAAAAACTCGGAAATAAAGTAAAAAAATAATATGTTGATATTGACGTATCGAATGTAATATTAATGGCATATATTTGAAAATGAAATATGCTGTATTTCTTGTAACTTTATCTCAAAATCGTAATTTATTCGATCTTGCAAAATCGAATAGATGCCGATGGGTCAAATCTTTGAATGGGCCCCGAAAGCTAAGATAAAATATTGTGGCCGATAGATGGTTCACGTATAAATAGGAACAAATTGGTAAAATTTAGAACTCGAGTAGAAACTCGATAGCTAAAAAAATTGTGTTCTATATTAGTAATGATTCTATCTAATTTATGAATACTTTTGTCTAAATAATAAAATTTAATCTATTAATGGATATATAATATTGTTATCTCTTTACAGATCTAAAGTAATTATACAGTGGAAATCCTTATTAAACAAGATCTGTAACCTAATTATTGTTGCATTTACATAATTTCATAAAACATGTGGTGCGTAAATGATAGTTTTCTCCAAAATACCACTTTCCTTCAAAATAAAAAGAAAGGCATGTAAAATTTTGAAAATTCGTCTATAAACTAATCATATTAAGAAGATATCAAAGAGTACGCGGTTGATCAATGTTGTAAAAAAATACTAACATATCAGTGGTGAAAAAATCTGTGAAACTCTTTAGACAGAAATGGTACTTTCTCAAAATGAAGAATCACTGAAGTAAACGCAATAATAAGTTTAGATTTATTTTACTTCATATGAACTACAGACAGTAGTTAATACGAAATAAAATAAACGCTATTTATATTTTATGCAACAATTTCTCTCACAATATAACTCCTGACTTAAAGGAAAATAATTATCACATCTTTGCGACATATGCAAATTTGCATTATTAATTCCAATAATGCAGGAATCCCTTTTGAATTTTAGGACAAAGGTTTTGAATTGAATTTTTGTTAAAAAACAGTTAATAATGGCAAGAATTGGACCCAAGATATAGTTAATAGAAGTATAAGATTCCTGATTTAACTGAGTCGTGACGTAGAAACCTACAAGTTACGATTGAATTTCGTTGGTGGCATACGAATTCCATTATTGTAATGAGATATCCGTGGCATCCTTGCGGCTTGAAATACTACCAAACCAAAATTGTTTTACTTATTATAATACAAGAAATATCATATAACTGTGATAATGCATGTCTTAGCAATCCATGTATGCACATAAAAAACAGCACATGTACGTATATGCGCATCAAATAGGTAACTTTGATCTTTTAATGAGATAAAAACGCTACACATTTTTATATATAACCATGTAATGTAACCTGTCAAGTCATAACCTGTCTTCGCCAAGTGAAGGTTTAGAACGACGTAATGAATATTTGTCAATTTCCTATTTTCATACCACATTAAATGCACAAACAAATTTTATATCTATATTTTATTACTAAAACATTTATTTTACTTAAAAATCTTGGATATAATAAATAGAAAAATTACTTTCCTAGCGATACGCCAACACTAGCTAATGGCGTTATCATACAGCCTCTTATTTCACGACATAAATATCGAGATCGCTAGTGTGTAAAAAGCATTTTAAAAATACGTCCAGAATTTTCGAGAAATTTCTAGAACATTTTACTGTCCAACAATGCCACTTTATCCATAGTTTCACTATTGACGAATTAACATCGAAAAAATATACGACAACGAAAAATAACGACAATAAAACCCGTGTATATCACTGCCTTCTTTACAAATTTCAATTGGTTATTTTGCAATAGAAGACACATAAAGCATATATGAGAAACTCTTCTTAGACATATTCTTCCTTCTAAAGCTATTGTGACATGATTAATCGAACAATTCCGGGATTTCATATCACCAAATAAAAACCGACCGATGGATTTTCATATCACCAAATAAAAATCACTAATTGACAAAGATATCAGATATTCAACAAAAGGTTTGGTGACTTAAAAACTGTCACGGTATGGTAGAGAAACATTTATATGAGTTAGACAATATCTACAATCGTAGTGTTTTGACACCATAGAAGTTGAGTTAAGGTCTATTCAATTGTGAAACTGGTAAACGAACATATTTACATTTATATTTCTAGCGTATATTCAACTTATGGAACCATCTTATCACTGGGAATAAAAAGTTGTGTATATTTATCATTCCCCTAAACGCCAGTGGTTAAATAAGAAGGAATTGGGTGGGTTAATAGTAAAATCAAAACCCTGTCACTAATAAAAATGAATTATTCACGGATCCATATGTCAGGAAATATTTCCTAGTAATATAGTTATTGCCACAGTGTATTACAACCAGCTTCCAAAGCCAGAAACATCCAAAAACAACGAAATTTTCTCTCTGCATAATAATGTCCGCTCGCACATTACAAACATTACTCGATTTAAATTATTGACGCTACAATGATAAATTATAATTTCCCATCTCCTTGTTTCTCAAACGTGACGGCGATTCTTCGACAGGTGAGACACTCGCTCGACATATGCAACTCTTGTCTTATTAGATAATTAAGTAATAATTTTCGTGAAAAAACATCGACAGTGAGAACTATTCCTTAACACACTGATGAATTTTTCAATTCAAAAATTACGAGCTTCTATTTTCATGCTATCCGTTCTTTACCAAACAGATGAAAATGAGTAGTGAAAAATAATGGAGCATATGTCCCTTATGATTATTTATAATAAACAATGATTTTATTTAATTCTTCCAAATTCTCTTTATTTATCATCTCACCAAATATTATTCATCGTTTAGATAATCCGTTCATTTCCAATTTATGCTGTTCATTCGTCACACTAAGCTAGTGATAGCATTTATTTTTTCAAATGCGAAATATCTTATTACAAGTCCATTATTTTATATCCGAGCATTACTGGTTCAAACACAATTTAAGGAAAAAATCCATCCCGTTTCCAATAACACGTTTAGAGTCTAAAACGTTTTATTTTGTTACTTCAGAGAGGATTTATTTTATATCGCATTTCAACAGAACCCATATTTGGACGACCATTTACACTGTACTTAGTATTTAGAATGAAGATACATTGTGATGTCCTAGGTAACAAGCATAAATTGAGTTCTATCATAAACATTACATTACTTTTATACAATTGAAGACTTAATAATCGCCATGTGGGTAGGCAATATTCGCAGTAAGTTGGTATTCTGGCTCGAGGACAACGAGATAGAATTATGATTAAAAACTAAGATTTAGGGTCGCCGTTTACCTACACCAATAGTAATTATTTATATTGTTTAAATTTTAAAACTGTTTTTTTTATATTATTCTACCACTTGGTTTTTCGAATCACATATACATCGAATTTGCAAATGACAGAATTGTTGGTTCATTTATAAAATAATATAAATCTAAATATTTTAATATAGATAGTAAAGCTGTGGCCCTAAAACTTAATTATTAATTTTATCAAATTTGCACTATAAATTTGAAAATTTGAAAATTTATTAATATATTCCAGACGAAATGCATGTAAAAAGAAAACACGAATTTTGTTCTTTGCATTTCCATATGTTCAAATTTATAAAAAAATATGATTCCATAGAAAATGCTGTACGAATTGCGTATAAAATATTTAATTCTTCTATTATTTTCAAAATATACCTATTAACATAGAGAAGATAACTAAATGCAAAAAAAAATATTCTGTATCAAATATGAATTAAAATACCATAAAAAGACAAATGGAAGCGACTTATATTAAAAAAAAGGACCGTGGAGATGGTTTCATAAATGACCAACACTCTTTAGAACCAAAATTAAACATTTTCGTCAATATTTTATTTTTGACTTCTTCATAGATTCCTAATTATTTTCGAAACATAAGCGTGATCCTGGTTAAGGACATGCTTAATTTGAAACTATTTTTGTCCCTTGGAAAAAACTTTATTCTTTGGAAAATTCGCAATATCATAAATAATTTTAAGCTTATAATCCAATAATTACGCTGGTCCTTAACAACTTAAGCTAACTGACATTTTGTTGTATCTAATTAACATTCTCAAGGATCACATCCGTAGCTGTAGCAATTTCAACATACGCCAGAAATTATTAAAAAATATTACGCAATCTTTGCTTCTGGTTTTTGCCCCGCCACGTAGAATTGATTTCTCTCTATTAGTTTACAACCGCGCCGTATTATGTTTTAAAATTGGAATTGTTAATTTTTTTTCCTTCTCTGTCGGACTATAATTCAATTTCTATTTATTATGCAACGATTAAAGTTTTTAACAGATCGAAAAATAAATATATTTTATTTATTTAATCAAAAACTGAAGTTTGACATAAAATATGGTTTGTAAAAATGTTGATGAATTTTTCATTCTTCTTAAACTATAAAATCGGTGTAGTGATTCAAACTACATTAGACTTTGAGTTGTGTTTTATTAAACTATAGACATTTGTTAGAAAAATAAAAATGTGATATTATGCCACTTTTACAAATATACGTCCATAAATTATCAATCAGAGTCTTATATTATTTTACAATATACGGGCCAACAATATTAGTTACATGAATATGTGGTTTTATAAATATTCCAATAATATATCAGTATATATCCGTAAAATTGACGTAAAATATTAAGAAATTTTAGATATGGTAGTAGATAGCTACTGTCATAAAATGTGACACACTCATGTATGAGTTGGATGAAATAACATATACTATAGGTATATAGATAGGAAGTTAAACTAGTTAACATATACGTCTCGTGATGGAAGAGAGTAAATTGTAATTATATAAAATTTATAGTTTGCTTACACGGTGTAATTTTAAAATAAATAATAATTTCTCCACAGGTTAGAATTTAGTAGTAATAAAATTTGAAATTAATCTCTGCAATTAAATTATTGCTAGACATTCATATTTACCATAGAACCATAAATTAAATTATATGCTCAATTCTAATTCATAATCAGGTACTGTAATATGGCTTCTGAAAAATTTACGGTAATTATGTACCATTTACTTTCAGAATGGACCTTAATACCAGAAAAATCATCCCCATTTCTTTACAAATTTAAGAATGTTCCTAACTAACTATATGTTATTATTAATTCAAAATCATGTTCAGTGACATGGCTTTTGAAAAATTTTTGATAATATATCTTTATTTTCTAGTTAAGGAGCATCTTTAATATAAAACTGTATTTGTCCCTTGAAAATACTCTCCTGGAAACTACCCAACATCATCATACCTTTCGTGGAAACTACCTAAAACTATAAGCTTTTTTTATAACATACTTACACTGATCGCTAACAAATCAAGTTGATTTACATTCTCTCGAATCAAATTTACATTTTCGAGGATCTCTTCTCTTTTATTTTCGCACCACCGTAGTTTCAAGTAAACTTTGCATCTTGCTTTTGTCCTGCTACGAGAAAAAGGCTTTCTCTTTTTTAGTTTATAATTTTTATAGTGTTATGTATTATAATTGGGACTGTTTATTTCCTAATTAATTTATTCTTTTCTTTCATCAAACTGTAACAAAACTTTCAACAAAGTTTTTAACAAATCAATAAAAAGATAATTTCGATATTCTGATAATTAAATAATTCCTTTAGACTTCACAATTAAACGAAACTACATGTTGTAGTATTATTTCTACTTTCTTTAAGTTCTTTACCACGACCTAGGTTTCGTTGTATTATTTCTACTTTCTTTAAGTTCTTTACCACGACCTAGGTTTCGTTGTATTACAACATCTTCAGGTAGGCTATTAGCAAAGATCGTGGTAAAGAACTTAAATAAAGTAGAAATAGTACTACATCACGTACTTTCATTTAATTGTGAATAATGAATTTCTACAAAATTAACGCCAAATATATTCAATTCTTCAGACTTATTATTTTCCTTCTATATTTTTTCAGTTTATTTTATACAGACTAGAGATAATTAGATTCGGGTACTGAAGTATTCATGAATTTCTAATTTTAACTATTAATTGCCTTTATTTATTGATTTAACTCCCATTCAAAGGGATAAAGCACCACTTCAGAAAAAAATTGTTTCTTTGATTAACGTATTAGTTGATTTCGAATATGACAAATATACTTTTACTAAATTTGTATTGAAATATTATAATACAGCTTTTAAAAATAAGATATATTTTTAAAAAACGGACTTGAAAAGAGTATGTACTATAAAATAAAAAATATTTAATTCAAAATAAGTACCTACTTATTCGCAATAAATAAATAAGTTAATTATTTTTGAAGTCGGTGCCAGTAGTGTTTTTAACTTAAACTAATTTATAATTTAATTGAATTTATAATGTAAATTTATAACCTTAATTTCTAATGTCAAAAGCAAACCGTGACAAAAGCTATTATAATGATAATTTCCTCTTTGAAGTTGGTTATCAATAACACAAACGAAACGATAGTCACACCAGCGGCTGTTGAGGAGTTCTGTTTTCCATATCGTAAGTCCGATATCAAATTTTGTAGTGACAACTACCATTTTAGAAATTCCGTTGTCCGTATCCGAAATCCAATATCAGATTTTGCTATTTATGCTACTCATAGCAAATACATTGAATCACGATTGATTTACTACCATCCATTAACGAGTTGCATTGTTCATCTCTAGATCTTATCATCAGACCCCGATTTTGGTCGACAATGTAGTTATTTTGCAAAGTAACAATTACAAATAGCAAATATTTTTAATCACGTTTAATTCATCATTAAGGAGTTCAATTGTTCATCTCCAGAACTTATCATCAGATCCTGAACTGGTAAGTGGTGAAGTTATTTTGTTTTCGCCCTCGAGCAATATATCGGATACTTTTCATCTGAATATTACTGATGTTTTCATACTGAATTCCACGCAAATGAAGTCGTGTCGGCACAGCCAGTATTACATTAAAACTATTCGTATCTGAGTATTCTAATGGAAATTCTACCATACTAAACCTTGTTCCTAATATAATCAGTTAAAAGTTCTCATTTTACGCAAAAAGAAGTGAATTTTTGTTGACCAGTGACGTCTGCTGTTTCATGTAATTATTCAAAATCAACTAATAATACAATTTTTCTCATTCCATCCTTGAATATGAATACACGTTAACCTACGCAATCAGATGCCAATTCCAGGTAGAATCCCTTTGCTCATTTATTATCAGAGATTAAATGTATAATGATACAGCTCTCAGTGCCGGGAGTACAAGGTGTTGCGATAACTTACGGAAGTGAACAATATCACTGTGGCCGTTTCCGCCTATCTCGTTTTCATTTAAGCATTTCAATCCTTACAATGTTGTTTTTTGTAAGGGTGCAGGGGAATGGAGAATTTATGAGAGTTGTAATAATAGAAAAGCTTTGGAAAGTTATTTCGAAAGTATTTGTTTGCAAGTTTTTTTACATATTAGGTGGACTAATTAAAATACCCAAAATGGGTTTAGTAGTATTTTGTAAATGTTCGAACTAAAATTTATTTGGAGGACAGTTTAATATCCTGTAGTATCATAATCATTACTTTTTCGTCGGAGGCAATATGAAATGGCGGCGAATACATTTTTCGTGTATCCCATATTATTAACCATAATATAACCAGTATGATCAGTACATTACAAGCATCCAAAAACAATTTCACCAGCGGTGATCATTTAGGACGTCTCGGGTTGGGGGAGAGGTTTTTTACATTTAATTTTATTGGAATACTCTTTGTTAGGGCGTGTGTAGAATCAAGTAGAAATTAATAATTTTTCCAGTAAAACATCTAATGGTGCGTTAGGATGGGAATTCTGGTGGCGTCTTGCCACGCCTTGATATTTGCCCAGCTTCGTCTTTTGTCGGCTTTTCAGATTTATTCGGTCAGCTCGTTTATTTTGGTGTATTGCATTAAACTGTCTTAAAACGTTACATAAATATAGTTAGGCTCGCTCGGGATTTAAATCCGGTACCTCTCGCACCCTAAGCGAAAATCATAACAACAAGCCGTTGCTGTGGTTGTTAAATTTTGATATAAATTGCTAAGCTAATTTTATTATGTAAAAAATATTTTTAAGCATACATATTTCTGGCAATATTTTTCGATAGATGGCGCTATACTGACTGATTGGTTCAAACCTATGTTTGCGCTATGGTTTATAAGATGTTTCACATATGCGATACGTCCTATGACGGCTCGATTTATTTTTCAAAATTTATTTTGTCGGTCTGTTGGAGCGGCGCGTAAAAACTAGTGAACCAATATAAACAGGATTTGAACTGGGATGATGCCTGAGGTCAGAATAAATTCAAAGCTACATTTTGTTCCGATCGAATGCTTCGTAAGGTAGTTTTTGTCTGTTTGTTTTTTCTGTTTTTTTTTTCATGTAGTTATCTATAAGAGTATCATGTAAAGACTGCTAAACTTATTTGAATGAGCGTTTTCACTTGGTAAAGTTCGGGATTTGCATTAAAATTTAGGTTGCATTTGTTCCGATTGAGTTCTCGTAAAAGATATAAAATTCAATCGTTGGCGCAGAAATAAGGTAGTGTAGGGATTTAGGAACTAATTATTTCTAAACACAACAGTTAAGCTTAAAATGCAAGCTACGATGTAAGTTACTTTTATCTTGCTTAAATTTTCTTTTACAGTACTCAAAAATATTTAAGTACTAGAAAGGATATCCCGCATATAAACAATTTCCCGAACGAATCCATTGTAACAAAAAAGTTGTAATTCTTGCAAGTATTGAACTTCCAAGTAGGTGAATGTTTCATCTCATAAAAACGTATCGCTCTACGAAACACTACATAAAATGGTGTATTTATTAATTTGGCATTCGTAGTCCTTTTGAAAAGAATGAAAAAATATTAATCAGATTACTAGAATTATTGAATTCTGAAAAGAAAATATAATTATTATTCTCATTAAAAATACACCTCATAACATTCTCCTTCATAACATTCTTTTATTCCTTCATAACATTCTCTACGCCAGCATAATTCTCATACCACCATTATTTCTAAACGTTTTTTTTTAATTTTTAAATATTTATTCGTGCCTTATGAAATGTATTTCGAAGAAAAAATCATAACTAACCATTACACAATTATATAATCATAAGGCGTTTGAATAACTATGAAAATAACAATAAACTCTCTCAAATATCTGGATTAATAAAATATTTTTCTTTTATAAACTACACCATGAACAAAGTTCACAGATTATTTTAGCGTAAAATAGAAAATTAACATTGAATAATATTTCCCAGCAATAAAATTTGTTTTATACGAGTTTGAAAATTTAACTTTTACATAGACAAATATTCAATATCCCTTTTGTGTTCTTTTTCGTTACCAACTTAAAATTCTTTTGTTATTAATTAACCTATAACTTCTTTTGAAAAATATAATAGAATTTTAGACTTTTTAGTGTGTTCTACTTGTGTAAAATTGCAAATATTACATTAAAGATATTTGTAACAACAAAATTTTAATTTTACAAGTATACGATTAAAAAATTAAAGTATTGACACGTTTAGTTTATTATACAAATTTGTATCAGAACCAGGCAAAAATTTATTTATATCTTGCTAATTTTCATTCAGAATAGAATTTCAGAATAATATTTTTACAAAAGTTTTAAAACTTCGCAATAATTTTTGTCCAACTTGATGAGATTTTGTAAAAAACATTAAAATGCAAATTTAATAAATATGAAAGATCATAGGTCGTAATCGGTGTATTTATCTTATTTTTAGTGATTATTTTGTCTTCGTTTCAGCAGATTTTTGTTTTATATTTGCTGTTTTTTTATTTATATTTTGAATTTCAATATTTTACCGTAGGTAATTAGGAATAACCAATTTATTTGTTAATTTTGTGCAAAATTTAAAGTAATTATTATCACTTGATCCAAATAACATTTCACTTTTTCTGAATTGAAACGAAATGGTGGCAAATGTGATTTTCGGAAGCAGTAATTATTTCTGCTAATACAATCGTGTGACTCGGGATTTACGAGTGACACATTTTTCCTGTCAGATCATATTTTTTCAAAAGCATAATCATCTCCAATAAAGTGTCAAGCTATTACAGATAGAAACCCGAAAAAACCTATAAGATGCAGGTTTGACATTCCAATATACCATTATCGAAACTGCAAACCGTATCGGAAGCTAATAGTCTGAACTCTAAATTAATCCAGATTTATCAAGTTTATTGTTCATAAATTTATTTATTTTACAGACAGTTCAACTTAAGTTATTGGTCTATATACTGCGAGCATTAAACCGACAATATGAACATTATCTCGGGCGTTTGCTGCTCTATACAGAAACTATTTTCATTTTATTATGTAATTTTACCTTTCGCGAATTTTGTATTATAACGAATGAGTCTATTATTTTTTCGAATTTTATTTTGAATCAAATTTAAAATCAGTTTCATGATAAAGAATAATAAACTCAAGCATAAAAAAAGTCAGTAGAATATTTTCTACATTTTATAAACGCATATGTATGCTTCTCTAGCATTTATATGCTTCTCTTCTATGGAATGAAATTGGGGAGCTAAAATGTCCTGTTATATTTTTAATTACAAATTTTAGAAAAATATATATATATATATATACACGTGGATATAGAAAGTAAAGTTTAATAATATGGCTGTTTTAATTTTTAAGTATGTCAAGTGTAATATAATCTTTTTTGAAAAATCGTAATAGGTAGCTGTCATAATACACAGAGGACTGATATCAATAAATGAAAACGATATGTGTTATATATTTCTATATTTATAATGGCTATAAAGAAAATCGTACATACATGAGGGTACCTTATATTTGTTACAAAAAATGGCACGTTTCAAACAAAAGTTATAACCATTATCTCCTGAAACTTAAGTAACTACTTAACTAAATTAACAATCTTCTTTACGTAAGATTTAGGTATCCACTTTTTTGAAATATTTTAAAAACAACATTTCAGTCACTTCCTACTTTGTTGCTTGTATATTACTTATAAACATTTTTATAATTCTTCTCAAATTTATTATTACTTTAATTTGCAGAAGGAACAATATAATAATTTCTTCCATTGAAAAATTATTCATAAATGCCTTCTACTTGAACACGGTGAAAAATTAATTTCCTATTACGTATCGAATTGGAATTTCTCGAATAAAATAGATAATTACATTAATGAATATTAACATAACTTGGAAAAAATAAATAGAAATATGGAATATTATTTATTACGTTTAATTTTTATGTTATGTTCTCTATAAAAATATTTACCGTTGCTAATTAAGGAATGTATAATTTAGTTTTATTTTGATAAATAATTTTAAAATAAAAAATATAGTGGTTTTAAAACTTTTTTTTATTATGGGAAATATATAACATTTCTTTACTATGAGAAACAGAAAACATTTATGTTCACACTAGTTACCGACCATGGTAACACATAATTTTCCCAAAGATACAATAGATATGCGCTTATATACGTTGATACAATAGAATTTTTGTTTATCTCGTATAGAGCCGTCATCAAATCTTACATATGTTAAACAGTTGGTGGCAAATTTAAATCTCTTCTTAATCACGACCTACTTACTTACTTAACTAAAATAAAAAAGTAAAAATTTCCGCAATAAAAAAACCTGCTTCACCTTCTATCCCTGATGTACTTCTGGAGGATGACTTTTAATTCTTTGACCAGTGCGAGTCGATCACTTACGTGTTAAAACAACTTCACAATTATCTTCACATATAAGTGCGGAGTAGGGCCGTCGAGTGTTCCGGATTCGTTGAGTGGTCCGGCTACATTTTCGAGTTGAAGTTGACACCGATTTAAACTACTAATAATTACAGATATAAAGCATATAATTTAAAAGAATGCTCTATTAATCGTTATGACAGTACTAAATTACGTAAAAAATGTTCTAATTAGTGATATCAGTAATTATGAATCACTAGTCGACCACACCAGTATAAAAGACTACTATCTACCCGATTTTTTCTAAATTTCAATCAAATTCTCAAAATTTAATTTGTAAAACTAACGAGAGAAACGTGTACAAATATTACAGCCTAACTTTTTATAAAAAATTTAAAGACTAAAAAACCCACATTTTATGTATACGTGCCTATAAATTATTTGTATTTTTGAGTGACCAAGAGAATAAAGAAAAACCTCAAAAATGAGAGCCATCATTTTAAGGAATATTAACTAAATCACTAACAAAGTAAATAAAACTTATTAGGTACCCGTAACGAAAATTCGCACTATGAGGGTTTCGAGGACACTTACGAGATATATATAAATATTTAAAGCCTAAATAGTATTTCTGTTGACCTAATGGCCACCTAATGGCAGACATGCCAAGGGTGGGCGTTGGCTAGTAGTAGTAGTAGTATTTCTGTTGAGCTGTTTATAAATATTAATATTATTTTTTGTTATTAAATATATTATACGTATCTCACGGGTGTAAAAATATGTAAATTTCCCAAAAGTTATTAAGTATAAAATCGTTGCTTTTGAAATGTATATGAGTCATAAAAATATAGCATTTTATCACTAGAACAAACAAGTCAAAATTTTTATGATAAAAATTAAATTATCTCTAGAAACATTTGATCTACTACTCTGAAAAGAATAATCTCTACATTTTACTTCAGATGTTTCATTATTATTTAATGTCTTTGTGGTCTCGTTTACGTCGTCTGCAAATAGATCTGCATTATACTACGCTGTCACGTTTTCCATGTTTTTAAATGTTTTATGTAAAAATAAATATTTTATTGAAATAAATATTTTATTTTTGCTGTGGAACACTATAACATGGGTATTATTTGCAGCATTAACCTGCAGTTTTTCTTGCTTGAAAGGGGGGGGGGAATAAATTCAATCCCAGTAAAAAAATGTCTTATATTCATCCTTATAATACAGGCCACACATAAACATACATAAAATAATTATTTAGCATTCTCAGCCCTGCAGAGCTAAATTTGATTATCCAATAATAAAAATTATTTCCAATAATTTAAATGTGACATTTTGGGAATATTTTCTGAATGAACACAGGATAGCGTTGCCAAGTGACTAGCACACTTCGCAGACCAACCCGTGATCATTTTTTTTTTATTATATAAAACATAAAAAAACGCTTATATGATGGCAAATATTTTACAAAATTATTTATCCTAATATTACAAATACTTGTAAAACACTTGTTTTATCACTTGAGTTTAATAAAAACTTGATTTTAGTAATTAGTTAGACTTTAAGTAAATCATGTTATCTCTGAAACCAAATACGTTTCACTTTTAAATTTCTAATTGTTAAAACTATATTCAGAATTATTTAGTTTTTCGTTATATACCAATTAGAGATTATTATTGATTCAACAATATATATATATAAAGTAATTACTATTTTAATATAATTAGTATTTGCATATTTTTTGATACCTTTTCAACCTCCATGTTATACACTAGACCCTTTTCTAAATAGTTTCGTTCATAGTTCATAAAATTTTTGAATTAAGATTAAGATAGTTAAATTGATCGTCTATGAAAACAATGAATCCAGCGGTAATAAATGAGAAACTAAAATTTCTTAGTAAACTAAATACAGCTACGGTTCAGAATTAAAGAAAAATAATAAAGATTAAAATTGACGTTTTAGTGGATTGAAAGAAATTATTAAAAATATCTATATATGTGGAAGTAAATAAATAGTGACATCGAAATTTACTTACGAAATTTGTTTCCATTATAACTTCAAAAAATGAGAATACATTCCATTTTTGGCATATAGACAACTACAACAAGAATAGCTTGTAATAAAAGCATACACTGATTTGAAGCCAGTTGTCTCAAAGCCCCGCGTCGCTCGCCCTGAGAACTATGTTAATTAAAACTACATTGAAAATGTGTGCAAATTATTACAATGTTATCCACTAGATTCATACTCATATTTTAATACCAAACATTCCTATTTAAATAGAAAAATCCATATTTTTATATTAGTAGTCCAGAAGACTTTCTGATATTTACGTAACTGACATGTATTAGTCGTAAAATATGGTTATTGCTCTGCTTTCAACGTAACTTCTTCCAAATAATCAGAAATTAATCATATTCTTTGTCACCATCTCTTTTGTTTTTTTTGAAGATACATTCATGAAAAAATTAATACGTATCCCTCTCTATATCCAGAATTATCTATCCAGTTTAAACATTTTTCAGTGAATATTTCAACTTCTGAAAAATTGCCATCGTTTCTCACCAGTAAAACCCGATATATCTAATTACTAACTGTGTCTACGACATCGTTCGTTGTTTAATTATAAAAAACAATTTTTTTATATTGTATGTTGCTCCTGGGCTCCTCAACCATATTTAAATTTATCAAAATACGGCCAATAGATTTTGGGTGATACCCGCTCAAAATTAACATACAGACAAGTATCCTAAAAAAAGTTTTTTTAGATTCTATTATCTATACTTTAAAATATTTTTAGTGCATAAAATTCACTCTGTTATAATTTTATTATACGTGTAGATAAGTCAATTACTATTCCTTTTTACGTATATCGCTTTAGTCGTTTCGCTTTCTTATCAATTATGATTTAATAGACCAACGAAATCTACTGGATTTATGTACATTTAACAACAGATCTATTTCTCTGAGAATTAAAGATAAGATATTAAAATTTCTATATGTCAGAAGTATCTAGCAATAAACTCAAAACCCTGTTAAACTACTTGTCAACAATTTCATTGCTCCGAGACGAGATCAGTATGAGCATGAACCTAAATTTGTTATTTGTCTTGATCCGTCTTTCGAAGCTTTTGAGATGGGTACTTCAAACTTTGTTGATCTCCACAATGTTTTTACGCGATTCGACGTTAAATGTTTTCTTTAGATGTCTGAAACCACAGATGGTATTTGGTACAAGGCGACCTAAATAGATTAGAATATAAGATAGAAAATAATGAGCTATCTATCTTATTGTGATATTACGATACTTTCTAACGAATAGGGATAAATAGCAGAACTTTAATTTCACAGTCACGTACACTCTATTCACTAAGGCATGTTTTGGGTAGGTTTGAAAAGTGTAATTTTTTTTCGTTAAAACCCAAATTAAAACATCAATCTAAAATACATTAATTACCTCTTTAAAAAAAAGTAAAGCCCATGCTTTCAAACCGTAGTATCCATACATTTAGCTTAAGGCGTACTATTATAATTTTATTCATTCTGAAAATACAAACATGTCTTTAAGACTCACGTGCATTTCCATTATTTTACTATAACTGTATTTCTTTAAAAGTAATTATTTCGTAGCATAAAATTACATGATTAGTTTAGATGGTTTTAATTCAAATACATAATTCTGCAATACTATACGTTTCGTTATTGCAGTAGGAGATTAAAAAAATTAAATCACGAAAACTGCATTTAGAATATATTCTGATAATACAGTTTGACCAACCACAGAGGGTAAATAATTTATGAGAAGACACGTGATATAAGAAAAAGTCGAAAATAAACATAAATATAAATTTTGTAGTTAATTAGGTAATATTTTTTTCCAAATAATTTTCCAATTCGATGTAATATATTGTCGGTTCTACATTTTAAACTCAAAATAACCCCATTGACAGGTTCCGAAAAATACGCTGTATCGATATTTTCCGATAACAGGTTTCAAGAAAATTAATCGCTTGGAATCTAATATCACTTTGGAGATAATATTTAAGTTACTCTACCCACTTACTATTGCAGTAATTATTTTAGATTAAGAATGAAACACAAGATATAAAATTAAATTCCCTACAAAATTAATATTAGAAATTTGGGGAAATCCCCGTCTCACTATAGCGGGAAATAGACTGAGTAAGCTAAGTTTTACAACGACAGTGTTTTATTCTCAGACGTCCCGAGAGACATCGAAACCATGATACGAGAACTAAGCGATGCTTCTAGGCGGGCTGAGTTGAAAATAAACTTAGACAAAATCAAAATTATGGTTAACTGTTCAAATAGTACGGTGAGAATTAAGATAAACCAAACCATTAGAGAAAGAATGCAGAAATGCGTATATCATGGTCAAAAGGTTGTTATAGTGAAAGAAAAACTAAACCAATTAAATATACCGGCATATAAGACTAGCGCAGGCATCCAACTCCAAAATTGATTCAACTTCAAAGTCAAAATTATGACTGAACAGAAATTTTGCACGCATGATCAATGTATCCTACTACTACTTACCTATGGAACTGAAACCTGGAAGCTTACAAAATAAATCCTACCCAAACTTTGAGTAGCTCAGAGAGCAACTGTGATACATAATGACACTATAAATCGATGACTCTATGAATTTATGGTATACTACCAGACCAATTAGAGCAGCCCAACATTATGTTTCTTAAACCTCATCGTGTGTAAAACGAAATCATATAAGTAATATTTTTTAATTTATCCTGTAAGTATTAAAAACTACTCATTAATTTAAATATAAGCAGTTTGTTCACAAACATTCTTTACCAAATTATATGTTTACATTATGTTCTGGAGAGAATGGATGAACAGAGCTATCCAAAAATAGGCATACTTAGTTCACTTCTGTCCTGTGTTATGTTTTTGCTTATTTATTATTAGTTTAGTCCAGTCAGACAAAAGAGTAAATAACCAGGTAAAAATAGTCAGACAGACAAGAAAAGTAAAACTAAGACGAAATGATAAAAAATGTGGCAGATTCTAGCACTAGCGTAAGCTCAAATGCCCCTACATCTACCATTATAGACGGTTTCTGGCATCAAGTCTATAGTCGATACCGATTCTTTTCGAATTTGGTGGATAGGCTAAAATTTATTGTGACAATGGCCTAAATTAAACGTTCTTTCAGCTTGACTTTATCTCAAAAAATGAAATTCGAAAAAAATGTTTGTCACCACCTAGAAATTATAATTTTGCAAAAAATGCTATGTAATTAAAAGAAAATTCAAATACAGATGTTTGACCGATTATACTTTTTGGTATTCCAAGAATTTCCAAGAATGAAAATATTCCAAGAAATTGGTTTTGTGCATGTGAAGTATATTGTTTTCACCAACTAGTATGCAAAGTTTCATAGGTTCCTTCGTATTGCAACCTTTTACTCGCTGTAAAGACAAACAGGAATCTGCAAAAACTCATATACCGTCTCAATTACACAAAGCAGCAACCACAGCAACAAAATATTTCCTGGGAAATACACCTTTCGATATAAAGCTACATTCTGCCCATCAAAAAGAAATAGAAGCCACCAAAGAATAAGAAGCTTCATGATTCGAGAGGGACGTTTCGTGCTACTCATGATCTACGTTTGAAGGACAAAGAACGAAATAAAAGTGGTTTAGAAGAATTGATCAAACCAAAAAATGAAATTGGTGACCAAATTTTGAAAGAGTACATAGAAAATCAACCTAATGCCGCTTGTATATCGCCGCAGATTCAAAATAAAAATGCCGCTTATATATCGCCACAGATTCAAAATGAAACAATTTATCTATGCCGCGATATGATAAAAGACGATATCATCAATAACGTCAAAGGTACATGTGCTTATGACAGAATATCTTGGCAGACGAGACTATTGACGTATAAGGTAAAAAACAATTTTCCATTGGATTTTGATTTTATGATGAAAAAAAAATGGTGATTCGTCAGGAAAGTCTGTAACCTTTGATGTTTACAAATTTGTGAAAAACTTAGGCTTTGATCCAGAAAAGTGCATCAGATTAGGATACGATGGGTATTCCATCATGACAGAAAAGGACGGTGGAGTTAAACATTTCTAAAAGGAAATATACCGAATCGTTATATTTTCACTGTGCCTGTCACAAACTGAACTTAGTAGCAAATAACCTAAACCGAATACCGGTAATACGAAATACGGTTTCCATAAAAATATATATAATAAAATTCTTCTGAGAATCAACTCTTCGTCGAAAATACATATTAAATAATCCAATGTTCTTCCACATTTATTGGTCGCAAAAATATAAAAGTATCGCTGTATTCAAGAATCATTTATCTGCAATTGTAATTGAACTCAAAATATTGGGAAATGATGATAATAATGCGAAGAGAAAAGCTGCTTTCGAACTCCGTTGCCCTGCCACAAGTACAGAATTCATAATTAGTATTTGTCTTGTAGCAAAATGTTCGGCAGAACTGTATCTGTAACCGATGGTTAATTCCCATTCGTTGATAATATCGCTACCCGCGTACTCATTACTAACGTTGCACCCTTACTTAATAATGATATGTCGTATTAAAATTTAAAAAAGGCGGAATATTTTCGTTGGTACAATAATTTAAGTTATTTCATTGGTTAAGCTGAACTTCGGTATAATAAATGGAATGGAAAGAATATGTCAAAAGTCAAACTGGAAGAAATAGGACTTGCTACACTTTTAAAAGAAAGGCTTTTGTTAAACTCAGGCATTAAATAGGCGCTACATATTTCGCTTGATCAGCTTTGAAAAAAATACACTGCCGGCTTGTTGGTCTGTATATGATGAGTGTGCATAGAAGAAAGATTCTAGAAGTAAAAACTAAATTTGAAACTGAAATTCTAAAAGATTC
This sequence comes from Druceiella hillmani, assembly GCA_039881145.1. Lineage (NCBI taxonomy): Eukaryota > Metazoa > Arthropoda > Insecta > Lepidoptera > Hepialidae > Druceiella > Druceiella hillmani. Next base: position 15,632,174 of record JAYKKI010000038.1, on the reverse strand, counting down.
AGCCAAAACCCTTGTAAATAATTAAAATAAATTTATAATAGATAAAGATTAGTTCATTTTATTTGATTATTATTGTTTACATAAAGAACGTTTTGTTACCTATTCTAGATTTTTATTTTTTCCCCACCCTAAACCAAAATCTAGCGAAACCCATGATTTAGGATATTTTGCTCTTTTTATACTTTTAAAATACGAATACATAATCATTGAAGTGAAGTGTATTATGATACTAAATGCAAAGCACTAACAATTTTTATTTCTTATCTTTCATTTGTATTGATTTGAATTTTTTAAAATAAATAACAAGGGCGTTCGACATTCTTTTCAAGCACGTCATGATAGAAAAAATATTTTTACACTTTTATTGTATAACAATCAACAAAATAAATACACACACACACACACACACACGCACATATATATATATATATATATATATATATATATATATATATATATATATATATATATATATATATATATATATATAAATATGTATGTATGTATCAATAGAAAGAGTTCTATGCGTCTAGGGTGAAACGGGATTATCAATAATCCTTCTAATGAAATGTTTGCGTCGCTAAGATCAAAATTAAATCTCATCTTCAGAGAAGTGCTACGAGTACAATAATGTGTATATAACTTTTCACTTTATACACTGCCAAGACTGCTTGGCAGTATATCAAGTGAAATGATATATGATATATTAAAATATGTGAAATGATATATATTTATATGTGAAATGATATATATCTAAATAATACTTTCATCATTACTCACAATTAAATGAAACTACGTGATGTAGTATCATTTCTACTGTATTTAAGTTCTTTAGTATGACGTAGGTTTCGTTGTATTACATCTTCAGGTGGGCTATTAGCAAAGATCTTTCATCTTACTTTCATCCATCTGAATAACATCTATGAAGTGAGTGGCAAGTTTAATTACGATTTCTTATAGATTATAGTTAACGTAAGAGTTCTTAACTATTGAAGCACTCATAATTATAAATTCTATATCAGAAGGTATTTCATAAATATATTTATTTCAGATGTTTAGTTTTCCTGATATTTACGACAAATTATAAACGCCTAACTTAGATTTTGTGCATTTTTCTTTTAAAGTTAGTCTCCGATTTCCACCTTAAAATTAATAAATTCCCCACTTAAAATTAAAATTAAATTTAATTATTGTACTTACTTTCCATTTTTTTGCAAAAACTTTGTGTGTTAATTTTATATTATATTTTAGAATGTAATTAAAGAGCTCAGTCTTCCATCTGTATCCAATTCGAAGAAAATTATAAATTCTCTCATCGATATATTAACAAAGTAGCAAATAGTTTAATTGAATATTTAAAAGAATAAAGATAAATATATACGCAAGACTACAGTTGTAGAAACGATGTTGACGTAAGGGAGTCGGGATCTGGGATGTAAAAAAAAAGTATATTTCAGAATATGCATAAACTGAGGTTCTGTGTTTGCCCGCATCTCATGAATCGTTGATGCCAGTTAAATAAAGCAATTTTAAGAGAAACATATAATTTTATTTCATATGTCAGTACCTAATTTTTTTCGAAATTCATACACAGAGTCAAAAAAAGGGGCATATTCTACATTACTTATAATATTTCGCAAAGGGCTTAAAAACAATTAATGGTAAATTAGATCTCAAATCGTTTTAAAATACCTAACAATACCTCGATCGATGGGATACGCTGTCCCCACCAGTTTTTATATATTGATTATTGAAATTTAATTAAAATATATTTTAAAATATTGATAAAGAAAAAAAGTCGATATAAAACGTATATTCGTCTGCGTATATGCGTGCTTATATGTATGTGAGGACGCGCGCGCGCGCATTTTTCGTATGAGTTTGAATGTGCGCGCACCCGCGTGCTTCTGTATGCTATATTTCCACATTTTGCGTGTACTCGTGCGTGCTTGAGCACCCACCTTTCTTGACTAAGTACATGCGCGCTTGCTTGTACCATATATTCACGTGAATTATAGTACAAACAAGCATTTAGTACATGCGTACTTGCGCGCCTTCATAAAAATTTACCTGAAATTTTTACAGAGACTTTATATTTATGTTTATAAATTTGAATTTAAATCGAATCTCTAACAGTATATCGAAACACATGAAGGACAATTAAGTAATGGAAAAAAATTATATTTTTTACGCATTTTTGCATATGTTTAATATGTGATTTTGGCTGTTTTTCCATCAATAATAACATTAAAATTGCCGCTTTTGAAAATATTTCCTGCCTATTTTAATAATTCTTAAAAAACCTTGGCGATATTATAATAAAAAATAGCAAGTTAAAACTTGAAGATTTTGCTATTTCCACTAGCGTGAAAAGGTAGAATCTGCTCATAATAGTGGTCGTTTCAGCGCCAAATAGTGTATAAGCCGCACGCTACATGCGTGAAAAATGAAAATAAAAAATCCCGTATAAATGCGATGATAAAAACAAAATAAAAATGATGGGCGGACGAAAATCTCAAAATTCGAAGTTTTATATAATCGTAAAATCTAAACCTAACTAATGAAGCAAAGGAAATGGTACTGCCACTTGAAATAACATTAAAAATTTAAATTTATAAAATGTTTGCCAATAAAACTATATTACATGAAAATGTAATGGAATTACTTAATGCAAGAAACGAGGTTATTTTCTGGCAACAATGAGACAGTTGATGGCGATTGTACAGAGCGACCAGGGCCAAAGAATTTACGATGTCGAAAAGAGTCACACGATCCAATAAATTTGTAAAAAATAAAACGAAATCTAATTTATGTAGAATATTAATCGTACAACGCAATTTTTTCATTAAACCAAACCATATAATTAAAAAAACGAAATTAGATTTACATTACTACTAAGGATAATAAAATGTCATATTTTTCTCATTTTGCATACTATTGAAAGCTATTACTGCATGTTTTATTTATATGTCATATTTTATCATTTTGTTATTAAAATTAATTATTGCTGCAATAATTCTTTCACATATCTTTGCAGATAAAAAATTGGCACGTAAAATATCGACGTACTATATGAACTCACGATTTTAACAATAACGATATATAAAACAATTGAAATGCAGCCCAATTTCTGGATAATATAAAAACTAATGCTATATATATATATATATATATATATATATAAAACCCAAAATTGTATTACGCTATATGGCTAATCAAAACCAGAGACTTGGAAATATTTTGTTGACAGACTTATAAACTTTCTCCAAAGAAAGTTAGTGAATTATAAATTTACCATTAATTTACAATCTCTACATATAAAATTTTATAAGTAGATGCTTAATATAGAGCTATTATTTAGTACGTAACATAGTGTTAAACTATCAGCTTGGATTCGTTAGTTGAGTTAACTTGTATCATCAATTTAAGGGTCAGAAACCGTATATTATGTGCGTTGGCCGAATTTATTAGTATAAATATTCCCGAGTCTACATCAGATCATTCCAGAGTCTACAGTCTACTGAGCAGTTCTAGATTTCATAAACCATTTCAAAAATTAGTGTTAAATCATATATTACCTCACACTTTAATATTGCCACCCTTCCTCATCTATTCCTTAGATTTTTTTTAATTTAATAGAAAGTAATTTTCAAAAATTAATGTTAAATCCTAGTATACTACAGTCTACTGAGCAGTTCTAGATTTCATAAACCATTTCAAAAATTAGTGTTAAATCATATATTACCTCACACTTTAATATTGCCACCCTTCCTCATCTATTTCTTAAATTTTTTTTTTAAATTTAATAGAAAGTAATTTTCAGAGATAATGGAAAACGTTTTAAACAGATGTTTGATACTCTTTTCTATCCATATTATATTTCTGTTCATCTTTCTTAAACTGTTTCGATCATAGTTCACGATATTTTTAGGTTAATCTTATAAAATATAAATTGGTTATATATAAAAATAATATCTAACGATATGCCCAGCGGTCATGCAAAAGGAATTAAAATTTCTTATTAAGATAAATGCAGCTGTTGCCCAAAAATAATGAAGATTAAATTTAGTGTTATATTTGGTTAAAAGAGATCACTCTTTTAGTAATAAATTAGTTAAATATATTTATATATTGAAATAAATTTACGTAGGTATCTTCGAAATTTATTTATAATTTTCTATTTCCATGCAGAGACAACTTCGAAGGTAATAATATGTAACAACATTATATACTAATTCTAAATCAACTTTGTCTAAATTTCTAAGAGTGAGAGCAATCTAATCTGCCTCAAATGATTAAGAGACAAATTTGTTGCCTATAAAGTGCAACGCAAAATTATTACAAAAAGAAATACGTATCAATATTATTTCTACATAATTTTATTCCGTAACACATAAATAACATGTGATAAAAACAACTAGCAGATTCAAAACCGAAAGGTATATAAAGAGCATGCCTACCTAAATAACATAAATAACTAAATAACAATTTTTTGTTATTCCCATCCCGGTATTTAATGAAATCTTTCGATGTGAGATTCTTTTTTAAGACATTCTTCTATGGGTTTTGTTATCACTCAGGAATTTAATTAGTCCATAAATTAATTTTCATAATTCAAAAAGTTGCCGTTAGTATCATACAGTAATAAACTCATAGATCGTTTGTCATAATATAACGTGTCTACCAATTTAACGAATGTATAATAATAAGAACATAAAAATAGTTATAAAAAGTAAATACTAAAACTTGAAATCAAACTATAATTCTTATAATGTAATTCATAAAACTTCTTAAAATGAAAGACTCAACAGTGAATAATAAGAAGTACATTTACCTGATTAAAGGTCTAATGCATAATATTAGGGAGCAATGCATTTTATTTTTTGTAGTCGAGTAGTTAAAAAAAAATAATCATACAATCTGACCTTAAGACTGTATTTAAGATATTACCGTTTCCATTCTTTGGACGGAAGCCAGTCCGTTGACATGTTTCCAAAAATACGCTACATCGAAACTTTTCAATAACAAGTTTCTAGAAAACTACTTTTCCTCTTTCCATTTCCTTCCATAACGAAACCCCCCGCAAATAATCCAATATATTTGTATCATAACAAATAACTCGATCATTTACAATATGTTTTACGATAATGTACACAGAGTAATCGAAAAAGGCTTCGTGGGTCCATTAGCAGCCAAGTCGGTATTCGTTTTATATTTACTATACTACTTCTATCGTATACAAAAGCAAGTTCATGAAAAGAAAGTTCAACTTTTCGCCCATAACTTTATACAACTAGTACGAGTATCAAAATACTCGTACTAGATGTACAAGGTACATGTGATTAAATAATTCATTAGATATTTTAAAATAATTTAAAATACGTGTCTGAAAGCGTAGATAATTTGTTTCCACACTCATTTTTATCCCAAAGTTGTTGACACGAGCTAATCGTACCCAACATTTTTTTTCACTATTTGAAAACCTATGGTTTGAAATTTGATGTACAGGGGAAAATATTGCATGTCATTTTGAAGTTTAGTATTTTGCAAAACCATGCTTAAAAATAGGTTTTTTAAAATCAAATTCAAATTAGACTTAAATTTGATTTTAAAAAACCTATTCAAATTAAAATACCTCTATTTTTAATGCTGTAGACTGTAGCTGACGTAAAGACAATACGGAGACTATAAGGGTTTCGTGGGGGAACTCTTAAAACAGAAACATGAAGTTTTTGAAGTAAATAATTACTTTATTTTAGAGAGATACTAAAGTTTTCCACGTTTTTTGTTTGAAAAAATAAACAAACATCATAAGTCTACACCGTACCCACGTACTGTTACTTAGTAAATATATTAAATTGCTATAAAATACGAAAATAAAATTCGTTTACCCTCAAACAACTGAAACCATATTAATTAAAAGTATTTTCCCACTTTTTTCCTGCTGCCTTCAAACACATAATTAATTCCAAATGGGATGAAAATTTGTAAATTTTTTTGGCATACTTTTTTGTGTTTACGTTCACTAAGTGAATGAATTCTGTGAAAAACTGTTTTTAACCGAATGCAGTCGAGCTCATTTAACTTGACCATCATTTAATATAACCATCTAGGTCAGAAATGTATTTTATTGTTTCGTATACTAATTTATTTTTTATATTTTGAAGTTTGGAATATATTAGGGTCTCCTAATCTAATTTTTATTATTGCATATATATATTGAGGTAATTTTATAATCCCAACCTTTTGAAAAAAGTAAATTTAGGTCGCTATATTAAACTAATAAAGGGTTAAAGCAAATTCAATAAAAAAAATTTTGATTTAACCCTAAAGAACGAATGGAATTCTATCTAATCATTCAGAATACGTACGGAAATATTGATGTGTTTTTGGTGTCGACATTTTTGCGCTAATTGTAGTCACAGTAGTTCTGTAATTCTATCAACAGGAAATATTACCTGGTTAAATATTAGTATAGGTACGACAAACAATATGGGGTATCTCAGGGCCGAATTCAAATAATAATAAAAAACGAATTAGCGTATTTATAATTTTTGTCCTGCAGCTACGAGAGGAGAATGTTGAAGAGTCCGATGTGTGGTTTCAGTAAGATGACTTGACACCAGCTGACTTTTTTCTATGAGCTTAACTTAAAGCAAAACTTTTTGATAGTTTTTGACTTTTTAGGAATTTGCAGCAGCTGAAGGCTGAAGTAACGGAAGAAGTGAGAGCCACCTCAGTCGACCTTCTGCGGGCGTCATTGCAAATTCGAGCTTATGCTTTCAGGAGTGGGTTCGTTGTAATGGGAGACACCTTGATGGTGTAATATTCCGTACGTAAAAAACGCACAAATTTCTTTAATTTACTGTAATTAAAATATCATAAATACAATAATTGTTTTTTTTGTTATTATTTAAAGTTACAAGAATATCATTGTAACAATCTTATTAAAAAACATGCAAACTAATAACAAATACTGGGGAGATTTTACGAAATATAATTTTATGACATATCTTATAGTTTTATGACATGTGTTCTATGCAAGATATACGTAATCTTGAAATTGTGATTATTTAAATCTTTAATAAAAATACGTTCATATCTCCGCAATTATAAGTTTGGACACCAGTAGCTATGAATTAGTGTCAATACGTAGATGAAAGCTACATTGTAAAAAAACATTAGTTTTCATATTTAATTAGAAAACTACATGAATAGAAATATAGACTGAGATGAAAAAAAAAAGGTAAGAGGCTTATTTGAAATAGTATCTAAAACGTAAAATCGCTATTCCATACTTATGATGGAAATTTTCACTAAAGTTATTCATTCATAATTTTTCAGATTAGATATCAGTTTTAAGTTACCATAGTCTCTTAATTTTGTAGTAATTTATTTCAGTTAACGAATAAAAAAATTAATAAGTAAAATGAGATAATGATGACCAAAATTCTAATTCACATGAAGATTCTACGATAATGAAACTAGTTTTTGAAATACAAGTTTTAAATTAGAGACGTACGTCGGAGTTGGATACCTGTTTTAAATTAGACCACAGTTAATTACATACCTTGAGATCATATATTTTCCAAATTTTCCCATACCATGACTATTTTATTGAAATAATAAAAAACGCATTGAAATGAAATTTAAACAACCGAATTAACGTAAAGCGTGGTTTCAATTCAATGGTGTTTAAAGATAATAACAATTAAATAATAAATATCGGTTAATAAAATATGGATGTTAAGAAAATCATATAACATTTGTGATAAATGATCACTATCAATTAACTAAAGTTTTCAATGTCGCGTGTAGTTGATATCCACTTTTAATGACTTCACCCTGTGGAGAATCCTTTATCTAAAAAGTGTATCCTGACAGTATATGGCCAAAGTCATCTAAAACTGCATTGCAATTTATAATACGTGTATCATAATCTCTTCTACCACTCATTTTTAGTCTCTCACTATCTTTAATGTGTCACTGTTTTACTTTTATTTTACTTAATCTTTTATTGATTCTCTTTGTTTCGTATCTATATGATGTAAATTTATTATTATGAGTTTTATTTTGTAACTACCATTATTAACTAGCGTTAACAAGTCATTTACAGTCTACCACAGTATTTATTTTTCTCATTTAATTATTATGGTTGGTTCTCAGAGATTTCTTTCGTAACAATAAGCCAGCTACTGTAAAGATTAACTAAGTTTGCAGCAAATGTTAAAAATTGAATAAATAAGTATAGTTTATAAAAATTTATAAGGTAAGGCAGCAATATAAAGGAATATAAAAAATATAAAGCTGTAAATCATTCGATGTAAATATAAAACACTTTTAAGATATCGATATATATAAAGTTTATTTTCGAGATACTGTTATCTCAACCAGCCTGTGTTGAAATAAATATTAATACTAAAGTTAGTGTGATCTTGGCACTTCTAACGTGATATGGTTGATATTTTAAAAATTTTATATTCAAGCATGTAAATAGAGAGCTACGAAATTAAAAGGTGGGACTAATGAAGTAACAAGGGCTATCTTTTCAAACAGAACGGATTAAGGACTTTTAACTTTTACACTCTGAATATGGTTATAATTAATTCAAACATTGAAGAATTTCTAAACAGATATAATATTCTAAACAGAGTAAAATTGTTACTTAAAATTTATTGAAATAATTTAAGTATAACGAGAACCTAAATTATAATTTGCATGCGACGCTCTGATAAAAGTAAAACCTTATAATATATTTCAGATTAGTAATTTAGGAGATTTCATAATTTTCATAGATAAACCATATAGAAATATAACGATTCAAACAATGTACATTATTATATTAAGTATTAAGCATGAATAATGTTTATTTTTTTGTAAGTGACTTATATATTGTTAGGATATTATATACCTACAAATATTACAAAATATTCCACGTAAGCAGAACCTTCAATATTCTTCCAAAATCATCACAACTCAGTTGTTCAACAACTCCTCCTAGAAAACATTGGTTGAAAAAATAATATGTAAAAGATAGTCGGTCGCCCATACTCAAAGTGACAACTTCAAATCACAATTCACCAACACACAAGGTGACAGCTTCGAATAAAAAACAAATCGTTTTGACTTAATTCGCCAGCAGGATTTAGATCTATTAATAAAAAAAATTCAAAATCCTGCCTCTGTGGTAAAACAAATGTAATTATATATATATATATATATATATATATATATATATATATATATATATACGCGTATACCTAAATATATGTAACTATAAAACTAGAAATGAAAGTAATGAAATTTGAAAACTAAAACAGTCCCGAATATTTTGACGAAATGTTTAAAATAAGAAAGATAAAGCAATAATATTAAAATACTGCAAAATTGTGTGATGGAACACGCACAAAATAGGTTTCTCTATTTATTTGTATCTCTATAAGTTCTCTGTGAAATTGAAACAGAATAATTTTAATTTAAACGCTGGTGAGTAGAGTTTTTCATTTTCATTCGAGTTTTACACTCATATAGTTATATATGAGTTTTATCAGTTATTTTAAAATAATAGAGAGATAGATTCTAACGGATGAAATAATATGCCTTTAAAATTATTATATAGTTAAAATAAAAAAGAATTTTAATGAGAAAGATACCACATTAAATTTCCCTTTGTTGTTTTGAAAATTAATAACGCCCGTACGGAAACTATTATTTTATTACTTAAAAAGTAAGTCAAAAATTAATGTTGAAATGTAGCTCTCATTCATAATATGTGGAATAACACGATAAAATTTGGAAAAATACTGAAATTCGCGCGATCATTACGAATCATAATTTTTAGTAGTTACCCATATTGCAAAGGTATCACAACAGGAATAAACCGCGGCGAATCGTTTTCGATATTGTATTATATGATACTAGCGTGACCCGTGCAAAGTCTTCGCATTATTTATTCCATTATGAAGCTCAGATGACAGATCAAACAAATATTTTACTAAAATTAACATATAGAGGCGCAAGTATCAAAAGCATTGAGCTAAAGCGCCACTTTATTTATACGTGAGTGGATTTGAAATTAAACAAAAATTTTACCGACCGTCAATCATATTGACGTTGAGCCGTTAGATGGCAGCATTGCTGTTTTGTGTATATAATTTTAATAATTAATTAATTTGCAAAAACAATAGCAATAATACATTTTTTAGTTGTGGATGCCGGTAGAGCAAGCAATTATCTATAAAATGATATATAATTTATGTGGATTAGTTGTGAGGTTTTTTCTAAAAAGGGAGAGTAACATCTTAACCTTAGCGTATTAATATATATGATGATTTTATTTAGCGTTAAAAGTTATTACTTCAACAGTATATTATATTTTATGAGTTTGTGCAAGTACCATAAAAATATGACATCTGGCGCTATACATAATATGCTGAGCACAAATTGAAATTGAAACTCTGGTATTAAGTAATGCTAATATTGAATATTTTTTTTGTGATGCTCGTCGGAAGACGAGCATTACGAAAATGATATTCAATATTCGATGTTCTTTTTTTCATTAAAACAATACTTAAAGAGAATTAATGTTTACTTTTCTTCCGTTTTAATTACGATTTATTTTATTACGATGATTATTTTTGTATACAATTTTTGTCAATAGCATATAATTAAGAGTTCAAGACAACTTGTAAGAAAATTAGTAAAGCGAGTAACATCTAATTTATGTATATTTTTTAACTTGCACATAGATAAATATCCAAAGTAGCATTTAACTGACCTTGTAATGTAGCATATTAATTAAATTGAACATAAATAGGCTTATTATAGCTTATATCGTTACATAAATTTCATACTTTTGTCTGCATAGTATAAAGAAATGGGGAAGCATCGCGTGCCAACACAACCGCTTACCTTGGAGGAAAAACATGAAGGTATAAATAGATAAACAAATTATTACGTTTACTGAACATCACACAAGTACCGTGAAATAATTCAAAGTAAATTAGAAACTATTCCACCGTTCGTTATATATGTATGAATATACTATATCGGAGCTATTACTTTTGTTGAAATGTATAAATATTTAAATGAAATGGAACACTCATACGACTAGTAGCTGTTGAGTAATAATATTTAAAATTAATGAACCTGCAGCGTCTATCGCTCTAAACTGACTGGATGAAATGCTCATTATGTATTAGGCTCTTTGGAAACGACCGTGATAACAGTTATCATATTTAATTTATTTATCATATTTAAATAGTTAGAGGTTTTCTAATACATTTTTTTTTATAACTGGTAGTAAGTAATAAAATTCAATTTCTTTTTTTGGTAAATTCCATGAGATTCATGAATTGATAATTACGGAATTGTTATATTTAAAAATGGAGCATCAAAAAAAGATTTTGTAAAATAACGTGTAGCAAATCTCACTTTTATTTTTAAATTGCTTCGTATTGAGAAACATACTATTTTCAGTTACATCTTAAAAACACGTAATAACGAAATAGAAGTATATATACTTTAAAATAACAGGGATGGAAAAAAAAAATTTCGCTAAAAAATAAAAACCGATATTTTGAATAAAATCGATTTTAAAATAATGATAGAGCACACAAAGTCGAAATAAAAAATTATTTTCTTCTGTATATGTGCGTGCTCACGCGAAAGCACGCGTATCCGCGCGCTCTTACATACAAGTGACCGTGTGCGCACACCGTTATATAGGCCCATGTGCGCATTTAAGTGGGCACGTACATACTTATGTGCAACCGTCGTCCTATTGCGAGTGGCCGCGAGCATACGCACTCCATTTACTTGGATGCGGGCGTTGGTGCTTACGAACGCACCTGTTCGCGGATGCAAGTTGCCGTTGTGTACATGGAGGCATGAAAGCAAGCACTTGCGCTTGCTCAAGCACCCACGAGTACTCTTACGCGCTTATAGAATGAAAAAAACACATTTAATAAAAAATTATATGAGTTGCATTATTACTAAAAATAATAATAAATTTAGTTGGCAAAATATCGTATCAATTCATTAAATTCTAATATCTTGCTAATTTTGTATATAATTAAAACCCATTTATTTCGTTTTTTTTCATTTATAATTTTTAACCGACTTCAACAAAAGATGACGTTCATAATTCTCCGGCATTCATCAATTACTTAGTTGATGGTTTTTTTGGATGATTAGGAAGAAATCCTCTCTGTATTCTTATAAATTTTTATTGAATTCAACCAAAGAACTTGAAGGTACGTATAGAATTCTTTTAACACTGAACTGCATAGGTGCCTTGATCGAGTTTTCATGATATAAGTGGAAAGAAAACTCGACGCCAGATGTAATGAAGCACTTATCGGTGTATATGGACGTATATGTACATTAAAAAGAAAACGAAGCGTTGCCTTGGCACCAAATTCAAATAACTTTAGAAGTATTTTTCAAACTTGTCTCGTTTCATCGATGAACACTCGTTTAACGATGTAACACTCGTTTCAATTAACGATGTAACACTCGTTTCATCATTAGTTCATGTTTATCGTTGCGCTACTTTTTTGGTGGTTGTTTGATATTATGGCTCATCAAGTGAATTATTTATGTGATTATTTAATGCATTTGTTTATAGATAATAGTAGTGACATACATAAAAACGAGGAACAGGTCGAAATTTTAATAATAGTGGGGTACAAAACAAATGAAATGAAGCACTGACTTCCATATCTGATTTAATTTTAATATATTTTTAGTGAGCAACTGAAGTTTCAGTTTGAGTTTCGGTTTATTCCACGGCCGAACCAAATTGTTTAGCCATTATTGACTTAACAATTTGGTTCGACTGCGGTTTATATGCCGGTCAAACATCAGCGGAAACTTCGGTTCAGCTGAACCTGCATTCGTGTATATTCGGTTCACGTTCAACTTTACTCGGGCGTTGTTAGCTGAGTGACCACTGAGGATGGAGTTGCCAGCTCCTCTTTTAGCGCTAAAAATAATAATGAGTATTGATTTTTATGTTAACTTATGATATAATACAACGGTGTTTGATAATGACATTCTTGCTATTGAACTAATAAATGAACTGATTCAATGTAGTACTTACTCCAATTGAAAGTAGGTTAATGATTTAATAAATAGATACGTAAGTTTATGTAAATAAGTTGGGTCTTACAAAAATGTATTCACATTTTTTTATATTTGTTCCTAGATAATGGTCAATGGATATTAATATAAAACATTGTGGTAAACAATAACATTTTGTTCGATAGTAATATAATAATTACACTTAATCTCTTATTTCTATTTAAGTATTTTATATTCATTCTAAATAATTTATTGTTTTGAGCAAAATAATGTCACGAAAAAAAGGAATCCAACGTGATAGTTCTTTTAATAAAAGTTCCATAGCTTTATCTAAAGTTGGTTGCAAAATTTATAATAAATCACTTTCATTGGATAGCCATAAATCCAAAAAAACACATATTGCACTGAGTAAAGTAGCATTCGCATATATTTTGTGATGCGAGACAATACTTACAGTCGGAATTAGGCGACTTGAAAAATTAAACTACACCGAACCGAAACTGAAAAAAAACCATTCTGAAATATCTCTAAAATTATTGAGTTTTGATTTACCAGTACGAGTACTAATAAATCAAACCTGGTTTAGTCAACCATTCCGAGTTTGATCACTAAACTGAAATTTGGACAATGGTCAGATGATAATAGTATTTTACGAAGAATGATAAAGCTATTACGAATTTGATAATTGTCGATAAGCTACCTTATTCTCTTGTGGAAAGCAAGGCATTCAGATGACTCAATTCCAGCGATCTTCACGCTATTTACAAATATTGAGTCAAGTCTGAATTTTTTTTGGAATATCATTAATGCCGCAAATCTAAGAAAAAGTGAAAACTAAAGTAAAAAATTGAATCTAAAACCCAACTGGTTGCGCACTTTTCCATAGAGCACCAACGCCTAAAAGTTATTGGGTTACCAGTTAATACATCGAAACAAAGCTTATTAAATCAACCTGAGGAAACTAAATGCAAGATTTTTTTAATGTTACATGACAAGGCTGCCAATGTGGTTTTTGCTATGCGTTTTCATTATGAATCTATGGTTTTACGAAATATACGCTGCAGTTAGTGATAAATTTAATTTTTTTTTCGAATGAACAAACTAAAGACATCGGCAGCCTAAAGACATCGGTTTCCAGAAAATAGATAGAATGGCAAAATATGTCAGAACGTGTTTTGATACAAGATGTCAATGTGAAATCGAATAGCATATACTTTATATATACAGAGGCTTTTAAAATAAAACTTACAGTAAAATATATGTACCTTACCCTTGTGAATTGGACTTTATAATTTATCTCACACTTATTTCGAATTTTTTTAAAGTACCTTTGTTTAATTTTTAAATGATGCATACATTTCCATCATACCTGTGGTATCAATATTAATATGCAAATTATAAGTTCTATGCAAAAATAAAAATGAGACAATGACAAACTTCAATATTTATTAAGTGAATCTTTAAATAAAAAGAAATGGGTCGTAAAATGGCATCCTTCACCAAATACACCTTCACGAAATTGCTGGACCACGATTTAAATATAAATACTTTACTATTAATGAAGTGTACATTACAATGACAGAAATAATATATATTTTAAAACAGTATAATGAGTATGAACTGGTAAACTAATATAATGCCCCTTCATATTTTATAGAACTGCCTGCGTCTGATATTCAGCAAGAAAATGTAAGTCTGTGGGATACACATAACTCCTTGTCAGATGCAAACAAATACGAAACGGGAGAATTTGAACCTCAAAATCGATTTATGTATTTCACGAATAATTCAATGTTATCTGAAATTACAAAGATGCCAAATACAAGATCTCGTGTAATAAAATACAACTGAAGTCAAGGAATGTTTCCACATATTGATTTAATTCTTAAATCGAAACGCTATTTATACAAGTAGTAGACATAACATTTATGAAATCAATTTAAATGTTACTCTAGTGAACAACATGGCCTTTACAAAAACTTTCTTTCTAACGTACAAAATTAAATTCCTACAGCTGGAAGAAAAACTACACCGTAAACGGATTTCAAATAAATGTACACGGGCTCTCAATAAACTATGTCAATGACGATAACTAAAGTTTTTGGCAGCTTCGGTTTGTTGGGGCCTTTACTCAAAACTCTTACTTTATTATATATTTCGATACAGCTAGTTTTAAATTTCTATCGATAACATCGTGTATCGTTATTAGCATGCTTAATAATGTGTTCAACTATTTGTAATATTTTAGAATGACACAAGAGTTAGAGTTTATCTATTTCTTTAATCCTCATAATTAAACCCGTATTCTTACCAGACTTTCTATTTAAAACGTATAATAAAAACTAAAATATATTTTAAAAGTTTTCAGTAAATATAACTTTTTATAAAAATAAGAAATATACCCGTCATCTCAATTAATTAAACAATTTTACTGTATTAAATATATTTATTAAGTCAATTTTACAAATTGTAAATGTGCAAAAAAAACATGTTCATCATGTCATAGGAGACAGCCTGTCGTTGCATATATCATAGCGTAAATTAACATTTCATGAAAAACGTAGACACTTCGCGAAGCGTAGGCAATAAATGTAAAATGACATATGGTATTTAAAATGTAAAAATGAGAAAAAATCAGAAATGTATTTATGTAAATTTAAAGTAAGGATAACCGTGTAAGTGTGATTTAGAATAAGAATATTACTTTATCTTGTTTAGGGAATTTACACCTGCCAGAAAGGTTCTAGTTAGGATGGAATATTGAAATATTAGACTATTGTAATATCTCACCTGCCTGTGTAATCCTAATAACCACTTAGACTAATAATAATATGACAGGGTGATTAATATCCGTGTGTCAACTATTATACAAATTAATTCATGTTTGGAAAAATATTTTATAACAAAATTTCTAAGTAATTTTTTGTGGTCATGGGTAAACAAAATCGATACTAAATATCAGTTCAACAAACAGAGCATATACTCAAAGTCTCGTTTTGAAGAAATTCGTGAATATCGTAAATCCGTTTATTGAAAATAGAAGAATCGTTTTCGCCTAAGGAACATAGTACATTGACTTTTAGCTGGCAACATTCGTGCTTATTAATCAGGCACGTTTGCATTAGATATTTGTTTTATACCGCCCGACTGTAAAACACAAAGTATAATTTCCAAAAAAGAACATAAAAGGCAGGGACAGTTCGTGTGTTTTGTGTTTTGTATACCAAGGATTTCAGAAATAGACATCACAACCTATTACAGTTAAGACTTTATTTAAAGTAATGGACAACGTGTTTTTCTTTTAATGATATTATTTTTACCGTAATTAAAATTCTCGTTGCAATAACTTTGGAAACAAATGATCCCTTTAAAGCTCCGCTCTTTACTACCACTAATCTGCTTTCACGTATTGGAAATAATACCATTTTGTTTTGTTTTCGTTTATTCTTTACAGTTCTGTAAAATATATGCACTATATTAGGCACATTTGTGGAAAAAAATCATACAGGTTTATATTAACAGAAATTCCGAATTAGAAATAAATGTATAGAGTCTAAACATGCATATATTCATGTACAACGGCATACACTTTTCTATGTATGGATGAATATTTGGTAAGAATAAGTCGAAACATTGATATGGACCGAGTATATCATTGTCTTAGGCTTATCTGTTATCGTGTATAAATTCATTTATTTAGAAGTTACGGATAATTATAAAAAGCTGTTTGCATAGATCCTCACGACCTTTTTTAACGGTTCAGTATTACTCTTAATACTCTCAATAGAAAATTATATTTTGGTTTGTTGATTTTATTTAC
The DNA here is from genome assembly GCA_039881145.1 of Druceiella hillmani. Taxonomy (NCBI): domain Eukaryota; kingdom Metazoa; phylum Arthropoda; class Insecta; order Lepidoptera; family Hepialidae; genus Druceiella; species Druceiella hillmani. The sequence continues at coordinate 15,615,271 of JAYKKI010000038.1, read as the reverse complement.
CGTGATATTCTTTTTCCTACGTATTTAAAAATTTTGATACATCTTAATTAAGAAGTACATATTCCACTTGTGTAAATTTAAATTAAATTCGATTTCGAATCCATTAAATTAGGAACCTTTAATTCAGAAACAATATAGAAAGGCGGCTAAAAAATTTTAAAAATGCCTGTAGATAAAATTAAGACCAAAAAGAAGACTAAAAAAACTCTAAGTTTGTTTATGAAAGAAAGGCAAAGAAACGGACACTCCTAGATTATGACAAAACTGTCAGAGTTACAAAAGTAATTGTCATAATCGTAGGAAAATTATAAACATAGTCACAATTATCAATCAATAAAGTAAATTATATTTATCTTTGTCAATTTTAGGTTCTTTAAATCTTTCGTGCTCGTTTTAGAAGCAACGCAAACGGCGATCTATCAATGATCGTTCTTTACATACGATCTTGTGTCCTTTACTCATTGGTGGTATTAAGTAAATTTTCTACTTGTTAATAGCATTAGGAAAGAAAGAAATGGACATGGCCTTATTTATCAAACTACATTTATTTGAAAAATTTGTATAACAATCATACAATTCAAGTTTTTAAGTAAAAAAGTAATATGTCCTTTGTTTTATTTCTTTTTTTGATAACAGATAGACCAAATCAAAACAATAATACTGGTTCTGGTGAAGACCTGAAAGAGGAATATATTATATGGACGGAATGATGAGGTTTAGTAAAGAGGTGCATGCTATGTGGTCTTTGAGTCCATTTAGAATGTTCTGATTGTGCTAGGAGCATAGCAATCGAAATTTGCGATAAAATTACCAAAAACCTTCCGTATCATACATAAGTAACAAATTTTATTGTTATTTGAATTTGGTTGAATTATCCACTCTCTTTCACATCCTCCTAATAAAATATTTTAGTAATTAAAGGTTTAAGTAAATACTCAATGATTTTGAATGATAGAAATGAATGAATCCTGCTTATGTAGAATATTTTGAACGTCTTTGCAGGCACTACGGCACATAATTTATCAATAATATTCATATCAATACCACTGAACCCTAAAAAATAAAACTTGTTCGTGTTTTATAGTATAATAATGTATATTACGAGTGTTTATGGTTTTGTATGATATACTTGTGATAACTGCTAAATATCCTATATTGTTAATTAAGAAAATATTCTCATTTTTCAAATTTCGCACGCAGTGTTAAATTGTAATTTAGAACTTTTAATGTTGTAATATTTTAGAACTTGCTATAAATTATAATTTTATGCTTTATATGCTTTTATATTCCAGCCATTAACTTTTCTTACTCCAGCTTCGCCTGTTTTTTACGTTTACGTTTTTTTTTCAATTATAAACTATAAATACTAATATTTTTATATTATAGGTTTTACCATGGTATTGATATTAACTCATAGTTACTGAAATCTGACCTAGTAATTGTGAAAATAATTGAATATAATTCTATTAATTGCCTAAATAATCATAGTTATTATGAGATTACGTACAAATAATAATAGTAATTACGAGATTACGTACAAATAATTATAGCAATTATTAGATTACATACAAGTATATCTTACATATAACACGTATCATTCCAACACTCTATCCTACTTTTCTTTGTTTTATATTTTTTGTGAAAATGCGCGCTGTCTATAGCATTTTTCGTACAAACTGATTACAACAACGATATGCTTCAGCAACGTTTAATTTGTAGCTGAAATAATACGAAGCCATGAGGATATTTTATGCTGCTAGAGTTATGGAATATATAGAATACAGAGATATAGATAGAGAATATAATAATGAAAATAAGTGACATAAAGGCAGCACCAAAACAAACATCTATCGTCAACATCTTTATTACTGTAGTGATTTCTTCCCTCCGTTGCTTTTTATTTCGTTTCAAAACGTTCATTTTAAACAGGTCCCTATTATGTGATAACCTTAACATCTACGTAATTAATCAAAATAAGATGATTCTTTAATTCATAGTCCAAGTCTCGAATTATAAAAAATGTATTAATTTATGTAATATAATAGAGTACATTTGTACGATCGGTCATAACGCTATAGGATGGAGAAGTTAAATTGGCTTGACCATAGATACTCAACTACAGAAAGAGATACGACTAAATGTACTTAAAATTTTTCTGCCGCATAAAAATAGAAACATATAATTTTAAAATGATAAATATAATATAAATAAGTGAATATAAAAATTACAAGTGAAAATGAATATATCACTAAAGACGCATTTTCAATCTTTCTTTCTGCGCTTAAAAATCATACGCAGCTACCTTTCACTCAAGAATTTATGATGATTCTACGACAGAACTAGCAAGGGAATATATTTGTATACTGCAAAAGTTTGCATTCAAGTGACTATTCAAAACTAATGTAAGTGCATTCAAAATTAATGTAAACAAACAAAAAAATGCTAAGTAATCATTTAAAATTGTCTTCTTCTGAAGTAAATGAAAAATTGATGGCATAACAGTAAAATAACATCAGGAAAAAATTATGTAATAATGTCGTTTTAGCATATTCAGGGGACATTCCTTGTATTTCCATTCATTTTATTTAATTTCCTCGTGATCATGTAAAATGTGGATTCTTTTGTCATTAAAATATAGTAAAAAAAATAATCTGATCATTTCAAGGACTCCACAGTAAAACAAAACTCATTATGGTTTCATTGTCGTTAGCCACAGTCTCATAGTTTCTGTAGTTTTAAGGGGATAGGTTTTTTTTAATTGAATAATATTTTTAATGTTTATATTAAACATTTATATATGGGCAATAATTTTAAAGTGCCGTCTTCGTAATTTTATTTTTTCTCCCCTTTATAAAAACCGAACGCATAACATTCCAGTGTTATATATATTGGCTTACCTGTACTACGTAAGCAATGAGTATACTCTCTTTCAACTACAAAGCCATTAATGCATTTTTAATAAGCGTGAAATTAATCATTCTTATTTTGCTTTCAGACAAAGTTATTATGAGAGCAATATAATTCACATATCTTACGACATCCGGCTTAATTTTACAAATTAAATAATTAGTATTCAAAATAAATAATTAGTATTCAAAAAATGCAAGACTAAATTGAGTATACAAGCACCAGAAATAAAACTTCTGCGGTATTGATCATATGTACTTGATTGATTAGAGAGCATCCTGTTATTATAATAAGATAGATACATCATTATCTTCTATTTTATATTCTAATCTGTGTTGATTGTCCTTACCATTCAAATGTTTTAAACTTCTAAGTATTGAACGTTGAATCACATAAAAGCAATCTGAAGATCAGCAAATAAAAAAAAGGTTAAGTGAATTTTGAAGTTACATATTATTTATTTCCATGTATGCATCATTTTAGCCAAGTCTTTACTTCAAGGGTAAACTCTTTCAACCAATTAAAATGCATTCATTCATTTTAATCTTTATTACGTTTTGTTTGGTTCTGAGAAATATTTATCTATTAGCTATTTACCTTAATAGGTTAGATTTTCTTTCATAATTCGGGATATATCGCAAGCAATCATTGTAAGCTTAATTCAAAAATATTCCAAACTGTTAACAAAACAATTAACGAAATATCGAGGAAATATTATAAAATATTGAAGAAAGAATATAACACAAATTTGCAATCTTTTCTTTATAACATACACCCCTTCCCAGCGTTATCTCTGTCAATAACTTTCTACTAATTCAAATAAATCCGAAAAATAGGACGAAGATGTTAAAGTATAAGTTAAAAGGTAATCTGATTTTAATCTTTGAAAAAAATTGAGATATCTAGAACTAAACGAACAATAGCGGATATAATGTAGATTATGGAATATTCATATTAATGAAACGGGCTAAATGTTTTCGTTTTGTTTATTATTTTCTTTAAAAAATGGAAAAAGTAAGCCAAAAGTCGTAAGATATGTTAATTAATGACATTTAAATTAATTAACTCTGACAAAACTTTTTCTGAAACTGAAATAAGAAATATTCACTTCAAGCTCATTAAAAATGCATTAACGACTTCGTAGTTAAAAGATATTTTACTCATTGTTGCACGTAGTATCTATAAGTCACTGACCTCTACTACTAGAGAATAATGCTACTCAAGTATAATGGAGGTTAGTGTTATCCATGTAATGTAAAATTTGGTACATCCTTCTAAAAAGAACATATTTTTATTTTTTATTTTTATATAGATATAAATTTATATATATATATATATATATATATATATATATATATATATATATATTCATATTTTTATGCCAAACTCACGGGAATTTTAAAATATTGCTCGTAACTCTAAACCATTTAAACAAATTCACCTAAAAATACCCTTTAAAATGAATTTTTCAAAGTGTACGGTAAGAATTAAAATATGTGTATTAAGGCAATATACATAACACTGGAATGTTATGCGTTTGGGTTTTATGAAAATAAAGTTACGGAGACAGCACTTTAAAAATAATGCCCATAGAAAAATATTTAATATAAACCAAACACAAACAGCCTAAATTAAACATAATTACAAATTTTAAAGTAAATCATGTAATAATCTTTCTCGAAATGATAACATAATATCTTTATTCCAAATTTAGCACTTTAGAATTACAGGATTATATAATTCGCTCAAAACATATGTGTTTAACTTGCGTATTTAACTAAATATCCATAATTACTGATATCCAAAATTTGATATGTTATAAAGAGTTATTGGCGTTTCTACACTTGAAAACACACGTTTCCAAGAAAACGAAACTTCTCTGTAAACAGTTTATAGAAAACTAATTTCTTTTTCTTTTTAAATTTCCTTTCACGCCGATAACCAGGACGGATAACGTACATAGTACATTTTATATCAATTATTTAATAACTTAAAGATTCTCACGATAATGTACAAAGAGGAAAACAGAAAAGGGCTTTTGTAAGACTATTAGCAGCAACATCCGTAATTGTTTCACATTTATATATCGCCTCTATCGTATGAAAAGCAAGTTACCCAACATAAAATTTGCCCTTTTAGATCGTGTCTATGTACAATTAGTACCGGCATAGAAATAATTCTTTTAAATAGTTAAGATATTATGCATATATATATATATATATATATATATATATATATATATATATACATATACATATATATATACGTATATATTATTTATTATATATTATAATATAGATATTAATAAAAAACAAACCCATACCATTTTAGTTTTGCTTTAACTTAAAAAGATAATACCGAACAAATACTTATCGAAACAAGCAAAAAATAGCATACCATACTTATCCTCATCTCCTGAAATCTTGCATCAACGATTACCAATTTACTTTTTTCAATTTTTTTATGCCAAGGATGCAGTAAACGTTATTTAAAAATAATAAATAAAGCTTGAACTTTACGTTAAAAGTGATGGTTAATTATACTGCAAACCTTGCTTAAAAAGGATAAATAAAACTGAATTCGATTCTAAAAATACTATCCAATTTAAAAAAAACCTATCCTAAAACTACAGAAAGTGTAAGACTGACACCAACGAAGGGCTATAATGAGACTATAGGGGATCTTTGTTTCACTACCGATTCCTTGAAATGATCACAAGAACTTTTTATTTTTTGACTTCAATGATAAAATAACCAACATTTACACGTTTATATTTAACTTAAGACAATTAAATAGAATTAACGGAAATAAAAAACATGTATCCTGAATTTTCTTAAAATAATATTAATACATATATTTTTATGATTTTCTTTTCTTTTTGCTCAATTTTTCATTAATTTCAGACTCGAAGAAGATTTTTAATTTTTCTAGACATTTTTTTGTTTCATTAGGTCAATTACGGGCATTAGATTTGAATTGTCAATAAAATGATAATTTTTGCAGTATACAGACATATACTCTTGCTAATTGTGTTGTAAACTTGTGGTCGCCCAGTGTTCCTACTCATTTTGTTGAAAACATTATTGGTAGGCGAGGGAAGGTTCATTCAGATTATTACTCCAAAATTTCCCCTGTTCAACAGGAGTATATTAAGTAAGCGGACAGATTTTTTCTTTCGAAATAGTTCTAAATTAAGCAAGCTGTATTTCAATAATATGTAAAACACAAATATCTATTACACAAAATATAAAACAATCACTTTTTGCCTTGAATTTCACTCTGCAGATTATTGAAAAAGAAACATTTTAAATTACATAAAATTCACAGCTTGAAATCTTTCAGTCAAATTGACATTTTAAAGTTCTTTGGCGACAATCTCTATTCTATGCGACTATTTGATCGCAGACTATTCTGTGTTTGACATTGACAGTATGAAGGTAAAAAATGAAACTCTTATGGTTGAACATAAACAATATATTTTTAAATATGTATAATTTTATATATATATATATATATATATATATATATATATATATATATATATATATATATGTCTAATACATATTAAAATAAATTTTAACTTTCTACTCTTTCTCCATATAAACTTTGACTATGCCAAATCTCACTTCTTCGTGCGCGTAATATGCTTAAAAAAGAGTACAAAGTATTGATTTATAAGCGCAGAAAACAGCTTAAACATGCACGTTCAGTGATATGTTCGTTCTCGTCTATTACTTTCTTATCCACTTATTTAAATTTGTAAATCTTAAATATTAATATTTAACGTGTTTAAAATTCTTTCTTTCTATTTCTGGGTATGAAAAAAATTTCAATATATTAAATCGTGTCTCTTTCTGTAGTTGAATATCAAGTTACTTTAAATATATCCCTTCTGTAGCATCGTGATCGATCATTCATCGGTTATGAGGACTTTAAAATATAATTTAAAAAAAACAATTTGTTCTTTAAATATTTTGTCCTAAATTTAATATTATAATGTGAGTAGGCTTCTAGCCCATTTGGTAGCACCATGAGTTTAGTTTTCAATAATAATTCATTCAACACAATTTCAGATTCAGTGGGATATTTCCAATATCACTATTCGAACTCTGTTCAATAGTGTTTGTTTTGTGTATTGTGTCCGGAAATGCGGAAGTGAATAAAATATTTTCCTGCGTACATTTTACTAATTTTCTTTTATCTGTTTCCGCATTATGCATAGCGTTGATATATTCAATGGCGTCATTTTCATTTGATGTACCAAAAGTGTGTTTAAAAACAGTTCCAACGCCGCCAAACCAAGCTAAGCGTTTGGGTCAAGTTAAAATTAAACGGAACATAAAATCAAAATTATTAATTATGTCACAATAATGTGTAGAACGCGATTGAATGAGATTATAGCACCCCATATTGGTAACTATATCATGTTATTTGTAAAGGAACCTTACCGTTTCGATGATAGCGTTCATTTTATCTGTAATGGACATATCGATAGGAACAAACACAAGTTTTAATGAGCCAATAGGACCAAAATTGTGTGACAGGACCAAGATTTATCAGTTGCATAAAATTAGCATGTGCCTAAACGATGATACTTTAACATAAGTAAAGTATAAAAGAAATTATTGAATCTTTTTGCCGTCAATTTTGTAGAAATTCATTATCATTTAATTTTTATTCACAACTAAATAAAACTACGTGATGTAGTGTTATTTCTACTTTATTTAAATTCTTAACTACGACCTAGGCTTCATTTTATGACAATATCTTCAGATGGACAATTTCGAAAGATTGACTCGTAAGGGTAATTTTTGCAAAAGTTGTGATAAGACGTGCATAAGGATTATATATGCGGTAAAAAGTAATACTACATAATAAGGTACATTAGTAAAAAGGTAAAAAGTTGTAAACAGAGTGAACTAAATTATAACAATTATTAAATATAATTTAAGATGCGATATCGTTATTTTTTCCCGTTAGTTTCACTTCGTCGTAGTGATAGACGACGTAACGAAGGGTTGTTATTGAAGTCAGAGTATTTCATCCATTTATTTTGATAATTTATAAGGTCTTTTCCAAACAGAAGAAAGGGTTTACGCAGCCTCAGGTGGTTTCTAAGACAGACGAAGTCTCCAGCTTGGTAGTTTACAGGATGAGAGTGAGAATTATAATAACTTTTTGAGGTTTCTTTGATGTTCAAAAGTTTTCGTCGTCTTTTTCCCTGTAGTATTTAAGACGGTGTTGTAGCATTTTTATTTAGTCGGGGTAAGTAGCGTTAGAGGTAGGATCGTAAACAGAATTAGGGATAAATGGTTGATGGCCGAATAAAAGCACGTAAAGAGTGCAGTGAGTGGTTGACTGTATGGCAGTGTTGCACGCTAGCATTGCGATATAAACATATCTCGACTAATTTTCTTGGTTTTCATTAAAATGTGATTTTAAATATTCTTTCAGGATGGAATGGCTGAGGGTGATATGGTGAAACCCATAATTGTTTCATTTAAAAAAAATACAGGTTTTTTAAAAAGATCCGATGCAAAGTTTGTTTATGTGGTGAGAAACGTTTTGTTTATGTCAAATAAAGGTATTAAATGTATTAACTACTTGCTGGTTTCTTCAACCGTAGTGCCTCGAATAGGATAAGCTGTGGAAAATTCTTAAGGTCATCTTGTAGGGTTAGGATATATTAAAATTTTGTATCTGCGGATTCAAGTAAAAGTTTTGCAACCTCAAGGGCTAATCGTTGAAATGGGGCGGTAGATGTGCTAGTGATTTGCATGGATGCGGGATTTAGTTTCCTCAGTGCTTGGTTTTCTTGGCACGAGGAATATTTTTTTACATAATTTTTGATAACTGTTCACCTATTTTTTCAAAGGTACTGTCCTTTTATTCCACCATACATTCGATATACGCCGAGGTGCTTGGCGACAGAGATATCGCGATTTTCTTTCAAAATTTTGTGTATTTCTCTAAGTGAAGAAAATATAATCTCGTTTTTGTATGTGTTTCCGCATGTTAGTGTTAGAATAAATATAAGACAATATTGTATAATTTAATATATAAATGTTTATCGAAAGGGTTTCTGAAATCTAAAATTGCTAATTCCTATACAGGTTTGCTAGAACATATTAGTAATTCGTTTCTTAACTTTTTTAGAGTTTCAAGTGTGTCAGTGCTTGAGCAAGAATAGAAATGATGAACTTTTTCAAATAGTAAATCTTACATTTTATTATTTATTTTCTGTGGAGCAAAAGAGTATAGTGTAATTTCTGTTTTTATCAACTGTTGAGAATTTTAAAATTTTCTAGGATTTTTTCAATATATGGCGTGCATTCGTCAAGTCTAGCAATATCGGAATTGTGATTTATTTTTCTAGTGTTTTCAGTATACTGTCGTTACAATCGATTATGAATATATTAATATGTGATTTATCCTATAGATTTCCAGAATTTTGAACATGATTCATCATTGATGTCGTCAGTAATTGAAGGATCCAGATTTTTTACTATCAATATTTTCACTAGGTTTTACCGTTATGGGTTCAAAAGGATCCGAGAATTAAACCTGAGTATTGTCGTTATCAGGTTTTACGGGGCTTACAGAATAACTAGAGAAAGCTTCAACCGCAGAGTATATTTTTTTATTATCTATATTCCATAATCACATTCTTTTAATTTTAAACGCCAACGTTGAAGTTGACTTGGACTTTTATTGCTAAATTACCATTTGTAACAATGTCGAATGTACGGCCAAAGAGGTATAATCGAAAAGTTTTACAAACGAAGATGATGGCTAACAACTATTTTTCTGTGATATTAAGATAACATTCACATTAATTAAGTGTTCGAAAAATATATGCAATGTGTAGATCTTTGCCGATTTCGCCTTCTGAAAGAATGGCCTTGATTGCGTAATTAGATGCGTCGCAGGTTAATATGAAAGGTTCCGTGAAATCTGGAAAAACTAGTGACGGAGCAGTAATTAATTTAGAATTTTAAGTTTCGTAGACAAGTTTTGCTCATTTTTCCATAGAGACATAACATCTTTTTTGAAGATGGTTATAAGCTACTTTGCTAATTTAAAAAAACTAAGAATTAACCTTTGATATTAGGACAAAAAAACGAAGAAAATATTTAAAGCCTTTGGGTGATTTGGGTATTGGGAATTTACTGAGCTTTTTATTTTTTCAGTATTTGGTTTTAAAGGGTTTTCAGTAATTATGTGGTCTAAATAAACGACTTCTTTGCGAAAAATTCGCTTTTATCCAATTGAAGTTTTCGATTGAAATTTTGTAATCATTAAAAAAGGGTAGCTATGTTATCTTTATGAGATTTTAAGACATAAGGGTAAATAACGATGTCCTCTAGATATACAAGTTTCGAATTCTTTGAAGGCCGGAAAGAGATGAATTCATTGTAAATAATAATATCATTGTAGCACACTATAATAAATGTTCTTAATTAACCGTTGTTAATTATGTATGTATATATATATATATATATATATATATATATATATATATATATATATATATATATATATATATAAATAGTTTATTTACATGGAAAAAATAATATTATCATTTGTACGTGTATATTTATACGTGACTAACTAAGCGAAATCCTCATAGTACGACTTTTCACTATTAGTTCTTGAAAAGTTGTTTGCCCTATTAACGCTTTTTAATTATTGTCCTTTTAAATCACGGCTTCGTCTTTTTTCTTCTTCTTCTCCTCTATGACCACTGAAAAGTAAAAGTAATGTTTTGAGTCTAGTCTAATCCACCTAAAAAATTGTGTTGCCGTATTTGTACGTGTTTATAAATATTCATCCCATTAGTTTTAAGACCAAAGATTTTAAGAATTTGTTAAGAAAATCTTACAAAAAAAAACTTAAAAAAAAAACTTAATAATAAACAAGGAAATATAAATAAAAATGACTTACCCGAATCTAAAATTTATTCTGGTTTTTTTAAATTTGTGCTTTAAGTAGTTACGTAATAAGAAGTCATTTTTTGAGGACGATGCCAAAACTAACTTGAACTCCTTAAAAATCTAATGTCCGGTCCGCATCGTCGACTCTGCCCCGTACCTCACCCCCGCTGCGCAACGTACTGTGTGATGTAATTTTTTAGCATCAATAGTAATAGATAGTCACGCTTGTCCTTTGTTTCCCAGTTATAATTTGATTTGGCACAAACCCAATATGGCCTCAATTTCCTACAGAGTTGAAGATAAACCATATAAAAATACTGGCACGCTTGATACCCGTTGTATATTCATCGTCTTTTCAACTTTCAACAGTTTTTAGTGTATAGTGAATCGTTGATTTTTACCTTCTCAAAGGTTTGCTAGCCCAAACCAACAAAATTGTTGCATCTAAAAATCGATCGAAAAACCTATTAGGGTTTTAATCTCATCAGAAAGTTGTGGTATTGTATTTCTTTTCGCAGGATGGGTTGTGACTAAATTTTTCCTAATCGTTTGAAAAATTACAGATCTGAAGGTTTAAAACTGGATATTTAAATGAGTAAGCGGTCACAAGATTCAAAATCTTGCCAAATATGATCGTTGATGACTTTATAGTCCATGGTGCAAATAAATATTTGGCGCATTTCTTCAGCTAATAAATTTTTTTCCATTTTAATTTTTTTCACCCGAGATTTGGATAAGTAGAAAAAGGTGTATTTTCATCAGAAGAATAATAGCTATAAGAAAATTTATCCATTTTTATCCGAAAGAATTATCGCAGTTCGATTAAATGCAGTTATTTTTACATGTAGAAGACTCGTCAAATTCACAGCACCAGGACGATGCTGTTCAAGCGAATTCCATTCTTTATGATTAATTTCATTTACAAATAAAACATTCGATGTCGAGAGATATAAATATTGCGATGGCCAAGTAGATATACAATGGGATGTTAAAAACATAGACAATGCGGCGTCGAGGGGTACAGACAATGCGATGTCAAAAGATATATATAATGAGTTGGAAAAAGATATATATAATATGATGTCAACATATATAGACAATACCACATCAAAGAGATAAACAATGCATCAATAGAAAATATCCCACTATACTGACGTACCAGGTAAGTAAACAATATATAAAAGGAATGCCAGAAAGTCAAAATTACCTGTTTTTAGTAGCTCAATGCATCCGCTCACCATTTCTGTTTGCGCATCACTAGTCGTAGAAAAGTAAGAAACTCAACGCCCTACCCTCATGAGAATTAAAACATAAAATAAAAACGTTTAGCGACCTATGCTTTACAATGACCAAACAATCATAAAATAGTTAATCACCATGTTATCAACACTAAGGTATTAGTGTTGGATTGTGCAAATTTTTGTCATTGACATTTTTTTTAGTGCATGGAATAGTTATAAAGAACATTTTAGATGAATCATTACCGAGATATATCACTGATTATTGATACGTAATTTTCGTTAATGTAAATTTCGACGCTTTTTCAACTATGTTACTAAATAGTACAATTTGAATATTACAAAAATAAATATTTTGATACATGCATTATCTAAAAATTTTGAATTTCACATAAAAATGTGAGAAGCTCTTACAGTTTGACGACAGAGAGAGATAATAACGGTATTAATATTTTTATCCAAAGAGATTTTAATATGACATAGCGCTGCATTCACAACTTCGACCGATCATTATAAACACTTAAACAGAACTGAATGCTCAAATGAAAAACTAATGCAAAGATTCATGATTTCAATCTTTTACATCTATCATGTAAAATATGATATATTAGAAATCGGTGGTCGAAATTTATGGAACTGCGGATGTATTTTATATTTGAAATGAAATTTAAATTAAATCTCCTCCTAATATTTCAAAATGTGATTCTTTCTACACTCATCGTAATTTTTTGCAAACAATTTATTCACACGCACACGCACACACACACACATATATATATATATATATATATATATATATATATACATACACATATACGTGTGTGTGCATTATATACGCCGAAAGCTTATCGGAATGGGCATAAAGTAAGGTTCAGTAGTTGTCTACCCGCATCTCCTAGAAATGCTGTTTTTGCAAATTAACCAAAATACTTAAACTTTTATTCGAATATTAGTACTACTTTCACACTCGCTTTTCATGTATGGGAAGGTAAATCACATTTTTCTTTTATATTTTGCTACATATTATTTGAGATATCTGTGATGCAAAAATTGCATGTACATTCTTTCAAAACTGTAGAACATGTGACAGACGAACGGAATGTATTATATGCATCAGAACCAATGCAAAATTATTGTCGGTATATCTGTACAGACAAACTTTTTTTTATAACTATATATGAATATTTCAAATAATTATTTTTACCTCTCGAGCGAACAACTCCGACTTGGAGGTTTCCACCCAGATACACATATAATATTATACAAGACATGGACGGCAATATTAGTTACGTACATATGTGAGTACTGATGTACATATAATATACCATTATATATTTGTACAACATTATGTGATGATAACAACATGTTTTTAATTTGGCGCATAAGTTGGATGATTCGATATATAGGTATATAGAGGTGAAGTAAAAATAGTTTATATTGGTACAAGTCATGAGATTCCGAAACAAATTAAATCATATTAATTTTAAAATATGCTTATACTGTTCACTTTTTAAATATTTAATTATGTTTTAAAAGCGACGTCAAACTAAATCGGTCTCCGCAATAATCTGTACTATTTACAAAATTGTAGCAGAGTGAATTCGGCATATGAAAAATATTTCAAAGAGTGATTGATTTAGCATAAAAAAAGATAATAGCAACCAGAAATCCCGTGTTTATAATTTTTGTCGGTATGTCTGTATGTTAATTTGTTCGTCAATCACGCGAAATCTACTGGACAGAAATTTGGTATGGTAATAGTTTATACTCAAGAGGAAAATATAAAAACAATTGTAATAACTTTTCTTATTCCGAATTTCACGTGAGACATTATTTTCGAAATGTGTTCTTCCGCAGAACTATATATTACTTTACATATTTAATTAATCATTGGGATCATATATATACAATAAAATTCATGATTTTGAAAATAGAGGAATATCGTCATATTCAAAATCAAATATCTAAAGCCATAACTTTAGAAAATCATATTTTCCCGGGAATAATATTTTGTCTATTTAATAGAAAGTATAGCAATAAATGAAGTGCAATTACCAGTTAGTATTACCAGGTATAAATCTAATTATCTGTAGTCTACATAAAATTTCAAAAACCATCATTTCAACAAAATATGGAAGGTAGATAATAAGTACAAACGATAATTTTAAAATATTCACAAATCGTATTAAACACGAAAGTATAGAATATAAAAAGTATTCAATGACACTTCACAATTTCCAAGCTCTTGTGCAAAACGTCCAAGTCTTGAAAGTATTTGAGAATAAAAACAGAAGTAAAAAAATATTGGCCATAACTTTCATTTTTCAAACAAAGTCATTTATAAAACGACCTTCACCGTCATTTTCCAGAATATGGTTTATATTCTTCAATTACTTTTTTTTGCACAACATTTACTCATTTAGTTTAGTTACTTTGGCTATATCAGTGAACATATTTTGATAATTATAACAAATTAAATGTCTTATCCACAATTCTATATTATTTTTACGGAATCACTACTTTTTTACGAACATGAAGAGACATTAATGCAAACAAACAAAACCTGTGCTTTGTTTTAAAATATTTTTAGTCCCAATATTTTAACGATTAAATTAAATTACATGATGCAGTATTATTTCTACTTTACGGCCTAGGTTTCATTATATGAACATCTTCAGGTGAGCAATTATGTTGTCATATAACGAAACCTAGTTCGTGGTAAAGAATATAAATAAACTAGAAATAATACTACATCACATAGTTTTATTTAATTGTGAAAAATAAATTTCTACGAAGTTAACGCCAAACATATTCGATAGCCAATATTTCTTTCAGTTCTCAAATTAATTTTCATCACTTTTAATTTTTACAATACTTCACTTTAAGAACTACATATTTAGTATTTTATAATTTATTTATAACATTTGTATTTGCAATCGTTTTATAATAGATCAAGAATCCTTTTATTCTATAAATCGATAAATATGCAACACTAAATAGTAGAATAATATAAAAAAACTCTATCAGAATTTAGACGGGGTAAATCATTATTATTGGAGTAGATAAACCGGGACCCTAAATCTTAAATGTGAGTCTGAATCTCATTTAAGTTAACCATAGGCCAGAATACAATTTAGACCAAATATTGGATACTCATGGAGTACATTGAATATTCTAATTTGTGAAAATAATGTGACGATTTAGGATAGCACTCAATTTAGGTTTACTTCTGCAGTTTTCACCGCATATCTTTATTCAAAATAAAAATTATTTTGAATTAAAATAATATCAAAACTCAACTCAAACAACAAAAATAAAATAATATCAAAACTCCGAAATTGTTATTGAACATGTAATATTCCTTAAACTCTGTTTGAACCAATGACAAAACAATGGATGTGTAGTGATATATTAAACGTTTGAAAAAAAAAACTTTGTCGTTTGAGAAAAGAAACTGGCTTATTGTGATCAGTGGGTCGTTTAAATTAGAAATGAAGAGAGAAGATTTGGACCAAGTGTAATATTTTATTGGTTAATAAATAATGAGCGTTCCGAACGAAAAGAAAAAAATAAATTTAAATTTGTTGTGACTTGTCATAAGTGATATCATAGACTTAATATACAATGGATAGACGAACGTACTCTAAAATTTCCACTTCATCAAAACTTAATTGCCTCGTGTGTGTAATGGCACTTTGGTTTGTATAACTTTAAGTGATGACTTTTCACTAAGTTTATATGACTTTAAGTGATGACTTTTCACTAACGATGTTATATCGGTAATATAAAAAGAAAAGAGTACTTATGTGATGAAATTTTGTTAAAGATTTGTTATGTAAGGCCCATATTTATGAACTCACCTCCAATTTAAATATTTTTAAGAATGGGTAAATTCTACAAGAGTAAATCACGTCTCAAAAATGATTATTTAATATCTCATATGAGGCATTCCCACTCATTATATTTTTCTTTGTTTAATATTAAATATTATAAATGCGTTATTTTGACTGTATAAAAATATCAATTCGGTGTAGGAGTTTAATATAACGCCCAAAAACCCCGCAAATGTGTTTTTATATAGTGTGAAAAATAAAACAAAAGTTGTATCAGAAAAAAATGTGTACTAAGCATAAAATATTTACAGTGTATATATAGAAAAGTAAAAAATATGTATAACAGATAATTTAAAATTAAAGAAAACAACATATTGCCTAAATAACCTTTAAGTATTTAAATAAACTGTACTCGTTTTTAACATTAGGAAAATAATCAACTCAAGTTCATCATACAATAATATCACTGATACAATGACAGACTGCGTGTGTAATGATTTCAATTAAACAGTTCAATTATGAGTCAAAATTCTACAATTTGAGACGAAAAAAGGAATTTTCATTTCAAGTTCCTCATATAATAATGTGGGCCCAGAAATTAAAAAAAAAGTATTTTTACGATTCTAAATAATCCTTTTGTTAGTTATTATAAAAATAATATAACTTTAAATAAAATAATTTTATTCAAATCGTTTCATTTGAAAATTTTTTTAAGTTGTTTCATATCTTAAACTTACTTTCAAAAAACGTAAAATTATATAGTTTATTAATAAATATGTGTCTATAAAGATGGTCCTGCTAAGACGAATGATTAATTAAATTATCTTCAAATTATTAATTTAAATAAATTTTATTATTTATAACTATTTTATTAAAGGGTTGTATAAATGAACAGCGCGGGGCACTAAGGAAGGGGGGACTACGAGAGATTATTGTCTGACAAATTAGTTTTATCTATACCCGTATTGACATTCCTTTTCTACTCACAGCAACGCCAAAAATAATATGTTCTCGCTTGCACGCTTTATTCGTCTATTCCTATTATATATGAGTAACTGAGCACCACCATAATCGACTACTCATTTTTATCTATTTGGCAAAGAATGGAATATTCATCGATTAACTCTCGGAGGTAGCCCTTATCATGGAAGTTTTTTTCACTAGAGCATTACTTAATGATCTAAATAGGAAAAAGCCGGACATTATTAAATCAGTACTCGACCCTTATGATAATTCGAATGATCTGACCTACCAGCTTAATCTATTATATTTTCTAATTATATTTCTCAAGAAAAAGGAAAGTATTTATTGCATGAATCTAGGGCTGGAGTTTAACATTAACGGGTAATGTCTCAGGAACGATAATATATTTTTTTCTAATACAAGGGGGTCTTGGTATTTTATAGATGGAATATTTATAAATCGTACCGCAAGTATTGAAAGACCTCAATATTTCTTTCTATTATTATAAAATATTTTACCATTTTCTTTCCAATAGAGGAAGTTATCTACGTTTATTGCATTATTGCTATGTATCCAATTGGTGTGAAAAGCGATGTGATCCCAATGAAAATTATCGATCCATTTACTTTTAATATTGAACGTTAATTTTCCAGTTATGTAATGATGAATATATAAATTAATGGTATTTATTACAAATTTATTTATTACATATTTTGGTAAACATGTTAGTTTCATTTAAGAGTATCGTCCCTATTTTTATACTGCGAAAAATAACGAGAAAGTTTATCCTTACTTCCTACTTCATCATTAAACTATTTTATAACTATGGAAAATGCAAATAAATAAACAATTGAAAACTGTCTTTGAGTTGGAATTAATTGCATCTTAAGATTAATTTATCAAATATTAAAAATAATTCGTGTGTTGACCTTTCACATAAACCTAAGTTTTAATTTCACCACATTTTTTTTATAAGCCACGTAATTAAATTCTAATGTATTCCAGCAAAGTCTAATTTACACTATTTTGTATAACGTTGTAGTTAATCCATCTGTAGTTAAAAATATTAATGAATTTACTGAATTAATTAGATCACAAGTGTACTAAATGTAAATAAGGTATTTCATGCAATCATGCGCATAAATTTATACTAAAAACTAACCTAATGACCTAACCATAATACTGTAAACACAATTCAATTTAACATATTTAACTCTCCTTCCTATAAACTAAAATGCTTGGTGTTCAAAACAACAAAGGAGGTTAATTTATATCCTTTTGAAACTTTGAAGAGATAAAGAAGCAGATAGGCTCAAATTACTTAGCAAGCGAATTCAGTAAAAAAGATTTCAGAAAGTCTATTTGCAATCAGTTAATACGACCCTTTGTGTGTTTACTTGCATACATCGAGAGTTAAATTTATAAATATACTAGCGACCTGGCCCGGCTTGTAAGGTGATGGAAAGGAAAATTCTAATTTTGTTGACTTAATCCATATTTATCGCCATAGATCGACCAATTTACACAAAATCTCCACAAATTAAATACCTTCGGGGTAGCATTATGTATCTATGTCCAGATCATTTGTTTGACGTAATGAAGTAAAAAGTGTATCCCTCGGGCCGTTGTGGAGATCTTGTGGATTAGGTCAAAACACGACCGATGGAAAAAAATTTCTGACTCTTTTTATTCTTAAAGCAACGTATGATCACTAAATGTTAAGAAAAAATTTAGTGAAGTGTTTTATAATACAAATTATAAAATTATTATTCCAAGAGAACTAACCATAACAAAACGTAATTTTACAGACAATTCTAAAATATTTATTACAACATTTATTACTTTCGCCAGATTAGGTGTAAAAACAAACAAATTACGTAAAACAAACGTTTATGTTACAGGGCAACATACAGTTGACCATGTACAACTTGAACATTGAACGCTTAGATCAATTCCAGCAACATTTAAAATCTGGCTCTATGCTTTATTTATTGTCATTCCAAATGATAGCCGCCAAAAAACAAAACAGCCATCGCTGTCACAGAAAACAAATAACGATTTACGATGCCTATAACTGTCAAGCTTTCAGATGTTATGATTTTTTCCGGCTTTTTATCACAGTTACAACTTTTATCATAGTTCGGCCATAGTACATAAAAGTTTAATATCTTATATACCTAAAACTTTCCCGTGAATCACTCTACCTATTGATAAAATCGTAAAAAATTCTGTGCAGTCGTTTTTTAATTTATCGCGTTCAGTTATCGCGTTCAGTTAGTTATCGCGTTCAGTTAGTTATCGCGTTACGCAGTCGTGTTCAGTTGCGTTACCGACAAACTGAGACTTTATGTAGTAATTGTGATTTGAGTAATATAATTAATTCACTACATTTTTTCTAGTTTCTAATTTCATTCTAATATTTCTTTGCATCATCTGAATATATTTATAAAATACTTCTAGGTATCTTGAATTTGATATCACATTTTATATCATTATTAATACTTTTTCTAGTATTTCGTTGCTTAAGTGACTAAGCCTTCTGTACTGCTCACATAGCGCTAAATACAAAGCAGGTAAAAAATATAAGATAAAGAACTTGACAAAAAGGAACGGTAATGACAAGATGAATTCGAAGTGAAGAAGAGTCTAACAGTCACCCGTCATCCCATTAGTATATATTTCAAGTAATACATTATTTTTTCTATTGTTTTTAAATTTGCTATTGAATCATTAAATTTCATGGCTATCGCTACATAATATCGCAGTCGGAGAGATTAAAAACATTACAACAAAATATCATTAATCTTTCAATAATAATATCCAGCATTTAAACATCGTTTATTACAACATCACGAAAGATTCTGTTGTCATAAATAACATCGACCATATTTGATCAATATAAAATATTTCATAAATTTTATTAAAAGTATCAATGATATGTAATATTTGTAACACAACAAAAATTTGTTCAAAC
Source organism: Druceiella hillmani (assembly GCA_039881145.1). Classification (NCBI taxonomy): domain Eukaryota; kingdom Metazoa; phylum Arthropoda; class Insecta; order Lepidoptera; family Hepialidae; genus Druceiella; species Druceiella hillmani. The sequence goes on along the minus strand of JAYKKI010000038.1, from coordinate 15,595,422 downwards.
AGACAACAAAAACCTCAATTGGAAAAAAAGGTCTACTTATTTTTGAACTTTTATATCTGAACTCAGTAAGTTTCTAAAATTACCTCAAAATTGTTGCTGAGACAAAAAAAATATTTATCCTAATTAAAATCAAAACGTATTAAGTCCTAATATAAAAAAACTTCAAAAATGCGGTAGTCTAAATCAATAAAATGCCTAATAAAATAAATATTATGATACTGAATATATTTAGCGTTAATTTTGTAGAAATTCATTACTCACAATTAAATGAAACTACGTGATGTAGTATTATTTCTACTTTCTTTAAGTTCTTTGCCACGACCTAGGGTTCATTGTATTACAACATCACTAAATGTTAAGAACAAATTTTGCCAGCCCACCTGAAGATGTAATACAACGAAACCTAGGTCGTGGTAAAGAACTTAAAGAAAGTAGAAATAATACTACATCACATAGTTTCATTTAATTGTGAAATATTATGTTATTGACTATTAACGCTTATAATGTGTACATTTCTAGAACTTCAAAGTTAGCCATGAAAATTAAAAAAAAAATAATATGTTGAAACCTGCCGTCAAAGCTTTCGATGACCGTCAGGTAGAAAGAATGAATGAAATGAATGGCAACCAAGTGTACATTTAATAAGTGGTATCTCTTTTTCCGACAGCTATTTCTCATCTTTTTTGTTTAACTATATCTTTTGTGACAGTCTTATAATTGTTAGAAACATTTGGATATAACCACCGTTACATTTGAATTTTTTGAGACCTTGTAAATTGATCGTTTTCTTATTAATTTTGTATTTTATATATACATAATATTAACTTTTATAAATACCTAACTATGAACACAAGATTAAAGGTTGTCGCTTTATTTTTTCAATTTAGTGATGTACTTTATGTGCAGGTATTATTCAATGTCGTGAAATATTTTTATAGTCCGCTTATTTTAGCTCCAGATTCTAATCGTAATATTTACCTTCGTTGGATTTTCTATGCGTATTTTTCGATACAAACTATTCACTATTTTCATCCAAAAACACGATTTTTATTATAAAACCATATAAATACTTTATTATATAGACTAGTATCAAGTGTGTTTTATTTAGACTCAATAATAACTATGTAATTACTAGTTGATTCTCGACTGGTTGTCATCACATAATGGGTCGCAAAATTCAAAATTTGAATAACCGCGATACGCGAATATTCGAATTTTAACTTAGTCGGATAACAACAGTTGTCTTGAATTGGTTGTAGGATTTTTTGTCTTATTAAATCGCAGAGTACTGTCCGAGAAGTACTACCTGGAGTAACACTCTTTGAAAAAGCTTAATCTAAGCCCTTATTGAAAGAACTAACAGATCTAAATGGCAATATTTTGTAAGTGATGGAAGAAATATTTAAAATCCTCATTTCAACATTATAATGAAGTCAATAAATGTTACACGGCACACATTTTTCAACTCATGCTCACTATGTTGCACTGCGATGTTTATAGACAGCTGGATAGTTAATGCCGGGCTGTTTATTAGACATTTTTTTTTAAATTTAGTTATAAATACTTTATTTCCGACAAGTTATTATTTATATGTGTTTTATTCATTGTTATACAACACAAAATACAATATTTTGATTATAATAAAACACAGCACGTATTTTATTAAAGTAAAAATATTTTTCCTCTTAATGAAATGTTCAGCAAAGACGTAAGAATATTCGCCATTCCATTGAGCCTCCACACTAGTAAACATAGTAGATAACGTAATGTAAATACAATAAGCCAAATAATGGTGCCATTTACGATGCTTTACGATAATGTAAAAGCAATGATATCCGAAAAAGGTATTTGTCGAACTATTAAGGTTCAACTTAATTTTTTTTATACATAACCTACATTATTGTTGTCGTATAATACATAACTTTTAAGAGCCATTCTTTCTTATCGTCGACACAGATCCTGTAAAGCCGTTTGATGTTATCTACGATACGAGGATCTTTCTGTACGGATATTAACGAAAAATACCTAACAAGTTTCGAGAAGGCCACTTCCGAAATCAATTGGGTAACAAATTACTGCCAGTTTATTTAAGTCGATACCATCCTACGAGATGAAGGACTTTGATTGTGTCCGCGTTTTCCGTGTGAAGTTGTTGAATGGTCAATTTTTTATTGTTCCTTATCTGAGCTCTTTATCTATTACAGGAAGCTATTTTATAAAACGGTGTTGAATACCTTCAAACAATACCATCAAACAAATATATTGTCATCATTTCATAATAATAAAAAAAACAATATGATCATTTCATGTAATAACATGTGAATGTTTACGATATAAGAAAATATGTTTTTTTTCAATCTATATTTTACTTCCATTAAGCTATTCTGAAGATTGTATGGGATTCCCAAGCATATTTAACACTATTAATAAAATTGAACTATAAATGACACGCAACTTTTTAAACTATGGGCAAACGATATAGGAAATAAAATGTATTGCACCTATTTCTAGCATTACTGACATTAGCGAACCCTCAAACCATGATAAAATAGATTTGAGACATAAATCGCGAAGAATAGTTGTCATATCTTTCCATTATGTGACGTTTCTTTAGCTTGAGAAACAACTGCCGTCTGTTTCCTACCTGGAAAATACGTCAAATGGTGCGATTCAGAAGATATTTTCTAACTGCTAAATTATTTGCTAGTTGAATGTACTAAGCGATTTGTCTGCGACCTAGAAATTTTGTTCAATGATGTGATTCGTGTTTTGATTAATATATTATTTAAAAACGTTATATATATATATATATATATGTATATATATATATATATATATATATATATATATATATATATATATATATATATTGTAAATGACAGTTACCATACCCAATGGAGGGTGACGTAACTCCTCCCACATGGGAGATGTATCCTGAACGTCAGAAGTTTCATTATTAAGGAAGTGTGTTTGAGAATTATTTTTGCTGAAATTTATAACAACGATTAACATAGTATATCCTTATTGTCATTTACTTTGTATATCTGATAGAGATAGTAAGTATTTTTAAACAAGATCATATGTCTGTTTTACTTACTTTGATATAACTATTATGATATTGCTTTAAATTACTTATCTAAGTGAAGTTCTTATGGACACTCTTAATAGTCTTTAATGAATAGTATCGAATTTTTACAGTTTTGATCTTGAATTTATTATCATAATCATAATTACTTAACAAAATCAGTAAACTAAAGTTGGACAACGTTTGCGTATTTAATTTTTCTCTCAAAATTAACATTTATCGACAAATAACATAAAAATAATTTATTGTCTTTTAATTTCAATTCAAAAAATTTAAATCAAAAACTTTCCCTATTAGCATTTTGATATTCGTACAGTTTTTAGAATTTTTATAGTGAATATTTATGCACTTTTATTGCAGCTCTAGTGGAGTCTATTTAGACTATACTCTTTGTTTCATAAACACAGTGCACTTATGTCATGACACAAGGTATGTTAAACGGCCAGACTTTTTGGTGTTAATGAGAATTTGTTAGGTTTCCTGTCATATTTTGTTCAGTACGCGCTATGTTCTACTATAATATTAATTCTATTTTATTAGCCATGGAACTCAAATTAACGATATAATATTTTTTATATACATTTTCATACTAATAATTTTGCTCGCACTTCGTGGGGTAAAAGTTGAGCTCTGGTGCATATTTTTAGAATTTAAAATTATCCTCTTCTCCCCGTCTCGCGATACATTTAGAATATGATTAAAAGTGACTATACTGCATCTTCTAATTCATAAATAGCAATGAGTTTCTAAATTAAAAACTTTAATGAGGAATAACAAGGATGAAGCTATCTCGTAAAGAATTATGGAACTTTATTGATTGTTTATAAAAAAACAACATTGTTATTTAAAATTAATCAGAAATGTAAGATTCAGTACTTATTATGGAAACTTAACTTAGATAGTGAAAGACCTTTCATCGTAAATCTGATAAGTCTCTTTAGGTTTAATGGCAATACAGGATATCTGCGAAAAGTTAAAGGTTTTTAAATATAAAGCTGTCTTTCGTATTATAGTGTTCGTTGATGATAAACACACGATTCAATAAAAATATTTAAAAGAAATAGCTTTTAATTTTTAAATTTCAGAAACGGCTTCAAAAATAATAAATTTTATACTAATAATATCATAAGGTATTTCAATTTAACAAATGAATATATTGAGCAATTGACAGAATCTCATTATCATCTGATAATTTCTAAATAATTATATTTGATATAAATAAATTCCTACAACGGTAACGTGAACAATATTCTATACTATGAATGTCAAGTAACTAAATATGAGTAACTTAATAATTATGAGTAATTTCGTTTATTACATATAATTAAATAATCGTCAACTTGACCTTTACTAAATTCTGTAGGCCTGTATTCAAAGCTTTATAAGCGAAATAATTGTTTGCAAATCGGAAAAATCTGTAATTGTTCATATTATTTAACGCCCTTGTCGGCCGTAGTGCTTATAGAAACTAGTGATATCGTGAGCAATTCCGCTTTTCACGGCGAGGTTCGCCAAATAAGCGAGTTTCTTTCAATACGAGATATAAAACTAACAAAGCTTTGAATTGTGTAGTTTTAGTTTAGTTTAAGTACAGTGTGAGCTTTTTTGATTCCTATCACCGTCAAAACAAAGATAGATACGAGTGTATAATCTGTCCATCGTACTTCTTGCTTATATGTAGTTTCCAGATCATTTAAGTACCCTAGGGTGTTTTCAATTAACAGGAATAAGTGAGGATATATCTTATGTGAAATTATTGCCCAATCATTCCTGAAAAGTGGATATTGGACTAAGTTATCCTGCTTGAAAGCGCGTATTATATTCCTTATAATTAATAGCTGAACAACCATTATTTAATTGTAAGTAAATACATTTCCGGAGTGTCCAAAATAGAAAACAGTACCGCAATTTATATAACTGAAAATAGTAATTTTGTTGTTAAATAATAATAATTCGAAAATATCTTTCATGTATGTCATAAAATTTTTGACGTATGAAACGTAGCAAGGTCGAATATTATAAACGGGTTTTATTCAAGTTATGAAACATAATTCTTTCCTTGCATTATTTCTATTAATTTTTAATGTTAAATAAATAAATAAACAAAACTATATAGCCTTGTGACCGCATCTTTTGGCACAAGTGTAATCCAAATATGATGATAGGATTATAATAATATGCAATATAATTTGCATATATTTTATAAATATTATTTTTTTTATATTAATTTATACTACTAAAATGTTTGGTAAATTAAAACCCTCCTTATAATATAGTTGTTTTTCTTAATATATTTTGTGTATATTTACATAAAATTGTTACATAATGTGTTTTAGTTAAGTCCTCGTCTACCATTACTAAACCAACTTGAACCTCTTAATAAAACGTTCATTAAAGACTATGCTTCTTCATCACTTCATGTAACTTCCATGTCAATAACCATTGCGGATTATGTAATATATTGTACAATAATTAAAAAAAACGTATCATTTACAAGATTGTTTAGGATAATATTAAAAAGGGGTACCTGAAAAAGATATTTGGCGTTTCGTTGATGTTGAAGTTCATATTTTTATGTATTTACAACATTGTTGCTACTATTCAATAAATTACATTTAAGCCTATTTTTCTTAATCATTTGCATAAACCTTGCGAAACATTCTAATGTTTACTAAGATATAAGGGTCACTCTTGTCGGATTTTAACTAGAAATACCTAACAGCTTTGAGGATGGCTGCTTACGAAACAAAGTTGGTAACAAATAGCGGGCAGTTTGTTTAAGTCGATAGCACTCTATGAGATGAAGGGTATTGATTTTGTACTTATTTTGACACAATCAAAACCCTTCATCTCATAGAAGTATTTCTATTTCAAGCTTATTGCAAATAGTGTAAATTACTTGCAATTTTTTTGTGCTATGAAATAAATTTGTTCAACGTCTAATGTACTAATTTGAGAGACATATCGTGAACGATAGTGTTCATGTTCTTCCTAGTGTAATGAAACATATCTTTAGCTTAGGGAAGAATTCGTGAACATCATTGGGCTATCTGTTTGCTTCTCGGAAAATATTTCAACTGATGAAATTCAAAATGTTAGATATTATATAAATATTAGATATTATATAATTATATTCAAAATATTATAGGATTTTTGTCAATGACAGTGCTTGGAAAATTATTTAAGTGTCTTTTGACCGACTGTAATAATATGGGATGACCCATTTGAAGACGTGTTTAAGAATGGCTGTTATTAAGATTTGTGTACGCTTTTAGTATAGATCTTCCTTATGTTTACTTATTTTACATACGTGATAATATTAAAATTTATTGGGCAGGATTTTATATCTGCTTTCATACTTTATATAGTATTATTATATTAATATATATATTACCTATATACATAAAACTCGTGTGAATATTCTTGAACGTCTTGAGGAAATATGGTTGAATTTTTGGAATTTTGATTTTGGAATGATTATCATGACTACTATTATTTCAAAACAAAGAGCTGAGCTTATAAATTACTTGTAAATACATTGACACTAGAGTTTAAGATGCCTTGATTTATTAGAATCCGATTCCAAGCACCGTATTTTTTGTGCGGATACATATATGATTATATTATCCCGTATCGTGAAAGGACGAAAAATAAAGTAGTTATGGGTCCACATAATTCTGAAGTGTAAAATTATATTATGAAATATTTAATTTGTCTCTTTTAAAATAAACATTTATCAACAAAGTACAAAAAAATATCTTCTCGATCTTGTATTTTCAATTTGAAAAATTTGAACTGGAAAAAATATTCTTTGTCAACAGAATAGCATTCGTACAGTTCTGGAATGTTTCGAACTAGTGTAGGATTACGTAGCTACCTTTATCATAGCAAAAAAGCCTATTCAAAAGATACCCCATTTCAAGAAAACACTGGACCGCTGTAAGCCAGTTTTTTTTGGTGTTACTAAAAATTAATTACGGTACGTGTTCCGTAATGTACCGTAATGTATGATAACATTTATACACATGCTCAAAGGTAATTTTAGATAAATTTAAGAATTATTTCTTTTTACTTTTTATTTTGAAATTTCTGCCTGCCTTCGTGCGGTAAAAGTGTCCTATCTTAACATATAATAAATTTGTAACAAAGTGAATTCTGTACATGGAAAATATTTTAAAATGTAAGTAAGGATAATAGAAGCCAGAAAACCTATTTTTAGAATTTTAGTCTCTCTGACTACATGTTGATTTGTTCGTCAATCATGTGAAATATACCGGATGAATTTCTATAAATTTTAGTATGGTAATAGTTAATACAACAACATATGGAAGAAATTTGTTTTTAAAAAGTTCTGAATTTCACGCAAACAAAGTCGTAGGCATAGCTAGTATTCATATATCACTAGAAATTAAAATTTTCTTTCTCTTTTCAACCAGGATAGTGCATTAGTGCAATGATACTGCATTTTATAATTAGCAATTAATTTATAAAATAAAAACGTCTATTAAATATTAAAACAGCTGTCTCGTGGAGAAACATGAAACTGTATTGGTTGCTACTAAAAAAAAATTAGGTCATTATTGAAACTTAAATTTAAAGTTAGCACACCCACTTTAATAGATGAGTAGCAACGACTACTAAAGGAATTATTAATAACGCTATTACCAAATATATAATATATTTCAAAACGATGAATTTAATTTATTCAGATGCGAAAAATTTGCGACGACAAAGGCAAAGGTTCAATGTCGGAGATGGAAATCTAAATTAAATGCTTCTCATCATAAATTCTAAGTGAGAAGTCCCGTTTAGATTCAATAGCAATAAAAAGCCTCAGGGAAAAACAAATGAAACTTCGCACTCGATAAATGTTGAGACTAGTATTAAAGAACAATGTTGTTGCGAGGATTAGATTACAGTTATTGAAACGTATGTATATATATATATATATATATATATATATATATATGTGTGTATATATATATGTATATATATATATATATATATATATATATATATATATATATGTACCTTTATGTATTAAAAAACGCATTGTGTAGAAAATACTTTTCTCGCTGCGAGTTAATTTATCGCCGTAATTTTTTTCGTTGTACACTCGCTTGCGGAACCTTAAGAGTACTATATTTATTTATATATTATCCATTGCTTGATATATTTATACTTGCCTATTACTGACTGCAAAAATATAAGTTTAAATTGAACAAAGTATCACACAAGGCCATGGCTTGAACAGGACAACAAAAATAAAATATTGAGATATTTGGATACGTTCTTATTAACTATGAATGTAAAATATTTAGGCGTTTTCATAAGCAGATCCTTTAGGATACAGCAGAATGATTATTTCAAACATCATAGTTCACATAAGAACACTAATGGTAAACGAAAATGTTATTTTTGAAATTATAGTTTATTATTGTTTGTCTGAATACACATCAACTGAAAACTACTGATTAAATTCAGAAAGAACCATACTAAGAAAGATTAGAGTGAATTAAAGCAACGTGTAGATTTAATTTTATAATATTTAAACAAATTAATTTACTTTATATTAGTATACCATTATTACAGAAATGCCAAGTTACTACGTGTACACCAACAGATGGCGCTACTACATTTTAAATCGCGTAACGAAATTTTCCATCTGGACATTAGTGGGAAGGGCATTTCCAAAGGTAAAGGATGGAGTAGTGAGAGAAAGGTAGATGCTTATATAAGCGATCTGAATACAGTCAAACTTAATAAGGGCAGATTTCGTTGTTGGTTGTACTTCGCATAATATTTTTCGATGTTTTCTGTATTCGTTGTTAGAGTACTTTGTTTCCTCGATATCTTTAAAATTTGTAACTGTTGTTAAAATATGTAATTTAATTACTTTTTTAGGTTAAGCTGTATGAAATTGGTTGACACTATATATACACATACACACACACACACACATATTTATATATATATATATATATATATATATATATATATATAAATGTATTTATATATGTATATATATATATATATATATATATATATATATATATGTACGTATGATAAAATATTAGAATGGGCATATTCATACCATGAAAGTATTTAGGAAAAAATGATTTAGGGAACATAACAAAAGTAGTGGGATGAAAAATATGATTTTCATGATGATTGTTCAATTGTCTGTGGGTCTGTTTATTTGTTCATGCATCACCTAAGAGCAGCTGAAGAGATTTCAATGAACATTTATACTGATGTATTCTGTTAGTTTATACCAAAGTTTAAAACCGATGTATCATGTAGACTACGTTTTATCGTTATCTACCACAAAAAACTACAATTGACAATTTTACGTTTCGATAAGAAATGACACATGGTTTAAAAATTTAGAAAACAATTACATGTAATTAAAATGCTTAATATTTCTAACTTCAAATGAAAATTTTCATACGTAAGCTTTAAAACACCTGCCTCCATTAAAAATTAGTTGTAACGATGGGGAGAAAGTAAGTGTTATAGTGAATTATTGTTTCATCGTATTGATATGGATTTTAGCTAGATCTAATAATAAAGAAGACAGAAATGGAAGCACACGACGCAATTATAAACGATATAAACTGTATAAATATTAGTCAATTATAATTTTTCCATTGCTCATTACGTGAACATTTTCTGAAGGTTTAATTTTATTTCATATTCAAGGAAATGGTATTAGATTTCTCTAATTGAACTGAAGAAAATTAATAATCATAAAATAAATTTTATGTTCGGTTATAAATATTTCAGTCATTCTAACTTTCCTTTATGGGTCACGAATCTGATAAGAAGCAACTATCAGTCACGAGCCAGGCACGATACGTATTTTCGAGAATATTTTTTTTTGTAAATTTGCTTCTGCGGTTAATTATTCACAAAAATTATTTTCGATTACTTAGAAATACGATTGGGATAATTTTTCTATTCCCGTTTAATTCTTTGAAATAGAAACAAAGAATAGTATTAAAAATTTAACTATGCGCCCACAAGTACAAACATACTCATACAAATGGAGCACACGAGCTCGCGCCTACGTGCAATAGGGCGCATGATCGCACGCACGCACACGTGTCCGCACGTAGCATAGAGATCATACACGTAGGCATAGAGATGCATGCGGTGCGCGCACATGCACACTCGCACACAAAGGCGCTCGGGCACGCGCACTCTCGCATGAGAATATAAAGACGGACAAATCGTTTATTTCAACTTTTAATGCCCTACCGGTATTTTAAAATTTATTTTAATCAAAATCCTAACCCGACATTTCGAGTGAAACAATACTTTTTTCTCCCTGTTGCTCAAAATTAAATATATATTTAGTGTGTTTTCGTTATTACATGTTTTTATGATGTCTCTGAAAATAACATATTTTTCAGTAAGAAAACTTGCTAAGAAAAAGTATAAAACTGCTGCTAGGAAACCCTGGTTTTATGAATATTTGTTTCTTTTACTATACTGACCCTCTATTTTTATGTATTTAATTTGATTTTAGGGTCAAAAATCTCATGGAATTAAGCAAAAATTCTAGTTAAATTGTTAAATACTAAATTTAATACGTAATTTTAAGTAGAAGGAGAAGTTTTTCATTATATGAATGCTATCTAAATTATTTCAATATGATGACAATCATTATTTTCACCCCGAAGAGCTTAAACATAATGGGCAGTTCATCCACTCTATTTGGAGCGACAGACGTCGCAAGTTCATTAATATTTATATAATATTATCCAACAGGTGCTAATCTCAAGTGTTAGTCCGATTTTATTCATATATTTTATTAGACGCAGTAACTCTGGCGTTTCACTATATAATACATTTACAGATATGTGAGCATACCCAATAAACTAACGAACCGGAGCCAGATGAAAACATAGTTCCTAATTTATATTCAATTATTTTCGCGTTATTCGTGTGTTTATAGTTTACAAATTTTATAATTATTTATAGCCTAATTTTTAATATAGGATGTAGGTTATTTATGTATAAGATTTTATTTAATCCATTGGGTCGTTTAAATGTGAAAAAAAGCACAAAAATACACAAGCAACTTTTGACTTTCATTTTACATTGGTAGGGATCTTTTAAAATGCTATGATCTAATGGCATTAATAATATTTGAAGAATCTATCACCATAACTGATTCATCGTAATCATGATCGAAATATATAAATGCAAAGATTTTGTTTATAAACAAGCTTTCATCAAGTTATACTTTTATAAACACCGAAACTTTCTATTTATAGTAATTTCAATAAACCAAAATTTTTCCAGGGTCTTTTTACATGTTATTGGGTGGTTACGCGTTCGTGTGTTTATATGAATATTCACTTGAAGTATGTTATAAGAACATGCGTTAGTTAATAAAAAACGGTATTGCTAATTATTTTTGTCAAGCAGCTTTTTATGTGATGAAATTGCTTGATAACCGTTCTTCATAGAAGTACCAAAGTGGCTTGGTTTTCACCAATAGAAAAAGAAGCGATTCAATGTCAGTTCACATCCCAGCAATTGACAACTCCACGATCTATGAAAAAAAGATGATAACAATGTGAAAAATGTTGAAATTTATATTATCATTCCTATCTTCTGGATCAGCAGTTCTCAATTTTGCAAAATTTTAATAGATATAACTGTGTTCAATAGCATATTATTCAATATTTATTGTGTATTTAGAATTAATACCTCAAATTTTATATTTTATGAGTTTGAGCAAAAACTGTTAAAACATGACTTTCGCTAATTGATTAGAAATTGATTTTAAAACTTTGATACCGAATATCATTCTCGTACTGTCCCTCTTCCATTTCGAAACATTTTAAAAACAAATATAATATATTCTTCTTTTTAAATTTTACCATAACTGTGCAATGATTACTTTTTAAATACTTTTTCAACAAGATATAATCAAATTTCATAAGAATTTTTAAGGAAATATAAATCAACGCAGACAATTGAACTACATCTAATTTACGGAAGACTTCCCAAGTGGCATATAGAAAAATTTCCTGCAAAAATATTTATAAAAGCGCTATTTTCGGAAATTTGTTATATTTGACATCAGTGTGAAAATACGCTGACTAGATTATTATTACTTTTTATAATTTTACATTAGGTAAATATCATACTCGTGTAAGTAAAATTTAACCGTCAAAGTAATGATTGTCACTGACCATGCTTAGGGTGTAGACAGCATGATGATATAATATGTATGAGTATATAATTTATAGGCACACGTGTAACGTGAAAACAATTCATTGAACATTGTAAACTATGATCTCACCTGCTGCGAGTCGTTAATTTGTTGAGTACATTCACATTTATGTAAACATAATACGTAATTGAAAGTTGGAATTATTGCATATGATGAAATATATAAATTATTGAATAAAATAAACGTACTTGGGCATATTTAAATATTAAAAGCCTTACAACGTCCATAACTATAAAAAAAACTGAATGAAATATTCAATATTTTTTACTTTCTTTGAGGTGATTGTAATAATGGTAACCATATATGAATAATTTATACAGTTACATTTAAATTTAAATAATTAAAAGATTTTTCACATACATAAAATTGCGTACTCATGTTAGTAGTAAATAATTTTGCTGGAAATTCCTTAGTTAACTATAGGAGATTTACGATATGACAAACAAAATTAATAAAAAAGTTTGTATGTAAAAATAGTTCATTATCATGGTAAAAGAGAAAAGTGTCCATAAAGCAAAGCAAGTTGCGGATCTTTCCTTTTTCTTAAAAATGTTTCGTACTGAAAGAAATATGATATTTTCAGACATCTTAAAAATACGTAATACCGACATAGCACTAAATACGGATTTATTATCGAACAACAGGGAAACGAAAACATTGTTTAATCCAAAAAATCGAAGTTGAAATTTTACTTCAAACCGATTTTGTAACAATGATACTGCTCAAATAATCAAAATAAAACATATTTTCGTCTGTGCATACTCATACGTGTGCACGCGTGTCCAGGCGCCTTTACATACTATTGTGTATGTGCACGCAACCATACATTTGTAAGCCTCAATATATATTTGTAAACCACAATGCACATGGACATGCAGACATGTGTGGGTGCGACCGTGCCTCCTATTACACTTGGGCGCGAGCATGCGTGCTCTCTTCACTTGCGTACGTATGTTCGGCTTGCTTATGCACGTGCTCGAGGATACACCTACGCGTCGCATACAAGCAAACATGCCTGTATGCACTTGCGCGTGCTCGAGCACCCACGCTCTTTCTGAGAGTACTACTATCACTCTGAGAACGTGAGTGCTATTCTGAGTACACGCGTGCGTGCTTGCGGCATGTATGCGTCCACTCGCATGAATGTACTTGCACGCCTTTTTAAAAATGTTGCTTTAAAGAAATGAGTTTTTACGTTTAGTATTTTAATCAAGCGATTTCTGTTTAATTTCTAAACATTTGAATTTCAATCGATTCTCCAAAATACTTCAAGTAACGAGTTGCATTAATGACATGTGCTTATGATGTGATCTTGTTGTTTTTTTTGTAAGTAATACTATTGAACTAAATGAATATGAAACTCTTCGAGAATATTTATTGTTTTTATTACTAATTCGTACTAAATAGTTCTATTATAAACAATTTAGACAACATATAATTGTCTAAATTGTTTATTTAATATAAAATAACACGCTGATTGGGTATATTTCATGCCGATATTTTAGTGAAAAATGACAGGTTATAAAACATGAGATTTTTTCGATATTTTCACCCGGTGAAAAGTACACAGAATGGGCTTAAAATATTTGCTAAAAAATGTAGAAGTCGCTCGTTCGTTAAAATAATTGAATACTAATATGCTAATAAAATCCAATTGATGGCATTAGACGAAGCACTGAACAAAAAATTGTAAAATTTGAAATTTTTTATAATTTTCTAATCCATAACTAAGTAATGAAAAGCAATAAATGGTACTACCACTTAAAATAACGTAAAAGTCTGAAGTTTGCCAAAATCTTGTTAATAAAATATGTTCCATGATGATGTAAAATAATTATTCAATTTAAGTAATAGCGACCTCCTCTGACAACAATGATATAGTTAATGATGATCGGGTAGTGAGAGATGCGAACAATGCATCACGAAGAAAAGTAGTTTTATAAACAAAATAATTCACGACGCCGAAAAGAAATGAATTATCAATAATACATTGTTTTTCATATGTATAAATATTAAAAAGAAAGACAATTTGAGTAGAATCTAGATCGTAAAACGTAATTTTTTACATGGAATCAAAAACGAAACGATTTACATTACTATTATAATTAATTAATAATAATAATAAATTAATAAAATATCATATTAATTCATTCTCTATTAATATTTTATAGATTTTGTGTTTAATTGATAATATACTATTTAGTTCATTTTTAAATTGATATTTTATTTTTATGATTTAGCTCATAAAATTAATTTTTAATAGCATGTAACTATAATGTGTTATTTTAATATCCATATTTATAGATAAAAATATTGGCACAAAAACGATGTATTGGCTCGTGACTAATAATAGTCAAATATTAAACAACCGAAAAGCAGCCCAGGCCTCCATATCTAATTTAATTTTCACGCATTTTACTTATGAATCATTTGAAAAGTGATACTCCGAGAAACTAAACAAAAAGCTTTCATTTTAATATCAGTTAAGACATAAAATTCGAATGAGTTTCACGAAAAATAAAATCTATCATATTAACCACATTGGCTTTTACGATAACCTTAAAATTGAAGTACTAAAATCTTGCATTCACGAATTAGTGATACTTCGAGCAAGCTGCCATCGTAATCCTCGCAAAATGATGGAGGAAAAGCGCCACGCTGACAAAGAAATTCAAATGGAATTTCGTTCACTTTAGATTTTGAACATTTATTTTTTGTCATTGATTCTAAGTCCATAGATAATATGTTTTCACAATTTATGTTTGATATTTTGTGCATTGTTTAAATTGTATTTAATTTGTTTATTATATTAATTCTTAAATTGTGGGATTATTATGCAGTACAACAGTGAGCACTAAATTTGTTAATATTTTTATATATTCATAACAAATTTGCGTTTAAAAGTTTTAAATTATTTATTTTTAATTTTTTTAATATTTCACCTCTGCAATACATCATGCAATGAGTATTTCATAGGCTTATGCGTTATCTTACTAGTGTGTTCGATAATATATATATCGCGCATTTCAAATTTAAAAATTTTATAACACCATTGTTTTTTCACAGTTGTAATTTTTCATTTCTGTCAACAGTCGAAATAGATCGAATTAAAAATAGCTTATAAAAATTACTGAGGGCACAAAACGTTTTCACGTATTGATTTTTTTAAATTTGTGTTTATTTACACTATTTTTATATTAAGTGGACTTAATAACAATAAATAAATTGAAACATTACCGTATTTGGACCACATGATATTTACAAAAGCGTGTTCCTGAATATAAAGTTACATTCCTATATCTAAAAGAAAAATTACACTGTACACAGAGGTCAAGCAAATATACGCGAGCTTTTAGCAAACCACGTCAATGCCTGTAACGAAGAGGCTGTTGGTTGAAACCTTTTCTCAAAAGTTCTACTTGTGAGATATTTGAAAGCAGCTAGTTTCAAACTTTGGTCTGCGGGCATCGCATATCGTTGTTGCCTGTTTAATAATGCCCTCAAAGTGTTTGAATATCTGAATGAAAATTTATCGATTACTTTCCTCATTACACTTGAAATCCTGTTCAAATGAGACTATATTTTTAACGGTCATCTGAAATTTAAAGTTTAATATATAATCTGTTTTAAAAGTTTTCGAAAGGTCGCTATTCTAAACAAATTATTGTAACCTTTGCCTTTAAATGTACTAAATTAGATTGAAAATAATTAAATCTTTCAATTCAGTTAATATAATTATTTAACTTTCAAATATAGCCAATAAAATCAATTTTTAATTATGAAAATGAGCAAAGCTTACCATTTTATAGGAGTATATACCTTCGCCCATCGTTGTGCATATATTATATATTGTTCCGCCCTCTTTTTGCCCTAGAAATAATTTATGAAGCAAAAGTACCCTAAGTTCTCTTCGTGAAATTTCCATATATTCTTATGCTTTACGCGCTCTCTATATATTTTATCTAGATGTCTAAGAAATTTATAACATTTCAGTAATCACTAGAAATATTGGCTGGTTTATTATTTGCCGACATAATATAGTACAATGGCAAATCGAGTCAAATAAATTTATGAAGCTCAAAATAATAAATCAGAAGAATTTAGTAAAGACATAATTATGTAAATAAAAAACAAAACACTTAACTAAATATAAAAATAAAATATGAAAACTTATCTTCGAAAGAAACTTCTTTATTTTTTTGAACAATAAAATTGAAAACTCATATTATTACGCAACTATATTTGAATACATATTATTTTTCATTTATTAATTTTACAGTCTGGATATTGAGCCTGGGCATAAATGTATTCAAATCCAAAAGTTTCAATAGAGGCTAACTACTTATTTTCTAACACTCTCTCTCTTCTCTTTTACAATAGAAAGAAAAAAACAATAAAAATGAAATTGTAATTGTTTACGTTTTTCTAAAATCCCGGTATTCGTGCATTTATATTTAAATTACTGAAATTTAATATTCATATAATTATTCACCCAAAAACCGTTTTTATTTAAAATTCAGCAAACGTGGTATATTAAGCATTCTTTCCATTCTAATCCCCGAATTCTTTATTTTATTATCTTATTTTCCCATCCCTCAGACCTTAGCGTATTACGGCTTTATGTGACAATGAACGTAAATCAAAATCATAGACGAAATATTCCAATTATGGGTTACAAGGAACGAAAACCTTAAATAAAGGATGGAAAACGACGACAAATAATTTACTACTTGCAAAAATATGCATGACTGTGCAATCTTATAATCATTGGATTAGAGGAGAATCAAAAGTCTTTTGCAAACGTGCAGAAATATCTCATAAGTTTTGTACAAAAATATCTCTCAGTAAATCTTGACAACAGAAACAAGTAATAAGAAGATATAAAAGTCGACATACTCAAAGATAAAGAAGCACTCAGACATTCGTACTACGTAAAAGAATGCTATCCACAGCAAGTACTAAAAAAGGAAAGAGTTGCAGATACAAGTTGAAATAAAAAGAGGAAAAGAAAATTCAGCCATAATGAAATATGACAAGGTGGTCGTACTAAAAAAGTATGACTTTATAATATGCAACGATAAGCCATTCAAAGTCGCGTGACTTTGAAAGGCTTCCCGTTTAAGAATTAACGAGAAGCCTTTCAAAAATTGTTAAAAATTAAGCATTTTCAGATTTGTTTTAACACTTTTTTCATTCCCTATGTTTACCGTCGATTTATTGTTCATAATATTTTAGAACTGGGCTTATAAGAAGTCAATTAGTTATATGTGAAAACAATAGCCGATGATATATCAACGGTTAAAAAAAAGTTCTCAATAAGATAAATGCAACTCTTGCCATCAATTAAAGGAATATTATTAAAATTAACATTTTGGTTGCTCGAAAGAGATTAATGTTGTAGTAATAAGTTAGTTAAAAATATTTTTGCATGAAAGCAAATAAATAACAGAACGCTTTAAAATTTACTTCCGACTTTTTGTCTCCATTATAGCTTACAAATATTAGAAAAAATATATATTTGACATATAAACAACTCTAAAAATAATGACTTGTAACAATTGTTTACATTGATGTTAAATCAAAGTTTTAAATTTATATTAATAACTTTATAGCACCCAAAGGGTTTATCCACTCGGATTTCAAGTTATTTTAATTAAAACAACATTGAAAATTTGCATAATATTGTAATATCATATTTATCTAAACTATTTTCTTGTATAAATTGTAGAAAATAATCTATGTTTTTATATATCTAGTTCAGAAACCCACCTAATATTTACGTAACTTATATCAACGAATAGTCGTAAAATAAAATCATTGGTATTCTCACAACATGACTTCTTTCATGTATATACATTTTAATCATATTCATTATCGTCATATCCTCCTTTTTTAGAAGAAACATTTATAAAACAACAAATAAATATTACTACCCATGTTAAAACATGTATCTGTACATATTACACATTTTTGCATAAATTTTGCACGGTATATTCGTCCATAAGTCACTATCACCTTTTAAATACATTTTTGTATAATTTTCATTTGCTTTTCAACTATAATTTGATAAAAAAACAAAGTCTGCTAAATTCAACAACAAGTAACGAACAATAACCAAACATACGTCTATTACAAATTATAACAACCATACACCTATTTCACAATAATATTCTTAAAGTTTCTGTACCTTAGAATCAATAAATTCAAAAGCCTAGTTTTATCTACTCATTAACAATTTCATTGTTACTGAAACGAGATCGATATATGTAACAACTTTCACTTATTACGCATCTTGAATCATGTTTTAAAACTTTATACAAGTAACCTTTAAAAGTTGTAAAATGAAAATATTGGAAAACAAGTGTCAATTGATTGATACTTAAGTTAATAATAATAATACGTTGATGCATTACCAAAGATTTACTTCTTGTTATATTATACCTACTGTATGTAAATTATTTTTAGGAATTTAAATAAAATAAAAGATACTTGACGTGACATATTTTTTGTGTTTCAGAATGGCGCGTCGCAAAAGTGACACCGGACAAAAAATTAGAAACAACTCCGAATATGATATACGATGTGGAATATATTTAATAAGAAATGAGATCTGTACGTCAAGCATCGACATATTTAAAAGTTCCATTGCCAACATTAAAAAGGTTGATCTCGATTGTTAAAGTTTTTTTATTTTACAAATGTATATGAATAATGTTGATGAATATTATGTTTAAGATATGATACTTACTTAAAAAATAAATATGAATGAACATAAATCTTAGTCTTAATTGTGTATTATATTTTCGTGCCACTGTGTACACGATAGCCTAGTACTGGTACAAAGTGGCTCTTTTCCCATTTTTTAAAAACATTGCCAGGCAACTTTAGTGATGTCTTGATATAGAAAGTGATAATGCTGGAAGGAATATTAATAACTAAAGCATCTTGGGTGTAAATTTCAGCTCTTCACTTTAACTTGTTCTCCCTAATTGAAATGTCCGAAAAAATCCGTGCCACCTTTACCGATTTGACCCTAATCTAAAAAGGCTAAAGCCTTTTTTAAAGGACTTACTATTATCGGAATACTTTTGTAAATATTTGAGTTATATGGTCTACGAATAAATCGTTAATTAGATATTCTGAATTAACATAAATTTATAGAACCAAATGAATGTCACAATACGTAGAAAATATGGTATCACATTTGTTTATTTTGCCTAAAATCGTTGACGCAAACTAACTAAAATAATTTTATTAGAAAGTTGTAATCCATTTTTTATCAGATTTTGAAAACTTGTGCTTTAAAAATCAGATGACCGGAAGATATATTGTAATTCAGTTAACAATTTAAGATTTCACAAACGGTGCTTAAAATGGTAAATAGCATGTAAACTTTTAAAGCTTCGTACTTCGAAAGGAAAAACGACACCATCGTAAAGTCAATAACGTGTCTATGCGTTCGTCTGCAAAGCATACGAAATCGTTTAAAAGGCCTTATTATGAAGAATACGAAGAATATGCCTTATAAAATGACGTGCTAAAATGTTTGATGATCGAGTTATGTTAATTTAATCATTTTTAAGCATCACTATACAACGTAGAAATGTGTTTTATTGTCTTACATAGATTTAAACATTTTTTTTTATTTCAAAGCTCTATTATAAAGGATATAATAATCTAAGTTTGATTACTGCCAGGTTTACTGAGGTTATTTCACAAAAGGAACCTTTTTAAAATTGACATTTATGGCAACAAACGGGTAATGTAACTTCAATAATCAAGTTTTTGGCTGAAATTTGAATAACTATTTCTATTAAATAAAGGACTGCTATAGTGTCGACTTTATAGTACTAATTTTGGCCACTTTGATTCTGTAATTCTGGCTTTAAGAAATGACATCATAGCTACGTTTTAATACAGCTGTAACATACATTTAATTTATATACATCTTTAAATGTGAAAATGCTACTGACCTCACATATATTTAAAAAAAACTATAAATCAAACAAATGAAAAACAAAAGTTGGGTAGATTATATGAATAATAGGTATTGTATCAAAGAAATCGTTGTACGTAATATCAACACAAAATTACAACCAATCATTTGCAACATTAGTATTCATACTTTTTAATTAAAAAACAACATGGGTAGAAAGGTAAAATAAGCTGAAATTAAAAAAGTATTAAGCCACATCCAAAGCCTGTAATCTTATTTTCATTAATTATGTCATAAATTTGACACAATTTAGTAAACAAGATTTAATGCTTTGGATGCGGCTGACTATTATTTTTTGCTACATAGGAGATAATATCTGAATTATTCTAGCCTCTTAACATTGCAGTAATTTTTATTTTAAGATTAAAAATTAAAAAAAATTAGACAAAAATGACAAAATTATATCTCATAGAAAAATTCTATAAAAACAAAATTAGTTTTTGAACCACCAGTCTTAAATGATTTAGACCTTAGAACTTGAAAGTAAAGTTAATCACTTCCTTGGACCTACTAAGATCACATCATTCTTTTATTTTCAAAAATTTCCGACACCATCCATTTCATTGAAATAAGAAAAAAATATACAAATATTTTTTTGCTGTAATTCAAAACGGATTAAAATTATAGGGTTAACAAAGCGTACGATTTCGATTTAATTTTACTTAAAAATAATATAATCGGATATATTAAATACTGTCATTAACATTTTGGTTTTAAGAAAGTACTGCAGCGTTGCGTATAAATGATTATTTTTAATTCAAGGAACTTTTTGAGTTGAGTAAAATCAATACTCGTTTTTTATGAATATATATATAAAATTAAAGAGATTACCCAGATAACGTCGGCATGAAAAGGACCGAGTATTGTTTTTCATCTGCACTTTAGAATTATTAGGCTATGGCTTTTATACAACAAGAAACATAATTTCTACTTTTCTAAAATAGTGGTATTAATAAAATAGTGGTATTAATAAATTTATTCATTAAAGATTATAAATATAATTATTTTCAAATTTTATTCTCATTTACCATAAATACATTGCCGTTATCTGAATTCGTACTAAGAGAAATAATAAAGAGACATTGCGTTTAAGAGACATTGCATATCGCTTAACACTTAACATGTCGCAAAAGACTTAAAAATTAAAAATGTCAAATGAAACGTCAGTATTATTTTAAACATTTTATCTCACAATTCATCCGTATGAAGAGATACATTAAAATTGCTATTCCAAAAATTTAGTTACATATTAAGTAAGATCTCCATATCAGAATCAATTTATAAAATTTTATGCATATCGGTCTAAAACTCGCAATTTTATGCATGTCAGTCAAAACCTTCGAGACTGTCGGACATAATGATCGATAGATATAGTGGAATTATAAGGGGTCGTTTCTTATTATGTAAAAATAAATGTAATTACTGTGAATTCATATGCAAATTAATATTAATTAATTTTTCATGACCACTTTGAGTTTCATCTACATTTTGACAACAATAATGATATTATTTCTTTCGTTTTTCATTAAAAATGGGGTAACTCCTTACTTAATATATTAAAAATCAATTGGATATTTCCTTCGTCACACCCTTGAATAAATGTTTTAATTCATATTTAAATTACTGTTTAATTTAAACTACCTTGCTCTTTGTTAATTTATATTAATAAACGTATTATGTAGAAAATAGTTTGTGGGTTTAAAAACCTATTATTATTATTTGATAATAATTAATACTATCTTAATTTAAGGATTCAATTTCAATTAGCACTTTATCAATAGTGTACTGACTACGTTTCCACGAAATACAGAATACCAACTTTTGCTACCGGTTCCGTCCGCATTACTTGACATGTTAAATCGAGCACTTTTTATCTCATGTATTTAATGTGCTCTCCTAAAAATAACATAATTTTATGTAGTTTATATTTTAATCTTGGATATATAGTGTATATATATATATATATATATATATATATATATATATATATATATCCCACATTTAAATTCACAACGATAGAAGCAGCCATAAAACTGGCCATTGTTTTTACAACTCAGGTGTGGTAACAATTATAGTTTATTCATTGAACAATGTTGATGAATTATTTTGCATTTATAGAAATTCGTAAGTTTGCGAAATAAAACCACAAATTTAACTTTCCCAAACTATAGACTCTGTCTACGTGTGGACTCCTACCACGCTAATAAACTACACACATAACTATTAACATATATTACATCAGCGGTGTAATTGAATCGTTAATAACGAGGTTTTACAAAATATTTGTAATAATATAAATAGTGAACATACATAGAATGACTTAAATAAAAATTAATTTTTTTTCTCTCTATTTGCTATAGGACAATCTACTCGTATGTAAATAAAATGCAATGTCCCGGTTGACTGATATATCACGCCCAGCCCAAACGGCTAATGACAGAAATTTGAAATTTGGAGAGGATGTCGATTTTATACTGAAGGAATTGGTTAAGAAGAGATTTCTCGAAATTTATTCCTTAAGGGAGTGAAAAGGAGTGGTAAAATTTGTTAGGAAAAATATTTCTATTGTATATTTTTACGTGAAAATTGGTATTAACGCTCTTCCACATAAATATGAATTGAGTATTTCATATTTTCTGAGATTCAACATATACGTGAGTGAAAAGGCGTAGCTAAGTTTATATAAATAAGTAAACCGGTAAGTGCAGTTATGCTGTTTATTAATGTAAATGCTACAAAAGGTAATTTGTTCAAAAAAATGTGCAATTTTCTGACCACCAAGAGTGCGAAGAATATTATTGATAAAATTTGAGTTATTTAAGTGAATTAAAGTAACTAAAACTTCTGCTTAGTTATAATTCTTATTTGTTTATAAGCCGACAATCGTAAATATTTATGTTGCATTTTATTAGCTTATACAAAAATTGTGAATTTAAATTACATATATTTTCATAAATCGTGTAAATGTTTAAATTAACTATGGTTTCTGTAATACTAGATTGAAATTATAAGATCCACAAATTTAGGAAGCTAGATTTTTGGAATGTACTTTTAATCCATATGTTTATTATTAGGCCTTTTTGCTAAAAAACACTAATAAAAAAATATTTATCTGGATTTTCGTACCTGCTGATTAATTTCTGAAAGTGTAAATTATAAAGACAAGTGAGATCATTACAATTCTTAGCATTCAAAACTTAAAAAAATAAAACGTTTTTGTTGAAATGAAAGATTCAATTTTGATTACAGTTCGGCTATATCGATCATATATTCAAAATGTTTTAAAATAAAAAAGGTCTCCATTCTATGATGAAGTATACTTTTACAAAATTAACATTTCTATTGACATCCTACACAGAGAAACTTGCCATAAACATTGTTTTATTTTTTAAAACTTCATAACACATATACCGATAAAGTAATTTAAAAGTTTAAAAAATTAGTTAAAAATTAATTATGAAATTTATCTCCCATAACTTTTGAAAGAAAAAATTACAAAAACTAAAAAATATTGAAACTTACATTATAGTGTTTATATCACATAACAATTTTTAGAAGTTTTGATATTGCAAATTTTTAAGAAGCATAATAATCAATAGCATTTTATTCAATCTTTAATTCGTATTAAGAGCCAATACCTCAAAAAATGTTATATATTGTAAGTTCGTGCTGCTAAATCTGTTTAAACATTACATCTGACATTGTACATAAAATTCTGAGCCCAAATTTAATTCGAAACTTTGATATTAACTTACGCTGGTACGGAATATTATTGCATTATATCTATTTCAATTAGTCTGATATTCTTTTTTTTAAATGAAATTGAAAAAAAATCATTACATTTGCTTTGCTTTAATTTGAATTCCTCGACAACTGTGCGACGACTGTTTTTTTTTTATTTTTTTATCAAATAACGTATAACCGGAGTTACGATAACTTTGAAGAAAAGGATAAAGCGATGCAGATAGTGTGAATTACGTTTAATTTATAAATGAATTTCTAATTCGTACATAGACAGACTTCCCAAGATTGCACTTTTATTAGTTTAAAACATGCTAAATAGGCTTATTGCTTTTTCCAATGCTCCTATACATAAATATCACACCTATGTGGGCGAAGTATTACGTAATGGAGAATCATCGCGTTTAATTATCGCCGCTTAACCTACCTAGAAGAAAGACGGCATGAAGGTATATATAGATAAATAAATTATGTTATTTAAACGTCCCACGAGTCTTGTAAAAATAAAGCTACGTAAATTAAGAATTATATTCTCACCCTGCGCCGTTTCGTTAATTTATTGAGTATGCTCACATATATTTCACGTAGTAGTTTAACGTAAGTGAACGTCAGAAATATTCCTTCTAATGAAATTTGTAAATATTTAAAAGAAATTAAACATACACTTGCGAATAAAAGCTATTGTGTAATAATATTTAAGTAATAATAAACTTGCAGCATCTGTCGCTCTAAACAGACTGGATGAGATGTCCATTATGTAATTACTCTCTTTGAGTTTAACCATAATAACTAGAACATATCTAATTGACTGCAAGTTTGTTCGGGTAATAAAATAGTGCATAATAAAATTAATTATGTGTAAATTAATTAAGTTTTATAAATTGTAAGAAATATATGCCTTGACCAGTAAAATAAATGAAAAAAATAATAAAGTTTTACTTTTAAAAATAGAGTATCAAGAAAGTAAAAGGGGAAATGGGTTCATAAAACAAAGTAGGTAGCAAATTTCCCCTTTCTCTTAAAAAAATTGTATGAAGAAATATACCATTTGCAAAAACTGAAAAATTCGTTCGCAAGGAGAAAATATTTTTTTATCAAAAAATTTAAAATTGATCTTTTGAACTAATTCTATTTCAAAATGCAGCATAAGCAAACGTAATAAAAGATGTATTAGTCTGCATGTATGCGTATTCATGCAGGAACACACGTTCCCTCGCGCTCTTGCCTGCGAGTAATCGTGCACCTTTGCTTCTGTATGTGAACTTGCGTACACATGTATATATATAAGGGCGTATACATGTGCATGCTTACAATCGTAAGTCCTACTGCGCTTGCGCACGAGCATACGCGCTCCACTTGCTTGCCAGGGTTCATACTTACCTGCAGACATTCACATCTGCTTGTGAGCGCAGGTACGCATACGCATGCATGCAAACACAGTTATGTGTATTTGCTTGTGCTCACGCATCCACGCTCTCTTGTGCGTATACGTGTACATGTATAAGTGAATGAAGGTACCAGCCGTGTTAAAAAAAATTACTTAAAACATAAGGGTTCTCACGTACACTATTTTTCATGAAGTGATTTATATTTAATTTTTGTACACTAAAATTTAAATTAACTCTCCAAACTATTTTAAGTAAAGATCGCAAAAATGGTATCTGCTTAAGATATGATCTAATTGTTTGTTCATCAGTATTATTGGTAAAATTGGAACTTCTTCAATACTTTTTACTTTTTTTACTAATTCGTATTAAAACGTATATTATTTAATTCAAAAATATTTGTTAAGCAAAAATTAACCTTTGGCTATATTTAAGTAAAAAATGTCGATTTATAAATCTTGAAAATTTTACCAATATTTTCACCCGGTGAATGTGCGCAGAACGTGCTTAATATACTGGTTGGTTCAGCGTCGAAGAATGTCAACGCGTGTTCAGTAGCAATAAAAATACAGACTACATTGTTAATATGATAGTACATGCAAATTCAAAATTATAGGTGGACAAAATTCTCACATGTAAAATTCGTTATTTTTGATAATTTATACTTAAATAACAAAGGTAAGAAGTAGCCCTATCATTTAAAATAATATTGCAAATTTGTAATTAGCTACAAAAGTACATTTCAAATTAATGTCAATAGGAGTACATTCCACGAAGGCGTGATAGAATTGTTTGTATTAAACAATTCACTGTCAAAAGTGTTGACGACGATCGCATAACGACCATAAAGCACGAATAAAAGCAACTGTTAAAAAACAAATAAAGGAATTTACAACATTGAAAAGGTGTTATTGGTCAATGATTGATGTATTTACGTAAACGTAAATACTAAAGGAAATTAAACTTAGTTATATTGGAGAAAATTAAACTTAGTAGAATTTAAATCAACAAGTTTAAATTTTTCACGAAACCAAACTACAGAATGAAAAAAAATAATAAAAAAGTATAACCATGCAGCGAACATTACTATTAAGGTTAAATGAAAATTATTACTAAGATTGATAATAAATTCAGTGAAAAAAAACGTCAGAATTATTCATTCTACTAATATTTTGCTAATTTTGTAAATAATTTAATTTTACTTCATCCTGTTCTACATTTATTATATTTTATAATTTCTCTCCGTAAATTAATTATATCTGAAAAAGTAATAATAACTTGATTATTTAACATCCATATTTGAAAACAAAAATAATTGCTGTAAATAATAATGGCAACAACCGGAATCAAGTTTAATTTTAATATAATGTAACTGAATAATTAAAGAAAAACTGTAATCTTGTACAACTTATATTATAACGGTTATAACAATTAAAATTTTAATAAATTTCACAAAAAATTTAATTTCTCACATTGACCATGTTAGCTTTTCAATAATTTTAAAAGTTAACTTCTAAAATCTTTGATTACACAAATCAGTGACACTTCGAGAAAATTGCCATTTTAATCCTCGCGATATGATGAAAGAATGAAGTGCCGCTCTAATAAAAAAACTCAGATGGAATTTAATTTCGAAAATTTTTATTTTGCATCCAATCCGGTCGTTAATTTATTTAAAATTATTCCAGGGATTTTCTCCAGAAAAATTTTAAATTATTTTAATCTAGTTTTGACAATTTTATTCCAGTTTTTTTGATTGAAAATTTTAACCCAGTTTTTGTAATTTGCTTATAGATATTGGAAAATTATGAGTATTTTTACTAAGTAAAAAGTTAGTTAGTAAAAATACCACAGAAATCATAAAAGGTTTTTGTTTATTTTGACTTTATTTCTAATACAGCATGCATTTATATTTACTTAGACTATATTTAAGAAGTATTAAATATAACACAAATGAAATTAATTGAAACGTGATTCTATTTGGACAACATTGTTTTTACAAAAACAAGTTTTCTAAAATATAAAGTTACATTTCTACATCTAAAAGAAAAACTACACCGTATTACATAGAACCCAATAATAATTGTACACGAGTTCTCAAACTAGTTACTACTCTGACGGTAACAAATAGTTTTTTGACGATTCGCTGAGCCATTTATTCGAAATTTAAATTCAATTAGTTTCAAACTTCTATCTGCTACAATCGCGTATCGTTGTCGGCATGCTCAATAATAACCATCAAAGTTTTGTAATAATTTCGAATGACAAGAGTAGCTAACTTTATTGATTACTTCGTTTATTACACTTGAAACCATATTCCTATAAGACTCCATTTTTATAATACTTGTCCCAAGCTTAAAGTATGAACTAGACTTTAAATTTTTTCACAAAAGTAGTTAATTAGAACAAGTATATATTCCGCGCCTTTAAAGGTCAGTCTTAGTTGATAAAGTAATTTTACTTTTAAATATAATCAATAAAATTATAATAATATAATTAAATCTATAACTAAATAATACAAATGAGGAAAAAAAAATGCATTTCTGTATCATAAAATAGTACACCATTGTCCATCGTTGTGTATATATTACGTGTTACTTTGTTCTCTTTTTACGCTAAATGGAAATCATAAAACAAAAGTACTCCAAGTCTTCTTCATTAAATTTCCACATTTTTTTCCTTTATATTCTATATCTATTTTTAATTGCTAACTGAACAGAAAATCGAAAACTGCGTGCTTTATATACCCTACCTACATGTTTGAGAAGTCTTTAATATCTAAACATCACCGAAAAAGTAGCTGGTTCACTTTGTGCCAATTTCGTATACTGATTAATCGATTGAAATTAGTTTATGGAGTACAAAATATTAATAATCAGTATTTGTTAAATAAATTATAATTTCAGTAAGAAACCAAAGAAGTACGAAATATATAAGTATAATTTCAAATCTAATACTTTAAGAAAAAAAGTTAATTATCTTTTTGTGTACTCAATACAATGCACTCTACGTGTTAATAATATCACGTATACTCATACTTAGATATACACCTAAATTAAAAGGTAGGTACGTACTTAATACATGTAATTTAATGTCCGCAAGTCGTTTATATATATATACATACACACACACACACACACACACATATATATATATATATATATACATATATATATATATATATATATATATATATATATATATATATATAAGAATAATTGAAATATGTAGACGTCACCGTCTTCATAACGAATATTTATTATATTTTGAGATACATACACAAATATCGAAGCATGTTTTATTTAATGGTGTATATCTTATATTCTGAGTCCACACAATATATCTTCTCTGTTTTCGCACTATATACCTGTTGTAGGAAGAAAGAGAAATGTAATATTTATTAATATAAACAAGATACATACCCGTCATTCATACGTGTGCAAACAGTTCCTGAGAATCCGTTGTCACGTCAAGCTTTTCAATAAAAACTGTGATATGAAAATATTTTCGTAGAACTATTTTCCACTATTTCAGTGCTTCTAGGTACTAACGTAGGTATTATATTGATACAAATAACTCCTTCACTGACAAGATATTTTACGTTAACATTAATTATCGCGTCTGCCGTATAAATGAATTTGCACAGGTGTAGATTCATATACATGCCAAACAAAAAGGAAACTTTATTAAAAATACATTATTTAGGAAAAGGAAACTTTATTTAGGAAGAAAGGAAATTATAACACATTTATTTAATTGAACGATAAGTAACAAAAATAAAAATAGGTTTCCATTATGCAGCTAATGTATGTGTTAAACGTTAAATACTAGCCTTTTTTTTCTCCACGAAAGGAATGTAAAGAAAAAAATATCGAAAGAGTAAAGTTGTAAAGTTGTTTAGTGTAAACTGTAAAGTTGTTCAGTAAAACAATCGCATTTTTAACTAATGGTAATTAATTTAAGTCAATAGTTGATTATACGGACAAATTATACACAAATATTTTTGTGATGCTTCACTTGAAAACAGTTTAATTAATCAATAACTTAACGAAATAAAACAATAAATGTCAGCATGTGCATGGAAAGTGCATGTTATTACAATACTACTTAATTGAAATGATGAAACAAATATTTTTCTTCTTTAAATTACTTTCTAAAATGCAAATTAAAAAGACATTAAAAACTGAAAATTTAAAAAAAAGCATTGAAAATTCTTGACGTTAACGGTGGAGGTAATTTTATAAGATAGGTAAGATTCAGTTTTGAGACAAACGTGACGATCGGTTTTATAAATAAACTTATAAAATAATACTTCCAAAAACATCACTGGCAGCGGTAAGCAATTTGAAAAGAAAAAAACCGTAAAGTTCGAGTACAACTTGCACTAGGAAGATTCTTTCCACATTTAGGTACATGTAAAAAATTAAGATTAGTCTCAAAATGGAAAATTTTGTGATCCACCAAATTGTTATTTATATGTGTAAAAATTTAAAAAAAGACAGACCATGCGCTTTACTTAAAGAGTTTTTTTCAACCCTGCCCCACGTATCCACGCAGAATTTTTTTTTCAGCACTCCTTTATGAATTCGGAAACCGCAATCAAAACCTAATTTTAAGTCTTTTTCAATACAATTTGAATTTTGAACCAACTACTTATTATATGTAAATTTGAAATCTTAAGCTTTTTTTATTTAAAATTTATACAGACGGACGAACAAAATTAGTTGCCACAGCAATAGAATTCCGACCTGACACTTTGGTTACGAATCTAAAACCGTGCTGACAAAATTTCACTAAAACGAGCTTTATTTAAAATGCACTTCAAGATTTTTCTCAACGGGATTTTTATTATGTAGGTAATTAATACATACTTTTATCCAATTTTGTTTAATACGTTGAATTTATCAAACATTATCGAACCTTTTATCCTACCGAAGGGCGTAATATTTATGATATCAATACCTTAAATTCGCCATTAATACATCTATCTAATATTCGTAACTTGATAATTAGATACTTCTAGGTTTTAAAATATAAATTCTCTAATCTCTCAAAATATAAAATATTTAAATCTCCAATAATACACTCATTAGAATCATTCTACAATAACAAACCACATAACGATGGCCTCGAGTGGGTTACAGTATTACCCGCGCCATATCTCTTCCGAGGCTCTTTAGCAGTTCTCTATTTCGAAAAAGGGCATAAAGGTAATACTACATATAGTTATTACCCCAGATATATATGGATTAATTTTATTAAAATTAATCATGCTGTTGAGGCGAAGAAGTTTTCCACCCCATTTTCCACAAAAACAGGCTGTCGATGAAGATGGGATGGCGTACTATTATGCACATGCAATTTGTCTTCCATTGCTTTTTACCCTCACCTTGTCGGTGAATGGCGTGCCATTATAGTATATTATATGTATGAAAATAAATTATGTACACTCTAAGAAAACACAATAGACGCGATTATTCAGAGTTTAAAATATAACATACCTTTAGTATATTTTCTTCTTTAGCTTAACAGTTACAAGTCTTTTCTGTATATTATTTTTAAACACAATATTCCTTATATTATTAATAAAAATATAACGCTATTTATTGTGTTTTGCAAGGTAAAATATCGAATATATACCAAAGTGATAAATCTTATCAAACTGGTACGAATAACATGTACCATAATAAGATAAATATATAACGAAGGTAGTAGCATCGGGATATGGAAATATGAGTGCCGATAATTAACAAGTTCAAGATAAATGATACAGTTTAAGATGGAAACATATTCTCTAATAACGTTTACCTAATGTTACTCCCTTGTTCACTCATCTACCAATCATAGCCATTATTTACAGAAATATTTCTACGTATTTAACTTAAAAGTATATATATATATATATATATATATATATATATATATATATATATATATATATATATATATATAAATGCTGTTTAAATTGCGATACTCACGTGTCACTTCATAGTATTGTATGACATTAAAAACAAGACATTTTAGTTCACTTTAGAATATAAATACTCCGTAAAGACCAATTAATTACGAGTAGAACTCGCACAGCGACGCTTGTACGCATTTAAGATTTCTATTAAACTCCATATTTGTAAATAATAGTTTTGTTTTTCACCCGTAAAATTACTCATATGTTCAAAAATAATAAGATGTGATCTGGAATCTGCACTATAGTTTTCCGGTTACGTTCATTTCCGATTTATTTTTTCATAATTTCAATTTATGCAATTTAGGAGACCTATTCTTGTAAAGAAATTAAATAACATCTTTATAGTAAATTTACATAATATTTAGAATTTTTTTTTCTGGTACTCTTGTAATTTACTCTTTCAGGTAATACTTTTCATAACCGAAGGCAAACATTTTTTTATATCATAGTTGGCTTATTTAAAATACAGAGAAAATTTTTTTTGAGTTTTTACTCATATAAAATATGCGGATCAATAAATTTCATAATTATGAAAACTTTTAAGTTAAATACGTAGAAATATTACTGTAAATAATGGCTATGACTTGTAGATGAGCGAACAAAGGAGTAACATGAGGTAAACGTTAAATTATTTCACCACCCTACACAATGTTTTCGCTAAGAAAACAAATACAGTGTTTTCTATATACCCTAAAAACCTTTGTTTTAGAGGTAAGCTAAACAATTTTTTCGTTTTCTTTTCTACTATGCTGTCTACAAGTAAAACATGTGAGACCTACAGACAAACAGACAGATAGTTTCACATGGTGATACTGTAATAGCTCCCAATTTGGTTAAAAAACCATAGAAAGGAAAAAAATCATATCGCCTTGAAACATATACAACTTGACAGAATATTCTTTAGATCCTGGTACGTTTTTTTTTGTGAAAATAGCTTATGACATACGTGGAAGATATTTTCGAATTATGCATATTGTAATTGATGTGATTAATAAAATTAAAGACGATTTTAATTTAATTTTATCACACGCGATTTTAAACATTTTCCATAAACAAAAAGTAACAAGCGTAGAGAAGTTGTGTTGTACAGCCAGCATATATTCCATAGATTAAATAAGTTATCAACTATCGATTAGTTATCATAGATAAAAAGGAAATCTATTTTATTACTTCAACAATCTCACCAAATATCATCCCTATCATATATATGCTCAAACAGAGTTACAATTAAACTGGTACAAAATATCAAATAGATAAACAATCATTAACTCTCATCCAATTAAGACATTCTAACAAATTAAATTTTACTTAAACTTTAAAACTAATATTAACAAATTTAATTAAGTTTCAGTTATTAGTTCAGTCTTACAACTCTTATTTTGTTTATGAGAAACTGAAATCTGCCTCTAGGTAAAGCTTTAGTAATCAAGTTTAAGTTTGTTTTTCCATAAATGTCTCGTTAATAAAGTTATATTTTACATCTATATGTTTGCATCTTTTATGATAATCTGCATTTTTTATTAAACATATAACACTCTGATTATCAATGTTCAAACACACTGAGTCCTGACTGAACGCACCAATATCACTTAACAATGTTTTCAGCCAAATAGCCTTATTTGTTGCTGAACGTGCGGTCATAAATGCGACTTGATAATGCTGTGTGTTGACGCTGAGTTGGCCATGTTACAGCAGCTCCGTTCTTAATAAATACATATCCAGTCATTGACTGACGAGTGCATATATCTTTAGCACAATCTGCATCGCTATATGCTTGAAATTCGTTCAATTGTGAGGCTGTATAATAGAAACTATATTTTTTTTTTCTTTTAAGTATTTCATTATTTTCTTTACAACATTCTAATGAGTGTGATCATAGCAATTCAAAAATCTACTCACCAGACTGACTTCAAACATTATGTCCGGTCTGCTTACTATGGCTAGATGCATCAGCGAACCGACTGCCTCTCTGTACTGAATGTTCTTATCAGGCAACTTGGAACTCGGCTCCAGAACGGTATGAGGGTCAACTGGAATGTTGTTGCTGTCAGCATGACACATATCAAGCTTATATAACGCTTTGTCAATATATTTGAACTGATGAATATAAAATTGGTTTTCAGGCTTTTCAATTTATGGACCAATAACAATTTTAACTACTGAACTTTTAATTTAAAAATTATTTTTCGATCCAGCCATGACACCATTCAAAGAATATTTTGAATTAAATATTAAGAGGCCATCATTTACATATTACAATAAATACACTCTCTTATTGTTTACATTTCTAATATATACACATTTACTAATATGGCTATTTTAAAACCAATTTTTTTTAATAAACAATCCAATTTACTAATCCAGCATCTCGGGGCTTTTTTCAAACCATAAATTGAACGATAGAGTTTACTTACCATGTGGAAACTTTGAAACCTTCTGGGGGCTAAATGTATGTGTTTTCAACAATGTCTCCGTTCAGAAATGCAGTTTTAACGTCAAACTACGCCATTTCCAGATTGTTTTGAGCAACTTCTGACAATAAGACTCGAACTGAATCATATCTTACAGCGGGAAGGAAGGTTTCGATATAATCCACCCCTTGTTTCTATTCACATCCTTTTCCATAAAATTTATAGAGGATATCTGAAGTTTCTTCTTTTATTCTGAAAACCTACTTACAGCCGATGACTCACATTTTCAGGCTTTTCAATCAGCTTCCAAGCCTTATTGACAACACGCAACTTCAATTCATCCTCTATTGATTGTTTCTACTTCCGTCAATTCAGGGTGTCAGAAGATATCGCTTCACTATATGATTCTGGGATATCCGTAATATCATCATCGGTACAAACATATGTGGCCTCATTTTTATTTCCTTTTGATTCAGATCTTGCAGTTATATTTGTATATATTTCTTTTAATTATTTGGCTAATATAAATATTCATCATCAGAATGATTAAATTCATCACTTGACTTTGCGCTGTCAAGTTGATCTGATTTATTATCAATAGCTTCGTTAAGTTTTTCACTTAAATCAATTTTATTTGAGTCTGATTTTGATGATGATTCTAACAAGTATACCATAATATAATTTCTCTGAATTAAGCTTTCTAGAAAAGTTACATCTCAGCTGATTACTACTTTTTTAGTCTAAGGGTCAATTAGACTGTATCCTTCAGTCTGTTCACTATACCAATGAAAAGCCTTTCACTTTGGCCTTTGAGTCCAATTTTTTAGATTTCTCTTACCGTTACCTCAGATCCGAAGATTCTCAGGTGACTGAAATTTGGTACTTTATCACTCCACATCTGCTCTGACGTAGAATATGCTAATTTTCTTATTGGACAGCGACTAGTGATGTATGCTGCAGTTGACACCGCTTCTGCCTAATATTGTTTCTGTAATCGAACATTAAGGAGCATACATCTGGCTCTTTCGAATAAGGTTCTATTTATTCTCTCTGCCAACCCATTTTGTTGGGGAGTATATGGTGCAGATGTCTAATGTGTAATACCAGATCTTTTTGAAAATTGTGAAAATCATTACTAAAGTATTCTCGTCCATTGTCTGTACGGATTTGAATATTAAAATTTAACTGATTTTTTACTAGTGCTTTAAAATGTTTGAACTTTTCAAAAACATCTGACTTATTATGTATACATCTGACTTATGTGTACTTTGTAAATAAATAAATACTTTCCTGCTGAAGTCATCAATGAAGGTTACAAATTAGCGAGCTCCTCCTAGAGATGGCACCCCCATTGGCCCGCATACATCTGAGTGAACCAGTTCCAATTTTTCTGTTGCCCGTCTACCTTCTGAATAAAATGGATTTCTTGTTTGTTTTTCCTCTTCACATGTTATGCAGATTACTTTGTCTTCATTTTTCAGTTCAACACCTGCATTTTCTGAGAGCTTATTTATGTATTTAAAGTTCAAATGTGCTAATCTCTGGTGCCACAAGTAGAAATATGTATCAATTTCTACTTATTTATAATTAATTTATACTACTATAGTCGCTGATATGTATGCTGCAATACTGCGTGTTTTTAGCCGATACACATTGTTTACCAATATAGCTGTGGCTACATAGTCGTTATTTTTATTCAAAATCTTACATCCTTGTTTGTTAAATTTAACATTACAACCCTTTTCAATTATTTGACTCACTAATATCAAGTTGGTGGCTAATTCAAGTACATATAAAACTTTTTCAACTTTTATAATTTCAATTTTGTTATTTTTGCAGATTACATTTAAAATCACCTTTCCGCAAGCTTTCACAATCAGTTTCTTGTCATCAGGAACCTTTATAAAACTGACAGGTTTATAACACTGACAGTGTTATTTCATCATGCAGCCAGTCACGGTGCATTGTCAAATGCATTGACGTTCCAGAATCAATAAACCAGCTGCTGTTATTGTGCAGAGTTGTTATCGCAGAGAACACGGCCACATAACTTGAATCTTCTTTGTTCTTATTTCTGCAATGTTTATTTATATGTCCATACTTATTGCACACAAAACACCAAGGTCCTTTGCTTGTGCTTGTGAATATTTTCTTATTAAGAGCTTATTTGGTAAACTGTTTCGGTAAAATATTTATTTTTCCTTTGTGTATATATAATGCAGCAAATTTCGAGTTTCTTACGTCTTAAGGAACTTAGTTTTAACAGCATATGCAGTTATTACGATACCCGACCTCTCCAGTGCCATAATCATTGGTTAAAAAACCAACTAGTAAAAGTGTTCCAAGCCACTCATCGTTTAATATGAAGCCGATATTTTTCAGTTTATATGCTGTCATCATAATTTTATCAGATCGCGTAATAACCCAACTCGGCGCATCAATCTTTTATCATCGAAGGCTTTGACTAAACTATCCCACACCTCCTTAGCTGTTTCTGCATCTTGTATGTGTATGTAGTTGATGGGATTTACAAGTAAAATAATTTTTGATCTGGCTTTTGTGTCGAGTTTGTCGTCAGTTCATTTTCCAGAAGTGTTCCAGGTATGTTTGTATCACAAATTGTCATGTGGGATAATTATCTCTTCCAGTTAGCTTATCAATCAGTGCCATCGTATTATTTAAAGACATTTTTTGCCAGATTGTAATATTATTTTTAATCTTTTTTATTATAATTACTATAAATTTTAACTTTTATTGTTAATCACTGTTATTACTTTAATTTTGCGTACGCCTGGGCACATAACCTGTTATGATTAATCAAGTAAAGACGATTTTAATGTGATTTTATTATACGCGATTATAAACCTTTTTCACTAACAAAAAGAAACAAGCAAAGAGAAGTTGTGTTGTACAGCCAGTATATAGTCCATAGACTAAATAAGTTATCGACTATCGATTAGTTATCATAGATAAAAAGAAAAGCTATTTTATTACTTCAACAGTAATTACCATAGCACACATAACAAATGTAATAGAGTAAAAAAAATATTGTTTGGAACGTTGCTTTTTCTGCGTTTGTTTGAACAAGTACCATGAAAAACTACTGAATAAATTTAGTAAAAATTCTTTAGAAGACATGGGAAGTAACTTGCAGAAACCTTTTATTTCATTTCATCTGAATAAATCATTATCCGAATCATCCCATCAAAAGATATGTAAATCTCATATTTTCAAAAATTAATTTATATTGCATTAGTAAAATATCAACGAAGAAGTGCTAACCCATGCCAAATATTTACACAAATGTATAATATATCTATGTGTACGGAAAGATGGCATTACACTTATTTTAAAACGTGAAATGAAATTTACCTCAAGGTTATATATTAGCGAAACAGACACGGCCAGGATTGAAGTATGGAATAGTATAAGAAGAGTAGGTGCTTAAGTAAGCAATTTGAATGTGTACAAACAAAAGAAGGCACCGGTTTTAGTCGTCTTTTGCAGTTCAAATTCTTTCGATATTTATCTTTAGGTATTCGATATAAGTTTACTTTGCTTCCGAAATACGTTTCTAATTTGAATCTGAAAAATTATAGAATACTGTTAGTAATGGAACTACTGGATACTACTTAGTTCCTACGACCGCCACTACGTGCCGAGTTCTCTCTACGAGTTCTCTTCTCTCGTATATTTATGTATGTCAAATAAAAGACGCACTGTAATAATTGTTAAGCATCAAACCAATTATTTGTAATAAATAATCTCTTATTTATCGAAAACCGTCAAATATAATAAAGTTACGAAACACAAAATATGTTTTTTTCTATTATTGGCTATTGTCTCTTCATGTGTTGGTTTGAACTATTGCTATTGTCTGTTCATGTAGGCTATTGTCTATCCATGTGTTACATCACGAAAAACTACTAAACTAATTCCTACGGTTATTCAGGAGAACATAAGGATCAATTAGAGGTAACATTTTGCTTTCATCACACAACAATTGGTCCACTCCATCAGATTTTCTGATGCGAATTTAATGTTTCAAAAATTAATTTTCTTTCCATCCCACGCGCAGTAATTACTTAAATGGTATCCCACCATTTAAATGGCTTAGGTATCCCACACGCAGTAATTACGTAAATGTATAGTGAACCCAACGAATAGTAATTACACCAATGTGCATCAACAAATGCCGTTACGTATATTTTTAATTGCAATGAAGTTTCCCGCCCGGATACACAACAGCAAAATCGGCGTGGCCAGCTGTGAAATGTTGGACGATGCTTGAAAGGTAGGTGATTGAATAAACCACCAAAATGCTGGCAGATGTATGAGGACAAACATTGTTTTCGGTTATCTTTCGCGCATAAACATTTCTATGTTGTGTATATTCGTTATGAGTTCATTTTCTCAATATTTTTATAGTCTTCGTTTACTGTCAACAATTATAATTTAATTATTTTAAAAGGTTTAATATAAGCCGTACAAATTTGATCGTAATACTTTATTATCTATACATAAAATTTCAAAATTTGCGTGTCTGAAACTTAAAAATACTTGCAAAAAATATTTAGAAGAATACAAAAGTAATGGAATACAAAAATACTGTTTTTTTATAATGTTTGTTCGTTCGTTCGTAAGCCTGTTTATTTGTTGGTGTATCAGGCAAAAGAAATCAAAAGGATTTTGATTAGGTTTTTATTGGTGAATTTTGTTGGGTCTAGGATGACATATAAGCTATGTCTTATTGCAATCAATTCAGTGCAAAGTATACTTATTAAAAAGAAAGTTAACTTTTTTAGTTATTATGTAGATAACTTAATAATAATCTTATAGTTAACTTAGTAACATTTTGTTAACGTCCACTAATAAAAAACCGATCAATTGATTAAAAACATTAAAAATTTTACTTTATATTTAAATAAAACTCTATGTGAATTTTTTTCAAATTATACGCAGTAATTGTTTAAAAATTCAATTTGAAGCGTAGTATTTTCAAAT
The DNA here is from genome assembly GCA_039881145.1 of Druceiella hillmani. Taxonomy (NCBI): domain Eukaryota; kingdom Metazoa; phylum Arthropoda; class Insecta; order Lepidoptera; family Hepialidae; genus Druceiella; species Druceiella hillmani. The sequence continues at coordinate 15,556,585 of JAYKKI010000038.1, read as the reverse complement.
CATAAATGTTAAATTGTATTTTTTTTACTCAACACTACACTATGTGAAAACTTTGGCAATGGATATAATCCTGCGTAACGTGTATATTTTAAACTTTCAAGAGGAAAATTTAAAAAGAATATTAAAATTTATAGTAGTCGTGTACTGCCTATACATTTAAGGAGACTCGTACAGAGACCAAGTCAAGGCAGTGCACACTCAAATGTTCATATTTTATCCACTTTGACACTGAATAATATCATAAAAATCAATTTATATTAACGCTAACAAATACCCTCAATTGATTTATAAAAGTTCTGTAATTGCGTACAAAAGAAAAGAAAAAGAATTGCATACATGATAAATAAACATATATACTAGTATGTCAAAAGGAAAAATATGCGTCTTCAATAAAAATGTGGACTTTTATATATATATATATATATATATATATATATATATATATATATATATATATATATTATATATATATATATATATAATATTTCTCATATTTTTATGAAAAAATAACTTAAAAAAAGAAATTTCAGTAGTGGATTTCAAAAAGAAACGGGGTCACTAATTTTTTTTACATTCAATCATTTAAAGATGTTTGCTCTTAAAACATAGATATGGAAGTACGAAAAAAAGTCGTTTTGATTTGAATTCAGCAAAGAAATAATATATCCCGTTATAAAATCAAACGTGAAAAATGCTAGCATTGAGATTAGAACTACGAGTAAGTAAACGAAGTTAACTACAAATTTACCTCTAAATCAAATACATTTAACATAAAGTGATAAATACAAAGTTGTAATACTCAAAGTAGTAAACGGATAGGAAACGTAATGGGGTCGCAATTGAAGGTCCATCCTCACAAATTCTAAAAATTAATCGTTTTTCATACAACGACAATTAATCTAATTCTCAGTTAATTCTCAGTTAATTTCAATGACAAATAATTGCATTACATTAAGCCGTATAATAACACTACAGTTAAAAAGTCGAATACAAAAATAATTTGTTATGCAATTACTGCAAAGCAATTGTTGCCATTGCCATGGGTACCCAATATCCCTTATGAATACATCAGCTCCTGTTAAAGAATTATTTGTTCGAGGACTAGAATAACTCAGCTATTCGACTTCGGAGGCAACAAAATTGTAGGTCAACCGGTAAAATTGAAGGCCAATTAAACGATGCCTCAATACGTACTTGGCAACCATTCGAACTGTGTAAATTATTTTTGCAATCCTTCAACTCGTAACGCTAGGCAAGATAGAAATGTATTTATTTCACTACAAGAAATGCCCATTATATGTATATTGGAAGAAATAAGTGAAAAAATATCTAGACGTTCGCGTAGTTTAAGTTGCTATGTAACGAGCAACGTTGTGGAAAATCTTAATACTCAGGTTGTCAAATTCGTAGGCGGAAAAATAATTAATTTTTTCTTGGAACGGTCTTATAGTGGGCGTTGTGCTTCAGATATATATTTCAATACAAATGCACTTCATACCGTTGTACATGAAGCTATTTTCGTGAACAAAGTATGTCACCTTATAACGCGGTTGGAAAATACACATAAATAGCACAATGAAACCATCACTAAAAGTCTAAATGCAAAATCCACAAACCTGTATTGAAACATTTAAATTATGGAAAGAGTTATCAAAAGTGTAACACAGATGATTTGTTTGAAAGAACTAAAGTATATATATATATATATATATATATATATATATATATATATATGTGTGTGTGTGTATATATATACATTTAAATATATAATTATCATTTCTGTATTAACTTTCTAATTCTAGCTTTAATGGCATCAACATATTTATTATAAATACTAAATTATTTGATAATTTTGTAGGTTTTTATACTTCATCCTAAGCAATGCAAAAATTTTTCTTTTTAATATTTTGTTTCATAGAACCATATATTGTTTAAATTTTATTTAGAATCATATAGAGTAAAATACGAGATTTTCAAAATTCAGTCATTTTTGTCATACCCAAAATCAAATATCTAAAGTGATAACTTAAGAAAATCATATTTTTTCCTGGAATAGCATTTGTCTATTTAATAGAAAGTACGAAAACAAATCAAGTGAAATGACCAGTTATAATTACGAATACCTAAAGGCAATTGCACGCGAATCTAATTATCCTTAGTCAGCATAAAATAAAAAGAAACAAGTGTTTTGATAAAGTATAGAAAGTAAATAATAAGTATAAACGGTAAGTTTAATATTTTTAAAGTCATGATTTAAATGGAACTTAATTTTCTGAATAAACATGCAAAGTAAATTTATTTTGCAGATTTGCCAAAAACTTACGATCATTGTAAAATAAATTAAATCAATTTATAATTAAAGATGAATAATAAATTAGGAAAAAGTGAAAAAAAAATTAATGATTTCCATCATATAAAACCTAATGCCTTGCGGCATTACGTGCGTTAAGTTGATAAAGAAAATTTTCACTTAGCGGGGCAAGAGCAAGATGCAAAGATATTTGTTTACGTAGAATGTCGGTGGTGCGACAATATATGACACGAACCTAGAAAATATAAATTAGACTTGAGAAAGCGGAACTCAAATTAAGTTGTTAACATTCAATTTAAAAATCGCATATAAAAAATTCAAATGTTTCATGATACTACCCAGTTTCCAAATTCTTTAAGAAAACGCTTAAGTTTTGAAATTATTTAGAGAAATACGCAGAAGTAAAAAAAATATTGGCAGTAACTTACTTTTCAAACCAAAGAATGTTTGTCAGACCGCCGTCATTTTCCAGCATATAAATCGTTTAAATTTTTTTTTGACCATGTTTATTTATTTTAGTTATTTTGTACATATCAGTTATATTTTATTAATTGAATGAATTAAATGTCTTATGCACAATTCTATATTATTTTAAGCCGAATCATATTTTTTTACGAACGTGAAAGGATGTTAATTTAGAAAACAAAATTTGTCTCATATTGTAAAATATTTTTAGTCTCAATTTTTCTCTTAAATTAAAATTTTAAATTAAAAATTTCAATTTTCCCAAATTATTTCAACATTTTAGTTCTTTAGTTTAGAACTAAAACTTCAATATTTGTATTATAACATATTTATAATATTTGTATTTGCGATCGGTTCATAAATATACCAATAGTCCTGTTATTCTGTGAGTCTGTATATATATATATATGTATATATATATATATATATATATATATATATATATATATATATATATATATATATATGCGTGACTCAGAAAGGCCTAATGGCAGAATAATATATGAAAACTGCTTCAGAATTTGTTCATGAAGACATTAATATTGCTATAAATAAACAGCGACCCTAAGTCTTAAATGTGAATCTGAATCCAACTTAGGTCAAATATTGCAGACACTCATAGAGTGCATAGAGTATTATAATTTATAAAAATAATGTGATGATTTAAGATAATACTCAATTTATGTTTATTTCCTTATATTTTCACGGCATATCTTTATTTAAAGTAACATTGGTTACAAGCTTATTGTGGTGAACAAATTATTTACACCAAGAGTAATATATAACTGGCAAATAAATAATGTGTGTTCCGAAAAAAAAATTATTTCAATTTATTGTGACATCAAAAGTGATATCATAGAGTTTATACACTTTGAATAGACGAATGTACTCTAAAATTCACGCTTTGTGGAAACTGACTTGCTCTTGTGTGCGTAATTATATATATTTGTGAGTGACTTTAAGTGATATTTCTTCATTAACGATATTATATAGATAATATATTATAGATATAAAAGAAAAGAACACTCAAGTAGCAAAATGTCGTTAACGGTTCTTTTCTAGGGCTGCGGAGTTCATATTCAATTCCAAAGAGTAATTAACATTTCAAAAATGATTATACATTACCTCGTGTGAGACATTTCCATTCATGGTTAAGGTAAGAAAAACTTTCTTACCTTAACTATTATTATTTTGGATGCGTTAATTATACCGCAGAAAAATATCAAACCGAGCATATTGTTGTAGGAGATAGAATATAACGGCCAGAAGTCTCACACAAGTGCTTCAATTTAGGGTAAAGAATAAAATAAAAGTTGTATAAAAATAAGTGTACTATGTAGAAAATATTTACAGTGTGTATATATAAAAGAAGAAAAATATTTAGATAATTTAAAATTAGACTTAATTATATATTACATAGATAACCTTTAAATACTAACTACAACCAAATTATATTAGACTTTAATATTAAAAAAATATTCCACACGAATTTCTCATGCAATAAAATTACTGAGACTTACTGAGAACTTAAATCACTATGTAGCTTTTAAGTTCCAACACAATTCAGTTACGAGACAAAATTATACAATTTAATAAGAAAAAAAAGGAATTTTTCTTCACGAGTTCTTCGTGTAATGATATTGTGAGACCAAAACTTGAAAAATATTTCTACGATTCTAAATAATTATTTCATTATTTATTTAAAACATCTTTGAACTTTAAATAAAGTAATATTATTCAAATATTTTCCCAAAGTTTGTCTTGACAATTTTTTTTCAATTGTTTCCTATCTTAACCTTACTGCCAAATTAAATTATTTAGATATATATGGCTGTTAATAGGATCCTGCTCGTACGAATGATTAATTGAATTATAAAAAAAATTATAAGTGTAAATAAATTGTATAATTACTAAAATTGTTTTATTAAAAGTTGTCTTTCCAAAGTTAAAATTGGTTTTCAAAAGTTCACTAAAATAATATTCACATTTAAAATATATACCAAATACATCGTTTGATGGATAAGTCAAAAAGCCCTTAGCGTGTTTGTCAAAATCTTTACGACTTATAAATGATTTATTAGTTTAGCGAGCTAATAAATAATTTACGGCACTTTCTCTTGCATCACTAAACTTCATAATGCATGATTTTTTTTATTTTTTAAGCAGGAATTGACCTATGTATTTGACAACTGATATGATAAATTGTAATAAATCCTTAGAGGTTGTCTGCCTAATAATACCGAGGACAAGTCTTCATTATTACCTGGATTGTCATTCAAATTTTAGCATGTAATATTGCAGTATTAATGCGATTTGTGGTAGAAACTATATTAGAAGAAGTAGTAATTTTTTAAATTTCCAAGCAGTTTTCACTTTCATTCAATGTTAACTCTGCATGACAAAATAATCTTTTGTATACTGATATAATTTGCACGAGAGTTAGGTAATTATTAAAACTCTTAAATCATATAGCATCAGACAATGTTTCCAAATGTGATAGTTTAAAAAAAGTTTAAAATTTTTTGTTAGATTTTTGATAATAATCTATGTATAAATATTTTTGACCCGTCATTTTTTTATGAACCCGGCTAAACCTCTAATCTGTAAAGTTTATGATAACGGTACTATATTTATATATTAAATTTGGAAAAAATTTGTGTACTCGATCGATTCTGACGAAAAATTCTTGTTGATTAGTTGATTACAAAGATCATATATGTCATGAACGATGATAATAAAGAGCACAGTGGCTTCAGAGTTCTCAAACTGAGGTAAATTCAAAAAATTGTGGCAGTATTGAGTGGCTATCATAACAGACGTATGAAGCAATTGCGCTACTTACATTACCTTAAATTTTTGTTTGAAATAATTATTATCTATCCTACAATTTTCTTCTCCAATTTCAGACTTTTCTTCATTTGGTTATTGTGTAAGTGCATAATAAATATAATTTCAATTTTACTGCCGTTTTCATCTATTAAGTCTTTTTTATCAACAAATATATTTCCAATAAGTTTTATTAAATGACACGGATCGAGTAAACTGTAATATGTTATGTGAAATACGTTTCGTTGTTTTAATTTTGGGCCAAGTAAATTGGAAACGTTGAGATTTGAGTCGATTTGGCCAAATATAATAGAAATCACTTCACGTATATTTGCAGTAAATAAATTATAACAAATTCTTAGTCAATTTTCCTTTTGTGAAGCCACAAAATAAATCAACTAGAAGTTTACAAAGGCTATTCACAGCCCCAACCATAAATACAAAAACTTGATTTGCAATTACTGATTCATCTTCATGTACATCATGTCCTATGTCAACATAGCCATAAATTTGATTGTCAAAATAATAATTCCCTGACACACATTCCATTAAAATAAATAATTATTTTAACGCTAATAAATATTAATTTTTTTGGCAATTTTCTTTATTATAATGAGGGTTTCGGCCATAAAAATTTGTTTGCATGAGGTAACTAAAAATGAAACTTTCACAGATATTATTATATGAATGGTACAAATTATACAAATACCTTGTAGTATATAATGGTGAGTAAGTCTAAAATGTTCTAAGCTTCATTACATTCAACAGAGTTGGCTACTTTACCATATTTTTTTCATTCATCTTATCTACTAAAAACTGTAATGTTTCATTACTGCATGATGTGGAAATATCTTTCAAGTGATCTTAGAAACCTGGGCATTTTCTAATTCTTCAAGCACTAACTATATGGTTATAATTTTTTCTTCATTCTTGTGGATTTATCTCTCAAGTTAGTGATATCCTGCTCTTTTTTTAAAATTTTATTTTGTGTTATTACATTTAAAAATAAGTTTATTTTTTCTTGGCAACGATGGTGGCAGCGTCGTTCATTGCTCAGAAAAAATATCGCTACATAAATAAGAAAACAGTGGTATTTTTAGCATTAACTTTTCCTGAAAATTAAAAATTATCCTAATGTAAAGACAGGTTAAGATAGCTACCAATTTTAGGACAAATCATTTATTATTAGAGCGTACGAAGCAAGTAAATATTCACAGTAAAATATTAACGTATTAAAAAGAAAACTTTTTTGTTTTTACTAAAAGTATATAAGTACACATGACAATGATTTTACACTAGAGTCGTGTCATTTTTCGGTTACAGCATTTAGTAAACGTACGCTTACTAAGCACCAATCCAAATCTTTGCCATGGTATATGGTACAATCATCATGTATGGGCCGTGTTCACGCACAAACGTAAATTCAAATTATTGCGAATCTTAAGGTTTGATAGTAATGAAATAGTTATTGAGATAACACTAAACTTTTATAAGAAACTTAACTATAAATTATAAAACATAAATTAAGATAATTATAAACACCCCGGTGCTAACTATGTAGGCACAAAGTCTTTCTTAAAAATATGTCTATGTATTTTTCGTAGAAAATATTTTCCATAAAAATATTTATTACACACCATAGCACTTTTGTGGGTAATCTATTTGTGTCCGTTAAACATTCTTATCCGCTTAGCTCTTAGCAAAAAATGGTCTTCGTACCCAACTAATCAACAAGAATTATGGACGATATCTTCTCACGTTCAAATCCCAATAGGTAGTTTGCATGAATTAAAATGATATATTATTGTTTTTAATTAAAATGACTCTCGGTTTTGCTATTCTTTCTTTCTTCTGTCACTAATTATCATAGCCTTTTTACAAACTTAACCAGCCGTATGTTCGTGTATAATTTATATATATTCGTTCGTCATCGTATATATTCGTTCGTCCATAAAGAAATATGTCTATTAATTTTTTTAATCATATGTTTTATCCTTTTTTTTCAAAAAGCTATTATTTGCAACGTAACTTTCATTTTATTCGTCACATGATTTTTATTATTTAAACTGTGATAGTAATTATATACGACTCTACTCTAGAATCACTTTGGAAATATAAATATACGAAGTTGTGGTTTGAGATAGATTTAACTTTTCATGTGATATACATGTTCATTTATTAATAACGAATATATTTTTTTGTTTACTAGGGTTTCTGAATATCCACAATACTAATTATTCAGTTATTTAAAAGTGACCAGTTCATTCCTGTTACTCGTGAACAATTTTTCGATCGGGATATTTTTTACGCATATTTTATCATCTAATTTTATATTATTAATTGTAAAATATAAAGCCGCAAATATATGAATAAATGCTTAAATAAATACTAATCTAATGATTGGATATGCCTTCATATGGAGTTTATATGTCGTATGAAATACGTGACATAGAGTTTATATGTCATATATAGAGTTTATATGAAATGCGTGACATAGAGTTTATATGTCGTATGAAATACGTGACATAGAGTTTATATGTCATATATAGAGTTTATATGAAATGCGTGACATAGAGTTTATATGTGGTATGAAAGCCAACAATACTTGTTGAGATATTTTAATAAAATAAATTAAGTGTAAATATACGTCAGTTTGTTGAAAGCGTTAGACGATAAAAGCTTTAAGGGGTGTATAATTCATTACTCATAATATTCTTTTGAAACTACTGTTCGGATACATAAGTTTTGGAATGCTATGAAATAATTAAAAAAATCTATTATATGAAAACCGTCTATAAAAGAATCATAAAGCTTGACATAAAGAGTTTTTTATTAACTAAAAAGGGGAGAAGAAGGATAATCTAACAATGATATTTATTTTCTGACAATATTTTATGCGGAATTCGGTACATTTGTCTTTAAATATCATCTTATTTATTACACGACTAAATTAATTCTTTCTGCTCGAATCTTCCGTAATTTTCTGAGACCGTTTCATAGAATATAATTTAGCAAGATTGGTTATACTGTTCGATTTTGCAACATCAAATAGATCCCTACTGTGACACTAAATACTAAAGTGTGCGTTAAATTGGTTCAAAGTTCAAGTCAGGAAACATAGAGCATTCATTTTGTATTATGCAACATTAATATTACATTATGCACCTCAATATCAATATGTTTTATTTCCGAGTTATGAGTTAAATGAATTGAAATTTCTGTTTAACCATATCAGCATAGATCACATGGCGTGCGGGAATTTCAAGAGTCATTGTTACAATACAGCGACGTATGGAAAATAAAACATAATGGCTAGTACTAGACATAATCATATTATTGTTATTCATTGTATAGTCGGTTAATTGTAAAATATTCTTTCAATTTTAGTTTACGTAATTTTTAATGATAATTAAGTTTTAAAAGACTTTAAAGGAGAACACTTATTTGAATTTCGCTTAAGTTGAATTATTTGAAGGATGATATTTTATTATAAATAATGCAAATAATAGTATATATTCAAAAAATGTGCGTATCTTTATATACGAGGGTTGAAGTTATATTTTTTTGCAATAATACTATAATAACTTTATTTAGAATGCAAATCATTAAAGGAAATAAAATAATAAAACGACTGGCCTATAATTACAGGCACGTTTCGTAAAATTTAAATTCAATCAAGTAATGAAATTTTAAAAATTAAAATGTATGCAATTAATTGTTAAATTTATTATAACAATTTAAATAAGGTTTAATTGAAAATTTACGATAAATTACTAATTATTTAATAAATGATAAAGTAATAATTTATAATGCAAGTAAATACAAAACAAAACCTAACCTGGCTTGAAGAAATAGACTTAAAATATATTTTAAAAAGCTCAAAAGCACTATTTCTATTATATTTATTCACAATAAATAAATCATTTTCATTACAATATTAAATTTTAATTACCGAAGTATTATTTAAGACCACAGACTTGCATTAGGTTTGTATGAAAATTAAACACGTATTGTATAGAAACAATGTATTGTGCAAAAATACCTCAATAGTTCTCATGAATATAATATTAGTCGCTAGACACATGTAAATATATGTTTAGTGAGCAACTTCATCCTGTCGATTTTTGTATCGTGCTTGCGTATGTGGGCATTGTAAAATTTCACCCTCATAATTTTTTTCATAACGCGCCTAAAGAAGTATAACTTAAAAAACAGCTTCTTTGAATGACAAGAATGATATACTACTTTAATATTTAAAGTTCCATAAAGAAACAATGAATCTTTATAACCTAGTCACGTTCGTCCCTCTATTACATCCTTCCAGTTTACATAGTTTTAGGCTTATATTTATGAAATTTTGTTAGTAGGATAGGTAGATAGACATCATAATTTGTACACAGCAAAATATACAAAAATACAAAACTACCTTCCGATACCACTAAAGCAGGGACAAAAAAAAATTTCATAACCACATGTGGTATTTCGAAATAAAATCGAGATTTAATTTGCCTTCTTTACTTTTTAAACCCCATTTTTGGTACCTTATACCAAATTACATGCTTTTTACATATACTCTCCCCCCCCTTAATTTTTACCAGAGATTTGATAAATTTATAGAAGCTATTTTAAGTAGATATTAACATTTGATCAACATTTTCAGTTAACATTTTTGCAGTTTAGGTACATTAACAATTTTAAGTCACTCAAATATGGACATTGTTTTAAATGTATTCCAATACTTGGTCTCTTTTTTGCTGGTGTTTCACTATTACTCACTATTTTTAAAAAGATATAGAGTTCACTGTGATTCCTACCCTAAAGATCGTAATATTTTCCTAACTTTATAATAATAATATATACGTGGTAATAATTGTTTCCCTTTAACCTCTCACCTACTTAACCATATTAGGGACTATTATCTAAAAATACACGTAGTTACTTAAGAAGTGATAAAAAACCTTTCTTACCAACCCTAATAGGAGATTTAGTTGAAATCCTAATAGGATTTCAACTAAATCTTTTCACAGATTTCATCAGCAAATTTAAGAAATGGCTTCGATCAATTAAAACAAAAGCAGGAATCTTTCGACATTTCGAAACATACTCATATTTTTCCAACTACGTGTTTAATTCTTTCTGTATTCTCTATGTTTTAATTTGTTACTGAGTCACAATTAAATGAAACTACGTGATGTAGTATTATTTCTACTATCTTTAATTTCTTTACCACGACCTAGGTCTCGTTGTATTACAACATCTTCAGGTGGGATATTAGCAAAGATAATCTTTGCTAATATCCCACCTGAAGATGTTGTAATACAACGAAACCTAGGTCGTGGTAAAGAAATTAAAGATAGTAGAAATAATACTACATCACGTAGTTTCATTTAATTGTGAATAATGAATTTCTACAAAATTAACGCCAAATATATTCAATATTTGTTACTGAGTCATTTACCTTATGGAATCAATTTCGTATGTACACTGTTTAAATTATGAACTATATTGCACCTCAACTCCGGTCAAGTGTTAATTTCCAGTTTTAACGTTAGTAGGTTTGATCAAAGTAGGATCATGACAAAATAATAAAGAAATAGTCTCAAAATAATAAAAGTACGCACCTCATTCATTTATGGGCATATATTTTTATTAAAAATGCAAAGATTTCATTTTAAAATTACAGATTATTAAAACAAAACATCCAATACTTTAGCATTTCTGATAGAATAATTTACACGTGTAATATGTATGTCATCCACAGAAAGTTAGATTATTTCCTCATAATAAAATTCATATTCTGAGTGTAAAAACGTCGATTAAACTAAACATTATTATTAGTATTATCGACATGCTATCGATTGTATTATAGAATAATATTTATCGACATTGATATTCATTTATCGACAAGACTTGTGATCATAGCCGCGGGTGACAACCAATTATAATGAGTCTTGACCTATTAGCCAATGTGACCTAATCAAGAACAAGTATGTTCCTACGTACTCCACTAATTGTGGCACTAATAGTGTCATATTTCATGTGCTTTATTACGCTTTCAGTGGTTATTAGTTCCACAGGTACGATGCCCTAGATGTTCATTACAAATACGCATATGACCAATTCCAGACATATATAATACATTACTAATTCTTTCATGAAGAAGATATGTTATATAAAGTTACTTAAAATGTTACCAAAGTTCTTCACATTAAACAAATTTCAACGCAGTTACTAGTAACAAGCGAATCAAAAGGGTAGAGTAAAACTGAACAGGAAGAACATACATGGGTACCTGCTTCAGTGGTTCAACCAACAATTATGTATAAAAGACCTCCTAAGCAATCAATCTGAAGCATAACAAGGTCACACAAAATTGCATAGTACAGGAGTTATTAATTATTTTTAAAGTGTCTAGATTCTTCACATTTTGACTAAAGTTAGTTGAAACTGCGTACATAAGCATCAGACACATTATTGTTTCTTACTAGAAAATAAAAACAAATTTAAACATTAATCATTTGTTTTAAAACATGAAATGTTAAAACGTCGCGTACAACTAACAAACACTGCGTCAAAAGTTTAAGAAAACAATTATGAAAATTATTTTAAAAACTACTACGATAATTTGTATAAAATTTAGAAAAGCTGAAAAAAATATATGCATTATAACATTTTCAAATTTCACATTTTTAGAAAATCATCGAAAAATTTTAAAAAATAATTATGATTACTTTTTTCTGTCTGGCCTTTATGGTGAGCCCAGTAAAACAAACTAGCAAACTACGTAAAAATAGCATAATTTTGTACCTTGTGTCAATCAAAAATAGTTTAAAAACTCTAATTTTAAAAATAGAACCAGTTTATTGCTTGTCTTATTTATTATAGCCACAAAGCCCGTCTATAAATTACAAATGAAGACTATAAAAAATGTATTAGCCTTAAGTTTTTCGATTTCTTTGTATTCAAATGTTATCTTACAGTTAGGATTACATCATTTTAATACATTTCTGTGTATAGTTATAATCCATTGTTCCTATATCACTACGCGATAACAATATGTATTGTCTTATTAGACGAGTCATTATTAAATCAACATCCGGCCCTGATGGCCATTCTAATGATCTAACCTATTGTGCTCGTAATTTAGACTAATTTAGTGGCAAGATTAATCTAAGAGGTTTTTATTATATTTCACATGAAAAACGAGTGTATCTATTGCATAAAATCTAGGGCTGAACTTTGACTTTAACGAGTAACGTCTCAGGAGTGTTAGTATATTTTTTTCCTTGTAACATTAATATTTTAAAATATTGAATATATTTAGCGTTAACTTTGTAGAAATTCATTATTCACAATTAAATGAAATTACGTGATGTAATATTATTTCTACTTTCTTTAAGTTCCTTACCACGAACTAGGTTTCGTTGTATTACAACATCTTCAGGTGGGATATTAACAAAGAATTACTCTTAGGAACATCCAACAGCATGTATATGTTTCAAACACAAGAGCGGAACCCGGGTCTGTGGGGGTTTTTCCACGGCTTGTGTTTATTGAGTTTATTGTAGGGGAGCTGTGTAGGTTTTATTATATTTCCGAGAGCTATACGATCTACCAGTATTTTAGTGAGGATAATAAGTTCAATTGTTGTTATTCTATGAGGTTGTACAATGAAAATGTTCCGGTGTATGTAATAAAATTAACTGGAAGTTATTCTCAGTTATATATTTAAACAAAAGCAAGGATATCTGAAAGTTAGAACAAGGTTATACAACTAATTCTACATATCTCCGGTTTTATTTATTCATATATTTATTCATTTATTTATTAATTTTAATTTTTACATACATATATTTATATGTGTATGCGGGCTGAAACAATTTGAGGAGTATTGTAATATCAATGTTGTCTATTTGTATTATGTTTAGAAGATATTAAGCACGGGTGATGATATTATATTTAGTTGTTCATTTAATATATTAACGTTGGTGTCTTTTTTATGTCTGTTTATTTCTAATGTTTCTAGGATATTAAGTTTATTACCTTTTGTATTTATTTGTAATATATAGGGGGCATTATCAGTATGAGGGTGACGATTATTTTCAATGAGATGTTTAGCAAAGTGAGATGTGTCTGGTTTGTTATTTCACCAGCTGGCAATGTATTCTTTATATCTTGTGGTAAAATCTCTTCCTGTTTGACCTATGTATGTACTACTACAGTCGTTACATTTAAGTTTATAGATAGCAACCCACACAAACCCGGCTTCCGCTATTTTGTTTGAAACATATAAATGCTGTTGGATGTTCCTGAGAGTTATTCTTTGCTAATATCCCACCTGAAGATGTAATACAACGAAACCTAGGTCGTGGTAAAGAACTTAAAGAAAGTAGAAATAATACTACATCACATAGTTTTATTTAATTGTGATTAATATTTTAAATTCACTTACTGAAATTAAATTATAAAAACAAATAATAAAACAGAAAATGTCCACTTTTTTAATTTTCACGACTTTCCACAAAACTGTTAATAACCTATAAACATTTACAAACCTATGAATCATTATATTCGCCTTATAAATATGAAATATTGCCATTTTATAGAAAATGAAATATGTTTTAGAGCTCCGACTTTAAAAGGAAAAATGGAACCCTAGTAAGATCACTCATTTGTTGTCCATATGCCCGTCACAACCGTTTTTCTCAGAATCCACTTGACGTAGAAACTTGAATTTTGGCATAGTTTTCTTGCATATTTCATAATATCTTCAAAGGTGTTTTTCTCAGAAACCATACGACGTGGAACCTTCAGAATCAACATAATAATATATATCAATATCGCTGTGTGGCTTATTAAAATATATATTTGCACTCCCAACTTTTTTAGACATACGTATAACAAGTAAATAAAAGTCTTAAATGTTTTTTTCTAGTTTGAGATATCAAGTAGAGCATCATTTAAAAAGGCTCCTTTTGTGGAACAGAAGGACATTTTTTTCATACTTCTTAAATAGCATATTTAAAAAGATATTCAAATAATATGCTAAAACATGGCATACCGCTTCCTGATTTCCAAAATGATTGGGCCAAAAATCATAAAATAAAGGGATTTAGTAAAACCCATCTAGATTACAGACGCACCACGTTTTACGTCTGTGAAATATAACTTATATAATACGTTGCAATATATTTACGTTATGAAAAATTCATATATTTAGATAAATACTGTTATATATATAAATAGTTCATTTATATATAATAGTTTGATAGAAACACTATGTACGCCTAAATATTTAATGTGTACCGATACCTTGAAGTGCGAGTTTTATTGTGCTTGATAGGTTTTTTAGTCATTTAGCTTCAACCGATTTCCAGTCTCATTTCATGTCATATTATCAGTGATTAATCGTCTTTATTATAGTGCACATAAAATACATACACCTTATTCGACAAAAGTTTTTTCTTTTTGAAAAAAATATTTGACATGAGGACACAAACAAATTTTTTTTCCAGCACATAAATGGTATTTTATGGCATTTTATAGACTGTAGAATTATAAGTAATAGCATAAATATTGAAAGATTTTAATATTTATTTCTTTTGTCATCAAATAATTTACCTTGTTTTTCAAATAGAGAAAGTTATATACATTTGCTGCGTTATTGCTATGTATTCAATTACTACTAAAAGTGATGTGATCCTGATGAAAATTGTCGATCCATTTCCTCTTACTATTGAGTATTATAACGTATTTGTGTCAAATGTATTAATTAAATATTTTGATAAGAATGTTAGTTTTGAATTTATTAATGTTAGTTTTATTTAAGATTATCATCCCTAGTATTATAATGCGTAAAATTACGAGGAACTTTATACTTACTTTCTATCTCTTCATTAAACGGAAAGTGCACTAAATAAAGAATTTAAAACTAATAGTGAATTTAAAAATAATTTTACTAAATTAATAATTAATTAAATAATTGCACTAAATAAGAATTTAAAAATAATTTTACATGATATTTAACTCTCATTTTTAGAACCTAAAATGCTTGGTGTTCAAAACAACAAAGGAGATTTTTTTATATCCTTTTGAAACCTTGAAGAGATAAAGAAGCAGATAGGCTCAAATTACTTAGCAACATTTCAGAACGTCTATTTGTAATCTATGTAAAATCTTGGTAAAGGTTTTATTTTAATAAATTGGTCGCTATATCTTACTAAACTAAGATGTGTTATTTTTAGTTGCATAGTATTTATTTTGGTTACACTCGTGCATTTCTCACGACACAATGTCGATATTGAAATATGCAAAAAGTAATTTAGCTAGTAAATAATAAATTAACATCTTGCATTTATTACCTTATATTTCCTTTCAGCTATTACTCTTTTAGCGTAATTACTTTTTAGCCTTTGTGTAATTACTTGGATATGTCGAGGGTTAATTTATAAACACACTAACGACCCGACCCAGCTTTGCACGTGTAGGTGATGGAAAGGAAAATTCTTAGATACACAGATTTTTTTCAATTTAATGCATATTTATCGCCAAATATAAGCCAATCTACACAAAACTCCTCTAAATTAAATATATTTGTGATAGCATTAAGTATTTTATGTCCGGATTATTTGTCCGGTGTAATGAAGTAATAAGTACATCTATAAGACTGTTGTGTAGAGCTTGTAGATTAGATCAAAACACAATTGATGTGAAGTTTTTTTGACTTTTTTTATTCATTAAACAACGTAATGATTATTAAAAATTAACTACAAATTTTAGTGAAGTGTATTATAACGCGAATTATTCAATAATTATTCCGGGAGAATTAACAATCAGGAGATGTAACTTTACGGACAAACCTAAAATATTTGTTTTAAATTACCTGAAACTTGATTAAGTATACAGTACTCGAAATCTAATATTAGCTATTAAAAGTTTGAATAAAAATAATATGTTGAAAACTACCATCAATATTTTCCGTGGCCGTCGGGTGGAAAGTGTATGATGAAAGTTTTTATTAATATATACATATGTGTATATTTAATAAGCGGTAACTCTTTTTCCGAATGCTGTTTGTCATTTTTTTTCGGTAAATATACCTTTTGTGACCGTTTTTTAATTGTTATTAATATCTAGATAGAACGATCGCTACTTTTGCAATTTTTGAAACCTAGCAAGTCGACGATTTTCTTACTAATTTTATAATATTTTTTATGCATAATATTAACTTTTATAAACACCCAAGTATGAACACATGTTTAAAGGTTGTTACTTTATTCTGTCCATTTAGTAATATTCTTTAGGCGCATATATTCTTCAATGTCGTGAAGTATATTCATAGTCCAATTATTTTACCTCAAGATTCTTAACGGAAATATTTACCATTTTTGCATTTTTCTCTAAGTGTTTTTCTTTACAAACTATTCACTCTTTTCATCCAAAAACACGATATTTCTTATTAAGAACTCCATTCTATAAATAATAATCTTCACTAATGATAAAATATACGATAATTTAAAAAATATAATTTAAATGAAAGAATGGATGGCTACTATGTACAATAACAGAATACTATATCTTTATATATCATATTATGTAGACTAGTATCAAGTGTGTTTCATTTAGACTCAATAATAACTACGTAATTACTAATTGATTCTCGACTGGTTTTCATCAAATAATGGGTCGCCAAATTCAGAATTTGAATAACTGCGATACGTGAATATTTGAATTTTAACTTAGTCGGATAACATTAGTTATATTGGATTGGTTGTTGGATTTTTTGTCTTATTTAACCGAAGAGTGCTGTCCGAGAAATACTAACAGTGGAGTGATACTCTTTGAAAGGGCATAATCTAAGCACTTATTTAAAGAACTTACAGATCTAAATGGCAACAGCATTGTAGTAGTGACGGAAGAAATATATAAATTCTTCATTTCGACATTATAATGAATTCAAGAGATGAAATATCCTGAACAAATATTTTTAGAACCATTAAGTTTGAACTTAATTTTTTTACACCTTCGCTATTCTTATTGTAGTATTATATATATATATATATATATATATATATATATATATATATATATATATATATGTGTGGTTGGTGTTTCGTATATTAATCTTACAGTTAACTCAATAATATTTTCGAAAGGTCTATACGCGAACGAGGTCGTAGACGTAGTTAGTTATTACTATTATTATTATTCTTTTCCTTATTTACATTTTCCAATTGCAAGTTTCCAATAGTTTAACAGCGCATATAAAGGTTTAATGCTACGCTGAACCCTGTTGTGTGTTAACGAATACAATTTTAATTGAAAATCTTAATCAATTCTAGTATTTGGAATTTTTACACATTTTCCGCCACATGGATCAAAAATTAGGGAGAAAATTGCATGTAATTTTAAAGCTTAATATCTCGCAAATTAAACTTTAAATGAAAATTTTCATATAAAAGGTCAATATAATTTTAAAAACCTATTGCACATGGTATGTGTGAAAAAATTAGTTAAAAGGGTGGAGAGATATTAAGTGTTAAATCAAACAATTTTCTTTTAGGATTATACTACGTATTAATTTGGATTTCAGCTAGGTTCAATACTAAAGAAAATAGAGATGGGTACCCATTACTAAATTATAAACAATATAAATTGTACAAATATTAGTCAATTTTGATTTATCCAATGCTCATTACGTAAACAAATTTTGGAGGTTTGATTTTATCGCGTATTCATTGAAAGTGTATTAGGTTTCTTAAATTTAAGTGAAGAAAATTTCTCCCTCCGCATGTAGTATTATAGTTTTTAGCTAATCACACAATTAATTTTATGTTAGGTTGTAATTATTCCAGTCATTCGAATTTTTCTTTATTGGTAAAAAATGAGATAAGAAGCAACTATCAGTCAAGAGCCAGATACGATAAGTATATTCGTGAATATACTTTGCGTATAATTTGCCCCTATTGTTAATATTTCACGTAAATTAATTACTATTAGTTAGAAATGCGATTGAGATATTTTTTCTATCTCCATTTGATTCTTGAGAAATGAAATATAATACTATTATTAAAAAATTAACTTTGAGATGCGATGCGTACGTGGACCTACGAGCATATGCAAATGCAAGCTCGAAAACTCTCATGTAAGTAAATGGAGCACACGTGCTTGCGCCCATGTGCACCAGGACGCACGCAAAAATGCCTACACGTACATATGCGCGTAGGCACAGAGATGCACGCGATGCACGCACATGCACACATGCACGCAAAGGCGCTCAGGCACGAATACTCACGAATTAGAATAAACGGATGACCATATCTTTTATTTCGACTTTTTGTGGTATGTCGGTATTTTAGAATCGATTTTAATCAAAATCGCAACTTCAATTTCTTGAGTAAAATATTTTTTCTCCCTGTTGCTCGAAAGTAAACACATTTACTTTGTTTTCGTTAATACCGTTAATTTACGGTGTGTTTGAAACTAACACATTTTTCAGTACGAATTTACCAGTACATTTAACAGTATTTTTTTAGGAAAAAGTTGAAACTGCCACTTGCTTGTTTCATGAACCTTATTTCCTTTAACGGTATTAATGCTCTATTTTTTAATTTATAAACTTTCATATTTTTTTATATATTCATCATTGGGTCTAAAATTTCATCCAATTTACTAAAAAAATGTTAGTTAAATTATTTAACACTAAGTTTAAAACGTAATTTCATGTACATGAAGAAGTTTTTAATTATTTAAATACATTATTCGTATATGACGACAATAATTATTGTCACCCCGAAGAGCTTAAACATAATGAACAATTCATCTACTCAGTTTAAAGTGACAGACGTTGCAAGTTCATTAACATTTAAATAGTATTATTCAACATGTGCTAGTTGCAAACATGTGTCTCTATTATTCACATATTTTATCAGACGCAATAACTCTGACGTTTAATTACATAATACACTTACAGATATGTGAACATACCAAATAATCTAACGAACCGGAGCTAGACGTGACGTAGTTTCTAATTTATGTTCAATTATTTTCACTTTACTAGTATGTTTATAGTTAACAAAACTTAATAATTATATTTAGCCTATCTTTTAATATAGGGTATATGTTATTTAACCGCAAAATTTAATTGAATCTGTTAGGTCCTTTAAAAACGAAAGAAAAATAAGTAAACAAATATACAGGCAACTTTTGGGTTTCATTATATTAGTAGGGATCTCTTAAAATTCTATGATCCAATGACATTAATAATATTTGAAAAATCTATCACCCTAATTGATTTATCAAAGTCATGACCGAAATGTGTAAATGCAATGATTTGGTATGTGCCTAAAATATGTATTAGTTAAATTTTACTTCAATATACACTTTAAACTTACTATTTATGGTAATTTAAATGAACCAAAATGAAAAGGAGGAAACGAAACGAGTTTTATCAGGGTTTTTCTACATGTTATTTAGTGCTTACGCGTGCATGTCTTTATATATATATATTTACCTGAAGTATATCATAATAACGAGCGCTAGTTGAAAACCAACGGTATTGCTAATTACTATTGTCAAGCAGCTTTATATGTGATGAAATTGTTTCATAATAGCTTTCTTTTATTATTGCTCATTTATTAAAAAGTTCTCCATAGAAATACAAAAGGGGTTTTCATCAATAAAGGATGAAAAGGAATTGATACAACGTCAGCTCACACTCAGCAAGAGACAAGCTCACCCACGATCTTTAAAAGAAAAGTTGACCCAAGTGTGAAAAATATTGGTTCCTATGTTATTGCATCATCAGTTATCAACATTGCAAAGTTTTGATAGATATAACTATGACCAAGAGCATATTAATCAATTTTTAATGTGTACTTAGGGAGGGAACCTCAAATGTTATATTTTATGACTGTGTGCAAGAACGCTTAAAACATGGCATTTGGATGACTGATTAGACATCGAATTTAAAAGTTTGATATCGAATATCATTCTCTAATGTCTGTCTTCCATTTCGATACCTTTTTTTTTCTTTAAAGTAATATTTAAAAAAATATATATATTTTTTCTTCTTTTTAAGATAAATTTCACTACCACTCTTTTCAAGAAAAAGATTACTTTTAAATACTTTTTTTCAAAAAGGAATTATAAGAATTTATGAGAACTTTAAAAAAAAACAATAAATCAAGGCAGAAAAATTCACTATGTCTAATTTACAAAAGATTTCCCAAGTCGCATATAGGCAAATATCCTATAAAAATATTTATAAAAGTGCAAGTTTAGGAAATTTATTAAAAAATATATTTGGTATTATATTTTTACACCGATATTAAAAATAGGCCGAATAGATTTTTTATTACTTTCTCTAACTTTTCATTACGTAAATGTCATACTTGCCCACGCAAATTTTTTTCATGGTAATTATCGTCGGTGACAATGCCTAAGACATAGACAGCATAAAGGGTAAATAATATGGGTAAATAATTTATAGGCACACGTAAAAACAATTCACTGTACATTATAAACTATGTTCTCACCTGACTGCGGGTCGTTAATTTATCGAGTACGCTCACATTTATGTAAACATAATATGTAGTTAAATGTTATAATTACAGCGTGTGATGAAATATACAAATGTTTAAATAAAATGAAACACACTTGCTACAAGCACCTGTTGGATAATAATATTTAAATATTAATGAGCTTACACTTCCGTCACTCTATAGAGACTTGATGAAATATCCATATCCATATTTTTTAAGCTCTTCGAGGTGATCGTAATGATAATAATTATACATAAATAATTTTTATAACATATTTAAATAATTAAAAGCTTCTTCACATATTTAAAATTGCGTACTAAAGTCAGTAGTAAATTTAGCTGTTTTTTTTAATTTACTGCATTTTTATGACGTTATCAGCAATATAAATAAAAAAATTATCACTTGCAACTCAAGTATACGTGACAGAAGGGAAACTTCTTTGGCGTTCTAAACCTCTATTTGTAAATATATAGTGAGGGGTAAAAAGGCAGAGAAAAAAAGAGAGAGAAATATTAAAATATTTATTCTAAAAGACGTGGAGAACAATTTTTGAATCTGGAGATATACACACTACTTAAATTTTTACCAATATTGGCAAATCTTGTATTTTTTATTTGTATTAGAATCGAAAAAATATCTATTTTTTAGTAACACTAAAATACTGATTCAAAATTACAAATTATTTTCATAAATTTTTGCGCTTCGTCAACAATTACATATTCATTGGGACATAGACAGTAAGTTTGAGTAAGTAAAAATAAAGTAATGAACTGTAAGACATTAATTTTCATTAGCTGTGTATATTCTAGACTAAAATAAAAAAAAATTAATATATGTTACATGTATCAGAATCAATAACATTACTTAATTAACGAAATACAAAGAAATTTATTACTGTCTTAAACGAGCAAACACTCTCTTTTACCATCTTAGCAAAATTTTTTCTTTTTACATGTGTCACCAGATAACTTTTACAGCACGTATATGGTACTAATTTAGAAATTTTTATTCATATTCGTCATATTTATTTTTCATAAACATTATCTAATAATGAAAATTATAATTTCCCTTTGCTTCCCAAAGTAATTATATATTAGGAACATGATATTTTTTATAATCGAATGAGACTTAGGATTTCTTTACTATCACCATTATTACTCATTATACAAAACTCAAGTTAAATATATATAATTAATTTTGATTTTAAATTGTTTTAAAATACTTTTAGTTTAAATGCTCTTCAAGGACAAAATGTGTTTACTTGAATATATTACTAAAATTAAAATTATTAAGAAATGTTGTCTGTTAGTTGTGAATAAAATGTCTAGATCAAAAATTGTTTTGAAATATCCTTTGTTTGAATGTTATTTAAACAACAAAATGTGTTTCCTTTAATATATTATTAAAAATAAAAAAAATACCTACAAAGGTCCTTCTATCTATTCTATTAGTTATGAAAAAATCCTACCCGGCGGGAAGTCCGTGTGAGAGGCGGAGATACTTACCAGTATTATACTGAGGATATAGATTACGTGATGAATGTATGCATTTGTTTGTAAAATTATTCGCTTTCATATAATATATTTTACTAAAATATATGGCTCTCTTTCTCTCTACGTCATATCTTTCTCATGTAACGAAATGTGCCTAAACGTCACGCGATCTTAAATTTTTGGTCTCAATTCTCGTCTACTTATCGTTTATCGAATGTCTGCCTAAGAAGATTCACTTCAAAAATTGTTATGTGTAAAAATAGTTCCTCAGTATTGTAAAAGAGAAAAATCTTCATATATAGAAAAATAAAATCTTACCTTTATCTTCAAAAATGTTTCGGACTGAAAAAATATGTTATTTCCAAATATTTTACACCATAGAGCAACAGGGAAAAGAAAATATCATTTCATCCAAAAAATCGAAGGTGAAATTTTGATTGAAACCGATTCTAAAACAAATATGCAAAAAGTCAAAGTAAAAGATACATTCATTTGTGCATGCTCAACGCGGACCCAAGTGCCTTGTGTGTACGTGCATGCACCCGCATACATTTGTAAACTTACGTGCACATGTGCATGCGGACATGTGTGCGTGCGACCGTGCCTCGTATTACAATTGGACGCAAATATGTGTGCTTCATTTACTTGCATGCGTATGTTCGTGCTTGCATATGTACATGCTCGAGGATACACATAAGCGTCGCATGCATGCAAGCATGTGATATTTTAGTGAAAAATAACCGGTCTTAAAACATACGAATTTTCCCGATATTTTTACCCGGTTAAAAGTACACATAATGTGCTTAAAATATTTGCCGAAAATATAGAAGTTGCTCGTTCAGTAGAATAATTTAGTATTAACATGATAATAAAATCAAGTTTAAAGCGATAGACAGACGAAGCGCGGAATTAAAAAATTGAAAAATTTGGAAATTTTGGTAATTTTCTAAACATTATCAAAGTAAAGAAGAGCAGTAAATAGTACTACCACTTAAAATAATGTAAACGTCTGAAGATTGCCAAAATCTTGCTAATAAAATATGTTCCATAATGATGTTAAATAATTATTCAATTTAAGTAATAGCGACCTCCTCTGACAGCAATGAAATAGTTAATGACGATCGGATAGTGAGACATGCGAACAATGCATCACGAAGAAAAGCAGTTTTATAAAAAAAAAAAAGAGTGTGCTTTAGACCACACGACTGAAGTGAAACTTTAAATTAAAAAAATATGAACTTTAAAATGAATTTACTATTTTATTCACTTTAAACGTAGAAAATTTAATGTATTGAACAAAATAATAATTTATAAAATTGTTCAAGAATGAAATGAAATTACAAAATAATAAAAAAAAAACCGTTCGCGTAACGCTAGCAAACTCGCATATATATATATATATATATATATATATATATATATATATATATATATATATATATATGTATGTATATATACATATTTATATATATGTATATATATATATATATATATATATATATATATATATATATATATATATATATATATATATATATATTTCATGCACTGGCTATGAGAGGAAGAGAGAAAGAAAATGTGTGCTCGCACCTCTCTCTCTTGTCCCTACAGTAATATACGAAACGTAACTCTTCGTTCGCTTTCACCAGTTTAATCCCCAAGTCAAGCGTGAGTAAAGAAGTTTTATTTCAATAAAATAATTCAGGACACCAAACACGAATGAATGGTCAATAACAGGTTATTATTCATACATGTATATATTAAAAAGAAATATATTATAAGTAGAATCCAGATCGTAAAACGTATTTTTTCCAAAACATGGAATCGAAAAACGAAATTATTTACGTAACTATTAAGAATATAAAAATTAATTAACAAAATATCACATTAATTAATTCAAAATTAACATTTCAAAAATATTTTAGATAATTGATAACTACTTACTTCATTTTTTCCTTAACATTTTATTTTCATAATTTAGCTCATAACATGATTAATGTCAATGCAATTATAATGTGTTAATATAATACCCATATCTACAGATAAAAATATTGCTATAAATAAAAATGACATATAGATTCGTGATTGTAATAATAGCTAAATATTTAACAACCAAAAACCAGCCCAGGCTTTCATGTCTAGTATACTTTCCACGCATTTTACTTCTCGATTATTTGAAAAATGATACTCCAAATAACTAACAAAAAGCTTTCATTTTAATATAAGTTCAGACTTATGAAATACGAATAAGCTTCACGAAAAATAAAATCTATCATGTTAACCATATTGGCTTATACGACAACCTTAAAATTGAAGTACTAAAATTTTGCATTACACGAATCGGTGATACTTCGAGCAAGCTATCATCCTAATCTTTGCAAAATGATGAAGGAAAAGTGCCACACTCACAAAAAAATTCAAATGGAATTTCGTTTACTTTAGATTTTGTCAGTTTATTTTTTGTTATTGATTCTAAGTCCATAGATAATATGTTTCCAATACTTACATTTGAGATTTTATAAATTTCTTCAGGAATGTCAAATTATTTACATTTTTAATTCAATCTAATACAATTGAAAGTAGCTTATAAAAATATAACGGAAGACACAAAACGTTTTTACGTATTGACTTTTTTAAAAATGAAAAATTTGTACTCCTACTTGTATGTATTGGACTTAATACATGTGAACTAAATTTAAAAATTACACTATTTGGCCCACATAATTTTTACAAAAACATGTTTTCTGAAATATAAAGTTCTACATCTGAAAGAAAAATTACACCGTACGCAGAGGTGAAACAAATACATGCAATCTTTCAGCAAATTAAGTACGTCAATGATGATAACGAAAAGGCTGTTTGTTGAAGCCTTTTCGCAAAAATCCTACTTGTGAGATATTTGAATAAATCTAGTTTCAAGCTTTGGTCTATCGTAATCGCGTATCGTTTTTGGCATGTTTAATAATGCCCTCAAAGTTTTAGAAAGTCAATAGTAGTTTAAGTTTATCGATTACTTTTCTCCTTCTACTTAAAAGCTTGTTCAAATGAGACTATATTTTCTTTATGATCACATAAAGTTTAAAGTTTAAACTAAAATATAATATTTTTTAAAAGCTTTGGCAAAAGTGGCTATTCCAAACTTTTGAATATATTTAGAGTTAATTTTGTAGAAATTGAATGATGAATTGAATGATGAATTTCTTTCTTCTTTTAAAACAGATTATATTTTAGTTTAAACTTTAAACTTCACATGATCATTAAGAAAATATAGTCTCATTTGAACAAGCTTTAAAAGTGTAAGGAGGAAAGTAATCGATAAACTTAAACTACTATTGACATTCTAAAACTTTGAGGGTATTATTAAACATGCCAGCAATGGTACGCGATTACGATAGACCAAAGTTTCAAACTAGCTTTATTAAAATATCTCACAAGTAAGCTTTTTGTAGAAAGATTGCCAATAGCCCACCTGAAGATGTCGTAATACAACGAAACCTAGGTCGTGGTAAAGAACTTAAAGAAAGAAAAATACTACATCACGTAGTTTCATTTAATTGTGTATTCAAAACTAATTACTGTAACCTTTACATATAATATATTAAATTGAAAATAAGTAAACCCTTCAACTCACTTAATAAAGTCATTTAATTTTTAATGATAGCTAATGATATCAATTTTTAATTATGAAAATTAGCAAATCAAAAGTGTTTTACTATTTCATAGAAGAATGTACCTTCGCTCATCGTTGTGTATATAGTACATATTGCTCTACTCTCCTTTTGTCCTAGAAGGAATTTATGAAGCAAAAGTACTTTAAGTTCTATTCGTGAAATTTCCAAATATTTTTATTCTTTACTCACTGAAACTTAGTTGTTAACTAAACAGAGGATCGAATACCTGGCTCTTTGTACATTCTATCTAGATGGTCTGAAAGTTTATTATTTGCTGAGTTACATTGATGGATCGAGTCAAATTCTTGCTAATAGAATACTTTCCGTGATGATGTAAGGAATTACAAAATAATTGATGAAAATAATTTAATGAAGACATTATTATGAATATAAGAAACAAAACACAAAATATAAAACTATAATTTAACAACTTATCTTTGGAAGAAGCTTCTTCATTTTTTTTTAATAATAAAAATTAAAACTTTTGTCATTACAAAAAAAACAATTAACAAATATTACTTCTCATTTATTAATTGTATAAATCTGTAGTCTTCAGGTTAGTTGAAATCTATGGAATTCAACCAACGTGGTACGTTCAACATGCGTTTTATTCTAATCCTCTAATACTTGATTTTATTGTCGTACTTTCTCTTCCCTTAGATATTTAAGCTTAGCGAGTGACGAATAATCTGATCCATTAATTTTTTGTAGCTGCTTGCAGCAGTTTATTGTTTATATTAGGAACACTATTTTTTTTTCAAAACAATTATAAAAATATATATATTCGGCCATATTATCATATATGAACTGTTTAAAAAGTTACAATAATTATTATTACTCGATCAATTATTCTAAATTGTCATGTTCTTAAATTGACACTGAATTGCCAATAATGCGACTTTGGTCTATTTTTGCTTACAAAGTCGCGTAAATGCCGATTTATGAATAACCTAAAATTTTTCTCTCTCAGTTCATATTTACATTTTACTGTGGTAAGATTTTTTCGAATAAATCCAACTATCAAATATTTACGGTTAAAAACCGAAGAAAACAAGATATGGTCCTAAAATATGTACGATTTCCATTTCAGTATCACAAAGTTGAAATTACGAACAGTGAACATTAAGGGTTAATGGTTTAAACTCTCAGTTAATTCAGATTTATAAAATAAATTCATAAATTTATTTATTTTATAATAAAAATATATGTTTTCGATCTACTAGCTGCGCGTTATAAAATATTACATATTAACATTATTTTGTATCTTTGCCGCTTTATATGAAAATTATTTTCATAAAATTATATAAATTTACGTCTCGTGATATTTTATTTTATAAAGCTGACGGCATATATTGGGCGGGTGAGGGTATCAAATTGCTGTTTAGAAACAATAGCTTAAGTATAAATATCATAATAATAGAAATAATAGAAGTAAAATCAATAGCTTAAGTAAAAATATTTATTTCACATTATAAAAATTTATGAATAATTTTATAATGTGAAATAAATATTTTTACTTAAGCTATTGATTTTATTCTATACGTTGTAAATACGGGTGGGTACTTCTTAAACTAAGAAATAAGAAAAGAAAACCAAAAATGAGACGATTTGGCTCCATAATAGATAAATATAATAAATTTATACCGGGTTACCTAGGACGTACACCAGGTGAATGTGGGGTCGGTTTCATATTAAACAAATCCCTTAAACATGATATGGAGTAGATGAAAACTTTTAACAAGCTGGGAAGTTGACACCAACAGAACAACCGGCTCGCTCCGGATCAAAATAGCACAAGATAGGGATTATGTATATCTATGAAGAAGGCCTTCACCTATACCGGGTTTCTTGCAGATAAATCCAAACACATATCTATATATATACTAAATAAAATTGGTCGTGTGTGTGCGTATACTCCATTCTGCAGCCAAAACTACATATCGCATATGAATGGCATTTGAGTGTGGTGGTAGACTTAACCCTCCCATCGTTTACCGTGGTTACGTAATGGGAGGGTTGAGGCTACCACCACATTGGTTGCGAGTCGATAACTATAAGGGTGTGGAAGATATGTGCGTCGAAAGTAATCGACCTGAAAAATGTGTGACTTCCAATATGAAAGTTCAAAATATTTCTAGCAAGTTCTAAAAATTTGAAGAAATTTCTACAATGTTCTGGAATGTCGTCGAATTTTCACACATATTCATTGCCCACATCCTTCACTCTAACGCTTTCACTTTTATTATAAAGTAGTTGTAATTTACATAATATGCTATTTACATAATATGTATATAATAATATTTATGTTTAATGATCGTGCTTGGTTTCATGAATGCAATAAATATATATTCACACGAAAAGAAAACAACATTAAAATGAAACTTAAAACGCCCGTATGGCATATCTTTAAATCTGTAGGTAATACTGGTTGCATGCTAACCAAATATAAAACTCAGGAACAAAAGACAAACGTGACTACCTATTACTATTGATGCCAAAAAATTTGATCACCCGTTAGAGAGCTCAGCGAAATCGAGGTGCAGACCAGGGGCGATGGGCCAACCCGAAGCAGATTTGCAAGTTGTTCAAGTAAGACTTGGCACTGATTTAAAAAAAACTCCCCACCATTATAGCCTTGAAAGATTTCGGTGTCAAGCGTTATTACAATACTGTTCTTTCCAAAGATTAAGGAAAATTTTATGCTTAAAGTTTTTTTTTTAAACTTGGTTTACATTTAACTATCAGTAAGTCGTAAGACAAAGTCGATATGTTAATAGGTACCGACTATATTATCGTCTGATGCAAATGTTTTTTTTTAATTTCTATTTGTTTATTTAAGAATAGAGTAATTATAAAATGCCATTTTCATCGATCTCCATATTCCACCCTTACGACTCAATGTTATTCTCAGTTGAAAATTCTATTTTGGTAAAGTTATTTCATTTCCTGTGATGTTTTGTTTTCTTACTTACTTTTATGTGTTTGCATAATACACAAATTTGATTTGGGAAGTGCTTAGTATGATTGTGTAAATCTAAAATAAGTACGCTTATAAAATACAAAAGTAATATATACAGGTGTACATGACAATTATTAACTTAATGTATAAATAAATAAATCTTTCAATTTCTATATGGCAAATCGACGTTTTGAATTTATGAAATTTATTAGAAAATTAAATTCTATTTGTAGTTTTATGTTGCCCATTTTACCCATTCGCAGTAGTCGCGCGAATGACTACAGTCCTCCACGTCTTGAATTTCGATGTTTTTATTTTATTCTTTATGTTGGCAAGTAGAATTGTCTAAATTATTAAACTGACACATTGACGTGACACAATATGCATTGTGCATATTGTGTTACAACAACAGTGGCCTTGTGCTCGAATCATACGGTTAAATCAGTTAGTCACGTTTGTTGACGGAAATCTAGTCTCTCGCGGGACCGACTATGTAATATTTTTGGAATAATTATTATTCTTCAATTTTCAGGTAATATTAGTGAATTATACGTGTATTTTTTACTATTATCCATTGTAAAGTCTATGTCATGATTATATCTGGACTTTATCCATACAAACATTTTTATGGGGAAGTTTATGTCGCCGGTCTTTATGTTATTATTTTGTTTTCGCGAATATCATAGTAATTAAACATATTTCCTTAGAAAAACAGTTCTAGATAATGAGCAAATAAAAATATAATATTTACCAGTAATTTCAAAGTAACTTTTTAGAATATATTATGAACAACTTCTCTGTAGTAGTTAGTACACCCCAAAGTGGAATACGTAGCCCAATAACACAACAACGCGTATATAATGGCAGATACATCACATATTTACTTATCCTTAACAGTGGAAATACTTGAGAATCTCTATATTTTATGATCTGATTTGAACAAGAACTTCATTTTAGTAATTAGTTAATCTTTAAGCAAATCAAATTATATCTGAAACCAAATGAGTAACTTAAAATTTAAAATTGTTAATTTTTCAAAATTGTATTTAAAATTATCCTAAGTTTCGTTATTTTATAATTAGAGATTTCTATTGATTTAACAAAAAAATTTAAATTTATTGACAAAATTTTTTTTTCAACGGTAATACCTCAAACTAAATGATGACTAATACCTTTCGCGTCACCACTAACATTCTGTTACTGAGCGCGGCATCTGTAGGATTAAGAAAGGTAACATGCGTTACAATTACATCAATTAGCTTTATTAAGAGTGAAATATTAAATCTAATATACTTAGCCTAAGTCAAACTCTAAAGATTATCAAAACCAAATAAATACATGGAAATTATTGCAATATAAATTATATTGAAATAATCATATTCCTTATTTCAGTTAACCATTAGTTTCAAGAGATACTAAAACTCTGGGTCATGCGCGTTCTGATACGCATTTGACCAGTTTTATTAATATCAATATTACACAGCCAACAGTGTATCAAATCATTTGAAAAATTAATATGAAATCATCTATTAGCTGAAAATGATGCATTTTCATCCTTTACAGTCTCTTTCTTAGATTTATTTG
Source organism: Druceiella hillmani (assembly GCA_039881145.1). Taxonomy (NCBI): domain Eukaryota; kingdom Metazoa; phylum Arthropoda; class Insecta; order Lepidoptera; family Hepialidae; genus Druceiella; species Druceiella hillmani. The sequence continues at coordinate 15,525,734 of JAYKKI010000038.1, read as the reverse complement.
ATTTAGTGGAAAGTTATTTTTCAAGATACAGGGAACATTTCTTGTAAATGGTGTATTTACAAGTTGGTTTTGATACTTTCTTCAATCCTAATTTTACCCGTCGATCACATTGTATTCGAATTGAGCTTATAAGAAGTCACTTTATTGTTTTTTAAAACAATAGCCAGTTATACCATATATCAGTAGTTAACAAAAAAGTTCTCATTAAAATAAATGCTGCTCTTACTAAGAATTAAACGAATATTATTACGATCGACGTTAAGGTTCGTTGAAAGAATTAATATTGTAATAATAAGTTAAATAAAAATATTTTTGAATGAAAACAAATAATTAATACCTTTTTTTAAAATTTGCTTCCAATTTTTTGTCTCCATGATAACTACAACAAATTAGAAAAAAATATAAATTTGACACATAAATAACTCTGAAAATAATAACATGTAACATTTTTTTAAGCTAATGCTACCTCAAAGGTCCACTTTATTAAATGTACAGCAATGTAATCTGGCTCAAGTTATAAAGTAATAACTTTATTGCGCTCAAAGCGTTGCGCCACTTGGTTCTAAAGCTATGTTAATTTAAACAACATTGAAAATACGCATATTATTTTAATAACTATTTTCTAAACCAGTTTCATGTATACATTTCAAAAAAGAATCTAAATTTTCATATTTCTCGTCCAGCGCACCTCTAAATATTCATGTAATACATATTAACGACTAACTGTAAAACAAAATCATACGCATTTTCATCAAATTCATTATCATCATATCCTACTTTATTCTGAAGAAACATTTATGAAACAATAAATACATAAAGCTACCCATATTAAAACGTGTTTCTGCACATAATACGTTTTTAATAATAACAAGGTTTTTTAAATAATTTTTGCAAACATTTTGCAAAGTTTTCTCGCCAACAAAGTCCGGTATATTCGTTTATAACTCAATCGCTATCACCTTTTAAATATATTTTTGTATTAGTTTCGTTTGCTTTTCAACTATGATAATGAATTTGCTATGAAAATAATGAATCTCCATATAGATTTGACCAACCATAAATCTGTTACAAATTACAAGAACTATACGCCTATTTCAAAATAATGTGCTTTAAGTTCTATATATCAGAATCAATAAACTCAAAAGCCTCGTTTAATCGACTTACTAATAATTGCTTTGCTCCTGAAACGAGATCAATATATGAATCGAGTTTCTCTTATTACGCATCTTGAAACAAACTTTACAAAAGTGAACTTCAGTATTTTGTAAGATGAAAATCTTGAAAAACAATCGTAAGTTACGTAATTTGTTTGTTGGTCTTCACATAATTTTTACGCGAAATGACCTTCAATATTTTTCTCAGGCGTCTGAAAAGGTCAGAGTATGAGATAAAATATAATGAGTTATCTATCTTACAGAGGTATAACGGATTATCTATCTTACAGAGTCTAATAAATCATTTTAAATATCGAAAATCCCGTAGAACTTTCATCTGTGACGTTTGTACATTGTGTTATATTTTTTAAGTACTTATAATATTATCATATTCCAAAATTTTTTACTTTAAACTAGATGTCATAAGATATTTAAATTTTTTTGAATATTTAAATCAAAGTGTTTCAGTTTTGTATGAAGATTAAATCATTAATAAATATTGTTTACACTTATTGAGACATATGGAACACCATTATGTTAAGCTGGACCAAAAACTTTTGCCCGACACCAAAATAAGAGACATTAATGTCACACTTAATGAAAATGCATTAATTACTTCGTAGTTAATAAATAATATAATCATTTTAAAAATAAGGTATTAATGTAATGTATACTCTTTCTAAAATAACATGAATATTTATGGAAAAACTCACGAACGTTTTAAGGAAACCTCTGATGATAAATTAAAAATATTTTCGATATAAATTAAATGAATCAAAATAAACGATTTCAAACTAAAAACAAAAAATAAATTACATGCTTTTAAGTCAAACACACAGCACTGCTATTTCAAGTCTACTGTGTTTATAGGTACTCCTTCAAAAAACAAATTACAAAACTGCCTTCAAATAATTACCTGTAGCAGAATATTGAGTACAGCTCAAGCGACCACAAATAATAAATAATAAATGAAACGCCATGTGATAAAAAATAAAGAAAATATAAAATAAATCTCGAAATAAATTGAATTTGAGTCTATTTTCCAAATTGTGACGTAATATCACTATTTAATATTTTGCACGTTAGAATCAGAAAATGATATACCATTGATATATGTACATGTTTACCTTATATATTAAAGCATACATCATATTACCGTTTGTAAACGTGAAAACCAGCCCGTTGACATCTTTCCAAAAATATGCTACATGGAAACTTTTCGATAACATTCCTAGAAAACTAATTTCTTGTCATTTTTCCATTTCCTTTCACGCCGATAAGCAGCTCAGATAATGTAATATATTTCATATTGCTACAAATAATTCTATCACTTACAAGATGTTTTACGATAATGTATAAACAGGAAATCGAAAAAGGCTTTCGTAGGTCCATTCGCAACAAAGTCTGTACTTGTTTTACATTTACTGTCTTACCTCTTTCTTATGTGTAAACAAGTTCCCAAAAAGAAAGTTCATTCTCTCCAGCCGTATCTATGTGTAACTAGCACGGGTATCGGAATACTTTTGTAAATATTAGTTATGCTGTTAATTAGGTATTTTGAATTAACATAACAAGCGAGTTTATTGTCTAACACGGAATGTGTCCCTTCAAGAGTTACGTTTTTACATAATATTTTATACATCAGGTTATTGCATTAAATTTAAAAAAATTATGCAAGCATAATTAGGTTCGTCCGGGATTTGAACCCGATGCCTCTCACAGCCAAAGCGAAAATCATACCCCTATTTCAAGGAGCAACTGTAATAGTTCCGGAATTTTTTTTTCGAAACGTAAGCGTATTTTTTAAAAGGAAAATATTTGTTAAGGTAATATTTTTGGTAAATTTATCAATAGATGGCGTGTAATATACATTATATCCGCTTACTACTGTACGTCGTAAAGATTGGAAAATGAAATAATATGAACAGAAATAAATGTTATAACTTTCATAATATTCAATCAGCTCGAAGGGTTTTAATACATCTTTAGTGATACGTTCGTACTAACCTATTACTTTCATATTTACTTATGTATATTTTTTGAACGAAAATATTATTACTTAACGTTTCTGAAGCTCTCTTTTTTATTTACGGGTGTGCCAAAAATTGTAAATATTAAACCATATCGCTTTCAATGGTTGAATATAATCGAGTTTATTTTAGCTTTACTATCTTGTAGCACCACTATAAAACGCAGAAATGTAAACTAAAACAAATGTTTAAATCTCCATTACATTAAGTAGATTTAAACATTTGTTTTTATTTATAAAAATTTGAACAACGAAGGAAATATTAATCTAGTTTTGATTACTGACATGTATATAGAGGTTACCGCATAAAACAAACCTTCTTAAAATTTACATAGCCACTGTAGTTTTTTAATTCTAAGGCTAAGAAATACTATAATGGCTACGTATTAGTACAGATGTACTTAATTTAAACACATCGTTGTATATAAAAATGCTACTGACCGCATGTTTATTTAAAAAAAACCGTACTTTTTTAATTGAAAAACATCTTGTGTAGAAAAGTAAGCTGAGCTAAAATTAAAAAGATAATAGCCGGAATTAAGCCGCATCCAAAGCATAAAATCTTGTTTCCATAAATTATATCAAAAATTTGCATTAAAGTGAATCATTTATTATTTCAGCTACATTGGGGATGGCATATAAACTATTCTAGTCCCTTAATATTGCAATGATTTTTATTCTAAGAGTAAAAGTAAAAAAAAATAATGAGACATAGATGACAAAATTATCACTCACAGAAAAATTTTATGAAAATAAAATTAGTTTTTGAAACACCAGTTTTAAATTATTTTTTTAAAATTGGACCTTAGAACATGAAAGTAACGTTATTCATTTCCTTAGGCGCACTAAGATCATATAATTATTTTTGGAACGAAGTTTTTTTACGGGGCTTGTGCTCTCTATCGTAAGCCAGCATTGTGCTCTCTATCGTAAGCCAATCATCTGCCATACCGTTTCCAATTCGGTATGTATTTATTTGCGTTATAAATTATTGCTATATCATTTACTAAATATTAAAAATTTATAAGTTACAAAATATTTTGCGACCAATTCATTTATTTTCATTATTACTTTATTATTTAATAAGTACATAAAATTAATAACTTACTATAAATTGTCAGCATATTCGTTTATTTTTATTAATTAATTAAACTTTATTTAGATTGTTTCAGTAAATTTAATATTTCATTAGATTTATTTAACTTTTTCAAATATTTAAATTAAACATAAAATAATTAAAGTAAAAGTAAATAAGTTTTAATTTTTAATATAACTAAATTTAATTCTAGAAATAATTTTAAACTTGATTAAATTATTAAACAATTTAGAATAACTAACCTTAGACTAAAATTATAAATAAATTTGGGTAATTTAATAAATAAATTTTAAAATATTAAAATGAGAAAATATTAAATTTTCAGAACAATAAAATTTAATGTTAAAATTAATCTTAAATTTAATTAATTTTTTAAATAATTAAAAAAAATATTATAATTTTAAAATGCCTAAATTTTAATCTCTAATTGAATTAAATTTAAAATTAATTTTAACATGAAATGTTCTTATTCTGAAACCTATTTTTTTTTATTTCATCAATCTAAATAAAGTTTAATTAACGATTAAAATAAATGAATATGCGGGCAATTTATTGTAATTTATTAATTTTAAATATTTAGGTTTCGTTTTTTTTCTTATTTACAATTTTTTTTAAATGTAATTTGTAATTGACTATTTTATTTTAATTTTTTTAATAAATGACTATTTTTCCTAAAATATTAAATGAGATTTAGTGATTTAAATTATTACATTACATTTTTGCTTTGAAAAAATAATGAAAAATAACATAAAATATACAAACTAGAGAGAAAGAGAGAGAGTTGAATAAAAGAGGGCTTGTTTTTTTTGGCTTGATAAAAATACACTAATATAATCAATAGAAATCTATATAATAAATCACGTTTCGAGTGGAAAAATTATGTAAGGAAGTTCGTTCCAGGTGAGGGTCGCCCGAACGCACAGTTTTTTTTTATTTTTACCAACATCTTATTACTGCCATTGAAAACAGATTAAAGCTGTGATTTCGATATAATTTTACATAACAATAAGAGCATATTTACTAATAAATTCTTGCCAAATTGTTGAGCTGCGTAGAATTACACTCCATTTTATATGAGTATATGTATGTAAGCCTAGATAACGTCGGCATGAAAAAGACTGAGTGTTTTTTTTCATCTTCAATTTCATATTATTAAGCTATGCTCTTAAGCAACACGGAATTTTGTATAAGGGCATAGCTTAATAATATTACAAATATTATTATCTTCCATGATAAATATGATTATCTTCCAATTTTATTCTAACTTCTCATAAATACAAAATATTACATTTCCAATATCCGAATTCGTACTAATATCTACACTATTTTACTACAAAACGTATTAAAACCATTAAGCACATCTTTTATTGAAAGTATGTACAGTTAACGAGGGGATACCCAGATAACGTCGGCATAAAAAAGACAGATTTTGTTTTCATCTTCAACTTTGAATTATAATTTTATGACAAAACGTCAAATTAAATTATTTTGTGAATGTTAAAGTAAACTATTCGGTAATAGTCATCTAAACTATTCGGTAATAGTTAAAGTAAACTATTCGGTAATAGTCATCACATAATTTTATTTGTATACATCATTCAGAAAGAACAATGAATGAGTACGATGTTTATGATATATTTGATATACTATGATATATTTGATATGATATATTTTGTCCACTGGCAGATTTCAATGTTTGAAAAATTGTAAAAAAAAACTACACCTCTAATACAAAGTAGGTTTATTTTAACTTTATAACAACAAATGCGGATTTCATTTTTTAAAAACCACGTTTTCGATATCACGATTCGATATGTTTTTTTCTGGAAATAACTGCCGCACTGCATTCATAGACATATTAGCAGTGTGAGCTGTGACCCCGTCCTGCTGGAACCATGTGTTTTAATTGAAGGATGGACTATTCTGTAGTTCTACTCTGAAAAAGTCATTTAACATCTGAGCATATCTCTCCGAATTCACAGTTACAGTTTGACCACGTTGATTTATAAAAGAAATAAGGCCCTATGATTGCAGATGCAGACATGGCACACCAGACTGTTACTTTAGGCTTATGTAAAGGCTCTTGATGCATTTGTCTTGGGTTGTGGACATCCCAGTAACGAAAGTTCTGCTTATTCACATATCCTCCAATGTGAAAGTGAGCTTCGTCACTAAAGAACATGTTGCCCATCCGGGTAGCAGTATGAAATCTCAACAACATCACCTCCGGGTAAGTTGTTCCTAATTCAAAGTCAGAATCGTGTAAATCTTGAACAATTTGAATTTTATATGGATGGAACTTGAGCTTTTTTTGCATTATTACCTGTAAAGTTGATTTCGGAATTCCCAATATCGATGAACGAGTACGCAGTGGTAAACGGGGATTTTCAACGACAGAAACCATGCTCGACATTTTCATCCGTGGCTACCAATGGTGTAGGTCCTGGCCTGGGCCTATTTAATGTTGATCCTGTAGCTCTGAACCTTGCTACCCATGACTGAATGAAGTTGATCGATGGTCCATCACGTAATCCACGAATACTGTAACGATTATTAAATCGACGGCGTGCTATAGACAGCAAAAATCCACTCGAAATGTACGCCTCGACGGCAAAAGCACGGTGCTCTCCACTCCACTGTTCCATGGCTACTAAGAAATCCGCACCGCTTGCGCTTCTAACGACGCCCCTCGCGCCACTCTTATGTGTTGCGTTCAGAAACTATGTTTGTTCAAACTTTGAAATCTGCCACTGGACATCCTGTGTATGACTACCAACAACATGATACCATCGAGAGACGATTACCAAAGCGATATATAAAGGATGCCGTAATCCTATTTGAATTTTGGTCCGAAGAAGAGCTTAAACGACGATATAGATTTTTTAAGGATAGCTTATTATCGTTTATTCTTCCAAAAATTGAGATACCTTTAGCGCTGTACTCAAATCGATGATTACCTGTTAGTCCAGCCATTTAACTTTTAATATGCTTACGCTTCTATGCATCAGCCTCATTTCAGGTTTGTATCTTTATAATATACATATTATTAAATGATATTAACTTGTGAACTGTACATTGCTTCTAAAAATTAAATTGTACCCCGATCATGTTATATACTTCAGATGGTTTGTGGAGGTCTTCCTCAAATATCACAAGGCACTTTTTGCAATATTATTACAAAGGTATCAGATTTACTATCGACATTGACTCTAGATTTAGTTAAATTCCCCGAAAACAATATTGAAAACCAAATATTATTTCAAGAAACGGACAAAACACAACAATCTAATAAATTTCCTAGTGTGATTGGAGCTGTAGATTGTACTCATGTACGTTTTGTATCTATACGTGCGTAGTGAAGCTTTCTAAAATAGAAAATCATATTTTTCATTTAATTTTCAAGTGTGTATGGTTGGGGTTACTAATTTTACCTTTTTAATTATATATCTACAATGAACTATTCTCTTTAATAATTTAAATCACTCAAACACAATTATTTATTTAACATGCAATATTTATTATTTTTTCTAAACAGTAGCAGGCCCGCGTGGAAAATTTCTTGATATAATTGCAAGATATGCAGGTAGCATTCATATTAGCCGCATATTCCAAATGTCACCACTCTTTATTAAAGTAAGAGATCAGATATTAGGTGGCATTTTGTTAGGAGATAATTAATACCCATGCCTTCCATTTCTTTTAATACCGTTAGTAAATCCTAAAACACGCAGTGAGCAGAACTATTATAATACTCATATGAAAACAAGGAATATAGTGGAAAGAATGTTTGGCGTTTGGAAGAAGCGATTCCCATGTTTAAGCCGTGGTATGGGTAATCAGCTGACTACCCATGTTAATGTCATTGTTAGCTGTACTGTTTTACAAATGATAGCTATTTTATTTAATAATCAGTTTTCCGATGAGAAGGAGGAGGTATTGGAATAATTTGTCAATGTTCCGATTCCCTTGGAAACAGATTTAGGATTTGCGAGGCGACAGGCTTTGATTAATTCCTATTTTGCAATGAATTAAGGCTTTTGCTAAATAATCTATAAATTTCACACAAGAATATATATATATATATATATATATATATAAAATATATAATAAATATATATATATATATATATATAATAAATAAATATATATATATATACATATATATATATATATATATTATGTTACTTTTAAATACTGTTAAACATTAACTATTACGAATACTATTTTGGTTTGTTCAAAGAATTTTTTCAGTTTTTACACTTACTTCATCTGTGTACTTACTCTGTTTACTGTTACACTTGCTTCATTCGTTTTCAATCAAGACTTTATAAAGGTAAATATTATTAGTATAATTTTATCTGATCCGATATCATTTTTTCTTTTGCTATTTGTACTAATTTTTAATAATATTTATACCTTTACAAATAACTTTTACTTATTAAATATATTACTAAAGTACGTTGTCTTTTTCTTATTTATGTTAATTCTATATAAACTGGAATAACATCAACAATAAGTGACATGTATATACATTGAAAATGTTTCAAAACTCTATTGTGACATTTTTGCTTTGTAATAATCTCATCTCTCTAACATTAATAAACATACAATTTATTTCCAATTTTCAAATCACTTAGCACAAATAATTGATAACTTTTATTTTTAGTATCCAGTTGTATAGATTTGAATATTATCAATATACTAGCTGTTGCCCGCGACTTCGCCCGCGTTTCCGTCGTTTTTCGTAAAAAAAAGTAGCCTATGTCCTTCCTCACGGTTCAGTGGTTTTGATGTAACAGAAAGATTAACTTTCGTATTTTAGTAGGGAAATATAATATGTTAATCTACAATACTGTTGAAAAATATCGCAATACGGAACCGCACAATATTATTGTTAATAGCTGTGCCCGCGACCCCGTCAGCGTGTAACTCCTTGTGTGTTATTAAGTTAATGTATTGGTAATATTGTTTAGATCACGTTCACATGAGGCTTAAGTACCTATAGAACGAAAATACTTCAGGGCAAAGCTTCCGGGTAAACTATGTTGAAAGTTGACATAAAGATTTCTAGAACTGCTAACCCGGGAAAGAGCGACGTACAACTGACCATGCGAGAAACAACTGACACCGAGATCTACTCCAGCAACACGAAAAGTCTGCCCTTGAGCCTTATTAATTGTTATTGCATAACACACCGATACTGGGAATTGCGTTCTTTTAAATTGGAATAGAAAATTATTTGGTATTATGGGAATTCTGAGAATAAAGACGGTTTCTCCTGCACCGCAACCTGTTAAAATTTGAGCCTCGATTATATTTTGTTGCATCTGGGTTACTTTTAGCCGAGTTCCATTGCAAAGTTGTGGTAGTCTTAAATTTTGGAGCAGAATAATCGGAATGCCAATTTTTAAACAAATTTCATGAGAAGGAAGTCCGGGCATATTTAAAGAATTTAAAAATTCTATCGGGTAATTAGTGGCTTCTTGTTCATCGACCATTCTATTTATTGAACTATAAACTTTGCTTTCCCCCTGTATATTCGACAGTATTTTGTTATTAATCTCAAATGCCTGGTCATTGCGAGAAGTTAAAATGGGTCTTTCGCATAGCCAACAATTGTCCCTATTTAATATATTTGTTACGTCACCGTAAACCGACGATATAAGATGTGGTTGGGATTGCACTATACAACATAACTCAGGCATCAGAATAAGTTTTCCTTAGTGTAGTTGTGGATAGGTACCTTCACCAATCTTTAATAATATATCAGAAAATTGACGATCATCCGGGTTATCTCCAGTTCTCACTCGCATGTTTATAGTCAAATGCACCGATTTTATATCACGCCACAAATAAGAGCTTTTTAGGCAAGCCCTAACCTCATCAGCTCGGGTTCCCCGTGGTATTACCGGTAAGGTTTATCGGAAATCACCACAAAATAAAACCGTGATACCGCCCATTGGTCGATCATTTCGTCTTATATCCCTTAAAGTTCTGTCTACCGCTTCTACTCCTTTTCGATGGGCCATCGTGCATTCATCCCATATGATTAAATTACACTCACGTAATACCTTAGCTTTGTCGTTATTTCTTGAAATACTACAGGTTGGACTTTCCGTGCGATCTAAATCAATTGGTATTTTAAACATAGTGTGAGCAGTTTTACCTCCTGATAGCAATGTTGCAGCTATACCTAATGAAGCTACGGCAAGAGCAATTTTACGCTGATTTCGAACATAAGCTAATATTAATTTAATCAAAAAGGTGTTCCCAGTTCTCCCAGGTGCATCTAAAAACCATATTGTTCCCAAATTATTCTGAACACTCTCGCACACGCGATCATAGACTAAACGTTGTTCTGCAGTCATCATTGGGACACCGTTTTCTAATGTTGCCAGCAGTTCCATTGAGTTGTAACCAATCTCTGTGGAATATTCCCTATTGTTAACCTCTCCTACTAAGGTTGGTGTTGGCAAACCATATTCACAGAGTGATTTACTGCCTACTGCTGTTAAGTCTTCCTGAAGAGCTAATAAGCACTGATTTATGGCAAGATCACGAAAATTATCATTAGTTGCGCCTTCATCATTGTGAGATATATTCCGAAGAAAGTCTTCTGCAATTTTTTCTTTATATTTTTCCCATAAATGTACAGTATCTGATGTTGATGATGTACAGTATCTGACAAATTACAAAATGTGAGTAATGTTACAAACAAATGGCGTAACCGTCGTGGATTATCACTAACACAGGATTCTACTAAAGCGTCATCCCAATGCTGATCGTTTTCAAGCAATTGACGCGCTTGGCAAGCTGCCTGATAAGTTAGATAAACAACATCGTCTACTTTTCTCAAATCTATAAATGATATTGGTCCTCGCACTGTATGTAATAATAATCGCAAATAGAAACACTCAGCGTTGTTTGGATGAACGGTATACACTCTACCAAGAACATGTCCTTTGAAAATACCTGACTCGCCATCTACAGGCCTGCCACGGCGTCTACGATTAAAGACACCTCGTTGCTTATCGTAGGTATAATACGATGGAACTTCTTCATACAAAAGAGATTTTGCAAAATCATCAGTTTGGCAAAGTCGAAAGAATGCTAATAAAGTTGTTTGTTTAGGGTTCTCTAATCGTTTTTTAATATTTTCGGCGTTGAAATATATACGTTATACACGTTATATACGTTATAGACCGCCTTCAAGATGAACATCCAGATGAGTCAGAGGTGGAAATCTTTCGTGAGTGTTGAAACTTAAGATCCGCCACACAGCTTCTGAAGAGTAACTTCATCATGTTCATTTCTCAACGCAAATGTAGCTTGGTTACTGCCCTTGTTAATATACTTACAAATTTATTTTATTGACTCTACACTAATACACATTTCAACATTAATGTGAGCTTGCTCGTTCCGTATTCGCCTGTGTTGTCTAGAGCATTCTAGACAACACAGGCGAATACGGAACGACCCACCTATTATCTAAAGTAACCTGTTGTCCAGACACTCGCTTTTCAACAGTAAAACCACCATTGTCTCTTGAACGGTCTTTAGTGCAACGACCGTCTTGCATGCAAGGAGCATTCCCGTTAAATGCGCTACCTGGACCATGTATCATATGAGTTTTAACAATGTCGCATAACACGGGATCTGCAATCGGATCTGGAATTTCAGCACGGATTGAATTGTCTACATCATTAGGTCGAACCTTATCTTTTAACCAAAGCAGGATATGTGCGTGAGGTAAGCCGCGTTTTTGCCACTCAACACTATACATATAATACAACACTTCTCCAAAAATGTTATCTTTGATAAGTAGATCTATCATTGATTTTAATTTTAAATGAAAAACTCTTGCGATAATATCATGGCGGTCATGCGGTGCTTGACCCTCAAGAAGGTCCCGAGTGATTTCATCCCACTTGGGATTGGTAGTTACAGTAATAAATAAGTCGGGACGTCCATATTTTCTTACGTAACAAAAAGCATCTTGGGTACGTTCGTGCATGTAGTGAGGACCACCAGTAAAAGAAGAGGGTAAAATAACTAAACGGCCCATATTCACCGTATCATTATCTTGCTGCATGGCGTCGCGAAGGTGCAAGTATTCTTCAGCGCGCAGCCTTTGATTAGATCGTATATAAACTAATCTTTCGGTTTCAATGTTTGCGTACATGTCAACAATAAACTGATTGAATAAGCCACGAAAACGTTGAAAGTATACAAATCTATTCCTTCTCACTTGCAAGTGGTAACAATAAAATTGAAGGCATGACATCTTTTTATTATAATTAGGTACGCCTGTACGCGGATCAGTTTGGTGTAAAGCGAAATTATAACCATCTTCCCCTCGACAGTATATTAAAGGATATTGCAAACTGTCGTAAGCCCTGTGGGTTTCATAAATACGTTGCAAACGATTGTCTCTGGAACGGATAACGATATCACGCCTATCACATTCCTGGTTGACCAATACTACAGCAACTTCATTCGTGGATGAAGCGTTATAACGACCAGGGTGTTCCTGAGTTGGGATGCCTATCGGCATTTATAACAATTTTATAATTATTATCACCATCTTGAAGAAAAGCTTCTAATGCCGATTTAAAACTGCATACATACGAATTAATCTGATGAAACATGTTCTGAAGTTGTGAAATGAGTTCAGTATTTAAATTCGGGAAATTCGACTGTTCGTTGTAGTCGGATACAAAATACATTTGAAGAAACTTAGGTTGGTCTTCAGGCAAAAGGGATCCTATCAAATGGTAGACCTGACCTTGTATCTTAAAAGTAGGCATGAAAGGACCTTCTGAGATTTGTTTAGCACCAAAGGATGTCATTTGAAATGCATTATTATAAGTGCGAATATTGTCTAAGAACTGTTAAGATTGCACATGTTCCTCTAAAAGTAGTGATTTCAAAGGTTCCGGTGGGTTTTCGAACGAAAGCAAATTTATTTTACCTCCAGAACAACAGAAACCAGCTGACTCCTTACTCCACTTTAAAGCATTACAAAAAGAACATACTACGTTCATATCGCCTATTACAGAAGATGATCTGTAATCAATTGTGAGGTTCTAAGCAAACCTACTTTTATATTTGTCGGACCACACTACCGAATTTGTAGATTGATCTTCTATGTTTACATCTAAGTCATTAAGACTATGTAGAAATCTGTCTGCAGTAAGACGGGCCTCTCGCTGTTCGTCCGTTTCAAGAGACCGAATATTTTCAATTCTTAATCTTTCATTAGACAAACTTATTAATCGTTCTTGCCTCAAAGAATTGTAATATTCGCGTCCCGACTCTAGTCGTTGTTCATGCTCATGTTCATCTTAAAGAGATCGAATAATATTATGGTGCACTCTATCATTTGTCAAACGGTCTTCATATTGAGTAAACGTTTCAGATTCTCGAGATAAAATATGACGTTCGCGATCAGCTGTAAGCCGTAATTCCCTTTTAGTGAAGGTTTCTGACTCACGAGATAGTACATGCCGTTCGCGATCAGCTGTGAGACGTAATTCCCTCTCAGTGTAGGTTTCGGACTCGCGAGATTATGTATGCAGTTCGCGGTCAGCTGTGAGCCGCAATTCTCGTTGTGAAGCAGTTTCAGCTTCTCGGAATAACACATGTTGTTCTCGGTCAATGGTAAGCCTTAGCTCTCGTTGGGAAGAGCTTTGAGACGCCCGTGATGTAGCTCGTCTCGCTCTGTCAGCTGCTAATAGCATCTCTCTCTCGGGAGAGCTTTCATTGGCTCGAGAAGTTGAGGCACTAACTCTCATAGAGTTTAATCGATGTGCTCTTTCCTCTGCCGATTCTTGAGAACGCCTATTTCTCATTCTCTTAGCTTCTCTCGAATTTCGAGGTACAGATAATCGTTTTTTAGGTAGCATTGATGCAGGCAAATGAAAATAAAGCTAAAACGTAAATGAAAATAAAACTAATATAAAAAAGTGAACGTAAATTAGCTAAAACACCTATCGGTATCTAAAAATCTATACGTACCTACTACTACTTCACCTAAAAAGAAATAAAATGTAAACTATTAATAATTTGTAATTTGAACGGATATTTAAAAACTATCAAAATAACTAATACCTATTTTATAAAATAACAACAAAAGGAATCTAAAAATAAATTATCAAAGACTAAAAGTCGCGCTGATAGGCACGGTTTGTTAATATCAATTAAGTATTGTCTGTCAATAAGGTCGAACGCTCTGAACGTCTATTCGCATCAACAGGCAAAAATTGTATGAAGCTCGCGCTCGGACGCCCCGCCTTTTTATACCTTCGGCCGCGGCGACCGATTCTCAAACGCAAAAATAATCCTTATAGCATGATTCAGTATTCACGCGCGATGGCTTATTATTAGCGTATTTCATGTATAACTTTGGTGTTTCTATATCGATTTCTATGATTATTTTTTATGGAATAGTTAATACTGTTAACTTTTTTAATTAGGGATGACTGAGAGTGTTATAAATGTAAGATTAGAAAAATATAATCAGAAAGCTTCGTACTGCTAAGCTGTGTTATTGTGAGTCAACCATAAAAGATAGACATATACTGTCGTGGGATATTTTTTATATAATTTTAAGGAGAACATTTCCGTCATACATGATTTCTGTGTAGCTTTAACCATTAAAGTTGCACACGCGACGGAAGCTTAAAAAAATAGAGTAACTTCTCCCGTTTTCCCAACATTTCCCTTCACTGCTCTGCTCCTATTGATTGTAGCGTGATGACTAATGTGATAACTAGCTCAGGAGTATGAAAAATAATTGTATTAAGTTTCGTTAAAATCCGTCGAGTAGTTTTTGTTTCTATAACGGTTATACAGACAGACAGACAGACATTAATTTTACTGATTGCATTTTTGGCATCAGTGTCCAACCCTAATCACCCCCTGATAGTTATTTTGGAAATATATTTCATGTACAGAATTGACCTCTCTACATATTTATTATAAGTATAGATTACATAGCTCAGCGCATGCAGAGATTCAAAATATTACACTACACAGGGCTTTCGGCATTCTTCCGACATCATTATCAAATATACTGTATTATAAGACCTTTTGTTCTATATCGACGTCAGTTTAAATGTAGTGGGTTATACCGTATTAAATCAATTTAAGTAAAAATAAAAGACATTGCGTCGGAATACATTTTTTTATAAATAGACTAACAATAACTTATGTTATATTATATTTAAATATGCCTTGTTTAAGTGGATCATATATATATATATATATATATATATATATATATATATATATATATATATATATATATATATATATATATATATATATAAATATATATATATATATATATCAACCTACACACATAATTTAAGAAACATCAAGAAAAAGGTGTATAAACCGTTATTAACTATAAAAATAAATTTTTCAATTCAGATACTGCCTAAAATAGAAAAAAAATGAAATGTAGTAAGAAACCAAACAGACAGAAGTAAAATAATATCTTACATACCACTGAATGTTGAATACATTTATAAATTATAATACACGGCATTCTGCTATCAGACGTTTAAGTTTTGAAAATAATTTTAGAATATATCAATTTGGCACTTTTTACGCAACAATAAAATCCAAATAAATAAATGTACACCGCACCTTTAAGCTGAGTAAGCCAACTTGCCTCATAGTTTACATAAATATTTAAAATCTCATATCAAAGCACGTAATTAATACTCCGGTTCATTGGATAAACTTTATTAATTATTCCAGTCGAATTTATCGAGTATTCATTGAGATTATGTGAAATTGATAGGGATGTTGGTTAAAATTGAGAAGAACTTATCAAAATATCCTCGTATTTTCGGTATACATGCCAGTAATGTAAAACAATGCACGTGACCGGGGTGAAATGGGAATTACTGATAATCCCTTTAAACAATGATTGCGAGGCTTTTGCTCTAACATCACAGTTATATCTTGCCATCAGAGAAGTACAATTAAGACAATACTGTTTATAGAACTTTCACATTATATACGTTCATTTAATTTAAAGAACGAAAGATCTCATTCCTACACAGATAATACTGATTTCTATCCTCCATGTATATTACATGGGTGAAGTGCATGGCAATTTAAATTAATATTTCTTACACACTAAAGTTTGGCCATTTGAGAATTTTGGGCTATGGTATTCTTTAAAGACGTCATGGCCCTGGTCTGCTCGCTAATAATGATTCATGAAAAACGAAATTAATACCCGCTTTCTTATTTCATTATCTCGATATAGATTTCCACTTAATCACTTGTAGAAAGTCACTAGTGTAATAAACGCATGCCTTTTACACAAGCAATTTGATATTCTTCTATTTGTATGATAGTATCTTTATATCTAAATGAATAAATCGCTTGGTTTTGACATTTATGATGACTTCTTGACCTAATCTGGTTATTTTTTTTCAACTGGTTTCCACAAAATTATGGAAAGATTATTTTCCGTCTTTTGGAATGGTAGTTTATGGATATATTCTGAAAGTGAGTTCGCCGGTAGTCCCTAGATGAACAAATGCAGGCGACTATGATATAAAATATATGGGCTGCTATACATTTCAAAGCCTGTATATATATATATATATATATATATATATATATATATATATATATGGATATGCGTATGTGCATATCCTTTTTATTTTATAGTGACTTGCAATTAATTGTATTATTACAACCTTCGCTTAATAAATCTTCTCCAATGCTATTAGCTGAACAGAGATAAAATTATTATTATCTGTGAAAGTCGTTATGTATTTATTTAATTTCTTGTGATCATAGTTTATCTTTAACATTTTACCTTTAACTCAAGATCGATTTTAGAAATTTTTTTTAAAATCGATTTATTTAACTACCTTAATTATTTACGACTAGAAAAGAAAAAGCTGAACGTGGCAATTTCAACAATTTTACTACCTTTTCCCCAATTATATGAATTTTACAATGTGTTTTATCGACATATTAAAACAATATCGAATGTTATATTAAATTTGTAAAATAATGAAGATAAATATATGTGAAAAATTATAATATTTTAGAAACCGATATATATATAAATATATATATATATATATATATATATATATATATATATATATATATATATTTATATCGATTCCTAAAATATTATTCGTCAAATGCCTTTAAATATCTGAAGTGTAAAGCTATTTTTAGTTATATATTTACACTTATTTTCCTATTGTTTCTTTAATTATGTATACTATTGAATATTTGTCGTTAATTTCGTAGGAATTCATTATTCAAATGAAACTACGTGATGTAGTATTATTTCTACTTTATTTAAATACTTTACCACGACCTAGGTTTCGTTGTATTACAATATCTGCAGGTAGGCTATTATCAAAGATTCAAAGTTTAGTTTATTATTCGATTCTGCTTCTAAAGTAAATTTTATATTGTTGTTTAGGGAGTTGGCAAAGTTAACAAACTGGTCTAAAAGTCACTGTGTACCTTTACAACAGATAAGGATGTCGTCTACGTATCTATAATTGTGTACTACAATGATCGCTAATTTACTGTTTAAGAGGCTGTTAAATTGACATTGATCTTTTCTATATCTACATCGGTCTTTGAATGACATATGCACATATATATTATTCATACATGTATGTACAAAAATATTTAAATGGCTGATTCAAATTAAGCGAAATATTTTTAGTTTAAAGTTGGAATGAAATTCCCGGGGTTTTTTCAAAGCCGGGGTTGAAAAATAAAGGACAAGAGACATTACATTTTGCTTAAAACTTAACATTCCGCCAAGGGCTTCAAAATTTAAAATGATGATGAAAAAAACGTCAATATTATTTTAAACATTTCCTTTCTGAATTCATATGTAAAAAGAGATACATCAAAATTTATGTTTCAAAAATTTACTTACATATTAAGACCTTCATATCAGCATCAACTTATAAAATTTTATGGACATAAGTCTATAACTGGAAAACCCCGAAAGCTGTAATAGATAGACCGACGGATTGATGGACATGACGGACTTATAAGGGTTCTTAATTTATCTGCAAAAAAACCTAATATTTCATGAAATTGTTATTAATTAAAACCAAATTCAGTCCTATTTTTTTCATAACCACTTTGAGTTTCACATACATTTTGGTAACAATGTTGATATTATTTCCTTCGTTTTTCATTAAAATGGGATAAATCCTTACTTACGATATTAAAAATTAAATAAACTCTTCTGATACTTCTCTGACTTCTGACCGATGACTGAAATTCTGACTGATAGTCCTTTGAAGAAATATTTTAATTCACAATTAAAATACTGTTTAATTTAAAGCCCCTTACTTTATGGTTAGTTTATGTTTATAAATGTATTTTATTGCGATTAAAAGAGCGTGTTGGTTTAACAACTTATTATTCTTATTTTATTACAATTAATGTAATCGTAATTAACGGATTCAATTAGTGCTTTATCAAAAGCCTAGTATGTTCGTTTCCAGGAAATACAGAATACTGGCTTCGTTTTTTCTTAACTTTGTTTCCGGCTCCGTCCGCATCTAATTAGGAAAATGTTAATTTTGTTTTCAACGAAAGCCAGTTATGGGACACGTATTATTTTAAAATTTAAACGTTTGTTGTGAATCAATGCAGCGCGCTGTGCGGTTTGTGCTTTGATAGTCTGAACTAAAATCTCGTGGAACAATTAACCCATAAACTTGATGTGTTCAGTAGAATACTTTTAACTACTTCCAAGATTTAATTTAGTATTAGCGTATCCAGTATTTCGTGCGCGGATACAATTTTTTGACATCTTTATATACTACTCTACTCTCGCAAATAATAACATAATTTTACGTAATCTATATTTTAATATTGGATGTTTAGTATATATATATCCAAAATTTTATTAAATTCAGTTAGAACCTTTAAGCTTGAAAGAAAGACAAACCGAAAACGTTTTGCTTCTATTATATTAATTTAACAATAGTCAGCTTAATATGGATACTTATAAATGTTGATGTCTAGAAGTGACATTATCCAACTGTTGATTTCTTAATACGTAAGCATCTATAGCATCTTCCGAATGGGAAAATTAATGGCACGTTTTCACGATCCAATGCAATTAATAAAGTGTAATAATTCGTCATCTACGTTGACTCATCGCAGTGATGTTCAAAATAAGAAGATGCACAGATGATTTTTGATATGTCCATATAACGTAATTGAATTATATTGAAAATTGTTATTTAGGTAATTTAAATTATGCATATTGAAAAGGAAGAAAATGTCTTCCAGTGTCTTTCTGTCTTTCCAGCATCTTTGAATCTTTCCAGTATCTTTCTGTGTATAAGTTATTCTGTATTTACACGTGCGTGCGCATGCATCTAAATACTTCAAGTGTAATGTGTCAATAAGCTTTATCTTAATATTATACCAACAAGCGTTGGCTTAAGCTTACTACTGTTTGTAAAGCAGTTTTATATGTAATAAAATTGCTTGCCAATGAACTATTTAATACAATTTATCATTCACCAAAAAATGTCACCGTAGAAACACTAATTTTTTTTGAAAAGGAGCCTTTTTAGTGATTACTAATAAGTAATAAAACACTAAACTATTAAATTTTGTATACTGAAATAATTCGAGCATTACAATAAAAAAACAAACTGCTAATTATTTCAAACTACAGAAGAGTCAATGATCAAACTACAGAAGAGTCAAGAGTATAAGTTAACATTTTTTATGGTACAGTAATTATATTTTGGTAATCGAGTGTTTTGGTAAAAATAATGTGAAACCTATACGACTTTCTATTATAACATAGCTTCAAACTACAACTATAAAACTAGCTATTGTTTATACAAGAACTCTACTATAGGTATAACTATAGTTTATTCGTTAAAGAATGTTGATGAAGTATTTTATATTTATAGAAATACTTAAGTTTGTAAAATAAAAACACAAATGTAACTTTCCCAAACTGTAGACTCGTCTATAGGTTTACTCCTTCCATGCTTATAAACTACGCATATATATTAATATATTTTACAGCAGCGCATATAAGTGAACTGTTTACAAGATGTTTTAAAAAATACTTTACTTAGGACAAAATACATAGGGAGACTCTTAAAAAGCGCTTTTATAAAAAAAATATATTTTTTTCTCGCTCGTTGCTATAAGACAATTTGTATATATAAAAAGCAATGTCTCGGTTGACTGACATTTCTCGCCCAGCCCAAATGGCTAATGATAGAAATTTCATATTTAGAGAAGGTGTAGATTTTATACTGAATGCATCGTTTAAGAAGGAATTTGTCGAAATTCATCCCCTAAGAGAACGACATGTTTTTCAGCATTTGTATGCGAAAAATATTTTTATAGTAATTTGTAACATTTCGAGCGAGATCGCATTTGTTTCCTGTTTTCTTAACTCAAAACTCTCACATCTCCTCAATTTTGCGTATGGCTAAAACGAGTGAAGTTAAAAATTCGACTGAAGTTTAATAAACCAAACGTCTACGCGAGCGAAGCCGCAGGTGAAAAGCTAGTTTTACGAATATAAAAAAAGTAAACCGTTAAAAGCAGTTATAATATTTATATTAATGCCACAAATGTTAATTTGTTCGAAGAAATGTACAATGTTCTTTAGCTGCCAAGAGTGCCAAGAATATTATTGATCAAATTTTAGGTATTTAAGTGAATGAAAATAACTAAAACTTCTGCTTAGTTGTAATTCTTATTAGTTTATAAGCCAACGCTCGTAAATGTTGCATTTTATGTTGTATTTTATTAGCTTATACAAAAATTACGCATGCGTACAATTATTTTCATAGATCGTTTCAATGTTTCCAATAAATATGGTATTCTGTAAGATTAGCTTGAAATTATATGAGCCACATATTAGGAATCTAGATTTTTAAATTCATAGATTTAGTATTGGGAGCTATTTGCTAACAAGCAATAAGAAAAAAATATTTACCTGGATTTGCTTAATTTTTCGAAGAGTGAATTATAATGTCTTGTTTAAATTGATTCTTGACGTTCAAAACTTAAAATAATATAAAACATTTGAGTTGAAACGAAAGACTCAAATTTGATTTAAATTTATCAATATCGATCATATATTCAGAATGTTTCTAAAATGGAAAAGTGTCTATTTAAAGATGAAGTATCATTTTACAACATTTACATTTAAATTGACATGCTATACGGAGAAATTTGTTATTAAAATGTCTTTTATGTTTTTAAAACTTAATAACTCAAATACAGAAATAATAATTTAATAAGATAAAAATAAGTTAAGAAGTAATTGCGAAATTTATCTCCCATAAGTTTAAAAAAAAAATAAGAAATATTGCATCTTACCTTACAATTGATTACATCACATGATAATTATTCGAAGTGTTTAATACTGAAAAGTTTTGGGAAACACAATAGTCAAAAGCACGTTATTCAATCTTTAATTCGTATTAAGAGTTAATATCTCAATAAATGTTTCATATTGTAAGTTTGTGCTATTAAACCTGTTAGGACGATTAAAAAGTTACATCTCACGTTACACATAAAATACTGAGCCGAAATTAAATTTGAAACTTTGAGGTTAACCAGCGCTGAAATTGAATATTATTCTTCCAATGTCTGTCTTTCCATTATTATAATATTCTTTTTATTTAAATAAATCTGAAAAAACCTCTCCCCTCGTTCCTTTCATTCATCCATCATTTCAATCATTCATCATTTCAATGCCGTATTTTCCCATATGATCCCTCATGTTATTATCATGTTTCGTTTTCAATAATATACAGGCTGTCCAGTGGCAGATTTCAAAGTTTGAACAAACATAGTTTCTGAACGCAACACATAAGAGGGGCGCGAGGGGCGTCGTTAGAAGCGCAAGCGGTGCGGATGCTTAGTAGCCATGGAACAGTGGAGTGGAGAGCACCGCGCTTTTGCCGTCGAGGCGTACATTTCGAGTGGATTTTTGCTGTCTGTAGCACGCCGTCGATTTAATAATCGTTACAGTATTCGTGGATTACGTGATGGACCATCGATCAACTTCCTTCAGTCATGGGTAGCAAGGTTCAGAGCTACAGGATCAACATTAAATAGGCCCAGGCCAGGACCTGCACCATTGGTAGCCACGGATGAAAATGTCGAGCTTGGTTTCTGTCGTTGAAAATACCCGTTTACCACTGCGTACTCGTTCATCGATATTGGGAATTCCGAAATCAACTTTACAGGTAATAATGCAAAAAAACGCTCAAGTTCCGTCCATATAAAATTCAAATTGTTCAAGATTTACACGATTCTGACTTTGAATTGGGAACAACTTACCCGGAGGTGATGTTGTTGAGATTTCATACTGCTACCCGGATGGGCAACATGTTCTTTAGTGACGAAGCTTACTTTCACATTGGAGGATATGTGAATAAGCAGAACTTTCGTTACTGGGATGTCCACAACCCAAGACAAATGCATCAAGAGCCTTTACATAAGCCTAAAGTAACAGTCTGGTGTGCCATGTCTGCATCTGCAATCATAGGGCCTTATTTCTTTGAAGATATGCCTGTAAATTTGTTTACAAAAAATCCGGGCACTGTGACACAACGTAAAGAAAATATTCGAGCCGAAGTCAGTAGGATACCCCAGACGCTCTGCAAACGCGTTTTTGAAAACATGCGTGCTAGACTCAAAGAGTGTGGCAGACTCGATAGCCGCCATTTGGAAAACCTGGTTTTTAAAAAATGAAATCCGCATCATAAAGTAAATAAACCTAAAAAAAATAAACCTACTTTTTATAAAAATAAACCTACTTTTTATTAGAGGTGTAATTTTTTTTTTACAATTTTTCAAACATTGAAATCTGCCTCTGGACACCTGTATTTACTTTACCTTAATTTGAATTTCCCGAGAACTGTACGATGATTGCTTTTTTTTAAACTTTATTAAATATACATATTATCATAGTTAACTTTTAAGATATATAATAAAGCGATACAGACAGTATGAATTACGTTTTTATAAATGGTTTTCTAATTTGCTTATAGAAAGAATTCCCATAAATGCACTGTGACAAGTTATCAGTTTAAAACATGCTAAATAGGCTTATTGCTTTTACCAACGCTCCCTTATATAAATGTCACACTTATGTGGGATAATATAACATAATGGAGAAGTATCGCGTGCCGTAGTCACCGCTTAACTTACTTTGGAGAAAGGTAGCATGACGGTATGTATGGATAAATAAATTATTAGGTTATTTATACATCGCACTATTAATGTAAAAATAATGCTACCTAAATTAAGAACTATGTTCTCACAAATAAACATAAAGCGTAATTTTCACTCGACTCCAAACTAAAGAATGAAAATAATAGAAAAAGCATAACAATTTTATGCATAGAAAAGGCATACAAAATTAAGCATAGATAAAAGATAAAAATGATAATCGAACTACTAAAAATGATAATCGAACAACATAAACAAAACTAATGATTTTTTCTACCAATATTATACTAATACTGTAAATAATTTAAAGCCATTTACTGCTTACTACTATACATTTATCATATTTTTATACTTTATCTTTAGAAATCAATTATTGGTGAAAACGTAAATAACAACTTGATAAATTAATATCCATATTTTAAGATAAAATATGGCCACATATAATAATGACAACAACCAAAATCCAGCCCAGATTTCTTATCAAGTTACATTTTATTATATTTTACTAATGGCTATAACTGAAAAAGTACATAAAAACTTGTATCTTGTATATGTTATATTATAATGGTAAAGACTAATAAAATGTTAATAAATTCCACATAAAATATAATTTATCACAATGACCACGTTGGCTTTTCAGTAATTTAAAAAGTAAAGTATTAAAATCTTTTCGAGCACTCAATCACTTTCGAGCACAAATCACTTCGAGCAAACTTCAATCTTAATCCTCGCAATATGACTAACGAATGAAGTACGGCGCTAATGAAGAAACTCAGTATTCATCTTCTTTAATTGCGACTTTTTTTTATTCTCCGGCATCGACCGTTTTTTTTTCTAGTAGTAAAACAATTATTAAATATACTAATCTAGTTTTTATAATTTGCTTATAGATTTTGGAGAATCAAGAGATTTTAATAAAAAAAAATTGTTTATTTTGCTTCCATTTCTTATACATCAAACATCAGTATTTACTTAGACTATATTTACAAAGTATTAAACTTATTACCAATGAAATAAATTGAAATGTGTCTAAATTTAAGTGTGTATAAAACTATTTGGACAACTTCGACGAGTTCTGAGAAAATTACTTACGACTATGATGTTAACAAAAAGTTTTTTGACGATTCGCTGAGCCATTTATTCAAAACTATTACTTGATAAATATTTGAATTAAGTTAGTCTCAAACTTCGATCTGCTGGCATCGCGTGTTGTCGTTGCCATGCTTAATGTGGCCATGAAAGTTTTGTAATAAATTATAATACAAGGGAAGTGTAAATTTAGTGATTACTTCGTTTATTACACTTGAAAACCATACTCTTTTAAGACACCGTTTATATTTTATAATACTTCTCTTAAGCTTAAAGTAAAAGCTTTAAAAGTTTTCACAAAATTACTTCCGTCTTAATTGATAAAGTGATTTTACTTTTAAATATAATCAATAAAATGATAATAACATAATTACATCAATATTAAATAACTAAAATGTGCTAAGCAAAAATGCATTACTGTATCATGAAAGATTACACCGTAGCCCATCGTTGTGAATATATTGCGTGTTACTTTGTCCTCTTTTTGCCATAAATAGAAATCGTGAAGCAAAAGTGCTTTCAATCCTCTTCGTGAAATTCCCACATTTTTTTTTATATTCCATATTTTTTTTTCGTTTACTAACTAAAGAAAAGATCAAAAAACGCGGTTTTCATATCCTATCAAGATTTCCGAGAATGCCAATTTCATTAACAACAATCAATACACTGATTAATCGTGGAAATTAGTTTATGGAGCACAAAATAATTAATAATCAGAATTTAATATACTTCAGGAAAAAATTCTATTATTTTTTTTAATAATGAAAAAGGAAATTTGAATTTTTCGAAAATAATATTCTAATGAATATTATATCTCATTACGGACATAAATTTATTTAAATCAAAAAGTGACCAAAGTTTTTCTTCTTCATTCAGCAGATTGTACTAATATTATATCATGAGGCACATACACAAATAGCGAAGCATGTTTTGTTTAATGTCTTATATCTTTTAATCATAGTCCGCACTATATGTCTTCTCTGTGTCCTCACTATATGTTTGGTGTAGAAAGAAAGAGTAATATGATATGATATATATATATATATATATATATATATATATATATATATATATATATATATATATATATATAAACAAAATACATACAGCAAGTAGTTCCCGAGAGTCCATTATCATGTTACTTTATACTTTTCAATATAAACTTCTAGTACGATAATATTTTCCTAGAAATATTTCTTCCACTGTTTCGACACCTCTAGATTGGAAACTAACGTAGATAATATTACAATATCATATTACTACAAATAAATCCATCATTGACAAGATATTTTACGTTAATATGCATTATAATTTCGGCTGTATAAATGATAGGTAGAGGAATATATTAATTTTTATACGCCAAGCAAGAAGGAAACATATTTTTTCAATTAAACGATAACCATTATACAGCAAACATCTTAGTTAAACTTTTAACACTATCTTTTGTCTGCTTGGAGAAAAAAAATGTATGGAAAGTCGGCTGTAAAAGTGTTTAGCAAGTAAATTGTAATGCAATCACATTTTTAACTATATAATTAATTTAAATTAATAATTGTATGGACTGTTTATAATCGAATATTTTTATTGTGTTTAACTTAAAAATAATTTAATTAATTAATAATCTAATGAAATAAAATCATAAATGTCGCCAAATATATGGAAAGTGAATGTTATTACAATATCACTTAGCTGAAAAGACGGAACGTATATTTTCCTTAATTACATTTTCTTCCTGAAATGCAAATTAAAAAATATTAAAAGAGATGGAAAATTCATAACGTTTATGGGGAAGGTGGTTTTACAAAGATTAACATTTTGGGACGTATGTGACAGTTAGTTGCCTTGTGCAAATTTAATATTTATATTTAACTCCATATTTTCAAATACTAGTTATGTTTTTCATCATGTGAATAAATATTTCACACTTATAGATTAAGATGTGATCTAGTATCAGCACTATAGTTCTCCGGTTGTGTTGATTTTGGATACTCGTACTTTTATGTTTTTCATAATTTTTATTTCAGAGACCTATTCTTATGAAGAATTTAAATGATATAATTATGGTAAACTTACACAATATTAATATAAAAAGTTTTTTTCTGGAATCCTTGTGATTCATCCTTTTAATGAACATTTTCCGTGACTGAAAACAAAAAAGTATTTTTTACTTTTCAAATAAAATATCAACAAAATAAATTAACTGCATTTTATTGTAATACACTACGAAGTTAAATATTGTCTACGTTGTTTAATAAGTCACAGTTTTATTGTATTAACCAATTTGGATTTCAATCTAAAATAACATATTACGTATTTGTAGCATTTAAACTAAAACTTGCTTCTTATCTAACTTTCGATATATAAAATGAATAGGAAGAAAGAAAAAAACGCGAACAAGTATCATAAAATAGAGAAACTAAACATCAAATTAAATTTAGGGTTGTCTTGGAATCATAACATTACACAGAGCAAAATATTCTTAAAATTTATTTGAAAAACTTTATATAGTTTCACTGAATATGCGAAATCTCACTTATGAGCAATAAAGAAATAGCTTTGACTACAATTTATTTCAGTATGTATCGGTTTAATAAATCTTCGTATGTTCAGGTCTTGTACTTTCTTCAGTACCAACATATTTACAAGACATTTTGCAAGCGGATGCTTCATAAGCTTAAAAATTTTAAATGATTATGCCTGGTTCAAAGTTTCTAATAAAATCATTTAAGCGAGACGATCGGTACCTTTAAAACTTGATTAGAATTGGCAGCGATGACGGTAATGTGGTGGAAGGCAAATACGGTTCGATGATTGCTGTTTTCAAAAGGAAACTGAGTGATCTTATACTGTAAAGTGTATCTATTGCATTTATGAAAACAAGAAAAGGATCGAAACAATACCGCTTATCGTCAGGAATTCTCTTATCACTCCAAACGGTTTAAAAATTTCATCGAAACAGTTATAGCAGTATATAGCAATATTGAATATAATAAAAAAAGTTTAAAATTTTAGTGGGACGCGGTGGCTAACACATAATGAAATCATAAATACATTACTATAGACTTCATAAAAAGGTTACTATTTAAGGCCTTTTATGTTTTTTAAAGTACAAAAATTACTTCAGAAGATTGTAACTCCCACTCAATTAGAGCAAGTTTGATATTCACACGCATTTGTTGTATTCTTCTTCAAAGTATCATTTTGACCATAAAACTCGACAACCTGAAGAAAGAAATTTTATTGATGTTAAAAAGTAATATACAATATTACCAGTTACTCTGGTTATATAGATTACAAACAGATTTCAGGAAAATTTATAAGATAAATATGTATGAAGTAAAAAAATATATAATAAGTAAATAATATCGACACGAATATAAAAAATGTTGAAATTTATTTAATACCAAATACTTGTTTGATGGAATTTTAAAATATTATGTGGTCTCTGCAAACAAAATGTTGCAAAATTTGCAATAGCTGCCACGGCTACTACACAAATGCAAGCACGAAAATAAACTGAGGAATAGGTCATCACCAGAAACATTTACAATTTATTTTTTAATAGTAAAGTATACATTAAATCGATAAGATTCTGCATCAATTTGAAACCTATATCAGCAATGCACCGGCTAAGTTAGGGATGGAACTGACGAAAAAATAGTCTGTACAAGGTATCGTAGTTTAAGAAATATTCCTAGGCAAATATTCGCAACGGTACTTCAAAATAGCACAAAAGACCGACCGATAACTTGAAATCCGCCCAGATATGTGGCACCGGCTTTAGATATTGAATATTTTGCCTACATAGTTTAGTTATTGCTTAATATATATAAATATAAATCATCAAAGGCCAAGAAAATTTGAACATACGATATGTTTGATTAACTATTAAAAGATATATAATTATCAACAGTATTCATATTACATATAATAATATATCTTATTTTACAAAGAACTAACATATGAGTTGTTATTAAATTTTAAAAAGAACCTACTATATAAAATCGAATTTATTATCATTAAATTTACCCTTGACCTTTGTTACCAATGTAATGACCTTTGTTACCATTAAATTTATATTTTCCAAAGTATACTTGTGTACTGAGTTTATGCAGACATTTTTACAATTCTTCCGAAAAGTTCCATAAATGTACTGAAAAATGAATGCACATGCATCATATTCTAATCAATAATTCATTGTTGGCAATTAAATTAACATATGTCTTACTACTTTACCTACTTGTTTGTTTTTTACTTTAATTTTGAGAAAAAAAATCGTAAAAATACCAAAAATCCAATAAAATACTGTCCAATCTTTTTAGTTGCTAATAAAAACTGAATTTCTTTTAGTTAAAATTTAAATTGGTTGCACAATTGCAGAGCAGCATTTTATATTACGAAAATCATAATGATAAACCCCGATTGTTTTACGAGGTTATCCAAATAATATGTACAATTAAATGGCATCATAACATGTCGTATGATGGCGACATATCTACGCTATTCGAAGAAAAATAAACATTTAATAGTTAATTACGTAGATTTCCGTTAACGGATGAGTTGAAATATAGAACCAAGTCTCATATCACAGACGCAAGTAAGCTTGTCCTTTTTTTTCAATAGTTGACGGAAAAAATTGTTTTAGTATTTTAAAAATTTTTCTTAAATATGTATACTTTTGTTGTAAGTCGAATTTTCAGCTAATGATATTATATATATATATATATATATATATATATATGTGTATATATATATATATATATATATATATATATATATATATATATATATGTATATATAATATATATATTTTAATCTTTAGATAAGGGCGGCAATACTGTGTTGTGAGGTCATTTTTAACATTGCACATTACATTCGACAAGAGGAAAAGAGACGGATATACCCAACTCTATTCGTATCTTCAAATTTAGCAGCCTATAACTAGCTTATTTTTGAATCAATTTTTTAATTTTTTTCAAAAATTGATTCAATGAAAAATTGATTGATTGTTTTTAATTAACTTATATTTCACAATATTGTATGAAAAATATCAAAATTTAGAATGAGTCAACTACCATATTGCACAGGTCAATTGATCAACCTTCGTCTTAAACTGACATGGAGAATACATATTACACATCGAAAACAACGATGAATGCTAATTTAGATATTTGCACCGTATATGCTGCATTCGAAATACAATTGAATCTAAATTGGTGAGAAAATATGAAAAACGAAATTGTACATCGAATAAAAACGAATATTTGACTATTGTTCCTTTCATTAATAAAACAAATGAAGCCAATTTAAAAACACAGTGTGAACAAAAAAAAATGTAAATAGGAAGAACAGCTTAAAATAATAGAATCAGCTGCATCAACAATCTTCGAGAAAACTCGATCTATAATAAAAGACAATAGTGAATAGCATTCGATAAACGTTTTGTGCCATTTTTTAAAGAACAAATAGTAGTACGGAATAAGAAGAACTTATTTATAGATAATTTTATGATCTTCAATTTTAAAGTAACTATTTTATTCTAAGAAATCATTAATTATCCACATAATAGCGAAAATAAGGGACATCAGCCCTATTACATGCCCTAAGAAAAGTTCCAGGATGAATTTTAGAAACTAAAGATGTCATTAGAATATCAAAATAAATGTCTCCAAAAAAATCAACTTTCCTAATTTTTTTTGGAAAATGCGATAACGACTGAACTATCTCGATAAACGAGACATTTTTCTTATCATAAATCCCTAACAGAATAATTTTAGTGCTGATCTCATGTCAGACTTTAACAGTAAAGTTATTTTAGTATTATTTTGTTTTTTATATACGTTCATAATTACAGATTTTCAGTGTTAAGCCAGAATGGCCGCGACAATTACAATTAGAGGGACAATTGTAACTTATTTTAGCAGCTCTATACAAAACAAATACAAACTATACTTATACCTCCCTATACTCCTATATGAATATATTCAAAATAATAGCGTGTTATAAAATTACATTTCATACTCGAGAGATGGTTGAAATAAAATCATAGCGTTGCGCTTTGTCCAAACGGTTTAGCCGGGTAAGTAGCACGAATCAGCCCCCAAATGGCAACTTATATTTATGGACTTAATGTACAAATACAATTTACGTACGTTTCGCGACCGCGTTCCGCTTTGACATTGAGATATGGTAAAAATAACCAAACACATAACTATTATTCAAAGAGATATATCTCAAAAACGAATTAAGCTAAAGAGATAAAACAAATGCGAGTCTTTTGGTAACTTTATAGAATATATTATCAACTTTTTTCAGATTTTTAGAATAATTTTTCACATAAAAAAATAAATAATAATTTTTGTTTCGTGTCTTCTATGACTTACAATCGCGGAAATAATATATGTTATGCTCCTTTATGTGCACCAATACTCATAAAAATTGCGTGAACAAAAAGTTGGCGCAACACTTGGAAAAAAATAAAATATGATGAGGGCCTTATAGTGTAAGGATATAAACATGACTTTACGTACACATGCGGCAGTGCGAAATTTTAAAGAAACAAGTTCGGACTTGTTATCGCACTGTTTATTATATCTTATGTTTTTCCAACATCGCATTGTCATTCTTATTGCTCTAGGAGGTAGCTTGTGACTTGGATTCTGTGTATTTTATTTCAAGATTTTAAAATTATTAACTGTTAAAACAAATTATTATTAACAATGTCGGAAAAGTGTAAATATTGTAACAAGTACTTCCGTGAGATTACTGGTTATAAAAAAGTTACAAAAAACTGAAGAAGAAGCACGTCAAAAATGACCTAAGATTTAATATATTTTCCCAAGACAATCCACTTTTACTTAATCGTCTGACATATCGAATTCGTTTATTATATAATATACTCTGTAAAGATTCGCGTAAAAATATTCAGATAAAGATAAAGATTCGCGCAATTTACCTCTCTATCTTAATTAGTTTTTTAGACATATCTTTTTGAATAATTATTATGCGTAAAGTTATTTTTTCCCATATCTCAAGGTCAAATCGGAACACGACCGCGAAACGTACATAAATCGTGTTGGTTTATCAAGTAAATATTAAAACATAAGTTTCAATATAGATTCCCATA
Organism: Druceiella hillmani; assembly: GCA_039881145.1. Taxonomy (NCBI): domain Eukaryota; kingdom Metazoa; phylum Arthropoda; class Insecta; order Lepidoptera; family Hepialidae; genus Druceiella; species Druceiella hillmani. The sequence goes on along the minus strand of JAYKKI010000038.1, from coordinate 15,493,989 downwards.
TGGGGGCCAACTCGTCATACTTAAACAGCCAAACTCTTTATAAATTATTGCAGCTTGAGGAATTAATGAAAAAATATTTCTCTTAAGTTTCGTGCACTCATATAATATTGTAATAGACACAATAATTGAAAGTTGCATTTATATTTTCCACCTAGAAGCTAAATATCCACCAAATGTTGCACTAAAGAATGAAACATTTCATGGGCAGAAATATAAATTTAATGAAGGTATATAAATATCCTTACTTGATTGTACATACACGTATTTACTCGATAAATTAATGAAAAGTTATTACGACGAAATTAGTACCTTATAGTATATTTAAATTTTATTGTAATTTTTTTTATTATGATATATGCGTTACACTTTATGGCGAATTTTTCGTTAACAATAATACATATATTATTTATACCTACGATGGAAATTAATATAATTTCACATAAAAAAGCTCGTTAGGTTCGAATAACACACCTTATGAGGGTTTCGTATACATTTAAGTGCTTATAAATATTTAATTAACCCATTCAATTATTTAAAAATATTATTTTTTAACAACCTAAATATTACTATATATTTCGCAAGCATAAAATATGATTCATATTTAAATTATATTATTTTTTACCATTTATATATAAATGTATTGCCTAGTATACCTTTCATGGATATAATAAATTTACGTTTTAGAGTACCAAGATATTTTTTGCTATGAACTTTTTAGAGAGTAAACTACATATCACAATACGCATACTTAGCTGTCGTATTTTCTTTTAATTTCCTTTTATGTATTGTTATTGTTAATAATTTCCAAATACTCAAAATTAGTTGGTACGGTTTAGATGGTAGGGTGTGAGATACGCAAGTCTAACATAAATTACGAATTTAAAGTTTAATATTCCGTAAACAACTTTTGTGTTTTAGTGTAGGTATCCTTAACAACTTTTGTAGGAGAGGTACCCAAAAAAAACTTTTTTAAAAATTTTATTTCAAAAATTTGTAGACGATAGATATAACATTACCAAATGTCAGCTTTATGGCACTGGTAATCTGTCAGTAAAACGGGTGTAATATGTAAGTGGATAGAGAGATAGACATACGTACATGGTGAAATTGTAATGGTTCCTAGTTTTGTTAAGAAACCTTGAAAAGGATAAAAAAATCACATCTTATGACTTGAAATATAAACACGTTGACAGAATATTCATTCGATCCTGGTACACTTTATATTTGAAAACGACAGAAAAAATGCAAAATAGACAAAATTACAAGTTATATATTTTTAATTTCCTCTTTATGTATTTTAAATAAATGTTATAATTTAAATTTTAAATTATCACATTATTTATGATGATATTTCCGGGTGGAAAAGTAACCGATGTTATTTCCCGGCCTGCCAACTACCTTTGTGGAGAAAATGACGTTGATCTATTGCTCCATTGCGACTTAAAAGGAGGACAAACTAACACACTTTGGAATTTGTAATATGTATTGAGATTATTATGTTAGTATGAGATTTTCTGAATTAGAATAGCCTATATCATTTCCTGGTACGCCAACTATCTACACATATAAAATTGCTTTGATCTGTTGCTCCATTGTGACGTTAAAGAAGAGCAAATAAACAAATATTGAGATTTTTAATATTTGTTGGGATTGTTCTATTAGTTAAGTTTTGTAAGATTGTTCTATTAATTAATTAGTTAATTTTCTGGTTTAAAAAGTAGTCTATATCATTTACTGGGTCGTGTAGGTGACACGCGCGGTGTCACTGTGCAAAAATCGAGTTGTTTTAGTAAAAATTCAATTTCACATTTGAATTTTTGTCATTAGTTGAGATTGCCATTTTAGGTAGGATAAAAGAGGACCAGGAAATAATGTAGCGCTTAAGAACAGCTTACGTTATTTCCTGGCCCCCCAGCTATCTCTGTGCAGAAAGTCACGTAAATATTTTGCTCCATTATGACTGTAACGAAGTACAAATAAACAAATTTTGCATTCATGGTATAATTTATAATTATAATATTATCAAGAATGATATTTAGTGCCAACTACCAATGTGTAAAGTTTGTAAATAGAAACACGAATTGATATAAAAAAACAAACCAAAATGTAAAAAAAATTAATAAGCACAAAGGATCGTGCAAAAAGTATGCAAATACAAACTCAAGTGGATAATAAAAATGGCAAACCCGAAACATTCAAATTTAGTATGAAAAATGGATTACATAAAAAAAAAAAATCGCGTAAAGTAGGTTTACAAATAAAAATACGAATTGGTAATTGAAAAAAAAAACAAACTCGGTACGTCCAAAATCTTGCAAACATAAAGGATAACGTAAAATAACATAAATACAAACACGAATTGATAATTAAAAAAAAAATTAAAATATTCAAAATTTAGTAAGCGGAAAGGATTATCTGAAAAGAAATATAAATAAATACGAATTTATATAAGAAAACCAGCCAAAGTATTTAAAAATTTAATAAGCAAAAAGGGTCGCGAATTGAAAACTGAGTAACTAAAAAGAATTATAAAAGAAAATTATAAATACAAACACGAAATAATAAAAAAAAAACAAACGCAATACGTCCAAAAATTTAAGAAGCAAAAAGTATCATGTGAAAGGTTTACAAATATAAACACGAATTAATATAAAAAAGACAATCCTAAAATATCTAAAAGGGAGGAAGCAAGGAAAGGATTGAAAAAAGGAGAATTACATGAAAGAAAAAAGGTTACCATATATTTCCTCGCAAACAAATGTATGAAAATTTCCTAATCGATATTTTTCTAATAAATAATCGCGAAATACTATGTATTTTCTCAAAATACACGACGTATTTCAAAATATATATCGCATTAAATTCATAATGCATATTTTACCATGTCCTATAAAAAAATGTCAAATGCCATTGGCCCTAAACGAAACACCTACGATATTAATACACAGATCCAAACCTAAGGTTAAAATTAATTTAATTATGCCACTTTTTATTTTTATTGCTTTTTGAACGGATGGGAAAACAAGCGATTAGACTAGAGCCGCCGATAAATATTGGACAAAGATAAACGCTATTAGTTGGCTATAAAGGAATAAACTGTCGCTGAAATAAAATGTAAAACCCGCTCTATTTCTAATTGAATGCTAAAAATATTACACATAGCTCTTCTTAACACACCCAATACTTGCCCGGAGGTGTTTACCCGCAGTGGCGATGTCTTAGCAGTTATTTACGGGTTATTCCCCCGAGCGACCTGAACAATGCGCAAATATCGTATGTATGAAAAAAATGACAAATAAGTATAAATATTATTTTCAATTTTCTGAAAAAAATATTTATCCTTAATTTTTAACGACAATCAACTATTTTTCAGTCAAGGAATAACGTCTTTCTTCGTCCGACACTTATTTCCAGACACCGTTTATATTGACGAACTGGACATGACCAGAAGTATAGTGCGAGGGGTTGGTGCTTAAGTAAGCAATATGTATACGTACAGACAAAAGAAGGCAGACTGGCGGTCGTCTTAACACATAAAATTTTTTCGATGTTGTATGTATTCGATATAACTTTACTTGCTGAATACGTTTAAAACTTTAATCTGTTGCCAATGTTTTTTTATTTTAATTATATTTTTATATTTGGCTATATAAATTTTGTTGTTATGTAAATTATGACATATATATATCTATATATATATATATATATATATATATATATATATATATATATGTATATATGTATATATATATATATATATATATATATATATATATATATATATAAAACTGTAAAATTAGCTTTTCTGTATATTAATGGTGTTCACGATAACAAATTTAGGAAACATAACAAAGTAGACCACAAAATATTGAATTTCTTTATTTTTGGATGTGGCCTAACTGTGGATGTGGTAAAACTAATAAACTAATTCCCATGATGGTTTCAGAAGAATATAAGGATCAATTAGATATATGGCGGATTTATTGCTATAAGAGGAACATTTTATAGCCAACCAGAACACCCGTTCGATGAGCGGAAGGACATTAAATATTCTACTAGATATTTTAATAAAATACTTTCTAGAATTTTTCTGAACGAATTATTAAACATTTGATTACACATTATGTACCAATTTAAAGCGTAATATTTTCAAACTGTATACATAGGTTTTAAATTATGAAATTTGTTTTGCTCGAGACCATACTGCAGAAATGAAAACTTTGGCAATCGATATAACCCTACGTAATAATAATGTTGAAAAATTTTAATTTGAAATTTAAAAAAAAATAACACTAATAGTAGTCATATACTGCCTATATATTCAAAGAGACTCGTAAAGAAACCAAATCAAAACAAAGCACTTTTAACTGTTTATGTTTTGTCCCCTTTAACACCAAATAATGTCATAATAAATATGTCATTTTAATGCATACAAATACCCTCAATTAATTTACATAATTTCTGTAATTATATACAGAATAAACCACGTAATAAATAAATACATATATGAAAAGAGAAAATATACATCTTGATTATAAATGTGGACTTTGTATACTGAGTTGACACCGCGCGCGGACTTTATTTATTGCGTATTTTTCGAGCATGGACTTTATATACTGAGTATACCCCGAGCGCGGAAAAGAGAGAGTACTTTGAGAATTCTACAAATAAATAATAATTATATAAAAAATAACCTGAAAAAGAAACATGAGCATTATTATTCAAACAACCCCCACGGATAAAACATTTTTTTTACGTTTATGCATACATATATACATATGTATGCACTTAAAATTAAGTGATTTTTTTAAACAACTGTATTAAAGAAAAGTCACTCTGATTTGAATTAAATAAAGAAGTAATACTTCCCGAAATGAAATCAAAGGGGAAAAAATATAAGCATCGAGATTAGAACTCACAAATTTCGTCATGTTTCATATGTAATCCAATGCTTCACCACTCCGCCAATTACTAACTAACGAAATAAAAATATACTTACTAATTCGACTGCTTGATGTTCCTCTCGTTCACTCTTGCTCGGCCTAATACCTATTGTACCAGAAGAGCGTCGAACCCCTCAGGCGATTCAGCCGACCGCTGAGTATAGGCGAAGAGCGTCACATTCTTGATTTGACGCGAAATAACAAATCTTTACTCATGAAAAAAACTTGTAAAACAAAATTTATGTTCTAAATCTATGAGGCTGTCACAAATATGGATGGATATGACGAAGTTCTAAGGATTACTTATTTTACTACGCAACACTAAAAGTTCACCCTGAGTAATCGAACGAAGTTAATAACAAATTTGTTCCTAAATCACATATATTGAACACAAACGAATAAATACAAAGCCATAAATGAAATGATCAGAGTAGCAAAAGGGCTAGTAGACGTTAAAATATTATATTCACACTTTAAGACAAGAAAAATAATTGTAAAATCTGCCACAGTTAAGATAAAAAACCGGTCTCCTTCTTCTTGGCAAATCTTTAATCTTTTTATTAAATGAAAATATTGTAGAATGCTTAAATGATTTGAGATTAATAAATAAGTAGATAGCGCGCCGGCCAGATGTTACTTTCGTATCTATTATTTACTATGTATTAACTGTGATAGGAATCTAAGAAGGCCATACTACATTTTAACTAGACAAAAGCTACACAATGCGAAACTTTATTACGATTATATCCCGCATTGAGAGAAACTCGCTGGTTCGAGAAACCTTGCCGCGAAAATCAAAATTACTCAGGATAGCACTTGCTTCTATGTTATGGCCAGTAAGGGTATTAAACAACACGAACAATTATTTGTCTCTCATATCTAGAAACCATTATTTGGCTTATGAAGTTTACGTATAACAATGCCCCTTATAAATTGAAGCCTGCATCCACTCGCAAAGACCCAGTGAGGGTTTCTTAAAGTATCTGTAATGAAAAAAATACTCATAATTATTAATTAACTTAGCTACAGTTACTTTGATCTCCATTCACTGTAATGAATGTTATGGTATTACTATAAAGTGTAATTTTGGGTTAGGCCAAATTGGACCTGATTAGATTATATTGGTTCTATCTATAGTTCGATATACTACAACATTAAATTTGGATTTTATTTGATATTAATGGCATATTATTTTTTAACCATTTTTTGAAGTTCCAGAATTTGAAGCCATTCTTCGAATATGAACATTTTTATTGAATATATGTATATGGAATAAATATTATGGAAATACGTATTAATATTACTTTGATTTCGCCATCTTCTTTCCTTTCCTTTGTATTTTGAATGAATATGACATCAGTCGCTTTAGTCTTTAAACTATTGCACATAACATATCGCGTCTCATAAAATTGTGTCTAAGAAATAATGTTTACGATAAAATATTATTGCATGACGTAAAGATATTATTTGTATTCCAAAATAATAATCCTACTGTATATCATAATCCTACTGTATGCATAGCGTATATGTAAATATGTCTTATCATGAAAATAATTAATTATTATCTATTCATTACTAAGGAGAACATATTCAAGTGTCTTAACATTTTATTCTTATTTCCCTGTCCAACTTATGATCTTGTATGATAATTAGTTCAGTTTATACTTACCCTTTTATATACATGTATAGTTTAGTTCTAAAGTGTATAATAAATAAATAAGTATTGTATTGTTCAGATTTCGCAAGGAAGTTCGGAGAGAAAAAAATTACAACGATAAATTAACTCGCAGCGAGAAAGCTATTTTCTACACGATACATGTTTGCATATACCCATATGTATAAGTTCCATTTACTGTAACCTGATCCTCGTAACGAAATCGTTTCTCAGTATTGGTCAGTACATTATTTGAGTGATAATTTCCTTTATTTTTCACAAATGCTTTATATTACTGTTGAACCTTATGGGGAGTTAGCAAGCTTCGACTTTATGATGTAAAGCGACTTGGCTTTCCATCTTCAGCACTGAACCTTTACTTTTGCATTCATATTATTTTCAACAAATGTTTTATTTTAAGATTACATTGCTATATATATATATATATATATATATATATATATATATATACATATATATATATATATACATATATATATATATATATATATATATATATATACAATTATATACATATATGAAACTGCAGTACTACAGCTTTCACCGCACGAATACGACACGGAAGAGGTAGCGAAATTACTAATTTAAAATTAAAAACAAAAAAATATTAAATCGTATTTTTGAGTCCCTTTATTAACAGAGATTCAAAATGTTTGTGGACCATAATACATATTTAGCAAAATATGATAAAAATAGTAAAAAATTTTCGACGACAGTGAGCAGTGAAATTGTTCATGAAATAAAGGGATGTCGTCTGCATAAGCTTCTTTAGAGCTACAATAAAGGTATATACACAATCCCACAATAGTTTCAAAACTTTCAAAAGCTGTATAACTCTTAGTCCGGTATCGGTTTAAATGTTTTACTTTAAATAATTTAAATTAAAAATAGCACACGGAGAGTATGTTTTTTCTATTTTGTAGTTATAAGTGTTTACATTGCAGCCAAGAAAAATACGGTCTAAAATATTTTCTTGTGTTCCCATATTAATTTTTGGTGGTCCTTTCACTATACCGATTTACATACTCGTATTTGAAAGTATGGTGCTACGAAGCGCATTGATTAAAGAAAGCATGTTCAATATTAACGATCACGAGCTATTTCTGACCCCAACTTCTTTATCCAAAATAATTATTATCACGATAATCTTTTTATGATCAAAATACCAACATTTCAGTACAATTTAATAAAGATCGTTAAGAGACACATTTTCCAGACAACAGACAGAGTTGCGTTTACAATTTACTTCCTAAGCAAAAAAACGTTACCTACTGGAATTATATGGTAACTATCATTCAGGATACGTCTCTTAAAATAATGGCAAATTATTTATCAATTTTCTTTCATGGCTAAAAGTTAGCTACTTTAAGTTTATTGGAGGTATGTTCAATAAATTTTATTTCCTACAACGTTTTCCATAGTTCAGAAATTTGTATGTAATTTATTTTTGTTGTCATTAACTGTAATAATCGTGTCACAAATGCGGAGAAATTCCAAGTACTCTTTGAAACTACTCAATGGAAGTTAAAAATATGGATTAAAAAAGAAACATATAAAGAACTAATTTCCATCTTAAATGTTTCCATGTTATTACATAAAACATATAATATAATAGGAATTCATACCTAATTTTCTGTAATTAAATGATAATAATAAATTGCTCGATAGTAATCAATACCGTTCTATACCGTTGCCTTTATTATGTGCTTCCGTTTCCCATAACTTATATAATACATAATAAAAAATGGAACATTCACAAAATCCGTTCACAATACGAAATGCGGACACAATCAAAGCCCTTCATCTCGTGGAACGATGTAGACTTAAATAAACTGCCCGCCATTTGTTACCCACTTTGTTTCGTAAGTGGCCCTCTCCTAAGCTGTTAGATATTTCTCGTTAAGATCCGGTCATGGAGATCCTTACATCGTAGATAACATCAAAGTGCTTCGCTGGATCTGTGTCGGTGACAAGCAAAATTGTGCCTTAAAACATATCTATTGTACTACGGCAACAATATAGCTAATGGGTAAAAAATGAATATAAACATTAATGGGTCGACAAATACCTTTTTCATATCCCTGTTTTTACATTATCGTAAAATATTTTGTAAATTAAACCGTTATTTAGAATATTGTAAAATATGTTTATCACAATAAAAGGTCCATGAAGTGAAGAATAAATTTAGTTTTTAATAAACATTTTATTAAAAGATTCATGTTAGCGTGAGAAATGATACATAACTTTTTATTTATGTCAACATATGTGCAGGTGTGTTACGTAACAAGGCACAGAATACATTTAATTTTTTTTTTCATTTATTACTCGATTTCAAAGTAGTCTAATAAATAGTTTCGCTGCGTAATATGATAAGCATGAAATTAAATTACAAAAGTGTACCTTGCAATATTTCTTGACTTCAATATAACGTTAAAATAAGGAATCCAAATCGTTCTTCTGTAATATAAGGATACAATTTTCATTAGCATCTTTATTTGTAAGTTTTTCAAAAGGTCCTTAGGTTAGGCATATTCAAAGAATTAGTACCATCATTAGTACTATCTTCTCTAGAGTCAGTACCATCATTCGGTTAAAATAATATAAATAAAATCCTACAATCATTCCGGTCCAACAAAATTCTACAATCAATCCTGTCCAACAACAATCGACTAAGTTAGAATTTGAATATTTACATTGTCGTGGCCTATTAATAATAGTTTATTATCAGTACTTATCATTGTATCAACCAGTAATCATCCATGCGTGTAGTTCAAACGCACCTGATATTAATGTACATAGTAAAATATATAAAATTATGATATTGTGTGAGTGAACAATGAAATAATCCGTAAACCAGCTACAATATAAATAGAATTTTAGTTTATCATAAATTTAGCAATAAAGTGACGAAGTGTTTATCATATAATTAAGTCCTTAGATTATATATACATATAATTAAGATAGACAAAATAACGGATTATTTATGAGAACCAAAGAATAATTTTGAGAGAAAAATCCTAATCTGCAAATTAATGACGTCATTTTTTTTTTCCTTGAATCTGTAGCTAAAATGTCTGGGCTCTGAAAATATTTAATGACATGGTAGATAAACAAAAGAACTTTGTTTTCTTATACGAGAAGACCAAATAAATATTTAGAGGAAAATACAAAATATCTAATGATGTGTGATACAAATATTTATGATGAAAAATATATAACGTATATGGAGCTAAGATATTGGGGTTGTGAGAATAATTCATGGTACTGAAGGGAAGAAGAGAATAAGATTTTGATTGACGTCTTTAATCTATTCCATTTTGTAAATATAAGGAAGATAAAAAGATTCAATAGACTTAAAAGCAAATATTAGGAAGAAAATACAGAAATCTCAAAATGCTTAAAATTATAACAGAATCTTAATCATTTTTAACTTAAATCAAATTTCTCAATCATTTCCTATCGTAAGCAAAATTACTCACAAATAATTCTGTGTGTAAATCAAAGTCGGCTATAACCACTTTCCTATTATTATAGTTAGCACAACTAATTTATAAACATATTAAATTTTTATTTCAGAATATATATTTAATGACTAGCAACGAATATCAAATCTCGAAGCAAGTTATTCTGCAAATAAACTCGTACACAGTTACTAATGAAAAATTGCTGGAAACGTTTTCGTTTCTCCGCACCTCCGCTCGTAGACTTCGATAACATAAAAAAGAAAGCCTCGTGCTCTCTTTTTGCATACTCTCCTATTAACCCACATGATAATAATGTCAATACGATTTGGACGTTCGTTTGAAATTGCAGAATGCTTCGCAAAGTACGTTCCTCGCAGAGGTTAGGCTGGCTTATAACGGAATAAGCTGTCAATAACACTTACTAAAACATGATTACGTCTTGAAAAACATATAATATTTAATCTTTATCATAATAGCTATTTTTCTCTATGTATTTTTTCGAATAAAGAATTGGTGTATTGATGTTTTACACGAAAATGCAGTTATTGTTGAGTATTTTATACAAGTTTTGACAAAAACATTTGATGTAATTACAATATATCTCATAAAATTTATTTACCTGTATGTATTTACTGAAGGATTAGGATGAATGCTTTATTGAAAAATATGACTGCAATAATAAATCAATCTGTTAATTGTAAATGGAATTCATATTAGGAGTTAGGTAAGTACCTAACTCCTAGTATGAATTTAAGTAAAAAAAAATTTTTAAGTAAAAAGGTATAGTATTTCTATTATTTTTTTTATATTTCATTAATATTATTTTTCACTAAATAAGCACATTATACTAGTATTTCACTGTGTGTCAAAAATGTAATTAGTTTTCTATTTGTTTAATTTATTAATGTAATTGGATAGATTTTTTGTATTGAAGTATTAACTACCATTCTTTTTGATTGAATTTCAAAATACTTTTTCAATTATAGTTTGCTCGATGAATCCCGCAGGAAAAAAATTCCTCTTTAATTGCAATTTATGTAAAAAATTAAAAATACTATTGCCATACGATCCTATAATTAAATTATATCTTAAAAGGCTGTAATACGTTCGGACAGATGGGCATGACAAAATTAAAAAATTCCCTTTTCGCCGTTTGACGATGGAACCTTGAAAAAAAAGGTATGATAATTATTTGGTTATTACACATAACCAAATAATTATCATGTATGAACGGCGAAAGGAAAACAAAAATGTACACGTTAGACAAGGTCGTCGAACAAACCGTGGTTAATTATTCTCGTTTAAAATTTGTACTAGCGTCTAAAAAAATATTACACAGTAGACCCGCACTGTTTGAATATGAACAAACTTTAGTTGACAATGGTAAGGTTTATCATTAACAAGTTTTTATATAAAAAAATTATCAAGTGCCACCAACCCCCCGCACCCCACTTCACTCCAAATGTATTCTTAAAACGAGTCCATTTACTGCCCTACTTGCAGCCAACGGTACCAATGCCACGTATGCAAGGAGCTGAGTAGGGAGCATTTCGACTGAGCCAAATGGAATATTTTGAAAAATATGTAAGGACATCAACATTTTAAAAAAATATGTAAGGAATACAACAATTTTTCCTTACATCGTGAGGAATATTCATTGTTGAAAAATATTTCTCTAAAACAAATGGTTTAGCAGTTATAAAGAAGTAGACAATTTAATTACATACAAAAATTAATTACGTTGAAATTTTTCAATCCTGATAATTTTTGTTCAATTTATACTTATTTTCCAATGTATATGAATAATTTTCCTGAGTTTTCTAAACAATCCTTCATATGAAACGAAAAGTTCCGTTTTTGCCAAAGGGTGTATGATGAAAAATATATAACGTATATGGCTGAATTTGTACTTCGATAAGCTTTCATTTGATGCTCAACATATTAGTAATTTTTTTATAACCAAATTTACCCATGAAACCAACCCCCAGAATCAAAACGTTCATCTTCGTTCAATCTTCACGTTCTTATATTATTTTCTATCTTTGCTTAAATAATTGGGCCACCATAATTTATCTCTGTGCCAAATTTCAAATTTATTCCTGGCATTAATTCTTAGAAAATCGCCTGTTAAGAGGGACGGATGGAGACCGAAGTAATTGCACTAGTGTTCCGTTTTAGCAATTTTACTATGAAACACTTAACATTTAACTTTACACAAAATAAAGGCGTGAAAGAAATAAATATTTAATCAAAATCGCTCAGAATATAAAAAAACAATCGTTGTATAAAACATAAGTCGAAAAAATACCTAAATTACCAATACCTAATACAAGTTATTCATTAACAAGAATCAAACAGGAAAATGTGTACATATATGTGTATATATATATATATATATATATATATATATATATATATATATATATATATATATATATATATTATACATATCGTCATCTTAGTTTGAAACCCTTATCATCAGCACCAACCCAAATAGAAATCTTTACAGATTATATATATATAAAGCCTAGTTTTTTATCGGCAAACAACAACAGAAATTAATATTTAACAGCAAAATATTTTAACTTCTTTTTTCAGTGTCATATAAGCCACAAATGGGACAGTGTACAAACATTAAGTATAATCTGAATATCGTATTGAAATTCACATTACACTTAATGTTTGTACACTATCACAATCACAAAATATTATTTATTAAAAGTCTGCAAAATAATAAACAATGGCAAAATGTAAATTTAACCAATATAAAATAAAAGACAATACTTAACAAACCCTTTACTAACAATTGTAATATTTGTTAATTAAACTACTGTGAAAATTTAACCGTCATACGGTCAAAGTCCAGCCGGGGTCTTACGCTAATAACTCATATAATAATGTATTGTAATATCTTGGAAACGGCTAAGTAGTCCCCGGGGTTCGAATATTAATACTCGTGGAATCCGAGGATTTATGTTAACAAGGTGACCTTTTTAGCTTTAGCTCATACATCAGACAGAATAATGAAGATAATTTATTTACTAGCATTATTTGCTTCTTCATTGATATTCATAATTGTGATTTAAATTCAATTTATTTATTAATACAAAGAACTTTGGCAAAAGGCCAGCATAAAGGAAATAGAGAGGCATGAATTTAATACAGAATGATATTTTATTTCTTACTTTTTTGAATTAATTTTTTGGACTCATATGTTACAATATGACAGCAATATTCTGAATGTAGGTCTTATTTTGAGACTAGCTGTGCCTACGTTTTCATTCGCGTGAAATTCAAATTAAGGAAAGTTATAAGAATTGTACAAACAGACAGTAAAGACTCTAAAAACATGGCTTCTATCATCGTTCTTCACGCTAAATCAATCACTGTTTTCAAAATATTTTCCATGTGCAGAATTCGATCTCTTAAAATTTTTGTATATTTGTGAATTATAATTTAGTGTTCTATAAACTTCAAATCGAATCTTTACGACATTTTAATTTTATTTTAAACGTGGAAAGCTAGATGTCTTTTTTACACAAATAATTTTTCAAATTTCATTCTTCCAAACACGAAAAGATCATTTCATGATGCCCGTATACTACGTCGTCTGGTTAACTGATTGAAATTTAAAATAACTTTTTTTTAATATATATTATATGAGCTTTTAAAGCTCATGTAATGTGAAAGTACAAAAAAATAAATATGTTCCAAACTTTATGAAATATGTGCCTGTACATTCAATAGCGCATTCAACACCGTTATCTTTGATATCAGTTTACGCACCTGTCACTTGTCACTTCATTTTAACATTGTATGCATCCTTTGCTCTTTCTTTATCTCAATATTTATTGACAAAGTCGTTAAGAATATAAATAAAACTATAACCCTTATAAAAATTACGTACAAATCTTATATTTTTGTATTTCAGATCTTTGTCCTGTTATCAATCAAACGACATGGATACTCTTAGCCAGGGATTCTTTTTAATATGACGGGTTCATGAAACGAGTCTATTAGTTATTCTTGTTAGTCTTGTAAATGCCCCTTTTTTAAAACCAAGCTATATACTGCTAGTGGTATTGAAGATATATAGCCATTGCATACAAACTAACTTTTAAAAATTTGGGTCTATTCATCATAATTTTTGTTAAGTCGCAAGCATATTAGCCGCCAATTTACAGCAACGTATGCATCTTAAGAGTCTCAAAAATTGTCTTCCGATTGAAAAACTTTGCTTTTGCCAAATAAGGCTATTATTTTCAATTAAGGTTGAGAATGTACGCTGTTGTAATTTCAGTAACTTAGGCAACTTTGAAATTTATTCATACCTTACGTTTTCGGCTTTACATAAAGTGGTCATATTTCTGAACGCAGTCGCATCTCAAACTGTTGCAGATTTATTCATTTTCACATACTTATGCTTTTCTTTTTATATACTAATTAGTTAAAAGAAAAAAAATTGGCTAATGAATAAATTCAATGATTGATCTTCTCGCTCTGACTTTGAATTATAGTATAAAACTAATTCTGGATCTTTATTCCTAGACACTTTCTAGTCATTAACCAACCTTTAAGTAAATGTTAAGAGTTTATTTTCGATGCACATCTGAAAAGATTTTTTTTAAATCTTACTCCTAATCACTACTTCTACTGTTGTCTTTCCTTTTTTTTCCCCGTTCCAATTTGTGCCAGTATTTTAATTGGAATTCTATATTTTGTGTGTTTTTCTTACTATGCATTTTTTAAATTTCTTTTCGTCTCCTCAAAAAGTGTAAAGACAATTTAAAAATCTATTCATGTTTTATTTTTCTTAGTTTCTAATAATTTATAATTATAGAAACATATGGAATGGTCAGTTCACTCTATTATATTCCTCTACTTATGAAAAAAATGCTTTTAAAACAATTTTAAAATAATTAACAATCATTAAATATATGGAACATTGAATGATAACAAAAAAAAGCATTTTGTTCATAATAAAATACAATTAATTTATATTCATTCCATTATACACCAAGTTTGATTATGTTATAGATTTATATTGCACATCTTTTTCTCTGTAGAAGGATAACATCCTTATAATTTCGTCATATCCGTCCCTCCGATCGCCCGCCCGCCCTTAGATTACAATTTCACATTTTGTACAGTTTAAAACGTATGTACATGAAAGTGTTCAAGAATATGTTTCATATGGGGATCAATCAGTATAAAGTCAAATATATAAAAGAAGTTTTTCCACACATTCTAATGAGTTGGATATTATTTACATATTATATAATATTATTTACATTTACATAGACATTTCAAATTGAATTAGAGGTTTAATTTACCACTTTGCGTATTGAAGCACATTTGCGAAAAACTAAAATTCAAAGTGAATACTTCTTATTTCGCTTTCTAAACCAGTTTGAAATTTCTGAAAAAAGTGTTGGGTAATAACATTTAATTAGAACTTACAAACAAAATAATTGAATTCAACTTGCATTGACAATTAAAGGAGCTATGTGCAATTAAGCAACCCTGTTTCGCGTGTTCCAGCAGGGATTGGGCCTTTTGGATAAGAAAATCATTTAAGGACATTTTTTTCTCCATTGAAGAATACATGTAATTTAGAAATAATCTAAAAACGTAAAAACCAGAAATAATAGCGATGCAGAAAATTACTCCCTAATGAAATCACAATACAATTTAAATCTCTAACATATAAAACATATTTTTAAAATCATTACACACAATGCAAACATGAAAAAAAAATAAAGGAAATCGAAAGTTTTAACGGCTGAATTAAACTTTTTGATTTTATTTATTTAATTTGTTTATTTAAAGTAAACATTATTTTGTTATTTTCTATATTACGAGACAAATGTGTTAATATACCTCGTACTGATCAATCTTTCATTGGTATCATCATCTGTCTCCTTATCTTCACCTTGGGTAGATACGTATTATCTGTTATGATTTAAATAATTTCATTATAAAATATCTTAATATCTGAAATAGAATGAATAACTTCCACAAAAAATTTAAAGTATATTTGTTAATGTGAATAATAGTATATTGAAATGTTTCCTCAACTTTACACCAATAGCTCAATTAAAAATCGATAAGAAAGGTTTATGTGGATGAAATAAGTTAACTCGTAACAAAAACATCGACTAAGAATATCTTAAAAGCTTTCTAAAATTTAAAATAAAGAATACTATTAATAAAAGTTTCTGAAAGTAAATTCAAAGATGAACCTGACAAAATCTGCCTCTAAGTTAAAAACTTGTCGTAAATCGTGGCTACTTTTCAATTATACACAGCGTAAAATCATTCAAAAATATAAATAAATACCAAAAAAATCGAGATTAAGATTAGATTAAGGCAGGTTGCAAAAAACAGAAAGGACATCCTTGCCTATTAAGATAATGCTAAGAGGAAACATTAAGGGTCTCACGGCTTAATTATGTTAATCTCTTATCAGCATCCCGACACAGTAATTATTAATATTCGCGCCACGCGCTCTGGCCACCTTACCTCTGCGACCGCGTCTGCGTCACCGAGCACGAATAAAAAACGACTCTTCCCTTTCCTTTGCTTATGACGTAAGCCCGAGACGGATCCGCGAAGTACATACGTTTCCGAAATTGACGCGCTGAATGACAAGGCAAATATAGACGTATGTAAGATTTTTGGCTGGCATGAAGTGGCGTGAGTTCGTTATGCTAATGGATTTTTTTTGATGTAATACTCCTACACAACTAATGACATAGTTATGGCGAGAATTATAAATGTTAAACTTCTTTAGTTATTACCCAGTTCTTTTTTATGCATTCAGACAATTAATTTTGTCGATCATAAAATATATGTCGAAATGCCAAATTGACAAAAACTGGTAATATGGATTAACTCAAATATATTTATATATATATATATATATATATATATATATATATATATATATATATATATAACTCATGAATAAGGTTATTGTAAGTAGCGTTTCATTGAATCATATCTCAGACATTGCAAAATACATTTAATAGAATATTAATGAAAAGACTGAAAACTGCAATTTTGGTAAAAAGGAATACGATCACGAGATTACAATTCTAGTTTAGCCTGAGACAGAAAAAAACTCTTGATAGGTTATTAGAAGAATCTGTCTAATAAATATCTTGTAAGATTATCTGTCTCATTTTTATGTCTACTGTACATTCACATGCTCGCGCACCAACTACGCGGCCCACATACCTACACCGCGCACGTCCGTCGCCATAGACAGATAGAAGCAACCGATTTACGACGCGATAGTGTCTGGAGTAATGTGGTAGGCGCCTCTTTGTAGGCATCCTCGCGCGGCGCCCAACCAACGCATGCGCTTTGAGCCGCCCGCCGACTCTGGCCCAGAATATATCGGTCATTCTACGCCGGTGCCTGCGCCGCGGCGGAGTCTACGTCGCCTCTACGCCGCCCCGGGCACCCCGCCCTCTACGCCAGAGCGCTCAACGCCAGCGATAGGAAAGCGCACTACGAGACTCATAGACTCTGGATAGTGAGTGTTTTAGCGCGCAACTTTTGCAAGTTTAACGATTATTACGGGTCCGTAATTTGAGAGTTTGTAATTTATTTGTTATTGGGCCAGCCTGGTGAATAAACTTTAGGCGAAGGATAAACTAAATTTTGTGTTTCAAAGTATAAACAAGTTGTAGTTCCGCTAATTCATTGGACTGTTTTTAGTAAAAAAAAATTGACTAAAAATATTCCTTTTCACTAATACAACTTCGTTATGGTTAAATTAATATTTCATCTTCACTAAAGGAAGTAGAGAAATCGATAGTTTTTTTCCTTATTTAGTTTTTAAGGTGTGCTAATAATCGGTAGTCGACATGGAGATAAAATTATAATATTAGAAGTGTAACTAACTTGTGATCTTTGTGAAAATATTTACATTAAATTAGTTTTATAAACGATATATAAGTTAAAGTGTTTGGTCGCAGAAATCGAAGAAAAACGTAAGTGATAGTTTTAATTATTTGAAAATATATTTACATCATTATAAACATAACTTTAATTCATGTATCCTATGTTAAAAAATATTACTTTTTGTTAAAGCCGCGCGAATATTAACTTTTCGTCGCGTCCGGGATAGTTGCGTAACAGTTTTGGACTTACTAAATCAGTCTTTAGCTATGCAAAGCTTAGTTTCGTGATAGACTAAAGTTTCTTAAAATGTTATTTTACTATTAAGAAATATTTAGTAATATATTTCTTTCACTTTCATTACTGTTATTACAATATTAAAGTATATTTGTTTCATACAAAAAATTTGTATTATTATTCGTATTGTTTTACACTTTAAACCAAAACTTAAAGATTCATGCTTAATATTTTGTTTAACTTAGAAAGCAATATACTAAAGGTGTGAGTACCAAAACGAGACTATTAAGAGATTCAAGATAAAAAGGTATTTAATACATATTATTCTTTAAATTATTTTATTATATTTTTAAAAGAAAGTCAACCAAAAATAAAAAAAATTGAAACAATGTATTTACACGCCGCTATATTTGTTATAGACAAGACTAGTAGTCATATGTACTATAAATAATTCGGATATCAAAAACTGACTACTCTCCGTGTCTTAATCTATATAAGCAAAGTATTCAGAAAAATACAGCATACCTTGTAGACTTTTCAAAACGGATTGACATCTCTCATCGCTGCCTTTATCTATACTTTAGAAAATTACTCGCGATTACATCAAAATACTCGGACATATTAAAATATAACTTCAAAAGCCTACCATTAAAGCATGCATATTTATTTGAAATAGAATTACCATCCAAAAATAAATATTAATCAAATATCCAGCTCTGATAGTTAAAGATGTCTTCACTAAAATCCTCGGGTCCTCGGGTCCTCGGGTCTTTCATTACCAGAGCTGATTCAAGTTTATAACAAGCGATTTTTACATAATAATTGTTTACTGTAGACTTAATGAATCCATTTGCTAATTAAATCATATTTACTGTTGCATTTTTCACTTAAACTAAGTGACTAACGAAATTAAATTTTAAGAGCTTCTTTTTACTAATCTTTACTTTTCCAAGGCCATTAAAAAAAATAAAATATATGCATTTAACTAATTTTAACCCACGATTTTCTTTGGATGAAAAAGTAATAAAATAGTGGTAAAATTAAAAAAAAGTCTTAAAATTGTAAATGTTTAAGTAGCTGGAGATGTACATAATATAAAAACTTGGCTTGAAAATTAAAAAGTCTGTTCCGTGTAGTAGAAATAGGCTGACATGTTAGTATCACGTATTCCTACATACTCCTATTTAAGTGTAAGTTCTTGTTACTAACGGGATAATTTTTTAATTACCTAAAAAATCTCTCTTGGGATAAATATTAGTTCATGAGTGGTTCAAGTGGGAAAGCAGAACAAAGAAATAATCAATAAATTAAGTAAAGTAGGTGAGGTGTAAAAACAGAACAAATAATCAAACAAATAAACTCACTCTTGTTTTTATAATTTTAGTTGATCAAAAAATTTAAAACTCGTTAAAATTTATGAAACAAATTTTTAAACTTTTATCATTTTGAAACGATGGAGATAAGAAACTATAACTGATAAATACATATTGTACTCGTAAATGTGAAAAAGATTACTGAAATATCTTTGCCAGAATCGACATAAATCTGGCATATCGATATAAATCTTATCAAGAGTAGTCGAGTGAATCAGGCCGTGAATTTATTACACACGTAACCAAACCAAACACAGAAAGCAATAAAGTTTTTCACAGGATCGTGCGGAGGCAATTTAAAACAGCATGTGGTTGTAACAACATCGGCACAGGTTGTTTGAAGTAGGCTCTCGAGGTAACCTACCTATATGAAGCGGAAATAGATCAAAGATAAAGCAGATATCTTTTAGTGAAACAGTGCGGCAAACGTATAGCCGTTCGGTTTCCGTTTAAGGGCGTAATATTTTGCAGAACACAATTTTGGTTTTATTCAATCGAATTTAACTAATTTCTGAAATTTTGTTAATAGCTGAATTAAGAAAGCTAAAAGTACCAAATAGTGATGATCTTCCTAAGTATTAAGAATATGTGGCCGTGTTAATTAGCGGTAAATCTAAAATTTTAGATTATTTATATGAAAGCATATTTCACAAGTTTCACCGTGTAATAAAGGAACACTCAGTTTTGTCTAAATATAATCGTTATTACTATAACATCATTCTTTATTGGGAATATAATATAAAATGATGAATTTGATACTTTTTTGGACAATAAAAAAATTTCGAAGCTTTCAAACATAGCAAAGTCTTTACTTTTTATCCCTCTGATTATATGAAATTAATAATAACAATTTAAATAATTTAATTTTTATTCATGTAAACCAGATGAAAGCAAACTTTACTTAAATAATAATGCTGTAAATAAGCAATTAAGAAACAAAATAATGTAACTATAAGTAACAGTAGAATGTGTGCTTATGACAGCATCATTTGTATTGGACTGTCATTGTATAAAAGATAATTTTATTAAACTATACACTCGTTCCTTCAGTGCATACTTAATTTATATAACAATTTTACAAATATTTTTAAACATCTTTATAAAAATCGTGAATGGAATAAATTTGTTCTTGATCGTAATAAGGTCTCACAAAATAGTATGTTATTTTCATTTCGGTACACTCGATATTTCCGTAAAGGCTCCACTCCCTTTTTCGTCAAAGGACAATGAAAATTTCAAAATCTTATAAGAACGCCCCTTACTTATTGCTAAGAGCTTACTAAATTAGACCCTCAATCAGTTTACGAAAAAAACGTCTTAGCTGTTCGTCGTCTGGCAATCCATAAGTTTCCACTGTATTGAATTTTGGTTGGAAGAAATTTAGTCATTTATGTTTCCTACTGGACATCTTAAAAAATACACTTCGTCACATATCATCATATCATTAATTGATTGAGCTACGTAATTATCACTAACACTGACTGACTGAGCTGTATAATTATCACTGAATATCATATCATTAATTGATTGACTACTATTAAAAAAATTAAGCAAGGTGATAATTCACTGAGCATGGAGTGATGAAAGTAAAGTGTAGTACTCGTAAATTGTTAAACCGATATTCAATTGCAATTCAATGATTTTGTGAATACATGAATGAAAAATATTATTAAATCGTTAATTTATTTTTAATATTTGAAAATATTCCAATGTTAAGTTTATCGATATCTATGCTATAAGGCAAGCGAAGAAATTTTTTTTTTAAATAAAATTTTACAATATTATTTTAAAAGCATATGTGTCTCTTTAAAGGTTGATTTAAAAAATTTAAGACCCCATTAAATATAATGACAAGTTCCTTCTTTCCATTTCAGGGTATTGAAGTCAAATGTTCGTCACGATATGCTAAAGAAGTACTGGTGGAATTATTTTAGCGTAAAATGTGATCTGTAAAAATGTACACAGGTCTATACCTATGTATATTTTTACGGATTTAGTATGTCTAAAAATTTAGTTGCAAAGAATTAATTGCAAAAGTTGTCGCTTTATTTGTAATCAAACGTACACTGTTACGTAAGTGATGAACCATAATTTTTTCAAAATACGTAAAAATCGCGATGAGAAGAGATAATTCCGAGACTTTTTTGACGAAAAGTCTAATAATGCTTATAGCCACTACATATAACCGTTTAAACTTTGGGATAAAAGGATTTAAATATAAAATTGGGGAGCGGTCATGACTATCATCAGATCAAAGTTTTATTTATATATTATGAAATAGGAGAGTGGTCATAACTATCAGTAAATCAAAGTATATACCAAAGTTTTATTGCAATCAATATCGAAATTTTATATCATCAAATTATGGCAACTTAGCCACCATTATAAAACACACTCGATATAAGTAAATTTATTGCCATAAAAAGTTTTCAACGAATGCTATCTTTTAATTATATTTATTAAAAATATACATTTATATAAAAAACATAGAGCGCGGGTTAGATCTAACTTGCCATGTATTTCGCACGATTAACCGAAAATATTAAACCATATAACAATTTTTTGTTACTCGTAATGTGATCTGAAATTCTTCAAGTAGTGAAAAAATCTGATAAACGAAGGTCCTATTATTTAACAAATAGGTGGTAGTTCTTATTATGTGTCAGAAATTTCTAAGTAAGGCAGAACGCAGAAGAGTTCTCGACAGATACGTGTCCTCAGCAGCCCTCCACAGCCAATATTACACGTAATATTTACATTAAGCATTCAAATCACTGTTTACACCCCTCTAATTCAGGACTTAATGTATCAAGTAAAAACTTTATGTGTGCAAGGAGATTATAAGTACTATACTGTGTTTATAATTTATTAAATGTAGCTTTTACAGTTCATGAAATATTAAAACCGAAAAAATTACATAGGTAATGAAAAGGAAACTCCCCTCATTTTTCATGTTTAAGTCTTTGATCGGCTATTAGAATAATGTTCCAGCAAAGACAATAAATATATGGCTTTAATGAAATTTTAAATATATTTATATCTTAGTATACCTTCGCGTAAACACTCAAAAATTAAACTTGAATTTTATATACGACTTTATAACAACTTCAGCAATCGAATCCGCAATTTCACTATTCACCCTTTTTATATGTTTAAATTCCTTTATTTTTACATTACGTATACAGTTAAAAACAATATTTTGACATTTTTGAGATTCTAAGTTATGAAGTTATTTAGATCTCATTAAACAGAATGAGAGTTTTAACCTCCATATAACAATTCCTTACCTCGGTTTGATTAATCAAATATTTTTAACAAGTAATGTGAACTTAAAAAGAATACTACCCTCTCATATTTCTTTAAGTAAATTATAACTTAAATGCAGTAAGTAAGCGATTGTAACCAAATATTAATTAAAGAAATAATACCAAGAAACTAGACCGAACCAAATGTAAGATTAAATATAACCTACGCTTCTGTTCATAGTACCCTGATTCGGAAATAATCGTTTATTAAGTTTAAGAAATAATACGAATTTGTAATTATTATTTATCCAGATTATCTTAAATTTACGTAAATTATATTTCCATGGTAAGGCTTTTTCATTCACGGGTACTTATTTATAAGCTAATTCTACATATCTGAAATTTTTATTTAACAAACAAATTGTATCCATGTTGAATATCAGCTCCAAAAGTCCGCAATTAACCGAGACGCCAAGATAAATATCGAAATATCGACGACTGCAATTTTCTCTCAAATTAACCGTTTTAATATCCGGTGATTTAACGGATTGATAGTCGATCAATCAAATTATAAGCTCTTACTGATGTTTACTATGATATTTCGATTATTCAAATTAATTACAGTTCAATAGCGGCAGCTAGTGAGCATGGTGTTATTTACTTCAATAAATAAGCTGATGGTATCGATTAGTCAATGACCCTTATTTGTAAAATTTCATTTATGAAATTTAATTATGGAGCTGGATCGTTGTTTAAAAAAAACGATATAAATAAAAAAAATACATATTTTTATCAACATATATGTTTGCCACAGATAACTTAAAATGTATACTGAGACTTAATTTGGTTTTCTCATTATAGCGAAAACACGTGTAAAATTCATGCTATAGTCTATTTAAAAGCTTGGTAAAATAATTATAAATTTATAATAATTTGATAAACTTACTTAAACAAAACCATTATTTATACATTTAAGAACGATAAAGTGAAACTTAATAACGAAATACAAATATAAAAAACGTAATACATAGGTCAAAAACATAGAAACAGCTTTTCGGGCTTTTTCGTGTGTCAACCTACCTTTGGGCATTTTTAATTACGCTAAGTTTCAATATTCATAGAAAAGTTATCAAACTCTATATATATATATATATATATATATATATATATATATATATATATATATATATATATATAAGGTCTTAACAATACGGCATAGCAGATGTAAAATTTTCATAAAACTATAAAAAAAATGGGATAAATAAGGTATGAAACAAAGAAAATCTCGTGTTGACTTCGTATTGCATTTTAATAAAACCTGCACGTGTTTAATGACAACTTATAAATAAATTTTCGATTCGGAAAATCCATTTTTATAGTAGTATATTTTACATATATTGAAATGTAGAATTGTAACAGATGTGCTTCTTATCTCATCTGTGATAAACTAAGTATTGAATTATAGGTATTAAGGAACACCTTGTTTCACAGTTTATCTAATTATAATGAAGTTTTTAATTGTATAGTCTCTATTAAAATATTATGGAAATAGATAAGAGAAAAGTAAATTAAGTTTAAGGATGGTAGATCTAACGTAGGGCACATTTTATTTAATGATGTTAATATAAAAATGTAAAGACGGAAATTCAACAAACTTGCTTAAAAAAATTCTTCGTTAGTGAACAAAAAAAAAATGTGAAATCCTTTGAACGTGGCTCAGGATCATTGCTTCACATTCTATTGATTAGTAATATGTTATTTTTTCTACTATAGTACTGTATTATTTGGTAATTAATTACTTAAATAATGTAATTTAAATTGCCAATAAGGTGTGTGCTTATAAAAGAGTGAACAATGGTATCCGTATCTGATTGCGATTGCATAATTTGTAAATACAATTTAAAGAAATTGTATACTTACTCATTCAGTGTAAATCCAATTTATTAAGCTACAACATAGGCATTTCAATTCAATGAAAACTTAAATTGACGGGAAGTGAAAAAATGTTAGATGTGAAGTCAACGATAAACATTTATGGAACATTTAAATATAAAACCAGCGAGCAAATAAATATTTAACATGTGAATTCAACCCCTTATTCATACACTTTCCTCTTATCCCGTTTCGTACTATAATAAAACGCCACTTTCAATAGGGTACCTTCTATATTACCTTTAAGGCGATATTCTCTCTTGTATCAAAGGAAAATCAAAATACCGAGGACCATACGAATGCTATTACTTATTGTCAAGAGCTTAGCTAAATTAGACCCTCAATCAATATACGAAAAAAACATTTTATCCCTTAAATCCCTCGCAATCCATAAGTTTTCAGGGTATTGAATATCAATTTATAAATATTCAGTTAATATTCACATATATTTTTATAAAAGCTATTATGACAGAATAATATTTTCAACTTACGCCTTCATTGCTGATCATAGTAAATCATATCAGAAACATCACATAAAATTTAAACATCCTTCCATCATGAACCGATTAAGTAACAAAAGAAGAAATTTGCGAAAGACATATTTTTGCAGACAACAAGGTAACAAAATGTAAAGAAGATTATTTAATAAAGAGCCAGGGCATTCAAAGTGAATAAGCAACAACATACTGCAAGTTTTATATGATTACTTAAGAGTAAAAAATGTAAAGCATAAAGAACAATGTTTTACTTTATATTATTGCCCATAGAAATGGCATGTCCCTCAGTCAGCACTTTTAAAACTTGTGGCCGAAACTGTTAAACAATTCAATACATTCTATATTCTGTGCGAATACTATATCTTCATCAAGTTTTGCCACAATTAAACTGTTACTTTATAAAATTTCACATGATGCTAGTGATCTTATGATTGCTTCATTGCATTTATAATAGTACTCCGGGTAATAAAAACGTGGTTCAAAAAATGGTTAAGAAATGATAGAAATGCATTTATTTATGATGAAGTCAATAAAACTACCGAACAGTGATTTTTGGAAGTTTTATGATACATTTTTTTGTTACAATATCACAGATTTTAAAGATTTTTAAAGTTATCGTTACTATGTAAGTGAAATTAAATTTATTTTTAAATATATTTACATACTTTTACGAGCTATTTCCATTTTTTAAGACAAAAACGTTTAAAATTTAGATTATACATTGCTGGAAAATGATGCGAAAGTTTTTATTATCGTTACAGTCTTTGTTCATCCCTATCGTATTCAAAAGAAAAACGAAAAATTTATTTCAATATTATATATACAGCACGGACACTGTGTCAAGCGAGGGAAATCTAAAAAATCGTTCACGAAATCAGGTCCCAACCTAATCAAAACATTGCTTTGTCAGCGTTTAAGAATTGGTGAAACGTGAGCGAAAAGCGGGGTAAGCTTTTCTTTTGGAAATTTGATATTTCCCACGACTTCATTTCTTCTGTCCATTGAATGTTCCCAGGTTCACGTGATCTGAGAATTTCAGTGATTAGTAAATTGTATCGTTAGTGAATTTTCCCGAAGTTTAAATTTTTATATTTGAATACTGTACGTCATCGCTGGAAAATTAAAAAAAAAACTTAATAAGTACGAACAAAATAAGAAGTAAAAAACTTTGCTATAGACTTATGTGTACACAAAGTTATGGTAAAAAAATTTAATATAAATTGTCATCTATAATTTTTCAGCTTGTATTTTTTTATTAAATATTTGCTGGTATTTGCACAAGACCTTGCTATAACATTTCGTTAAATCGATCTTAAACTGAAAGAGATATAATATTGTGACAAGAAATAAAAATTAATTCGAATGGTTTTAAATGGGTCTATCGCGTGATTAAACGAATCTCCTTTTACAATCATTAACTTGTGCATTTTCAGTTCACGGCGCCTTCCAAAAAAATATTATCATCATATATTTTTCGAATCCCCGTTTTAAGATTCAAACATGTTCTCGTAATTCGCTCTATTTAGGGTTTGCTTCCGTTATCAATACGTTGTATTGCCCAAAAGAAATTTATTTTTCTGAAATTGGTATTGCCTTCACTCGTAATCTGAATATAATTCGTTTAATATATATACTTCAATATAATACTTCAATTTACCTATGTAACGAAATTCAATAAATTTAATTGAGCGTTTATTACGATCGTTTTGGAAAGAACCCAAAATGCGTCATAATTTTCCAAAAAAATCAACAGAATTTAGAAGATAAATAATGTTACTTCGAAAGTAACTATTCATAAACAAGGTTGGGTCTTAACAAACCATTAGTTATTACAAACGTACCACCTTATAATGGAATGATTCGATGCAAAACAAATCGTATTACGGAATAAAACGATCTAATTCAATCGTATCGCAAATAAATGTTTACCCTTTGTGATATTGGAAGCTTTTCAAATTACATGAAACTGGGTTAAAAAGGGGTCGTCTTCTCAAATGCCAAGTATCGATTTTCAAAAGACGCACGTGCAGTTTAACTGGATACAAAAACGAGCCTAAACCCTTATAAAACAATTTTCCCTCTCAGCATAACTTGTTTAAAAACCCCGAAGCTTTTGTTTTATAATTAATTGGAAAATGAAGTAAAGATGAGATGGGTTTTCAGTTTTCCATTTTCTGGTTGAGGTAATGTCATTTTCATAGGCTCTCGTAGTGTTGTTATTAAAATATAACACATCTATATTAAAATTTCAAATAAGTCCCACTTCATGATGTTTAGTTTAAAATTTGAATTTTAAATTTGTCCCATAATTTGTAAAATAATTAAGCCATATTGAATTTTACTTCACTTACATATAAAAATTATTACAACTTGTTAGTACTGTCATTTTTAATCCGTTATATGAAATTATTTTTCAGAATTAAACATTACATTTCCATAGGACTTAACAATAAAGTAAAACCACATTATAATGAGAGGTATATTATTCTTGACTGGTTATTTATTTGATTACCAACGCAATTTGTCACAAAAAAATTTAAAAACAGCTGAAAGAAACAGTATTTAATTTTTTTTGTTTTCCATGTAAATTAATTGTAATATTTTTTACAGAAGAAATCAGAAAGAAATTTTGTAAACTTTGACTGTTGACCTACATTTAAAAGTTAGGCAAGAAGCAAATATCCAGTAGGAATTAAAATAATGTTACCATGATACTTTTTACGTAATTTTTATAGTGTTATCTTATTTAGTCTTCTCTTTTACTTTCCATTTATTTATCATAAGGATAAATTATAATTTAAAATGCATAATACATATATAAAGAATTCTTTTTCATACAATTTTTGAATGCATAAATGCATTGCAGTTTGTTCTGTTCCGGACATGGACAAATTGACAAATTGACGAACGGCGTATCATGTTTAAGAAATTAATATTATTTAAATTTAATGGTGAAAGTGCCTAGGTACTTGAAGTTAAGACGAATTATAGCATCTAGTTAAGTTTAGTGATATGCGTGTTTTCTTTTAACGTGCGTACCTCTACACACTACAAACATATTTTTAATTAATAATTTAATTAACAAAATTCAAAAAGCGTAATAGTGTAATTTGTAATTTACATAATGTATACAGAGGAAGATTTTTCACGTAAAGTTCACTCAAGTCGGACATATTTAAGCGTAGTGTTCTATAGAAAATATGACAATTATATGACACAAAGCATGAAAGTATAATATC
Source organism: Druceiella hillmani (assembly GCA_039881145.1). NCBI lineage: Eukaryota > Metazoa > Arthropoda > Insecta > Lepidoptera > Hepialidae > Druceiella > Druceiella hillmani. The sequence goes on along the minus strand of JAYKKI010000038.1, from coordinate 15,465,476 downwards.
TTTCTTAAAATATGGCTGACGCTATTCCCGCCATTCCACCAGGGTAGTCTGAGCCCCTCCAGGGACCCGTAATATCCCCCCTCATACACAACAGGGGACCTTCGAAAGTCCCTAATGGCGTCCCGTAAGTAGACTGTACCTTCGGAATGAGTCATTTAGTATCTCCATTTTTTGATACTTTGCGAACGCTCTGAGTGACTCAAAGATCAGTCCATTATCAATCAACTCACTATGACTAAAGATATAACGTTTCAGAGCTCCGGTGCTAATTAAAAAAATATGATAAATATTAAAATATGACAGTTTTATAATAGTACTTGTAATAGTTTACGTCGTCGACGTGAAAACCATAGTTACGCATGCAAAATATACGCCAATGTCTCGTGTATGCACTACAGTAATAATGTTTATGTAAATAAATAAACTATATAACTGTGGCGCGTAAGGGTCTTGTCACTTAAACTTGACGTAGAAACTCACGAAAAAATGTGTAAAAAAGTGAAATACGAACACATTTTCCTTATTACATTATGTGCCGAAAGCTGTAATGATGTAACCAGCATTAGGCGGGACGTTTGTTGCCCTGCGGACTCTTAATTAACATGGTTTAAACAACGTAATTACATTGCACAGGAACGCGAAACGCTCGGTATTTAAAGAATGTCGACATGTGACTTTTTTTTGTTTTACACCATTAATTATTTAATATCAAAATAATGATCAAAAAGGAAAATTATGAAAGATACATGTACATTGGTATAGATCTATATAAGCACGTAATATATTTATTTCCATTTTAGAACATTTTTTAATCAAGTTGTTTTTCAATACTTTCTGCTTGATTAGGATTTTAATTATTCATGTTTTTGTTTTGTTTGTAAACTATTGTACTTTATTATTTTGTTTGTAAATTTACAGATTTAAAGTACACTTCTTAAAAATTGTAAATTATTTGAGGCTGAAATTAAAATAACATATTTTTTGTAAGACTGCATTTCAAAGTAATATTATGTATTTAAGAACATTCTTAAGAAGCATCTTATTTAACACATTTTGTTAAATTAGAGTAGAGTAGTAATACTGGAAAAATACCGCTTGTATAAATAGCGGTATAAAAATATGTTATTGAGCGTAGAATACTTGTAATTTCTAACTAGAAACTAAACAAATTTAGGAGGTAATTAATAATATAATATAAAATGAACATGTTAACTTAATTATTAATATTAATTATTTATATTATAAAATGTAAATTCCGAAAATAATAAATTGTTTCTCAACATTTTTGGTAACTTTTATCATAATCGAATATTTCGTCCTAAGATTAAGTTTTTCTATATTACCATTCTCTTTCTGCCGTAGCTAAAACTATTTGGTTGCTAATATCATTTGCTTAACAATCGCTGGATAATAAGTGAAATAAAATGAAATACATCCTATATATTTATGACTAGGTTTTCAAGAAATATGGAAATTCAGTAAACTGAAAAGTCTGCAATTTAAAAAGCCATTTCAAAGCCAACAATTTTGGATTTTTTTTACTTAATATTTGCATTAAACGTGGCCTACCGAGAAAATATATTATCAAACGAACATAATATATACAAAACGTAAGGGTAAAATATATATTCTACAACAATTTCTTTGATAAATATTTCATTTCTCGCCCCACTCTATTGGTGAGTAGCTATTTCGTTATTCCGTTCGCGTATTCAAAAGTCGTATCAGCAAGGAGTGTCTGCAATAGAAATGTTGGCATTAATCCAACTTTGATATTTACTATTCAGTAGATTCTTAATACAAATCTATTTGGTGGCATATACAAATTGAATTGTAATTTTATCTTTGAATATTTATGTATATATCTCATTCATGCCTACAGTTTGAATATCATGACATTATCAGCAAAAATGTCATGTTTGGCATTGCTTAAAAGCAAAGATTTGTCAACTTCAGAATAAATATTTTGAATTTCGTATTAATAAATATTTATACAATTCCATTAAAGGTAGCCTATATTTTTAATTAAAGTACTCATAAATTTAGAACTTAACTTTGTAGAGCTATTTTTCATAAGATGGTTCACAAAATTTTGCATAGATGTGACCCAGGTTATTTTTGTATTTATTTTTCTTTAAAAAAATCTGATTTCTTTTATCTACTTAAATGTGTTACTAGTACCGAATACGTATAGAATAGGAAAATGCTGTAATTGAACCATAAAATGAAAATAGGGGAAGAAAAAGCGTGAAAACATGTTTTCATTTTGAAAAAGCTTTAGGTGAAAAATGTAACTCAATATTATAAATAAAAATTCTCGTTTTCTTTGTTTCTCATTTAGTTTTTCACCTAACAACTTTGCAATCGAGCAGCAAGTCAATATAATTTGATAATAATTGCCATATATCTAGTTCATATTATCTAGCATGCCCATCCCACTATTTTTAGGACTGTAATAATACCACAAGAAATGTGGAAGCTTGGTTACTCACTTGCAGATATCCGTAAAACTTCAACAGATATCATACATGAGTTTTATTAATACACAGTATAATACCTCTAGTTTGCAATTTTTCCCGCGTGCATTTTTGGTTAAAGTGGGATTTGCCCCTGATCCGATACTATCGCAACAACTCTTTATAAATACGAACATAAAAGTATTTACTATTTTATTAAGATTTAATATATATATATATATATATATATATATATATATATATATACAAGTTTGTATTACTGGGTAAGAAACACCGATTTTCAAATTGTAGATTATATGTCAACTCGAACCGTCATTCAGAATGATAAAAAATACTATATCAAGAATATTTCGAGTAATGGAAATATGCGCAGCCATTTATGTGTGACTGAGTAATACACGTTCAAACTTTTGAATTATTAATGTTATTGGAATAATATTAAACATCTTGGCATGTTCTATCAGCACATGTGGGCAATCGATTTGGAATACACGTGAAGCCATCTATATTGGTATGTTATGTTACTAAACGTTTATTATTGTGTCTAATATATCGAAGAATATTCATTCTACGAGAATAATGCTATTTCCCGAGGCATATAATTTATGTATTGATTGGAATCATAAAATCTACTTATACCAAATTATATAAAATGAAAAGGTTTGTCCAGCCGCTTACGTATGATTAAGTAACAAACATCCTAACTTCAAAATTATAATATTAATAGAATTTTTAAGTTGAGAATAAACAATACTTCTCTAAGATAATAATAAAAATGTACCACAACATGTTCACAGACGGGGCCTCGTGTATATTAAATCTATTGATCACACGTATTAAAAACCCAAAAACCTGTATGGTTTTGTTAAACGTGCAAAACGTTTAACATTATTTTTAAAAGTATTACCACATTCTTATTTCGTTTGTGCCAAAATTTGCCATCTTCACAGAAAATTGATGCTGTAAAGCCACGGGTATAATTAGTTAATGTAATATTTGAGTAATAAGTATTTAATTAAAATACACCAATTGTTATACAATTTTAACAACCCTAGATATTCTAATTAAATATTTACAAAAATGTTTCTCAAAAATTCCACTCCTACTAGCTTTACGTAGCGTTTTTACTTCTTAAATAACTACCACACAGCATTCTCATAAATAAATTATATTTCATCCACATAACGTTTCTTTAGATTTCGCTCTTCTAAAATCCCAATTATCCTTTTTATCCTATTAATCCTTTTTCTCCAAAATTTCCTTACTAATTAGTTTTGAAAATCTTCAGATTTAATCAATCCTTTTAAAGGAAGTGTTTTTCTGACTTAAAAAATATCAATAATCACTCTAAAGATGCTTCCAAACTTTGACAATAGATGAACTCCCTGATCGTACTCCAATTCAGTCAAAAACTTAGATAACCCTTGACCCAATATAAATGTTCGTGATATTTTAATGGAAATATTTAAATATTAAAGAAAAAGGAGAAAATATATTATTTTACAGCGTAAAATCACATGGCATACAAATATTTTAAAATAATTTCGTGTATTAAAAATTAAATATTTTAAAATAATTTCGAATGTTAATTACGAATTTAGATGCACTTTAACAACAAAATCCTTATTAATAAGAGAATCGTAAAATAAATGAGGTTCAGTCCTCATAGATAGGTTTAGTCCGCAATAGATAAGCTAAAAACATGCGTAGTATTCACAATTAAGTGAAACTACGTGATGTAGTATTATTTCTACTTTCTTTAATTTCTTTACCATGACCTAGGTTTCGTTGTATTACAACATCTTCAGGTGGGATATTAGCAAAGATGAAGATGAAAGATCTTTGCTAATATCCCACCTGAAGATGTTGTAATACAACGAAACCTAGGTCGTGGTAAAGAAATAGAAGAAAGTAGAAATAATACTACATCACGTAGTTTCATTTAATTGTGAATAATGAATTTCTACAAAATTAACGCCAAATATATTCAATATGCTTAGTATTGTAATTTTCATTTTATCATTTTAAATGAAAAATCATTTTTATTACCATATTTTTTTAGTAAAATATATTAAAAAAGGGATATTGATCCAAACTGAAATAGTTTTTAAGGGTCGGAGATAAATATTTAGGATGCAAATATAAATATTTATTGGCAGAAGGAATAGTCAAGGAATTACGTAATCATCTTCGTGATATAAAACATCTAAGTAAATTGAAGGATATTTGAAGATGTGAAAAATGTCAGTTATTTTTGTTCTTATTTAAAAAGAATAAGTATTCCATTAAACAATAAGTATATTCAGAAAAAAACACGACGAAACCTCAAAAATATTTTAAGATCGTTATGAAAACTAATTCCAAAAACCAAAATAAATTTCTTTTTTATATTTCAATTAATTTTCTCTTAAATGGTTACGCCATCTCAAATTAAAAAGTGTCCCCTAAAATTGTTTTTCAAAACATTAATTTTCTTTCAATTTATTATTATCACCTTATCTATTCGTAAAGCAACAAAAAAAAACAATGTGATGAAAAAAAATGAACAGATCAAAGTAACGAAAGTACATAGTAAAGAATTACAGTTTTTATCAAAACGACGAAGAAATTGTAGGTTAATATTAGATCAGAAAAATTTAAAGGACAGTATTGACACTCAGATAAATTTTGAATTTTCATTAATCTATTCAAAAATTTCAATACGCACATAAATATTTGTATATACGTATTGCTTTAGTGCATTCAATTCAACATAAAGGTTATAGGTTAGCTGTATAGAAAGTCAAACATCATTAAAAAAAGTACACAAAGGCATTTAAAAAAGTACAAAGAATATCTGATAAATAGGATTATTTACTCAAGTTTTACTACAAAAAGGATCTATTTCAAAGGCCCAAACTCTAATCCCGTTGTTCAGTATTCATAATCATTACAATTCACCGTTATACGGTCTGTATTTTTAGCCGTGCGTTTTTTGGCAATATCTCTTTAAGAAAGTATTTGAATTACAATACGAAAAATAGCGTAAAACATATGCATTGCTAGATAATTGATAAAAGTGTATTTGCCGCTTCAAGACTTTCTCAATTATCATGTAAAGTAATTTTGTCACAAAATAACATAGTATTCTTCATCATCCTCAAAATTTAACCACTGCGCAATTTGCAATTGTACCAAAAAATTTAAAAAAAAATGATTATTCGATTATGATAATTACAATTTAGGTGCAAACCCTTCTAATATTCGTCAAGTTTGATACCTCCTATTCGAATCTACTACAGAGAATATGGTAGTATCCCTAAAACTGTCTAACTGCTATTAACCAAGAAAAGAGTGATTTGAATATTAGCATGTCACGATCTATTGATTGTAGGCCAAACAAAATTTACCATAATGAAATGAGAAATATCATTTATGAATTCATTTGTATAGCTGAAATGTGCCCCGAATACTTTATTTGTTATGCAATGTATGAACATTAATTAACATATAGATAATATGTCAATGTTCTTTTACATCTACGTACTCGTATATATATATATATATATATATATATATATATATATATATATACACACACACACACATATATATATATATATATATATATATATGAAAAACCTTAATCTAATTTTAGAAGTATGGTATTAAAAATACGTTCATTACTTTTCACTATTTCCTCCACATTGAACTCTACATCGATCGAACAAAGTGTGCAATCAATTTTGGTGTTAGGACTGTATAATTAATTTTCTATTTATCGTTTTACCCTAAGTAATGAAATATTCTACGTACTTTGGTAAAAGGAACATTCCAAATGAATGGGAAATAATAATCGTACAAATGATAATAGTTTCACAATATTTTTTTGTCATGTGTTATATTATATTCTTTTTTTTCTCATTAATTCTGAAAAGCAATTTAAAATAAGCAAGTGCATCGTTAGGGTTTACTCTCATACCCTAGTTAAAGTCACGTATGGGTATGTATTAGTGGGTTTTAGGTGTGATTCCGGTATGTGTATTTTAATTTTTGGGAAATATATGCACCTCCACATAATTATCGATAACTGCCTCTTATTTCACTATAGCATTATTCATCCTTGAAAGACAAAGTTTAAGATATTTAGATTTGTCATGCAGCACTCTCGGGACTTCCGTGATTCTAACTATATTAAGACTTTATATAACACTCTAGTTCGTTCCAAGTTGGAAACGGAGTCAGCCATTTAATCTCCATACGAAATAATGTACATTCTTACTTTTGAAAAAAATAAAAACAAAAAAAAAGTTAAAGGCGTATAAAGTTTTAACGGAACAAATATTTGAAAAATCAATCGATAATGTGGTCAATGTTAACAGAAGGATGACACTATTTTGATACAATATTTCAGTAATATTTCTTGAATTACTTTTCTATAAGTATAAATAACATAACCCATTAATACCCAATGTGCATCATTACTATACAAGTACACTATTTTTACTACTCATAATGAAGTTGATAAACGATTATTTTTTAAAAGTCAACTGGAATGACCAGATGCAAATCAATTTTGGAACGTTTAAAATGAAAGAAAAAACAAATGTTTGTTGGATCTTTTTCTTTGTACCAAAATTGATAAAAATGTAACGTTCATATTATCCACCTGTTCTTATATCGGAACCACTTATCATAAAATTAAAAATTGTATGCTACTTGTTTATTATGTATGGTAACTTATAACTATATGTGATATTTTTATTGTTTACTTAGTCACTTTAAGGAATAAAGCAATAATCTAAAAGATAAATTAATAACCTTTTGAGTAAAATACTACACGAAAATCATTAATTACCTCGTAATTCGCAAAATAAAAGGATAAAATTATTTCTAGTTAACAATTTCCTTAAGTGAAAAGATGAACCTCTCCCTATATATGTAAATTCTAAAGAATTATAATTGTAAAGTCAATGAAAGGAATATTAAAAAAATAAGCCTATTTATCACGTGAAGAGCATAAAACCGACAGAGTGTGTACATAACAAAATGGCGAGGCGGGAGAAAACATGAACTATATATCAATTAATAATACGAAAGAATGTCTAAAAGGGCCCACAAATATAAAAAGATGTGTACGGGAATTAATGAAATCCTACTTTAAAACAACATTTATAAAGAAGTAATGCATGTGCAAGAATTAATGAATTTCTGCTTTAAAACAACATTTAAAAAGAAGTAATTGCTAAATGTTTTCAAAACGATTGTTTTAAGTTCATTTTAAACTATATTTTTATAACAAAAATCCTTCACTGTTCGAGAAATAATAGGGTTTCCCATTACCGTTAGTTATTCGTTCTAGGCGGTAAAGAGTGCGGAGTTATAGAAATTATTACCTATATTAAGACACGAATTAAAAAAACGTATATATGTATTTTATACTTGCTGCGTTATATGTATATATATTAAAGAAGTTTCCATGCCATATATCGACATTTACATACAACCTTAACATAATAGGAATGTATAATTGACCATACAATCGACATTAAAGGAAAATGGCCCGCAGTAAGAGCTCATTAGTGATTTACATTGTACTCCGTTTGAATAATACGAATATTTCCAGATAACAAAGGCATCGATTCCGCTTTGTTTTTGTATATTAACTTGACCCAATTTGTCTTTGAAATCTATTATTCCTATACGCACTGTAACGTGCTACAATCATTTCGACCATTTTCACTTTTCAATTAAGGATCTTTTTGATGATGATAAATCACCATCTATGAGGTGAGTATCGTAGTAAAATAAGGAAAATGGAAATTGTCGTCTTCCTCCGTTTGTCACAGCTTCACAATAACTGCTATTGGATGAAAAGTTAATAACGTCGGTTAATGATCTTTCAACCATTAATTGGCTTAACTTTTTGTACATAACTTATCGCATAAGTCTATCATCTTGTGCGTGACATACGATCGATAAAGATAAAATTGTAATGTCTAGGTTACATGTGATCTAAAATTAAATTGGGATTTAACGATCAATTTTCATTATTATTTCCCGTTTGTAAACTATGAACCGCAAAATTTAATTGGGATATACTCTTTCTCTTCTTACAACTTTAAAAAACCTGAAAAGATTCTAGATTTTATTTGAAATTCTATCATTTAATTAAAATTTCAAAAGAAATTGTTTTCGTTAACTGACATTAACAATTTCAAGAGGTGTAAACCATTAAGGGACCTTATTTTATGCGTATTCCGACATGTACCTTTTCTGTTTTAAAAATGTTGTTGAAGACAGAAATATCGTAGTTTTACCACATATTTACTTTAAACTTAGAACATTCTAACGCTTCGATCAGAAAATTTTTCCTCCTAACTTATTTCCACATTTATTCTTTACAATTAAATTCGACACAAAAAATTATGACAAAAAAGATATGAAAAAATACCTTATGAAACGATTACCTTAGCGGCCTGCAAGTAATATTATTGAAAATTAAAAAAGAAATACTAACATAAAATATATGTCAAATTAAATTCTTATTGTAATTATATATCATAATAATAAATTCATTTCTAAAACAAAAATGCGTAAGGCTAAAGAAAAATGGACAGATCATGTTGTAGAAACTTCGGATGATATTGAGTAATATAAATATTTTTAAATATCATAATGACAAGAATAAACGTCTTAAATCAATTAATCAGTTTTAGTTAAAAATACTCTTTATACAGAAAGAGCACATAGTTTATTTCATATTATAAGGGAGGTCTAAGAGTTCGCGAAGGATGAGTAGACTAACAAGTATATTTAGAAGAATTGTACGACAATGAGATAAATCGAGCATCGTGCATTGAATCTCATTCAAAATGGTGTGAGGAGTTTTTGCGTACTTGTAAAAACTCGTCAAACCGTTTTGAATGATATAGAAACTATTTATAACAGCGCAAAAAGCTCATATAAGCGCGGAATTCAAACTTAAATAATAAAAGACCAGGTATTTTATTTCCAATATTTTATTTAGAGTAACTTAAAGTACATTAGTGCGGATTTTATGTACAAAATATTAAATCGTCAAGATGTCTCCTATCAAGGCGATAACTAGAAATGACAATTTTGACGATTTACGTAACCTTCAAGATGAAAGTGTGATTCATCTCGAAACTAAACTTTGTCCGTCCTATTTTCCTCTGAAAAAACCTCTAAAATTTTCTGACTGTAACTTATCCGCTTGTTGTAGCCCACTTAAATGATTTAGGGTACATCCTGACGCTCTGAACTTCGCTACCCATAACTTAATTAACTGAACATTGGGCCCATCGTTAAAACGCCGGATTTCAAAAGTATACAAAATTTGCATTGCATCTCACTAAGAGAAACACTATTGCAGAAATACGCTTCCACGGCGTAATGGCCGTGTGCGCCAGACCACTGCAATATAATGACTAAAAATCGAATGCTATCCCTCCCCTTCCGTTAGCTCTGTTGCTTGCCGAGATATTCGATTTTAAAGTTTGAATTCAGCGCTGAAACAGCCTTTATTATTCTCGATAAGACATAGCTTACATGAAGTATGCGCTTTTCAAAGAACGCAGAGGATCGATGGAAGACGAATTTATTTGGTTTAATACATATGTAATTTATTTAAAGGCCTAAGAAATATTTTGATTTGAAAAGAACTTATGGCAGGAAAAGAAAAATAGTCTATAGGTAAATGTTTGAACCTCCACCCTTACGAATTGGTTGAGAAAAGGTAACTATTACTATTTTTAATAAATTATTAGCTTCTAAACGACCGACGTCTTGTATCAGTAACTCGCACATGAAATCCAAATTTTAATATTTCTATACCACTGTTTTCCGATAAGTAAATTAATATTTATTGTAAGCACGTAATATCTAAATTATTTTAAGGGAACATTTACAACACGAGGTATCTTTTTCTATGTATAATTCAACTCTATAATTCAACTATAATACAACTCTAACTTGGACTCAATTATAATTTAATCATAAGTATTTACTTATTAACTTGCTCGATAGTCTATAAAATAAATCGTCATATATTTTATGACGCAACGGTGACAATATGAATTCAATAATATTTCAATGATTATATTTCATTAAAAGAAATACAATCAGTGAAAAGTTTTACATACTTGTTAAAAGATAAATGTGCTATATCGGGTTCTTATTGATTAGTGCCTACGCTACGTTAAATGAAAGGACAGGTGAGATATGTTTATTAATTATTGTTCATGACTGATCAACCACGTTCACTTTTTCCTTTTTTCATCAGTCACTTTTGTTTTATATGTACATAATACTAGAAGTGCTGTTACATTAGACAAAATAATCTTAATACTTCCAGATTAATCTCTACGTTCCCTTGTGAATGAAAGAAGGCGCATATTATTCCTTTACCCAAAACATCTACCCCTCACCAGCCAAAAATTTGCGACTTATATCTATATTACTACTTGTATCAAAAGTCTTTGAGCGGATTGTACATTCTCAGCTTGTTAGTTTTTTAAAACATCCAAAATTGACTTGACCCCCTGCAGTCAGGCTTTAAGTCGAGGCATAGAACTTCAACGATATTGTTGAAAGTCACTGATTATGTTCGCCTAGCTATGAACAATACCCAACTAAATGTTTTTATATAATAGAATTTCAGTAATGCTTTCAGTTCTGTCGACGTTGACATTTTGATACATCGGCTAATCATTAAATTTGTCGTAACCATGTGTTGATTGGTTCAATTCCTATCTACATGGACGTAAACAGGCAATCAACATTTTTGAAAATGACTCAAATTTTGGCGGAATACCTCAAAGTGGTGTTCATTCTATACTTCTTTTTTTATTTTAATTGATCCCGTAGTTAAACAACTGTCCTCCAACTATCATTTATCTGCTGATGATCTTTAAATATACTCTCATTGCAGTGTCGATAAAGTCTCTTCATGCATTGATATATTAAAGGCCGATCTATATTTTATCAGTCAGTAGTAGGCAAATTAACTCAATTAAATTGCAGGCTATTTTTAACGGTAGAAACTTCTGTCAAAAATAGCTATATCTGGTTTACCACAGCCATCAATTGCCGATTATGTTATTTCCTTTATTCTAATCTAAATGAACATTTACTTAATAAATTAAAACAGCTTCCAAACCTTTGTATTCGACATATTGCATCATTACAAAATTTGACTATATATTTGAATATCGTTCACGTCTTAAATTGTTAAATATTCGTGATTGACGCAACCTCCATCTTCTATGATTTGCATATAATATCCTTAATAATCCCGTTACAGCTTCATACTTAAATCTTATTAAAATACCTGGCATCCCACGACCTCAAACTACGATCGAGAAACAATATACCTTCCTAATCCCTCAGCATAAAACGGAATATTATGGAGAATGCTTCACCGTATATTTTCCTCGATTGTAGAATGAACTGACTACAAATATACAAAGTGCACTCTCGTTGTCTGCGTTCAAAAAATACATTATCTATCATAATCTGGCAGATCCTAATCCCTTCTAATATAGCCCATTCCTAAAGTGACGTTTAAGCCTAAAGTGAAGTTTTGCTTTGGTTTTTAATTTATTTTATTTTATTTATCACACATTAAACATCATTTATATTCTGCTAAAGGACTTAATGTTCAGATCTAATGCATTCTGGTTGGCGGTAAGAGATTGCTCTTGTAATAATAAGTCTGCCACTGTATATTTATTTTTGTAAGTTTGCAGAAAAACAAATAAATGAAAAGTTGATATTTTTGAAAATTATTATTACACAGTCACTTATAGTTATCATGGCCCAGCTTATCAAGTAGCTATTAGAGGAACACAACATATTAATCCAATTAATTTTCATGCGTACTTTAAATCGAATCAAAACCAATTAGTAAAAATATTGAATTGAAGACTTAGCTCGATACGTTTTTCTATTTATAATTTTATATACAGATACTGTTTAAGGGAAAAGTTGCTGAATCTAGTATCAATTGATTTAATAAGGCAAATCTAAAATCTTGCAAATTGTACAATATTTAATGTCGAAATATATAGACAGACAGTATAAATTTCTAATGTAATGTTTCTTATATCAAACTAGTTGCAAAAGCAGTGAAAATTTACTTATTTTGCTATGAATGATATGACAATTAATTATAAGATTCACAATAAATAAATAAATTGTACTGTACAATTAACATAAACAGATAGGCTAAAAACCGTATTTTCACTAGTCATTAACAAATATTATTGCAATACTTTCACCTCCATATGATTGAGAATTTAATTATCATTGGCCAATGCAGAATTTCCCAATGATATACGTAAACCGATTCTAAAGGCTAATATTTTAAAATAACCACAAAAATAAAAGCATAATTATACCACAGAGAATACAAGCAAAAAGTTAAATTTTAACTTTTGTGAGAAAACTTTTCCCCTGTGTTGCAAAGAACAAAAATTTAGGTTTTTCCTCATATATTTGACTAATATTATATAATGGAGGTAGTTTGGCTTTTTATTAATAACAAAATTTTTCACCAGATCAAGAGCCATACAAGGATATCAGAAATACCGGCAAACTGAGGTATGGATAACATCTCGATATTATACTGAAACTATTATAATTTAGTATCTATCTACGCAATACGATTGACCCTGCGCTGAGTTAAAAAGATAAACATATAACTCACCGTGTTATTTTAAATTATCGATATAATTTTTTCCACATTTTTAAGTTCTAAGAAAATGTTTTTTATCAAAGAATACTGAAAGTTTAAAAAACCAAAATGGTATATGTATTAATTTCAACTTAAAGAAAATTAGGCAAATTGCTTTTAAACTTATTCTGAACTTCCAACACATATGTAGAAAATTGTAACCGATATCCATGCTATGTTCTAGAATAATTATACCTGTTTAGTCGATAAATTATATAATTTTCACGTGGTTAATCATATTGAAAAAAGAAAAATTCTACGTGTATTTTTCTTATTTTCGTCGTAATTTTGAATGGGTAAAACACACACGACCCTAAGACAATATTCATAATTTTCAGAATATTTATCCAAATAAACATATTCAATGATTATTTAGAATGGATTGATAAAAATAATTTAGTCGTTTTATTTTAATATTGATATATAATACGAAAAATATAGATAGCAGTTTTGCATATCAATCCGCTACGTGAAATTAATACTTTAATTTAAAAATAATATTTCAGTCATTTTCCTTAATATTTCTTCTTGGACCGCAATCGGTTAATCTTGCTTAACAGCTAAATTGCTACAAAGTTTGAAGAATAAGAATAAACATAAATGCGAATCAACAGAGTGGCCAACATTTCTCATAATTTTATTCTCTAAATTATTTTCTACAGTAATTCTCCTAATACCCAATTCAATACACAGGTGAACGAAGTTGAGGGCAGAAACGTGATTAAATACATAAAAAAGTTATTTGAACTTCCTCTGAACATGACATCTAATACGATTGAGAACTGATTAGCACTCTAGAGCTACAGGTCTGCTCACCAAAGATCTATATTTCCGCCCGCCCAAAGTTATTGCCGTAGATGCAAAATAACCAAGGGATGGTTTAGCTGCAGTGTAAAAGAAATATGTTCCATTATTTATTCAGCTTTGCTTAAAGTATGGTTTGATATATTTAACATGGCCATTTTTATCCTAAAGCCTAGAAGTAGGCACTGAAAACACTATGGGTTTGGCCGTTTTTCTCCCGAGGAACATAAACGACTTTTGATTAATTATGTAACAGCTTTTGTCATCATAAAGGTTGCAAGAATAATTTATTCATTTTACTAAATATAAGATATTTACGCACTTATATACGGTGTTAAAAATTATATTACATTCACGAAAATTTTCCGAAGTTTAAATATCATCAAACAAACTCTATTTAATGGTTGACATTTTGATAAGACTTTAAGTAATTCAAGCCATATTTAGAAACATTATTTAAGACGTGTTGTTTTCAAGTAAAGTGAAAAGATAATTTCACTGAGATGATCTCATATAAATTTTAATTATCTATAACGTTTTTAGAACATATGTTGCATGTTAAGGCAACCCCGATTTTCAAACTACCTCATAACCTTCCAACGTATGTTATATAATGGTTGTATGACCACATTTATATTAAATTTATTACAGTTATCATTGCTAAATTTGTCAATAACACTTAAACACAAATCTTTCTTAATTAATGGACGTATTCTATTTCCACGACATATTCCACCATCGAGTGTTAGAATATAATTTTGATACACGGAAATGTCAAAAGGACGAGATGAGACAATTTTTAAATTCAAAGAAATTGTCAAATGGCTATTATAATGTCGAAATCTCAATATGGCTAGCTTTCCAAGGTAGTCATGAAAGATTAGAATTAGCTTCCCTTCAATCACCTAGATACACATGACCATAATACTCATAATTCACCAAAGTGTTAATAATTCAAGTATCTTCCATATTTCTAATTGACGGGGGTATATAGTTTAATGATAAGTGGTCTATCATATAATAAAGAATTATTTGAGAGCTCTGACACGCTAAAAACAATTATGTTGCTTGTGGTATCACACAACTTTTTTATCTAGTTAAATAGCATACAGTTTTAGAGCAAAATATAATATTGCGTTTTTAATACTCTCTTCTTCGCAGATTGCATTAGGTTCATCGTAACTAAAACCTTCAGTTTAAACTTTTAAACATTATTTAAAATAGTAGTATATTGAAATAATGTCTATAAATTAAAATTAACACATTATTTAAAACCCATATTAAGTTCCATCCCTATTAAGTTCACCCCATTAAGTTCGAAACAAAAAAAATGCATGTTAGAAGAAATAAAATAAAAACCTGCTCGATCACAACAAATGCAAATAACTAATTAAATGAAAACTGAAGGAGCAATTCATTCTCAGCGTGAGCAATTTTTTGCAACGTTTTGTGATCTTGTATTAAAGGCCAAGATCTGAGAGACACTTAATTGGTTTCATGAAGGCCGCTCGATTTCATTGAATACAAATGCGACAAATAAAACTTATACCCTGGGTTTAATTTCATTACCAGCTTTTTAAATCTTTTAACTCGTTTTTAATTAAGTTAGACAACCCTTTATCCGTAGAATTAATAATCGAAAGTCAACCGAGCATTTTACCCGCATCTTCCGAATTTCGTTAAAATTTAATACAAAATGGCTACAACAATAAGAAATAACATGTTTTGCTCCCCGATTACTTCGAAAAACTCAACTTAACATTTTCCTTTTTTAAAGTGAAGGTAAAAATTTGAACTTGTCATTCGTATATACGAATGAAAAGTAAAGTAAAGTAAACTATCTGAAAATATCCTTTCTACTACAGTCTAATGGCGAGGAAAATTGCAAAACTACAGTATTTCCCCATATATGTATAAAAGGGCAAGATAGACAAATACTAATGGAAATTTAATGTTGTCTCAATAAGAACAATCTGTAATAAAAAGGATTTAAACTCAACAACTAATTTTTATATATAAGTGAATGTACTAAGGACTTATATATTTATAACATAAATTTCATAATAAATTTAACAACTAATGAAATTCATCTTATTTCGATTACCATTTTGTCTGCTCAAAGGATTTATCCGTTTTTACAGTTCTTACTTAAGCTGTATATTTCCAAATATGAATTTTACTTCAGTATTTAATTTGTAAACTAAACTAGAACCTCTACAATAAATATTCTTCGTAAAAACTCAAAATTAATAATGTTTGTCCCCATATCTCCCTTTCTCTTGGTAAATTTTTTGTCTGCCGGCATATGGCAAGTAAAGTTTTATATTTGTTTTATGGTTCTCAGTTTTGTTTTAAAATATTAATGATTAATTTCTTTGCACTTCCATAGCTCCTATATTATTTCACAATTCATCAAATTATCTCTCTATCGGTACCTTTACACCCGTTTCTAACCTATACAAAGTAAAGAGCAATAACAGAATGCAACTAAACCAATATCCTTTCATTTCCTCCTGGCGTGGCCCTTTATATACCCTTCTATTTTCGATGAGTCAATAATTTAGTCGTACCTAAACTGGTTTATCCATGTTTTGTATATCAATCGCGTTTTAATGACTCGCTCATTTCTTCCATTCCGTTTTATCATTCTTTCACTCTCCGTGCTTTGAACATGACAGAAGCACCTTAACATTTCTTCTCGTAAATTTCATTATTTACTAATTTAGTAATGATCATCTTTCAACCGAATTCTGTTCCCTTCAATTCTTCTTTTACAATATGAAATAATTACTTCTTTGTATAATTTTAGATACCTGTGCAACTTCTCACATACGTTCCTTTGTTTTCTTTAATATGATTTTACATTTCTTAATATTATAATACTACTTACTAAAATTATCATAATATTATTCATAATTGAATATATTTGGCGTTAATTTTGTAGAAATGCATTATTCACAATTAAATAAAACTACGTGACATCACGTAGTTTCATTTAATTGTGAATTATTCATTTTACTTGAAAAGAATAACTCGAAGTGCGTCCAATACATATTACCTGCACGTGCAAAGCTCGCTACTCATGTACCTATATATATATATATATATATATATATATATATATATATATATATATATATATATATATATATATTGACATAAATTTCTCTACGCGAAACACACGACGCGCATTTTCATCGCCATCAGTTTTTCGAGATGTGCTTAAAGATAAGATACGGCGTCGTCCTTGATTCGTTTATGATGAAGTTAATGAAATGCGCTCGAATCTAAAGCTCGAATTCGTCTTACGTCACTCGAGCATTAAACGATTTATGGTTCACTCGACTACTTCGATTAACATATTGACTTATAAATTTACGTTAAGCACTTTTTAACATTAAAGTATTTCTCTTTGAAAAGTAACATAAATGTTGACTACTAATATTTGAATTTTAAGCTTTTCAGAAATCACTTGTTTCGTTCAGTTTATTCAATTAGAATTTTGTCCGTAAATAGTAATGCCATCAAAAATATAAATATGAAATAGGAAAGTTTTCCCTAGATCATCATTTTAGGTAAATACATACAAAGTTGAAATAAAAATAAACTTCAAGTTTCTAGCAGCTTTATTAATGTGCAATTAGAACAAACTTTAAATTTAAAAGATGTACCTAACAATTTTTAAACACGTAACATAAGGTTTATCTATGAAGTGTCTAGAAGCATGTTTTTCCTGATTCCGAATAAAGAAACGTAATAGCTTATATCTCTTTAATTTAAATACTAAACTTCTACACAATTTATTCAAATATTAAAAAAAATACATTATTACATAAATATTTGTAAATGATTTATTGGAATTGTTATGTAACTTTGAATGTTGAAAAAATACTATTTATAAAGCAATAATGTGTAGTGGGCTCTCAAAGTATATAGTCCCTACACCTTGAATAAATGTTTCGTATTTCTTTATCTTTTTCTTTAATTTAAAAATTAATCGATTAATATAAAATGTTTATTTGTGATTACTTTAACATTTTCCATATGTACAAATAAGTTAAAAAAAATTCAAATTAAAAAAAGACTATTTTTCACACGCAATTAAAAATATTTAATAAATCCCCACAACTACTTTACTAATGCATCATTTATCTCATGAAAATAATATTGCTCTCAATTCATGATGAATATAATTATCAAGTGATATATAATCTTAGTGTAAAACGAAATACTCATTTTTATGAAAATAAACGTATAATATGTTAAATAATATGGAATATGTTAAATATTCCACAAAAATATTTTTTTTAAAGATACGAAAATGTAATATTTTTATAATGATTTTTAAACATAAAATTGAATATTTTGCAATTAAATTCTTACGAGAATGGACCAAATGAAGATACATATATTATTCATTAAAATTGAATTAAATATTTTAAAAATGATGCCGCTCAAAAAAATGAACGAACATCTTAACTGATCACAAGAACTTGCGCGTGAATCGCCGAGTAAAAACGCTTAAGCGAGGTCTCTTGTAACCTTTCAATCGAATAAACAAATAATTCAGTATTAACTACAATTCACCCTTAGACTATTTAATCAATCTCTAGTTTCTGTCCGACAATTTCCACCCTAGTGAAATCAGATCCAGCCTACAACTTGAACTTCTGGCTAATTTATAGCTGTCGAGTGTCGGAATTTGCCGGCGAGTCGTACAAGTCGAATTTAATGCCCCGCAAGGAGATAGCTAAGAAGTTTTGCATAAATCTGAACGCTTTTCCGCCGTGTACCTATTTGTTTTATGGCTAGTTTGATCCTTGCGGGTGAACTGCTTGCGGGTGAAATATTGTTCACGAATGAATGAATTTTCTTCAGACAGCTCTACTTGATTTATTATATTATCAGCCAACAAAAGTTTTTCTTTAGTTTTGAACTTTGGTAATTATTATGGAAAACATTTTTCTGCTGACAAGAAATATTCCACAAGAAATTATGAAGCTTAAGCGTGGATTCACATTATCGCTGATACGAATATTGCGTACCTTCCTTCATATTTTGTGAATAAATTAAAAGTTTATATAAAGGTCAATCCGAATGTTCGTTTGATTAAAGCAATCGAACAGTTTGAAAATACTCATTATACATTCTTAGAATTTTAGGCCGAATTTCAATATTGTTTCAATTAATGATTTGTATAATGGAGGTGAGACCTCACGGTTTCTATCGAAAATTCATTCTACATTTAATTATTTTACATGACTTATGGGATTCGAAGTAATTCTGTAGAAATCAACCAAAATGTTTGCCTCATCTTTCTTATATTTCACCTCTAGCACTTCTATGTAGACAGCGCTTTTAGCTACATAGCATTAATTATCAACTTCGAAAAATCTTGTTCGTAGGTGCCTACATTGCAAAAGATATGTCAATTCATGACAATTGAGTATTAAATTTGATAATTTCGGACAATTTATTCCGGTAACTGCCCCCAGCATAAATATATATTAATAAGTAATATAACGCAAGGTTTTTTCGTATTAGCCCATAAATTTTAGCAATTAACACCACGACTACATCAGCAGTAACTTTTCACTTTAAATTTAAAAAAGTTATTTTACCCTTTTCCATGCTAAGTAAAAACATATACGTCCATTCACGTTATCTTTCGGAACTGCCACTTATCTCAGGCCCTGACGTCGGTTCGTGGGCAATAACATTTATCGATCTCTAAATTTTGCTTAACCTCTACTCAAACCTGACGTTTTTATGATAATGGATCAGGGTGTGGAAAAGTGAGTATATTAGCGCCGTATTAACGACTCAAAGCCGCACATCGTCCAGTCACGTAGCAAACGTACGGCCCAAATCTTTATGAACTTAGCCTCGAACGGCAGCCTCAGGAATAATACGGCTGGAGACTCGAGATAGGATTTTACGTGATTTGTAATGAGCTATTGTGATAAAAATAACCCATTACATTACCGCGGTCAAGTTTATTTTTACCAACCGAAAATTGACCCTTTAGAGTATTACGTCAAAGGGATTGTATGAGATTCAGACGAGAAAACCATTAAATTTTATGACTACATTTATTCTGCTAAGTAGATATAAAACAAATTTCGTTACATCTGCTTTATTTTATTTTTGAGCTATGGCTGTGGCACAAAAAAAATGTAATGTGTAGGATTCGTTTTAATTAAGTCAAATTAATTATTACAACTTTTCTAACATATATTTTGTAGGTAGAGAACGGATTTTAATTGATTCTTATAGGAGAGGAAGTTAATTTACGAAGTAATGGAATATGAAATTATATTCTATTAGAAGGTATAATGGAGTATTAATATTTTAACGTAGTTGTCACGTTTAATTCGTTCGACGTTAGTTACAAGGGATTCTGCAGACTGATTTTTGCTTCAAAATGTGTATTAATAGAATAAATGAATATTAATTGAGTTAATTTTCCTTTTTGTTCATTAACTGAGACAAATTTTCTTTTTTTTCGTGTTTCTGAATTATTTTAAATAATTCTTCAAATTGAAAACCTTATTCGTTTAATTTATTTATGTTTACCTATTTGAGCAGAATATTTTCAGTGAAATACAATAGACATTTTTCATTCAATTTATCCGATAATTGTATATGTATATATAAACAGAAGAAATGTTATCTTTGTATGTGTAGATATTACAGAAGAAATGTTATCTTTTTTTAACCGTTTTTTTAAATGATATCTGAACTGTAAAATCCATGCTGGTGAATTTTCAAATTAAACAGGATTATTAGTCTCCTCCAATGGATGGGTTGAACATTTTACAACTTTTCTTTGACATATCAAAGAAAAGTTGGAGATACTTTTCGTTATAATAATACAAATTAATAGTATGATGGTGACAACGGAATAACTACAAAATTTACGACCACGTGTACTTCCCGATATGGTGCTTATTTATAATTACAGTTTCAAAAGAGAATGTAGTATTTCAACGATGAAGGAAGAAAAAAATATATAGATAGATACGAAATTAAGTTTATGATAGCGATCGCCATAATATTCTCTGCAATTGACAAAGGACTTCGAGTAAATATAATCAAAGCCGAATATATGCACTGTAAGCTATCCAGATCGACCAGCGCTACAAAGCCAACAAGAATCGGTAACATCCCTTTGAAATCAGTAACAGTAATAACAGCAGACATATCCGTGGAGGACGACATTGAGAATCGGATAAATGTCGGCTGGTTGAAGTGGAGATCTGTAGCAAGAGTTATATGCGATGCAAGAATGTCTATAGAGATCAAAGGCAATATATACAAAAGAGCAATAAGGCCAGATGTACTCCGTGGTAATGATACTCGGATTGTCCAGAGTACTAACCGTGAAAGATAAAATTAGAAATAAACTTATCCGCGGAACGTTTAAAGTGACAAAAATTCAAAATGAACTTGCCGAAAGCCACCTATACTAGTATCGAGAGGTTATGCGTCGAATACAATACGATATGATGAGGTCTATTATGGACTTAGAACAACTGAAAAGAGGCCGTATTAGGCCACCAACAACTTAGACGGGAAAAATGGAAAGGGACATGAAGATAATGGGACTATACCAACACATTACTCAATTACGCCGAGAATGACGCATTATGATTAAGAGGACTGACCCCAAAAGATATGGGAAATGAGGCACAGAAGAAGAAGATACTTTAAATCAGGATATTATTAATTTTACCTTATTTTTTTTTTTATTCGAGTATATCGTATTTCTCATATTAGAGTCAAATTAACCAGTTAACTTTAAAAGATAGAAGCAAAACCCGTATGACCAAATTTTGGTATACATGCGAGACTCTGTAATCTCTGACAATTTAGTCACATTTTTGTGTAGCACAAATGTATAATATATTAGACAGGTTTTTTTATTTAAAAAATTCATTTTATAAGCAATGTTTTATCTTCATTTCTTCAAGAACAATGATTTATCATTTTCAATAGTTTATTTTTAATGTTTCGTTACGCATACAGAATAAGTCTTTGGAAATATTACTGTTTTGCATTACTCATTTGTGATCTTGCTTAAAAATATTAAATTGAGGTTATCCTAAAATAAACAACTATTATCCAGTCAAGTAACAGCGATATGTGCTAATTTTTTCCCCAGGATATGTTTAAAGTGACAACACCGACCTTTTTATTTGACATCATATTTATCTTGGTCTTTCCACATAATCAAACAAATACTATGAAAAAATTAATAACAAGTATTTACACATAATTTAATCTTATTTTATTTACATAACTTATGTATACATAACAAAAATGTTGCTAATATAAAACGATATTACATTTGAGATACAGGAATAAGCAATTATTTTTTAAAACAATTTATGACGTTAGTGAAAACATATTTGGTATTAATAAAATATCAAATTTTGATTAAATATAAATTTAATAATTTATGAAAAAATAATTTATCAAAAATCAACTTATTTCCGAATTGTATCACAAAGTTTATTTGGAAGAAATAAGCACATCGATTTCATATTCATTTTAAGTGAACCATCGCTCTTTGTCTATTTTTTCACCTTTGTAACGTAGGTTTAAAAAGTATGCATTTAAATTTATTTTAGTATTCAAACTTTAAAATTATTTTAGTATTTATTTAAAAAAAATAAATTAAGGTTTCATTGGTCCGCGAGCACATTGAAAGTCTGGATTCT
The DNA here is from genome assembly GCA_039881145.1 of Druceiella hillmani. Lineage (NCBI taxonomy): Eukaryota > Metazoa > Arthropoda > Insecta > Lepidoptera > Hepialidae > Druceiella > Druceiella hillmani. The sequence continues at coordinate 15,442,737 of JAYKKI010000038.1, read as the reverse complement.
CTGTACAGTATTTTTCCCTAAATTTGATTAATGTATTTTACGGGTACGTTGCCCACAATCAAAATATTTCAACCGTAGCGATATTCAGGCAGCGAACGGGAAAATTATTTTCTGTCTAAATAAAACGATAATTTAACACTCACCATGGCAACCCTCTCCCTTTGCTACGCCTACGTAATAATTTGTTCGCTAAGTTTGAATACCAAGAACTTTAATACGATTATACCAAATAGCGCTTCACTTCAAAACCGGTGTCGAGTTGTCGCAGTGAATTTCGTTATATTTTCGCTAATTAAAGTGACGCACGTACAGTTACAAGTACATTCATTCGACTAACTTAAGAAAACTCGCGACAAAAGACGAGCCGGGCGTCGCTAATTAACAGTCCGACTGACGAGCTTGACGCAGGTCGGACATGTCTCTTCGTTTCGGAGCAAATTCCTTGTCGTTGTAACGAGGAAACAACATTCGTAAACAAATGTAAGACGTGCCACTTGTCTGTTGAGATACATATGACTATAGTATTAAATAGGAAAAGGATTTTTTTTCTGAAAATCTTCTAAGAAAAATTGCTTTCATTTGATATTAAAAATAACATTGTAAAAGTGGGTAACTGTTATATGATCAATACATTTTGTATAAAGAAAAAGTCACCGGTGTGTTTAATTGATCACAAGGCCTTTGAAGACTCGACGCAATGTCCGGGTTCGATTGCCGACCGCTCATAGAGCGGGGCTGGATTGGTGTTCTGATTAGCTGTAAAAAATTGATTTCGTAGCAATAAGTCCGCCATATGTCTTAATTGTATACATTAAAGTACATAAATAAATAAAATAAATCCAAACGCTAATGGTACGCAGTAGAGTAATCAATAAAATATCGGCTAATGATACGCAGTAGAGTAATATTCCTTTTATAGTTTTAAAATTTCTTTAAGGATTTCGTTTCCGGTATTTCGATTTTTTATAACTATATGATTACTCCTCGATTTTTAGATTCTACTACCTTCAAGTGAAAAGCAAATTGTTGAAAATTCGATGAAAACTCGCTGAGGCATGCTCTCAAAAATTGTGGTGCCTCACGGTGGTAGGTTTTAAGGTCCTGTTGGTGATTAAAACAAAAACGCAAAATTAATGTATAGCTTAGTAACAATTTAATAAATGAATTGTATAATATATCGGTATAGACTTGGACAAAGAAGAACTTTTTGTAGAAAACTATTGATTTCACAGTTCACCACCAAAGAAAGGAAAAACTATGCATATTTTATATTTACAATGTCATGTTGTATGTTGAAACAAATTTTTTTTTCATAAATATCTGTTTGATTTTTCGCTTTTACAATAATAAAAATACGTTGAAATTCATATCTACAATGCTAGCTTTATATTTTCTCAGTGATAAATTGCGATAAGAAACCCAAATGGAATAATAATTTTATGAAGTCGTCCCGCATTTAAATCGAATTTTACATAGATGTAAATAAAACATATCACTGTAAAACACATCACTGTATAGGAAGCTGAGGAGTTTGATTGAAATTCTGCCGGAAGAAATAAAATCAATGTATATTGTCTGCATAATCCCACGTGCCGCCATTGTGTTGTCGAATGTTATTGTGTCATTTCCGTTACCGTCGAACGCCGGGTACCAGGTGGCATTACGAATACAATGTTTCGTCACTTCATCTATTTTGTGTTCTTCGTTAAGCCGATTCGTCTCGCAGTATAATGGGCTAATCCTTTCTCGGAAGGATTTAAAACAAACATTTTGTTTATATTAAAGGGAAACATACAATGGGCAGACAAAAGCTAAATCTTTACTATTGAGTTTCTACATTATTGTTCAATATAATTTCATAAGTATTAACAATATATTCATATAATCACATAACCGGTTGATAATAAAATATATGGCTTCAATATTTTTTTTTCATTTCATTTCTATTTATTTATTTATGTTTCATGTTTTCTCTATTGTGTTTTAATACTATCGAAAAATATTTTCTTTAAAAAAATAACATCTGTTTACATTTCTTTTTAATTGTTTTTCAATCTTAAAACTTTGAAAATGTTTCCCATTTTATATTTTTATAATTATCAGACCTATAACTCTAAAATAATTTGTCATATGAACTTTGTTTTGCATGTTTTATAGTTAATTAATTAAATGAAAATACTTTTAACTTTTTTTCAAATTTTGTCATATGAAAAGTGTTCATTTCGATTGACAATTTTCCTTTTATATATAAGAATATTTGGAAGACGGTTTAAATTCATTATTATAAATTAACAGTGATATGCGATAAGTGCTTAAATTAAAAAAGAAATCTACTTATAATTTCGTCGCTATAAATGATTAAAATGAATTAAAATTGGTTAATATAACTTAAAATTCCCAAATTGCGACTTATTTCAATGCGCTTAAGATTTAACTTTACGTAAAAGTAAGATTTGTACTAGAATATATTAACTAAGAATCAAATGGATATTGAATCATAATATTTGCAGTGTAAGCAGATACGATGGTCACGTAGTGAAAGGTAAAGGTGGTCTTTTTTTTAAGTGTGATTGATGTAAACATAATTCTATTATTATTTGGATGATTCTGGTCCAAAAATTCAAAGAAAAGCGGCACATTTTACTATTATGTAAGAAAAAAGGTCACTGGTCTTGATTCAGTAAAAACCAAAAGACAAGGAACAATACGTTGTTATTTGTGTAGGATAAAAAATGACGTGCTGAAAGCTGCACAAACCTGATGTTCTGTGTGCTTGGATATATTTTACATAAACTGTTAACATATCACCGGTATATTTTAGATATATTAATCAAAGATATTAGGCGATTATAGGAAACTATATACATTATGTAATTTACTGTAAAACGTAGAACAGCTATTCATTTAGACAGTGGCTATACACTAAAAAAACGATCGATTTTAATTATTTTTCTTAAGCGTTTCGGGAAAATGATATGATTGTTAAGGTTTTATTGATTTAAATTGTTACTAATAATACTTAGTGTAATTAAAATTTGATTAAATCGGGCTCATGAAGATACCAGTATATAGTATGGTTACAAATTTTACTTAATTTTTTGCCCTCGTCGGACTACCCGTCACTGAATTTTTTCGATTTTTATTTTCTAAAAAATACCAGTTTTTATTCAGATTATACTCGATTTTTCTAACACTAAGCACATTTTAGTCCATCTCTATTGCAGCAAATTTTAGTAGTACAAATTTAATCTTTATCCTAACACCATTGCTTTCAATGTCTACGGACATATAATACCGATAAGCGGTCAAAAGTATGGTGTTAGGACGACATTCAAATTTGTACTATTATAATACGCATATATGCAACTTTACGTTGTTTGATGATTTGCTAAAGCTTATGTTTTTGGCTAACCCGTCATGGAACTTCCTTATGGGTTCCTTCCTTACTTCCTATTTAAAAAACTATTGACAATAAAAAACTATTGACAATAAAAAAAACTATTGACTAAAAAAACTATTGACAATAAAATTCTGACACTATTTACATAAAATTAGTCAAAATAAATATAAATATCCATCAGCTACATAAAACATCGATTAAATCTTATATATTTACACTTTATTTAAGTGCCTGTGCAAAGTTCGCATTTGTCTTCATCGTCTCGTTAACGTCATATTCGACATGACGTATCGCTATGCGAATGCCGAAGTTTACTCTAATACTACTCCCACAAAGATAAATTGACGTATCGTCAAACACGTTAGTATAAGGAGGACAAGTGACTGACGTATCACTCTCAGCTTAGTGACAGGACGAACTTTATGTATCGAATACCGATTTATTTATCGGGAAAAGTAATAACTATTTAGATAAAAGGTGTCAAATCCTTTGTTTATTAAGTCTGGTGAATAGGTGGTTTCAAAACACTTTTATACTGAGAACCCTTTAATATTACTCATCTAGCCGTCCGTGTGTCTCATTCTCGTTTTTTTCGGAAATTGTTTGACATAGAAATTTGAAATTAGCCGTGGTGATCCATATTAATCCGTATCTATCTCAATAATCACACTCAAAAATATTTAAATGGACTCTTTTGAAGCAGTAAGTGAAATATTTTAATTTATATTATATCGTATCGCATATATATCGTCTAGAATATTATTTGAAAGAGTTGTAAGGATTTCAAAATTATTTTTTATATTCATTCACCTCGTTAGCACTTCGGATCCTTCTGTCCAGGATACAGAAAATGTCGTCCACGTACCTCTTCCATAGTTTTATACCACACGCATGAAGGAACTCATAGCAGCTGTGAAGAACCGCCAGATAAATAAGTCTGCTATAGCAGAACACTTAGTTGATTCGGGGCCCAATCACTGGATCGAACTTCATGACCCCAAGGTTATTTCTTCTGAGCCTCATTATTTCAAGAGGATTATACGGGAAGCGTGAAATTAAAAAACATCCAAATTTCAACCGTGAAGACGGATTCAAACTCTCGGCGGCTTGGAATCCAGTGATTGCAACTAGGTGTTCGTGATGTGTACATAAATCCAAGTGTCATGACACCGTCAGTGTAGTGTGTAGGTCTAGTGTGAACGCGCCTTAGATTTCTACAATCAACCAAGTGGGGGTTATGAAAAACACTCCCGCGTCGCAGCGGTGACTCTTATACATCTTCAGTCTTCCCGTGACCACAGGCTGTGCAACCAGTCTGAAACGTCGGGACATAGTGAACACTTAGTTTATAATATCTAGGTTTACTCATTAAATAGATAATTACAGCGAAAAAACCCGATTCAAATAAAATATAATATTATTTTTACTTTTTCTTGTTTCAAAATTTTTTTAGCAAGAAAAATTGTAACTCCATTTCCGAAACTGTTTATTTTAGTTTATTTTAGCATTTAAGCAATTTTGATTACATTCCCATAATCTCTCACAAATAAAGGCTTTGCGAACTGTCGTAATGTTTATGTTAATCTGCTCAGTTCCCCCGTCAAATATGAAAAAAAAGATTATTATGATTTTTCCAGGAATGTAAAAAAAAGATGAAAAAGATGAATAATCTTTCAACTACCGATGGAGAAATTCAAACTCTGTCAGAGAATCGAATTTTCTATTTAGTTAAATTCCCATAATTCTCCCACATTTGGATTTTTTGAACATGTACTTTAAAAATAGACGTTCTTGAATAACTTTTGAAATATCATAGACACAAGTAAAAAAAGATTATCACTCCATTTTTTAATAATATTTCTCAATAATTGTACTATCAGACGTGTATTAATACGTTTAAGTGATTATTGTCTTTTTTTACATTGCGATTTGAAATTTGTGTTTTATTCACTTTTTCTCCTAAATTTGAGTTCTTATGATGTAAAAGAAGTGTCAAATATTTTAAAAAATTTGAACATTCAACAAGGAGTTTAAAACTATAAGATCCTTGCGTTTTTACCATTCATTGAAAAAAAGATATCGTTGAATTTGCCCATGGGGCTTATTTCAGGAAATAAGCCCCATGAGCATATATTCCATAAAAAATGCTTAATTATGTTAATGTTCATTACATTTTATTACAGCTCTCAAGTTATTAGTTAGAATATATGGAACTGACAAACACACAAAATAAATAGAAAAAAAATTACTTATGGTTATTTGAAAAATGATAATTTTAAGAAATGGAAACAAAAATTTAAACAATTTTATTAATAAAAAAGATTCGTTTTTCCTTGAAGTTTTTTATTTCTATTATTCATCTTATTTCGTTACCTAACTCGACAGCAAGATATGCTAATGGTGAAAGAGCTGGACTATGCCGACGCCTCTGATGGATGAAAAAGAAAGAAAGCGAAGGGTAAAAGAGGTAGAATAGGTTTTTAAAAAATACATCTGATAGTAATGTTATGCAGAATATTATGAAAAATGTAGTAAAATCCTTATAATATTTTATTAATAGCATTTGGCTTCTCAAAAAATTTATGGGCATCTATTTTGATGTGAAACATCTAATGGTGCATTTGGATGGATGTTAAAATGTTCTGAGGGCATGTCGCAACGTGCAATTCGGCCAGCTTGGCGTCTTGTTAGCTAACAGTATTATACAATTAAAAATATATTTTTAATAGATGTTTAAGAACTATTTCTGTGATAAATTATTGTTCTACTTAAATAATTTTTTTTTATTTTTATTAACAGATGTTTATTTATTTATTTTTTTATTAATACATAAATTATTTTTTGTATTAATAGATGTTTAAGAACTATTTCTATGATAACTATTGACTAAATTATTGTTACAAGTTCTTACCAGGAAATTAACACGGCGGTTATATGGTAGCTTTCAAAGCTGCAATTTGATATCATTACCTAGAGCCACAGCCAAATATTCCCTGCGGTTTGAACAGCACCTCATAAGAAATGTGCACCTGCATACAATATTCCGTATATGAAGTCATACATTTTACTTTGCCCCGCTTAAATTCCAGTTGGCATGCTCCACAATGCGGTACGAATATTCGCCGTACGTCATTTAAATAATAAGGCCAACCTTTAGTAGAGTTTTAAAATTCTCTAGGTTATTTAATGTTTAAATACCAATATTAACCGATGAATAGTCAAGGTTTTTTCTGGAACAGCCACACTTGCGCAAAAGTTGCGCAATAAATCAATACAAGTTTCCTTCTAGGACAATTTCCTGCATCAAACTATTGTTCATCATAATATTATGTATGATCTTACTAGGAAAGCCTTGAACGTTTATATCAAGGATACTGGCGACAAGAACGTTAGGCAGAAACATAAAAAATATTTTCGCATTACGTAAGCGAGCACCACGTTTTATTCTCTTCCTTCCTATCTACTCAAATTCAGCCTTGTTCTCTTATTTTACTTCTAAATCATTTTACCCTTCTTTTATATTATGTATCTCTATTTTTTTGACAGAATCTGTTCCAAATTATTATAATGTAATATTTATTTTCATTTTATTATATTACTTTTTCAATACTATTGTTTTCTAATATTCTTCACTTTTACCGATGGAAAACAAATATGACAATAAATTTACCAGAAATATTTTATTGAAGGTTTTATTTTTGGATTAAAAAGTAGAGAATTCACAAATTTTTGACAACCTTTTAATTCGTCTCAAATTTAAACGACGTTTTCTCAAATTTAAAGATTAATATCTTTGAAAAAAGTGTATATGTTTTAAGAATTTTCAAAAATAAAAAGATACTGGATAAATTTTTCTTTAGCTGACACGCATTGGACTTATCATTGTAAGTAAAATCAAACAAAAATTAAATTATATATCATTTCTTAGATATGTATGTAGCTTTAATTTAAAATATCAGAAATTAAACATGAAATATGCAAATTTTTTGCGGGCAAAACTACTTAAAACTTCTGGTTGAACAAAAATAACAGCGAAAAAATGGTTGTAAATTTAAAGAAATTGATGTCAGCGGAAGTATCGTGCCCATAATTGCCTCAAATATTACTTCAGACTATATTATATATTTTAATTCCACTGGTAAATCCATTCTCATATTAGCAAAGAGTTACAATGTAAAGTGTTAAGAACAATAGGTACTGCAATCATAAAAACGCGATAATGCTATAACTTAGGAATTATAATAATTACAAAATTAAAGTAAATATTTACGCCATTTAGGCCAGTCGAAATTATAAACTCTACTTCAAACGCCTAACAGGTAAGTGATCGAACACAATCAGCTATTTGAAATATTAAAATTATAAAATCGTATGTTAATGAAGACATCATAAGAAATGGATCAAGTTAGTCTAATATCTTAGGTATTAATTAGGTATTATTTTAATTCCACTGGTAAATTCATTTTCATATTAGTAAAGAGTTAAAATGTAAAGTGTCAAGTACAATAGGTACAGCAATCACAAAAACGCGACGCAATTTAATGCTATAACTTAGGAATTGTAATAATTACAAAACTAAAGTAAATATTTATAACATATCCATTTACGCCATTTAGGCCAGTCGAGTTTATAAACTCTACTCCAAACGCCTAACAGGTAAGTGATCGAACACAATCAGCTATTTGAAATATTAAAATTATAAAATCGTATGTTAATGAAGACACCATATGAAATGGATCCAGTTAGTTTAATATCTTAGGTATTAATTCTGTATCCATATGTATCATTAAAAATCCAACTAAATGTTTTCACTGAAAATAAAACTTAATAAGTTGAAAAATTATTTGAAAGATAGACAGATTTATTATAACCTATATTTTTGCAACTTACGTGGATACAAAACAATCCAGAATAAATAGCTCAAAGAATTATTACTTCGTGAGCAAAAACAACAAACTTATTGATGAAAATATGTATACAATTCCATTTCAAAGACCCGATCTAACCAAATATTTTACACTCCATAAATCATGTAACCTCTAACAAAACTTCCGCAATAAAACTCCCTGTCTCAGAAACATCGACACGTAGAAAAACTTAAAAAAACTACCTCCCAAAGCCGACGTAGCTTACTCGCCGACACGACGCCTCAAAGATTAAACTACAAAGTTCTAAATCAGATTTAAGGAGCGAAACGTATATTTACTTAAACGAACTTGTCGTCGGAATGTTAAATTTTGTCGAAGTTAAGTTAAACTTGTGTGCAGGCAAGTTTAAGTGAAGGTGCATTCGAGCCGCGTGACGTCATTTGCTGATTTTGTTAGAGTTCTTGACAATAAATCAGAACTTTCATTTTTTTTTCGGTGCGGTACAGGGGTGTTATATAAGAAATATGCCAAATAAATTATGTAAACACCCATTGTGAAGTTAGACATTTCTTTTCGATCTAAGTAATTTAATTGTACTAAATAATTCCTTATTTATAAAAATTATATTCACTGTAAATGCATTCACATTTTTGTATTTCATATTATTTTTATATTTTACAGCTCAATATTATTAGAAGTATTCGTTATAGACCTCGGTTTAAGTGAATTCACTTTATTTTCATCTAGATTAATTTTAAAACATTATTTAAATTCACGATTTTTGCAGTTAATCACTACCGATTAAATTTTGTTTAAATTTCGCTGAAACTGATTGGTTCAACGTAGGTATACAATTTAGTTGTATCACTACATTAAGAAAAAAGTAACAATGATGACAGCGGATTAACAATCTCGTTAGAGTATTTTCAACTTCCAATTTGAAATGCCCTTTTATTTTTTGTACCATCATTATGACGCAATACATTGAATAGTGCTAATATGATCAACATTTCGGTTTTCTATCCTGGTTCTTTATTTTTAATAATTCTTCAATTCTACTTATTCGTATATTTTACCCTCTTTTAAATAATTTGTTTTCAAGTGCCGCATAAAGATTTGCTAAATTATTCAACATCTAAGCTATTATTTCAAGCTATTATTTTAAGCTACTTTTCAAGGTTTGTCCTTTTAATTTCACGTTGTCATTTTACATCTTATGCTACATTTCACATCGTATCACGATTCGTACTTTAACAGAAAAAAGTGAATATATATAATCACTTACATGTCCATTTATTAACAATTTTCTTTCAAACTTCATTCGACAAATAACTTTAAAATTGTGCATAGTGGTAAAGCATATAAACTCACATATATCATATATCCCTATAGTCAATACTCACATTGAAATTGAAGGTGAGCACTTCATTTATCTTTCCAGGTATCGCTTTGAAAAGAGTAAGAGTAGAGTCATTGTAAGGATTTTATACCATAAGGATGTGAAAAATGATTCATTATTTTCAAGTAACATACTATCAGATTTATGCTGAAAATCCAGTTGAAAAATACGGTTTCTTCTTCACCATTTTCAAAACTAATGAACTTAAAATTACAAATATAACGTAAGCTTCATTAAAGGTTACAGAAAATCTAAAACGACCATTATAAGTTACATAGTTTTATATATTTACATGCTATTTTTACCATTGCAAAAGTGCACCAAAATGCTAGGCGATATATTTACATGTTGAAAAATAATACTTGTATACATATAGAAACATAATACCATATGTAAATATATATACAAACAAGTATAAACACTATATACGTATGCATAATTCTGTAAACTTTTATATATCGTGATATTAATGCCTTTTTCGAGTGGAGCGTTGCAAGTGGTCTGTGGTTCAATTCAAGCAAATGTTCTGTGATGGGCTACGGTCGAGCGCGCGCTGCTCTCGAATATGAATATACCATTGGCGGGACGCACTTATAACAACTAGTTGATATAGTTGTTCATTTTGCACTTGACTTTTCGTGGTCATTCGAACCGATGTGGCAAAAAGATAATCCAGAAGGCATGAAATCATGTTGCGTAATGTTCTGTTATTTGGAACTTATAAGGAAGTAAATACAATCAGATATCTTACCTTGAACGTGTTCAAAAAACCTTTCTTCGTATTTATACATTTTCTATTTCCTACTAAATGTCTCTTGCGTATAGACTACCATACACTGCAGCACTTAGGAATGAAATTGTAAATGAAATAATTTCCTAATTTTTGAACGGATATGCCCTAATTTATGAGAAAATTTGTCACCCTTTGTACCTGAGAACTACCTGCCCTCGCGTAATCACCATGTCTGCTAAACCGGCATTAAAACTGGATTATATTGAAATTCTTCACTTTCCCTCGATGTTCAATTACTCAGGCACCTGATAACGGTTGCACCAGAGTATAATATATTTGTGATTGATGAGAATAAACTAATTGAAGTTTATCACCATTACATATTGCAATGCTATTGAATTACTATGCTATTCTATTATTGAAACACGTAGGTGTGAAATTGTAATATTTCCAAAACTGTAAGAAAGTAAGTAAATAAATAAATTAATAAATAAACCTAACCGCGTACAAAACCATCGTGATGCGCTTTTTACTTGTGCTTAAAAAGTTTAAGTAAGCTTTTTCCACACATTCTTTCCAGCTTTTATTTTCTATGCATTCGACTTTTCACAACACACTCCTAACTAAATAATGGATATTGAATGAAATAATTGGTATCAGCGCATAATTAAGTAGTATAAATGAAGGGTATTCTATAAACTCTCGGCATAGGCAAATAGGAAAATATTCGTATAAAATAGTACTTTTGTTTTTCAATGTAATCACGAAAAACAGTATTACATTTCTCACATCGATACTTCTTGATAATAATCCGATAATCATTTTGTTTACTGTCAGAATATAATCATTACTTTCTATTTGGGCCTTTCTTTAAATTAGGAAATAGGATAAGGTCACCCTGCTATAATGGTAAGATGGGAAATATATACGGAATTGAAATTATTTTCATATCCATAATATCGTTAGAAATATAATTTCATATAGCTTTTTTCTCTTTGCTTTTGTCTATTAGCTTTTTATAGCTGTTAAAGAATAATAACAAAATACTTTCCCATGACATTTATTGACTTATGCTCCAATAATCTGATATAGCAATAAGCTCGAAAAGCTGGGTTATTCGAATTCAACAGAGCTCCAGACGCAGAGCGGTGATTTTAGAAGGTCGTTAGAAATATTGCGTATGATAATACAGTCGTCAGAATTATTGTGCGTGATACTAAATGAAAAGCTTATTAATTTTGTCATTCATTTACTTATAATTCAGATAATTTCCTATATAATAACCTCATCTTTAGCAATGCTTTCTTGTTGCTTGGACTGTTTTAACCAGGCAAAGTCATTTCGACATGTTTCCTGCCTTCTTTAAATTCAATCGATAATTTTTTAAAAGTAAAATTCGAAAAATCAACCTCTCCGTGAATAGTATCTATTATTACCTGTTTACATTTTATTTTTTTTTCTCTTATTTTACAATTCATTGATGAATTGCTTTGCTCTCAAGCTTATGAATCATGTGCGATTTTGTATTTGGCAGCGTGAAGGCTCAAGCCACATTTTGACTTATTTATTACACCAAGACTAATAACATAAATAATTATGATTTCTAGCATTTTTGTTCCTTACGAATATCATTTTAGGTAACTATTATATAATAAATACCCCGCCCCATATGAATTACTAATTATATTTTGTTCCTAATCAGCATATTATTCACAACAACAATAAAATACAAAATATGATAAAAAAACATCGCATTTCGTATTCAAATAAGGTAACTTATCAACAAACTTCTAAAAGCATTTTAAATTTACTTTAATGTGCTTACGTATTAACGTATTAATCATCTCAGGGTATCCTATTCACAGCATCCCGAGCATTCAAGAAGTAATCATTTGTTCGCATTTGACGTTTGAAAAGCGCACCTAATTGAACTTGTCACAAGGTCGAGGGAATCTGGCAATGGATGAACTCAATGGCTTCGCGTATTGTAAAATACAAATATCGCTGATTCCCGAAAGGGAATCTAGCTTATTTTATCGTATACTTTCGTATCACGATACAGACGTGAAAGGAAATGTATGGTGATATAATAATCATTGCTTCGTGAGCCCAACAATGCAAGCAACACAATACAATGGTATTGCTATATTAAAAAAAATATTACATACCACCTTGTGATCTGTCAGTTATTTTGTAGTTATTGTGTAGTATGTTGTATCATTTCATTTTTATCATAATATCAGAGACTCTATTGTCTTGCAGAATTTTTATAATTGCTAAATGTTAAATAATACATGTTGTAAAATATAATTCAACTCTTTGTACTAAACGCGCGTACATTACATACCTAGTATATTATATAATAAGATATAATTTCATAATTGTTATGTTATTTAATCTACGGCAACTTAATACTAAAGATGCTCTTTCATTAAATGTAAAATCATTCAATATCAATTTTGTTTGTAAATTTATGACCTAAATAGTTTTCTAACTTCTCAGAATATAAAGTAACGTTATCCATTCTATACGTTATTATATTTTGATCAACAATCAATTATGATTTCAGTTAAAACTTGCTTATAATTTTTTTGTAATTGGGCAACAAATATACAGAGATTTTGAAATTTTTTTTTATAATTCGACATACGTTTTCGTTAAGAAAACTCAATGTTTGAAGTTTAATTCGTTTTTTCTTGTCATGCTTCATCAAATATATAAATGGAATCTTAATATTTCATACCGATTTTTCTATCATCTTTCGAAACATTTAAATTTGTCAAATGCTGTTCAAAAAGTGAAAATAAACACTAGAATAATTATAAAAAACGTTGATGTAAAAGAAAGATCAAGAGACAATGGATCCAAAAGGACTCGAAAGTTTGAAAAAAAAATCCACTCTACATTCGTTAAAAGTAAATAAAAACATTTCCGATTGCATCGTATTATTGTCTTATGTTGTAATCCAAACCGCGAATAAATTGTGTGAACAATTTTCAAAATGAAAAAGACAATGAAATGATCAGCAAAGAGATTATTTAAACACAAAGGAAAAGCGTTTTATTTTTGTTTCTATTTTTAACCCATCTCGTACAGCATTAAAGTAAAAAAAATATAAATATAAAGATTATTACTAGAGGTTTACTGGGAGTTACCTCTGGTTGCTAGTTATTCATACTTAGTAAGATTTTAAGAAACACTCCTTAAAAACTTATGGTAAATTTATTAATTTCATTCGATGCTCATGTCGTAATATAGTCTATTTTAAGTTTAATCCGAACCTTTCACAAATTATTAATTTGATAAATGCGAAGAACAAATGCGGTTAGAATGACAAGATAAATTGTTAAAATGTATAGTGATGAATATTGGTTATTTTAAAACATCAACCATAGCAAAATTTAGAGTATCGTTGAGAATTTTATATTACTTCTAAGATACTGTCATAATATTTTCAAAACTTAGAAACGTGATATGCATTATTTTTATATTTGATTGTCCATAAGCAAATTTATATTAATCATAACTTATAAAATATCATATTGAAACTAATTTTAATTTAAATAATAATTCATTTACTAGGTTTTAAAGTAACATTTCTACATATGTGCTACAGTGAACCACAACCACGGAATGTAATTAATTAGTTCAAAGGTGCCCTAAAAAAGATTAAAGAGGACCTCAAAGTGAACATGCGACACATAATACTTCTACTAACCTATTCTATATCTTTAAACTAACGTTCGGGTCTCGGTACAGCCGTATCAATTTTTTTTATTTAATGAATACCGCATTAGATTATATTTAAGAAATCTTGTTTTTTAACAAAACTTTATCTACTTACAAAGCTATATTTTACAACTGTGTTGAAGTAGTAAATTATTTACAAACTTCTAACTTGTTACGGTCGACTTTATTATATTTAATAAATATATAATACATATTATATATTATATATACTTACGTAATTTTTTTTCGGATGTAAGAATCTATAAATCAATGATATTGGGTGTTATGCGAAAATTAATATCAGGACGTAACACACTAAAGTATTTTAAATATACAGAACACTTTATATTTATGGTTTCCCCATGCTTTTAAAAATGTTCTCATAATAATTACATAATTTGAACAATATTAAACTCGTTGATATATTGAAATGTGCTGTATGTTTATTATACCTAAATCATATGTTCAAAAGCACTCACTTCGTCCCTTATTTACTCATATGTAATTGTGAATTTACTCCATCTTATTTGTCAGTATTTTTTTCGTAAGAACTTCAAGATTCTCCAATATGTTTTCAAAATATTTTTATTTATTATCAGTGCAAAAAAGAAAGTATTTTTATCTTCGCCACGAAAATACACTGATAGGCATAATGAATATGCTCCCGTTTTAATATCAACATTAAAATTAAAAATAAAAATTCAATATCTTTTTTTATTATTTCTGTACTTGTCAATAAATTCGAGAAAATTGCCTCAGTATATTGAAATATAAATATGCAAACTGTATAAACAACATTTTAACTAACAACAGACAAGAAAAATTCGGTCATAAACTGTGAGAAATACAAATTTTAACGTAAAAGTTAAGATCGTTTCATTTCATTCTTAGAGGCATTATCTTTCAGCGTTTCCAACTTTATATCATAAAGTTCAGAGGACGTAAAATATCGTCTTTCATCTTCTTTAGACACCTAACACCCTGCTATGGAAATTTTTGACTCACTTGAGCATCCTGTCCCTGGCTTTACTTCACCCTCAAAATAAACTTAATTACCGGGAACGTAACTTAAACAAATAATAAAGAAGTCGCTCCCAAAAACGACATTAGCTTCGTCCCAACGAAGGTAGCTATTAGGAAATATCTGAAACCTTTATTAAATTAAATCATTCCCTAATTAGTGAAGGGTGCGGCGGTGGCCTCGAGACCGACTCGTTTGCGGGCGAGGTCCTCTCCGCAAGCCCCCTCTAGCCACCCTCAGGCCCTCCACCGCATCAGCTGACGGGCTCAAAGAGAACTAATTGCGACAATAATAATCGTTAGGTGAAGTAACGTCTTCCTGCGGTAATAATTGCCGAGAGCCCGAAAGTTGACAAAATTATGGAGATTGACAGCGCGAAATATGTCGGCTGTGAGTGCCACCTGCGCTTCATTTTGAGATGAGTTTGTCATACTTTATTGTTCTGGATATGATTAGACTTGATGGTTAATTTTTGAACAGTAGTGGATTCGTTATTACTAGAAATATTTATCTATCAGTAAAATTATACCCTATTTATTAGTTAAAGATATGATGGTAAGAAATTTAAGGCAGTGCCATGTAGCACTCGCATATACATGAAAGACTTACTTTTATTTAAGACAACCTCAAGAATATCCAGCCTTCCCACTACAAATTCACTAATATTACCGGGATAGAAGGATTCATGACATAAAATTCAGTTTTTTTATATTCGATTCTAATGTTGAAATGCCAAACAACAGTGTTCACTATAGTAGTTCAGTTTGTCTTAAGCCATGTTTTTTTTTCTTGAGTACTCAATACTAATTTGCTTTGAAAAAATTCTCTCTTCATTCTCTGACACGGTAAAAATTATTTTGTTGTTTACGTTAAATATAAGACAATGTACGCATTAACATAATATTTTACTTTTCATAATTTGTTTCTAATATTGTTTTCTTACACTTCCGTAAAATTATGTCCTTTATTTTCAACGATATACATATTTTAACACTCTCGTACTCACAAACTATTTCTTAATATCTTGTTACATGTTTTACAATTTCTACTATTCACAATATAATTTAATTTGTGGTAAAGTTATAGCATCTGTTATAATTAGTTCATTAAATTAAATTCGTACATAGAAGACAACAGAAATGTAGAAAATTAACATTTATCTTCTTTTCTTTAAATACAACAAAAATATAGGAAGTGAATAAAATCGTTTATCCCAAATAAAGCTAGTTAGGAGAATTTATGAAAACAAAACACGTGGGCTTTCCAATCCATCTCACCACGGCTTTTATCCTTTAATCCTATAAAGACAAGTCACGTGATGCGGATACACCGCAGGAAGAAAAGGATTCGATAACCAATACACATTATGTGAAACTCTTAGGGTTACCAAATCTTAATTTTTTATTTGGGACATCTTCGAAAATTGGAAAACGCAATATTCCTTATGAAATATTTAATTTTGAATTTAACTTTTTTGTTATATAATGACATTAAGAAGCTTTTTGTAAATTGTGTAATGAAGTAACCTAACAGAAGGGTTGTAATTGAACATCAGGACCTAAACTTTTAAAATAGTGCCTCCTTTGTGACAATGCCACAGTTGTAACAATGTAACAATGCACAGTAGGTCTTCACTTAAAACTTAAACAGTACCTAACATTTAACGCCAAAATGTTATAACAAAAAATAAAGTGATGGAAATATAAACATTTGCTCGTATGTAAGTATTACCAAAATACATATAAAAATGGGAAAGTGAATATTTAAAAAATATATAATTGCTATTTAAAAAAAATCATACAAGTGCAGATTTATTTTTGGAAAATATCATATTATTCTACTATATAGTACAGTCTGTCAAGACAATTTTATATAAATGCAAATTTATAGGAATTAAGATGTATGTATGTATATATATATATATATATATATATATATATATATATATATATATATACGTATTTGTACATTTCAATAGTAACAAGTATGATCGGCGTCTACGAATGTGCAGGTTTATAGAGAAAATTATATTTTTTCCATCACACCGATTCGACGTTGATAAAAAATACCGCTCAATAAAAGATTTTATTTCCACAATCCAATAACCTATTTCTACTCTAATTCAAGAAGAAACATGCTTATCTCTCAAAGAAATTTTATACGCTTAGTGAAAATCTGTCACTTGCTAATAAACAAAGTAGTTTAACAATAAAAAAACAGTTGTTCTCAACTTTAACGAAATCCTAGTTTTGTATACATTAACATGAAATAAAATTGTAATAAAAACACTTTTTTATTATTAATCAAGGAACTAGTAATGAAGTGAATAGTGCTGCGGTAAAACATAGTCGATTGTACTAATACATGCTTCTAATATTACCATATTTCTTCGTTATGTAAATTATGTTTCAAAAGTGAAATTAATCTATATTAATTTCATCCCAACTATCGTTATAGAAATTAAAAATAAAATGAAAAATAAAACATTTTAACGTCAAGTACTAAAAAAAATAATGGCTACGTGACCCATAGGACAATACAGAAGATAAAAAAGGTAGAAGACAAAGAAGATAAAAAATTGCTTGTACAATACCGCGAGCTTAGATTAAAAAAAAATAAACACTAAGTAATTAAAGGAGATACTCCTTTTGAATGATTTGGAATATACCTAAATTATAAATATTATTAAATTTTACGTATATTATAATAACGAATCCAATGAACTGCGATCTCTGATAAAATTAAAAACATTTTCTCCGAACTGATTTATAATTAATTTAAGTCAATTTTATAAATCGATTATTATCAATTCACAGTAATCCGAAGGAAATTGGATCTTGAATGTCCGTTACTTGAATCACTATTTATGATTAAGCAAATTTTTGCTTATTAGAAAATCCCATAATAGGACGGTATTATGGGATTTTCTAATAAGCAAAAATTAAGAATCAAAATTCAATTGTCTTAGTGAAAATGGGAACAACATTATATTATTCATGAAACAATAATTTTTTTTGCAGAGATAATTAAAAACCTAAATATTTTTTAATAAATTTCATAAACAGCTGCAATTAATTAAATTATACCAATAACTTAAAGCTTAACTTATATATTTTCAGCTCTTCTAAATATAATATTATATATTTAACTTACGGTACTGTACAGACGTTACATAAAGCAAACACTTTAACCGTAAAATAAATCTTCACGGCACGTATGTGAATATACGATTCATAACATTTTGCCGAGTAAAACAGCAGCATAAACCACAAACCTACCTTACAAATGACCATCACGTAAACAAATACCAATCAGATCTACGTCAGTAAACACATTCAAATCTGATAGATTCCCTGATCCTGCAATGAATATTCCAATAAATAACCCATTTCAAGGATTGGACCCTATTCCACAATAAAGCATAAATTCCCAAGGGGAAGCGGGTCACAATCAGAGGCGGGAAGTGGATGCGGGTCACGTAGACGGCGGGCGCGTGTCGATTTGCCAGCTCCGAGTCCTGTCACGCAGATTAGGGCCACTACTGCCCGTACAATACAAACCGAGTCGAATATATGTTGAGAAAAAATCCTTGCTCCTGAAGTTTTTAGAATAATACTAGGTGTGCAACCTCCACCTCAAGGTTTGTACAGATAAATTGTGACGATTTATATTCAGCCACACTCAAAGCGCTGAACAAAATGAAAGTTTGTGGCTAAAATATTAGATTTCCAATGGTTGGGAGCGATGAAATACATTTGTGGAGATAAATATCGACTCTGCGGAGCACTTCAGAACCAATATATTACACAATATGTCAAAACGACCCGCGTGTGAGCGATAATTTATACAGATGTTTTCATATTTGTAGTATCATTTTTTCAGAAAGTGCATAAAATATATAAGAGTTCAATTTTATTAACGGTTTGCATAACTTGACATATTAAGACCTTCAACCCTATAATAATATACTTTATAGTAAATTCAATATAGAAATACATTGTTATGGCACTAAGTTAATTTCTACAAAGATTTCTATACGAACCTAGTACCGCTCTTTGAGAAACGATTATCAAAATACAAAAAATTATGGTACACATTTTGCTATGTAATAACATTTAAGGTCGAAAAATACACAACACTTTAGCAATATGGCCTTTACTTATTTCCTTACACTCTGCTTCAGTGTTACAATAAATTCTTATCTTATTTATTATTTTGTTAAAGTTAGTATTGCTGAGAAAAATTATGTTGATACATATACCTAATACTTTTAGTATTAGGTATATGTTACTTATTTATTTATGCTAGCACCGTAAGGACCGCCTAAAGTAGTGTATGCCTCTTCCAATGTTCCTTTGGTGTATGAGATATACATAACATATAAGTAAACTTCAGATAATAATTCTGTTTCGTATTCTTATTTTAAAAATTTTCACCTATTTTTATTACATTTTCAAAATTTAATGCTATGCATTTACCTAATCATGGAGATTTTTTCTTATTAATTATAATGCGCAATATAGTTATATACATACCTGTTTGCAAAATGCTCCCCTGTAGATAATTAACTGCCATGCCAGCGTTTTCGTATCTTTTCAAGAAACTTATGGGTTTCGGCGGCCAAATGGCAAAAACGAAAGCCCGTATGTCACAGGCATGTTATTCGGTGACTGTTGGCACTATCTAGATGAAATTTGCCTAGTGGTTGTCTTTTATGAACCGCTATATGATGAATATTAGAGGTGGCATTCCACACATTCCACACTGATGGATGAAAAAAATCCAGTGAACATAGGCGTGTGGGGTATCGTTAAATGGGTCTTAAAAATGATATAAAGATTTCAAAATAACTTTTTTATTTATGTAAATAGTTGGTGAGGTATGTGCTTCCTTTATTCAACATCACCCCCTTGTCCTCTGTCTTTTCAAGTAACATGTATATAATTCTGAAAAAGTAAGATAAAATAACTTAAATGAAGTTAAAATGAAGTTTTTGAGATATACAATTTTTTCAGTTTCCACAGCAATTATTATATTGTTATAATAGTATTAAAATGAAAATATTTTATTGAATTAAAACTGTCATTTCCAGTCTCCTTCAAAAGTCGTCTGTGACTGGAAAAAGAGACTTAAAAGTTCTAGGACTCGAAAACGCAAAATAAAATAAACCACGACTGCGATACTCAAGACTCTAGAGACAATAAACAAGATTATAATTAACACACGAGTATAATTAACATACGAGTATATATGGGTGATGGCACCCATAGTATTTAAAGCAATATATTATCTACAGATTAAAAGTCGAAACTTAAGATGTTAAGAAAACATATTTAATTTTTAAAATATTACTACTTAGTGTGATACTTTTTTAAAATGACTAGACCACCATATATTTTAATTTTGACTGCCATTTAAAAAATATCATTTGCGAGAAAATAAGAAAATTAATTTAACTAGAAAATAATTTTGTGCCAGGTTTTCTTATGACTTCCTTGTAGTTTCCATTTTTGACTTCCTTGTAGTTTCATACCTTTTTTGAATGCTAGGATCATTATGCTACTATTCAGTTTACTTATATGTCATGTATATCTTTAGTGAATAGCACAAAAGATACTATAAGCGGCCATATAAATATTGTATTTGTCTTTGTGGGATTGTATACCTAAAACGGAAATCTTGTAATACTACTAACGTATCCGTTCATATGTATTTCTATCACAATCCCTTTTTTAAAAGCCATTTGACGTAGAAACCTAAATCTTGCATATCTGTAAATCATATTAATCCCCACAGAAGCACAGCAGCCTTCTATATTTCAATTATTAACATTCAAAAATAGTTGTATAGAAATTTTTCGAAAGTGAAATCAGGTAATCGAAGTTTTTTTAATTTTCATGTCAGGATGATAATTTAAAAAACAAGTTATATGGAATTTAAAACAATTTTTTCAGAATTGAATGTAATATAATTACATAGAATATAATTTCAGAGAAATTGTTAAAAATATCAACAAAAATAAGTCCCAACAACTTTGCTTTAAAGTAGATTCGAAATTTTAATATGATATTTTTAGGACCAGATTTTATGGTGCAGGTGATTTTAATTCACAGTAACTTGTTTGAAATGCCACATGCTTATATACTGGGCAAGTTATTATTTCTAAACTACAATCAGTTAAAGTAAAACGTGGGCTTATTTTTATTATTTGCTTATAATGTCAAACTTTGTGGCAAACGTCCCGAGTGCTGCGATGAACGAGGACTTTAAACGTATATTTGCATATTTCATGAATAATTAATCTGCTGATGGTTTAAGAATCATACTTTGGCTGTAAAATCAGAAAGAGATTAAATTAAGGTCATGTTTTTTTCATAAATATTTTTCTCATTATACGTTTTTCTTTTGCTTTTTTAAGATGAAAGAAATTGGAATTTCCGCGATGTTGTTAATTGCGTCTTCGTTAAGAAAGTTGACTTGATTTATTTTAATAAATTTCGCAACTTTCGTTTAAAACCAATTAAGAATTTTATTTTTTAGAAAATGTGAATAATAAGAAAAAAACAGTATAACCTTATCGACTTCTTTGTAATTTTATAATGAAACCAGTAATCATTTTAGAGTGGGATTAAGAAAACCTCAATTATAAGCTAGTAAAATTTTAGCTTTTTTGATATTAAAAAGCTGTTAATATTCCTTACGCAATTTATATTTTTCTATATTTCGGTTAATTGAGCAATATTTTTTTTTTAATTATTAGAACAATATTTCTCCAAAATTTGCAACTTATTGGTTATATTGTCGGCATTCCAAGGATATTATTGAGATTGAATTATACATAATCATACATCTAAATTAACGTGAGTAATAGGCTAAAGGATGGCATGAATACAATCTAAAGTAAATTCTACCGGGCGTGGATTTTAGTCACTAAAGTTACACGGGTTCGGAAATTGTAATAATTCGTATATCAGAAATTGTAATAAATCGGTATTACACGCAAATATTTGTATGGTTAAAAAAAGATTAACAGTTGCACAGAAGCTCAAACATGCTTTTTCACTCAAAGAACTCACTCAGGCCAGTCGCACTAGCCCAAATTTGATAGCATTAACATAAGATATAGAAAATTGCCTATGACTACCTTTGTCCTCTATCATTAAACCTTTATGATTGCAATATGCAATCAAAAAACTCTTTAAAACATGTCAAACGAACCCATATTCAAAGGGTTTACTGTTAATGATGGAAGTTCCTATACTTCTTCCTTCCTCTACCATCATATCAGCTTGACATGTTTTTATATTATGATCAGATTCGCGTAACTGTACAAAGTTTCAAACGATACGATAATTAGAAGTAAGTGAAAAGTGAATTTTAAAATGTTCTTACAATGTTAGAAAGTTATTGTTCAAGCCAACAGAAGCTTGTTAAAAAAGTTTTTAATTATTGCATATTATTTTATATTTTTATCTTCATGTTTGTCTGAATGTATTCAGGTTATAGGATATTTCATTCTTTTTTTCTTAATATGTAGTATAAAAACTACGTAATGTTAAATTCGAGATTCGCCAGAAAACGTGAGTAATTACAACTTCACTAATAAATAAATTCTATACATATCTGTTCGAAGAACAGTATGTATACAAATATGTTCGAAGAACAGTATGTGTATACATATCTGTTCGATTTCATTTGGTTACGAAAATAAAACTTATATTTTGTTCGTGCTTCATTTTAAAATATACATGAAAGAGGCGTAAAAAAAACAAAAAAGCTGGGTACTATCGAAATTATTTGTAAGTTAATATTACATATGAAATATCTTGATTCTTTGATTTTGTTTGAATAAAATGCCATCAATATCATACGATTATATAACAAAAATATTAAATATAAAGGCGACCTATGACCAAATCAAAACCTTCTGTATTCAAGACAAATCACAGTGTCCATGAGAATTGTTGTTATAAAATTAAAAATCAAATTTATTTTTAAGAAACGGACTACAACCCATAAAACGGTCCTTTATTATATTGGAAGTAATAAATATTTCCGTCTTTTTCTACAATAAACTTCAGTGTCATCGCGTTTTCAATATTTTCGAGATATTTCTTGCAGTTTCCAATATTTTGCACTTCTAGATCGATGAAGAAGGGTAAGTGGATGATATTTTTATGTTTCTTTTTCACTTCTGAAAACAGGTGGGTAGTCAATAAATACATAAATGTACGTGCGTAGAATGTCCTATGTGAAAGAAAAACTTAGGAAATATATCGGTTCTGGCGTATTTGGATCTGTCTTATAAATGCCGATATAAAATTTTCATCAAACGTATTTGTGTCCATAATTCGAATAATAGCTAGTACAAAAATGCTTAGTAGGGAAAGTCTGATAGTTACACAGTAAATTATGGTAGGTATTTAAATTTCCAATCAATCTATCATTCGAAATTAGATTAAAAGAACGCTTTCGGAATTAGAATATATGTTAATTTGCATGCGAGCAATATTTGATTACTGATTTTTTTAAATTTTATGTGCACCCCCAAAAAACACCGAAGCGTTATTAAGTACTACGGTGATTTATTTCTTGCTAAACTAAAATTAGATACCAAATTTGCGGTCAGGTTCTCGGAAAAATAATATTGTAAGTAACCATATCTTTTTTAAATAAAACAATATAAACTTTAGTAAATTAGTTCCTCTCCCTTCTAAAATAGTTTAAATAAAATAGTTTTCTTCGCATTGCTTTCATCTAGATAAAATTGACTTTAAGATACTATACGAATTACCATTTCACCCAGTTATCTAATTAACTCAAGTCTCTTAAATTGTGTCTTGGGTTCAGTTTCATAATGAAGTAATATTTGCCTACTATGATCGGTATTATCGCTTATGTATGAATATTCGTTTTATAAAATATAGTTTAAAGTACAACACAGACCTGTTAGAAATACTACTGTATCTTACAGTTATCGTCCAGTTTGTTCACTAACTATTAACTTCCAATCGATGAATAGCAAATTAGATACACCGGTCACGGAAAAAGGCTAACAATCCCCTTTAAAAATAGAAGGGAAAACCGTAAGCACGTAACTTGTTTAACAGTTTGTCGTACCAAGCTCGGTTAAAGATTTAAATAAAGCGAGAGCAACGAATTGACTTTCACTAAAACCTTTTTCTTTTCGATCGCCTCTCGTTGTCAAGCCACAAAATCAACTGTCAAATATTCAAATGTTTCTTATTTAGGGTTGTTGAGTTTTTGAAGCTTATTTTTAGTGAACAGAGAAACACATGACTATCTACAAGAAATTCTATAAATCCTATTTATTATAATTAGTTATTTTTTATACACGTTAGCAAAGACAAAAGCATTTTCGCACATGATTTAATTAATATCTGAAGTACTCGAATCGCGTATACTATATAAGACTTCAGTCTCGTTTATGGCAAATGTTAAGAGCAAATTGCAGTACTGTATTCTACATGTAAATATCTAGCAACCATTCTTATTTTATGAGTTATTTATTCATTTTATTATAAATTACATAGCATTATTACTCTTCACGTATATTGAGGTGATGAAAATTTGAATAGATTCTTGGTGACATTAGTTATTCAAATGTCCTTCAAAACATCAACCTGACATCAAAAATAGCATTAAACCAAGTTCAAGTCGAGTTCCAACTACGAGTATTCCATACATCTACGTAAAGATCACAAAAGAGATATATTTATTTTTCATTAAAAGAAGTGTTATGGGTATGAAATATACTAATGTTGTTATAACTGAAACTTTATCTTTATATTAATCATAACTTGCAAACTATCATGAATAAATATGATCTAAATACACAATTAAATGAAACTGCGTGATGTAGTATTATTTCTACTTTCTTTAAGTTCTTTACCATGACCTAGGTTTCATTGTATTACAAGATCTTCAGGTGGGCTATTAGCAAAGAATCTTTGCTAATAGCCCACCTGAAGATGTGTAGTATTATTTCTACTTTCTTTAAGTTCTTTACCATGACCTAGGTTTCGTTGTATTACAAGATCTTCAGGTGTGATATTAGCAAATAATCTTTGAACGTGAAGATGTTGTAATACAACGAAACCTAGGTCGTGATAAAGAACTTAAACGAAGTAGAAATAATACTATATCACGTAGTTTCATTCAATTGTGAATAATGAATTTCTACAAAATTAACGCCAAATATATCAATAATCTAAATAGTTTTGGTATAAATACGGAATTTCTTCAATAAATATTAGATATTTCAAATAGTTTTCCATATAGTTAATTTTTAATTAAAACAATTTTGCAATACGATTTAAGGGGAACAAGGGCGCTATTATTCTTAAATCGTACATTTAAAGAGATGATGTAAAATAGACATGGCTAAAGGAAAAAACGTAGTTTCTCCCGTCTGTCTCCCGTCGCGCCACTTAAAATAAAATTATGTAAACTAAGGGACTACTTATTATGAGTGAATTTTATATCCCGTCTTTTCCCACCTCATTTCATCATCAACAAAAGTTAAATCACACTTATATTCGGACATTGCTACAATATTAGGGTTCCGTTTAGACCGTTTAGGTGCGAAACCCTGAAATGGAAGCTAATTTAATCAAAATATCGTAATATTATTTATAATATTATTTAATTTGAAATTACAACCAGGGACAAAATGAACAAGATACTCTTATTAAGAAACGTTACATAAAATAATCTTGGAATATATTGTCGGCAAACAGTATTATACTTGCATTTATTATTTTTTATTGAGCGTCTACACCCCGCGAAGACTAGGAATACTGTGTATTAGATATATGTATAAATATATATATATATATATATATATATATATATATATATATATACAGACATACACACACACACACACACACACACACATATATATATATATATATATATTCGCGCGCGTTTGTGTGTGTGTAAACACGCACGCACATATATACCTGTACAGATTATATATATATATATATATATATATATATATATATATATATGTATACAGAAACCAGAAAATGAATAAAAAGCAAACAGGATCAAAGAGACTAAGGGTACTAGACCCGTATATTAGACGTCTTTATTGCAAGCGAATTTCAAGACCTGAGAGCTTTTTACTAAATACAAATACAAAACGACTTGGAAGAATAAATAGCAAAAAGTTATTTTTAAAATTAAGAAAAAATAATTTAGATTCCGTCATAAGAATTCAAAGTTATTGCCATGATTTAAGTGACTCGACAACTAGTCAAAACATGTGGCGGCAGCTTAATGGCTTAAGCTGTGAAGCAAAAATTTGAATAGCGTTTATTGAAAATACAATAAACAGCCATAGATATAAATGTTTATTAAACAATTGAGAATATGCGTAAACAACATTTCAGGGAAAGGTTCAATTTCCAGTAAAATAAAACAGGCATGCAATTAGTGAAAATGGTAACACAACTTTTCACAGAGAAAACGTCCAAACTCCGATATGATATTTCAGGCTCTCAAAATTAAGCATCAAGAAAAACCGTTGCAAAAAAGTTGCTTGAGCAATTTATGAAATAGAATAAAGTGCAAAATTACTTATAACCGAAGGGATGGAATGTACTAGACAATAGAAGGTAGCAAATACCACAAGATCGTATAAAAAATCTAAATAGAAAGGGTCATTACCGAAGGGAATGAAAGCAGTATTAATGCAACTCTATGCATTTTCTAAATTTAATATATTTATACTTTGATATTTTTATAATTTTGATACTATACATTTTTAGATATTTTAAGATGTGTGTTTAAAATAGTGATTTGTAGCGGAAAGAAGAATTGCTTGAAAAACTACTACTACTGCCCTAAAACGTTGTGTCGAACAGTATACTATTCTCTTCGAATATAGAAAACCAAAAAGAACTTGAGATTTTTTATGTCGTTCTATTGCTATGGTGTTTAAGTAACATATTAGGTCTTATTGTCAAGTAAAAAAGCAATTCTAATATAACTCTAGATTGTTAAAAAATAGAAATCGTGACGGGTGGATCAAATTTAGTGGAATAGAAGATAATTCTAAAATATATCGAAGTGTCCTTGTGTAGTGTCAAAACATCAAAATAATTTTATTGTTTTTAATATTTTAAATAAATACGATTATAGAGGATGAGAGATATACATCATGATTATAGAGGACGTCTAAAGAATTTCTTTTTTTTTATACTTTTTTACTAATCACTTATAAATCATTAATTTACTTCATTTACCTATTAGGCACTGATATATTAGACTTATAGAAAATAAATACATGAATATATCAAGATATATCTTAGAGTATATTCGAACAAGTAAGAAGAGTAAGTCAATTTACGATATTATATGAAGTTGCATCTCCTTAAAATTGTTTAACCCATAAATAGTTTTTTCAAATAGTAAAAAATAAATAAAACATAAAACAAAGTAAAAAATACTAAACTACTCAATTTTGACAACTGGGTTGGGAATAACGTTAAATATATTGTAAATAATAGGCAATTTCGAAATTCTATATATTGTAAATGCTGCATAATCCTTATATTTATGAATAGCGATGTTTAAATATGGTAACAAATTAGAATTTTCATAATTGTTTGGATCTGTTTTTTATGAAATAATTTTTTGAGCAAGTAAATAATATAGCGCATTTTAACCTAAATTAAACTTTGTGGGGTTCCATTGAAAAAACTGTTGTCTTTTCATAATTATTTGACTTAAGTGTTATAATTGTAATTGTAGCATTGAAATAAGTTAAACAGTTATTAAAACCGATATTTTATTTATATATATTAATTACAGTAAAGTGACACAAAAAATACGTACAAAAACCCAAAAACCTTGTTTCAAAATATCTGTTATCACATGTTGATTAAACACTTTCCTCAAATTACTCAACAGTGAATTGAAAATAAAAGATTTAAAATAATTTTTTTTCAGTAAACATAAAATACAAACCATATGACAATGGTTATATCGTTTTGTATGAAAATCGTATTGCTCGCAGTGAGTCTGTCACGGGGATGAAATAACAGGCACTGAACATTTCCACGTAATTAAATTATCGTTCGTGATTAATTGCTTTAAGCGCGCCCTGAATAGCCTTTGTATAGACGTCGAGCCAGCAGGGTGCGCAGACACGCAAGGCAGCACCGGTTTTTGCATATTTCATGCGACAACCTTAATAAAAAAGATTTCAAATTCAGTACTCGGCAAGACTACTTTTTACCTCTTTAAAAATTTCAATAAATTATCTCTAGTATTTGTAAATGATTGAATTCTTAGTAGACTCGAAAGAATGAAGGATATAACACAAAATGTGAAGGTGTTTATGGACTGAATGGTGTTTTTTATATGTTAAAATACTTCTTTCAAGCTTTCATAATTTTTCCATGCAATGTAGCATCCCACTACTTATATATTTTTATAACGCATTTTAAATCCATTCTAGTCTGATTAGATAAAAGTATACCTGTACTATCAGTTACACTATGTAAAATAAATTTTTTTTTGTTTATATTATTAAATATCCAATCTCTGCATTTTCCAATATTTTCATTTAATAATTTTTTTTAAATTTTGATGGAAACGTTTTTACATTTTTCTTTCTACATTTTTCTCATTTAATTTTAAAGGAAATTATTGACGTATTAAGAACGTAACGTAATTAAGAACGTAAATACGTATAAAGCAAAATACCACAGATAAAACAAGAAAACTAAGATAAAAAAGTGAATTGTTAAAGCTATGATAGAATTTTTAAATTTTCCATTCGCTGATATCTTTCTTTGTCAATGAGTAACTGAAGAAAAAAACATGCTTAAACCATTTCAAAAAGGATTGTAAAATTACGAGAACATCCCGCAAAATTTAGTTTGGACTGAGTCGCATTATGAGAAATGTCTCAAAGGCTTAACAAAAAGGTGTATTATAAATATATTCATTGTTTTATATGTAACATTTTTTCCTTCATTACATAGAATTTTTCTTGATAATTAAACACAATGGTTCAAAATTCTATATGTGCCAATTAATATTGTAAATACAATTTTAATACGTAGTATTTATTATCATCCGATATTTGTTACTACAACTAAAAAATATAGTTTTAACTAAACCTGTGACATTTTCTTTACATAATCTTATACAAATTGTATTAAATTAAAGTGACAATTATTTCCTTCATATATATATATATATATATATATATATATATATATATATATATATATATATGTTCCATATTCAAACAAGAAAGTGTACCGCTTAGTTTACTAGAGCGCAATGAAGCTGGCTCTGCATATTATCGACAAAGGACGTACAGTCTTAAGCATGTTGCGCCTTTAGGGCAAAGTTGGGCACAATGCGGAAATAGGAATAAATTGTACCCTAACTTGATTAATAAATTAGAACTATGAATTAAGTGAGCACGGAAAAAAAGGAAAATATCACATTTTTTTAAATAACTTCTCCTATGTACAAATGTTTTCTCGTGCTCTCCGATATTTAAAATGTCAACAAAACTGTCTTAAAATGCAATCCAAAATGGCTATTTATATCCTTTGATATGGTGTCTTTGTCAAGACACATGAGTCTCCGAAACGTTTTGCTGTGTACCTTTCTTAATAGAGATGACTCTAAATATCATAATTTTTGAGAAATTAATAATATTTTTACACATGTGAAAGACGTACCAGGTAACTTTTATGAAATGGTAAATGAAATCGATATCTGCAAAGAGTTTAATAGAAACACTATGTAAGATTAAATGTTTAAACTTTTATATGAATATACCCAAATATGTGAGACGCTCTCACAGTGCGGTTTTTATTCATACTAATAGGGCTGAAGAAACTGAAATGTAAATGTTAATTAAGGTAAATATAAATGCAAAAAAATATTGTTGTTTCGCTTATTTTTACTCTTCCCTTAAGAATTTTTTTTAGGAATTAATAATAACAAAAGTAGTTAACTTTTTCCATATTTTCGCCTATTTACGTCAATTTATTTCACTTTGCTTCGTTAAATCTCTTTAGAGAGTCAAAATAGAATCGTAAATATTTCAATTAGAAGAAGCAGGATTTTATTATTTATGTTTATATGAATACTAAAATTCTAATGAAAATTTAATTTCCTATAAAAATAAGGAAAAGATATAAAGAAATCGACTACACAAAATATGTCGCAAATAAGTGGAATGGAAAACCACTTTATTTAGATCAAATATTGATAAGTAATTAGCACTGAACAAATATGATAAGTTAAATAATGCTTTAAAGCTCAAATAAAATATAATTCACCCTTCAAAACGACCATTTAAATGTGCAAATATATTTTCAATGGTAAGTTTCCCTACGTAATTAAACTCTTTAATCAAATTAGTTGCTTTCGTAATACCCAACAATTAAAAAAAATATTATTTTATGTTTTTTAAGTATTAAATGCTTTTTTCTATTATATTAATATCATTTATAAAATTTTCAATAAAAAATTTAAATTTCATCCCGTCGATAATATAGGATGAAATTTGTAATTATCCTCTTATATAGGAATCTTTCCTTATTTAGCGTTCCTAAGTTCTACTCGGTGTTAAAAATAAAATAACATTTGTTATATTTAAAAACGTTAAAAAATTTGTGCAGTACCCAGCATTTCCAACGTAACGTGAAAAGGAAGAAAAAGGACGAAATTTTCATATTACTTTACTATCATATGGCAAGAGTATAAACAGAATTCTACCTTAAAGAGATTTTTAATATATTTTCGGCCTCGCATTGTTAAATATATTTTAACAATGTGAGGTCGTATTTCCTCAGCATTGTTTAATATATTTTTGACCTCGTTTATAGTTATCCCAAAGGCGGAGGCCAATTTTCAATATTTATTTACTTAGCGTAAATTTTAACTAAAATGCCTTCTTTCAAAGTAGATTATCTATATGCTGCACTGCTCATAAAATTTCTCTTTTTAGTAGAATTTATCAAATTAATTTCAAATCTGAAATATCAATGCGTTCATTCAAAATCAAATTTCATATTCGAATTTTTACATGTACATTATATGTACTTTGGTTTCACCACATGCGTATAAGTTTTTCTGACTCTCAATCATAGGTAAGATATGCCAGCGCATAATCACTACACGATAGGAAGTTAAAGAAGGAAATAAATCCATCGAAGTAAAGTTGAAGGAAGAAATGGAATAATTGAACTAATATCCATGCTGATAGCATTTTTAAGTTACGTATCTTGCAAATATATATTATGTTATGTCTCAACGGTGAGAAATTAACACCAAATTTCATCTTAGTTTATTTTCTAGCACTAAAAAATAGTGTACATAAAATACACAACTATAGAAATTTACATAACTATGGATCACTAGAAATGTTGACTATTGAATGAAGATATCAAAGATGGTTGCCATACTAACAAAATAATACACAATCTTTACCAACATCAGCAATATTATTGAAAAATATTTGTGTCACCATTAAGAGACTTAAACGTCAAAGTTATCTTCACCGAAAAAAAATTAAACAAAACTTGGCAAAAGCAAAAAGATCTCATCACAGCCGTTCACAAAAAATCATAAACTTCTCAAATAACCCCGTGACCTTAATCGGTTCTCTTAGCACCCGCTGCTCCAAGTATGTTCGCAGCCTTAGTCTCTTGGACCTACATCAATTTGCTTCGTTCACTCGCACAAAGTGCTGACTGACGTTAAGTGTTCAAAGTTTGAGCATGAAGGGCTGTTGTCTCTCGGCTCAGTCGGTAGCCTTTGTCTACGTTGATAGTTATGATATACCATATCGTAAGTAGATATAGCGTCGTTTTTAACGTTATTACCGTGAGGTGAGTGCAATGCGCCATCCGTACTTACTTACGTGGACGTGTGGACGTCAAAGTAGAAGGTATAAAGACAAAAAAGATTTACCTAAGTATTATGTATCAGAATTGAAGCAAAATTTTAAGTAATTTTTGTACATTACAATATTTATTTCTATTTCAAGTAAATACAAATCGTTTGCTTTAAATTTAAAAAAGACACGAAGGAAAGAACCTTAAAAGGTGTTTTTTTTTCAATTATTTAAATTTAAATATATTATTTTTAAAAAAAGAAATAAACCTGTATCCATTTATTAGTGCTGTTCGTAGCTAAGGTTAACAAACATATATTGCCTTTTTAAATATTCTTCTAATACTTATGTGTATATCGTTAATAAAAATATATTTTAAATCTCTTTAAGGTAGAATTCTGTTTATACCACTCTTTTAACTTAACATTTTTATAAATAAGTGATTTTTTAATGTTCATCAATATGATATTCATTAAATGAATCAGCTATGTACCTAATCTAGAAACACTATTTGCTTAATAATTCATTTAGCGGCGATTCTAAGTTGTTAAGATAGAAAAAAATTTTAAAAAAATTAATGGGTAACGGTTGAAGAACATTTATGTTCTTAAGAGAAATTGATTGAGGATATGTTTAGACTTTATCTCTGCATACATTTTTTGTTACATTGTCGAATTATTATTTACTTACATTAATACGTTTCACAGTTTATTCGGATGCTTTCCAAAAAAAGATCGTTATTAAGAAATAAGACAGCTCACCATCACAAGACATCCCTGCGTGTTATGTTTTCTTCGCAACGGAGTGAATAATAGATTACAGCGAAATAAAATACCTCCGTGAAAATACGAAATGAAAAAGCAGAAGGCAGATAAATTTAAAATAACGCTGGCGTATCTGCAAACGAGTCGGCGGTATTTTACATGTTCACGAGCAGAAGCGTGGCAGGGGTCGTTCGCGCTCGTCTCTATATCGCAATATGTTGATACGGCTTGATAAAACCGTTTATTTTTTAGTTTAGGTAAAATTGTTGCGAGTACTATGTATTTGTTGTGAATTTCAAAAATTATTTTCATATCTCAATTAACGAAGAATTATATCAAAAACAAATAAAAATATATGAATATTATTACAAATATTTTAACAAAATTGAATCAAAGTTATCAAAAAGGAGTAATTGAACTTACTTTCTTATCTAATGGAGATTAAATTTCTAGTTTCTTTAGGCGAGAAATGGGTTTCTTATATATTTTATTTTAAATCAAACTGTGATAAATAGAAAAGTGTTATTCTCAAGGTCACTGAGTAGCCTACAGATATCAATTAAATCTGTAGCCACTGTGTAACTCAAATCTTGTTACCAGTTTATGAACACTGTATGAGCACTGTATGCACTGTATGTCAGTATGTTATCAATTGAGGTTGCCCGTTTTAGCCTAAATATATTCCTGCAAATTTACTGGCGTACTATATGTGAACATTTGTATAATTTAAAAATGAATGAATATACTTAAAGCTAATATTAAAGAAAATAACGACTTACAAGGGAAATTAAATTTAAGAGCAACAAAGAAGTCTCAATAAATTTGAGTTCATTTACGATGACGAATCCAAAAAAAAAGATTTTCTAAAAAATTAAAACGTTACATCCTATTAGTACATTATTAATTTATAAATAGAGTTTCGAAATTTTTTTTCTGTTATTCGTTTCTGTTCATATTTTAATTCATTTATTTTTATACGGTCGTATCGAAATAAGCAAGTATCAAGTACTTGCTTCGTCCACCCTCAAACTATGCAAACAATTATTAAACTAAGTTTCATTAGAAAGCGGTTAATAATTATTTAGTTCTCCATTAAAATCAATAATTGTTTGCTTATATATTGAAACAACGCAAAAGAACGTGAAACAAAAATATCAAATTATCAGTATACCACTAAAATAGAATAAGATCAAACTTAAGTGCCGTGCCCTTTGGAAGAAAAATCTCGGAGAGCTTAAGCAGTTGCGTGTCTACACGAAAGTACAATAATCGTAACACCTTTTCAGGGTCATTTACCTTCTCTAAGTGTGATATGGCGTAAATGTATGTAAAAAGTAAATTATTTATTCCAATAATTATTTCTATCTGCCTGAATTATATTTTTAATGACACAAGTACAAATTACATTTTAAATATTAAAACTCCATATTTAATATCCCGGCTAAGAGTATCACACAAAACCACGAACTGTGCCGTAAGGTTCATTAGGTATTTGCACTAGGATTTAAATCCAATTAAATGCTTTAACAGAGTTACTGTAATATTTACGCTCAGAATGAATTATTTTAATATAATTTTATGGCCAAAGGGTTAATAAAATTTAGTCGTTTACATTAAATATCCTTAAATTAATTTAAAACTATTAATGTATGTGCAGTAGTGATGGATACATTATGTAATTATACATTTTATTATTAATTAACGTACGCGTAAAACTACATACACGAAGTAAGTAAATATTACAAATACGATAAAAAATTCATCAGTGGCGCATGTTACGTTCCTTTATTACAAGATATCTATTACAATTAAGTTTTCGCGACAACTGATGCCGGTTTTTTAATTATATCACCGGTCACAGCAGTGAAAAAATGATAAGTCCGAAAAACTATTAAAACCCTGGGGTCACCTGCGTTGAGAAAACGGCTTTAAATTTTTAACGTAAATATGTCCTATGAATGAAAAGTCCAAGCAAGGAAGTAGTCCCAGTCCGGCCTTAACAATTATATGTTATATTTGTTGCAATCCATGGAAGAAATACTAGTACAACACAACCCTTAAATCCAGTACCATATTAATAGGTGACATGCGCGTGGTTTTTTATCGCCTATCGTACACTCGGAATTCTTTTTCTCCCCGTAGAGAATATTTCGTTCAGAGCAAGTATACTGCAATAGCTGTTCTTTCTATTAATCAGCATTTTCTAAAATTACCTATATATACATTTTTAAGGCCCGAAAATGTGACATTTACATTAACTTTTTCAAAATCTACTCATAGCTATTGCAGCCTGTTAACGTTGAAACTTTCGAAGCCTCTATTGATGATAGAACCATAAAAAAACTATATCGGGTAAGACCTCAATTAAATAACTTAATTAAATCATGTAAGTGCGATATATAATTACGAGCTTATTACATATTTTAAATATACAAACAACCAACAAAATTATGAAACGCGCCTTTTATTTCTAGGAGACAAAAACTTAATAAAACTACATTTTATTTACTTCTACAAAAATATAAAATTCTGGTTCATTATTGGAAGCAAACTAAAATAAAATCAGTGAATGATGTCCACATCTAAGCTTACAGCAAAATCCCATAATATATTTTTCGGATGTCGATATATTTCTAACTTGTACAAAAGTTAAAAAAAACTTAACCGATTACAATTTGATGATTTTTTTATCATTCTAATTTGTGATAAACATTTTTCGACTATGCTTTAATATAAGACATTAAATTGACATCTCCCTAACAATCTTCACTGTTTATATGAAATAAATTTTACATTACTCTTTACACAACTTGTATTGAAGAGCCCACCCAAAAATATTTACAAAATTAATTAAAAAATGATGATATTTACGAATAACTAAAATAAGTTTAATTCAAATATTGAATTTATTTTTAATGATATTTGTATATATTGTAGACCTAATTATTGTGGCTGTGTAAATGGAAATGTAAACTTTTTTAAATTTTGAAAATGATTAAATAGTTAAATTTTAAATTTTGGAGTTTTTAAGAAATAACGAAATTGGACTCTTCTAGTTTTCTTCCATTTAAGTCATACTTAATACAAATTTCCGAAATAAAAGGATGATAAATGATGCAGCTGAATGTCAATTAAATTTTTTATTTTTATTAAATTCTTTGAAAAAATCAGTGATTCCTACTAACTGTAGCGATATCTAGGAAATTTAGGTTGATCACTAAGAAACACCGAAACATTAAAAGTTGATGTAAATTTTTTGGGTGATTACAATATTTTCTTGTTGATCAAAAACGAAACACAGTTCCATAGTTCATATCCAAAATGAATTGATTGAAAACATAAGAAAAATGGTATCTCAATAGAAGACTGTTTTAAAATTCAACAGTGAAACAAGGAATTGTAATAATTTCGTCACGCCACAGTCTCACAATTTCTGCAATTTCATATCTGTTATACTCATGAAATTATGCACATATATGTTTCGATGATATATCAACTCATAATGATGAAAATTTAGAAAATAAATTAATAAACTGTAGTTTCAATTAATTTTTTTTAATTTTTAAGACCCATTTGCAAAATATTAAGCTTGAAAGTAAAATACTCTCCGCTAATTTTTCAACAATGAGCTTAAAAACCCTGAAAAAAATTCTAAATTCTGGCATTTTATTACATTTTTGAATTTTACTTACTTCTGTTTACTTTTTTTACTTTACTACTATTTTACCATACGTCTTATGTGTTACAACTAATAGAGTTTTTGGTTTGTAAGAGAAATTAGGCTTATTAAAACGAATGGGTAACATTAGAAAAACTTACAATTTTAATATATTTCCGATACTTATTCACTTTTATCTAGCCTAAAATTGTGCATTTAACAGGCATGTCACCTAATGCCTTATTACGCCTAATGCATCATATCCAGGTAGATTCCTGCCGTTGCAATAAGATTATTTTAATACGCGTCAATATTTTAAACCCTGAGTTTAAACTTTTCTATCATATCCGATAACACCTTCGTATTTAATGTACTTAAAATACATAAAATTCCGTCACCAAAACTTATTCAAAGACTGGATTATTCTAATAGTCTTATTTCCACAGATTACACAGGTCTTTTTCTTTATCAACGTTTCTTTTATGTTGTAAATTCACATTATAAGTTCTAATTTTGATATTATCACGTGGTTGATATTACTGTTTACTTTCAGTCCCATTCTTTAAAAACGATATTTTTATTTAAACAAACTTATTCTTTTATTCGACACTGATAACTTCTATTTCACATAAATCTTTATATTAATTAACCATTAATAATATTTTTCTGCTCTATAAAAAATGTCGTAATTTCATACAAGCATTAATTACATACAATACTTAACTGTTATCAAAGCTTTAATGATCCAGCGGCTTAGTAGCTGAGTAAAGAACTTATAACTAATGGCAACGACAATTTGCAACGCATTGTTGTTGTCGGTCTTATGACCCCATTTCTTTTACGATTCTCCAAGCTTTCGAGCATAACTTTGCTAATGGCGTCAGTTACAAATGTATTTTCGTTCGGTTTGTCTGCTAAATACGTTTGTTTTATACTAATACCATTTAGCCGAAATAGTTTATTTTAAATATTAATTACTACTACTCAGTAAAACAATACTACTCAGTAAAACAATATATAAAAATTATAACAATATTAATGACAAAATTGTCCTTGAAATGGTTACTTTGTTTCTACAGCATAGGCCACAAAAATGAACATCAGTAATGTAATTTAAGGAATATCACGAGATATAATATAATAAAAAACGAGATACAATAAAAATAATGTATTATAATGTAACAAAGCATCTACTTTGGCATAAAATTGAAGAAAACGGAGATTTTACTCATAATTTCAGTATATGTCTAGAACAAAATTGAATTTGGAGAATTTTGAAAATATTCAATACCTGTTTTATAAGCTAACATTTCAAAAATCGAGCGAAGCCTACAAGCTTAAACTATTATTTTTATACAAGTCATGAAAGTTTAGACAAAACATTATGTTTGAGACACCATTTTATTCATATTTGGGAAATAAGTTAAATCACTGATTTCGGCACTTACGCCATCGAAGAAAATTATACAATTTTAACCACAATAGTCATTAGTCTTACTATTTAGTTTTAAATTATAATTAGATTATGTGTCTGTTGGAAAATAATCCAAACTTATGTAATAAAAAGGAAAAATCTTATATTAGGAAAATATATTAAGGGCCATAGTTCAGTTTTTTAATGTAGTCCTAAATGTTGAATACATTACGAATATTTCCACATATATATATGTGTGTGTGTGTGTGTATATGTTTTGTCATATT
Organism: Druceiella hillmani; assembly: GCA_039881145.1. Taxonomy (NCBI): domain Eukaryota; kingdom Metazoa; phylum Arthropoda; class Insecta; order Lepidoptera; family Hepialidae; genus Druceiella; species Druceiella hillmani. The sequence goes on along the minus strand of JAYKKI010000038.1, from coordinate 15,404,564 downwards.
GATTACGATATTACGATAAAGCATTTAAACGATATATGTATATATATATATATATATATATATACATCTACACGTTAATTAATTGATACTTAGCGTTGAATAGCTTAACTATTTTTATTACGACTATGTGTCTTAAACAAGTAATTGTATAAAACTTGTTTATTATATCATATACTGTATGAGTAGAAGAAAGTCTTTTAAAAATGAACTAAAAAGGTGATAACATGCTGTAAAACACGAAAGTATGCCCGTCAGTAAAATAACAATTCCACTTTCATTTATGGTACCCGAAGAGACTCTGGGACATATTCGCATGTGAACAAATGGCCGCTCTAGTTCTACATTCGCGGACGCTCGGGATTAGAGTAAAAGACAGCCACGACATCGACGCCGTTTTGTTTTATTGTCTTGACCTCGCTTCCGTCTCCGACTACTCTCATTGTCACATTTCGACACACCCCTTGCGGTTTCCACGTGCGTTAACTGAAATGCTTTTGTCAAGTTGAGTTTAAAGCACGAATTTAACGTTTTTATTGCTTGTGCATTTAATGCCTTTTATCCGGAATCTTGTTCCTGCTCCAACACAGTGTAATGACAAACAATATATCACCTAGAAGATTGTTAACATTTAAACAGTCTTTACTGGTGAGAACATTAAAAGCTCTCTTCGAGGACCTAAAAAGCATCGTTAAATTGTAACAGATACTGAAATAGACTACAACCGCGTATTGGAGCACATATTATTTATATGTTATATTTCATGTGGATAAATATTATTTATACATTAGCACGCTATCTGCACCTACTTTAGAATTCTCCTGAATATGTGAAACTAATTAACCAATATGCAGAAATCTTTCAAGTATTTGAAAACTTATCTAACAAGAATTTTTCGCTTTTAATTTGAATGCATGTTGGTGCAAACATTTCTCAACAGTGGGGAGTAAATACATACCAGTTCTAAATAAGTGCATGAACGGAATGTTAAGTTTCACGTACGTATTACTTTAAAAATATTGATAATATAAATATTATTTTTATTACATTTCTATTTAGCAAGAACTAAACTAAATATGTTTTGCTAATTTCACTGCCATCTTAAATATACAAAACATAATTAGTAACGAAATATTGTAGTTTAGTATGTATTACCTTAATCGATACAATAATTTGCAACAAAACGTTTTCTTGTATTATCAACCGTTTCATTATAATCACGGGAACATGTACGTGACATTGATTTTTAACTCTTTCATTACTTACTGTATAATGTACTTTCTTTCTGTCACGTAATTATTACAGTCTTATAGTTGATGGTTTTTAATACAAAAAAACGACATTCGAATTTGAATAACATAAATTTTAATTATTCATAAATTAATGTAATAAATAAAATACATTCAATAGTATAATAATAATAGTATTTTCCCCGTGCTGCTGAATTTATTCATAAAATAAAATATTTAATTAAGGAAAAGTCTTGAATTTCAACAAATTGATTTTCACTGTTATAAAGAATTAAACGATTGATTATTTAAATACCGTGATGTTTCTGATATAAATTAATTCAAATTGGTAATGTTTTAAAAATATAATAGTTGCACGAATGCTGGCCTTGTGCACGCATGGGATGCAAAATCTAGTCTTCAATCATTTATATTTTCGGACCTGCAGAGAATGGATATCCATCTCGCACGAAAGATGAACGGTGTATAAGAAAAGAAGTAACCAAAGATCCGAACATAACATATGATTATAATTTACTTCATATATATAAAGCCGGATTATAATCTACTTCCAACTAATGAGGTATACAACCAGCCAACGAACGACGTGTCTAGAAAATCTTTTACATTATCCTACAGCAATAATTACGCTTACATGTATTTTCCATTTGATAACTACGTTACTTCATTTACTCTCTGCTTTTGCTACGTTTCCATTTTAAAGAAGCAAGCTTTTCAATCATATCACACGTCTTCATATTTTTCTCACAGTTTTTAGATTTTTTATTAGTAATTTATTTTCGATTTCTTACTTAAAATGACATGTGTATCAGCACTCGTATTTTCTTGGCATCACTACTTGATTTTTTGTTTTTTTTTTGGTTTATTTTAGGACAAATTACAAAAGATACTTTCCTTTTGTAAAGTATATTTTTCCATTCGATTCATCGTTCTATCGAATATATTAATTTATTTCACGCGTGGAATTTTAATAAATACATGTAAAATATCTTTTCATTCAAAAAAAATATTTTAATCTAAGCCTATTTCAAATGCATATTCAATACAGTACTCTATTTTATGCTGGCATGTATTTTATTATAAACTCCACAAAATTCCTATTTCATTCTCGACAGAGATATTACGCAATTTTTTATAATAAATTGCCATAAAATCTTATCAGTTAATGTGAAATGTATTTTATTACTATCATGCATTATTATAAATAACTGTTTCACTATAAATGTTTACTCTTATCGGAATATGTAGGGCCATATATAAAATTAAAAGTATGTACTTGAATTATGCCAGACACATTTTTAGATATCATATGTTGTATGTGCAGCTTAAGTAATATTACAGTTTGCAAATGCTTTTAAAAGACCTCAAGTTTAATGTTCTTTCTAAAATGCTTTAAGAGATGTAGCAAATATTTAATATCTGTCTGCTCAGGTTAAATAATGACTAAAACGGGCCTATAATTATAATTAAATTGACTACTTGTTTGAAAAAGGTTAATGCAGAACAACTTTTAAAGATACCCAGTGGAGTACTCACGATATGAAATATAAAGAGATTTTATGAAAATGCAAGCACCGCAGTCAATCATTGTGAAGAAATTTAAACTATCAGTTATGATGTGCGCTGAAGACGTTATAATTACATGTAGCTAATAAAATTCATAAATAATATTTAAAAATAGCAGTACCTTTATTAATAAATATATATCATATAAGACCAGTCAAATGTCCATCGAGTCCGTGTATCGAGGGCGAGGGATGTATTTATTGGTTATTAATATAACTACATGTATATATGTATATATATATATATATATATATATATATATATACATATATATATATATATATATATATATATATTTATACATATATATATATATATATATATATATATATATACATATATATATATATATATATATATATATATTTATACATATATATATATATATATATATATATATATATACATATATATATATATATATATATATATATATTTACATATATATATATATATATATATATATATATACATATATATATATATATATATATATATATATATATGTGAGTAATCTAACCATCCCAAAAATGACCAATCTGGGCAAATAAAGGACAGTATGATGGAAACAGAGAGGGGGGTGGCAGCGAATAAAATTAGGAGAGGTATGACTTTTTGAAACGAGTTTTGAAAGCAAAAAGTTCATTACTTTACAGTACAAACAGAGAAAGAATAAAGAGAAGGAATAATGATGACTATGTTAAGAAATGAGTAATATGCCTATGAGGAGAAAACCTAAGATAGAAGCTATAAACATGCTTTAGATCTGGCTTACTTAACTATACTCGGTGTAATTCGATAAAGACGAGGTCTCGCTTGGTGAATTTTTTTAAATACCGAAGTAGTTTATCTATGGTGTTATCTCATAAATAAAATCTGAAAACCTAACGACATTCTTTCTATTCTTGGTCCACGAGTTGTTAGGTTCAGAAATGAGAAAAATTTTCGATAAACAAAAAATCAAAAAACAGGTTTTCGTAACCGAAAGACTCATTTAAGCAAATCTAACGAACCTAAACTCGATGGGATTGCTATTAGATATTAAGACGTTCCCGTAACCACCTTCCATCTCTATCGTGAGCATAATGTTGATTACATTGGTAAATGGTTCCTGCTTAAAATGTGTAATAAAAGGACTCATTGAAATAAGTAAAACGATACCAAATTTAATGGATTTACTCTCAGCTATCGAGAAGTTCCTATATACGACCTCCATCCGCCATCATCATATCAGCTCGATGATATACGTATATGTGACACAAAAAAGTACCATATTATTATATTGTGATTAACATTACAAACATTTCCAAAGTTCCATATCGATACAACAATTAGAAGTGGGTGACACTTGGATTTTAAAGTTAGTTTACAATGTTAAGAAATCGCAGATCAAACTAATGAAGCTTGTTAATAATACGCACTCCTTTTACGTATATACTCTTTATAATTATTTTATCCTTAGTGACCAAATTGCTCAATATCGAATAGATTTGCAGATGAGATTCATTCAGGAATCAGTGAACAAGAGAGAGACTCTACAGTACAAGTATGATTTACAATTATTTTTAGATGAATATTGAAAAGCTTGACAAAATAATATTCTCGATTTCATTCGAAATAACAGTGAAAGCGTGAAAGAAAAGGTGATAAAATTCTGTGACACGTAATATATTATGATACAATTTCCTTGAATCAACCTTCCAAGATATTTGTCGTTTCTACTTATGCTGTCATATACAATTTTAAATAAGCTGACATTCACGGAAAAAGAAATAAGTTAAACTTATCGAAAAAAACTAGACTTATATTAATAATAAATTATATGACAACACATTTTCCACCATGTTGCATGACAATACTTTTAAATTGCATCTACAAAATAATATTTTGATTTAAATTTAAAATTTAGATATATCCGTAGAAATTGAACAAAACAAATTAATATTCATGTTTCATCACAAGCTTCAGTAACTTGACGTTTTATTATGCGAAATTATTAACTCATAATCTGTAAAAAAAAATTAAACAAACCATTCCTTCAGTGTCCCACATCAATGTCTGCCACAGTTTCAAATAAACATTTCTGTAAAATTTATTACAATTCAATGAACACTTATTTATAATACAATAAATGTCATTTAACTTGCCATATCGGTTGCTGAATTACAAAAGCGAGAGAAAGCCAACACTTTTTTTTCGCAATTCATGTTTTTCACACATTCTAATTAAAAAAAACCATTTAAAAGTTAACGCTTGTTTGAATTGTATTGAACTTAACATTTATATTCATCCAGTTGGGAGTGTTTAATAACGATATATTTTAAATGTTACTTCGAAGTAGTAGATCAGTTTTACTTGATCCTGGCATAGATAGTTCGATCGATATTTAAATTCATTGCGAAATTATCACTGTATTTTTTAAGATTTTAATAATTAGTCAGAGAGTCACTTTCAGGAACGCTTCAAGACTAAGATGCAACCAAAGTATATTCCATTTGACATGCTCGTATCTCCAAAACTAATAGCCTAAGATAAATAATGAAATGTTAGTGGATAGATTGTAAAATAAAATTTACAATACAATAACTTTCGATTCTTCACTTAGTTCTGGAATTCGGCAACATTCAAATTATTTCACTTAAATTTCATTCCATCTGTATTTTTTCAGTAGCAGTTCCAATATAAAGGAGAGCCTTTTTAAAATATAACATCAAAGTAGCAACCTTCATATAATATTCATAATTTCTAGTGTGCGAGTGTGTACATTTATTTATTTTGACACAAGACGTGTCACGAATATTATCAACTCTCACGGTGCCGACACCTAATGAAATATAATGGGACGTGTACGTTGACACGTACTTTTAATTAACGCATGGTTTCGTTTTATCTTCACTTGTAAATATAATCATTACCTCTTATTTCCCATTAAGCCTCATTTCCACGTGTACACACAATATTGATACTTTCGGAATTGTTTTATATGTAACATTGTTTTATCTTACATTCTTGTGTTTTATTCGTCTATGTTTTTTAATCAAGTCTTCAATCTTCGAAATTTAAGCATAATTTCGTCATAATAGCTTAAATCTGTATATTATCGCTATTATTTCAACTAGCATAATATAAACGTCCTTATTCCAAAACCATAAGCAAAATCAAAGATAAAAAGGGGGGGTATATTAATTTACCCATTATTGCTGGCAGAAACACATCGGCCATAATGTAAGCCCAAGAGAAATATATACTTACGCCAAACTGAGGGACGCCTAAGAATACATATATTTATAATAAGTAATTGTGTATACCCATTTATCAAGAGTCTGTTTTCTGACAATGAAGAAGATACGAAGTGAGCCTACTTAAGCTCCGCATCAATCGGTAGCCAAGAAAAAGTCGAACAAGTTTAGGCAAGATCCACTGAGCGAGATTGATATAGGTCTTATGGACCGAATGCGGCTAATCGTAGATCTCGAGATTTGCTAGGTTGGCACTTGAGAGGAAACTGAGCGTTTTAACTGGGACTTGCTTTATTATATATACTATTGTTCAGAGTTGAGCATACCTCTGTTAGGCGGTTAACACTACTGTTTAATTTGTATAGTTAACTACTATTTTAACAGATTTTGGCGTTGTAGGTATCAAAGTTAATTCTGTAATAACCGACTTCTATTACTAACCATATCCAAAACATTACGTGCATTGGAAATTTATTTTGCGTAAACAGAATAGGTAAGTATGATAAAAAAGTTATTAAGTAATAAAAAATAATTCCTTATTTTGATATTATATGTACTTTTATGTTAGTGTAGTACCGAGCACCTTATGATCTAAACGGTTGTACCAAAATCAAATGTTTTATTAATGCATGTTTATTAATAAAAACGACATGGTTTCAAAATTGTTATGAATAATTATATAGTTGTAAAAGAAAATCAAACGCAATGGTAATAAAACTTATGTTAATCAATGGTGTAAAACTTATGTTTAATAATGTGGTCTTCGTGTATGTCACCCAAATGTATTTGTACGAATAAAGTTTATATATATTTGTGTATATATATATATATATATATATATATATATATATATATATATATATATATATATATATATTCATATATATACACACACATATATATTGGATTAAAAAAAAACAAGATTATGTTAGTAATAATATTTTCATACGAATGAAATAGATTCGGGAGATATACTGTTTAGTTTTTATTTTAAAAATAAATAGCGCGCATCGGGGATAGTGAACGAGATTGATTTAGTTGAATTTGAATTGGCTAACCCTAAAAAATTTACAAGAAAAAATGGGGCATGACAATGACGCACTGATTCTCTAGAGATGTAGATTACGGTGTTTAAAGACGATGAAAAGATGAATTGAAAGAAACATCTGGATGAAATGTTACGAAAATAGCAATTGATTATAGCAATATCTAATAAATGTAAACAAAATAATAAAAAAGCAACAACTGTTTTATATTGTAAATTATAAAATAAAAAAAGGAAATTGACAACATTTTAACAAATTTGGAATTATATTTTAATTTTTTTTCTCCGTTTAAAAAAACTTATCTCAACATTATATGTATTCCTTTGTTTATACGCTGAATACTTTGAATCTACTATGAATAAGAGTAAATTACTGTGCTTTTTTTAAAGCAATGTCGACTGGTTTCCATTCTTTTGATCAATGGCATCGTTCAAGGAAAATATTAATACGTTTCTAATCCACAAGGACGTGAAATACTCTTGGGTTTTGTGCTACCAAACTGTTAAAAGAAACAGCTGCTCAATTGGATGATAGCAGCAATTGACAAGAAATACATTCCATAATATCATTCCATTCATTAGTGCCGCAAAAAGAAGCTTATATGCGAAATAATATTTCTTTACTAAATATTTACAAATGGCTTTATCAAGTGCTACACAGGTATTTTCAAAGACGTGTAAAAGAAATAATTTTTAGATTTGAATCTTTATTCCAGGGTGCAGGAAAGAAATAGATACTGTAAATTATTTGTTTTTAGCAAATATTTGTGTTTCAAAATGTTTGCCTTATGTAAAGCAATCTCTAGCAGCGCCCGAAAAACACCAAAACCTTAAATATAATATGTCTTATGAGAGACAGCAATGGATTACAACTTTATGAATATTAATATAACAGAAACAGATAATAACAATAGATAAATTTAACAAAACGCTGATGTAATAATTATGTTCCGGTAAAAAGAGGAAACCGCCTCTTTATCCTATCATATTGGTAGGATAAAAAAGCAGTTTCTACCCTTTTTAGTAAGGAAATCTGAAAGAAAAAACACCTTAAAACGGCTTTTAAAATATATAATTACGGTTCTCTTTAAACGTCAGCATCAATATATTCCTGAATTCAGGAGCACAAAAGTTTTTCGAGCTCAGTCCTGCGTCAAACGCAGTCCTATATTAGCTAAGGCTAAAACTTTAAATTTTGCAGTAAATAACAACACAGATTAAATCAATTTATTACAAGCTATAGTCGGATATATGGTTATATTTAATTTTGAGATCGAATACAAAACGAACAATATAAGAGTTAAAACTAATTTGTTTATTCGATTAGTACTCAATCTATCAAATCTCCATAATTAAGTAATCTCTGTAATCGTGAAATATTTTATGTCAAATTATTTGCCAATCCGATAATATACGAAAATCTGTCTGAAACTTTATTTGGAGTTTATTTAGAGTTCTCAAAAAGATATCGTCAATTTATAAAAAGACTACAAACGAGTCATCGTTGAAGGGAAAACTTTTTTAAGCCCACCTAGACACTCTGAGCAATGAACGTCCGGGTCGGTGACGCTGAATCGGAGAAACTCGACTTCCTACGGCATTGGCCAAGTGTCACTTTGTAGACGCACCATGAACATTTTTTAGACATCAAGTTTATAACTTTTTGAGGCGTATTTTTATTAATATTTTATTTGGGTATAATTCAATATAATAACCGTTTGTTATTGTACTTTAAAATAGTAAACTCATATTGTTGTTGATTCGCTGAAATAACATCCATCACACAACATCAGTATAATTATATATATATATATATATATATATATATATATATATATATATATATATATATATATATGTAATTATAAGTTTCACTTCTATCTTGTGGCCATAAGCACACTCCAGACAATTTTTTTATTACTAAAATAAAGACATTTAACAAGAGCATATGGATTGATATGAAACAAGAAAGAAATTTAAAAAATCTAATCGGACTTTACACCGACATTGGACAAGAATACAAAGTTAGTTGGTTAAAAACATGCCAGATATATATTCAATGTTTCATGTATTTTCGGGAAGCGAAATAATATCTAACAAATTCAGTCAAGGTATAGTAACAAAATATTATGAGTAACAAATCAAAAATGTTAAAACATAATAAGTCACAAAGAAGTTATGAAGTGACATTGAAAATATTGCAGTTTTTGATCAAACATATTTCATATATTTTAAAAAAGCTGATTTGGTATTGTAATTAATGATTCCTATCCTAGGAGATTACGAGAATTTCATAAACTCCATTACAAAGGTAAAATGTTGAAAGTAATCTAAATATCTCCGAAAGCACCAAAGATTACCACATGACAAAAACATATAAAACCAAATTATCGTACGTAAATGGTACAGCAGTCCACTATTGACGATGGAATTAACTATAACTGATTAATTCCTTTCATTGCAAAGACAACGTACATAAGTACGTTTACGTTCAAACGTGACTCTACCACAAAACAAAGGGCCCACTCGCTTATCGGACAATTTCCCAGTTCGCTCGACTCCAACCCCACGAGGAGCGGCAAGACGTTTTCTTTAACCGCAAATTTTTTCTCCCCGACAGCACAAAAGGCAAGCGAATATTGGTAATTTCCTTCGCTGCCGACCGAAAGTAAACTTCGTACAATATATAGACAGGAAACTGATATTGTGTCTGCGGAATTGTGGCTCTCTTGGCCGTTATATTGCAGTGACTACTGTAAATTATTGTGTTGGCGGCTATTATTTTCTAGTTAAGTTATTTTCACTTGTTCTTATTCACTTTCGTGAAGTTTCGCCGAAAGTTGCGCTTAAATTTGTTTGCTGAGAAGTAATAACGATCACTGTCGCACTCAATAGTTGGCGAACTAACTTTTTATGAATTCTTTTCCCAAGTTCGAAAATAGCACAATGAGAGGGAATTTTTCGACTATCCTTACTACTTGTATATTTTTATATAAAATAGTCTACGTAAGCTCCATGGGAATCGATACGGATCAAACTATAAAAATATATTAGGTACAAATAAAACTAACGCTACGAACATTTCATATACGCGCACGTATAAATATTTTAACATTCGAGATTATTTTTATTAAATTATTTACATACATTAATTACTATCTTTGACCCGCGACTTTGGTCGCGCAAATGGAAGTAACGTTGGTTTAATCTAAAATCTATTCGTAAGATCAAGGCGATATTTTCCACTTACTATGTAGATAAACATACATATTTCATGCTCTTGTTCGATTACTGAAAAATTATGTTATAAAAAGTGTATAACCCAAAATTACTTTTTAATTTTTAGAAGCGCCAATCGCAACACGTATATTTTTTATATATTCTCATGCCAATTTACAATTTATAAACTACAAAACCTTTTCCAACATGACTTGAAACGTTATTTCCGATTATACAATACTGTTTTTTCTCAATTTTGAATGTAACTAAACGCCAACAATTATTTTTTACAAATTTGAATCTCATTTTAAGTTCATCTTATTATCATTTAATATATTCCATTCAATTTTTTTACATATAGCATCTAAGCTCAGAAGATGATCACAGACCTTTAGTCAACCAAGTGAAGGCAAAAAGGTTCCATTCCGAGCTATTGGGGTACGAAATGATAATAAATATTGTGCTTTAATTCTTTGCGTAAATAATAATAAACCGAGTAATTTGACGAATATTTATGGTCTTTCTTCCTAATAATTTTATGTCTATTATCGCTTTAACTTAAGATTCTACTCCACATTCTGTCCCCAAAATCTATTTTCTTCACAAAATCTTCATATATTTTAATGATTATAGAAGATATTATTAAAATAAATCTGAGACTAGAAATTATAAAAATTTAAAGTGAAAACTCTATAAAATTGTGCGTGTATAAAATCGTTTTGAATTACAGTCTTGCCAAACAAAATTAGAAATATATATATATATATATATATATATATATATATATATATATATCCAATTGAGTTGCAATTTAGAAGAGTTACAACTATAAAATTAGGGAAGGAATTGAGAAGAATAACATCCATTCAACCTACTCAATTTTATATATAATGCATTAGTCAATTTAAAACGGCAACTATCGAACTGTCTCAGAAATTCGGAGTTCTAATTGATGTGATCTCATTTAGTTAACACCCCTCACTTGAATAGTTGTGATAAGGGATAATACTCGTATATATTTCAGGCTGTGAAAATTATTATATTTGGAACTCTCTGAAATGGACGGAATATGCCAGGAATTCGTATATGATGATAAATAAATACAGAATAAATATACATTTCGTTCATGTACGTTATACGGGTATGTCAACATGGCTCGATATTTTCCAAGATTTTTAATAGATTTTCTAATTAAACATAAACAAATATAATATTGTAAAAAAGCTGAAAACCAAAGGTTAGATTAAGTTATATTCATTTACTTACTTCCACGCTTTTTAACTGCGTACAGGTTGAACAACGGCCGCCTTGTACAGGGGGATTTGATAAATAAACAGAGGTATAACTGCATCGAATAAAAGCTAACTGCCGCCCGTAATGGCTACTTCCGTCGTCCCCTACCACCTTACCGTCGTTAAAATAAATACGTTTAGGGGCGAATTTACTACTTGGCAAACTATTTTCGACGCCATATTTGGAGGATAATGGTCGAATCTCCAACGTGAAACGGCGAATAGTGAAGGTTAGTATCAATACGGACGTCCTTGTTACGGGTCGCGCAAAATATAGATATCTTATTTAATATGTTAATGCAATCATAAGCAGAGACAACGCTACTCGGATTAAGAAATAATTAAGAATGGACAGAGAGATAGAGATTTCCGACATTGCATTTTATTATACTAATATTATATTTTTTTTTATTTCATCTTTGTCAGGATAAATTACCCATTCTTTTAAAATTTAACACTGAGTATTGTTGTTATTTAAGCAACAAACTTTCAGCAACATTAAATTTATTAAACACATAAATAAATTTTAAAAACTTGTGGTACGTTACATACTTCTGTTAATTGAATATATTGTTCAATATAACTACACTTTTGCCCGTGGGTAAATTTCTTGAAAATGACTGTCAAAGTTACAATTTTGTATACAGTTGATTAAATTTACTTCAAAGAACATAATTTTCAGATTTTCATACCTCAACAGGAGAGAAAAGGTGCTTTTAACTCTTCGCCGTCAAAGCTGTTTTTGAAACATACTCTTTCACGTGGAACTTGTCCAAAAAATTGTCAAAGTAAAGGAATAATTGAATCGCATGTGTACTTTGAATTAGCACGATATCTGAAATATATTTCCATGAGAATGTCTTATCTGAAAGAGGTAAATAAATTGTTTTCCGTCATGTCAATCAAAAGCCGAGTCAGACGCAAAGTTTAATAGCTTAACTCAAACTTCTACAAACAAAAGTTACTGAATTATAAAGACATTGCGGAAAAGCGTTTTACGTTATTTAAATAAAAAAAGTTTTTATGAACCGACAAAATTGTTCATCATAAGTGTTAGGAAATAAGTCAACTATATTAATTATACTACTCTAAAATAAGGTAATACTTAAATATAAAACTACCCAATTTTACTCTTTATATTTAAATTTTATACTAAAGAAAAATCATATCTCTTCTTCAAATGAAAAAGAAACGAAAAGATCTTTACAGATCCATAAACGTTCTTCCATATAAAATAATTTATAAAATATATAAAGTTTTAGATTAAAATGAGTCGATTTTAAAATCATTCTTACATTCAAAGCAGAATCTGTTTAACATAGGAACTATTTTTCTAATCTGAATGATCTCCGCATCTCCATTTTATTGATTTATCACATGAAAATAGTTCAATCATGTATTCTAATAGACTACAGACCCTGCGAAGATATTATTTCACAATAATAACTAAACTTACCTTTTATTTTTGTTAGATATAAGTGTATTAAAATGTTAAAACAATAAACTTTATCAGACTAACTACCGACGTTACTCAGTTTCACGTTGGAGCGAGTTAAACAAGCAGAACGCCGGTATACCTCTAACGATATAATCTTGTTTATGCAAGAATGCTGACAGGAATTGCATACAATTTGAATATGTGGATTGTTCACGTGAATAATCTATGACCTTTATATACACATAAACGCGGCTAATCAGACACATTTGCGTATTTGCCTATGTACGAGATGCTGTAAACCAATATATAAATGCGGTTTTGATGGCCAATCACTGGTCGAATCGACAATTACGAAGCGCAAATTACAGGCTTTTGTGGGAATAAACGTTAATGTCAGTTAAGCACTCTTCTGTATTACCAACGGCGTTAATCCATTTGGTATGTTCGTTTGATACATTACATGAATACAAAATGTTCGTTGGGATATATTAAAATAAATATTTAATTGTAATACTCGTTGACATCCGGTCAGCTCTCTTTTGTATTTCCGGTGGTGTTTATCCATTTTGTGTACTCGATTCATACATTTTATGAATACGAAATATCTGGTTGGATATATCGAGACAAATATTAAATTATCTAGTTTAACCTCGAAATATTTTCAGAAGTATAGACAATTTGTACCACAAAGAGAAAGACAGAGAGAGAGAGGTAGAGAGAGAATACAATTTCCCAAAAATATTTGAAAACTAAAATGAAATCGAAAAGGTTGAGTCAACTTCTTTAGGACTAGTAAGCCAAATAAATAATGAATAACTGACAAAAAAGGAGCAAACTGAGTAAATAAGAAATGAATTTTGATGAATTCATAACCAAATTCAAGTACCTTAAGTAAAGTATCCATGTTTGATATGTCAGTAAAATATGTAAGCGCGGTGTGTCGAGGATGAGCGATGATTTTTCATTATATTAAAGTCAAGTAAGGCGAAATAAAGGCTCAACATTCAGGAGAAGAAGTCTGAAAAACATAAATCTTTGTTTTGACATTCTAATTATGGGCCAAAAGTCTCCTATCAAATCAGTAATCAAGATATCATATGCTTTTGGTATCGGTAAAAGTTAAAAACTTGTAGGGCACATAATTCTCTATCAATTTAGTTACACACATATTTTTTTAATGTTTAACTCTCGTGGAAATATGGCGTTGGAAATGATAGGTTTGCGTCCGTTTACAGGATAACCCTATGTTCATTGCAGGGTAGATTAATTACATGATACAAATATTATTATTATTGATAAAGTAAAAAAAATTGATTTATAAAAAATTATTATAAATAATAAATAAATTCAATATATAAAGTGCATGAAGATTTTTCGCGTGGTGAAACTTCTATAGTTATTAATTGTGCATTTAAATTATTTAATTTTTTATTTTCGTCCTTTTTAATCTGTGATGCATTAACTAGCAGATATAATATCCTATGAGAGCCTCTAGCTCGTCTTTAGACCTTCAAAACCAAGTTATATGCAAATGTTCAGTTTTCTTATTGATTACAAGGTTTAAGATTTATTGGACAGTACGTGACCGCCTATCTCGGCCTAATGGATGGATGACGATGATTTTTTTTAATGAAGGTTTCGTTAAAAAATGATCCAAATAGTTTATTCCTTCAAAGGATAATCATTCATCCCAGTATTGATAAATATGTTTGACGGATTAAAAAATCTTCCCTACATATCTTTCCCTTTAGTTAGGGCTAGGCTTAAATGGTTAACAGAAAACTTCTGGCGTAAATATTAAAGAGTTCAATTTACTTATTATATATAAATTAATAGTTAAGTTTAAGCTATACAATCAAACAGAAGACTGTAATTTTTATTAAAATGTGCAAACCTACTTTTGTTCCTTTATTTTTTTTACTTATAACTATACGGATATTATTATTTTTATCACATTCAAATTACTAGCATTTAGACATTTAAAATAACTAATAATACGCCTTTTCTTAATACATTTTCTATTTTCCGCCTCAAGTTAAATTCCAAAGTGAATAAACCGTTTTTTCCTTTAATTTTCACTGCAGGAACCATATTTCTAAGTTCAGTTTTTACAACTCTGTTTTCAATTTTGCCCCCAATATTTTGCACATCCATTTGTTCGGTTATTTTTTTGCTCCCATTGTTGTAAAGCAATACAACCCTTTCATATTTACTGTAATTTGGTGACAGAAGTATACTTACCATGACTAAGAAAATACCTTAAAAATGCAACATTTTTTTGTACTTAATTTCAACCCCAAATTTAGTAAAAAAATTTAATCTTTCGAACAGTAAACTGATAATGGTAGGCATCGGCTTACTAACAAACGTACAACAATTCAACTGCGTTAAATTTCTGTTAAGTTTAATCAATTAAACACATCCTTTCGACAGATAATCTAGTATCATCTGTCCGTATCATTTTTTAGTTGTGTGATACTAGAAAATGATACAGGCATGATACATTTCTACTAAAAAAAATGGTTTTATGAATTTTACTAATAGGCAACAATTTAATAATATTATATATAAATAATATTATAACAATAGCTATGGTTTGATATGCAAATGCGCAGGATTACATCATTTCAGTACGATTCCAATTCTTACTTGGACATGATTCGTTTTATGATATAATGCTAATATCCCACCTGAAGATGTTGTAATACAACGAAACCTAGGTCGTGGTAAAGAAATTAAAGAAAGTAGAAATAATACTACATCACGTAGTTTCATTTAATTGTCGATTAATATCATTAAATTTATCTATGTATAGCTATGAGTGATACTATCTGATGTCCAGTATAAATATCTAGGTGTCCAATTACTATGCAGTAAATATCGCAAATAAATGTTATCACCTGCAATAACCTTGCCCACTTTATGTTGCACAAATTTGAATGCACCACACTTGAATAATCATTATTTAGAAAGCATCGTCAAAATCCAAAATGAAAGACACGATGATACTATTGCAAACTTATCTCTTGCCATAAATCGACGAACTACTTCAATTCTCGAACTACAATCTAGCTGCAATTGATTATTCATTCGACGAAGTACAGCTCAGGGAATTAAACTGCAGGAATTGCAGATTACCACGAGTATTTTGCTGAATATTCTCTATGTGCGAATTAAAATTTATCGCTAATCAAACAAATAATTTTGTAGTTTCTACTCTAAATTATAATAAAGGAATATGTGGATGTTAAATATAAGCCAGTTTGAAACTGAACGTTAAATTTGAACAAACCTGGAATATGGAACAACGTGGTACCGTTTACAATTGTGTGAATCGTAATAACAATCAATTTTATCTCAAATCACTGAAAACAACACAACACAATATTTATTAATGTTAATTATTCATAAAAAATAGTTATTCATAAATTTATCAAATTACTAGTTTTTATCCCCATGAACGTTATCCCCATTGAATATATTTGGAGTTAATTTTGTAGAAATTAATTATTCACAATTAAATCAAACTACATCTTCAGGTGGGCTATTAGCAAAGAACGATCTTTACTAATAGGGCTATTAGTGAAGATGTTGTAATACAACGAAACCTAGGTCGTGGTAAAGAACTTAAAGAAAGTAGAAATAATACTACATCACGTAGTTTCATTTAATTGTGAATTATCCCCATTATTTTAGCCATAAACTTATATGGAGGATTTAAAACATATTAAGAAAAATTACTATAAAAACAAAAACATTTCCCTGTAGTCTAGTGATTGAAAGGAGTGATTAGGTTGCTTCTTTGTATCACTCATGTCACGCTTCAGTAAATCACATCTATCCGTTGCTTCATTGCGACGTTGTTTGTTTATTCCTTTTATGTACTTTTCCGTTTTAAATTGAATTATTCCAGAACGAATACGATTTCCCGGGAGAAAAGTATGCTATATCATTTCCTGGCTTACCAACTATTTCTGTGCGAAAATGCACGTCGATCTATTGCACGTCGATGATTGAACGAACGACGACGAAGGAAAAACATAGACAGTTTCGCATTTATATCATTAGAAGCTATATCATTGTAACTGTCCAGTTTTTCTAACTCTAAAAACCATATAAAACTTCATAATTAGGGACCAAAAGTATATATATACATATTTATGAATATATATATACATATATATATATATATATATATATATATATATATGTATATAAGTATATATATATATATATATATATATATTTATATATATATATATATATATATATATATATATGTGTGTGTGTGTGTGTATATAAATATATATACACATATTTTTTTTTTTAAATATGAATATTTTATATATGTTTATTTTACTTTCTCGGCACATCCATAGTCTGTTAGCTGACGAGCATCCCACTTAGAAACTTTTTAACAAACATCTGATCCGTTCGTCATTGAAACCTACGCGCTACACACCATCTATTATATACTTATATAATGAGTTAGAATGTCTTTTAATTTATAAAGAAATTTACAGTCTTGATAGCGTTTAGTTACCAATTCTTCATTTACGCAAAAGTATACTTATAGAAACCTTATTTGATTAGATAAAACTTCTTTAAGTGGAAAAATCTGACTTATATTCTATTTAAGCATGCAAGCACCAGACCACATCAAATTAAAAAGATAAGCATAAAAACTTAAACCGAATGTAAATTCAGATAATGAAAGTACCCAGACTCTCTTGTAAGCAGCAAAAATCCCACACCATTCACATGCCACTTTGTCCAAATTGCCTTGTTTTGAATTTCAGTAAACTTATGATAATCACCAAACTTGTTCGCTCGTAAAGTTCCGGGGAAATTGACCTCATTTTGTACCTACCCCGAGGTTTCCCGCGCATAAACTTCTCTTGTACTCTTACCAGAAGACAGATAATAAACAAGATGAAAGTTGTTTAAATGTGTTATTTGTTTCGAATTGTTTTCTAATATTATACCTGTTTCTGTTATTATTTATATTATGATATGCTTATTTGAAAGCATAGTTCGTACTTTCTTTCAGCATGCATTTAAAATACAATTTTAGTGAAATCTTTCGGAGTACCCTTAATATATATTTATTTTTAAAACCAAAAAATATCAATGAGTAAATCTAACAAAACCCGTTAATTACAAGAAAGAGGTTCCGTACATACTTAAGCACTTAAAGTTTAAATGTTTAAGGGTGCATCGTATTTATATGAAACTATTTATAAATATTAATGATGTTTTTAAATAGATAGGATACAATAAATAGATAGGATAAGATAAATAGGATACAGACAAAATAATATCGTGAATTTTTGAAAAACTGTAAAATCGAGAATCGGCGCTACAGTTTTGCTGTAAACTATATGTTAACTTCTATTAATTTTACTTGTCATAATTTCAACTTAAACAGTTACGGAGATAAACACTTTATCTCAATAGTTGGGCGCCTAAGATATTTTTATTTAAATAATTTCAACAATATCTCCAGAGTCATTCATAAAATTCTGAAAAGGAACTTCTGGAATCCTTCCTCATAAGCAAGATGTTTGTGATGAAATGTCACTATTAGTTTGAAAACGAATGATGAAAAGTTCTCAGCCGTTTTAATTTTTTTGTGTACAAAAATAATAAGTAACTGAAAAGCAAGGAAGTACTTTTCGTGGTGATTTATTTTGGTTAAAGTAAAGTCTCCCATAAAATTTAAATTGATATGAAATCACAGGACATGTTAATCAATTGTCCGATGTTAAGGTTTTACTGATGAATCGTACAGCTTTTTGTATATTTCTAAATCCTTAAATTAGCTATTTTATTATAAAATAAAGAGTAAGGCTAGAGAATACAGTAGTAAAGATACTAATAGGCGACAAAAATTCCTCATAATTTAAAAAAATTCTTATTTAATAGTCAATAACAGCAAATTGACGGTGACATCACAATACATACACACATTTTGTTTAAAGCGCACTATATACTGCTTATATATATATATTATGTATTCATATTCGTCTAAAATTCCATGTAGTTAATAATGAGCCGAGTCGGCTACGTCTCGCAATTGTAGAACAAAACTCAAATTGCAATTAAAAAAAAATCTCACGAAAGTTTCAACGTAGAACCGTTAATACTTTGTAAACAAAAGCATGACCCGCGACCCAGAAACTATCTGGGCTGAAATATTACGCAAAGCGGTTGTATATTTCACCCTTTTATATCTAGCTGAAATGATAAAAGGTCCTCCTTAACCGTTCGCGCTCCAGTTTCCACCACAAACACATCTTCATAGTACTTATTTATAAAACGTCAGCATAAAATATGGCAACATTAAAACATGCCTCAGTTTCAAATTGCTGTCGCATTATATGGTACGTTGCGTCACTATTCACACTTTTGCAATTAAGGATTTGCAACTGTGTTTTTCTTAAACTTCATTTTACTTTTATTTTGCTGCTTATATTTATTAACGTAAATTCTCAATGTACGAAGCGGCTTGCAATTTACTTCTTGATCATTAAATCAAATGTAATTTAGCATATTGGATCAACAGTTATTATTTGTTGTTATTAAAACTGACTCATTGAACGGATATAATTAACTTTATTTCACCTACTATCTCACATAAAAGCTATTGATCTGATTTTTATGTAATTTTCAATGTATAAAATGTACAGGTGATTAGTTGTTAAAGAAAATAAAAATAATAAAAAGTCTTTTAATTTAGAATCTTTCCTGTATCTACTTAAACTAAAAAATTGCATCAATATGAACTCTTTAAATGTCAAATAATGAGAAAAATTGACCTAGTACGAACATGATTTCAGTATCATAGTGACTACATTACTTTTAAAAAGTGATATATATACGATACGGCGTATCTGCTAATGACAATGACGGAGAATATTTTATAAAAATCCTAAATTGTCCTTTCTTAAAAAAATATTTTATAAGAAAGGACAATTATTGAAAACGAATTAAATTTCCGCTTAAATATTATCGATAATTGAAATTCATACTAATTGATGATAAATATTAAAGTTGAAACCTATAAAAATTACATTATATTTTTCATGCGTTATTGTAGTTTTGATTCGATATTACATTCGATATATTGCAAAAAATGCCGCACTAAATTGCATATATCGGTCGTTTCATTAGTAAATCCATAAAGTGATTTCATATTTTTCCATAAAAAACGACTTAGTTATTTAAACGTTCAACGAGCATTAATATATATATATATATATATATATATATATACACACATACAGTATAAATGTAAGTAGAAACCTTGTTGGCTTGCCACAGTCGGAAAATAACCGTGACGCTTCATCGCCCTTATTTCCTGTGGTTGCTATTGAATACTTCAGAACTTGAGATGCAAATACATCTATGTACACCACAATATCCTAATTGAAGAAAAACCATTTATCAACCCCTGGCAAACACTTTCCTACATACATAATGACGATGAAAGAACGTTTATTCATCAATATGCAAATGTGGTCCGCTTCGAAAGTAATCAGAGTTCGTAAAAATTTGCCGCTTCTAATTAATAATCATTCAAATTTGTGACCCTCTGCCTGCTTTTCATGGAGAAATATTTGTAGGGCTTGCCCT
This sequence comes from Druceiella hillmani, assembly GCA_039881145.1. Classification (NCBI taxonomy): domain Eukaryota; kingdom Metazoa; phylum Arthropoda; class Insecta; order Lepidoptera; family Hepialidae; genus Druceiella; species Druceiella hillmani. Next base: position 15,383,883 of record JAYKKI010000038.1, on the reverse strand, counting down.
ATGGCCACTATAAAGTCATTTAATGCTACATGAATAAATGAATAAGAATGTCTGACTTATAACTTAACTTCCTTAGGTCATATTTTTTAAACTTCAGAAATTGCAGGCTTTTATTAAAATTTGTACTCATTTTATTTCAAGTTTAATTATTTAAAGGAATTTATTACGTTAAATATGTTTATAATATCAAGCTACTGGGCAAGTTATATTCATAAGCATACCTTTTATTACGTAAATGCCTAAAACGTATCGGGTTAATGCAAATAACGAATGTACTAAACAATGGAATCCAGACGTTGATTAAAACTAACTCTGAAGCATAAAAGACCAATGCCTCCATCCCAATTGCACAATTTAAAATAAGACAAATGTGGAGCTATGTAAACGATAATGTACACAGTAATGAAAATCACGACTCAGGGTATGCGAGTGCCAGTGAATTAAATATTTGCCGTAATCTTCACCGAATGGTTCCACCATTCGGACCACTCGGATAAAATTTTCAAACTTCGGGAGAACTTTTTGTTAGAACCAAAAAGAAAAACAAAGGAAGAAAATAACAAAAGTCAAGCTTACGGTCACTGGCTACCTAGCTCAATAATTTTATTATTCGCTTAAGTCGAGGTTTGTGTTTTTGTACATTTCTTTTTTTTCAGTTCTTAAAACATTGTTTGATACGGCAAGTACACTTCTGTATGACTTATATGCTTTTGTCGCGGGATAGGTTAATTAAAGCCAATATCTTTTTAAAGATATCAAAATAGATGGACCTTTTTTTTGCCTATTTCCTTAAGTTTGCTAACCCTATATATGTATATAGGTATATATTTTTCAATCCAGTTTTGTAACAATATTAAAAAGAATTTATTAAAAACACAACATTTAGGCCGAATAATAATTACTTATGATATAATTATGTTTATAACACGCTTTTCTTAACTTCACTTTCACGTATGTAACAATATAACGGAATGTTTCAATGAAATTTTTACTCAAGTAATACATTTTAGGCGCATCATGAAAAAGTACTGGAAGTGAAATTTTAAAAATATGGGATGAAGTTGACAATGATACAACATAAAAACGACATCATGAAGTTGCTCACTAGATATTTAATTTTTATCGATTTACTTGTCCGAAATACTAAGCGCTTATGAGTATGAAAGAGTTTGTTTGATAATAGTGTCGTCAAGCAATTATTTGATAGGTAAAAATTATACTATGACCGTATTTGTTCGAATTACCGCAGCTAACAGGTGATCATGAGTTGGTAAGAGAAAAGTTGAGTATTTCTTTCATATTTGAATGTCAAAAATTATACTGTGACCGCATTTGTTCGAATAATCGCCGCTACCAAGCGATAATGCATTGTTAAGCAAAAAAACGTTTTTCCTGCATATGGTGAATGAAGGGCATTCATCCTATATCTAAAATTTTGCAGTTTTATCAGTTCATGACCAATTGAAATTCTCTTATATGCGCAAATAGCTATTTTATGCTGCTGCGGTGTAATTGATATTGGGAACAGAAATATCAATGGCAGCCCTGATGGATTTTCTTAGGTCTATAATTATATTACTAGATTCTTATTTTCTTTTACTCGGGGGGTTTTCATTTTTCATTTTTCATTTACGACAACTACGTCCATCGTGGATTTTTCTAAATTTTTAATTTTGGTTTTTAATTTTAAAAACTACATACTTTTAAACATCAACAGACATCTTAAACCCATTCACATTTTAATTCTTCTTTTACATATAATTAAAATGTGAATAACTTATCGTTGAGTTTTATTTCTTTTCCATTGCCCTTGAAAAACATTATATATTGACATTAGTTTTTATAATAAATTTTGTTGTCAGAAAAAGTTTTATACCCTGGTTTATAAGATTCTCGTACTTTTGTGCTCGTCTGTAAAACGCCTAGCACATCCACAGGTTCTCTTCCATCATCACAAAAAAGTTCCTCAGATCAAAGGTAACATTGACTATATCAACAAATCTTGCAACGAAGTCTGATATTTGGAAATCATTAAAATAGTCATAAATATCTCTATTTTTTCTAGGTTTTATCATTTTTTGTGCACATTTTACTAGTTGTTATAATGTTATTCGTGTAAAAATTTATTTATGGTCAATTTTAATATTACATAGGTGGTATTTTGCCATGGTTCAAATGAAGTGAAATTTAGTAAAAATATTAATATTATAAGTTATTGGTGATTACGTGAAGAAGTTGCTTATTTAAGCAAAACAATCTAACGACGCTAGCAGCATAATCTAGCGACACTCTTAGAAAGAGTTTTATTATGTCTTAAAGAATTGTCAATTTTTTCGAGATGGAAATAATTTATATACCAGTCCGTACCAAATTATATTAGTATTTCTGATTTGGTAGAATAGGATCCATCCACAAAGAGCTGGGAAGAGACAAACAAACAAAAGCACTAATAATATATATTATAATTATTTATTTAATAAAGTAGTAAATATACCGTTATGCGTGAGAGTATATTAACACTACGTACTTACCATGGATGAACGACCTTATTTACTACACTTTAATTATCATCATCGTTTGTTTTTACATTTGCAATAAAATCTAACATTTTCTGCAAAGAAATCTAGAATAAATATGTCATTTTAATATGACATATCGAAAGAAATATTATGTCATTATGTGAGCCATTGCAAATATTTATGTAGCATTGACAAATAAATTTCTCTTACTTTTTCATGTTTTATAATCAAATATAAGTTCAATGCATTTGTTCTAATTTACAGAATACCTATATTAGGGTTCCTAGATAATATTTTACGTAGGTATCAAAACATGAAAAATGATATTTTTCACACAGATAACACCAAAACATATATTTTTTACACATACAATATTTACACACAATATACATTTTTTACACTAATTACATGCGAAACAAATACTGTAATGGAAATGTTTACCTACATTTGATACACTCTGAGAGGCACAATTTTCTTTACTTTTCCGTTTAAAAAGAATCGAGTTTACAGATTTTTTAATTATTAATATTTTTTCCGTTCTTAATTTTGATATATCTGGGAAGAATTGTAAAAAACTTATATAAAAATTTTATTGACCGAACGACTGAATGTTGTATTTTATAAAATGAAATGAAGAAAAAATTTCCAAAAAATTTTAGTTACATCCGCTAGTGAAAGCTACATGTCGGCAAAATAAACATAATAACGATCAAACAGTTTTTGAGCGCAAATTCTCTCATTGAATGAATATTAAATTATTCACTCTTCATAATATTAACGTAGGTTATAATATAAAATGAACAGTCAGATTGTTTTTGGGATTTCATTTTAATTAAAGTAAATCGCATAATTTAAGTAATGTGATAAAATGCGATATCAACAAAGAGTAATTCGCGTAATTGAAAATAATTATAAAATTGGTTATCCCCTCCTCATACCCTAGCTGTGATCACAAAAGTAAATAAAACTATCTTAAAGCCAGCCCCGTCTGAATGATAACACATTCGATTTAATATTCAATATAGAACGATGTTATTAAATCCAAGGTTTTAGGCGCTGAGCTCTCATCAGTGATGAGTCCCGATTGTTATGATAAAATACCGGATGATTTATATGTAATACTTAAGATTTGCCATGCATGCCATGTAATACCTAAGATTTTTAAATCCCAACTTCCTTTTCAGCATCACGAATTGTAACACTAATCAACTAAGATCGGTTGATAATGTAAACTTGAATCATTATAAATTCATAAAAGTTTTCCTGTATAAATAGATTTCACTGATTGGCGATACAAATTTTAGATCGAAGTGAATAGATTTGAAATTAGTTATTTTATTCTAACTAGAAAGAACTAGCAGAATATATTCTAACTAGCAGAATCTATTTAACATAGGAATTATTTTCTAACCTGGACGCTATTCGAAATTCCACTCCACTGATTATTTATCAACACGAAAATATTACAGACAGAAGAAACGGTGAAAACATTACTTCGCAAATTTAATTATAATAATACTTTATAATAATCTTTTATTGTGTTTAGTTATAAATTTTAAAATTCTTAATCTAATCAGAATAATTATCGACGTTACTCAACGTCATTTCGGACCGAGCTAAACAAACTGAAAGCCAATATACGTCTTTATACATAATCTCATTAATGCAGAATTGCTCACATGTTAGCACTTAATGCAGTAAGTAGATCGTTCATATGAATAGTCTATGACTATTATACATACATAATAGCAGTTTATTAGACACCTGCATGCATTATGCATATTTATACCATTAAAATCATATATGCACTGCAAACCGACTTGACAAATATGGTTTTGATGGTTAAACACCGATCGTTTCGACAATTACAGAGCGCAAATTGAAGGCTTTTATGGAAATACACGTTAACGTCAGTTACGGTCACTTCCATATTATCGGCGGCGTTAATCCATTTCGTGTGCTCCATTGGTGCAATCTATGAATGCGGAATTTCTATTTGAATATATCGATATGAATATTTGATTATTCAGATTTTTTCTTCTCAGGAAAATTTAAGAGAAGAGAGGGGGAAGAAGGATTTATACAAAAATATTTAGAAATTGAAATTAGGACCGTTAAGCCAAATAAATTACGATTAATTGACAAAATAAAAAAAAACTGGTTAAAATAATGAATGGAATAGCTTTACATGATGTCGACATTAATACATAAAAGTCAAAATATCTAAATTGATATATCCGAAGTAAATTATTCAAGTTTACTATGTCAGTAGAAAAGTAGGGGCGTCGTATTCAGGATGACCAATTTAACATTCCGTGACCACCTAATTCGATCTAAATGACAGATGACGTAAGTAACTTTACCGTCAAAATTTTAATTACTCAGGCTAATATATATATATATATATATATATATATATATATAATATAATATATTTATAGTATGGATTCGTATGATTATGCAGAAAATCTATCCTTAATTTCGAAACAGCAGTTTATTTATTTTATGATAATTAACAGTTACCGTTGAGACAAGTAATTAAACAGTAGAATAATTTTTAATAAAATATACAACACATGGATACATTGAATTTATCATATTCAAATCATTAGCATTTATTAAATTCATAATAATCAATGGTACATACATTTTATAGATACTTATACATTTTAACTTCAACCTTGAAAATTTAATGTAATACATAAGTCTCATCTCAAAAAAAATAGTTTGTTATTTGACAGAACGGTTATTGAGTGATGCGGAAAATTTAATTTTCGTAAGTCATTCTGCGTGCTTTCATTTTCTGAATCTACATCCATTCCACTTATCTATGTACACTATATATGGACTGGCGTTTACTTGTTCAAGTACCATACATTACATATAGCAAATAAATTTTATCATCTGCAATAACCTTGCGCATTTTATGTTACACAAATGTGAATATACCATACAAGACTTGAAAAGTCGTTATTTAGTACTCACATTTCATGCAAAGCTCATCAAAATCCAAAATAAACGTAAAATTGTGCAAGGATTTCTGCCCTATTCACTCGACAGATATGTACAAGATACGATGGCGCTGCTGCGTCCTTATCTGGCGCCATAAATCAACGAATTACTTCTGCCCTCGAGATAGAATCTAACCGCAACGGATTATTTGCTCGACAGAATACAGTTTCAAATTAAACTGCAGGAATTGCAGATTACCATGAGTATTTTGCTGAATGTTCTCTACTGTGCGAAGTAAAATTCATTGCAATTCAGATAAATTTGCTGAAGTTTAAATTGTATTATCGTATTCAGGTTCTACTGTAAAGTATAATTAGACGTTAAATTGTAACAATATTGAAACAGGAAATATATTACGGATGGAAACGTGAGAGTGATCAGGAAAGGGATCATTTTTATTCCCTAACTTATAGACATGTTAAGTAAGATTCTAAGAGATTGCTCAAGAAAATAATATATATTGATATATTTTATTTTCTTGGAGATACATTTAAAGCTGACGCTGCAACATAGATATTAATTTTTTTTTCGGTAACTAATAACTCCTCACTGTAATGAAAATATCACTTAATGTTGCCTTCGACATTGTTTTGTGTAATATTTTAATTTTACTCGTTACAACATTCCAAGTACAGACTAATTTGTTTACTTCATAATTTTAGAATTATGAAGTAAACAAATTAATTAGTTAAATAGTTAAAATAAACTGCGTGTCAGATGAAACGTGTCACGTAAGATTTATAGAAAATATTATTATTATATTATGACAAAAAATACATTAATAACAGAGAAACAAAGTAGTATTTCTCAGGTGATTTACTTTAGTTAAACTAAATAATCATGTAAAATTTAAATTGACGTAACTCCGCAAGAGGCTTTGATTAACTGTATTCGTCCGATGAGTGGCGTTATATTGGTAAATCTAAAGTTTTACGTATTAGTAAATTCTTAAATCTGCCTTTAATAGAATAATATGGTAATTTGGTAAACAAAAGTAGCACAAAGGTTAGTGACGTGTAAAGATGTCTTGTAACGTGTAAAGAAAAGATGGGTACTTATTTAATATAAGAATGTCAAAGGACGAAGACATTGCAATCCAAAGTCTTATTTATTTTGAATAATAATGCGCTATATACTGTTTATACATGTACTTATGATTAATAAATAAGTTAGCTCAATTGGTTACGTCTTGAAATTCTAGAAAAAACAAAAAGAAAGACAATCTCAGGTAAGATTCAATGTTCCACCGTTCAAAACTAAGAAAAACTTTAAATTACCCCTTACATAACTCTCGGTAACAAGAAATTGAAAATCACTAAACAGCATTAAAGATGAAGCCAATAAAATGCATGTTGTACATTCGTTATTGTACTAATAAATATACATAAATGGAAATCTAAATGAAAATTGAAACCTCGCCTTCTTGCCACAGTCAGGAAATAAATGCAAAGTTTCATCGCCCATATTTTCTGTGATTTGCTATCTCACACCCAAAACTTGAGATACAACTGAAAATATAATGAAATAAATGTTATATAAGTTATTTTTATTAACTAAGAAGACTATGTATGTGTAGCTTAATAACTAAGAAAAAAACGTCGAATTACCCCTTACATAACTCTCGAAAACAAGAAATTCAAACTGATTGAACAGCATTAAAGTTAAAACTCGTAAAATTCATTTTGTATATTCGTAATTGTATGTTTAATTTGATGCTACGCTCGATATATTAAAACAATACCTCACTGAAGTAAATAAATCTGTCGCTTCCTTTTCATTGCCAATTACAAATACGGAACTGATATAAATCACTTGATATTTTTTTCATAAAAAACGGTTTACGGGTAACTGGGTATTAATAAACATACATAAATGGAAATATAAACCCAATAACCTCGCTTTCATGCCACAGTCAAGAAACAAATTCGAAGTATCATCGCCCATATTTCCTGTGATTTGCTATCTCATACCCAGAACTTGCGATACATATACATTTAAGTACACTATAATATCATAATCGCAGAAGAACCATTTATCAACCCCAGGCAAACACATTTCTAAATACCTAATGACAACGAAAGAACGTTTTATTCATCAATATGCAAATGCGGCCCGCTTTCGAAGTAACCAGAGATCGTAAAAATTTGTCTCCTTTAATTAATAATCATTTAAATTTTTAAACCTCTCCCTGCTTTTGATTGAGAAATATTCATAAGGCTTGGCCTATGGCCGCTGTAAAGCCATTTAATGCTCTATAGAATAAATGAATATTATTTGAATTTGGACGTCTGACTTATAACTAAGCTTTATTGGAATATAGCTTTTAAGCATGGGCAATTTCACATTTCAAACTTAATTGTTTAAAGGAATTAAATACGCTAGGTGTAGTAGTCATGTGAATTTAATATGCTTGTCATATTTATAAGAAAACACATGTTACGTAAATCCCTTGGTAGATCACGTTCTGGTCTGGTCTTTTGACAATAATTTAAATAAAAAGAAAATAATAATTAAATCACACTTACAACCAATAAATACATAAACAATGTCTTCATAACAATTGCGCAGCATAAAATTAATAACCAAATTTTGAAGTATGGAAACGACCATGTATACTGCAATGATACAAATCAGACGCATAGTATATACCATTTTAGAAACGAAATTGCCAGTGAATATGAATATATCACGTAACTGTCATCGAATAGTGTAAACTTGAATAAAATGTTCAAACGTTGAGAGTAATCTCGTTTGACGCCAAAAAAGTTCTTTTGGTCACATTTAATTTTTACATGAGTAAATATATATGTATATATATATATATATATATATATCCACATTTGTAATGATAATAATAAATATACAATTTGTTCAACAACAAATACGCTGGATAATATATACAGTAAATTAAACACACATATCATGAATTGCTATCTGGCCATTCTATACCTCCTACCCACTCATAAAATTTGCCGGGACTGGTCGCTCCTCTTCAAATAAACCTATTTAAAATTAAATGATACTACTAAAATTTACGAGGTATTTTTATAAGACCCAACCATGCTTTAGTATTATGTTTAGGAAAATCTCTTCAATTAAAAAAAATCGTCTTTAATTCAGTAAAGCCAAAAATATTTCCAACAAGTGTAAAATTTTAATAATTTTATTTACAGTTAATACATGGATAATTTATAGATGAATTTAATTGTTTTTTGGAGCATTTTGAAACAGTTTATATCTGTATATTCGTTTTTAGCAAAATAAACCTTGTGGTAGTAAAAAATAGTTCTGTTCTGATTTACAAGGTCTGGTGCTTTTATATAACTTTATATGGTATACATTGCAATGCATGTTTACCACCATACATTGCTATGAATCGAATCAAGTAAAGTGTAGTGAAATATTGACATTATAAGTAATGAATGATTCAATAAAGAAGTTGCTTACTTAAACAAAGTGGTAGCAGTGCAATTTAGCGGTCTCCTAAGAAATATATTTGTAATTCCTTAAAGAACTGGAAAAATTTTCAGTATGGAAATATTTTCTACCTCAGTTTTTAAGATATTTTACTCTCAATATGTTTTATATGGGAGGGACAGAATTCTTCCTTAAAAGGCTTTAAAGTAACAGATGAATTCTTTTATACGTATAAAATAAGGAGTATAAACTTAAGAAATTATTAAATATAATATAACGAGTCAGAATACATTAAGTCGACATGCTCTCGACCAGAGTAGCCTTATTTAATACGTTTTCTTAGCTATTAAAATTTTACTTTACTTTTACTATTATTAAATCTCGCTTTTCCTGGGAAGAAATTCGTTGTTTTCTAAGTGTAGTTGCTTAAACCTGTCATATTAAGAGCAATATCTTTTAAACCATAAAATAGGTTTTATGACTTATATAAAAAACTTACGGTGTTGCAAACTTTCGTGGAATACTTAGATATTTTATATGCATGTATATATATATATATATATATATATATATATATATATATATATATATATATATATTTGTCTATATATATATATATATATATATATATATATATATATTAAGTTTCTAAAATAAATGTTTACTTGGCAATCCAAACACGAAATTTCATCCCACACGTATCTCCTAAAGTTTATATGATTAATAATCATCCATATGCAAACAGTAAAGAAATTATGAAATTATCAATCCTATCTCTCATCCCCAGTTATGATCACAAAAGTAAATAGAAATGAAATATTAATCCCCGAGACAGCCCCGCCCGATGGTTAACATGATTAGTTTTGCTCGATTTAATGTATTCAATGTAAAACGACGCCATTAAGCCCAAGGTCTTAGTCGCTCAAGCCTCGAATGGGCTCTCGTCAGTGATGAGAGACGATTCTTGTGCCATATTGTTCGGAGCCGCGTAAAAGAAAGAAGATTGAGTCGAAACACTAGCCGAGATAAGCTCGCTCGTAATTGGTACTGCGTGGAGGGATTCTGGCCGTAATCGTTGGTAGCCTTGACCGGGTTCAATTATCTAAGATGTGCTACTTGCCAGCTTTGCGGTTGCTGTCTAGCGCTGTCAATTTGCTCGACAGTATTAATGTACTTCTTACGTTGTCTGCTTGTGAATACCAGTGAAGTTTAATGATTGCTCAGTGTGTCAGTTGGAAGTTGTCGACCGCAGTGTATCGTAACTTTTGAAAGTATTGAAATTTCTTTTTTCATGTATCATTAGATACGTAAACAATGCCAATAAGCTAAATTTCAATAAGTCAAAAGCTTTACTGAATATAACTGAAATTTGAAAATGCAATTCAGTTTGAATTTTACCAATACTATGCCACTAAAATGTAAAGAATACTTGTAATTAAACTTAATTTAATTACCTATGGCTTCTAAAAATGTAAAGAATACTTGTAATTAAACTTAGTTTAATTATGGAAAATAATAGAACTTTTGAATATTGCCTAATTTTACAATGAAAAAGCTTTTCGTTTATATTTAATATATATCCATCAAAAATAGGTGTGCTCAATCAAAACTATCAAAAATTATGTTAATTTTCATCACAAGTTTATGTTTACAGGGCATATCATACTCTATGAGTTCTAATAGATTACGTAAATTTTCATATTAATGGCAATTGCGTTGTATTAAATACATTTATAAAATGAATGATAACTGTGGGTCAAAAAAAAAGGAAATGCTAAGAAATATGATACTCTCGTTCTAATATTGAATAACGCGCACAAAAAAATGCGAAATTGAGTCAAAAAAGACTGCATAAAAAAATAAAGTTAAAATTTTTAAAGAATGTATTTTTATTAATGGTAAGAGAGTATAATATAGGTGTGAACATTACCATAATGCCCATTGAATTAGTGTATTAAACAGGACAGAATAATGCTTAAACGTATAATTAAACGTATACTTGAATATATGTCAATGCAACGGTGCATTGACATATATTCAAGTCTGAGTTATGATTACTGTTACAGACTTTAAAAAAAATAACTTCAAGAAGTTAAATGCGTATTTGTGTAAAACAAATCAAAATGTTGAATGTAATGAATAAAATCAAAATGTTCAATGCAATTATGGATTAATATTTATATAGCTACTGGGTCCTTAACAAATAAAAAAATAAGATATTCTCTGCTTACAAAATGAAAGTTTCCAATATTTCTACAATTATCACGAACGTTGCAATTACTCCAATAATAAGAGACTACGGAACAAAAATAAGACAATAATAGAAAAAATAAAGAAATTTGAGGGCTGTGAATGAAATGGTATCCGCTTAAAAACATTTTATATCATATAACAACCATCCTGTTGCGTATACACTCACCTGTGTACCATGCGAGTTGAAATGTCTCCAATGTCAGCATTTCCCCTCCCGCCATTAGCTCTCCATCATCGGCATGCAAGCCGTATACGATAGTACGGGAGACTACGCATACTTAACCCTCTTACGTTACCTACGTAATACTACAAATATGGTAGGCATGTTTTATCTCACAATTTTTTCTTCTCATGCTTTTGAAAGACATGAATCAAAATATTTTCGACATTCAAATTTAACTAATGAAATTTTGTTAAGATGTACGACCAATACATTCCTATTATTAAGCTATGTTTTTCTGACATTCTTCCAAAAAATATTATTTTGCAGAAATCGTCAAAAAAATGTTTCGAAATATTTATAAAATGGCATTTTAATTACAATTAATTTCAAACCCGAGTACTGAAACTAAAAAAATGCTAAAAAACTGTTAAAAAACATTTAAATTCATTCCACGATGCCTTAGCGAATGACGTATAGAATTTTTTTACTAACTTTTTGTCAATATTGAATTGTTTGTTACTAATTATGTGTTAAAACAGCTATGTGCAAAATTATAAAACTTAAGAGTTATGCTTCTATTGCCTTTGGACGAATAAAACATAGATTTCGGTTCAAGTTTTCTGTGATTATTGCTTTTTTTTGGAACCATCAAAGTACTGAACAATCCGTTTAACAATTCTATCGAAATAAAGGTTTGACAAGAGTTCAATGTAACATCTTGTAACATAGAGTTCATATTTTGAAATAACTTTGAAGACAAACCGATGTATATGTGAAATCAATTTTATTAGTGTCTGTAACTCTATTTTCTGGGTAAATGTTACCGATTTTTTTCTTTCCATTTTAAATCGATTCATAATCCACAACCACAATGAGTCGGATTAATGTAGCAGCATCACTTTTAACAATAATAATAAAGTGTTCATGAATTATATTTCAATTTCCTACATTTTTATATTAAGTATATATAACGTTTAATATTCATTCATATAAAAACCTGCCCTAATTTATGAGGAAAAACATATATAAGATTTATACTAGATATTTCTAATATCTAGTATAAATCTTAAATTCCTTTGAAAAGCTCTTAATTTGAAATTCCATAAAAATTAAAATCCGATTATAACAGTTTATGTAAACATTTAAAAACTACGTAAATGTGTTTTTTTTTAATTTCCATTTTAATTTGTTTCAGGTGACCAACGATTTTCAACATTACAAAATTAAAATTTTCTGAAAGTAAGAGAATATGAATGGTTTAAATCGCCAATTTGATGTTTGTAAGAAAGGAAACAAATCTATATATTCTGCCGAATATAATTATCTCTAAATTAATAAATAGACATTCGACTAGATGTCAATTATTTCTATCGAAAAATATGATTTTTAAAGAAACGATCGCAAAATTCGTCGAAAAAAACGTCCTGCAGACAATTTCATTCCGGCATCGGTTGTCCTATAAGGCTTAATTCGCTATGCACATAACGAAAGAAGAGAAGCCGGGCACAAAAAAGACGGAACGTGCTTGACAAAAAACATTTCGGCGGGCGGAAACGGATATCAGCGGGAATAATATTATACGGCCACGGAGAGAAAAACGAGGAAGCGCCAAGAGAGAATAAGAAAAACATTCATAAAAGCATTTCCCTCGCAATTAATCAAAACTACGAGCCGCGAGCCGTCGTCTAGGTGAATTCCTAGTCCCGCGCCCGCCTCTGAGGCATAAAAGGATTACGATCATATTTTTTAAATATCCTAAGAAAATAGCGCGCAAAGATATCAATTTAGTTTTCCATTTTAGCCCACAGTATGTACGTATGCATAGGGCGAGCGCCTATACAAACATAGACACACTTGTTATCACACGCAGGCCTAATAAAGGAACAAAAATATACGTGCGATAAAAAGCTTTAGTGGAAAAATAACCCACGCCTCAACCACATATTTTCTTTGACCGCTTAACGCAAAAATGGCAAGCCGAAGTAAACACTGGCGATGAAATATCGATCATCTCAAAGGTCACACCTATGGAATCGACAAACGACGCGATGTCCAACAATGACGGAGAGACCGAACCGAACTTAACCAGGCCTTGGAATCCGATGCACCCGAAGCATGTCAAGCTTCTACGATTACTACTATGAAATCGAACAACGCCGCCGCGTTCTAACCGACGATAGCCTTAACCTTAAAACCTTTCTCCCTCACATCGCTCGCTCCCTATTCTGCGCTGTCTTCTCTGTCGGCTCCCTGGTTGTAATTCTTCTTCGTTATTATGAAAAATGCGTCTCTTGCTGGTGTGGAGTTTGCTGGTATGGTCGGGTTGGACGGGCGGGACACGCCTAAGGCCACCGCCTGCCGAGCTTCCGCGCGTGATGCACCTGGGCATCGCGGCACCGCCCAGTGCGAGCGGAGCCGTCCGCACCTTCAACCGAACGCTGGCCAACATCTCCAACACTTACTTGGCGGGAGACCCTGTACATTCCACCAGAAACATTACGCTGCAGCCTCTGTATATCGAGTTGCCAGAAAATGAAAGGTCGGTTAATACAAAATTCTTTATTCATGTAAATTATCTGATATATCTTAAATGTTTGTTGTTCTGTCTGCATGCTTCTACTAAGTACATATATACATATGTATATATATATATATATATATATATATATATATATATATATATATATATATATATATATATATATATATAATATAACGTTTACTATTCGTTCATATGAAGTAATAATATTCTCTCCTCAAAAGTACCCGTAACCGGGAAAAAAAATTATTTCATAACTTAGTTCGAACTTTGAAACGAATCGCTGTGATAGTCTCTATATTTGTATTCATTAGTTTTATGCCCGCACCCTTGATTTTACTAATTGAACACAAAAAATTGGATTTGAAATTCCTAAAAAATTAGAAAAAAGTAATGAAAATTATAATCTACACCTTAAGCATTATTTCTGACAATTGAGCCTTAAAGGTTGTGTACTAAAATTATATTCAATTCCATCTAGTAATTTTTGCACGATATTCGTATAAACAAACAAACAGACAAAAATTCTAGAGTGTTGCGTTTTATGATAAGCCTAAATAGCATATTTCTCCACTTATCTCAAAAAATTCTTCAATTTATGGTCATACCTCTATTACAGTTTTAAGATAGTACAGACGACAACTTCTTTAAGAGACCTTAATATAATAGTACTTATAAAAGGCCACATTTGTATGCAAAAAATATAAATGTTTGAAATAGTATTATAGAAACTAAATCTCGTTAATTCTTACCCGTTATTCTTCCATTTTACATGGGTTTAATAATGATTAAGTTGGTGCTAGGTTTTTTGTTAAGAATACTCATAAATAGTTAGGAAACATTTTTCAATATCACAGTCCCACTCAAACAAAAATTTCTACGTTTGCTAGAACATATATATATATATATATATATATATATATATATATATATATATATATATATATATATAACTCGAAAGAATTTTAAATTTTCTTAAGTGAAATAGTCCAGGTTAAATGGCATGTGCTATAATAATTGAGACATTGTCCGTATCACACTTTAAAAACGATTTGAAATTCATATATTCATATAAAAGCATTCAATATCAAAAGTGTTGAAAGGGTTAAATCATAAAAAGAAATAATACATATGGCGAAAACTATAGCCGTCAAGCGAGCTACATCATAGCACAAGTACAAAAATTATATGTTAGAAAACATTTTATCTGAAGAAATATGCAAAAGAGAGTCGAAGTTGATTAGATGTTTCTAAATGATAGCACACAAAAAGCCAGTGAAATTTATAATTTATTAAAACGGTTAAAAGGTAGTTTATAAATAGTATCTTCATATTATAACTATCATCTGTGTCTGTTATGATTTAATTGGTCTTTTTACATACTCTTAAGCATATTTGATGTTTCGATGTATGAAATATGTTTAAAAGGTAGTGAAAATTATTTCAAAATTTGTAAATGGAAAAAAAATATCTTATTTTACGGAACTTCCCTTCTATTGGATAGTCGACTGATTTAAGGCGTACCTTGAGCGCTACATAATTGAAAATAGAAAATCATTTAATAAGCTAAGATAAACGGAATATGAAATTCAGTATCGAAGGAAACATAATAATATGTTGTTTTGCGGCTGGGAATAACTGAAATTAAATATGCAAAGCTTGGGTTACGCACAAAGGCCACCGTTAATATCGTATGTAGTTAGTATATAAGAAGTATGAAACAGGTTGAACAGAAATCGTTAAATATATTATGTATTCGAAAACACGTATTGCGTGTGTTCGGCATATATTGTTTTGTATTTACATTAAATTTTGTTTTATACTTTCTGTAATAACATGCTAATAGAATAAAGCAAACAACAAGTTATTGTTGATATATTTGTACAAAATGTTACCAGCAGCTATGGTATTATCGCTCATCAAAATTGAAAAAACCTAGTACTGCTATTGTGATTCTCTAGCATGGTATAAAATCATTATTACTTAGATTTCTTTATGTGATAATTTAGTCTCCATAAATCATTCCTTGCAGATAGAATTTAAATAAAATAAAACAGTACGTCTTTTCTATCTTAATGTTATGCACGAATACGAAAGCAACTATTATTTCATATACCGTATACACGTAATAACTTCAGTTTGCGATCCCCGATTTTCCACGCCCTTAATTTACTTAACTCAATTTTGGAGGCGTTGTTTTCCCGTTGATTCATGACTTCAAAAACCGATTCGTGGAATATTTAGATGTATCATATATTGAGTTGAATTGAGCAAATATTTTACTAAAGTAAACAAAAAAACATTAAATAAATAAAAGAGTTGCATAGCAATAATCTACTCTTTTTCGGAAAACTTAGAGTATCGTAGCTTCATTGAATGTATCAAGCATTTACTAAAAATAATTGGTGTCAAATTTAATATGTAAGTAGACTCCTACTTGGGTAACTGACTATTTACAGACTAAAATATTCAATATCACTGTAATTCAATTAAAAGAAACACATATTCGGACAAATTTTGGGAAATGAATAATAATTTATCATAATTTTCTACTAAAGAATAAATTAATCTAAGTTTGACAAAATATTTTTAAAAAGGAAGCGAATTGTGTTTCTATAGCCTTTGCGGAGGCTTTAAAAATATTATTTTTCCATAATTTTGGATTGAGTAGTTTCCTAAATAAGAGAGGAAACATATTTTTCTTATTTTTTAGTAGATCTCGGAAAAATCTATTTTGAGTACCTTATTGTTAGCCCTTTCATACGGCACTCCACGCTATATACGGAATAGAAAAAAAACATTTCTAGTACTTAATTTGCCCTTAAGTTTTCTTTATAAATATTTTCGACTGTAAACTATTGAGATATGTGTTCGTTAATATGGATTATTATTACGTCAAATATAAAGTCTCTATGTCAAGCGGCTTTTGACAGACAAGGAATTTATTTATAAGGGTTCCGTTTTTCTCTTTGAGGTACGGAGGACCCTAAAAGTCATAAACCCTAAAAATCATAAATGTTTATCCAAAAACCATGATAACCAAGTCCGAGTCACTTAATGATGAGACCCTTGTTTTAATTTGCCTTATTTTCATTCGTGCCTACCCCAATAGGCGTACAATTATCCTATAATTTTTTGAATTTATTACAATCAACGTTTCATTGTTTATTATTCAAACACATTAGTATAGACATATAATGAAGCTATGAATATAAATTAACTACAAAATAACCTCGATAAATATTAATTCGTATTTCTAAAATAACATATTTGGTTAATAAATGTTGTAACAATCCATGCACTTGTATACTTCGATTAACAATATATCTCATTTTCTTATTATATAACTTGTACATCCAGTCATTCACATCTAGTTTATGGGTGTACAATATATTCTTTGATAATACTTAGTCTTTTCTATCTGCACCTTTTGATAAAATCATGTTAAAAACAGTCCGTCTTTTGCATTAGATATTGCATAACAGGAATTATATTTAATAATTTCTCTCATACGTCTCAATTTCTGCACCTTAATTTAGCATAATTTTATTCAAGCCCCTCTCCCCTCTCTTTGATTCCGTCTTTTAATTTCCAGTTAATCATTTTAATATAATAACCTAACCCTATTAGCATTTCTCTCCCACCTTCATCTGTGTCTCAAACAATTCACTCAATAATGTACGAGTCTTGTTTGATGAACAATTGTTATATGCCAGCTTCTTTGAATGTGTCATTAATCTTAAGAGAAATGGTGGTATTGCCTCGCAAATAATTCAGCAGCAGATTCTGATATAGTACTCCCGATTTATATTTCACGTTGCATGTTGTAATTGTTATTTTATTTATGAGATGCCTGAATTCGAAGCGAGATTTGCGGAATACGATGATAAATAAGTTATACATCTCTCCATTTACCACCAGCGTGTAATAACGTAACGCAATATTTTGGGGAATATATCTTTAGGAAAAGTAAAATTTCATTCAAGAAACTCTTTTTTTTTTAATCGTGAAATGCTACATGTAACGCGAAATATAATTTACAGAAATATTGCATAATATTTCTTGAAAATTTGATTAAAAACTGTTCAAAATGACAATTCAGGTTAAAGCTTCTCGTGAAGCTTATTTCAGAAAAGATCATTTGCAGTACGGGGAACGCCTCTTTTTTACCTTAAAAAGGTAAAAATGTCTCTTAAAGTTGAATAATAAACATCATGCTTTTCATGACTATTTTCAATATGTTGACTTTCACAAAAGTAACATTCAATCAATATTGGTTTATTTAAGAAAAACTGAACCATAAATCAAAAGAAGTCTTTATGTACTGAATGATAATATAATCATTAAAATGTCGTTCAACTTGGTCCAACAGTTTCGAAAATATTTCCAGTACCGATAATAAAAACGTTATTTCCAGAAAAATTCACTTAAAGTTTTACATTTAGGCCCGAACTTTAGAATTGCTCCGTTTTTTAAGTACAGAAGCCTGGACATCATTCAATCAATATTGTTTTTTTAAAAACACTAAACAGTAAATCAGAAGCATCTTATAATATGTACTGAATAATAATATAATCATTAAGTATTATGTCTTTCGACTCGGTTCAATAGTTTCGAAAATATTCCTAGTAGCGATAATAAAAACGTTGTTCAGAAAAATGCATTTAAAGTTTTACATCGATGCTTGAACTTTAGAATTTCTCCGTCCGATATTGTATTTTTGTTTTTTTAAAATTCTATCTCTCAAAATGGAAAAACAAACTGAATCCTTATGGCATCACTTGTTCGTCCCTCTGTTCGTCCTTCCATCTGTCATAGGCCTTTTTCTGAGAAACAGCTTGATCATAGAACTAGGCTTGTAGCCTTACATTGCTATCACATTTTTTATTTTTTGTTTTACGCAATAAAAAGTTATGGCCCTTTTAAGCGTACCTTTTTTTAAATTGTTAACATAATATTACTCATTAATCATCAAAATCTACAGGACACTTCCGATCGATCTATAATTTTGAAAGCCGACATAACCTTAGATCTTATAGCACAAGTAAAGATAAAGATACAAAAATCAATGATTTATAATTCTTTATCAAATTATAGGACTTTTTTTAAATATATGCCTGTGAAGGATATTGTAGGCAAGACATTTATGTACTGAAAAAGAAATTCGTTTGAAAAAGTAAAGTAAGTAGTTCAATAGAAATACTATCTACCATATAATTTTTATAAATGCCTAAATGTGTACGGAACCCCCGTAGTGCGAGTTTTACTCATGCTTGACAGGTTTTTGGGGTCTACTGCGCTCTCCCTTACTCGCGCTCTCCAGTGCGCTGTGTACAAATTATCTCCTTTCATGACTAGTTCTTTAGCAAACCTCTCTGAATCAAACTGTATAGCTTGAATATTTTTTAATAAACCCATAGCCTCTTTATAAAATAAACAAGCGGCATGTGATTGCAACAATTATGAAATAATAACTATGTTCGTCACATTTTAATTAAGTCTAAGGGGAAAGTTATAAGGTATATTATGTAAAACCCAACTATCAAGTAAATACAAACCAATACATTTTGACAAATATATTTATCAATATATTTAAACAGGTTTTACCTGATTTTGGGTATTTCTCGTTAGCGTTGGAGCATCTACTTTCCTTGTCTATAACTTTCTCATTTTTTCACATTTCAACGTAAAATTTCGCTGAATATTTTCAATACAATCTAATACAAATTGATGGTAAAAACTTGATTTTAAAAAAAAATGTATAAACCTCTCTTAATTTCGTGCCAATACAATTTCTAAACGTTTAAGAAATAATAATAATTTATGAGATAGGATACAAAAAAAATCAGCTTCATCGTAATATATGGATATGTTTATTATTGAACAATACCTCACACGGACGTCAATTTAATGGTACTTTTAGTTTAAATACCTTTTTTGTTGGTTTTACAGCATTCGAGTATCCGAGATAAGATAACACCGATTTTAATATAGATATACCGTTTAATTTGTAAACGAAAATAAATTCTCAAGCGTATTTCCAGTTTAAATCTTCTAAAACATCCCCGTAACAATATGCCGTTACCATAATATAATACGAGTAACCCCAAATCATTTTCCTGATTTCTTTCTGTTCCTACAGACTTTCGAAAACCTTACTGAAAAGTTAAATTCATGTGCGCATCGCGTTATAGTATTTAACACTTGCAATTACGACGCTCACACGAAACTTCCCTAAATTATTCCCCGTTTTAACACTTTAATGACGCGCGTGCAGCTTTCCTCGACAAAAATGAACCAGTTCGAAAAGTACAAGCTGTCGAGCGGAGCCTTAATTTACGTCGGTGGTTTAACTTTCCTCAAAACTCTCAACGCGAGACTATTCGCCCCCCCCCCCTCGTAAGGGGAAACGGAAATTGCGAATACTGTCGGCCCTGGCATACGTACGTAGTTCATATGTATGCCGATGCGTCGTGCGCGTAACGTAAATTATTAATTTTTTAGCTTCGGTTGCGATATCACCCCTCTAGATGTGAGATTGTTTTCTTAATTCAATTTTTCCGGAATTTGTTGACGATAGCCAAAATTTGGTAAACAAAGCTATTTGTTTCACTCTGTGTTTAATTTGAGCTTATTAAAGGAAGCATTTTCGTATATTGGGTAATATACAATCTCTTGTTTTTTTTCAACAAGTTTTTTTAACGTTTTATCTCGTTATAAGCTTTTATGGAAGTAATTTTATAATAATTAGTTAAAATTGAAGGTATAATTAAACGTCAACAGTGGCAAGTTGTTACAAGACACGATCACATAATATTTTTGCCTATTCTGTTATCAAAGTTCTACTCGTTATGAAATTTATTTTGTCCCTGAATACTCAGTTTTACTTAATTGGTAAAATATTACTCACTCAAAGAAACATTATAATAAACGTTATAAATATACACATCTATAGAGAATTTAAGCGACAGTATAATTAAATCCGTCTTCGTAATTTGATTCCAGGCAAGATGTATTTCCATTGGCGATCTAACTCCTCCCCTCACCTTGGTGACGAAACACCCGCTTGAGTTTTTAATTTAATTGTCATTTAATCTTGTTTTGTCTTTCACTACTTTTCATGCATCTGTGTTCTTACACATTTTCTCTTTTTTTATTACACATTTATAATTCTTCATCCATTCATTCAAGTGGCAAGTCGTGGAATAAATGAACGAAAAATAATAAATATACGATGAAAATGCACTTACCATTATATATGCCTTGTGTAATATTGAATTTGCATCTCTCCAAGCTAACATAAATTTTTGACATTACTTAACGTATCTTTGGAAAGTTCGGTATCTATTGTACTTATTTCAAATTAAATAAATTATAAACAGTAAATTAAAACTTCTTGAAGGAAATAAACCGAAATAATTTTGAATAAAATTCTAATATAATGCCAGTCACTACGACCTTTTTCACATTTTTCAAATCCATAACGGAAAAAATTAGATTAATGCAGAAGGCTATATTAATTAAATGCAATTTTAGTGAATAAAATTTTTCTTCCGTTTTTATTAAAATGAAGAAGAATTTTGCATCAACCCAATCAATATAATATGAGCATAATAGTAATAGTAATATTACTTATAAACCACTAGCAGAAATATATAAAATAGTTGTTAGCTTAGTTCAATACAGGCAAAAATTCATATTCTACGTAGGGGAGGAATTATGTCATTTAATGGCTGTCGATGCAAAATTGTAATAAAGAGCAAGCTACCCCGGCTAACGTTAACCGTAAGTGACAGCTAATGCAAATTTCATACACAGCGTGACCCATTTAATGCCAGTCAAAGATATGAAGGGAGTTAATTTAGTTATTAATTTACCACCTAATTCTCATCCGGCTATCTAATATTTAGTTCGTTTAAAATGTATTTGTTAATTGAATATACTTTCTTATTGATACGTTTTATGGTAAAATTGCGATCACTGACTCGGATTATTTTAATATTACATTAATAAATAAATGTGGTGATTAATACTAACGGTTATATATTACAAAAAATTAATACACCTGCAAGAAATGAGTTTGTAAACCAGAATATCCATAAACACTTTAAAGTGAATGAGGATGCGAAAAAAAGTGGAATGGCCAGCCATTCCCTAAAAAGTCCCATGAAAATGAGGCCTTCAGAATATGACGAAGTTTTATAAAGGCACATTAATTTAATATGGCAGTTTATTGTCATTGTTCAACAACTTTAATGAGATACAAGTTAAAGGCATAAAATAGCAAAAAAGGAAAATGGAAAACATTGAAAAAATCAAGGAAGGTACGGTAACGTCTTCGAAGAATTTGCACGATCAGGTCGGTGATGCTGAAACAGGAACTCGGCTCCAAATGTAGTACTTCTTTAGGTGCACCATACACATTTCTTTTAAATATCAATTGAACAACTTTTTTAGGTGCACCTGGCGCACTTTTCTTCAATATTTAATTAAATTTTAGTTTTAAAGCATTTATAACATACTTTAGTTCCCATAAACCTATTGTTTCATTCTTACGGTTAAACTCAGCTCCCTTCGCCATTGACTAAGCGAGTTTACTGTCGAACATGAAGTGGATCGTTTCAAGAATTACGTTTTATTTTTGATTAACATTTAATTTTTGATCATAATTTAATATAAGATGAGTACATTATTGTATTATGAAATAATAATATAACTTTTACTTTCTATTACTAATAATACTTTTTCCTGACTCGCCGAACCAATATCCATCATATAACATGAATTACAATTACATTTAAACAATTCGTTTTTGTTATCCTAGGCATAATAGTTTTTTAAATATATTTTTTTTTAATTTTCGTTAATGCGCATCAAAAAAAACATTTTTATTAGGTATAATTACTATTTCTACTTTTTTTTGTCCAATATCTTCCAGAAGCGTCTTCCTAATTAAATTGTTATTCATTCATTACTATTGGCTACATAAAAATTCAGCGCTGAATCATGTGCATTTTTTAAATTACAAAACATGAAAGTTATTTTTGAACAATGCGAGTGTAAAAAGAATGTATGGCAACCTATATAAACCAATACCATTGATCATTGTTTTCGTCATGGTAAAATAAAACAAGTATAACATTTATGACCATACCGTAATTATTATGTTTTTTATTACAATAAATGCTCAAAATGCCTTCCCCTAGCTCTTATACATATCCAGAATCTTTTTACAAAATTGGTTCTTAAACTTCGTAAAGCCCTTTCGTTGTTTTTTACTACTTCAGGTACACGGTGTAATTTTTGTCTTAATTGTTGTTTATTACCATTAGTAGTCTCATAAACCGCCTCCTTATATCTTGTGATATTTTATTCAACAGTGTCTCTTAAAAACCATAGATAGCGAACTGCATTAAGCTTCGGTGGTAGTACAAATGGACCGATAATTTTACGGTTTAGGATTCAGTCCATATAATGACTCCGAATCAATTTTGAAATCTATCTTGCCTTACTATGCGGGGATTCCTGATGGCAGAATGGTGTAAATTGTGAATATTAAATACTACCATTCTTTAAAAACATGAATTTGAAAAAAGCGGATCTGGTCCGCAACGAAGCAGCATCTGTCGATAGAAATCTATCCGTCGTTGATAGTCAGCAGGTAGCAGTGCTTGCACTCGTTGTACATAGTACGGATACAAATTATTTTTTCTCAAAATGCGATGTACTGTACATCTTATGACACCAGTAAGTTGAGAAATCGGCCGAACACTAGTAAATGAAGCTTCTTCCACTTCGGCTAGTACATGATGCTCCAGAAATTTGACCCTCTAAGAGTTATGTCTTATTACACAATATATGCGTTATTTACACACAAAAAAACTCTGTGATCTGCGTTATTTACACAAAAAAAGACTCTGTGATCGGGATAGTGTTCGCGATTAGGGTAGCGTTCGCGATACGTACATCCGGCTTGCCGAGATCATATAGTCCGTAAATGAAATACATTTCTGCATATTGACGAACAGTTAAGTATGAAGCATTTTGAAATGCTGTCAGTTAAACAATTTCCAAATCACAAGCACAAACAAGTTCCAATTCAAGCGTAGGTCAGCAAATAAAAACAGTGGTGTGGAAAAATCCACAAGAAACACGTTGTTAACTCCGATTGAATAGTAAGTGACTAAAGAAGCAAAGTTGTTAAGGGAAGGAGTAGAGGGAGTTTCTCGACGGCCGAGAACAATAAAAAGACCATACAAGTGGGAAAGAGATAGCGCAACAATTATGATAAACGGTTGTTTAGATCGTAAGCATTTCTGCGAATGCGGAGTTATTTCAATAAAGCATATATTTTTCGAATGTTTACAGAATTAATGGTAACAAATTTCACCTTTTTTATAATCTGCGTAAATTGTAAGCGGTTTAGAAATAAAGATATAGAAAATTACCATACATTTTTTTTACACTAGGATTGTTCAAAATGACTTCAATTGTTATGTTGCCAATAAAAACGAATGAATGAGATTTCAATTAGGAAAACAAATATTCTCTTGAAGATCTTGGACAAAAAAAAGCAGAAATATTAATAATACCTAATAAAAAAATTTTTTTCACGCTCAGTAACAAAATTAAAGAAAAATATTGGAAATTAATTACAAGTTTTACTTTAATTTTATTCTTCAAATTGACAAATTGATATTTTTGTTAACAGTCTGTATGTTTTAAACTCTACAAAAACTTTGAACAAACAACAACTTTCCTAACATCAAGCAAGTGTTCTATGATTCTAATGATAGCAATCTAATAAGAATTTTTAAAAATATTAAAAAGTATATTGTAAACTAAGAAAGCATTCTCACTATAATATTTTAAATATGAAAAGACTTTTATTTATTTGTTACCTAATAGGAATATACCAAACTTTACAAAATTTTGATACGCATCCAATATATTTTGAATATACAGGATTTTTTCGAAAGAATTATTTATTTAATAGGAAAAAATCAAATTTTCAATAATTTTGCGAGTGATATAATAAGTAGTAATAGTAACAAAGACATTTCCATGGGGCAGCTCAGCTACCTCACTTAAGTATTTTCACGCAATTCGTTCGTCAACTTGTCAATTACTCATACTCTTTATTTGTTACTGCACGATTTTAATTACAAAGCAAAAATTTAATTATAAATTATGAAATAAATATTAAATTTAAATTACTTTGCAAATACGAGATTAATAAACATCAACGCACTACATAACACATTATTATAATGGTGTTGGAAAATCCGACAGGAAAAAAAATTTTAGAAACCGTTGAAAACAACTCAAATTACATATTAGAGATACAAAATAAATTTTCTCATAACTTATTTTTACACAGCGAAGTAGCCCGTACAAACTATTAAACTATATTATACAGATATAATGAAAAAAATTCATGAGACCTTTTTTCATACATAAGGTGAATTTAACATAAGATTTTGACCATATCAACATCAATATTATTTGCATGAAAACTGAATAAAATATTAATAACAAGAAAAAATAATTAACACGCCCCTTATATTCAAGTTTGTTTCCATTGACCTTCTTCTAAAAATATAATAAAATGCTGTCTATAATTAGATCCGTATTACCGAATATCCAAAAAATATGAAGGCAAAATATATTGCGAAATATTATATCACATAAATTGATATACGATTTTTTTCTTAGATGAATAAAAACGCAAAGCTATATATTAGCCGCCTAATATATTATTACCTATAATATTTGGAAATTTGGAAAATTCGCAATAATATATTATTACTTACAACATTTGGAAATTTTATTGTTAATTTTATTCCATTTTCAAAATAATTTTGTGTTTTTCCGTAATTTCTTTCTATTTAGATATATTATTACCTATAATATTTGGTAATTTTCATATTATCCCTACATTTTTGTAGTGTCGTTACGGTCCTATCCGGAAAATTCATATCCATTTCATTCCCTTTCGTTCCTTTCTCTGTACCCTTCTCGTATAAAAATGAAAGTGACAATTTAATTGCAAGATGAAACTGATGAAGCTCAAGTAGCTCTAATGCCCTCCCCCCTCCTTGTTATGCATCGTAACGCATGGCCGTACCTCCCCATCGTTGCCTATGTATTTGCCATAAAGAGAAGTTGAAAATATTCATCATTTTAATCATACCAGTTCATTTTGAAATAAGCGTAGTATAGAAAGCTTAATAGATAGAACATAATATTAATGAAACATTTATAAACAACATTAATGAAACATATGCGCTAATAATGCTAATAAACACATCGTACTTATCAATTTTGCCTATTTTTTCTTTCTGAACATTTCGAACTCAAAAGCAAGTCGCATAGGTAAC
Organism: Druceiella hillmani; assembly: GCA_039881145.1. Taxonomy (NCBI): domain Eukaryota; kingdom Metazoa; phylum Arthropoda; class Insecta; order Lepidoptera; family Hepialidae; genus Druceiella; species Druceiella hillmani. The sequence goes on along the minus strand of JAYKKI010000038.1, from coordinate 15,357,600 downwards.
CAAAGAGTGCATTTGGTATTTATAAATTGAAAATGAAACTCATAATTGAAATTATTCCCACGAAATACAGTCGAATTTGCAGAAAAGTGTAATAAAATTAATAAAATATCAGAAATACCTCATAAACTGAAGAAATATCAAGCAAAGGACACGCGTGTAGGAGTTTATACAAAATTTTTAAAAAATTTAATCAAATTGTTATTTGAAAAGAAAAGTGAACTAAGTTTTATGCTAACATCTTCTTATTATTACGCAAGCTCTTAGACCAAAGAAACTCGTGTCTTACTAGTTCTGTTCCAACTTTTCTTATCCACTTTGGCTTCCTGCCAGTTAGCAAGAAATTGATTGCAAATGTATAAGGCAAAGTATTGTGAATAATGATGAGAAAGCTTTCTAAAAACTGGAACTAGTTAATGATTGCCACTACTAGACGATGACACACTACGAGGCATAGTGCAGTCTTAAAATTGCAAAAACTACAAGTGAAAACTTTCTGTCGCCAGTCAGACGTACAAGATCATGTCTTACTCGTTTCCGTTCTTCCTAAACATCGAGAAATTTCACCAAGACAACAAATTTATTTTCTATGAGGCAATAAAACTGCGAAGTTTTATGAACTTTCTTGATTCTTACTTATCAAATATTAATACCAGTGGCAGTCTTGGAAAATGAATAGTTTGCCTTTTTCCATATTTTTACACCAAGGCGGAGATTTCTTTCGTTTTCCAGGACGAATTAAAAGCTACTCTAAAATAATTTTTCAATTCACATTTAGCAGACTAACAGCAATGAAAATTACCTGCCATAAAAATAGGTAAAATACATTAAAAAATAAAGACATGGAATTTATAAACACAATATTTTCCATTTTTCGTTCAATTATTTTATTCTAATGCCTAAAACTGCTACTTTGTACACAAAAACTTAAAAAAATTGATACTTAATCATGAATATTAGTGTATATATATTAACGTATATATGTCACGTTTTTTTAAGTTAGGCTCCGAGATAAAACTGAAACTAAAGCACATTTAATTATCTCTGCAAATTTTAAATTTCAAATTTTCAGAACCAAATGAGTTAAAAATGGCATAATAAGTAACAATGTGATTCAAAATAATTTGGACTTCATTATTTAATCATTACTTTTAACTACAAATAAAGAACATTAAATAAATTTACATCATAGGCCCAGATATAAGACGAGCAAGGAAATTATTTAAGTATTGTTGTATACAATTACACTTGGAACATAATCGGAAATTAACAAAGGAAAACATATAACGTAAATTGAGATTTCTTTATTAATTTTATTTATTTATCCGAAATTTTTTCAAACATTGAAAACATTTGGCGTTAATTTTCTAGAAATTCATTACCACTTAATTTTCATTCACAATCAAATAAAACTACGTAATATAGTATAATTTCTATTGTATTTAAATTATTAACTACGACCTAGGTTTTGTTACATTACAACATCTTCAGGTGGGCAATTTGTTAATTTTGTAAAGATCTTTACAAATTGCCCACCTAAAGATATTGTCATATAATGAAACCTAGGTCGTGGTAAAGAATTTAAATAAAATAAAATTAATACCACATCATGTAGTTTTATTTACTTGTGAATAAAAATTAAGCAAAATGTTTTCTTTCCCTATTAAAATATTTATGAATAAACAAAAAACTCTCATTTAATTTTGACGTCTTATCACTATGTACAAGCTATCAAAGAAAACCATTATATTTTTGAGTTATTATTCACACCCTTACACTTTTTTACAATATTTTCCACTAAAATTTCATCAAAATTAGTGAAGTAATGTCGTACTCGTGTATGTTAAAAATATATTCCACTATGTCAAGGCAACACCGTTTTAAAGGCGTGACTGAATCTCGTATACGTTTTCATCTCTATTGAAACACATGTATTGCATTTGACACACTTCATGTACCTATGTCAAATATCCTGTGTTTTACAGTGTCAGTAACTACAATTTTATTGCATGTGTTTATTACTTAAAAGATTATTTTTCACTTAATAGCTTTTTGGTCCAGACGGGACCGACCATCTTGTACATTTTTGGTATGAGCATTAGAAGAGATATATTAATTATGAATAAATTTGACTATAAAATCCAAATTTGATAACAAAAATAGTATAACAGAAATTTTATAACAAGTACGGTGTCATTTTACTCCTCATACATATCACATCCAACTCCAAAAATCATACAGATTCGCCAAATATATAAAATAAAACTCTGCATATACCAAATTCAATATAATGTAATCATCTTGCAGATTCTCCTCGCAGTTGTTGGAACAGTCGTGCCGCGTTCTGCAGGGGCGGCGCGTGGGCGCGCTACTGGTGGTGGGCGCGGGCGCCGCCGCCACTGCCGCCGCCCTCGTCGCCACACGCGCCGGCGTCCCAGTGCTGCGCACCGCCGCTACGCGTACCCACTTCCGACAAAGCATTGGCGCCGTGAGTAGTTTAGGATATACGAAGTGGAAAAGAGCATGAATAGAATATTAATTCCCCTCTATAAGAAATGTTCCATTTGGTTTTCATTTATCAGCCAGCACACAAAACTATCGTCCATTTCTCAAACGTTACGACAGTATCTATGTTTGTATTTACAGAAGTATTGACATAGTATATTTTATTCTTTATTCATTTAAAAATATCGGCTGAAAAAGAACGTCGAACTAAACGTGCAACTACGTTTTGTTCATTATAGAGAACTATGTCCGAAAACAAACAATATTAGAATAAAAAACAATTAAAATATATATCATAATCAAAAGTCAATCAATGAAAAAAAAATGTCTATAAACAAAACTGGTCTTATCACTGAATTAACAAACTAGATTTATATGACTAAAGAGCCCTTCAGAATACCAGTTTATGGTTGAGTGACGAGATATAAGAACCTATGGTTCTATATATATGCAAAATAAAACCAACCCTAACATGAAACGATTCTCGATAAATAATTAACCAAATTCACGAAGGGTTTCGTCAAAAGTGATTGTTGTCTACCAAATTTGAACCCAACGTTTAAAACGAGATTAGTAAATAGGGTTAATATTATAATGTATAAAGATATTCTGATTAATTTCTTCTAGTATGAGAACAGTAATATACTCATAAGAAAACTGGAAGAATACTTTCGATTAAACTTTTCTATTAACAAAACTAACAAAACTATTAAAATTTTTATCTAAATTTATACCGTTAACACCGATGATCTCAACAATTCCTAAAAACAAACTTACCTAATAAATCTCATAAAATCCTTAAGAAACCTATATATGGCATTTGGTGAAGATAAAATTGCAAAGCGTAATACAATGTAATCGCTTAAAATAAAACCATGAGTAAATCGAGGTGTCACACGGGAATTATCTTAGATATTATTTTAGTATTAGTTTCCAATCCTTCCTTAAAAAAAATTAATTTGTAAAATGTGTTTGCACATTGCCGTGGGTAATTGAGTTAATACTATGCATCTAGATTTATTTAATATTTCATCGCTTTACCATGTGATAAGACTTTCAAAGTCAATATAATTTTCTTGTTGCATTACTCTGGTTGTTACTTCTGGTTGTTAAAGCGATAAATATCTGAAAATTATCGACTACGGTTTTAAATATGTTATAATCAGATAGCCTTATCTCCACATGTAGACTTCCAATATTCACTGGAGCTATATTACGGTGGTGCCAAAACAGCTGCAAAGCGTTTAGGGTACAGAGTACACGTAGTACAGTGAGTCCAGAGTACAGAGAGTACAGCGAGTCCACTACCGTGATAGTGGAGCTCGGAATTTGGTTGTGCACTACCTGACACCCAGGAAAATGAAAACGAATCATCTACCGTATAATCTTAATGAGTTACCTTCACCGAAAAATCTTTGTTATGATTATAATTTTCTTACAGGACATACATCCATTGGAAGTTCGTTTGGAAGTTACCGCGCGAGAAACGCTGCATGCAGTGAGGTATGCTATTATTTTTTGCGTCATAACTATCAATATAATAAATACCTTACTTGCATTATGAAACATTGTCTGAAGTAACTATTTATTAAATAATATTTCAAGACCAAAATCGTACTGATTTTGGTATAAATTTATTTATGTTATAGTCAAGTTGTTTATGATCAAGCGCAACTTTATTGCTTTAGTATGATTTTTTTGAACAATCTTTTTTCTAAACTTGAATGGTTACTTCATATAACACGCTAAATTTGAACTCTACAAATACAAAAAAATTCGTATGCAGATGCATCAATGGAACGTACACGCACTTCGATAATGTTTGGTCCTGTTTTGAAGAAATTTTCCAAAATATTCTTATAGATTAAAAAGTAGTTTTTAATGTTAAAAATGTTATCTTAATAGTTTAATAAACTATTTAGATAACATTTTTTCATTTTTTTATTTTTAATAAACTATTTAGATAACGTTTATGTAATCGCTAAATATGTTTTAATGACAACGTTTAAAAATTTTTCGCTAAAAACTTTCAAAAAGTCATATAAAATATATCATATGCAATTTTCAATTCGCTTTTTAACTCCCTTTCGTTTGATATATTTTTCAATAATTTTGAAAGAATTTTTTTTTTATTTTTACTCTAAACTTAACCCCAGAATCTAAATATTGATTGTACTTCAATCTATAATTGAATATTGAGCTATTCGATATATAATAATACTATATATGTATATAGTATATATATATATATATATATATATATATATATATATGTAATATACACGTCATACTTCGAATAAATTCAGGAAAATCGCCTGTGTTATAGGAGGGACGGGTGAATGGATGGAACCTAAAATATTCCATTTTGGGCAGTTTATCCATCAATAAAATACATATGGTAGATAGAAAATGACTAAAAATAATTACATTATATCCAGTGTATAAATTCGTGGTTTTATAAAAAACAGTACATGATGAAGTGTTTGCGTGCATACATGACAAAGATTGCTTACACTTAATTTAGAAAACCTTTTGGTAGGGATGTTTTTCTATGTATTATGCAGGTTTATGTATATCTCTTAAAGTATATCGATGCATTTACTATTTTACATTTAAATGAAATCAATAACGACTGTTTTCTTACTATATTTAATTTTCGTTCGTATATTTCAGTATATTCATTGATATATTTCGGTAATTTCGATGACGACATAAAATAAAAATGTTTTATTATCCATTATCATGGTCTAATGGGACGAGCTAATGATGTTACAATGGTGACTTTCATATTGTCTTCTGAGATATAAATCTGGGCTACCGACACATGACTAACATCTTTCATCACCATGATCTTATCATATCATGAACGAGTTAAAGATGAGAAATGTGGACAATAATAGACAACATTTAAAGGAATATAGCTAAAATTATATTTTTTTGTTCATAAATTATTTTGAAACGATTTCTCTTCTAACTTTTATTTAATTCCCGAGAAAATTTGAAAGCTGGATAGATGGGCATCTATCCAGCTTTCAAATTTTGCCGGTTAGTTTCAATTGGTTCAGTATTATTAAGACAGTAAAGTCAAATCGTGTTGCAAATTCACGCATAATTTGAGATATATCTGCTTCCATCGTAGTTTTCAGTTCATTATTAACCGCCTTTGTCTCAGATCGTTCACGCAGTTCACTTTGAAGATTCGTACTTCATTATCTACATCATTGTCAAATATCTCGTTGGTATTTCGAGCTGCCTCGCTGTGTAAGTGGCAAAAACCTTATATTTGAAAATAATGTATTTTTTTATTTATCTATAGCTTAGGAAACATTACCTGCAAAAGACATTTTCGTACGTAACATGAAACAAAATATATACCTGAGAGGTGAACAACTTACTTTCACAATTAGGAAAAAAACAACATAAAATATCAAGAATCAAACTTGGTATTTGAGATTATCAGACGTTTCATACTTGAATGACCTAATATTATGATAAAAAATTGCATACGTATTGCACGATCATTGTGTACCATATCTACTCAACATAACATCTTTAATCAACATAAACCAGAAAATATTTTAAAGATAAAAATTGTGACATTGAAAAATTCAATATGTCAAGAATTAAATAATTATTAATTTACCTAAATATCAGATATCGGATTTTACTGGTTTTATCGCATATCTACGATTCAAGCTCTACATAGTCCTTTTTCTACCTTATCCCTCTATATAGACAGTAACGTTAACAAATTCGTTGCCATATAAAATGAAAATGTTCAATATTTGCACAGTAACCATTAAAGCATTATACCGAGCAACGTTCGCTGCCCCGAAATACATCAATAAAATGTCGAATTACAAATGAATTCCTTTTAGTCTGAGTGCTCATAAAGTTGAATTTAATTACAAGACTAACGAGGAGATACGGAACTGAGTGTTTCGTTATGTATATGACATGCTCTATTTAATGACATCATTTATCACCTGAAAAACCTCATTCATGGTTGAATTGTCATTACCTTGCATTATGTACGTTGGTGGTGTGGTAAAAGTATTAAATTTAACGCCCATTACATTCGGGTGTGTAAACACGTGGGATTCATGTGTCATATTTAAGTTTAATATATCGCACGTAATGTAGTATTTTCGTTCATAAATGGCTATGTTTTGGATAACATTTGAAAAAAAAAATTAAAATTAACGTCCATCAAACAATTAAAACAATTACAATTAACAGATCGTGCATTTTTCACCTGACAAACTTTAATTTTGCTTTGTTACCTAATCGATCATTTTGTGTTTTTGCCATTTATAAAGACTCCAGAACCATCTTATTACTTCCATTGGACTTAGACACTCGAAGATGTTCATAATTTGTATTATGTATTACATGTTATATGAATTCTCTTCGCCGTTCTTACTCTTCGTTCCATTTCTGTATTTGACTTTTATTGACACATATCTACTGAAAACATTACAATCGAGATATTGAGGAGTATACTTTATAATTACCACTGTTTCCAATTTGAATAATTATTTCCAAAATTTTAAAATAATAAAATAAAATGACCAGCACTATATTTCACCATTTTAAAATTTTTGATCTGGCTGCCTTTTAGCACAAACATAAATTATTTTTAATGCTCAGTTTTAAACGGATAAAATTATAAATACAATACTTAATATGATAACTAAAATAAATTACACTTCTTCATTTTATTGGCGCTACAACCTGGACCAGACCAGGGACAAACTAGTTTTTTCCATTGAAGTATATCATATGCTTTATGTTTCAAGTTGGTAAAAAACTACAGCAGTTTCCAAAAACATGGTGACAATATCTAAACCAATTTAAAAAAATATGTTCCACTTTATTTTCACTTTTATGTTTAAATTACATTAAACTAAATTATTTCTCGTTCCCCTACAGTAGTGCTTAATTACAAATTAAACAATCCGAACTCCCTATTACACCTCATTACTCAGTTAGTGTTTATTTTCTCAAAGACATTTAATTATGTTTACGAAAAATAAACACCGGATGTTGTATTACCGGATGTAACACCAGACGGTCCGACCGCAGCTCCCGGTATGGGTGTACCCGCCTCACATCTCTTGTGTATATAATGTGGTTGCGGACGCGTTTTCCACTTCAACAATTACAGATAGAGAGCTTCCTTGTTGACAGATTTGGTATAATGGGTGACGAATTTAATGGGATAAATGGCCTCTTGTGTAATTTGTCAGAGTGATGACCAGTTTATGTTCGGAAGAATTACCCGCTACTCAACTAATTTTATGCGGGATTATCCCATTCATTATTTAGTTAGTTAGTCTGCATAATTAACAAGATTAAAAACGATATAGGATTTACAAAGGATAATAAAGTTTTGGAGTATTTCAAAGGAGAGAAGTATTGTTTAAAACATTTTTAGTGAATAAATAATTCAGAAAAGTTGGAAGTATAAAATGTTAATGTTTGGGTTTTTAAAAGTTTTGAAAATATATTTGTTTTTGAACTTTTACTTTGATGAAATTTAGAGCTGCTTAAAAAAATGAACGAAGTTGGATATATGACAGTATATAAATGGAAAGTGTTCTAATTTTTTACCGAATCGAACCGATCGAATGATGTATATTTGTTAAATGTATTAACACGATATACACGTATGGAAAGTTTAAAATACAACCAATGTAAAATAATGTGTAAAAGAAAAATGCGCAATGCGATTATAAAGCGAATGATCTACTTATCAAACTTATTTCTTTAAAAGCAAAATAAATGCAGAAAATAATTTCCTGTAAGTAGCGAAATACAAAAATATATAAAAGAAACTAAAAATAAATATGCATGATTTTATATAATTATTGACCATTATGTAATAGTATTACGCTACACTCTTTTTATATGAAGTGTGTATTATTCTTTGTATTTAGGTATAAAAGCCTTATGTAACACTTTTGCACTACGAGTAATTATTACGAGTGTATTAAGGTTAACAATCGTCTCTGATAGATAACGTATAATATTCTTTGTTTATTGGCGTTAGATAACCTTTGTATGGAAATAAATCGAATGCAGTAAAAACTGTATTATTTGGAACACATGGAGTAAAATTTTAAGTAACAGAGTTAAATATACATATTTTCAGTGATCATGTAAAATTGGAAAAGTGTGGCTGTTAAGTTAAAGATTATAATGATTTAAAAATTAATTGGATAAACCAAATGAACACCCTAGGAAGACACATATGAATCAAACTAAAGTACATTGGAAAAATTAAAGTTTGTGGAGGCATGTAACACAGAGAAGCGCGCATGAAAACAAATATGAGAACCAGTGAAACGAAGGATGAAGAAGTGAGGTGTTCCGTCATTACTGTTTATTCTGCTTAAATGTGAGATAAATATATTTAGATGTGCAGGTAAATTGTTTCTTCTCTGAAAATATGAATAAAATAGAGCAGTACCAGGAAATTATTTAAACTATGTGTTTATCAGCCAAACTTTTTAATTTTTTAATAATTTTCACATTCTTTATAAAAAACGCTCACAGTTACCAAAAATTATAGAAGGAATTTAATATTTATTCTAAAGACTCGTTTGAACATTTTTATAAATTATTAATAAGTGTTAATTATAGTAAGTTATAAATTATTAATAAAGGTTATACAATAAGAGTTTCATTTTAAACTACACTTAATTGAAGAAAATTAAAATTTAGATATTGAGTTTTAAAACGTTGATTGGAAACTTTTTAACATCTCTTCTATTGACATATATACAACATCTGTAGTTTAAAATCTGAATAAAAAATTATGCCATGTATTACTGACACCTTCTACCACTACCAATGTAAGATGTTTCTGAAAGTTTGATTAACTCGCCGAAAATGGTATTTGTGATCCCATTGATCAATTAATATTTACGATATTATTTTCATCAATATTTTTTATACATTTTTCATTATTTAAATATATATATATATATATATATATATGTGTATATATATATATATATATATATATATATATATATATATGCATGCATTTTTTTTCTCTTTTTTCATTTTCAGTCAAAATATCAACGTAGGATGAGGTAGTGAAACAAAGAACTCTTACTTCATCATAGTAGCTTCACAGTTTCATGAATAAATGATATGACAAAGAATATTTAATATATCTTCTCGTACAAATCCAAATAAGGTGAGAGTGAAAGAAGTTTTCGCGTATCAAATGAAATATCATTGGATAGGCCAACCAAAACGCCATTTGTCATTTATCGACACCCTATTTGTCATTTTTAATTTTAAAACAGCTTTTACGAAATATTGCACTTTGAAACGGTGTTTATTATATCGCGATTATATAATAAGGACTGTAGGTCTATTCTAAACATTTAATCGCGAGTTGAAAACTCTTGATTCTAATATCTAATTAGAACTTCTAATTAGAATGATTTATTATTAAAATCAACTTTGGATCTGTACTTTATGGATATTCTAACACGAAATTCACTGGTTTTTTTTGTTCCAATTCATATCCATAAACAAACCTAACTTATAATATATCGTTAGTTATTCTTACTCTATGATCCATCTTTATATTTAAGTAATCTCAATTTCTTAACTTTATCTATAATATTCTCACAAGATTTGTGATATTATCATTTCGTTCCTTTCGTGTGACTTCCATGGATATATAAACGTGCAGCATTTTTGCTTTTCTCGATATAAATCATTATTGCTATGAGAAATAGAACTTCAAATAATGGTCGTGTTGCAAAAAGTGACGTTTATTTTCGATCTCGTTCTCAATTTTTCTATTAATAAATTATTATTTCCTATGAGTTTGATGTGGTACCAAATAGGAAATAAGAAGCTGCTTCATACTATTATGCAACGTTTTATATATAAATATGAATGATTATATCTATATACAAAACGTCTAATTGCAGGCTCCAGTCGTAAAAATGTTTAGGAGTTCATTATGTTTGCTTCTGTATTACGTGAAAGGGAACCATAAATTTTTATTCAAACACGTAAATTGGATTTCTCTTCTAACTACTGGATGATTTGTCAGTGGTTCTTTTATATATGATTTCGAGCATATTAAAAATTTGCATTTAAAAATTGTTTTGTAAATGTTTGAGAGCAATTCCAACATAAAATAGAAAAATTTCAAGTTATTTCTTTGTAAGCATCTTAACTATTTACAATTAGTTTTTTACTTGATGGATAAATAAAAACTATTTGATAATTTCTGGTGACTCCAGTCGAAAAAAGCATTACTTAATTTTTTGTTGCAGATCAAAACAAAATTATTTTAATATCAAGTTCTTCGACACGTTTATACAAATCAATATTCCGTTAGTTATGTAAGAAATGTATCGCCGTACACTATAAACATTCTGGATTAAAAAAAAAGGAATTAAATATGCTTCTTAGCAACCTTTAAACCAAAAAGGTACTGTTGTTTGGAAATTTTCCTATCTGTCTGTCTGTTTCTTCGGGTATCACGTAAAAGCTGCTACTAGACCGATTCGAATTAAAATGTAACTAAGATAATTTCTAACGCATAAATTAATATCGAAAGAATTTTTTTGATCAAATGCTCTACAATAAACCCAAAATTTAATTTTTAGCCTAAATGTAGTAAGACCGAGTGCATTGGCTTAATTGCAACTATTTTATTTATCATTGAAGAGAATACGGCACGAATATGGACGATAACGAATTAGTCTATTATTATTTGTATTTGTTTTAGTATTATACATAGTATTATAATCGAGCACTTAATTATTACATTACATTACATTTTAAAAGATAAGAATAGTTGAATAAAAGTTTAAATTGTAAAATAATTTTTTTTAATTATGACTGTGTATAAAACTTTAGTTGTGTACATAATAACTACCACTACAAAGTTTTCCCATAAAATAATTGACAAATACTATTATTATTACCATAAAACTATATTACTGTCATACATTTCGTAAGCCTCAAATTGTCATGGGCTGTTAAGAGAACTATAAGCATTGGAATCAGTACTACAGTTTTCCCATAAGTTTTACATTAATATATAGCAATGCTTTGCAAGTTGAACTTTAACAGTTTTTGCAATAGTATATTTTGAATGAATATTTTCGACAATATTCCAGAAAAAAATTTGGAACAAAATTATTCTTGAATCCTCATAGCTTCACCCTTTGAACTAATACTCCGCACATTTGCTCATTTCATAATTTTCAAATAAATATTTTTAATTGTAAATAAGAAATGGTATCAAGGCCACTATCAAATGAAATAGAGACCCTACAACCCTTCAAAGTATAATACTGAGTTGACATTTATATTCAAATATCGTCAAACGGAATATTCGTCGTGTAGGAAGTCAACCCTGCACCTTGTTCAAAATGTCTTATAATATGTTGAAAGTATTAATTTTCTTTTCCACCCTAATTCAAATAAACAATTGTCACATATTCAACTAAAATTGCCGCATAAACAAAAAAAATTAACAACTTTAATATATGTTACTACAAAATTAAAAGATTTAAATAAATTTCGAACAATTTGTTAACATCGTAATTATCGACCCATTTTGAGTTACCAAAGAATAAAGATAGAAAACAAACTACGATTTAATAAGTACGACAGATATGAAAATATGTTATAAGCCTTTTGGGAAACCCATACAAAATAAGATAACTCAATGCATTTAAATCAAACGTTAAGAAAAATATAAACAATATTAAAAAAATATGTGAAAACATATTTTCTTAAATAATATTTCATTGAAAAAAATTGTATGAATAGATAAAAGAGGAATATTTCTACGTTCAGCACGGCGGATTAAATAAAAATTTATATCATGTTCGGAAATAATTACCAGTGCCAAAGAAAAAGGAAATTACCTATAAATTATTATTTTCAGTCGAGATTGAATAGAGAACACCGTTAGTTAGAGGATCATGGGTCTCGCTGATATTGCTAAAATACATAATAATTAACTTCACCGACTAACTAAATTTATTGTGTCATTTCAATAAAGCACGTAATAAAATTTACTACATTTATAATATCATATATTATTTTTACCAGACGTAATTTAACATTAAATTAAAAAGGAATGAAATGATCATAGTTCATAATTTGTAGCTTGCGGCTTTGAATTAGCAGTCACTTGTTTCCTCGTTAAGAGAGTTAATTTGCTTTCTCATTATTCTAGATCATAGTTCATAATTTGAAATGATCATAGTTCATAATTTGTAACTTGCGGCTTTGAATTAGTAGTCACTTGTTTCCTCGTTAAGAGAGTTAATTTGCTTTCTCTTCATTCTAGACATATCAACAATTTCAATTATGTGACATTGAAGATATTTATAAAAATACTATCTACCCTCGTAGCTTTACTCGTTAACCGTAAATATTAATATTTTGTCTTATAGTATGGAAACGACGAGAAAATAATGAAAATCTTTCAATAAAGACAGACAAAATATAACTAAATGGTAACGAAAAATTTGTATTTTAAATGATTTGAAAGCCGCTTTAATAATTATCTACGTATATTTCTTCTATTTTAATATTTATCCACGTATATTTATTCTTTCAAAGTGCCTACAATTTGTCCGATTCTAATCCGATTACTATTTTCTTTGTCTATGTAAGATTTGTAACTTTGATGTGAATATAAAAATATAAAAAAATTACATGTTTCTCATCTACCAGGCGTCTCATGACGGCTAACAATTTTGTTATGTGATTTAGTAGGTTTTGTGGTTTTTATATCTTTAAATTGTTCGACAGTAAAACTCAAGGTCGAAACAGATTTATGAGCTCAAGAACTTATCGTTTAGTTCATTTCGCTGAGCAATAAAAAGCAGAAAAGTCCGTAGTAAAGCGGTTTCTCCATTCAAACTTTACAAGTTTTTCAAAAGCGCATATACCTACGTAGGTACATACACACACACACAAATCAACCCCGATTTGATTCGTTCTTATCCACTAATATCTTCTTTGAAATCACGTTTTCCCTTATTGGCACTACTTTCCCCCTTCTCCCCCTCCCCAGTATATAATTTTAATATTCGTAAATTAAAGACTTTTGATATAAATGTAAACATTTTAATAAAATAAATTTTTAAAAATGCGTATTGTAGTATACAGGCATAAAGAGTAACATAATTTTTGACGCATTTAAAAAAAAACAGAAATTGTTTATTACTCGCGTATGCTTACTCGCGTACATCAAATTAATTGTAATCATCATAATAAATAACTCCGATCATTGGTTTATCCTTACCTGTTCTAACGTGCCTACAGAGCCACCCTTATCCACACCCATTGGCACTCGTTTACGATTCTCGCTGAGCACGACATCAGTTCCACGCTGACACTACGGAGGGATTTACTTTCAATACTCAAGACGCCGCCGCTCATCCCGAATTTCCTCGCGCTACCGCCCAAGTATTCCAGGCATGCCTTGTTCAGGTAAGCACGGCTCGTTTGCATCATTTCGTCATTTTGCGGTTATAACATGTGTCACCGCTCCCAGATATGGGACGGGGCTTGAATAATATATTACATCGTTGCTAAAGGAGAGTAAATCCTGTTTGTGTCGATCCAATTTGATTGTTCATTGTGCTAAGATGAACAATACATCGACCGCGTAATACTATTCAGGGCACAATTTGTCGTCAGGAATGTGTGAGGTTTATACATGCAAATTGACGGTAGTTAATTTAATATGTTCTCTGTGAATTCGATTATACTAATCACTATCTTAATAACGATTTTTGGTCATTTCCCGGACATTATTTCATTGACTATGTTATATCTGAAAATAGCAAAACATATTACATATAAATCAAAGGGAAAAGTATATTAAAATATATTTCACTATTTAAATGAAATAATATGCCAAAACAAATAATATTTATTTATATGTAGGTTCTTTATCACATTACTTTAAATTAAAATATTATACTAGATGGCAATGTAGTAATTTCATATTAAAATAAATATTTAAATTAAAAAGACATTCTCTTCTAAGGATCTTAAAAAAACATCATTGGTTGCCGCTGCTTATTATGCGTTTATCCATTCGCTGCCCTTGATAAAACAGAGAATATATTTTCAGAATATTTACCGAATTAGTTTACTGATAATAAAGGTATCTACATATTGTCATAAAGCTATCTAGCCCTAGGAGAAAGTAAGTTTGTCAGTTTTTTTAGTGCAAAAAAGAACTGAAAAACATACTTTCGATTTTTAAGTAAAATTTTACAGCAAAAAAATATTGATACAATAAAAAATCACCGAGCTGAATTATTTTATTAAAAACCTTTTTTTTAATGTAACTCATGACAAAAAACAAAGTTATTCAAATACACAACCTTTCTTCTTAGTAATTACACATTATTAAAAATTGAAACTTCATACTGGCGGCCCATTTTTAAAGAAATTTTAAAATATCTACTGGGTCCAAAGTTTATGAGCATATATATAGTAAGATATCTAATTCTATTAACAAGTTATACTAAACTACGTAATTTTCTGTACATTTTTTATTTGTTATTGGAAAATTACAACTGATAAATAAAAGGTTTTCGTTAATTTTTAAAAGTAAATAAAATGCATAATCAACACACAACTTGATTTTTTTCAGATCTGATTTAAATAACTACATATGTAAATTAATGACTAAAATACATTATTAGTTAAATTTATTGATAATGATAAAATCTTCCCATAGGCGTCTGGCAGAAGTATCTCGCTTGACTCGCGGCGTCGTCGTCTTATTCTGCGACCTCTATTACAGCGAGCGAGTTATGAGCGAAGCAAAACGCCTCAACATGATGGACGGTCACTTTGTTTGGTTGTGGATAGACACGACCCAATATTTTGATGTCTTCTTTGACGTCGGGAACAGGACCCAATACTATCCCGAAGGACCACCCGAAACGCTACGCTCCAAGGACAAAATCACCATGCAGTGGAAGAATGTCGAACCGTTTTTAGATAGGAGAAAGAGGGATGCTGACAATAAATTTAACGCGACGCAGGACGTTGCGGAACCGGATGCAAATACCGGTAAAACGAAGTACAAAGAAGGGCAAATAAATGACGGCATAAAAGTAAACAAATCCCCAGTGAAACAAATTAATTTAAGTAGTGTACAGATGAAACGTATAAAAAATAAATATTATGTAAATAGTAAGACAAAATCTTATAGTAATTTTAATGTATCAGATGATATAGTCAATAACAATGTATATATGAAAGGCGTTGAAAGTTCTAAAATTTTTCCATACGATTACGTGACAAATATATCTAATAGTATCGATAGGAATTCTAAAAATTTAAGTGAACAATACAATGGTGACACTGACCTAAGTGAGGAGAGAAATGATGCGATTACTGTGTTCGATAGTAATTTAGGCAAAGAATATATAAATGTGTATTCGAGCGGGCAGATGGTGTTTTCCAATTTAACATTGTCAAAATTCAATCTCGCGAGTGGCGTCCAGAAGAGGACGGTGAAACTATTGACATTTAATAAATTAACGAACAACGAAGTGGACATGAATAATGTGACCGCTACCTTCAATTTGCTGCCCGTCGGACTCCTCGCGTTGCGGCCAATACCCATAAAGACTGGTTGGTATAAATTACCTAGTAATCTATACGTTTCAAAGCGAGATTGCTTTCGACTTTCTGTAGCTTAATGTATTAAAATGGAAAATTTCTCAAGAGACCAATAGTATTTTACACTTTTGTTAAATTAATAATATATTTCATATTTTAATTTGTCGTTATCTTTTATTTTAGTCGCTTTTATTGACATAATTTTACATTACCATATAAATAACTAGACATCATCACCCAAATTACTCTAACACTAAATTGATACTATGTTTTTTTTTAAAAGAATAATAAATGTAAACGCAAATAAACTAATAAACATGCGGAGAATCCAAAATTATTCGAAATCATTGACTTGTAAAATAAATGGATTGAAATTAAAGGACCAGTCATTTTTAGACATTTATATATTGATTTCATAAAAACCAAATCGCTGTTGAAACGTTTGTTACGATGAAACTTTAAGATTCTCTATTAAGAAAATATAAAATTTTATCAAATGCAAGGTAATTTTCTTCATAAAAATGAGACAATCGAACAGACTGAGGAAGAAATAATTTTTTCGTTCTTAATCTTTTTTCAGAAAATGTAAGAACTGATCGATTGTTCATGCCATATGCGACATGCTAAAAGACATACGCGGGAGTTATTTATATTTATTTGTTCGAATGTTTATTGCTTGAATGCCCGACAGATCGCCAAGCGATGCGTGGTGCAGTGCGCATGCTGGTCGGCGCACTGCGACGCGTGTTCTCGCAATGCGACGAGTGGGCGGCGCGCGCGCAGCTCGACCAGCATGCAGCCGCCAGCTGTTGGGTTGAACCGTCTGATGCCGTCGCAGACTTCTCGCTGGAATTCGTTCGGTAAAGCATCTTTGTAATTCAGTTATTATAGTTTAGTAATATAGTGCTTGCTTTGTTACATTTAATCATTTATTCATTTAATAATTTAAAAAAATTCATAAATCTCAAACAAGGTAAATAAAAAAGTAACTGCCAGTAAGCCAACAGTTAATTCGATTGAATATGGTCACTTATTATATATATGTATATATATATATATATATATATAAATATATATATATATATATATATATATATATATATATATATATATATATATATAAATATATATATATATACATACATTTGATATGAAATTTAGAGCGTTAAACTCATTGCCATTTTTTCACGAGAATTCAATCCATAATTTTCGTCATAATTAATATTTGCTCATGATATTTCTTGATCAAGTTTGTTATAAACTGAACTGCAGATGAAGTAAATTTCAGTCTAAATATTCTTATTAACTATTACCAGATTATTTTTTTGTGCCCGAAGAATTAGGAACTGAATTGTTGTCTAAACTTCTTGTTTGATAAAAATTTTCACAAAAATATATTATTCAGTTCACAAGGGCAATCTTCTACCTCATACCATTTACGCATAAGTATGGCGTTCTTTCAGTTACATAAAAGGCGACAGCCTATGCCTTGAAAGAAACTAAAAAAAATGTGTAGACCGAACAAATAAAAGAACACTACAATAATATGTAACATATGCTATATTCGAATTGTTTTTGGAAATCTATTGGTATTTATAAATATTGGACTATTAGATGTATACCAAAGCATGAAATTGTGGAATTTTTTTCACGTATTATTTTTCTTCATTTCGGTATTATTGTTAAACGAGGTTAAATAAAATACCTAAATTAAAATCTTTAAGCTTTCCATAATACGTAGTACAACAAGAAAGGAAATAGAGATGATAAAATGCGATATAAAAATAACCTTAACAACACAAATTAAGACCATTTACAATATCAATGTTTTTCTTTGGAACTATCATTCAATATTAAACTCAAACTAAACTTCTTTGAAAAGTGAACCAGAATGGTTCTGAAAGTGTATCACTAATGAGTAACACAATTAAATGAAACTACGTGATGTAGTATTATTTGCACTTTTTTTTAAGTTATTTACCACGACCTAGGTTTCGTTGTACTACAACATCTTCAGGTGGGCTATTAGCAAAGATCCCACCTGAAGATGTAATACAACGAAACCTAGGTTGTGGTAAAGAATTTTAAAAAAAGTAGAAATAAAACTACATCACGTAGTTTCATTTAATTGTGAATATTGAATTTCTACAAAATTAACGGTAAATATATTCAACAACTATAGTGATATATATTGAGTAACCAAATTAAACGAAGTGCGGATAATTTTTTTCCCATTTTATAATATTCGACGGAATTCTATGATAGTCTAATGTATCCTCAGGTTCCTCGATTAAATTAATATTTCAACTATTGTTGCGGCCTTAAAATTTAATTATGATTTTGGCTTAGTGAAACCTCGGACCATAGTTTTCCCAAAATATAAGCAATTTAAATTATTCAAACTTTATTTTTCTTTAAAATATCAAACCATTTACTTTGAAAAGTTGCATCGTATTCCATTTTCTTCTCCTTCGAGAACCGTTAACATTCCTTTTGGATAATAACCATCACTGATACAGCGAAAGCGCATTTGTTCTAAGCAAAAGTGCATTTGGCATTAAATATACTCATCTATAGTATAACCGAAAGTAATAAAAACAAAAACAAGTGCAAGAGAAATGTTCACCCAGCCACTGAGTACCAAAAAACATAAAAACCTTAAAATGTACAGAGGATTTGTAAAAGCTTAAAATATTCATAATTATTGTATTAAGATGTGCAAAAAAGTTTTTGAAATTAGAAATTCAAAATCTATAAAGATAAATAAATGTTTGCGTATATAAATAAGACAATTGTATTATTTAAATACGCAAATGTTCCATGTCATAGATTGTACTAGATACCATTAATCTATGGAAATGGTGACTAATCCCATTATTAAATACTTCCAAATTATTAGAGTCCTAGTCTACCTCAGTTGCATATGTTTTCATTTTGAGCTTGTTTTGTAATGATTTAACGACCTAATCTGATATTAAAAACAACTATTTGTATTACTCTGAATATATATGTATATATATATATATATATATATATATATATAATACAAGAAAAACGGTCTGTTCATTACTTGCATCACACTTGAATGAATAACAGGGAAATGCGTCTTGCATCAGCTGCCTCTCTAGCTGGAGGCACGGAGCGACCTGATCGCTCACTCACAGCCGCCTTCGACATCCTCAACCTGGTGTCCGAACCCGAATTGGACGGAATTGGACGACGTTGGCGACCCGTCGGCCATGTACTCGGCCGTGGCGTACAACTTGATACCATCGTATGGCCTGGTGGCGACATCGCAGTGGCCGGCCTCTCTGCGCGAGCACGTAGTGTCTATCGTGTCGTTACCGCTCTTGCACCCCCTTTTGTTATGGAAGGAGAACTCGATGAAGACGGACAATGTCTCCGCGGTGTTCCCTGCCATCGTGTCCTCACCGCTGACCGTGACAATCTCACCCTTGTATTTAATGAGATGGAGACTCAAGAACGACTTGAAGATGAGGCTGAAGATGAAGCTTTGAAACTCCAGGGTTCTTTTTTCCCCACCTTACCCCGCCACTTTCAGTTTCGACCATCCGACGAAACCATGTATAAACAGCGCACTCATTGTTGCTACGGACTTGTTATGGACTTACTCGAAAATATAGCTACTGAACTCGAATTCGATTTCCATCTTTATGTGGTTAAAGATGGGCTTTATGGTACAAGAACGGGTTCCAGAAAATATCGAAAAATGAAACAATACAAAGATTTACTTAAAAAAGTTTCTAGCAAGTTCTTATTTAGATCGGAGTACCGAAATGGACTGGATGAAACGAATACTCAAGAGGAAATAGAAGAGATTCCATTCGACCCGGATGAAGACGATAATTGGAATGGAATTGTCGGTGACCTAATGTCGGGTGCGGCACATATGTCCTTCGCCGCTCTCAGCGTATCGAGCTCACGTGCTGAGGTTATCGATTTCAGCGCACCGTATTTTTTTAGTGGTGTTTCTTTTTTAGCTGCGCCCACACAAAAGTCTGAAATTCCTCTGCTAGCATTTCTTTTGCCTTTCTCTCCTGAATTATGGATTGCAATATTCACTTCTTTAAACGTGACGGCTATAGCTGTTGCTATTTATGAATGGTTATCCCCCTTTGGATTAAACCCATGGGGCCGGCAACGCTCCAAAAACTTCAGCATATCGAGTGCATTATGGGTGATGTGGGGTTTGTTATGCGGCCATTTGGTAGCATTCAAGGCCCCAAAAAGTTGGCCCAATAAGTTCCTAATTAATGTCTGGGGAGGCTTCTCAGTGATATTCGTGGCCAGCTACACAGCCAACATAGCAGCCCTCATAGCGGGACTCTTCTTTCACAACGAAGTCAACAATTATCATGATCGAAGTGTGAGTATTTTGCAAAATTTATGATATTACCTATTTTTATGCATTTTTATCCAATTCTTCACCTGAACCATATAAACAGCAGTAGAAAAAGATTATAAACTTATTTTCTGAATAAACGACATACCGACCCATTTATTATTAAAGACTTGAATTTAATTATCAATTTAAATATTAATTAGAAACGTCAAATAAATACTACAAGGCATTGTATCCTCAATAGAATGGTTTAAGTTTTTAAAGCCTGACTTTTGATTATGAAGATATGTAATGAAGTTCCACTGAAAAAAAAAACAAAATTTCCAAAATCTCTCTTAAATATACAATCATATTTCAAAATATTGATGGCGACTTAAATAAATGAAAATTCATAATCAGTCCAATCTATATGTACTTACACTTATTATTATCATCATAAAACTATTTTATATTAATTTCGCTAAGGTATTTTACAGTGTCAGTCTATGTATGTTTATTAAAGTGCGTGCTAACGTCTGATAACATGTAACCCCTTTCTTCTGTGCTAACTCCATTGGTCGTCACTTTTTATGTATACTTCATATCAAAATATAGCTTAAATTTTGTTTAATTTTCCAGCTGAATAAGATAAACAATAGCAGAAGAGCATTAAGAAGTATTAACCTTCCTAAATTACATGCTGATTCTTTTATTGTTAGTCCATTGATAAAAAGGTAAAATATGATTTAACCTAAATACAAATCTCTTGATAAATCGAATTTCTAATATTGAAATGATTTACTCTAAAGGTTTGCGTTAAAAATAACGCCTACGGCATGATGTTAAAACTGAACGTATAGTTTTTAAATAATTTGATGAATTGGTAATTCGGAAAAGTTAAATTACAAGAAATAAATAAATTTATGTCATTAGGTTAAATATTTCAAGTTGTTATTCCGGTTAGAAAAATTATAACTTATTTGTAATATATTTTTCTATCTCTTATACTGTTAGAAATAAATTTAAGTAAAATATTACATTACTTTTAGCTACTTTTGCAAAGAGTGGGTGTACCGCGTGCATCGGCAGCTGAAAGCTATGTGCAAAGAGCTAGTACACAGCTCTGGGAGCATGTGAGGCAGTTCTCTCTTCATGACATAGAAGAAGGGATAAGTAAACTAAAGTAAGTAACTCAGTTGTAGCCTCGATCTGTGTATATTAAGTTAGTGAAATAAAAGTAAACTTTTTTATTTCATTTTTATTTCTCTGATCTTTAAAAATCCAATCACATTTATTGATCAATACTTTTATTTTACTCATTCGTTAACAATTGACCAAAGAAGGAGTTGCGGTTACTATGAACAATTTATGGTCTACTTAACTTCTAAATAAAAATTATTAATGAACATTTCCTTGCACATTAATAGGGTTCTGTAGGAAAAAACCTAGTAACTTCGCCTCATCGATCCGTTTTTCTGTCCGATGATTTCGAGGGAAAATTGTAATAGAAAGCTCTGATTAGTATCACAGTTTCAATGTTTTTAAACATATGTACATAAAATTCACTATTAAGTATTTCAAATTGTCGAATATTAAAAAATTAGTGATACATGAAAAAATAAAGTAAACAATTTTTAGCAAACCCCATTGAATAGGGTGTCATTACATTGATTATTTAAAATGAAATCCATTTGCATTTTTTATTTAAGACGTGCTTGTAAAATATAAGATTTTAAAATAATGAAACAGTAATGATTCTATGTTTTAAAATGGGACCATCCCTTCAAAGAATTTTTTAAATTTAATCTGAACATTTGTAAGTACTTGGTTAAAACTTTCACAAAATAATTTGATTAAATTTTATTAAAGATTTTAATATATACGCATTCTCAATTGTTCTTGAATAACTTTACTTATATTTATATGTTTCCTCTTTGCTTTAATACGTTCCCTCCTTTAACTTTACTTTTATATGTTTCCATAGAAGTACAATGTCAGTCTCCGTCTTGTTAGTCAGCATCACGTGAGAAAATATTCCATAAACCATATAAAATGATATCTGAATTCTTTTTTTTAATATTCCCTCGAAATTAAAAAAAAAATATTATGTTACCTATATTAAGCTTTTAAATTATTATGTGGATGAATACACAGTTAAAAGTGCTTACCTACAGAGTTTCGTGTTGATAAACGCTTAAAAATTTATTTTCTACTTTGAATGTATAAATTGTTATTACCATTATGCTGTTCTAATTCCATACTTAAACTTAATTTTAATACATGGTGCTTTGAAAGCCATAATTTTATTAAAGTCGACTAAAACGAATATAAAATTCCATTCTAACAGAAACGGAACTCTAGACCTCCTGATTGCAGACACACCCATTTTGGATTATTACCGCGCCACAGATCACGGTTGCAAATTACAACGGATCCGAGAGACCATCACGGAAGACACTTACGCCATCGGCATGTCCAAGGGCTTTCCTCTAAAAGTAAGTACGGCATCCATAAACGCAGTACCTCGTATAATATTTACGATTCACATCCTGTTTTATCTTTTTTCCTGATCGTTGTATTAACATTTTTGCTTGCTGCTCGTTATATAGAAAATATTAAGTGCGAGTGAGGGACATTGCGTCAGCGAGTATGCGATTGGATATATAACTCACACATGATAG
Organism: Druceiella hillmani; assembly: GCA_039881145.1. NCBI lineage: Eukaryota > Metazoa > Arthropoda > Insecta > Lepidoptera > Hepialidae > Druceiella > Druceiella hillmani. The sequence goes on along the minus strand of JAYKKI010000038.1, from coordinate 15,334,422 downwards.
TAATCAATTATATTATACTACCTCGTTAAACGTAAAATACTGTCAAGGTTAGACATAAATTAATGTGTGATCACTGACATAAAATTCGTGTGAAAGAGAATTTATTCAAGAAAATAGTTCTGTCTCTTCGTACAGATTGTTTACGTTATTTTTTTATATATTTTATATTGCATCCTCTGCTTACCATCTTTAGTAACCAAGAATAATGAATATATTTGGCGTTAATTTTGTAGAAATTCATTATTCACGATTGAATGAAACTAAGTGATGTAGTATTATTTCTACTTTCTTTGACTTCTGTACCACGACCTAGGTTTCGTTGTATTACAACATCTTCAGGTGGGCTATTAGCAAAGATAAAGAATCTTTGCTAATAGCCCACCTGAAGATATTGTAATACAATGAAACCTAGGTCGTGGTAAAGAACTTAAAGAAAGTGGAAAGTCACATAGTTTAATTTAATTGTAACCGAGATTAATTGAATTCTCAGTAAATGTAATACAGATATTTATAGTATATGTAAACATCTGTAAGTATGTAAGTATAGTGTGCGTGTGTATATATGGATATATATATATATATATATATATGTATATATATATATATATATATATATGAAACGCAAGTAAACACCATGCATAAATGCATTGGTCTACGAGTAGAGACTAGTTAAAAGTTCAAAGGACTTTATGGTTTATCAAGTAAGAAATCCAGAATCTCAGTTCACAAAATTATTTTAATTTGTTATATGTAATTAATAAAATAAACTTTCAATTATGGAAGAACCGTTGTTATCATTCACATTCCAGATTGTACGCAGAAATAAAATTCCTTTCTCGTAGAATTTTTATGGTAACGTTAAAAAAGGTACCCGTGCAGTGTTGACGGGGATCGAGCTTTCAGTTCTTATAGATGCTACCTAATCTGGGAAACATTCAAAACATGACAGTCGTTAGCCAGCCATGTGGCTGTAAAAACCCAGGTGCCTGAAATGGCCCAGCGTGCGGCTCCGAGACCACCTGCCCAACTACAACCCAGCTAGTCTAACTTATGGCCTCCTAAATTTTAGATAAATTCAACCTTAAGATGGTTAGTGCCTCTATTTTCTTTATTACGTAAACAAATAGATAGCGAGTGAAATGATCGTAATTGTAGGGCCAGCGGTCCGGAGCGCTCATGAAACACAGTCCATCAAAGTTAAAATATGTTTCATGAGTAACTTTTGCTATGCGAGGTCAAACTAACTCCATGAGTACATCAGCCATTTTCTGAAATTAAAGGGAAACATTTCCTCGTTTTTCTCAAATTGCAGGATGAGAGCATGAGAGTAGCTCTTTCAGTTAAAACAAACTTAACATGGAATGCGTTTCAGTGAATCTTTTTACATTCTCTAAATTTAACAATTTTCTTCTTCGAATTATAGGAAGCAATTTTTTAATAATTAGCTACGTTATAGGACAGTATACACATTGTATACAAATTTACACATTGTTGTGCATATGAAGGAGTTCAGCTGGAATTTTTCGATTTTGAAATTAAATAAAAAATAAACGAATAAATGTAGAACATTTATTTTATTATTAAAATGTAACGTAGGCATGCGGATTTCACCTCTTAAAAATAATGTCTTCTAAGTGACGTCCATTTATCTCCATACATTCTTGTAAGCGAACCCTCCTATTGACAAGTACGCGCGAGCAAAGCGCCGGGGGGATGACAGCGATTTCACGCCAAGTATTTTCTTGTAGGATAGATATATTCTATATTATCTGCAAGGATTATTACAATCTACTTTAGACTTAAGATGATAAGGTAGTGACAGTTTCTCTACCTCGGCATATTCGACGCCCTGTAATATTCAGAAATATTCCCGCTGGACACCTTTACCTACGGCATGTTGTTTACTTGCATTTCATTTCCTTAATTTGTTTGTCATTTGCTCACGAATTTGATTGATATTTCAACAAATATCTCAATAGAGGAGCAAAAGTGGTGCTTTTTATATACCCTATCAGAGATTTTATTTTTTTTGTAATATTCCCGTAACTACTCGAAAAAGAGGGGGGTATTAGTATTAGAACTTAATATTTCTAATAATACAAAAACGATGGATATGAAGAAAAGTTTAGATGCTCAGTAAATCTACAGTTCAAACTATCTGTAGCATCATGTGAACCGTTCACCAAAATTATGAATGATACTCCGTTTGTTATTTAATATTGTTCAAGATATTCCACAAAAATAAGAGTAAGTTATACTTGCTTGCAAATCTTTTTCAACAATTAATAATTCTACATCGAGACATGCTTATAAATTTACTTGTATTTATAGGACAGTATATCAGCGCTTATAGCTAAATACGCATCAAATGGATATATGGACATTCTACAAGAGAAATGGTACGGAGCGCTGCCTTGCTTCAAACTAAATACCGATTACGGAATACAGCCCCGGCCCTTGGGTAAGTACCCAATTTGTCATTGGCAGTTCGTATGTGATTTTTTCCTGTTCGTTTATTGAATTTGACACTTCGCTCTCGGCAGTAAGTTTTTTTGGCGATAGAAAATCTTTATTTCCATTTTATACGTGAATAGTTTCATTTCTGATACACTTGTATCTTTAAGATAAGCAAGCGATTTAATAAATTTTCCAGAATGAAATATTTCACAATTTTTTTTCTGGCAAGAAACTTTTATTTTAACGTAATAAAACGCAGAAATAGTTATGAAGACAAGTGAAATGAGCTTATTTATAGCTATATTTTTTAACCGTGGTTTTAGAGATGAGGATGTATGATGAAAATTGCACACTTTAAAAAAAATTACAAAATTTACGACATTTAATTTAACTTTTTACATAAAATTTATCCTTTTTTCAATTCATTTAATATCCATAGAATGTTAAAAGAAAATCCTTTAGGCGCTGTTTTAATTCAAGCAAATAGTGAAATACCATGATCACCTTATTTTGCGCACATTTAATTTTCCTTGATTAAACTGTAAATTATTGAATATTTACAACACGATGTACGGTGGTGATTTAATGTCTTCCGCTTGTATTTTTAGGCATTTTAACAATATTTATTATATTGGGAACATTTCCACATTTACTGACAAAATTTATGGTATTAGGCATATTTGAAACTTAACACATAATACATAAAAACATGTCCTTTATAAATTTAAAAAAAATATGTGACTGAGGTAAAAAAATTTCAAAAAGTACAAAAATAAATCATGACTACTAAGCGATACATTTTTGCGGAAATTATCTTATATTTTATCGCAATGTTCTCTACCTAAAAAAATTTGGATCACGTAAATGTACGACGCTGTATATAGGTTATGTTACAATGCATATATTAATTATATTCTAAAAAAATATGCTACAACAATATGAAACACATATGAAAAGATAAATATTGCATTGTCCTCTTTTCTATAATGAAATAATTATGCAACGTCAATTCCTATGAAAACATATTTTTACTTTATTTACATAGTATAAAAACATATTAAAATAAGTTAATACATGCAAAAAACAATATAAGACAGACGTACTTGGTATCCTACATGGCAGTTATTTTACACGAAGTGAAATACAACATGCATATTTAAATAATTATCACTTTCATCTAAGTAAGGTGGTATTGAGACTATAAAATATTTTTGTGCTATGTATGTATAATTTTGTTTACAGTTTCAATTGTTAATAATTGTATTTTCATAATCACTACATTGTTAACCTATAGCACATCAATAAAATTATAGTAAAAAGATTAATAAAAACATTCACATTTTGAATAAAAAAATTATAAGTATGTAAATAAATTTTCTGTTTTGCAAATCATTACACCACTTTTCTTGTTACAGAGACGAAATTATGTCACAAACTAAATTGCGATACCAGAGATTCTCACTGTACAATCGGTTCCAGAAATTGTTTTCCGCTTAATTTAATTCACTCACTCAACAGCTATTGTCCTTCTGCGCTCACTCAAAGTATCTACTTGCGTTCTGTTACAATACGGTTCTCTTATTATTACGAACTATTTTTCATCATAATTTTCCATAGTATAAAGATAATATTGTCATTTATTTGGTTAATCTTAAAGACTCCAAAATATGCACATAGAAAAATAAGAAAGAAAAATATGCACTGGTAAATCAAACTGCAGATATTTACAGATTGTTTTAACATTATAAACTTACTATATTTTTGAAACGCTTTTATTAGCTTCACTTGTTTGTGTGTATGAAAGTAATTAAAAATTGTATGAATAAAATTTGTGTACAAATGTAACGGAATCGTACAATTAATTAAATTTTACCCCACTGCAAGACGTTAGAAGTATTTAAAATGTTGCGCACGTATCAAGAACAGTAGTTAAAAAAATTAAATTAGAGTAAAAATCCTTTTTCACAGTTTAAAAACCAAACTTGTTCATAGTTTAAAAAACCATAAAATATGTTTTTTAGCAATATGAACTAAAAAATAAAAAATAACTTAAATATAATAAATTTTGGTCAAAATCAATAGCATATCTCGTAACTTAGTACAAGTTGTTTTTCTAATAAAGGATGGACAAACAAATTAACTTTAATGTAAAATAAAGCATGGATCGCCAGCGATAAGAGTAAAATAATTATTGAAATATAAGTGGACGTTAGATGACGTAAAATTATTCATCGATGTCGACGCCGACGAATCGTTTTAGGTTGATGTAACATCATTATTGAAATATAGACATGTTTCTTATGAAAGCATGTTTTTTAGTTTTCTTAAACTATAAAAAAATGTTACCCTGAAACATGTAATATATATTTCTAAATACGTATTTAACATTATTTATGAAGTACGTTGAATGTATTCTTCGAGGAATAGATTCTTTTATGAATTACGATATGCTGTATTAAAAAAATAATATATTTCTCATTATCAATATTGTAGGTCGATAATAAATAACACAAACTTTTATTTTAAATTATATACTAAAACAATAATAAATATACGTGATTAACTTTGCGTGGATTTTTGCTACTAAAAGCAATTGAAATCCTAATAACCTGAAACTGTCAGAATTCTGAAAGGAAACCAACAATATGTTCTATAATTTAATATTTTCAAATTCTAATAATTTCAAAAGTTTTATCTTAATGTTTCAATAGCAAGCGCTGGAAATGAAATAGAATGTAAAACAGCCCTATGTCATCAAGAAAAAAAAAGAAAAGAAATAAGAACTTATTTTAATTTTCACGGTTAGTCAAATTTATTGTTGAATCGGCTAAGGTAATTTTTTTTTACCTTTCAAAGACATGTAATGCTTGTTTACATAGACCAAGCTTAATAAAATTTGTAATTCGTCGGGTAGAATGGTAGGATGGAAATTAGAGTATCAGTTTCCTTTTCCTTTTGTAATTTCTGTTGATTGTTCTATTTTTAATATTATAGTTAAATTAATTTTTTTTCAATATATCCTACTCTAATCAGAAAACTAACATCTTCTATGATAATAATCTGCCAGGAAACTTTTTTATACATACTTTACCTACCCTTTTTAAACGTTTTCTGATTTCTTTCTTTCATTATTCAAAATCCACTTGTGAAGCATATTAGGGGCTGCATATATAGGACAGTTAATAAAAAAGTTTTTAAAAATGTGTGTTCACAAAACTTCATCAGAAATGCGCTATTTAGGAAAATTCTTCTCTAGAATGTCTTTTAATTCAGTCATATCATTTCATAAAAAGAAACGACTTGTGTGCGATGACCAAATACGTCTGTAAAAGAATGTATACTAAGAAACATTTTTTTTAACATTCATAGACGTTAGGAAATAGTGTGTTAGACTATTCCATGATAGCTTACAGCATTGTAGAATTTAAAAATGGCACATCGAGCTGTGAAGGTCAACCTCGTACTAGTCGATCTTCCAACTTCGTCACCAATGAAAACGTGAAAAAGTGAGGAAATTGATTTCGGAAGACAATACATTTGTAAAAAATATCTAACGAGACCGTAAATCATTTGATACTTTTCTATTTATTGAAACGAACACTTTGAGATTTAAAAAAGCTAACGGCAAGATGTGCTCCACTAAAATTAACCGAAGGAAATAAAAACCGTACTTTAGACGTTTGAAGTTGGAATTTTCCAAATATTCACGGACTATATTTCATCGTAAATTTATAATTTTATATCTACATGCCAAAATCTAGGTGCCTGTTATGCAGATTTGATCCTAAAACTACGTAAATCAATTAAAGAAAAAAAAAATCGTAGAAAGTTGTCATACCATATAGTTTTACTATGTTAACCCACCGGCTCACCGAGTGAAGTTGCACTGTCAGCAATTAACGAAGCTGCCTCACATTTCTGGGCGCGAATATTTATCGAACTTAATCCGTAATAATTTTCACTGATCCATAATTTTAAAATATGATTGATGATGCGGTTGAAGCTGTTGTGTAGCAGTTTTCGAAATTCAAGAAAAATGTTCTTTTTTGTGAGGAAATAAGAAAAATGCAACATAAATGGAGTTCTAGTGAGATAATGCAATACAACAAAATATTTTTAATTTTTTTTCGCAAAAATCTTTTATTTTATGTGTACTAAAAGCAAGAAATACTTACGAAGACAAGTGAAATGAACCCAAACTTGGTGGGTTGACTGTTCAACGTTAAGGAGATCCTTTACTTACATTGCATGGAACATAAGTGAAGGAGTAGACGATGTGAATAAGCTTGACGAAAGCCTTAATTTAATATTTTCTTTTGTTTCTTTTTAATAATTTCATTTTTATTTGTATCATCCGTGCTTTTACAAACGAGAGTTTCTGATGAAAATTGCAGTTCAAAAAAATTTACAAAATTAATTAAATAGCCCTCGAAATGTAAAAGAAAATTCTTCAAGTACTGTTTTACTTCATATAAATTTTCAAATATCATAATTACTTCAAACTGTACACATTTAATTTTCCTTGATTAAACTATTAAACTGGATTAAATTGTGGTGATTTAACGTTTTCTGCTTGTATTTTTTTAAGCATTTTAAATTTTTTTACGATAGTGGGAACATTTCCGCTTTTATGATATTATAAATATTTCATCATTAACACATGTCCTTTATAAACCTGTAAAATACATCATATAAAGCAAGTAAAGTCGGCAGCAATTCCAAAAATCGGGTAGGCATTTCTTTGATATGCACGCTTATAACAGTAACATTTCAAAATTTATTAACTTGACACATATGGTTTTTCATATTAACTTTTGCAGCCGGCATATTACAACAATTTTGAATACAAAAACCGGTTTGAAACTAAATTTTATAGAGAATATTTCTTATTTTTAATTATATTTTTTCTCATGTCCGTATAAAGGTACCCGTTAATATTTGATAACACGGGCAAGCAACATGTAACATATTTCAGGGTAACATATTTTCAAATCCACAAATAAACACATATTAGCAAATAAACATTATAAGCGATTTATTAAGAAACAAGCGGCCTACCTCGACGTCATGCTAGTACGATTAAATTATTTTATGAAAGTTTTTTAATGTGTTGTTCCCTCTTTATTTTAATAATAAATGTTTAATAACATCAAAAACAACTTAATCACTCAGATTACTTACACATTTTAAATAAGTTAACCATCCACAAATTGGCATTTTTCGTAAAACTGAACCGATACCGCAACGTAAGTGCAACACAAGTGCAATATTTAGTTGCTATTTGAATAGCATGCATTGTGTAAAACTATACTTATGAAATTGAAGGTTTAACTCCAAGATCGAGTCAATATAAAAATTATCCTTGCTCAAGAAGATAAATAATTTTCAATTAAAACGATATGTACAAAATAAATTTTAAAACCAAGTAGTCAACCAAAATCTTTCCAAACAATTTGAATTGAATTATAACGTAAAATGATTCCGATGCTAGAAAATAATGAAATTGAAATAATATATGCAAATGTGTATTAAAACTAAACAATGACAATCTACTGTAAAACTATATCTATGCTATTGAATTAACAAAGAAATTTCAACAAAATAAAATAAATATATTAACCTTCCGTAAATAAAAAGAACTGAAATAACGCGCTCGATTAAATTAAAGGACCAAAGCGAAACACATACGTCTAAGTTTTCTTTCCGGAATACAATGAAAGTATTCATCAATTATTTGAGTAAACCGTTTCATGGTTCGACGGTTTACCTTGCCACGTGTCTCTGCTGCCACGCCGTGACAAGCATGCCCGTTTCCACTCTTCGTCCGCATATCCGTATCCGCGAATGCATCGTTCAGAACGACACCGAAATGCGCATTTCTTCTTTCGTTTCCTTTTGAAAACCTTTTAATGTGTCTTAAACTATTGATCCTAATTTTAAAGTGTAGATGTTATTTTTCGCAGAGAACGCATAAAATCGATATGACATTTATTTTCATAAAGATTATTAAATCGATCCAAATTCATGGTCAACTACTTAATTGTTGATAACAAGTAAACGAAAGTACGTAATGTAGTATTATATCTACTTTAATTTAAATTTTTAACCAAGACTTGGTTTCGTTGTATGAGAAGATCTTTAGAAACTTAGGTCGTAGTTAAGAATTTAAATAAAGTAGATGTAATACTAAATCACTTACTTGTTAATAAAAGTTAAATGATAGTTTCATTTACTTGTTGATAAAAGTTAAATGATAATGATAACCAAATATATTCAGTAATTTTTTGAAGTTTAACTTGCTACAAAAAAGTAAGACGTTTGCTATTGATGACTTTTCATTGTCAATCTTAAAATTTTATATATATATAAATTTGTGTGTATGTGTGTGTGTGTGTGTGTGTGTATACATACATATATATATATTTTTTTAAAGACTGATTATTTCCCAGACATTGTTAAGGTATCTGTAACAGTTACACCGGCGTTCCTCATGAAAAAGCACAGAACAGGTACTTTTGGAACATTAAAATCATAATATTTGTGCATAGCGTAATAGAAGTTATAAATACAATATCAACACTTATTTTATCCCTTAGAGCTAATTCAGTGGTTTACCTCATTATATTTTGCCTTAGTTTCTTAACCAATTCCTTCAGAGAAATATCATATGGGTTTACCCATAAAATATTTCTCAATAATTTGTCGCCTAAATTATTTTAACGGATCAAGATCCTATAGAAAATAACGAATAATTTTTCTTTGTTGACCAATTTTCACATGCATATCATCGGTAATATAAAAAATGGACAAAATTATTAAACTCTTATCGATGAACCACTTTGTAGATAACATTTAAATATTAGAATAAATTTACAGCAATAGCAGCATCTTCTTTGTCTTAAATCGGTACAAACTATTAAGTTAATCTTCGGGGGTTCGGTTCTTCATTATTATATCAGAACATAACATACCACGTTTGAGGGTTGTTCTGGCTAATTATAAAGAAGTAAAATACTTATGAAAATAATCGGCTAGCCTAGTGAAAGACAGGGAATAAGTTTTATGTACACAACATTCACTGTAGAATATTTATTAGTTGGATCATATCCTAAATATATACTATTTTAGCTTGATGAACGATCATATCACATTACATTTTGATTGCATTACCCCAAGATTTTAGATTCAAAGGACATACTTTGTTTGCGACCTTACTAGAGAATACCATAGCTTCTTGAAAATTATATGATCATTTTATCTAAGTAGATGCCCTGAAATATTTCTGGTTTCTGGTAATCTTACCTATATTTGTTTGTTTCAGGTAACTTTCAGATAACCTTACCACAATCTTAAAACATTATTTTACCTCCCTGATTTTATTACTTCAAATATCATTGGTAAAATAATTTGAAAATATCTGAATTTTAAAAAGCGCTATTTTTAATTGTATTAACAATAACAGGAATTTTCCTTACTCTGGATTTATATGACATATACGATAATAATCAGTGGTTGCGGTGATCAAATTAATTTAGAAAAATCGTTTCAATTTTCTTTACGTATAACTAGGCTTTTTCTACATTTCAAAATAGCAGTAATTTTTGTTTCACTTTTACTTTAACTTTTAAAAAGTTTTACATTTCGCAATCACTTATATTACGAGGCTTCTAGAATTGCTAGGCTCTTCTAGGCTTCTAGGATTCTAGAACCAAACCAGGTTATAGTATTTAATGGTTACATTTTTTACAATTCCGATCAGGATGAGATAAAATTAATTATAAATGTCGATACTTCTCATTTTCCTAATCTCAAACTACAGTCACGACTTGAAATTTGATCCCGAGAAGTAGATATTTTACAAAGGGATGTAACTATTTGGCTCCATGATGTCTCGCTTGGTGGACTGCTTATTTTAAACATGGATCAAAAGCAGCATGTTTCTCTTCATGGAGTTCATTTCGAATATTCCTTCTGGGGACATTTGCTGTCATCACTTTTGTATTTAGAACTCGATGCCAGCGGCCGTTGCTCATCACGTGTCATTAGGTTCTATTTATTATTTACTATACGAGATTTTTTGAATCGTTCAAAGCTTCGACGATTTGGTTACTTGCTTGCCTCATTTTGGTAAAATTTTTGTTTAGCTTTACTTTAGGCCTCTCGTTGGATTCGTTCAAGTATTCGGTATCTCTAAAAGTTATTAATTTTATCTTAAAAGTATTCTGTAACAAATTCGCTTATATCTCTTTTCCCATCTGTCTTGTATTATTAACAATTGTTGTGCAAGTTAGTACACCACCAAGCCGCACTATTGCGTACTTCATTCTTTACCAGGAGAACTTCGGGGCTATTTTGGCCTCCGTTACTTAGCTTGAAATAAAAATACTTGATCATAGCATGTTACAAATTTTAATTCCGTATCATACAAATTTTCCAAAATTTTCAAAATAGCTTGAATTTATTACATGTTTAGTGTTTCGGATACTAATGAAGAGAAAAGATAGATATAATATTCAATAAATTTAGACGCAAATCACTAATTCAGTCATGGATATTTCGCTAACAGAACACTTGATTGCTTTAAAGTCACCAATTTTTCACATTTTAAAGTGAAACTTGATCCTTTTTACAGAATTATAAAAAAAATATTATGTATTCAGGATTCATATATAAAGTGAGTATCTTTATTCCCTCTTAGGGACGAAATGGCTAAACCGATGTTATTAATGAGATACGGTTAAATTCGATATATTATCCCAAGCAACATGGGACAATATATCGAATTATTCATTAGAGGGGAGCATGGATAAATAATCAATAAATTAGTAAACAAATTAATGGAAATCTCCGCGTAGCAACTTATCAAGAAATCTGTGATGAATATGTTTTTTAAATACTATTTAAAATATTTGAATAGTATAGAATTTTAATCCGCAATGTGACTTTACCCTAAAAACTTAAGACACATGCGGTTAAAATTAAATCCAGTATTTATTAAAGGAATTAACCACCCTACGCTGAAATGAAACCAAGCATACTGAATAAACATGATGCTTATGAGTGAATAATTTATTCTGTGTTTGTTTATTATCGAACAGGTAAAATATATGAATAAAACATTTATTTCATTGTAACCGCGTTGGTCGAGAGATTCGCTTAAACATCTTTATGCCATATTTTGGAGAGTAGGATGTTATAACAATATTTTTAATCTAAAATATAAACGTCTTATAAATTTGTATATCCGTAATATATTCAGGCGCAAAATCCTACTCATGTTTCAAAGTAAAGGCCGTAGCTCAACCAGTTAGACATATGTGATTTATGTATACTTTGTTTTCTCCTTACAATGTATAATTTGTTTTCTCCAAAACGTGTTAAGAAATCATAACATAGCTTCGAAGAACTCGAGATGTCTTCATTTGTATTTCGTAATTTCAACTTGGCACAAGTTAAATCTTACTTCACATCTTACGTAACTACATATTTGTCTCGTTTCTTTCTCTCCCATATTCTTTCACTTACCTTCTAAATTTTTCAAGCGTAGCATTTCTAGATTCAAAGCAATATGCGACTCAGTGTTTGTGTAAATAAAAGTTAATAAATAACTAGGTAAAAAATAAATAAAGTTAAAAAATAAATTTGCCAGAACAAGAAATTTCATGCCACGGATATTTTCAATATTAAAAAGTATGGGTGGTTACTCATGATAGCGACTTCATTAATTCTGAATACTATATTTCAAGTAATATATATGCGTATAAAATATCAATGCGTGGATTTAGTGGATTTTTCCTTAAAATTCTTATTATCTGTTATAATGTTTGTTAAATTGTATTTAACTTGTGGAAAATACGTGAACGATTTTTGTTATATTTCTTGATAAGTAATTCCGGAGAGATAATTGCCACAACTCTTAATGTCACTGAACAGAAAAGGCTAGTACGATGGCCAAGTCACCATTTTTATACCATTTACCATAGCTATAAACATTTCACCAGATGAGGCCATATTACCATAATTTATTATAAACATAGTTTAAATGAAATAAACATATGAAACAGATTAAAAATTAAAAGGAAGAAAAAAAAGAAAGAGAAAATATTAGGATTCCGTAGTTGTTCAGATCGTTTGAAATTGTTAGTAGAAGTTAAATAAAATGATTTCAAATTAAAATCCTAATCGTGTCCTGGTATGCACTTTTTTTCAGATTTTTCAAACCCACAATTGAGCGATTAAAAGTAGGGGATTTATCGGGTATCATATTGATATTTGAAGTTTTGCAAAAAGTTATTAAAAATGTTAAATAGTATCTCGACTTCATTTGGACTTCATATGGAGCACCTACACTCCACTCACTCCGTCGTGGTTGTGAATAAATGTTTACATCCACATTTAAATATTTTTTTATTTTGTTACACATTAATTAGGACTCTTATCTGCTGCATCCAAACGCAAATTAGGTGCATTTATTTAATGCATATAACTAAAAATATAGATAGCAACAAGCTATAAGAAAGGAATGGACGTGATGAAATTATAAGATTTTTTGTTGATCACAGAATCCTAGTGATAATTTTTTTTTAAAAGTGTTAAAAATTACCTTCTAGAAATTATCTAATAAACTGTTTTAGTTTATGTCACAAATGTTTGAACAACTAAAATTAAGGAATTCTTGAATTGAAAACTTTAAGTAAAGTTTACTTAACCGGGATGGTAGCACGATTGGGCCGAATGCTTTTGTTCAATAATCATAGTATTAATAGTAAAACAGGAAACATTCATTTAATTCAATAATAGTCACATATATTTTGAACTTTAAAGAAGAACTGGTAGTAGTAAATTATATTAATTGAAATTTTACAATTAAATTGGTATTACTTTTCTAAAGATAAGAATATTTATAATCATTATAATATCTTTAAGACGCTAATTACCTCTAGCTTGTAGAATTACTTATTGAAGAATTTTCGGTAAATTAAAAAATCGGAATAAAAAAAATATTGTTTCTTTTTTAATATGATACTGCCATTTATTAAATAGAATAAACCTTTGTCGGATAAACTGAATTAACAAAACTATACAAAAATGAAGACACTGACCTGAAAAAAAAATGTAGGTCGTATGAAGTTTAAACCTTTTCGTGTATAAGAAAAAAGGTACACATTTTTCTTGACAAATAGATCGAACCAATCGGACTTATATTTTTTAACATATGTACACACAAACGCAAAGAAAGTTTTAGAAAAATTGTAGTTTTAATTGAATTTAATTTCAGGTTGGTTTTTCTTCCCTATCTAACAGTAATTTGCTAACTTACCGGGGCGTCATCTGGGCCATAGCATATATGTTTAATGCTCGTAGAAAATAAGTTGTGATGTGAATAAAAAAATAGAATTTAATGACTTGCTATAAACAAAAAGGGTCGTAAAAATTCAATAAACATATTTCTGCCGTACCTATAAAAACTTACTATGTAATTTTTTTCTTTTCAGCATAAAAATTAATTTCCATTGCGATGAATTAAATTGAGCATTTTAATGAAATAAAATTCTAGGTGTAATGTTAGTTAATATTACATTTACAGACTTTGCAAGAAACAACAATAATACATTTTTCTTTTACTGGCTACTTTTTTTACCACTCTTTCATTTTCTACGCATTTAAAAGAACTTTTATCACCCTGCGACTGACGTGCACTAATTTTCACAGTTCTACTAACCTGGTAGTACATCAGACACCTCTTTAATAGCTCATTACTTTATAACTTTATAATTTCGTTTTAAACACCTAAAGTAACGGTAAAGTAGTAGACAGTAAATATTTATAATATTTGGGTTGTGTCTTATTATTTAAAATTAATAATAATTTCTAATTCAAAAAGAAGGTACTGTTTACTAATATTTATTAAGTAGACTCAAATCAGTCATTAACTACTTATATCTAGACAAAAAGTGAAAAAAGCAAAGTTAACACTTTTTGAAGAAAAGTTACATACTTATCAAAGACAATACTTATACTAACTAGGTTTAAAAAATGGGCATTCCGTAATTCCATCGAAAGATACATGCTCCCAAACTTTTACAAGTTTTTTGACAATCTTCACAAAGTTACTTGGAGTACAGGAGGCAAATCACGACAACAATAATTTGTTACTTTTTTATTTTCATTGGACGAAGCATAGTTATACAAAAGCACTTACTGAAACAGCCCGAGTTTTGGAAGGTGAAGGGGAAAGATCTTTACCTAAAACTCTACTTATCATCATTCACAGTTCTCTTGGCAATATTTTGTTTTATACCCGAGCTTTCATGTGATCTGTCACTAATTCTCTTCTACAATTTTATTATCACTATAAACATTTGATACATGCAAAGCTATTTATATCTACTATATCTAATATTCGTTGGAAAATTGTCACAGACGAACGACGAGTTTTGCGGCTGCAATATGCATTTCTACAATCACGCATTTCTTCTCGATTTCGTTAAGTCCTCCTTTATTACGATTGTACTCTACATTCATTATTGATTTCCTTGTATTAGTATCATTTTCTCGATTATGATGAGAAATATGTCAGTTTGTCTTTTTACGGAACATATGACATTAATATGTAGTCTTTCGTAAAAGCTTAAAGGGAACTCTGCATCTGTTCAGCAAGAAGCATGGGGTTATATCAGCTTTATTCTTCTTGAGCGTTTCTAAGTAAGCCAGTTCTCTTTTTAGCAATACTTTCACGATCATTTATCTTATGTTCATATCTAAATTTATTTATATTTTGATGTTATTTGGCAACAAATAGACATAATACTTCCGAAAAATTTTCTGTAGTTTATTTGCTACTTAAAATAGTAGTAGAATAATTATTCTAGATATTTATAAAAATATATTTGTCACTTCCTATATTGTTCACAGGTGTCGCTGCCGTGGCAGGTGTATTCATATTACTTGGTGTCGGAATGTTCGTTGGATGTCTCATTCTTATCATCGAGCATCTTTTCTATAAATATACGCTACCAATTCTGCGGCATCAACCCAAAGGAACCGTTTGGAGAAGTAGAAATATTATGTTTTTTAGTCAGGTAAGAAAATATGGTTGTCATTACTAATATTGTTCACAGGTATCGCTGCTGTAATAGGTGTATTACTGTGATCAGGTCATATTATTTTGTATGTGAATGTTAATTCAAAATATTGTTCTTATCATAGAACGTCTTTAATAACAGTACAAACTACCTATTTTTTGACACGAACCCAAACAAACCGTTCAGAGATGTATAAATAGTTGTCTTCTAATTTTGTATCCTTTCAAGGCGTTGCATATATAAAATAAATTATCACCTTATTTTATTCCAGAATATAACTTAGCTGCCACATAATGTTGATTGGGATTATATATTTAACACATCGTTTGATTTATACAAGAAAGCACAATGAATCTGTTCCAAAAGGAAAGATCAAATTGCTTTTCTTTTGACATTTGAGACCCGCACTTCTCTATCTCTCTGAAAGTTGTTATAGAATATCGATTTGAACGTAGTCATAAACCATAAAATTATTTTAGGATGTTATATTCCTCAGTTAAATAATTCATCTCTCAAATGTATTGCCAGCGTTTCGTAAAAAATTTATATACGTCTATTCAAAACAACAAATAATACGCATGAAACAATGTAATTATAAGGATTATTCATATCTTAGTATAATTACTCAAATTATATTCAACACTCTACTCTCGCTCCAAGATTACTAACCGTCTAAATTATTACAGAAACTGTACCGCTTTATAAACTGCGTGGAGCTAGTCTCCCCCCACCACGCTGCACGGGAATTGGTCCACACGCTGCGGCAAGGGCAAATAACCTCGTTGTTCCAGAAAAGCGTGAAAAGGGTAAATTGTGTTTTTCTACCGTCAATATTTGAATATGTTTGCATGGCGGAGTCTCGCATTGTTGTAAGTCCGGCCGGGACTGGCTTAAGGTCGAATTTAACTTTATTAAATTTAATTGTTTTGCTCGCATTAATTCACTTCAGTGGGATGTGAAAGGCTCTTTGGGAAACAATTGGAAAATTACTTGTCGTTTGTGGTCAAATCGTGCTTTTTACTTTTTTTATAAAGGGGAATATATCCAGCAATAAATATACTTAAGCTTCCCCCTCATTGCATGCTCCTAATTTTAAAAAGTATTAATTTCATGATTGTACTGATAAACAATTAAGATGTAGCTTAGTAATATATTTATTATAGATCTAAACGAGTTCATTTGAATATCATTAATAATATGGTGAAATGTAAAGATACCTATTGCATTAAAAATTGTAAAATAACCTTAAAATTGATTACTTGTCAAAAGCCCTAGGCCAAATCCACTGGGTCAAATTTATCTATTAGCATTTAAATTTCTGTGTTAATTTTGTTTTTTTATATTTTGAAGACTTGGTCAATTATTTTCTTTTCTTGTTTACACATTTTTGGAAACATGTAAAGTTTTACACAATACAAATTATTTCTTTGTGTACAAATTATAATAAGACAATTTCCAATGTTTTCCAAATTTCAGTAATTCGTAAGTCTATTTAAATTATCATAATACTAATTTCTCGATGACGATATTTAAAAAGATTTGAAACTAACACCTTCATAAATTTAACCAAGGTTGAAATGAGTGACTGGCGGTTATTAAGCGGAAATTTAAGCAAGGTTGAAATGAGTGACTGGCGGTTATTAATATATGAATAGGCAGAAGCAAAATCAAGAAGAGCGATGTGTAAAGCTAGACTATTCTAACTTAAAAAATCCTTTTTATTATGAATGGCAATTTCTTAATTGGATTAAATTTTTCGTTAAACTTTGAGTGTTTCAAAAAATATATTTCAAAATTGCGTTAATATTTTAGGGTTTGTTTCGTATTTGTGTGATTTATTTCTATGATTCGTATTAAATACATTTAGTTAAACCTTTTTAATGGATTTTACGATTGTCAGCCGTATAAACTAATTTAGAATACAATCACTTATGTATAAAAGGAAACACTTTTCCTTATTTTTGGTGATGTTTTCATTAATGAGAGATATTGAATTTTATAATAAATATTTTTATAAAAACAAAAAAGCTATTTACCTCTTCAAAAATAAATAGGATTTTTAATTAATTTATATAAAGTTACTTATTATGATTTCTACATGTTAAAAATAAAAAAAAATCAACATTGTAAATAAAAAACAGTATGACGAAACACATTCGTTTAATGTAAAATTAGTCCAAAATGAGCAAGAATGATATCCGATGCCTTTGTTTCAGAAGGAACATGAACAACGCCGACGCAGAAAGAGTAAAGCGCAATTTTTCGAAATGATTCAAGAAATAAGAAGGTCAGTACTCAAGTAAGCATTTTTACACTGTTAGCCAAATCTGAATTCGTAAAAAAATAACTTCAAACCCCATTAATACAATCACAACTTTCAGAGTTCAACAGGAGGAGAGAGACTTGCCATTAGATCCCATTAAGGAAGATAATAATAAAACGGAATTGTCCCCAACCTATGGATCGTGCAACGAGACGACAAAAAACAATAACTTACTCTCCCTGTCGCCCGCTGAGAGTAAAACTCGGTCGCCTGTGACTTCAAAAATATTTGGCAGGGATATTTTCAAAAGTCCCCGGGGTAAAAATTTAAAACGAAAAAGTTTGGGCGGCCTTAATGTGAGACGATTTAGTACCGATAGTATATTCAGTCAGCCGACGAGTTCGAGATATGAACAGACGAGTTTAAATATAGGACGGAGATTAAGCAAGGACACTTCCTGTTTAACAAGCAGTCCGCCCGATATCAACAGTCGCCGATCTAGCTATATGGACTTCAGCAAGCTAGGTGGGCACAATCTTTCGAACGACTGCTTGTCGGCGAACAAAAAAGTAGCCACTTTGCCAGATTACAGAGGGAAGTGTTTATTGGGTTCAGGTGCACCGGCAACACATAAATCGGGAACATCTTCGACTGGCTCTCTTGGTCCGACGAACAATAACACTTCTGGTTTTTTAGATATAAAAACGCATCGAAATTCATCGGATGAAAAACTCGGCTCTTCATCACCAGAGACGTCAGTAAGTGCTTCTGAACTGAGGTCTCCGCGAAAATTAACTGATCTTTACAAACAACAAAAAAAAACTTTCGATGAGCTGCAAGATAATTTATCGAAACGTAACATTTTTCAAAAGAAAAATCCATTAGAAAAAACACCAGTCAGACGGTGCTACAGCCAGCAGACTGAGCAAAAAGCCAAAATTCCGAGCATTAAGATCCATATTGAAGACCACTCAGCGAAACTGGACAAGAAGCCTTCAAAATCGAGACATAAAAGTTTGGATGACGAGGATGACGAGCGAAGTAGTTCACTATCGCCAGAGTACGCAAGCTACCTAAAGGAAAGAAGGGCTTCTGACAGACCGCCCTCCGCAGAAAAGGATCCATTCCCTGATAGGACTACTAGAACTAAATCTATCGATCGCCGTACTGACTCTGTCCGAGAAGACCATCTTCCTCCAGCGCCTCCGTATCCGAACGTCACTCCCAGGAATTCCGATGGCACCTCTCCTCTAGGAAAACTATCAGAAGACGAATTAATTTTACTATGGCGAAGTTCAGAATCAGAGTTACGGAGTCATCTTTTGGCCGCCTTAAGAGAGAAGAAAAACTCTGAGCCACCATGAAAAACATATTTACCACTTTGGGGTAAACAAAAAATTCAAGTGCAATATTGGTTGAAATCCAATACGTACTTTTGTGACGCCGCGTAAAACCGGCTGGCTTAGATCGCCATATCGTATAACGAGATTTGCCATAGATAGAAGACACGCTATTGAGGATTAGTGCCATTTAAAAAAAAACTGATTATTATCCTAGGTGAAGTAGGAAATAGTAAAAATTATTGAAAAAAAAAATTATCGGAATAGACGTTAAAAAATTAGGCCTTAAATAATCAATTTTAATCTTCATCAGAATAAAAAAAATTTAAACTAATTCTGTTTGAAAATGTAACATTACATTGTCCTTAATGCGATAAAGATTTTAACAAACTTAGACGAAAAAAAACATTGTAATAAATATATTCAAAATTTAAAATATTTCATAATACTTATCTGTTAACTTATCAGTGGTTCTCGAAAAAAATGAATAGACTATTTTTGCGGCACATCTAATGTATTTTGGAAGAAGTGCCCAATCATTTAAATAAATAATATTCAATAAATTACCAGCAATAGAATCAAACGGCGAATGTGTCTTAGATCCGTCTATTTTAACTTATAAGGTTAAACTTATCATTAAATTTTCAAATAAGTCGAATAAATTTAAAAAATTAAATATCCACCATCATAAAATATGCTCCAAGATAAGCTAATGTTTTAATTCTAGTTGAATAGCGCATTAAAATGAAGTATGTGTACACAATGACCATTCAGGCAAATCATGTTATTGAACAATTGGAAATAAAAATTAATACGTTGTTTTTTAATGATTATCAGCAGATGGTTTATAAGCTACTATTCAGTCATATTTTTAAAAAGCTCTTTATTCAGCCATTTACTTATATTTTTAAACGGTTTTAATTTTTTTAGCATTGCTCTTTCAAAAGGAAATGTAATCGTAATCAAGCAAATACTTTAAAGCTTTGTTATTTTAAATCGATTCAAATTTTATTTTTATCAGTAATATCTTAAAAAGAGGATTAAAAAAGGCGAGACTCAAAGCAATGTGCTGGCAAGTTAAGTTTGTAACATTATGAATATACTACATATTTATTTTATTTCATTTCCCAGTGAAAATGTATTATTTAAATTAATTATTATTGCATTTGAAAATTTAAATTGCAGCAATATGATTTAAATTTAAAAAAAAATGTAAATATAATTGTATTGACGATACTGCCATTAAATATTCGTGTAAAAATTAATTACGTATGATAAACATTGTCATTTTACTGCAAATTATAAAAGTAAAACAACTATTGTTAATAGAAAATATTTCATTTGTGTAGATATTGTATTCTCGAGTTAATAATTTTATTTACAATTTGCGATGAAACGCAATTAGTATAAATACCAACTGTCAATATATAATATGGTAATATTAGCGAAAGTAACGGTTTATAGAATAACAAGTGTTCTTATCATCCTATGTTAATAAATAATTATTCGAGACTTTAATTGTAATTGTATGTATTTGGACATACTTAAATTATGTAGATAGATTTGTATTAATTATGAGTTATTTTTACATGTAGCTACATGCTTGTCTATCTTAAAATTGGAATATTTCCTTCGATCATTTTACATTTTTCATGATTACATAGATGCATTTAACATTTTAACTCAAAATATAGCCATCTAATCATTCTATTGCCTATTACATGTTCCAACTGTATTTAGTTCAAGCTAACGCATCATTAATAATGCTAAACTTTAACAACCTTTTAACTACTGTCATGCCCCAATCGTTTTTAAAAATGAAATTAAAGCAATTTACAAAAATATGAACATTAACATTTGGTGTATCCAGAATTCGTACGAATTGATTCGATATTACATATTTAATTTAAATAAAGAAGGCATTAAAACTCTAATTTGACATGAAGTGCAGCAAATACGCAAAATTAACGTCAATGATTTTCACACAGCTATTTTAGTTTTTAAGTAAGAAAGTAATTTCTTCGAATACGACACGGCTTTTGTTTTGAAGTGTTTTTTTTGTTAATTTTCCTGTATGTATTAAAAAATATCATTTTTAAACTTTTTCCCACCCCGCGTGTACGTATTATCAACTAGTGCTCCAGTTTTCTGTTTTGGTAATAGAAGTAATTATAACTCGAGTAATTTTACAAGTTATCAACTTTTAATATAGTTGTTCAAAGAGAAGATATCTTTTGTTCTAAAATTTGTATCACTTTCTATTTTTTTTAATATTTATGACGATCTTAATTTCCTTCTTGAAAATAATTTACATATGTTCCTATTTACGTATGTACGTAAGATGACACGCTGAGGGTCCCTGTTCTTGACTTGGTATTTCTTTTTTATATCGATTGGTTAATCATTTTTAGAAGTCTATTTATTTTCACAATTACTTGTCAAATAATTTAATTTTTATATACAATTTCCTGCAAAACATCCCTGTCTCCGTACTTGGCTACTTGGGGCGATATTCTTGCCCCTTCTTCATGCATTTTTTTAACTTTTTTATTTCCGTCTTTTTTCACACAATTAATTATTTAGTAGGCAATAAAAAAACGTGAGGATGCCCTTTTAGATTTACTGATAATTTTGATAATTCCAAACCTACCGTTCAGACTTTGAAGCCAGACTAAAATGTGGTTTTAAACTTGGGAGAACATATTCTGATTCGTTTAATATCGAAGGTGTAATAAGAATTACTAAAAACAGAAATTTGTAAAAATATGCGTACTTCTAACGAATTCTAGCAAAAAGAAGTCAATACAAAACATTAAAAATCCTATTTTTAGAATGCTAGGAAAATATTTCAAATCTTTCGAATTCCATTTGAGAGTGAATGAGATTTTTATTATTCGATTAAAAATAAACACCATTTTTTGGAAATGCAAAATATTAGCAACAAAGGGATTTTCTTTCTAGGGAAAAGAACAATTCCAACATTAGTAAAAAATTTAAGTTTCTTGAAGACATTTTACACATATTTTAAAATAAATTTAAAAAAAGTAAAATCGTCTTAACTGAAATTAAAGAATGTCTCCAAAATTACATATTTTCAAAGGTAATTTTGGGCGGTGCTAAAAGAATTATAAGATAGTAAAATGGTTAAAAATAGTTAATTTTTGAAATTATGTTATTTGAATATGACATATTAAAATTAATTTGGATTTAAATCAAGAGGTCTACCGAAACACGTATTCGCATACCTACACTAATATTTAAAAAATAAGCAACTGTTAATTCCTTAATTTTTGCATGCAAAATATAGAAACATTTTTTAACTATTCAATAAATATGATGTAATGTAAATGGCATGCATACGCATAAAACTATTTTCAAATGTACTAAAACATAATATTCAAAGCGTTAAACAAAACTCTCAACGGCTTTTATTTTTTTTATTGGAAAATCAATTCAATAATATAAAAAAAATAAAACGTCCAGATGACTGTTGAAACATATATGAAATAAGTTTCTATAGTACCTATATTTAATAAAATTGTTGATATAAACAGAGTAAACAATTTTTATTTTAAAAATATAATCACAGTCGTGGTACTAAGAATTTTTAAAAATTAGAGGCTTGGAGAATACATCGCGAGTTACTTTCGAGTTGCTTTCACAAATGGAACTTAAAAATGTAAAATTACAAATTCAACTGTATTTTACTTTAAATGGACTGTCCAATAATAACGTGTTCGTGGTATGTTTTAAAAATTGCCCTAGCTTTAAATGTATGAGGGGGAATATATTTTTCGTTTTTATTTTCCTACGTATTCATTCAGAGCTTCATTTGAAGTGTATCAAATACTTTTATTCACGTAGAGACAATTTTATTTACGTAGGTCTAACGTATCATTTCGTCAAATACCTGTATTCTGATGGACATAATTAAGTGAGCCTGGAAAAAAGGCATATTTAAATTTAATAATTTTTTGGGCATTTTCCAAAACCGAGTTATATCTGGGAGTTTAATACTCCTAAAAATTATATGTAATTTAAATAATATGCACTGATGCAATATAAATAGCTTATAGAAAAACTTTTAAGGGATTCTTCTAAAAATAAAACGTTTCAAACGAAATAATCCCATAAGAAAATAAATTCATTAAACAAATTTTAAATTAAAAACACGTTCAAATCCCATTAGATAATCTAGTTCAAGTAGGATTACAAGAAATACTTAAATTCTTGCTAAGAAAGCCTTTTTCAACAACACTTTTATTTCAAGGCCCAATAAATTGTTTATCATTAATCAACGAAAATGTAACTTCGGCGTATACTTTTATATTTCTTTCAATAATTTTATCTTTATAAATATTTTGTTATTAATTCGTATATTATTTCAATTCATATAATTGATACTATTCAATCTACCACAATATAAAAATTGTTTGGTTTATGATTGTACTTACGACTTATGATTAGACTTATTTTTCATTCAGCAATATTTATACATTTATTTTTGAAGTGTGCACCTAGTTTTACTGATAATATTGTAACTTGTAAAAGAAACGACTATGAAGGTACTTGTCTTAAAAATTACAGGAAAATGTTTCTTTTTTTCAATTTATTGTAATTATGTAGATAGTTTAGATTAGTTGACATAAAATCTGGAATAATTTCGTTTTCTCTCAAAATATAATATTTCCCCTGTTTGTTAAACTCGAGACAAATAATTTGAAGAATTCCTTAAATGAAAAATTACACTAATATTACTCAAACTATAATTACGGCCTGCATTTTTAGTATGTCCTTAATTGACCTTGTAAATAATTTATTATTCCGTCCATGTGTAATTTGGTTTCATTTATTTTTATTTTTTTTATCAATTGTAAAATGTATTCTACCCGAAATAATATCTCCAAGTATATATGCTTCTCTGTTTAGTTTCTTTAATTTATTTTAAATTTTAATTATTTATAACACCATCATATTGACATAATAATACCATTTTATTTTCAAACTTTTAAATGAAATCTAAAATGAAAACACTATTTTATCTGCCAATTATCAGGAATTTATTTTTTCTTATCGATTGATGATTTGAGATATATTTTTACTATACATATATAAGTATAGGCACATGAAAAGTATAACATTTAATTTTCTATTAGAAATAATAGCAAGAACAGAAGATATTTTCAACAAACGCCAATTACTAATGCTATTTACTAAAAATAAATTTCTTTTTCTCCTTTTTATAGGACAAGATACGTCCAATAGTTAGAATGTCTATGTAAAATTGTATGAAATAATAAAATGTGATAATTTGAAATCATTAAAATTTACACATATATAAACACAAAATGTCATTTAAAAATGCGGTTTACGTCTAATTAACGATAAATTCAAATAAAACTGAATTGGTCTCCCTTCTAACCGTTATTATAAATCACCATGCTTTTTGCAATACATATTTTTTATATTTAACGCAAATTTGCTGTCGTTAACGTTGCTTTGTTTCAAAAATTTCATTTCACCTTTTTGTGATCTCATTAATTATATTGGACCAATAAAATCTACCCCAAAAATAAAAAAAAAATGTAATGAATATCTTCATTAAGGGGTGTTCATTGTATAGTGATATTTGAAGTCTTATGCCAAACTATATAAATTTAATTAAAAAAAATTAACTTATTTTGTAAGAGGTAGAAACAAATTAAAATGCTTCGTAGAAATTTGGTGATGCGAATTTCTGTAAAGTCGCTGTCGTCACTTTGGATATTTTTTTATTAACAATATTTTTGTGATTTAAAAACATTTTCGAAACACAAACTCGACACAATTTTTTTAGTCGAATAATGTTGAATGAAGTTTTATATTACAAAATCAAATCAACTTCAATCCCAGAATCAAAAATATTCTAATCATCAATTTTATTTAACTGAACCTAATCCAAAAATTCCAAAAATTGACAGCGCTTTACAATTAAGTCTATATTACATAATTTCTTACACATAGAACACTATTTTCTTGAAAGTAAGCACGAATCTACAAATTAAATAGAAATCTTTGCTTTATATAATATATAAACTATATATATATATATATATGTATGTATGTATATATATATATATATATATATATATATATATATATATATATATATATATATATATATATATATATATATATAAGTCATATTATGATATGCCTTGCATCAACTAGATCTACTTCTAAGGTATTTTAATTATTCTTCTAAGAACGTTTTACCACTTAAACTTGTTATTTTATCTGAGAGCTGGATCGGTTTCATCTACATACTTAACTTACCTTTTAAAATAAAAGCTCACAACTCTAGCTTAATAATCTCGGTATAGAGAGTTCTTCGAAATATCAGTAAAGGAACACTTACCGATTTGCTGAACGAAATTTATAAAAAAATAATTAATAAAATTATTGTCATTATTTAACTAAAATATTACTACATAAGTTATTCCCTTAAACTGTGGCAAATAGTAGTTTATGCTGGCATTTCCTGAAATGAAGTCACGTCTTCCTTCAATGCCATCTCGCTCTCAGATATAATAGGAGATCTAAAAATATTATTAGATTTTTCTTAAGAATTTTATCCCTTAGAATTATTTAATGTTTTTTTTGTGTGATCAATATTAAATTTGACACTGTAAAGTTTCGAATTTAATAAGAAAAATTAATTATTGTATGTCATGTTTTCTATTTGTTCCTTAAGCGTAAATCATGTATATATATTTTTTCTTTAAATGTATTTAACCAAATTAATTGTCTTATAGTCTATTTTTATATACTAGTTTAATTTTCACCAACGGAAGTTCCTTCCCCTTAATGTAATACTAGAGATTCTGTAATTTTATTTATCCTAATTTAAGACATAGATTCCAAATTATCAATGATGGAAAATTTATAATATCACGACTATTCTATTATTGTTCATTAAATGGTTTTACATTATGAAACTTTGTATAATTTTGCAATAAGATATTATTATAAATTACATATTTCCATTTATTCCAAAATTTTCAGCTATCCTATTAGCGGACAAACTTAATCAAAGCTGAACTGCATAATCACGCTTACTGAAAGAGAAAAAGAAACAAAATATTTTTCTAATGATGGAACAAGCCTTAAAAAAAATATTGATTTATATTTTATGGAAAATTTTTAAAAATACAATAATTTCCTCTATTTTTTTTTCGTTATACGTAAAACGTACTTATTTCACTTTAAAGATATGTATACTCGTAATTAATAACACAATAATTCAGACACGATATCACGAAAATTCCAGTTCACATGAAACGTGAAAATTAAAACAGGAAGGACATTATTATTTCTCTTACAGAGTCTATTTGGAAATTCCCATTTATTTCCCTTATTCTAACAGGTTTTTCCAATGTAATATTATTCTCAGTAATCTGTTTCTTTTTTCGTTTGTTTTAACTTTGCCCCGCTTCGCAAAATATTTACCTTCATTTCGTTTTCATAACATTTCTTCTAAATACATTAAAGATTGATGACATAGATACGGCGATCTATACCAATATCTGTATAACCTTTTCCCTTTCTTGTTCGGTCTGAGGATAATAAAATTGTATGCTTATTCCTTCGCGCAGATATATTATAAGTAATGATAAAATGACGTCGGATAAAATAAGCGATTTGATAAGATTTTTTTAAATTTATTTATCTAAGTTTCGGAGTCGATCTATCCTTATTGTTTAAACATAACTTATGTAATTGAGATCCCTATTATTTCGTATGTTTTTATACTTGCTTACAAATATTAAACTACAGACACTTGTACAGGTATATCCCATAATAGCATCAATCCTTGCCAACAATTGTTAAAAAAATATTCTAATATTTAGAAATTTGAAGCAATTTTACCAAAATTGTTCCAATTCCAAAGTCGTAGTCTCTCAAACTTTTCATTGTAATTGTGCAAATTTCAATATACAGTGTAATAAAAAAATATTTATATATTTTTTTGTACAAGATAAACTTACTTAAGAGATTACGTTACAGCACATAAAGCACCCACTTACCTTTATCATATCAAATGCAATTGGAAACCCACATGGTCGGTGCTGGGTAAATTAGAATTAGTTTTTATTTTTACTAACTATATTATAGATTGTCAAGATGTAAATGTATAATTTGGTCATCGAAATTTCTGTCCAGATTTATCTACAAACTGATACACTAAAAAATCTTGGAGTTCTCGGTAGTTCGATGTCTACCAAATACACATTAACGTAATACCTACAGATTTTGCTATTAATTAATGATGAACATTAAGGATGAATTTTATATAATTTTAACTCAAATAGTAAAATTATTCCTCAAATAAAAATTTAGACTTAATTAATATTTTTATTAACAGAAGATATTTTAAGTGAACTGAATTGCATTCTGGCAATTCGTATTTATCGGTTTCAAATTTCGCTCAAACTATGGACTTGTTAATTTCACTTTATATTTATATAAAAAATATTCGCTTTATACTTTTAATATACAGTGGTTTAAGCATTAGGTTTACTAATAACACTTTTCTCATCAAACATTCCACTGCAATAGAAGGTCTATTAAAATTCTATTTCAACTTGAGTTAAATTAAATTTAAGTATTATTTACTGAATTAATATTTATCTCTCATTAAATTAGGATTTATTCGGTTAAGTCAAAAGCAGTTCTTCTCATGTGATACCGAATATTAACAAAAAAACGCCAATTTTATTAATATTGTTGTAATTAACGGTAATGTATAAAATTATATATGTATAAATATATATATATGATATATATTCTAGTTGAAATAAAATGAACTATGAGAAAAAGTTGTTTTATTTAAGTATTTTAAGTTTAGGAGTTAACGTAAATATTCTCATAATTTAAATCGAGGATAACACAGCCGAACACGTTAAATGTCGAAAAGATTCTATAGTTGCATATTATGTAAAGCAAAGTTAAAATTTCCCGAAATATTTCGTTTTTAGGGTTTCATACCTTGAGAAGAAAAAAGGAACTCTTATAGGATCACTTCGTTGTCCGTCTGTCTGTCTGTGTGTCAAGACCCTTTTTGTCAGGAACACGTGGACGTATCAAGTTGGACACTTGGACGTATTAATGTTAAATACTCAAGTCTACGGTTTCTTGGAGTTGTAAAAAATCAAGCTTCTAATTCAACGTATTAAAAAATATGACTATTTATGCGGCATATTTTGATAATCACAAATTAATCAAAACCTATAGGGTACTTCTCGTTGACCTAGAATCATGAAATTTTTCAAAAAGCAAAGTCTTACAACACAAATAGAAAGGAATTCATCCGAAAATTTTTAATTTCTCTTTATATGACATAAAAGAAAATATGTTTTAAACATGCGCCTGTGAAAGATGTAGTAAGCAATATGTGTTTTAAAAATTAAGTTTTTTTGAATAGGAATATTATGTACCATTAAATGTTTATAAATGCCTAAATGTAACTCGTGGTGCAATTTTTACTCGTCCTTGAGATGTTTTACATGATATAAATTCATTTTTATTTGAATGATAATGTTTTCTAAAAAAATAGTTTTTTTACATAGCAACCTATGAATTACTTTTTTGTAGTTTGGAGTGTAGTATGTACATAGGCTGCAAATAGTAACTCGTATCAAAAAGGGAGTAATGAAAGACCTTTTTTACTTATGTTCAAACTTATAAAATTGTTGATTATGAATCAAAACTAATAGTGGGATTACAAAGTAAAATTTTCTTAATCACAATATTAGAATTTACGTGTAATGTAATTTTATTGTTACTGATTTAAAATGGAAAATTTCATGATTATTCTGAAATATTCTTGTGTAAAACAGTGATGCGTAGTGAACTAAATGTATATTTAAAAAGTATGTACAAATAAACAAAGCCTACCCTTAGTTTGCCACGTTCTGACACCTAATTTTCATACGAGTATCCTGCTTTAACCAATCGTGGTATAGAATGTGGTCAGCTTCTGATGTAGAGTGGGCATTTATATCATATAGCTATCTTATTCCTCCAAAGTAGTAATAATATTCTAGTGATATGCAATGACCTATTTAATATCCCACTAAAATAATTAGAATATTTGTTTGTGTTTTTTAATATTCAGTCAAAAATCACTATGTTGATATATAACTATGACAGCTTATTATTACGAGAATGCCGTAGAATAAATATACATATAAAAGTCCATATTTTTTTAAATATAATTAATTAATGTCAACTTCGTTAGAAAAAAGTCGCGGTCTAGGCGCCTTCATGATGAACGTTTACAAAGCTTTTTCAGCTACGTTAATAATATACAAAGGGGAATTGTAGTCTATGTATCTTATACAGATAAGTCACGGTAATTGTTTTCAAATTTAAAGTGTGTGTTCTCAAATTTAAAGAGTAAAGATAGGTCAATTTATTAATGCTCATTAAAAAAAAATATTAAGCGTTTCCAATACATAAAAATGTAAAGGTTTTTGAAAGTAAACAAAATAATAAATACAGCTTTGATAATGTTAGATGCAATTTATTAAGGAATGGATGGTGGAAACGGACAGAAAGGCGTAATATTGCCCTGTATTATTTTTGTTAATTTAAATAATGAGCAATTCTGCTGCACATTTTTCATACAACAAAAATATATAAACAAAAAATCTTAATCAAATAATTAGTTATACGGAGTCTTCGTGCATGTTGTCCAGGGGGAAAGACATTTAACATGGTGTATAACGGAATTTTTCAAATGCTATCTTTATTTTCCCTACAATTTAACGGGTCGTTCGTATGAGTATTAGAACAGGTAATGCTGCCTACTTGGGAAAATTATGAATATACCGAAGGCGAAAAATAAATTTCGTTTCCATATTCTTAGGCATATTTCACTGTCACGTTTAATAAAACGGAAACAATTTTCCTTTCTAAATTGTAATTTCTATACAAATGTAAAATAATGAGCTACTTTGAATAAACGTTTATATTTCAAGATATAGCACAAAATGATTTAATAAATGCATATGACGCCATTATGGTGTTCTTTTCCACCACTTAATCTATAACCTGACTTCAATTTTTATAATAATAAATAAGAAAGTAACTTGAACTGCTCATCGCAATATTTCCTTTTGTTCCGGTCTCCCCTATGTTCTGCTGTAAAAAACTAAATCTTATTACCAATATACGAAAAACGTTTCACCTGACAATCTCTATTGAGACTGACTGACGTCGTTATTTCCAATTGATACAATAAAGACGAAAGTGAGTTTGTTTATTCGTTCCACTCTCATGACTCAATCAGCTGATCTTTATAAATTATGGCACACATGTAATCTATATTATGGAACTAGGGAATAATATTATGTTAAATGCAAAATAAGATAATATTATGTTTATATTGACATATTAATTAAGAAACATGTTCGAAGATACTGCCTATTAATCATTTATTACATATTTGAAGAACAATAACACGAAAAAAAAGTTGTTTTTTGTATAGTTTTTAAAACAAAAAAAAACATACATTTTATAGTTTATGACATTTGACATTGAATAAGTACAGTAGTAATTTACCATTATTTCTGAGTATAGCAGCTGTTAATGAAAATTGCCATGGTATAATAGTAGGTAGTATGATTATACGTTGGATGATATTTTCACATTTCTTAAATACGATAAAATAACACATGGTTCACCTTTTTATAACACTTAATTCAATTTCGGTTTATAGGATCATACTCACCACGAAATGTCAACTGATAAGACGATTAAGAAAAGAAAATAAGAAACGTATTCTTTGTTATGTCTTATATTCTAAATTGTTTGTTTTATACTATTAGTATTAACAATTAAACGCTAAACGGTTTCTGCATAATCTAAATTATGCCTAGTATATTCGCGTCAGTGAAAAGTAAACTAGACGTATTTAAATACTTAAATATTTCAGGAATTGATATCACGTAAATAAAAAAGTAACGTGAAAGGACTGTTAAACTATGTAATAAATATTATCAACAAAGTATGTAAAAAATAATATCAAACTATTAGTACCAAAATAAAAACAACAGTAGATAAACAAGTATACCTCATAGTAAACGCATTGTCTATGAAATTTGCTTTATTTTTGATGTATTATTCAAACTATATATTTAACTTATTTTAATACTTAAAAATGGTTTATCTTTTAATTTTGGTAAAAATTACTCCCAAAAATTTTACAATTAACTTTACAGGAAAAATAGTTTCACAATAATTTAAATTTTATTTAAAAAATCTGTCGAGTAATTTGTCTAAATAACTAAGTCAATACAAAATTATGTGGTATTAAAATTTTGAAAACAATTATTTTGATAAAAATGGATTTTAAAAATTGTATAAACGACATTACAAGTACATACAAAACTAATAATTTTATCACACTCAGTTTTTTTTTTAAAAACGCATCTAACTATTTGTTTAAAAAAATAAATCACTGTAAAATAATGTTATATTAGAATTTTGAAAAAAGAAAAAAATCGTGCCATGTAGTTTTGGTGAAAATCGCTCTCAAAAATTGTGCAATTAACATTACAAGAAAAGTAGATAATTCACCACACTTCTTTTTATTCAAATAAACAAATAAACATAATAAAAACACAAAAAATATTTTTTTACAAGCGACGAAAATTTTATGTAAATATAAAAACTAGCAGTTTGGAAACCAAAAAATATATATATTCAATAAAAAAATTTATAATAATTTTTCGATCTTACTGTCAGTTTAGCAGTTAGTATTGTTTTTATTTCTATATGTAAATTTAAAAAAATTATACATCACGTAGTTTCATTTAGTTGTAAATAAAAATAAGTGATAATTAATTTGTACAAAATTAACGCCAGATATATTGAATATTAAAAGAGAAATTGTTGGTATAGTTTGTCATATCACATCAGTATACACAACGATCGAAAAAAGAAAAAAATAAAAGAATTATGGAGATAAAAATTAACTAATAAAATTGAATTAAAAAATTGAAGTCATATAAAATAAATGAGCCTATATTAAATCGGGAGATGACAGTTTAGACAATAACGGAGTCTTATAAAAATTTAGTTTATAACACTTTATTATTGTTTCTTTAAACGTATTATTTATAAATGGAATAGTAACATTACATTCATTTTTTACACTTTTTGAAGAACGAAATTTCCATTTACGTCAATAGATTGTTTACATTTTCGCAAACAATTGACACAAGCTACTAAATCTTAATAGAAATAAACTAACATCACACGGTGTGAAGATAAAACAAAGGTACTTAATAATAAGCCGCGTAGAAATCACCCCTAAATGGAAACGCTCCGTTATGACCTAACAGGTAGGGCGCGACTTGGCCGGACCTCAAGGAACAATAACTTCAAAGCCCTTGTATTGCCTTATTATGCGACCCAAAGCCTGCGAGCAATCCCTCGTCTTACTCGCAGCCCGCACTTATTTCCGTAAGGTTGAATGTCGACGTGAAACAATGAAATTGTTAGTTTATAAATGATTTATTTATGTATATTGTGAAGATGAAGGGAAGGGTTAGTTTTAAATATGAAAATAGTATATTTGCTTTGGTACAATTTTGATACTCGAATATTTATGTGCAGGGAAAACTAAATAAATTATAAAATACCTATTGAATGAGTATGTATTAATAAATTCACTTACGAGTCTTTCAAGAACTCTAGGTAGCGCAAAAAGTTATAAATATTTGTTACAGTAAATATATGTATGGTCCTACCGTAAATGCTTATATTTCTGAAG
Organism: Druceiella hillmani; assembly: GCA_039881145.1. NCBI lineage: Eukaryota > Metazoa > Arthropoda > Insecta > Lepidoptera > Hepialidae > Druceiella > Druceiella hillmani. The sequence continues at coordinate 15,301,458 of JAYKKI010000038.1, read as the reverse complement.
AAATTATCACTTTATAAAAATACGTTAAAATATATTTATATATGATGAAATATAGTTGCTATAGGTTTATAAGCATTCCAATACACTTTTGCCCATAGGGCGGGAAATATCTCTATCAAGACACTTTAGAATTAATATAATCTATGAGAAGTGTATAATAGGAAAAATACTTCCATTGAAATACAGCTACTATTTTTCCACAAAAGATTATCAAAGATTTAAAGAACAGGTACTTAAGAATATTTGACAAAAAAACTATTTAAGATTATTGGAAAAAAATACATCGCCCAAAACCAGGAGAATTCAGGATTTGTTTCACACTTTCTTTGCCCTTTTTTAATTTATTTTAATTATTGTTGGAATTATTAGCAAAAATTTCCAAACATAAATCAAAGTTTGTTTTGAAAGTTTAAATAAAAACATTATTGAAGCCCAAACCATAAAAGTTCAGGTTTAAAGCGATCAAAAAATAGTTTTGAGTGAAGAGCATATATGTGAATGAATTATAAACTTCAAATAATTTATTTAATAAAAAATATATAAATATCTCCTTCGCCAGGAGAACCATAACTTATTTCGCGATGTTCTTGAATTGTTGCTCAAAATAGTAACTATTAATTCTAGGTTGGCATTTTTTACTTATTCCAGGTAAGAGTTATGTGGAAAGAAATCACTAATACTAATACTTAAGAAAAAAAATTAAAATAATAGCCGTATTTAATTTATTGAAGTTAGAGGGCATTTGCTAATGTTAACACATCTTCCCGTAAATTTTTATTGTTCTTAAATTTACAATAAATTTTATAAAGAATTTAGATAAGTACATTTTATTACCGTAAAAAAACTGGGAAATTTGTGCTTTTATAACCAGTATCCGTATTACTAGAATTCTGTCCCTAAAAATGAAAAATGGAATCTCCATAGAATTACTTGGTAATTCGACGGTTTGTGCCTCTATTTGTCAAAACTTTTTCCTGAGAAATGGCTATATATATCAAGTTGATATATTAATATCTGCATCATCTTGATATATCAAGCCGTTTCTTTAGCCGTACAGGTCTCTAGTCTTAGATTACTGTAAACATTTCAAGCTTTTTGTTTCATGCACCAAAAGTGTATGGCCCTTTGAAAAGTGGCTTTTTATTCATACAGTCGACTTAATCACTGCAAGCAGGTCAGCCGAAACCTAAAGGATACTTTCGGCTGGCCTGCAATCATTAAATCGCATAGTCGAAGGTCTTACGTCCCAAGTAAAGAGGAAAATTCAAAAGTTAGTGAGGTCTAATTCCATGTAGTATTTATATTATTATAATTAGTTTATTTTTACACCTGTCACTAATATAGTATGCAACAAATTTACATTGTGAAAAATCAATATTTGTAAATAGTTTGATTAGAAATATTATGAACCCTTAATTGTTTAAAAATGCCTAAATGCGTATTAATGCCCTATAATTCCCTAAATGTAATGCCCTATAATTCCCTAAATGTAAGAACCATCTACTCAAACCTGACAGATTTTTTAGTAGATTTTGCAGAAATATACTACAATACATGTGTGTGTGCGTGTTTGTTTTTCCTAAATGAAATTAGTAATAAAAAAACCAACTTTACGCTTCCAACTGGTACTTGCTATCGGCTTTTTTAATGGTTTCCTTTGATGCATTCCGACGTTTTATTCCATTTATTCACAGCACATGTGAAATTATTTGTTTTTACTGATAATAAAATCTACGTATTCCTTATTGAATTAACTTTGCATACTATTGCATGATATTACACTCTTGACACCTATCTTTAAAAACAATTATAGTTTATCTTTTTCTGCCAATATTAGTTTTACCATAATTACGTATTACGTATCTGCCAATATTAGTTTTACCGTAATACGTATTTCATGAAAATAGATCCCTTGTGTAATACCGGGGTCTATATGGGTATGCATGTATAAAGCGGCAAAATTTCGTTACCTGCTTATTAAAGATATTTCATCTTCTAATAAAGATAACACCGGGGACTACAATCTACACGAGTGTATATCATGCCCTTGTTTATTCAAATTTCAGGGTTCGCAAGAGAATTTCGCTCCCAACATAACCGCTCCAATATACTGAAGTTAGTACGTGAGTTATGCAGAGACAAATGCGACGCATTCGCGAGCTGCAAATAGTTTACCGTCGTAAACAAGTCTCGTATAGGAAGAAAAATAGATAGTCAATTTGATCGTGTATGAACATGTGTTAAATTACGCGAGAATATTGAATAGACATTTATTTTCCCCTCTTCAAAGGGGGTTCGTTTCAATTAAACTCCTATTGGGTTTCAGTTTTATTTTAATATATAGAAAGCTTCTCGCAACAAACAAAATGTTTTGATAATATTGTTAACAATTTGATTTACTTTGTTGTGAACCAATTAAATCAATAATTTAAATAGCCTGCTTTACATTGTCATAAAGATAATGGTTTCTTCGAAAGAAAAATATTAAAGGGTCAACACCAGTACTAGTATCCCAATGAAATATATAGTCACCATATCAGCGCCTGTTTGAAGGATTGATTTCATATCTCATTTTATGAGTTTTCTCTCAATCTACTTCCTGTTAATATCGTTTACTTGTTTTCCTTTATAAAATATTATGCTCTTAGGTAAATTGGAATGAAACCTACATAGAAAAATGTTTCTTCCTGAACATTTTTATGGTGTAAACTAACACTCAATTTTATTAATATTTATCTAGATAAAAAATCGTAAAGAGCTCGTTGCTTATTCTTTTATTGAAAATGGAATTTCATTATTTCGATACAGATTATAGTATATAATTAAATACTAATCGCACATAAATGCGGTAGCACTCTCGTAGAATCACATCCCAGTGACATTAACAGCTGTTTATGTAATGGGCGCATTATGACAGAGGAATATCAAAATGAAATATAGTTCATTTGAATAGTACGAAAATGATTTTGTATAATTATTAAGGAGTTAAATATTCCTTTTAAAGAAAATAAGGGATTTTTTAAACTAGATAAATCGAATAGAAATTATACATAAAAATCTACACGTAAAATTTAATAGCTTACGCTATTTTAACTGCATAAACAACTTTTTTTACGTTTTGTGACCTATTTCTTTACCTAGTGTCAACCATCCAAAAACAACTACTATGAAAAAGATTATTTCGTAAAGAAAAAAGGCTGATAAAACGAAGCAGACAAAGCTACTCCCGAGGGTATATGCAGAGCTGATTGATTGAAAGCCTTTCTGCCGCGCCGTAGAGAAAGTGTTCGCCTAGCTTATCCTTATTCCATTCAATGGATATGAATTGTGGAAGACATTATTGTATATGGGTATTACGTTTACCATTTACATAATGCTGAACAAGTGGAAATAGTCGAGTATGGTAATGGTGTTAACTTGGGAAATAGTTTTATTATGTCTTGGAATGTAAAGCAAGTTATAGAATCGGATGACGTCGATACATTGAATGACAAAAATATATTACAAACAAAATATTATTTAAAATATGCAACAGTATCTATCAACTTACATAAAATACCAGGGACGAAGGATCACTGCACAGTTTGGAGACAACCTCATGTACTGATTATGTTTATTTATCAGATAATGTATGACTGAAAATGATAATTTGCTCCATTTGTATAACGGAGAAGATTACGTTGTACATAACCGTAATTACAAAACTAGAATAATTAAAATCATAATCGAAAGATTTCTTGTAGTCAGTATGATGATAACTTGTAGCGTTAAAACTTATGAAATTAATTTGAAAAATATCTTTTCAACCCTTGTAAATCATTGTTTTTTGGATTTAACAAACTTGTTTCTGTTAGTGAAAAGTCAAATGTTTATTTATTTTTAAGAAAGTCTTTTCATCCACTTAGTAACATATTTCCAAAAAATAATCATCAAGAATACATCGAATTGAGAGTGCACCATGTTTTTCATGTAAGCCATACGCATACACACGTACGCGCACGCACGCACGTGCACATACACATACATACACGCGTACATATAATTCCTTTACGCACCGTCTTTGTTGCCAGTTTGACATAATTAACAAAATAGTCTCAATAACTAAGTCAACTTGTAAGATGTACTCGTGTAAAATAAAAAAAAATTGTTTAATCAAGAAATATTTTTTTTCGATACATTTGAATTACTAATAAATTTAAATTTCAAATAAATGTATAATATATATATATATATATATATATATATATATATATATATATATATATATATACATATATATATATATTTATGTGTGTGTGTGTATGTGTGTTTGCATATACAATAATTTCATAAAAATAGACGTATACTTCCGTTAATTAAAAACGTTTACTAATTCGAATTGGAATTTGTATAATTAAAGCGTTGCGACAAATTTATAATTTACTAAAATTATAATAATTTTGAATATATTTGGCGTTAATTTTGTAGAAATTCATTATTCACAATTAAATGAAAATATGTGATGTAGTATTATTTCTGCTTTCTTTAGAAAGTAATTTTCTTTGAAAGAAAGTAGAAATAATACTACATCACATAGTTTCATTTAATTGTGTATAATAATTTTATAAAAAACAAAATTTTAAAAACATTTTGGCTAACATTACAACTAAATATTCTTTTCGATTAATATGAGAAAACACCACATGAATATTTTATAATATCATGCGATGTGAAAACACATATCAGCTTGCCATAATGTCATGCCGTTAGAGTTTTTTTGACTGGAACCTATTAAAATGTAGAGTGCATTTGCACGATTTATAGTGCAACAGCGAATTCGAGAAACGTACTCAAGAGTAACACAGTGATGTTTTTCTTCAGGTTATGTTTTTCCAGATTGTCGTAAATGGAGGAGATGGAAGGTTATCCGGTGAGTTAGATTATGGTTTGTTTTTTTACGGTACACATTTATCACTACATTTATCAGTTTAATCAATGATATAAATAAAATTAAACTTCTACATTGTGTATCTAGCAGCAACCCTTCGAAGCCTATATCTAGAAGGTTCTTTTCAACTTTTGCGACTTCGAAACACGTGACCACGAGGAATCTGAGTAACAGAATTTTCCTCGCTGTTTGAACATTTAATTTTAGTTAATTGAAAACTTTCTTTTTAATACTTTGAGGCAGTCAGTTTTAGCCAATTTAAACTGTCACTAGCGGAACGGGTAAAAAGCCAGAGAGGCTTTAATTTTGTTTTAATTATAGCGTAAAGTGAGCTTGAATATTATGTACTTAAATTGTTTAAATAAATAAGGCAAATGATAAAACTGACAGTGAAAAGTAAGAATAGTATATATTCCTTGAATTTTATGGATTTTAAATTCTTGGCAACTTCATATTATCACACAAGTTTAGGTAATTTATTTTATCAATTTTATGTTTTTTTTGGGTTAGAAAATTCTTGCCAAGTTTGCTGCTAATTAATTTTATTATATATACATAATAAACCTGCATAGCCGTAGTACATATGTTTTTTATGTACTACAAATATATAAAATATTAATAGGCATAAAAACCCATATAGTTTCTCAATAACTGAATTGGGGACCTAATTTAAAGTAAAAAAGTAAAAAGTATTACACTGAATGAAGGTCTAATAATTATTTATAATATTATTTGTCTCACATTCGTATTCAAAATTATTTTATGGAAATTTTATAAGAAATAAGTGCAATATAATTTCGTAAATACTAATGTGGTTAAATTTAACATCGGAAACTATTTTGTAATTAAACAAAATGCGAGAATTTTGTTATGAATGTGTTTTACTTTAATAGTACTAGTTATTTTATGTTAATGTACTCGGGAGCACTTACCTTCCATAGATAGTCCTATTTTTCTTATTTTTAAGATATAATAATAATAAAGAAATGGTTTCCGAGAAAATTGAAATCAAGATTTAAATAGAAATTATTCCAAAGTTCTAATAAAGTATGGATATACCCAATTATAGCATTGGACCGATTTCGAAAAAAATTGCTGTTTTTGCGATTTTTAATTTTTTTGACATCAAAATAAAAAATTGATTTTTAATTATTCTCTTTACACTTATTATATCATTAGTACTTTATAAATCAAATCATATACCATAACTGAAACAAATTCCATACATATATAAATAATAGATAGTGCCAGATAGCGATGGAATTCGCAATGCTTTACCTTGTGATTAATGCTTCGTGAGCTCAAAAACGCGCATACAACATTAATATAACAAAAAAGTAAATTTTACTGCGACATCAGAGTAAGTGATTTGCAACATTTTATTTCATTGATATGTGTAGTTTATTTCATTAAAACATAAAATACACTGCCAAAAAAATTAGAAGGAATGCAAAAATTGCAATAGGCTAAGGGATTATTTTCTTAACTCTGGGAGATTTTGCCACAGTATGAATTTTAGGTAAATTTATTACTAACCTTCTGTATAATGTATGGTTATAAAATTATAATGAATTTTACCTTGCAATTGATCTTTCCACTATAAAAAATCTTAAAACCATGGATTTTATTTCCAAGCTGACACTACGAAAGATAATACAAGTACTGACGGGACGACCCACAACGTTTGAAAGCTCTTGAAAGTGAAGCTAAAGTTACTTACATGTACGGTGAAGCCACATAGGTATTAAGTTCGTATACATATTTAATGTTTATACACCTTTCAAGAATGTGTATTCTGGGTCCTCGGATATACATGATTAAGTGAATGTGGCCGCAAGCTTACCTCCTTTTGAATGAAAAGTGGGTACTAAAAGTAAATGGACATCGCACCCTTTTCCATATTATCCCTTTATTAAAAATATATTAAAAGATTAGCTAATCAGTTTGTAGCCACGAATTCCGGATTTTTCTAGAAATGGTATCGTATATTACAGCGTATATTACAATATTGTGTAAGGTCAGTTATTAACAGTTCACACCGAGTTTTCAAGTGAATTCATGAGTTTTTTACATGAGTTTTTTTCTTGCATTGGTATAAATTTAATAAACAATAGTTAGGTCTGCCAGCCACATAGAATACTTATTATTTTTTGACAGTCATAATTTATAAACCGTTTTTAGTATTTTAGCAATTTTGTTTAAAAATAATTGAATGTCATTGCAAAGAATCGAAATTTACTGCGACCTATGATAAGAGATGACAAAACTTCAGCGTGTGGCTACAATATCGAAGCAAAAGTCTATTTGTACCAATAGGTCCTTTTTGTTAATTTATACAATTACATAGGCAAAATGCAATATGAAATTGGGTTTCGAAGTTATACAAAATACTAAAATATATTACAAGTTTATTTTGCGCTACTTTCATAAAGCATAAAATTCTACGCTGCATTCATAAAGTTTTAAAAAAACCATTATTTGAAATTAATTCGTGAATTTTGCACCAAGATATATATACAAACTTTTTTTTTTATATACAAACTTTCGAGTAAATTTTTTAACAAAAACAAGATAATTTTAATATAACAATCATTTTAATTATATATGTACTTTTTCTATTCCCGATTTTCGTTCAAAACGACACTCAAAGAATAACGTTCTGCGACCGTGGAGAGATTAAAGCAAAATTGTTAGCAGAAATTGATTTCAGGAATTTTTTTAATGATGAAAAAATGCTTGTACTCTGATATGAGGAATTATTTAGAAAGAAATAGCATTAAAATTTATTACTAAATAAACGCTAAAAATATAATTGTTTTTAGAACATCTCGTAACTTATCTATATTATCTTAAGACATAAGCTCAATATAAAATAACATGTATAATGTATAATATATAATGAAATAAATCTTTATTTCAAGTACTTGCTCTATACGTTTTCCCTTGTTTTGTAGTATTTTATATGACTGCATTCATCTATAAGACAGTTTGTCAAAGCCTTCAAAAATCTGGATTGCTCCGAATCTTGACACAAACTAGATATCCCCATAGTGACATAAAACCTTGCGCTGTAAAATTATCTGAAAAAAATTTTGAATAATTTTTTGAAAAATGCCGAAACTTTTGCTTCGTCTAAAATTTCAAAGAATTTTAAATTTTCAGTTTGCCACATCGGTAATCAATAAGGCTTTTGTAAAAGTATCAAAACTTACAATAATCTCAAAATGGTTTTAAAAAATATTTAGTGGACCATCAAAAAGGATTACTTTCTATGTTCAATAACAAATGAGATTTCTTTGAGGAGAATTCACTGATGGGATTATTTTGGTTATAGAAATTTCTACAATACCTACGATTTAAGGCTTCCTTAGCCAAATGGGAAAAACAGAAACGTTTTTGTAACATCTGTTAACTATGTATATGAAACTTTCAGTCGAAGGCTTCTTTTTATAAAATTTTATAGAAAAATCTAGTAATCTTCATATCGAACTTATAACCTCCCGATCGAAAAAATATTTTTAAAGTGAATGCACTCTAAAAAACATCTATATTATATTTATAGATGCATTAAATGCAATCAACATTTTATACCGCCACTTCATAGTACGACATAAGTTTCCAAAGAGTTTTGAACTTCTAACTTTTAATCTCCCTTTCATAAATATAAAAAAACAAATGTAATATCGTAAGGTGAGTACTACAATGCAAAAAAAAATTGTATCTACTTTATTAATAAATTAAACAGATTTATTTAGCTAATTTATAAATATTACACATTGGAAAATGATACTAGGCGTTATGCTTAAATAGTGAAAAATATTATTTATAATTATAAAGAATTTAAAATAAACAATACGTACTTATATATTTCTATGTACACCTAAATGTATATGGAACCTAATGCAAATTCTAGCCGATGTTCCACAGTTTTCCAGTTTAACATAAAATTTTTAAAAGATATGTATTAACGCTATCTTACAGGAGCGGAAAAAATATCGTTTTAATTTAGGCATGAAAACTATACCTACGAATTTCTTTCAAGTATTTTTAGTAAATGTCTTATATACATTTATTAAATGTAAGGTTTAGCAACGCTGTAGATTTGACACGTTTTAAAATTTTAATAATATTATCAAAATGAAGTGATTTTTCTCTGCTAAATTAAACAAGAGTTTTTTCACAATTAAATGAAACTAAGTGATGTATTACAACATCCTAACCTGAAGATGTTGTAATACAACGAAACCTAGGTCGTGGTAAAGAACTTAAAGAAAGTAGAAATAATACTACATCACGTAATTTCATTTAATTGTGAATAATTAATTTCTACAAAATTAACGCCAAATATATTCAATAAGAGTTTTTTTCATTATGTACATTAAAATACTTTTTCGAAATACAAATAACAAGAGTCATTTCTGAAACTTATTTGACACGTTTGTACGTCCTCTAATGTAAGCATAAATCTATTAAGAATAATTTCTTGTAATAAGTATTTTATGTAGAATATTATATATATGAGTTTGCGCTAAAAGTAATAACCAAATAAATGCACGTAATCTTACTAATAAGTAACAAGTATCTCCATATTCTTTCCTTATTGACATGAATGAAGAAAATATTGTCTTATTTGGATTAAGTAGATCATATTACATTATGAAAATGAAATTTCACATTCTATTAAAATGCAAAAATTACTATTGGCGATAAGAAAAATGAAGACAGGTCAAATTGATACTATTTTCACACACGTGTCACTTAATTATAATAAATAGTGTTAAAAATTAATCGAAAACCAAAGTTAAAAATTAATTACGGAGCTAGTAATATTATTTTCGTTTTAAAGTTTTATTATTTTTCTGTAATATTTGCTATTCTGCATTTAAATATTAGTAGACTCTCTGAACGCTTATCATAACGAAATAAGAAACGAAAAAATGAGAGAGAGGAAGAGGGATCATTAAAAAAATAGAGAGGGAAATTCATAGAATATTGCAAGAGAGAATTCTGAGTAATATAAATATGGACTTCCGCAAATAAGAGTTTATCCGAAAGGAAGTAGTGAAAACCTAGGCGTTATGTTCACCATCTCAGCTTGCTTCACAATCGCTGCCGATATTTAAATAAAATTATTTAATTACGAGTGACGTTCTGTTTTCAATTGAAAAGCTCAATTAGCATAAGCCTATATACACACCGTTAGAAGACTCTGGTCCCGTTCCTAGTGTAATTACTTTGTCAACAAAAATGTACCCAATGAAACAGTTTCTTTTAACCGCGCATGAAAGAAACCATCCATTAATTATATAGAACTACTATTGAATAGTTCAGATAAAAAATATTCTTTAACAGAATGTAATATAAAGTATAATCCTAAGTAAAAATATACAGTCGTACCTAAAAAAGACTGAGAACATCTGCCTTTTTCGAAGTTTATTAATAAGACTGTTATGACCTATGTACCGTCTACTATAGTTCTATCTTTAGCTTGGGCTCGTGTAAAATAAAACTTCCTGATTTTATTCATACTGCTGAGTAATGAACAAAATGATTTTATTCATACTGCTGAGTAATGAACAAAATGATATTTTATTGTTCATTTACATTTAAGGTCGTATTTATATTTCTGATTAAAAGCGTATATTTTTGCGATGTTTGTTATAAACTCTGGGAAAATGTAGTAAAATAAGTTAGATATGAAAAAATAGACCAGACCTTCATCAATAATTCAAGAAGATTACTTTTTATTAATTTAATACATTTATTTCATAAAAATTGTTATTTTTGCAACTTATTCTTCGCCAAAATCGACAAAGAGGGGCGGAAGGGAGTTTAAAGGATCAGTTTTAAATATTTGTACCTTAATTTGGAATGCAAAATAAGTAGTAAAAGCTCATTTAATTTTCTTTAATTTGATGAGAAAATAATTTTGATTGACGCAAACCCAAAAGAGAAATATAAAAATATTTATTCATTAAAAATGTAGTTTCATTTCTCATACATTTTATTAGAAGTATTTTGCATTCACTAGTCATTGGGTGCTGAGACGCGCCCGTGAACGGTCATTCCCAATGTGCTTCGTCTCTTCATCTCGCAAAAAATCACATTCTTATCTATACTGTAGAAGTAAGTATAGTTAGTCAAACCGTTCTTAAGCCAAGATAAAAAAAAAATTAATTGAAATTATGGTGTCTGATATCAACTTAATTGTTAATTAATCATTTTATTTTACCTATTTATTTTAGACGTCCCGTCAAATCGGATTTCCCAAAAATTATTTCAGCTCAGTCATTAAAAATACAAAATTTGAAAAATGTAAGCATTTATTTTACCTATTTATTTTAGACGTCCCGTCAAATCGGATTTCCCAAAAATTATTTAAGCTCATTCATTAAAAATACAAAATTTGCAAAATGTAAGCATTTATTTTACCTATTTATTTTTGACGACCCGTCAAATCGGATTTCCCAAAAATTATTTCAGCTCATTCATTAAAAATACAAAATTTGCAAAATGTAAGCATTTATTTTACCTATTTATTTTAGACGTCCTGTCAAATCGGATTTCCCAAAAATTATTTCAGCTCATTCATTAAAAATACAAAATTTGCAAAATGTAAGCATTTATTTTACCTATTTATTTTAGACGTCCCGTCAAATCGGATTTCCCAAAAATTATTTCAGCTCAGTCATTAAAAATACAAAATTTGCAAAATTATACGTCACATATTCTTTACTACATTTGTACGTATTTCATGTAAATGCTTGTAAATTGTATTTTTTATAGATTCTCTACCGCCGTCATTTTGGCGGTATATTGATAATCAATTTAGCCATCTCTCAGTCTTATTATTATTAATTTCGATTTCATTTCCTTCATTTGACTATTTGATGTATTTCATTTGTTTATTCTAATAAATTTTTTTAGTAAGTAAACTCTGAGAAATATTTAAATTAGTTGGTCCATTCGTTTGTTAGTTTCTATTTGAACTTCAAACAAACGAATGAAACGCCATGACGAGTCTTGATTTTTATTTAAAAAATTTCAAACTAACATTTCAGAATAAAACTAGTTTTTTCTATCATATTTTGTATACGTAAATTTGTATACGTATCAAAAAATTACGTTTATTCGTGCCTCAGTAGCGACATTGAAATATTTTCATATTGTATTTTTTGTCTCGAATAAGAATTTTCGCATAGGAATGAGATTTCCCGAAATTACAAATCGCCCGTATCACAATAAAAATAGCCTATGTTACTCCCCGATCCATCGAATATATCTGTGAAAAAACACTTCGATCTCTTGCTTCAGCCCGACGTGAAAGAAGGTCAAACAAGCACACTTGACCATTTTAAATATTAGTTAGGATTATAATATTAGGATGAGATTTCCCGTGACGAAAAGTAACCTGTGTCACTTCCCGACAGACCAACTAGCTCTTTGCAAAAGATCACTTACATTCATTGTACCGTGTGGCGTGAAAGAAGGATAAAAAAATACACTTTTCCATTTATAATGTTATTTGGGATTGTAATATTAGTTAGGGTACAATTACCTGGATTGAAGTTAAACTATGTCATTCCGTTATGCCATTAAGTCATGTCATTTCCCCCGCCAACCATTTCTGCGCAAAAAATTATCTTGATCCATAGCGCCTTTGCAACCTAAAGAAGGACAAATGAACACAATTTTCAAATTATAATACTAATTAAGCTTGTAATATTAGTAAAAATAAAAAAGTAACCCATATAATTCCTCATCCCACCAACTACTTATTTGTGAATCATGTCGATAGATCTTTCAGCTGTGACGTGACAAAAGAAGAAAAGATAAACTTTTGCATTTATAATTTTACAGGTAGAAATTCTAAATTAGTGATTAAACGGAATAACTTTGTTGGTATTTTTTATTGCATATGTAACAATTCAAAAAGATCGCATCAACTCGTTGCTCCACTGCGACATCACTTCCTTATTCACTTTGTCTAATTTCAAGTTATATCTTCTTCGTAATAAAAGGTATTCTATATCACTTTTCAACCAATCAGCTATCTTTATGCAAAAAATTATGTCTATATCATGCTGCGTTGTGACGTGACAAAATACAAACAAATATATTAACGCATTACATTAATTAGGATAATAAATCTTTTGAATTGGCCTGTTCACACAATGAAGATGTTTTAGAAATAAATATTTAGAGTAACACAACAAAAGTAATAGAAAGCAAAATATTTTTACTATTTATTTGTGTAACATCACGCATGAATATCTAAAAGAATTTCGATGAAGTTTATACTGGTGGATTCTATTGACTCTGAGATAACATATAGGCTATGTTTTATCGCAATCGACCAATTATAAAGAAGATTACTTATAAAAAGTTTACTTTTATAATTTTTGTTAGGTGGCATTATGTGTTATCTGACAATTAATAATATTTTCAAAAAAGGACAAAGCTAGTTACAAAATAAATCTTTAACCGCGTTGTATTATTGACAGATAAATCAATTAATAGATTCGTAACTCTTCCAATTGTACTTATAAAAACGGAATGAGCAATATCCAAGACATACACAAATTTTATCCTAGATTTTAGTGTTTAATAATAATGACCAAAAATGTAGTGATATTTTTTAAAAATCAATATATGATGCTCTATTATTTTAAATATAATCTAGAGGTTATTTTGATGCAGTATCCACGAATAAAAGCAACAAATATCGTATTTGTCACTGTAATTTATCATTATTCATTAAAAGGACATGGTTGTATTATAGGCCATATTGGTTTGCAGGCTGGTTCTAAAATGACTGGACTTCTAATTGTTATATTTGTCTTTGGTACTGAATTCAATTATTTACATCAAATAGATCATAAGTTCTTTTCTTCTAGACTATTAGTATTTTTGAAAAGATGGAAGTAGCGAACGCGAAAATAGTTTTAGAAAGTGTTAAACAAGTCACTTGTTTTGTATTTAAACTACAAAGCAAAATAATAGTAGATATTAATTAGTAGTCACATGTTATTGCTTTTTCGATTAAGCCGCATGTAGAAAATAAAATAATTGTAAACAGCCATTCTAGTTACCTGGTCTGGTCAATGGATGAAATCCTGCTTAGCACTGTAATAATACGAATATTTGTTATGTGATGATGTAATTTTAATAACACAAAACAAACAAATTTTGTACACGTATTTTCAACATTACATCGCTCACTTGATCAAGATAATGCAAATAGGCTATAAATTTGTTGCACATCACAAGCAGCGTCGCTACGCACGTATACGGCAAGATTTTGTAAATAGGTCCTAAGGCTCACTTTTGTAGTGATTAAGATAAAACAAGGTTTTTCCTGTACCACATTATTTTACAGAATTAAGGTATATTTTTGAATTTGTGAAGGAGAAATAAATGTAAAAGTATTTTAATTATATAAGCTTTAAAAATAACTGCATTTCAGGTACTTTTTTAAATTATGACTGGCAAATATAAATCCTAGTTGTTAATATTTCCCGATATATAGAAAACTAATTTTTTTATGTGTTTATTTAATATATATATATATATATATATACATATATATATTTATATATATATATACATATATATATATATATATATATATGTATATATATACATATATATATATATATATATATATATATATATATATATCCATAACAATACTGTATATCAGATGTACTCAATCAAAACGGTATTTCGTTTTAACATTAAATAATATAATATTATTATATTTAAAAATTATATCGTATATGTTTTATAGCTTCAAGCCTATTTAACCTACAGCTTTAGTTAAAGAGGAATAATAAAGAAACTACACCGTTTCTGTCTCAATTAAATCTCCTTAATTTATAAATACCATTTACTTTTTTCCATGGAACTTTTGGGTTTACAAAGTTTTCTCTTTTTAAGGGAAAGGTAATCACTTTAACAGACAGGTTGTTGAGCTGATTTTACGTAACATATGTTCAATTCACATCCTCTTGCTTATACCGCTTTAAATGTACAACAAATTTGCGGCAATTGTCATTGTTATTAAATATTAAATTTACTATCTTCTTTTATCTACACAAAAGGCGAAAATTCAAAATATTTTTAGGTGCATAGTACGTTGCGCATCTATTTTTCTACCATCTCCTAATTTCTCAAGTGAAATATACTTCAATGTAAATTTTTAGAATGAAATATATGTATTTATGAAATTTAAATTTTAGTCATTATATAGTAATTTTCTATGCTATCTCATATCATATGCCATACATAGTAATTATTTATATTATCTGTATAGTCACTCCATTTAACGCCAGAGAAGATAAACTCGGGACCATTCACTACATTTAACCCTCTGTGACCTCAGCATTAATAATAAATAATAATGTTTTTTTACATAAATAAAATGAACATAAAATAAAACAAATTTACAATTAAGAGAAATAAAGATGATGACCTAACATGCAAAATAGACAATGTTTGAAACTTATTGCGACTAGCTTGAATTAAATATTTTAAATAAACCTTTTAATTGTGACATTCAAAACACTAACGTTCCAAAAAGTAAAAAATTTGTTTATTCCTTCAACTCTTTTGATGTATCAAATGAAGTGTTGTCACCATAAAATACACAATTATTCGAAAAAAAATCTTTAACTTATTTTTATAACGAGATAATCATGAATTAAATATTACATCTATTTAAGAAAAATCTCAGAATTTTAATGAACACAGTTTTACAAGTAATGGATAGCCAAATAAATGGGTACCAGTGAGCCATTCGCTTGATTTATTATGACGCATATGTTTATTTATAGTACTTAGATTGGGTATACAAAAACGCTCCGGGTGACACATTAAATCTGCATCATTAGTAGCCAGCTGCGAAATATACCTACGACCCTGTGATTTATTGGCTTAATGCTCTCTTTGCGTGGGTATTTCAGCACCATCACGCTGAGAAATAGTGATCAATCTCACAAGACGTCCCCTAATCTCACTCGAGATGAACACGTAAAGATTTTCGGCTTCTCATCTTAATTCCGGGCCATTTTTTATTATGGTGTAACTATGTAGGTGTAAATTAAACCTGCTACGTAGGGAGGTACTGATCGTAAGTAGTAAAGCTCTTGTCCTAATCATCAAACGAAACATGACAAATTCTTCAAAGGGAATTAAAAATTGATAATCGCTTCGTGATATCGTGAAAGCAGTTAATTGAGACACAGTACAAGTTAAATAAATAATAATTCGTTTCTTTGTATGTTTCGTTACATATTAAAGTAGATTTATTTTAAAAATAATGTTAATAAATGTACATGTCTATTTAATTATTCACTAAATGGTACCTCTTTCTTCCTTTCTCTGAAAAGAGATTGATTTCCTTTCTATACCATAGTACAGTTTCTATACAATTATATTTCAATTTATTATACCCGTTCCGATTTTACTGGGGCAAAAAGGGATCGTGGCCGCTTTTTTATTTGCGTTTTTTACGGGTTTTACAATAAATACAAATTTATTTTTTTATAAATTTATTTGGTATTCTTAAAAATTTAGTGATTTATTTTGGTGCTTTCGTCGAATACAGTACCTTCTATGACAATTAGGCCTTCAATTAAGTACAGAACTGTCTAAGACAATTAATTATTTATTTATTTTATTTATTTACTAACTTTTATGTATAGTACATATGGCGCACTTATTCCTACATGAGCAATTTCTTCCAGTCAAACATAACAATTTGTATTGAAATTTAGTTGGTAGACTGTAAGCGATTTTACAATGAAAATTCTTTAAGGCACATTAGACAAAAATTTGAAAAAAAATACAAAGTAAAGTAAAAAAAAACTATTGACATGATTTGGGATGGGAAAGAAAGGAAAGGACAAGGACACAAAGGAAACGGTTTCAGGAGAGGCAGGACTTTTCACTCGATCTTTGAAAATAGAGACATGATTTTCCATATGTCAGGATCCAGGTGATTCCAAATTTTTGCTGTTAGTTGGAAGTGAAAGATTTTTCGTAAGTACAATTTTTTGTAAGGTATATTTAGGAATAAGTAGGTTGAGTGAACTTTTAGATCGTAGCCCAAGGCCCTGAGCAGACAAATCTTTAAATTTGCCACTAAGATAATTTGGGCTATGAGGATTTTTTAATATATTTTAAAAAGAAGTATAAGTATGTGAAGTTGGCGCCGTGACCTGTATTCAGAAATATGATCATATTTTCTGAGGCCGAAGATATACCGGATGCATAAATTTTGAAGACGTTCCAACTTGCACAAATATTCTTCATTAAGATCAGGATAGCACACGTCTCCATAATCAATTAATTGTAATAAAAGGGTTTAACAAAGGTAGATTTTAATTTTAGTCGGTAGAAAATTTTGAAGGCGTTTCAAAGGGTGTATCCTGTTGAAAACACGACGACTAACGTCATTTACTTGGGGACGCCAATTAAGATTTTTATCGATCAGTAGACCCAGGTTTTTAACACTTGACGTGTATGGTATTATTGTACTATTTAGCATTAAATTCGGTAAACTAGGTAGGTTTACTTTAGAAGTCAGTTTTTGACTACCAATGATGATAGCTTGTGACTTACTTGGGTTAACCAAAAGACCCATTTTATGAGCTCACTGACCAATTAAAGCGAGATCTCGATTAA
This sequence comes from Druceiella hillmani, assembly GCA_039881145.1. Classification (NCBI taxonomy): domain Eukaryota; kingdom Metazoa; phylum Arthropoda; class Insecta; order Lepidoptera; family Hepialidae; genus Druceiella; species Druceiella hillmani. The sequence goes on along the minus strand of JAYKKI010000038.1, from coordinate 15,283,844 downwards.
GGATGTCGATGGTTTTTGATAAGAAATGAAGGTTCGAGTGCGCATAGATTTGTAGGTCACCATCGTAGAGATGATAATTACTAGAAATATTTTTAACAACATCATCAATAAATACTGGGAAGAGGAGAGAAGATAGAACTCCAGCTTGAGGTACACCAGCTGTACGGTCAGTCAATTAGCCTTTCGTTTGAGTATAGAACTGCCTATGCCAATTAGCCCTCCATTCGAATACGGAACTCTTTATGACAATTAGCCAATCTTAATATGTTAGACTTTTTTATCAGATTAGTTGTCGGGTACAATGGTTTCAAACATTAAAGTTTTATGAAAAAAATATTAATTTAGTTTAAAAATATAATAGGAAAGAGGGCATACCCGTAATAGACAGTCTGCAATAATTAATAATATATTATTTAGTTTATTTTTGCAGATCCAAATAACCAATATTCTAAGAAAGAAAATAATTGTGATAATTAGAAAGAACGTAATTGTGATATTTTGCAAAATAACAACTCTCCGTAGCAAATATTTTGAATCATAGTTGATTTACTGCCATTTGTTAAGGAGTTCCATCGTTCATTTCGGGACCTCATCATCAGATCATCATCATAGTTATATGAGACCACACCTATAACACCCTATTTAAAAAATATCAAAATCGGTCCACTAGATCACTGAACATACATAACAAAAAGATTCCAACGAATTGAGAACTTCCTCCTCTTTTGAAGTCAGTTAAAAATATCCTCTTAATGAGAATTAATAAGTCTACTGATAAGTAACTTGCCAATTTAATGGACCAGTATGACGTCAAAAATTGAAAGGTGTGTTCAACCGTAAATCGTGTTTATCACCGATTTGATAGAAAATAAGGATACCGTATTATTTAGATACAGAAGTGTGTAACAGATGTAATCGTTTTACATGAATTAAGCTATGACTAGCTACGACAATTAAGCATAACAACCGAGTATGATAATGGGAAAATTATGTAATTTAAATACAAATTCCGGAACGACAAATAGCGAATGGCTAATTGTGTTCCGTAATGGATTTAAATATCTTCCTATCTCAAAATGTTCAATCTTCCAGTTTTATACGTATTGTAGCTAATATGATAACACGGAATAAATGATATCTAGATTGCACCTCGAGTGAATAATCAAAATTGTTCGAGCATCGTTTTTGCTTGGACGATATTGTCAATACTAAAAAAGTTATAATCTCGACAAAGATTATAATTGTTTCTTTTGCACCCTATTTTCACGACCTATAACTAATTGGTCATTTCGTTTGAGAAACGATTATGTGTCTGAAACTATTTATAATATTGGTGGTTTTTTAAAGTTCAATGAAAGTCATGACGGTGTTTGAAATTGGAGGGTTATTAGTCGAGGCTTTCATAGATCGTAACCGCAATTATCGGCTAAAATGAGATGTTTCAACAGATGTGTCATTGATCATAATTATTCATCTAATATGATAATCTGCTTACAAAATGTCAATAAATGCTTATATTGTTCTGGTTTGTATTTATAACCTAAAGAAGGTTAGGTAATAAGAGGTAACTTCGTAAATTAGAAAATATTTGTCACGAAACGGCATATAAATATAAATTCCATCTTTTCCGTGAAACGCTTCACAGTTATTTTGACACAACCATAACTCAGTTTTAATAAATGCCGGAAGTGTGATTATGGGCATAATATTACAAGTATTCTAAATTTCACGTTTTTATATAAACTAGTTTCCGAAGTATTTAACATTAAAAATCGCCAGTCCCGTAGCTTGTACACGCACTAACAGATCATTTAAACGTACAGATAACATCAAGGAAAGCTAGAAATTTGAAATTTGGTATATAGTATTTGCTATGCTAACAAAATACTAACTCAGAAGTTTAGAAATTAACAGCAAGATAAAAATATAAAATTTAAGTCAGTGCACCTACGATGTTTCAAACATATGTAGTAGTTTCCACGGTTATGTATATATATATATATATATATATATATATATATATATATATATATAAATGTAATTAATTTATGGTATTAAGATGAAATTCGCATTTAAGTATATCATCTGTGTTTCGCATATACAAACCGAACGCTATCAGTAAATGTAATGTTAGATGAAACGTACAGGCAGCATACTTATCTCGCGAAATATAACATTACAAATAACATTTTGTCACAAAAATTTCCTATAAGTATCTAAAGTTAATTAGGTCTTTAAAACAACCGAATTGTAGAAGTATTCACACTATCATTTCACGGCGTATTGTTCCAATATGCTCAGAAGCACTCACGCGCTCATGCGCGCTGTACCACAATGTTGTTATAACAATCTGTGCTATATACCAGACCAAACAAGGTAATCTGGAATGAAAATAATATTTTATGTATCATTTTAATAGGTTTCCTTTTTAAAAACCGTGAATAATTTGATGCGTTACACGTTTTCTGTTTGCATTAAATTGAATAATTTATTAGTTTATTATCATAGATATATATTTTTATCATGAAAGTTGGAGATGGGATGACTATATGCTGCTCCGTAGACTGTGCAATGAAAGCAGAAGTTTCAAATTTATCTTTTTATGAAAGCATAATACAACAGAGTACGTTAGACTGAAGCCAATTTTGAAAATAAATTTTCAAAACAATTTATTAAATAAATATCTTTGCTTGACCAAGAAATGTTTAATGAAATGTTTCGCTGGTTTTGGCCATTATGCGGAAATAAATAGATCAGATAAAATAAAAGTGGTTTGGATGATTTAAAAATTTTAGTAGAGAAATACTAATTCTGAAAAGCATTAATCGTGCACAATAAACCTACAATAATTTTGACTCTTCACATATAGAAATTTGTATCAACGGACAACTAGTTATTGCGAATAGGCATCATGATAAAAATGTAGAGAGAAATATTTTAAAAAGGTTAGTATATTCTATTTTTTATTGTACTTTTAGGTAAGAGATAGTTACATTTGAGATAATTACGTAAATAATATTTGAGTGCCCATGAGTCAATTATTGAGACACATTTTCAGTCCGTCGCCCTTTCAATCCCGTTTTCAAGACTAATTGGGCTATATGTAACCAAATTAATTCAGAAATTGCTCAAACTAAATTTATCTCAATAATTATAGACGAAATACCCGATAGTATTAGAAGGGAACAGATTACAACTATAGAAAATTGTGAGTCAAATAATGGTATTGAAGAGCGTTTTCGTAGTTTTTTTAATATTTCATAGTTTTTCGTAGTTTGTTTCAAACGAACGTCTTAAGTATTATTTGAACATTTTTTTCGTCAATGAGATAGGTATAATCTTAGCAACAAATATGTAGTGTAGTGTTATGATGCGCTTCGGTATGTCCATATCCCTGGAGTTTTTTGAGCGGCAGATACAAGGTTATATCATTACAAGATATAACCTTCTTTCTGCTGCAAGTACAAGGTACGTAATTGTGACTGGCTCGCTCATTTGATTTTTTGTCCACCGTCAAATGGTCACTACATATTAAATTGTATGGTTTTAGATTCCAGCACTCTTCATCAGTACTGAAACATAAACATATTTAATTAATATGTATTTATTTATTGTATTGACAAATATAAATCTGAGATTATGATGCTGACTCATTTCTTTAAACTGTTTTTATCCATTTCGTACTTTATTTTAGTTTTCAACCTGCTTTTGTAAATGTAAAAAAATTACATTTACTTCTATTTCATGATATTTTTAGAATGTATTATACAATAACTATCGTTTCTATTTTAATGAATTATTTAAAAAAGTTAAAAAGCATTCGATAAAGAGATTTCAAGTAATAGAGAGCCTTCATTAGATATTTTCATCCATAGCAAGTACTGTGATCGTTTTCTTGCCCAAATCGCCTAGTCTGTATTGAGCAAATATTGATAGTATATGATATAACTAAACCTAAGAACCTGGAACTTACTCTCAACAATGTCCTAATTGACGCCGGGCCGCTGTTTTACCCTGTGGCCGAATTTACACTGAGTTTTCTAGGATGAAGACTCTTGTGGGCGTCTATATAATTTCGGTCTCAATAACATTAAGGCAAATAAATTCGCTATCATTAAATAAAACCGATAAGAAGACTAGCAGACAGAGTTTATCTTTTATGGAATTTAAAAGATGTCATTTAAAAAGTTAAAGACTGTAAAGAGTTATTGGAACCAACTGTACATAAAATCCAATATGAAGAGGAGCCAGAAAAAAGAAATGAAATTTAGATAAAGACTGATATTATCTTACCTGTGTCAGTCATCAGATCTTAAAGAAGCTCGACGAAAAGCAGCGAAATTCGATCAAAGACATTACGGCAAAAAAGACCAAATTCTTATTTAAAAAGTTAGCTATAAAAAGTAATGAGATAAAGCAGCAAAATTTTTGCAAAGCGTTGCTAAATAAATGTGATGAGTTAGAAATTCGTGTGCAGATTTATTGAATATTATATCTTTCATGACAATGAATTTTGCCGTAGTTTTTATATATTTAACACTTCGGTTACGAAACTTATGTTAAGAGGATATTCTAATGTTTGTGTCGACCTTATCAAACGGTAAATTTTGTGATAGTTGTAATATTCAATAAATTTTCCTGAAAACCTCTAACTCACTCATCTACACTTTTCTAGAATAATTCTGCCGGAATTTGATTGGTTTTATCTCTCTATATATTATGGCTACTTTTTTATAGAGAGACTTTGCCATTTTTACGGTATGATTTTAATATAACTTAATTTTTCATTTAACTAGCAAGTTAATTTTCAATCACATTTTCTCTTTACGTAGTTACCAATAATGCTGCTACTTTACTAGCGTTTTATTTCTAAAGAAAATTCTATTGTCGAAGATTCCCAAAATTTAGGAGTAATAAAACATTTTACTTCTTATTTTATTACCAATGAATATCAATAAGGTTACAATTTTCCTATTGAGAAATAGTAAGTTATATGTAAAAAGTAAATAGATATACAACAAATAATCACCGCATTAAGATCGTCAAAATGTTGACCATTTTAGATATCGAGAGCTCTATGAAAACTTAAATAATTTGCAAGCTTTTGGAACCACCTTTCAAACAAAGTTTTATATATCACCAACAATTTGGCTCTTAGTTTAGGGCACCCAAAGATTATATTGTAATAACATTATGATATTTGAATTGCATCTTATAAGGGACACAGTCACTGGTTTTCTGATAAATATATTATAAAAATAACCATTGGATTGAAGGAATTATGAAATATTAAAAGAGGAACTTAATTATAATATAATGACCACTTTCCAAGGAAATTAAATTAATTGTAATTTATTCCTCATTAAATGAAATTGACTCCTCTACTCTTCAAGAAGTAATTTGTTAATCGTTTCTCTTAACGAGACTATTATATTTGTTCTTTTGGTATCGTCTAAATCTTTATTATAGAAAAATTATAAGAAAAGGATATATGCAAAATATATATAATAAAAGTATGTCCAATTATATGTAAGAGATCGAATTTAAACTTTAATCAAACTCATAACTTTACTTAATTAAAGAAGAAATTACTTCATGTGTGTGAAAAATAAATCCAGGTAAATAATGCCTCTTTTTAGCAAAGTTTCACTATAATAGAGACACTCAGAAAATATAACAATGTCGATGAGTTATGTAGACAAAAAGAATATAATTCATGAAACGACTTTTTAGACGTTTTAATTACATTTTCTTTTTTATTTTGTTCGAAATATTGTTACCGACAGTGTAAAGACTGAAACAATTTTAATAATGTATTAGATATAATGGTGAGTAAAAATGACGAATTGATATAAAAATTTGCATATAAAATGTTTCTTTTCTTTTGAGGTAGGAAACCCTGATACTTATAAAAAGTACACCATTAACGTAAATTAACTAAAACTACTGATAAAAATGAACAATGTCATAATTTAATACTTTAATGTATACATTCGGTTATCCGCTCAACATTTCACTTTTTTATTTACTGACGTGTCCGTAGACCCCTTCTTTCTCTCGTCCCTCGTACATTTAAGAATGCAAACCTAAGGAATATAATTTTTTTTGCATAAAGCAATTAAAGTTTGCATTTATCTAGAACTAAAAGTTACAAGAAACTGAATATCTAAAACCAAATTCGTCCTGAAATCAATATAATTTAATTTTTCATGATTTATCGTTTTTTATTTATATATTTTAATTTTAATGTATTATTTATACATGTTTTTAGGATACTTTTGTGCCAGTTTTCAATTGAAATTTAATTTATTTTCAGTTTCTTAAACTGAACGTACAATTGTCTCATCGCAATCATATATAAACAGAACTTTATCTCATTTTATAACACTTTTTTAATAACTCTCATTAAGCACTTTTTGAGTTGCAATAGGAAGCATGCGAGTGTCTTAATAAATCTACAAAAGGTGTTTCGAAACCGACCCATACCTCCATGAGAGATGAAGCTGCAAGTAAACCTATACACGTGACAAACTTTTTACCCCTTTTTGTGATTGTAATTTGTTCGTTGTAAGCTTTATCACAAATTATCTTTCTCGCCTAAAAATATAAAAATATATATTTATACACACACACACACACACACACACACACACACACACACACACATATATATATATATATATATATATATATATATATATATATATATATATATATTCTTTTCTGATTAAATATTCAGAAAATTTATAAAATTTTATCTTAACAAAGTGGGATTAAAATTAACCTGCTTTGCAAAATTATACGAATCTACATTCAATCGTTATTTAATGACGTTCTATTATAACCATCGCCCATTTTCTTTTTACTATTGCTAGCTATTGTATTACAGATTGCGAAAAAATTAAAAATGTATTTTTCAGAGAAAAACATGAATGTTTATTAGATTAGGTGTAAAATACATATACATTCAGAATTATACAAAGAATCAAAGTATCACTATTGCAAGTAAAATCATTTTGACCACTTTTGTCACGCGGTATCGTTTCCGGAACGACCTATACAATTTTAATCCCTGCTAGAAGATAAACATATCACCAGACCGTAGGATATGTCAACATCGCATGGTTTCTGAGAAAATCGGATGTACACATGGAAAAAAATAAATGGGACATTCTTATTTTTACCGCCGATTGGAGTCATATTATTTTTATTTTCAAAAATATTTACTTACCTTTTCATAATTATTTGTTATTTTACATGATTTTTGAAATATGACAGATTCCCGCAAAAAAATCAGCATTGAAGTGTTATTCGATTTATTATTAAAATTTTAAGATTTGTAAGAGTGGCAAAAAACAAACACCTCCGTGACAAAAATGCATTATTTTTAAAATGATCATAAACACTCACATGTTAAATTTTAATTAGAAATCGAACACTTATTTGAACATTACTAATGTGTATTGTTGTGCTCACACTGCCACATTTCTTACTCTAAAGAGAGCTAACATTAAAATACTGTTGAAATTATAAACTGAATTACATGAAAATACAAATAAACAGCTTTAGTACAACATATACATTAGTTTCAGAATATAATTTTCTTAAAACTTTGAAAACTAAAATACTAGACTATTTTGACTCTCATTCACATAAGGGACATGCTCGTGACATAATAGTAAGTGTTGTAACAGTGTGATAATAAGTTATTAAACAAATAAAATATAAGGCAAATGGATAAAAGTTAAGACACTAACTTAACTTTTAAATATTTTTTTCAATAAACCTAAAGATAACAAAAATTACATCTCTTGTACTCATTATAAATGCTTTTATAACTGTTACTAATTTCTTTATACCTATTCATTCTTTGCTAATCTAATTAAAATCAGTATCATCACCTCTATATATATCTAGAAGTTGCGAACCTCTTTTTCAAATACTCCTATTGACTCATCAAATTCTAACAACACACCCCGTCCTCTTTTAACTTTTTTTTGAAAAACCCAATTTAAATAGTTTCTACTATCGCCGACAGTCTTGTAAAACATCATTCGTATATCTCCGTTGTTCGTCAACGTCACCCTTGATGACGCCTAAATAGGTGTATTCAATTTTCTTTTTCCAAACAATGTGTTCCATTCTGTATTAATCTCGTCCACGGGCAAACCACATAAAGTACCGCTCATAAGAAGACCTCTGTCGAAAAGAATCTTTTTCTGCTTTTTACTTTTTTGTGAAGTGCCTATTTCTTTTTTCCGGCAGTCTCACGCAAAATATCACACCTTAGATAAAAATCATAAATTTTTGTTTTCGAAAACGGTTTTTTTTGGCAAAACAAGTTTAGGATTTTCTAATTCTCAGTTCTCGCAAATTATCTTTTATTATTAGAAAATTAACCTTGAATTGTTCAACCGAAGTGTCGGTAAATATAGTTAGCATATTACGTTTTAATTTGTATTTTCTCGTTTAATTGTAATGTTGATTAATAGTATTTGGTAGAACAAAATATTTGTTGTCACATTTTATTGTCACAGTTTTTGTCTCTGACTTTCTAATTTTTTCGTTGACCCCTTTTCAATACTTCTGCACTTTTTCAGCAATTCTTCGACTTGATGTTGGAGCTGGATATTATCAAGTATATTGTGAGTCATAGCGCTTTGATCTATTTCATCTAACTCGCTTTTCTCTTACACTAGCAGTTGACGAGGTAATAGTCAGTGAACAAAACCTAAGAAGACTCATATTAAATGGTAGTCTTGGATATAAGTTTTGAGGCGTAGAAATAGTAATATTCAGTAAAATATTCTGTAGAGTTTTCTACGTTTTTCTTCTCTTTTTGTTTTTCATTTTCAGTTGATGAACTTCTTTTGAGTACGGTATTCTTGAAAAAAAAATCGTCTTATTTTTGCAACTTTCTCACGTTGACCTTTTTCTTTTTTTTCTGGCAACATCATTACCTTTTTGCTGCGGATAAAGTCATTTATCGGTTTTGCTGATGCTATATCTAAAAAAAGTAAAAACGACTCAGACACAAACTTGCTTCGTGAAATACGTGACACGAAACAGCAATAAAAATACCTATGCTGGGAGATGGCAGTGAAATTAATTTTCATTTTTAATATAATAGGGCATATATTTATTTAGGTAAAATTTATAACATTTCCCAAAGCCAGCTACATGCATAAATGCTATTATATTACATAAAATTTTGCCACTCTTAGCACTAAGAAGCATTTTAAATACGGCAACAAGCGCGATACACCGTTCACTTATATGCAAGACACCTTAGTCCCCATTTATGTCTACTTCGTAACGAAACTTGCCATCACAATTAATAAAAATATTTTTATAATTCTAATAGATAAGATTCGTGCTATTTTTATTAGGAATGGAAGAATAAGAAAATTAAATCAGACCGCAATTTTTGTACGAAAATTGTTCTTTTATTATTGGGGACAAGTCATTGGCTATAAAAAAGAAACAACCCAAATATACTGTCTATTATACTTTTAAAAAGTGTAAAAGTATTGTACCTATTTCAAAAAATATAACATCTAGTATCATAGCTATAGTTTTCTTACAATCTTTACGTAAACTTCTATGAAACAAAATTTTTTTTAAAAAAATTTAAATCCTTATAATTACCCCTCTCAAACGATATCCCACTACATATTAGATTTAAAAAATAAAATATTTAAACCACCCTCCCCTAAAATTAATATTTTAAAATTCTAGCTAAAATTTTATTAAATGATGTCTAAGTTAATACGTTTTATTACTATGTCAAATTTCTAGCCCTATATCAAACAGTTTCTGACAAAAAAGTGTGTAATGAATGGACGGAGAGACACGCGAGTGATCTTATAAAGTACCCCAAACCGTAAAAAGTAACCCTTCACATTTTAACCCTAAAAATATGTAGATATTAATATTTATGAAAATATTTATTTATTTACAATAAAACGTACGGGAAGTCAGTTTAATTTCTACATTACTTTTTTAATTTTCCATGGATTACTTTAAATAAAACCTACTTAAAAATGGAACTACCTGCCTAATTAAAGTAAAACAATATTTTCTCATTAAATTTTTTGCCTTTCAATATTTTCAATGAGAGATGAAAAAACATTATCGAATGAAAAAAATATCATATGAAGAAGTATAAGAGGCAGAATAAATAAAAGGATTTTACGATATATAAAATGGACAGTACATAGCGGAGGATCGGTAACGACACATATCTACTGTCAAGAACTAAACAATAGAGTAAAATTTTACCGTAGGAAGATAGATGCTTCGATAGTAACCTGACATGTTTACAAACATGCATTGACAAATTTAATACTATGTTAGGAAAGTACTAGTCCCCCTGTGAGCGAGTCAACGGACAGGACAAAACGTCTACTATGTGGCGTCTACAAGACGGTCGTATTTAGAACGTTGATCGCATATTACGAATCGTTGCTATCGTATCCGGCTTGCAACTTTATAATTTAAGAGGTGAATAAAGTGAATATATTATATTTTAGTTGTCTACTTACTTAGTATAAAATATTTATTATTTCTTTTTTATAATAATTTATTGTCTTTTTTTCTAAAGCAAAGGGCATCTGTCGTTACCAAAAAGATAGGTGCCTCAGTTTCGGTGAGTATATATTCCCATAGGGATCCCTATGGGTATCTGTGTCGGAAATAAAGGGATTTTACTTAAAAATAAGTGTATTCTTAATTTGTTGTAAAACAAAATAAAGAAAACCCTTATCTTTAAAAGGGAAGAGAAGTGTATTACCCTGCTGAGTGGATCCAAGAAGCGTTGATGAAAGCCATGGATGCCATAGATAATAGCAAACTTGCCTTAAATAAAATATCCTGTCGGTAAGGATAACCAACAAGAACATGCAAGAAAAAGGCGTTATGACCGCATCGTCGTTTTATTTCAAAGGACAACTACCCTCATCAAAAAAATTGCATATGGGCAATTATCCCATACAGTAGGCAAGTATCCTCTTCTTTAGAGCTCTTCTCTCTTTTTAATTTTTTTCTCATGTAAGTATAATAAAAGCTTGCCTTTTATTTACTACTTCAAAGATTCAGGACTATTTTGTCAATAATCATTAAGGTGGCATTTATACCGTAAAAAGTGCTCTAATATACCTACATCCTAAGATCAACCCATCATCATAATGCCGAGAGTTTTAAATGTAATATGTATGATGATGTAATGGGTAGCGATAGCGGTCGGACCATATCCCGATTAATCCATCTAATATATTTGCAAAATATTAGTTATTTGGGATGTGGGTTCAAGGTTGCGAGAGCTCGACCCAAATAAAGCACAGCCATTCAATTTAACCCTTAGCTGTGAGTCGTTAATCTTTGTCACTGATTCGACTGACAGCCTGAGCTTGAGCGTGCAAATTGATAGCGGTAAGGCTAAAAAATAAGATAAGATTTTTAGTGCCTGCTATGCCCGCTTAAGGCGCGACCACGCCGTCGTTCGCTACCCCTTTTTGAAGGCTAATTTATAAAGGTGGCGAAGATTACGCAACTCATTTTTTAGACGTCGCTTCGGGCGGCAATGAAGGAAGAAATTAAACATTAAAATATTAAAGATAAAAGTTTAAGTCATCGTTTTTCAGGGCAAGATAAATGCAGTCATTATAGTGAGGTATTGGCATTTCATTATTTCTGCTTAGGCTACATAAAATAAAATTGCTTAACGGTAAACACGTTTGGAAATAGAAATATATATTAAGCTAATATACATATCGTTCAAAGAAATAAAATATAGTTTTGAATAACTATAAACTTTAAGGAAATAGCAGAAAATATTGCTATTAAGAAAGGATACATTAATGTATAAGTAAGTAGTAATATAATATGAAAAAATCAATTTGAAACTCGTTCGTTTAGAACTCTAAATAAAGTTCCTGCAAAAGCTCAAATAGAAAACCATTTGCGACCACACCAGACTCACTGCTGCAGTAAGACATGGCATATGCATATTATGAATCGTACTTTTTTCTGCGATAATGACAAGTTACTTACTCTCCAATTAATTTATTATGAAAACGGAGCTCTGGCAGGGTTACAAAATATCATATTTGTGAAATTTGACCTTTTTTAATTAAACTGTATCCTATCTATATATATATCTACTCTATGATATCAATATAGACACAGATATATGGAGATTCAAACAAACAACAGAATTTTTTTATTTTATCATTTCTTAAAAAACTTTTGAAATTATTTTATCGAGTTAAGACATTAGTACTATTCTAAATACGTATTTTTCTATGTATTTATGAAATTTTGTGAAAACAAATTTGAGTCGAGAAAAGTCGCATTTCAATAGTTTTTGTCGTCAATTATTCTTTTCTTCTTAAACTTGTTTTATAATTAAACTTATTATTTTACTATTTATACTTTTAATTTTTATATACCACTCTTTTATTCTATCTCTTTTTTATATTCATGATACAAATCGGATTAAATTTATATTGTGGTCGGTAAGGATACTGAACGCCATTAATTATTCACATCGACGTTCATTATGTCCACATGATAAGCAACATTCACCAAGTTCAGCGACCAGGTATTTTCATAATATAACAGCCATATGCAATGCCGCAGAGAATACGTTTGAAATAAACTAAATTCTACCTTTGAAAGAGACACAGACCACCGATATGGTTGTTACCGTTCCCCCGGAGAGCATGATGTGATACTGGAGATTGATAGATGATGAGATTGATAGAGGACATGGGAGGTTAATTATGCCTGTTATTTTAATTATCATATAATCTAAAAAAGATATTGGTCGTTCATAATGACCATATCTTTTCCACCTTACACATTATTTCCTTATCGTATAGTAAGGAATTGTATAAATAGACAACAAAGGATAACACTGACGTATATATATATATATATATATATATATATATATATATATATATATATATATATATATATATATATATATATATATCACATATATATATATATATATATATATATCACGATCGTAAAATATTCAGAATTTCTTAAAAACCATAAAATTTCGATTTACAGCTATAGATTTTCGGCAGACTTTAGTTAAACTTTTAATTACGTTAATTTTTATATTTTTGACTTTTCTTAGATAGTGAGTAGGGACACATATTTTTTGCAAATATTTTCAATAATAACTTTCCAATGATCTTGAACCAAATTCTAAAAAAGTTTTGTAATCCTTGTATATCCATATCTACTTTCACACAAAATAAACTATTATTTGCTCACTTTAAAGGGGTCAATTTCTATCCATGCATCGAGAAGAAAATGAACAAAATTCTCTTCCTATCCCCACAGAGAATGTCAGCAACAATATCATTGTCATCACGATCAACTTTTAAATAACGTCAATGAATTAAAATGAATATTCTTATAATTTTTTTTATAATATAAAGCGTAATTAGTTTTTTCAAACCGTTTTCTGCGCAAAAACCACTTCGACAACTTTATTAACACCAGCTCGAAAAAATCTCTGATGACATACAAATATATGACGGACAAAAGTAGAAATTAAATTCACACAATATTTTATTTTTCATTAGAGCACATATCGTTAGCAGATTTCGTCACCTTTTTATGCAAGTATAAATTACGAAAGGCTACATTTCTTGGCTCGCTAAAAGTTTTATTTCACTTTATTTTTTCCTAACTACCGAAATAAGTATTAAGCACATTTTCTCTAAAATTATGAAACGATTAATACTAAACAATTAAAGCAGACTGGTTTTCCTTTCAAATAAAATATGAAGTATATGTTATTAAAAAAAACAAAGGGATAAATTTGTTATAATAAACATTTTCGCTCGTGCACTTTTATAAATTTACCACTGCAGAAAGATTATCGTTATATAACATATCTCCAAATTATGTTTATTTCAAACGTAACTTTTTTTAAACACTTCTCTAGAATAATTTGCACATTAAGGATGTATAATAAGTATACACCGGCGGGCAAATAAATTGAAGTGTTCTATGCAAATGTATTATTTTAGCAAATTAAACATCTTTCTCTAACGTGAATTTTTTTGTATGAAGCTTAAACTATATTTTATTAATACCTTATTTACGTAGCAAATTAAATGTTTTTTGCCATTTATAAACCAATGTATCATAGGGAGTATTTAAAAATATGTTTAAAGTGATGAAATTTGAACTATTTGTATCAAAACGACACATTTAGTAGTAGCGAAGAAAAAACTTTTCAAGCCTGTACAGTGCCAATAAAAAAGCATGGCGGTAATTTCCTTTCAAACAAAAGTTGTTTCTCTAGTAAATTTGAGTTTATCTTTCTTCGTTTAGTGAGACATAAGTTCGTAATGCGAAAGAACTGCGATAGTCAGCGTAGTTGAAAATTACTTCTGAATGAAAATCAAATAACAGGAATTTAAAAAATATGACTTGGCATATGAGAATAACTTTCAATGATAGTAATTATTTGCAAGAAACGATAAATATTACAATGAAACCAAATTACATCAGATAAAATCGTATATTTAGGGTTCCATCCCTCAAAATGAAAAAAGAACCCTTATAGGATCACTTGTTTTTCGTCCATACGTCTGCATGACAAAAACATTTTTCTTAGAAATGGCTGCAGACTTCAAGTTGAAATTAATATCATGTTCTGAGGCCTATAGCCTTACATTGCTATATAGCCTCACATTGTAAATTCAAGTTTTTTGGAATTAGAAAGGTATGGCCCTTTAAAGCGTGTTTTTTTTCATTATTTTTACCATAGTTCTGCTAATCATAAAAAATTATAGGGTACTTGTAGTCGATCTACAATCTTGAAATTCAGCACAATGTAGTATAAGTAAAGGAAAAATCCAATAAAGAATTATTCATAATTCTATGTGGAATTGTACATTGTTTATATACGTGCCTGTGTGAAAAATATAGTATACAATATATTTACGTTTCGAAAAATTAAATTTTGTTAAACAGTTTCTTTGAAATGCTACGTACCATTGAATGTTTATAAATGCCTAAGTAGGTACGGAACCCTCCACCATATGGTGCGGAAACACTCCACTCTCCACTATATAGTACGTAATGGTATGGAGCCCTATGATTGTGTGATTTATAAGTTTTTCGAGCTTTATAAGTTTTTTTTATTTAACCTTTTTATATCCATTTTAAATAAATCTCAAACAACAACATACAATAAATTAATAACAGATAATTTACATAACATACTCGAGCAAAATCATTAAATCGTTTTAAGAAACTATATTTTTCCTGTCTACGACCATATTCACAAAAGTATTCCAGTATTAATCAAATATAGAAACAAAGAAATTTTTAAATTTTGATGTCGGGAAGTAAAACTATATTAAATGTAGAAACTAGATCAAATGTAGACATTTTTAAATTTTGATGTCGGGAAGTAAAGAACTTTACTTCAGAATATATTGTGAAAGTGTAAATTATAGAAAAATTAGAAAATTAAAATTCAAGTTAAGTAAAATATTGAATTTTGTATGAAATGTAAAATATAGGCGATTATCTCGATTAACATTCTCAAAATGGACATTATATATATATATATATATATATATATATATATATATATATATATATCAATTAAAATGTGAAAAAGTAGTGTCGCAAAAGCAAATTTTTAATTGTTTTTCTTTTCTTTAATCAAACAACATTCCCAACGAAAGAAAGAACTTAGCAGCTATAATGTCTGCTCAAGATACATTAATTAAAAAACCGTTTTAGAAAATATTTTACGACTGCTTTATGCAACTGTCAAATGTAAAATTCACCCACTTTTATTCTTTTTCACATTTTTTTAATTTAATATTTAACAACTGGTGTTCTTATTTACATATTAAAAGTTTAGTGAGAAAACAAATACAAAAACAGTAGTAAAAACTTTTGTAAGTTCGTTGCACAAAACACAATTGGTATGGAATCATTGTGTTAAGTCAATTTTATTACAAAATATACTGTGAATTCTAGCAATCCAAAACAAGGTTTAATTTATGTACTTTTTCAATTAAATAAAGAAAAACAGTGAAATATTTATTGTGCTGATTGTTTGCTTAAATTCACTTGTTTCTATCATGATTTAATTCACGCAATGATTGTTAATTTATTATTACGTAGTTTTAGAACTACGCAGTTAAAATAACCTAACACTGTCGCCATACCATTACTATCAAGTATTCGAAATGTAATATTCGAAACATGGGACTGAATGCTTAGACGTTAATGCTCTAAACGACACGTACTTTCAATACCCTTAGTGGCCCGTGACAAAACTTACTTACGTTTCGAACATTTATTACTTTAATGCTATGATTGTAAAGGTTTTTGGCACCATCACACCACGAAAGAGTAATCAATGTTGGAATTATCCTAAACTCACTCGACATGAAAGTTAAGATTCGTAGCTTTCATCTTAATACCTAATACTATTTCATTAATCAGTAGCTTTGAGATATATGTAGACATGTGGGATGTAAACTCCGGAGCCGTAAGCTTGTGCCCTAATTAATAATTGAAGCATGCCGAAATCATCACAGGGAATGAATAATATCTCCACGATTTGAAAAACGGAAAAAAATTAGGTGAGGATTTAAATATATTTTATTATGTTAGGGTAATTAAATTATTGCTTTAAAATTGCTAAGTCTAATCTGGTTTCATTTTCCTGCTTTTAATTTCAGCCGACCGAAAGCTAAATGAAAATTGTACAATGTTAAAAAAATTTAATTTCCCTCTTACTTTAGGGAATAATAATTTTTTTTCTTGAAATCTACGTATTGGGAATAATAGTTTTAGATCCCCGTCAACATATTTTGTAGATGCACGTGCCTTGCTTGAAAAAGCGTTCAATAAATTATAACAAGATCTTAATTTTAAAGCGTAATGGTTTGTTTCCAAGAAAGTTTTGTAGGAATATATTTAAAATAAACCACTACTACTCCTCATTGCTACACATATCGTTCATTTAAATTTTAAATCACTGGCTAGTAACACACATCTATAAAAACAGGATGCGAGTCCGCTAAGCAAAGAAGAAGATGAAATAAGTCAATTTTATTTTAATTGCCTAATAAAAATATGAAAATTTGTTTGCAAAAATATCGCTCCGTACAATCTGCACTAGCTTCCTCTTTTTATTTCCTTATTTTCCTCTCTCCTTCCCAAACTTACATTACCTTGGCCAAAGAAATTTGACTTCAAACACATTTTCTTTTTTTCAATTTTTATTCGTTCCAAAATGTTCCACCTAAAATAAGTTATTTGTTTGATAAATCTTTTTTTAATAAATTTCATGAAATAATCTACAAATCAAAACAACATTAATATTACATATTAATAATATTTCATCTGGAAAGGTAACAATGCTTTAGTCTATGAAAACTATGTAAGGCTCGTTGTCAAATTTGTCATATTTTACTATATACATATCCACAAATTTGGGACAGGTATGTTTATACCTTAAACTTTATAGTAATTGAAATACATCCGATTGCATCCTTTTCAAAATAGAGAGATTTATTCGACACAAAACTTTGTTTCACGCTTAGATTCTGCATAGGGATATAAGTGGATGAATAATTTTTACTAAATATAATAGTTAAAACCATTTCTGATTACACTTTATCAAAACCCAAACTTTTAAGCAAACGTAGGCTATGAAGATATAACTTATTGATATAAGTTACTTGGTATATCATAAAGTTGATATATTTTCCGCAAGCTGCTCTATTATTTACAGCACTATGAAATAATTTATACAAAATGAAACAACCATTTTATGTTGTTGTTTTTCTAGGTAGTATACGATAAAATAAGAGAATAAGCAGCATCTTGTGATAAAAGTACCTTTTTACGCTTAAATGAACAACCCCTGTGTTCATAAAAAAAACCATTGCATACAGATGAAAAGATTTAAAGAGCATTTAACATAGCTATAAACGATAGCCAAAATATTAAAACATGATGGAATAGCTTACAAACCCAAAATTAAACGTCATAAAACCTTCTTTCCTCTATTCGCTTGGAGAACAACGTCGACTACGCAAAGAAATTCTTAGCCCACGTGATCTCTTTTAATCTTTACGAAACAGGTGACAATAGGTAGTCTATATTACCTAGTTTCTATATAAAGAATGAGTGGAACATTTTTTAGACATTTAGATGCTTTGCTGTTGTTGTACGATCCGTTGGACAATGCGTCTCGATATTATAAGACATTTCTTACAATTTCGAAAAACACCATATGGCCAAAAAACACCAGTTAAGATTAATATTTCACTCATATGAATATGTCATCGAGTCCAAAGACATTCCACTAAAAAATTCTAAAGAAAAAAGCTTTTTTGTCATATCATGAGAGGAATATTATTTAACAAATATTTTAAAAAGTTGATGGAACCCTAAACACGCGGAACTCTGCTTTGTACATTTTTTGATGCCTATTTGGCCGGCTTTACTTTTTTATAAAATTACATATTTAGGAAAATTGTTTCTAAAAATGTCTTTACCTACGGAATTCTAATTCACAAAAAGGTGTCACGTGGAATTCATGAAAAGATATTTTGTGATTAACTATGGGATCTTAAATCATAAAAAACCTTACATGGAATTCCGTATTAGGTGGATAGTCAACTAAAATAAATATTCCTTTACACTTCCGCCAATTTTAACAAACGAAAAGAAAATTTAAAAAAAGCTTACAATCTGAATTTGTACAAATACAATATCAAATATATGTTTATATTAATGCACTGATGACGAAGTAAGTTACACAATATCGCCGACAACTCCCACGTCCTTGGCGAGGGTCTTGTGTGCCCCGTGGGACACTTCGCTCGCGCCTTCAATTATCTAGTGGCGCCATAATGCTTTCCTAGACTATGAGCTTCGCAAAAATAAAAGGTGCTGTCCGATGTATTGATCTGAATATTCACAATGGCGCGTTTCGTATGGATATCCTAGATAAATAGAATATGTATAAATAAGATAAATTATTTTGTTTCTGACATTAAAAAAAAACTAAAAACTTTTCAGATAAAATGCTTTCGGCGTAATTAATTCTTTTGGTTGTTATGGAGCTATAGAAATAAACATGCTTTAATTAAAATGATGACTATATTATGTTAGATTGTTTATTATCATTATGAACCCCGTATAGATTTGCACGTGCTCAAAAAATATTTAACAAAGAAAGGAGGTGCTTTTTGAGCCAAATACGAAACATTACTGTGGTTCTTTTGAAAAATGAAACCTAAAAATATTATGACTTATTACTTGCACTTACAGAATTATATCACGGTAAAAAAGGCATCTCTCTGGCCATAAATAACCATTTAATGTTAATCAGAACGATCTCGGTTGTATATTATAATTAGCCTTTTTGTAATTTATAATTAGCCTTTTATAACAAACGAATAAAACTAAAGGTCTTCCAACCAGCAAAGATCAAACTATAAAAATATATGATTCATTTAAGAGAAGATAAAAAGTGACATACTTATTTTATCAGCAAAAATCATTTGAAAAGATACGGTATAATGTTCTCAATATAAATATTCCTAAATCACATAATTTTATCAGAATTTGACATGAATATGCAGATGTGGAATATTCATGGCGAATTCATTACACTAGGCAATATATTTTAAATGTAAATTGTTCATTTTTCCGTTTAATATCCGAAATTCATCTCTCCGAAATAATCATTAGACACAATATTATTTAATTTGCAAAAAGTAATTACAATAGGTGGCGAATTTTTAAAAATTGTTTTAAAAATTTGCAAACTCTTGTAAAATCATATCGTCATAAAACGCTAAATAACACTGGATACGTTGCATCTGATTAATAAAGGAAGTGTACGGAATTCGTTAATTGAAATGTGTAAAAATTAACGAAAAAAATAAGTGATTGTCTCATATAATAGACTTTTTAATCAATGCTTCTTATAAAGTTATGCTAGAATCTAAAATATTAAGGAAATATAGATAAATTGAAGGAAATTGTTTAAGAAATAAAATTAAAAATTCTTAAACAATAAGCAAGAATTTGTCATTCTGTAGTGAAATCGAAATCTGTGAAGTATTTATTCACACCCATGAAGAAGAACGTATGAAAGGTAGGTGGAGTGAGATTGTATTCCTTGCGATATATGAAAGGAAAATTAAATTAACGGCATTTACTAATAACAAGGAAGGTAAATTATTTCTATAACATAATCAATTTATTTAACTCCCAATTAAAATGTCAATATAAATGATGTTATAACTGTTATCAAAAATAAGTATAATTATTATATTAAATACTACAAAAATATTTTAAATGATTTAATATAAAAATATTTTCAGACTGGAAAAAATATCCTCCTTTTAAATTTGGATTTGATCGCAAACCGTTGTAACGAATCTCATTTTATTTACATTTTTTTAAATTCAATTCATTTTCGTAAACGATAGGTAAAATTATTTATTTCACATAGACAACAGATAATTAATAACCTCATAATCACTATCAAATGGTTATCAAACGTTTAAAAATGTTAATAATTTTGCGGACACTTCTTCCACGAACACCATTTTGGAGGGCTTTATTAGGGGTGATAAAAAGTAAATGGCAATAGCAATGTAGCCTTTTATATTTCTGTATAATAAAAGGTCAAATCGTTTTTTTATTTAATGTTATTAAATTAATAGTTATTGACATGGATATCTCTCTGATCATTTACTTATGGAATTATGATGTAACGTTTTAAAAATAACGTGTTAATAAATAATTATTTAAATTAATTAAAGATGAACCTATGACTTAATTGACATATATTAAGTTACAGGTTCATCCTAACTTAATTGAAATAATTATTCATGTTTCAAGTTTTATTATTTCAATTTTATAAAAGTCTTAACCAGTTTCAATTATAAATACTAGTTTACCTAAAATAATAAACGGATGAATAAATTTAATTTGACTTCGTTTTTTAATCCAAGAAAAGTGTACATATCATTTACTCCATAACTTACCACCAAACTTCTCAGCTTTCTCATCTTCCCAGAAATTGTGGACTATATTATTCTCCGTGAGAATTTGCTGTGAATTAAATAATTTTAAACGATCTTGCCATAAAATGAATATGAATTAATGATTTATATGCATGAAAACCAAGTGCACATTTTATTTTGATGTATTCTGACTACCGTCCAAAATAACACTTTCCCAAAAGTGAATTTCAACATTAACACTTAGAAATATAAAAAGTTGATACCTACGCACTTCCGTTCCTTTATTACTTAATAAAAAAATTATCGTATTTTTCCTCTCAATCGAAACGGAATATTCTTACAATAGCCGGGAAATTTAGCCTTATTCAACCAATGTAATTTTGGTATTCCCTCGCTGGTAACTGGAAAATACTATCTTTCTTATTGATCATACGACCACTCTTAATAAAATTAGTTTCAAAGATACTAAATATTATTTTAACTCTGTTAAATATCACAAAGTACGATTTAAAATTATTTTTGAATTTTAAATTGTAAATGCAGCTAAATCATTTTGAAAATCGATATTAAAAAAAATTAATAATCGATGTAATTTGAATTAAACAAAATTTACTATCCCAAACTATAAATTGACTCGAGCTTGAAAGTAACATACACTATATTTTATGAAAAAAACTGCAGACAAACAAACGCAACATGTTTACTGATAATTATCTGTGACGAAGTGCTTCCTTGAAATTAATTCTTTAAAATGAAATATAAGTAATTTTCAATCAATAGCCTTTTAGTTTAAAACTATTGGGTTTTTCTCAACACCACTAGAAATTTTCAAATCACCCTTCGTAACGCCGACATTCAGCATCAACAAATTAAAGCTATTAAATTGACGAGTAACATCTTGTCGGTCCACCATTTGAAGAAATTTAACAATTACTCGTAAATTCTATTAGAAAAAAAAAACTAAAAATATTGTTTTAGAACGTACCTAGTAATTATCAACAAAATAAACGATGTATTCTATCACAAAAGTGAACGGCACAAGATGAACGAAACTGACACAATATAACGTGTATGTATTTCCGATATGAAAGCACAATTTAAATGTTTGGGTTTTATATAAACTCGCATACTATTTACTTTTAAATGACCATAAGGGTCTAAATCTGTGCGGAATCCAAACAGTGCGAGGTCCGCTCTTACTTGACGGGTTTTTCCAGTTGTTGCTTCCAGGGCCATTTGCCCACATTAAAGAAACAATCCGAAATATATTCCCATTTTCCAAG
This sequence comes from Druceiella hillmani, assembly GCA_039881145.1. Classification (NCBI taxonomy): domain Eukaryota; kingdom Metazoa; phylum Arthropoda; class Insecta; order Lepidoptera; family Hepialidae; genus Druceiella; species Druceiella hillmani. The sequence goes on along the minus strand of JAYKKI010000038.1, from coordinate 15,261,508 downwards.
GGTAAATCAATATATAGTAAATCATTCATAAGTTCCTAACTGGAGGTATTTATAGTTCTTTCGTTTGGGAGAACATGTTCGATCATTTTTGTGATTATATTCCATGAGTATCTTTCAGGCATTGCTACAAAAACATATATTTATGTGTCAATATGCAGAAATTATTTTGTTATTTTTTTAAACAAATAATGCATAATGAGCTATTTCTCCAAAAGAAATATGCTATATTTTTTCCAACGTTTTATTTTTCATATTTCGGCTTTCTCTAACTTTAGCGTTAATTGTTACCAAATAGTAACCACAATGTGAATTACGTTTTCACCTCATGTTCTTAAAAATAAATATTCGAACTTAATTAAAATAAATATGCAAAGGAGCCTATATTTTCCTGTATATAATTGTTTTGCTTGTTTTTAACATATTAATTTTTTCTTTGTCTATACCGTCGGAAAACGTCATTCTTTCATATTGCCAATGAGATCAATACTCTCATGCTTGAATCTTAAAAGAATGTACCCAATTGCAAATCAGCCGTAAGGAGCTGATATTCAAAAATTGATGTTTGATACCTATCATCAATTTCATGCTTACTGAGACCATAGTGAAGGTCTCATATTAACGATACAAATTAGTTTTGTCACAAATACACTATTTTCAATTTGCTATCAAAATCACTTGAAAAACATGATGAAACTCGAAATGTTTGCACTATCGTAATAGCTTACGATGGCCAGCCAAGAGCTTTCGGTTACTTTCATGTAAACATATAAATAACACGATGTAATCATTTCGTTTGTAGACTACGTCATTGTAAAAACTAAAAAGTCAATTTATCAGAATATAATATTATAAAACTAGTTTCAGGTCATACCACTGGGTGAAATAACTCTGTAGCACAGTCGGTGGCAGGTCCATTAGTGCCGGTAAATATAGCCCCCTAATTGCAAAGTTTGTCGCCGTTGTTGTCTGGCTTATGTTCAACCGCTGCACATATTCCTATTTCGCCAGAATAAATGATGTGCAGAAATAAATGTTGGTAGTATAGATGCAAATTTGCATCAAATAAAATTTTTGAATTCTCATTAAAAATAAATCGTTTAAATAAAATTACTATACAATTTAATAAATTAGGTTGGCTAGATATTAATTATGAGAAATAGAGGTAATATATATATCAAATATAAACTGACTATATTTTTTGGATTTTCATGTTGAATTGTCTTAGTTCTTTTTTATTTATAAGAGGATTATGTACAATATTTATTAGCCGATGTTTTCAACTATCGTTTTTCTAAGAATTTAAATAATGCAATTATTGTTCCATTTCTATTTTTAGCCACCATAATACAATTCTTATAACGAGCTCTCTCATGAAAGTATCATAAACGAATATTTTTGAGAAATTGAGTTTGTATTGCAGTGAATTTCGATTTGGACTTAGCAGTATATAAAATATTTTGAAGCTATTTATTAAAAATAAAATTAATTTGTAAAAAAATATATAGTAATTAATACAACAAATAGAAAAATCTGAAATATGATAGTAAATTATGGTTGTTTTTTATGGTTAACGAACTCAAAAGTGGGCGACAAATTTATCGTTAGTACATAAGTAACAAAAATTCCATATAACCGAACGTGGGTAAAATGAAGGTTGACCGAAACGTATATGGACAGAATACATAAATTTAACACTATGAAAATTAAATACGATTTTAGTAATTTCCCCCGTAATAAGACATATTATATTATACTATATTCCAAATAATTCACGTGTTTTGAAATAATTTCCATTTTTTGATGTTAAAAAAACTTCCTTTCTTATGTCTATGTATTTTTATCTTATGTCCTTTAATTGTTGCAATAGTTTGGGCAAGTTATATTTCTAAATAAAAAAAATATTTTTTGTATCCAAATAAATTCATTGATCTATAAGATAACATTTATATATTGTAATGAAATTGTTCTGAAACGTGATCAAATACGTAAGTAAACATGTTATTTACTTACATTTATATTTTTTGCGTAGTATTCTACCTCGCAATATTACCGTACAAGAAAAAAAATTGTTCTGGCCTTGAGTAGTTAAATTTATCTCTGAATATATGATTCATAGTCATTTGTACCATTTGCCTAACTTTAGTGATACCATCAATAATATATTGGATAAGGGTGGCTTATAAATTTCAAAAGTAAGTTTAACAAAGTGCTGTGCTTTTATAAATTTGTTTACAGCTTGGCGAGAAAAATCAAAATATTGGAAAATTAATTTCCGTTGCTTTATTAACCTTGTCTGTTTTTGTTATACAAATTCCGAAAAAAATTCAGTCTTTGTAGACTTCAGCATGTTCGTACATGCTTATAAAACTTGTCAGCTGTAATTTCTTCAGTTTTGTATGACATAATCATGCCCTATGTAGTCCCACATTGTTAGATGATAATTGATCAGTTTCTGATTGCAACCTTCCCGTCGTTTGTGCTTCTTCTCTATCGTGAAATTAAAACAATGCTCAAGTTTTCAATACTGAAATGTTGATGTCTTATCTTTACAAGATCACTATCATGTTATTAATTACATTAGTATATTAAAGTAACATAAAAGTATCACCGAGAAGTTCGTCCATTCGTCCTAAAAATCGTAAATATTCAGCCAGGAACCAATGTTAATGTTAGTCCATTATAAAATAATGCTCTTATCTCCTATCTATTCATTACCTACAAAAATGCAAATATATTTACCCTGAAAAATATTTACCTTGGTGAAGCTGAACGGGAAAATAATTCTATGTATTTTTCTCTCGATGGAAAAGATCATTTACTTCTTTCTGTGGTATCTCCACGATTTCGTTGATAGGTTAACACAATATAAAGAGTCATAGTGTGAAACCAAGTAGTTTGTGTTGTTGTCGGTCACTGTTTATTAATTTTTTGTGTTCTTTTCCCCATAGTAGATTTAAGCTGCCACCTTAGTTAAAAAGTAATGCCCGTGAAGATAGTGTACATGAAATAATTTATCTTATGTAATACCGATAACAAAACTCTAAAACTATGAGTTGGTGCTACAAAATGAGTTAAAATCTTCTTCATTAAGCTTAATTTTATGATATTTACTTACAGAAAAAAAACAAAAAGACATTTTGGAAACAATTAAATAATAGAGATGAAGGCGAAGACATCTATGGTATAAGAAACAAAGGGAATTAAAACCCAAATCCTAGGCTCAATGAAGTTACACTCTGGGTTGAAATTTAAAAAATACCGTTGTATATATACAAAAGGAAATATTCTTGAACTTTTGGGGATCGATTCAAGAGGAATTACTACAATCAATGCTCAATGGAAATTGTTTTGGTGAATAATAAGACTCCATCTATATTTATAACTCCAAACCTAAAAACTTTCATATACCGAAACACGTATTTTCACCAAATTATAAAACTAACTTTAAGAATTTAATAGAAGAACCAAAAATTAATCATTTGACATTACATTTATGACTGTAACTTCATGATTTATTAGAAATTAAATTACAAAACAAATATTATTTGTGAACAAAGCACGGGAGAACATTTTTTCTCCTTGTTTTTAACTCTCCTTTAAGTTATTCTTATAGATATAAAAACATAAGATTCCGACATCCTGTCATGGTCTTTGAGAAAAATAAGTTGTTTTTACCAAAAAAATTTTATTTATAACATATAATTTTACATTTAAATGTTTATCCATTTTCCAAAATCGAATATTACTAAAGGTTTGTTTTGGTACAAAGGTAGTTTGAAATAAATAAGTGTTAAACTGTCAGCTATGTGTTTAAATAAAACCCAAATCAATTAATTTTATACAAAAAGTACATGTAATTGCAGTATATTCTGTTAAATTACGTAAATAAGTAAAACGATGATGAAACAAGGTATCCATTGTTATGATATTATTTAAAACCCGTTTGTTATTAATTCATTTTTGTGTTAATAAAAAAAATAATTTTTCGCTTTGTTTTCCTTATCTACAAAAAGAAGTTAAAAAAGATTACACAGTCGCTTAACCTATCTTTGATGTCATTTTTTGTTAAATATATAATTTGCAAACTTCAAAATAATATTTTAATTAAATCTAAAAATTTATTTCCTCGGTTTCCAAACAATGCAGTTTTTTAAGATATAGCATTTTGTCCTGGCAAGGCAGAAATAATGAACATATCAGTTTTTCACATGTATACTTCTATCATGGATATTTTAAAATATTAAGACAGTATGCGCAACTCCCACGTTTTATAAATTTGTACTTAATAATACTAACTATTATATTACAGACCTAAAGAAAAGGATTTTCGCGTGCTTCTGAATATAATATGTTGCAAATTTGGCGACGAAAAAAAACAAAATTCCCGTTAAGCACGCGTTACGTGTTATTTTGATGACTCCATTTCCGCAATATATCTTCTCCGACACAGACTTTTCAAGGATTAATGAATCAGCATCCACCGGGAAACACGTGTTACATGAAGGGGCAGACTTGCAGATTTATTGCAATTTGAATAAATGTTATTTAGGTATTCGTTGCAAATATGTTGCTACCTTATTTGATCTTGAAGATTATGTTTAGTTTTAAAATACTTTATTTGTTTTGTTTCTAAAATTAATAATTTTTTTTAGAAATTTACTTTTCTCAATCAAAATGTTTTGGGTACATATTTGTTTAAAATTAGAAAACACTTTTTTATTAACTGGATATATTTTTAGTAATAAGATATCATGAAATGAATAAATTACTGTCGAAGAAGTAGTTACTAATGACAGTTTTTTTTCGTTTTTGGAAGATTATTCAATAAAATATGCCTCGAAAATTTATTATGTTACATGTGGCACAATTTACGTTAAAAATAGTAATATTTTTTGACAATATAAATTTTTTTTAAAAGCACTTTACTTTTAATTATTTTTAAAGTTATTGATAAATATTGGTTACTATTTTCTCAAACGTGAAAAAATTAAAATATAACAAAAGTAGAACCATGTATCATTTAAATTTCGAAATCTAGATACATGTATTATTTCATTAAAATATGATAAAAGTTTTAAAATGTCAATTTCAGAAGTATATAATATATTGTGTAAAAAACTACGATATTTAATAAAAAGTTAAAAAACTAACCAAGTAAAATCTTTTTGAAACTGGCTTTGGGCTATTCGGTAATGTTCAGATTTATTACCTAATTTTCAACCTTAAATTGTTAATTAGCTTTTAGTTAGTATACCGTAATAAATTTGGAGAAAATCGAAAACAAAATTGTTAATTTCACCAAACCCCCACACACATGAAAATGTTTTGGAAGACCACTTAAAAAGTTTATCTGTTTCCCATGAAAGTACTGAGTACAAGCAAAAGTTTTAATGAAATAATACATGTATCTAGATTTATCATAAATGTTACCAATAATTAAATTATAGTCTCTATATATAGTATATATTTTACTATCAATTAAATTGTTCAACAACATAAATATTACTGACGTCATTTGTCAGTTTATTTTAAAATATGTTCTTCTATGAGAAAAATTGGAAATCAGATCAATAAATTTTAATTCCTGTCTTTCTATGGAACTTAAATAAAATAAATACTTCGTAATTAACGTAAATAATACTAGTTAGAAAAATAATTGCATGGTAAATGATTTATTAATCTACGACAATATATATTAGCCTAGAAAGAATAAAAGAAGAAACCATGGTCATGGCTCGATGCATGAATGTAAGGCATCTGATCATGTGACGTTTAGGCGTTAATATTTAATGAATTTAAAGTATCTAGTAGGTGTAAAAAAACAAATATTTTTAGCACCTGGACAAAACAAACAGCAACTGGAAGTACGTGTCAAATCAATATTCGAATTGAAAGGGGTTTTAAAGGACAATGAAAAAAAGTATGTTGGAGTGTATAATTTATGTCCTAAAATAAAATCATTTTACAAAAGTATAATGATGAAAAATAGACTTATAAAAAAGTAATTGGCAATGAAAGACATGTGCAAATGTCTAAGCAACTGAGAACTAAACTTGATAAAAATTCAAAAATTATTTCTGCCTAATTCTAATTCTAAATTCAAAAACTAATTAAAAATATTGCTTTTATAAATGTACACCTGTCGGTTTTCTGTGTTTTAATTTTTATGGAGCCAATTAAAACAATTCGTTTTTCCATGCACCATGGGACATTATAATTATGATACTAAAGACTTTTTGAAAATTACGGAACAAATTAAAAAAAAAAGAAATTGTTATATTTGAACTGCGTGTGTGATTACGGAAGAAGCTCTTATAGAAAAAGAAGCTCATAAATCTGAAAGCAAAAGAAAATACGATATTTTAAGCTATATATATATATATATATATATATATATATAACAAAATTATAAGAGAGCAAATTCTGTACATGAAAAATATTTTAAAGAGTGATTGATTTAACTTATAGAATGATAACATAAGCCCGAATTATTAAATGTGAACCTGAATGTTATTTTGTACGTGAATTATGCAAAATCTGCTAGACGGGTTTTAATTAAATTTGGTGTGGTAATATTTTATAACCAAGAGCAAAATATGAGGGAGACAAAAATTTCTCATTCCGAATTTTACGCGAGTACACAGCACAGCACAACACAGCTAGGGTTGAATATTTTTAAACATGCTGAGTAAAGACGAAAAATTCATGACATAAAATTAATTCTACATTGAAATCTCTTAAAAAAAATTAGAAAAAATGGGTTCGGAGAACAAATAAATCAACATTTAATATCTTCATGAAAAATGGGATGAGCAAAACTAAAAATTGTCCACAGAATATACTGATAAAGTAATGTGTGTGGATTTTACTATAATCTAGTAATATATTTTGATGAAACTTTTTTATCCCCATATATCAAAAATTGAGTTCATCTAACCTCATATAATTACTATTCAAAATAAAATAAAATATTGTAATGACCGGAAAATCTAATGTTGGTAAATAATCGTACAAAAAGGCGACATATACATACTTTATACGGTGTATCATGTTCAATGAATAAGGGGAATAGCTTGTAAATTGATTTTGATTTAGTTTTTATAAACCTATTTTTTAATTATTAAAGGGTTAAATTTTTAAAACAAGGTGCCATAATTATTAATATTTTTTAATCAGAATTTTTTTCAGCGGTTTCAATTACTATATAGCGATGTGTGTAACATCATATCAATATATTTATTCAAGATATGAAACGTAAAGTGTACGCAAAACAATAGGAAAGTATTTCAAGATATCGAAACGATAGTTAACCAATAAATAATATTAACAAATAAAAACTGAATAAACCACTAACTCATAAAATTCTTAAATACATTAATTTTCTCGAAATTAAGGCTAAGTATTTGTTTGGTATCTGGGATACATTGACAACGTGCTTAGTAATTACGTAATTACATTCCCAATAAACGTACAAATGACATAATCAAACTGCGAAAAAAATACCGACATCTTTTTCCAGCAGCATTTTCTCCATAAATCACTTTTTCTAAGTTGCTATTATTTATACCTTGTAGATACTATGTGCCATTATCTCCACTCACAAAAATAAAAACTTAATTTCTATAAAACATTATACTCGATATCTCGTCAAAAACTTTTTAAGAATTTTTATGAAATTGACAAGATAAAACAACAATCCGTAACATTCTGTTTAGGTTAAGTGTTAAGTGCTAACGATAGCTATAAGAAACTGACTATATTATTTCTATTCGGATTCGCTAATTTTTAATGCAAATTGTATCGCCAATAGTTCCCTGAAGAATCATAATCCAAAGCTTAAAGTGAAAATGGAAGTCGTATTGTATTTATTATACTTTCTTTCATCATCAAATTTGTATATATTATTTGAAATATTGAGAAAAATGGGTATTTTTATATTAAACAAATATGTATTTGGAACAAGGTTAATCCTTATTTATTGCTTTAACTTTTAACCACTAACTTTGAAAATATTGTTACTTTAAACAAGGTCATAGGTAGAATATAATTACTTATTATTTCAAGTAAAAAAAACTCTAATATCTTTCAAAGTAAGACATATATATTTTATTAGATTATTGTCAATATTTTTGACTAATACAATACAATAGTTCACAATTCTACTTTCTGGCTCTTAGTTTACTGTAACGAGGGTTAATTTAATAAAGAGCAGTCTAATTTATTAGCTTTGCAAGCTTAAATTTATTCCATTTATTTTTATATTGTCTATTATCATAATTTTTCTAAACAACGAAATTAATTTTAATAAAGATCTTCGATCACAATCTCTGAACTCGGGGAAAAAGAATTAACCACGCATTTCCACCAACCCTACAATTAATGTAGAGTTTCAAAAAAAGTTCAATACTTAAGAACTAAGGATGCTGTCAAAATTGTACAACCTACATACATACTATAGTCAAATTATCAACAACGAGACGAACGAGATGAAATAGCTTCAAACAGTACTTTAATGTCAATCGAACATTTTTCACATGGAGTTCCATTCCACATGGAGACTCAACGTCAAGACTTGTCTCCGATATAAAGAACTAGAAAATAACATAAAGAATGGCGACACTATCAATTTGAAGGACGATTTGAAGAAGAGACAAAAATTATTTTAGTAATCGATATGAAGCTTTCTATCCATATTTAAAAAGCTCAGATCGCGAAAGAAGCGTGAAATGACTTGTATGTAGATCATACCGTTTTTTGAATGTCAGAATATAGACCCAGAATGGAGCCGCTGTCATCTGGTCCAGTCAGCGCCAAAAAAATATAGCTCTTCTGCCACCAAAGCAGAGACAAATTCGTTAAGCCACTAAATAGGCAGTATGGTTGAATCCATTACTATGTGTCTAAGTGTGTAATCAGAAGATAGATGATTAAACATTGATAACCAAAGTGCTAAAAGTGAGTTTCTCAAAAATTTTAACATTGTAATTGAAACATTGGTTTTCCTAAATATATGAACATATAAACATTAAATTCATAATATGTGTAACAGACAATTTTGTAAAATTATTATACCTAATAATTACGTAAATAACGTACATTAATTACTTAATTCGCTGATATATTTCAAAATACTTTTTCAATGATTGAGGGCTAACACGCCGAGTAGGCTTGCTTAAAGATTTGTTTACGACATCTCTTGCAGAATATCAAAATATAGAAGATTACGTCAAAGAAATAATATTCACAACGCATAAACTTCGAAACATCGAATCCAAATTAGATAATGAGTGCCTCGGCAGTGCTAATCTTAAGACTATATATATATATATATATATATATATATATATATATATATATATATATATATATATATATATATACATATATATATATATATATATATATTCATGTTTAGCACGAATTCGGTCAAAGCAAAAATTTTACAAGACAGCAGAACAGCCGATAATGACACTAAGGTGGTCGCGACGAATGGAAATTTCAAAGGGAAATATAATCAATAATTCTCAAAAAGAACTCCGTTGCCTAAATTGTAGTAGACTTGGCCATAGAAGAGTGGAACGCATTCCGTAAAATAAATTAAACCACAAAAATACTACACTACAGTTTTGATAACATATGAAAAAAACCGCCATCAAAACAATAAAAATGGCAGACGTCAAACCGGTTGAAGTGACGGTCTCAGGCCAAGTAAATATAAATATCTGTAATACAAAAGGAATGAATTTTTTCTTAAAAATGTGTTACAGTTACCTGATCAGGCAACGTATATGCCGTCAGTGAGCAGCATCAGAAATAGAGGCAAAGTGTTATTTAATTAGAAAGGTTGTTTGCTAAAGAGCAGGAAAAATTAAAACGTTATTACCGCGATCGGTCACATGGTTTCAAAGGTCGTGAATATAAGACGCATGCTAGAATGGAACAAGTATGTGAATCGAGCAAAGCACAAAATGCAGTCCCCTCAAAGTACACCATGAAGAGAAATTACGCCCTAGTAGACCCGACAGAGTCGAAATGTGGGTCGTATACGCCTTGCACTTCCGAAGACTCCTAACAAACGTCAGGGCAAACAGATGTAACCGTAGACCTTAAGTCTAACATGAAAGACACGCTTAAGAACGAGTCCTCATGAAGTCAAAGCACATATTCACCGAAGATAAACATACACTAACTAAACATTAATTCAATAAAATTTGTCTAATTAAGCCAATAAATTGTTAATACATAAAAAAAGGAATACAAATTAATTGAGTTTTAGGTTTCTGGGACAAAGCTTATTGTTTTTCCGTCTGCAATAAACTGAAGATTTGATTCAGCCAGTCCAGTTTATTGAAAGTGTTTATCCTCCAAACTTGTTTAAGTTCAAATTCAATAAATAACAGTCTATCCTAATTCAATAAAATTACTTGTAAGATGAACATTAGTTTACCTGTCAAACGAAAAATAGCAGCCATTATTTTTCCTTTTAGGTATTGATTATGTCATAGCAAAGAGAAGATAAGGATAATTTCATGAAAACTAAGGACGTTGTGATAGATTATTTTCTTGACATTGAATGTTAAAAATCTTGACTGATTTGAAAATGTTATAAATATATTCTCTTTAATTAATTTAAAAAATAATGGATATACGCTCCATGTTTTTATGCGTGTAAAAGATATTTAAAAAAACTTAATTATGAAAGTATGTTGTGATTATATACATTCAAATATATATATATATATATATATATATATATATATATATATATATATATATATGTATATATATATACACCTACATATATTTATATATATATGCACATGTTCAAAATATCAAACATTTTTTAAGGTAAGGTATTTAAAATTTATTAAAAATAATGGTAAGCATTTAAAAAACATTAATTTCCAAATATTAATCAACGTGAATTAAAGTGATTTGAAAGGATCTTTTTATTTTCGAACAGCGAATAGCCTTATGTGAACACAGGAGCTTACTTCAACTCGAAGGGTGTTGCACGATATTTCAGGTTTAATCTTGCTATTTGGAAATAGCTTCCTTTCTATGATTCAAAGGGCGTGTGGGTTTAATTAACGGAGGTGCTGAATACTGAGGGATTATATATAAATTTTATGAAATATTTTATAATTTGTTTCATTAATTATTCAAAGTCCATTTTTTGCAGATTTCAAACTTAAAATTGATTTTTTCATAAACATTTTACAAATATTAGTGCTATTTCGTAAATATTAGTGGGTACAACTAAACTAGTTACGTTTTCCCTGCTATTTAAATTTGTGTTCGTGTAGGTGCTACTTTGATATCAATAATACACTTTTCAATTAACAATAAAGAGAAAAATTATTTTAAGCAATCAAAATGTAGTATGGTAACAAATCCTTTGACTAAATATTAAAAACTCATTTCATTTTAAATTAATTTTTCTAGTATCAAGTTCAGATATAATTGAAATATTTCAATATAATTTTTTCGTTCCTTATAATTAGGTATAGAGTGGAATGAATGAAGCTTTTAGTGAACTGCTAAATTTAATTCAGTATTGAATTTTTAAGAGTATTTTAAAATGTGCGTAGATTCATAAAAGCAGTAAATTTGAGTATTGTACGGTTATAATATATATAAACATTAGAAGTTCCATTCTTCGATAAATGTTACTTATCCATTAAAAGTATTTTCGTGTTTCTACAAAATGCTAGTTTTAATCATAAGCTTGCACAAGTAGCTTTTTATTAGTTTTCAAGCCCTACTATGTTTTTTAACTCAGTATAATTATGGAGTTAAACTACGACGATTATGTAAAATATACATAAATTTTAAAGCACGTGTATATATTTCTCACTTGTTAAGTAATTCGTAGTAATAAGCTAAATTCTAAGTAACATACATCTGCTTAGTCAAATAACGATAAGTTAAAAATTTACAGAGTTTTATGTTAGTATTAAACCGAAGTTAATGTAATAATAAGTGTATTCCGCTGAAGAACCGAAATTTTAATTAATTAATTTTCCCAGACGGAAAAAGTGATGACAAGAAAGTTTAATATTAATTACTGTAATTAATTTGTTTTATGGTGAAAGCTTCTTTATATCAATAACTATAACGTAAGTCTTAACAGTATTGACTAAATGGCTCACTTTATGAGCTCGTTAACCGATCACATTGATATCCGAATATATACATTTATTTACAATTTGAATAATAGTAAAAAGAGTAGGGGCGTATGTTTACAGGTCATCAGCGTACTGATTATAATTGTAATAGCGATGATTGACTATAGTATCGATGATAATTTAAAACAACAGTTCTTGAAAAACCCACTTCACAAAACTTGCATCAAAACAAAATTTTTAAATAAACAATTCACAGTAGTCAAAGAAACACGCTTGTCAAAGTAAAAAGTGTAAGGTTTAACATAAGAAAATCGATAAATGGAAAAAAATATTGTATTTAAGTAAAAAATAATGTGCAGTAACTTAAGTTATGCTCATCATATATGTCAATTTTCTCCGTATCGCATTCTTGAAATAAATATTAGATTTCTTGAAATGAAAAAAAATTATATAAAGAGACTGTATCCTAACAAAAACCAAACAACCAAATACGAAGTCTTAAAAAACACTCGCACAGGCAAAATTAAATCCGAAATATCGAACTGCCAAGCATTATCAACTTATCAATAATAAAAAGAGATCACTCTGCTATTTTTTATTCTTTTAGTGCTAAACCTCTTAGATACATTTGAATTTACAAAAATATCCGTTTTTGGTTACATTTCCAAAACAGTTTTATCGGTTTAAAACAAAAATAATCCATTGTGTCAAAACAAAAGCCTTGAAAATCCAATTGGAATCTAATAACTTCTTCTCCAGTTTTTTTAGAATATAGGTTTATGTTTAAAGATTTATATTTCGAGTATCATACGGTATTATGGATTCAGTAATGCATTGTTCTGCACATACCGCCAATCACTATGTTATAAAATTAGATTGAAAGCAGACGTAAGCACATATCTTACTGAAAATACAAATATCATATACATTTACGTGACAGACTCCGACGTAGTTCGTACGTATCCAATATAATTTTACCCTAAACATCTTCTTCTACAATATTCATAGGATATCATGACTATATTTTCATCATTTTGAAGAAATTATGAAGAACGGAAAAAGAGAACCGTTTCTTGGAATGGATATCGGATATTTTGACATCTATTTTTACAATCTTATAAGCATAATTGAATCAATCTAACTAATTCTTAATTGATCATCTTCTAATTCATTTTATCAGCTCTCAGTTCATAATTCGTATTCCGTTTGAAATATGGTAAAAAAAACATTATTTTACCCAAAATTATCTTGAATGTATAGATTAATTATCTTGAATATATACAGTTAATCTCGATTAGGTACTATCAACTTTCATCATGTTCAAAGTAATAAACGTAGTCGAGATATATTCTATTTTTAACTTAAGTAATATTTTTCAAACAAAAGCTTGTCGATATAGTATATTTTCATAAAACGTCAGCCAATTGAAATTAATTTCACGTTTGGGAATAAAAAAACCTACCCCGCTAAAATGTTGGTTATTAAGGAATTGTTATCTCGCATTATGTTATTAAATAACTTATGTTAATTTCAAATTACATGTGTACACAAAAATTGATGCATGAGAATTGTATAGATGTAATTTTATGAATGTCACAAAATACAAACAATGGTTTAAATATATCAATGAGTAGTTTTAATTAAATCGAATAAAGTTACACAGAATAATTGTAAATCAATTTAGTTTCTATTTGTTTTGACCAACATTTAAAAAGATTTCTAACATTTATGTTTGTAGTTCGGTTACAATCTGTCTTTTTCTTTCTTATTCTATTAATAACAAATATTTAATTTTTTTCTGGGTTACTAGTTTTGTACGTTTTATATATACATACCATTACCACTAAAAGCTGAAAATTTATTTGAAGATATTTATATTTAAATTATATTTGAAGATATTTGTATTTAATTTTTTTTCATAGTATATTTATATATAGCCGGTATTAAAAAATATGACAAATATTACAATAAGAAACTTCAATCTTGTAATGTCAAAATAAGTAAAAACACACTTGAAAACAATGTTAACAGAACATTTATTTAAATTGCAATAAATTTGCAAGGCATGGGACTGCGTCCTCTCCCAGAGCATTCTAGTTTATTAATCAAAAGACGCCTTTTACGACATATTGAAAAATTTAAGCTACGAAAAGGAAACGTGACGTTACGTGACCAAAATTAAATAGTTCCCCACGGAAGTTTCGACGGCATATATTATATCCGGTAGCTCGTGGGGATATTTCAATTTTGATGTCTTATACTCACATGTTGGTGAGTATATTATCATATAATAGACAGTGTATTTGAGGCGAGTTTGATAATATACAGTGAATTTGAAAGATATGTGAAAAGACTTAAAATAAAAGTTTGTTTTCCATTTAAATGTAAGTTATTGCCAAAACCTGAACGAACTGGAGCTAGTATTGTTCCGTATAAATAGATACAAAACAATGCTAGTTTCAGCTCGAGCTAAATCTAATATATTTTATCCATCACTCTCTACTAAATTTGGTACTATGAAAAAACAATTATCCGTATTTCTTCTTTATGCCAAGCATATTTTTATGTTTCTTCAGCATATATAAAAATTCCTTAAAAATTGAAGAAGTTCCAATATTAAAGAATAACTTATACAACGTTTACATATACCTAAAAATATCTATAACACTATTAACGTAATTTATTCATTTTAATTCCTAAGGCATAAAAGAAGTTAAACTCATCAATAATTACTATCTAAGAAAAACATTTTCTTTATTTTGCTTTATCTGTTGAGTTCAGTGATTGATGTTAAAAAATTAATCTTGATTTTATTACCGTTCTATTTTAAAATTTGCATTCATAATTTACTACCCGTGTGCATATTTGCGTTGGCAATAATTAATTAATTTGCAGCTATAAATAAGAGACTAATCTGACCTTAAATGAGAAACTTTCACATCGCTCGCATGAACTGAATTGCATCGATACACTTTTCTCGAATAAATTAAAAAATCTTAATTTAATGTGCATTATAGTGTATGGAAAAATTAATTCTGTGAAAATGTGTAAAAAAACAACAAAGTAACAGCAAAACATAGCAAGTAAATTGAAACAAAAAGAGACTACACAAAAATACATTTTTTCCGTTTGAAATTAAGTTTAAATGCTAGCCTGACCCTTTTTTGTTTGAGTGTTGAAAAGAAAAATAATTTCCACGAGCACAACTTTTTATATATAATTAAATATACGTTGGACACATATACCTCCCGCTTGATAAAATATCTGATTTTGGTAAGTGTATTACATTCATTTTCCTAAATTAAATCTGTTATTTATACAGGCAAATCAACCTATGTTCGAATTAATTTTGTTATAAAACTTTTTTAATGTATGCAGCCGATAATTTTTGAGCTCAGCAAAGTAAAATAGAAACAAGAAATATTGGAATTATTTACACAGGTAAAGGAGGGTCAATATAAAATTAACAAATAATAGAAATTAGAGACTGTAACAAGGAGCTTTTTGGAAAACTTAATTTATTGAAAATGAGATACTGGTATCAAGATCGAGCTGATTTTGCAATAATGTAACTTAGAAAATCACCTATCGCGTAGTGCCGAAATATGCGTTTTGGATTCCCTAGAATTGAAATAACCAAGTTTTGAAAGTAATTGGATTCTATAACACGTCGATGTCCCTAATTATAAAGCCCCTCATTTTATTAACACGAAGGCGATTAAACCTACCGCATCCTCTATAACATTTTCAATAGGAATGGTATTTCAATGCTAATCTGTGTTAAAACTCCCATAGTTCATTTTAAAAGCAAATATATTTCACCGGAAAGAAAAATCTAATAGTAGAATTTTTCTTTTAATGGTGGCAGATCAAAAGAAAACAAGGGAAGATTTTTTAAAATTGCTTTAAGTACCACGAGGTACTTGTTGAAGCTAAAATTTTTACATATTTTACAATCTTAGAACTTGTTAAAGGTTGAGATTTTTTCACAAATTATGTAGAAATTATTTAAAATAACTACTTGTTCATTTAACGCTTTGTAGTAATGGAGACCAAATATTAATTCTTATAAATATCGTTTTTGTTGAGCCAGTGTATTGGGTATGTATTCATTATTAAGGGTAAATATTTTAAGTTCTCTCACGGTAGATATTTTTCACCGCTTCTCACTTTTTGCATTTGAAAAAAAAGTATTGAAACTTTAAAAACATCATCGTCCTGTAATAAAATTTCCAAACCAAAAAAATATATATAAATCTGCCCCATACATAACATTCTTCGAGACCCAAATGAAAATATTAATTTAAATAATTAAATTGTATGCAAACAAATATCTTAAATTCCTCTGGTATACATACTATGCAGGTTCTGTTTAGATTTAGGCACGTTTAAGAATTTAAAAGTGCTCTTATATGTAGTAGTATTTTTATCGAACTATTCACAAATATTATTATCATTTTTCACTATGTGAATATATTGACTAGCTATCTTTTAATTTCTATCTACGTAAATTCGTCTTTCAAAGGCATAAAACACATTGAATGTCCCAATATCCCTAAATTTTTTAATTATTAAATAGACTTCTAAAAATCCTTTTGTTTTCGTAATTTTAATTTCAGAAATAGGAATGTCGTTTTTTTTTTCTCAGGTTTTTCAGAATATTTCTGGAGATATCTTGCTTACAATTAAAAAAATATTCTTGAGATCATGGTAACTAGCTTTTTCAGAGCTGGATAAGAAATTCACAAAAATTGAGTAATTAATTTAGCACCTCTAAAATGTTCACATAAAAATTTTTATTTGTTACCTATATGTGGGTAATTATGACTTATCAACAGCTCATTTTCTCATTTTCAGTATCTATACCGAAGGTTTTCAAAGAAAAACGGTTGTATCATAGAGCCTTATAAACGAACAGACTAGTTGGTGATCTTATTAAAATTCCGTATTCTTTTGCCCTTTTGAAGTAGAGAATTTAAAACGATACCAACAAGCATATATTGGTTTACATACAAAACCTTTAGATTACAATTTTAGAGCACCAGAGATATGTAAAACCTTAATGCAAAAGTAGTCTTTCTAAATTTGAGGCTGTTTTAAAAACCATTTACCATATTTAGAGTTTAAGATATTAACTTAATATATGAAAGTTTTAAAACACAAAAAAAACTTACTTTTAATATACATAGCTGAAAATGATGAAGACAAGGTAAGAATTTGTTAAATAGATAAAATTTTGCACAAAACTAAACATAAAACTAAGGTAAAATATTTAATGCAATAATTAAAAAGATTTCAAGAATTGGTCTAGAGGTTTATTGAATTTTTGTCACATATTACAGAGAACTAATCAAGGCTTGTGAAACGACGAATAAAATATATATAATTTAGTAGGGCTTTTACCCGCCTTCCATCTCCATCATCAGTATGTGTACCAAGTTTTACCTCTCTCGCCAGAAATTAGGTGACGATTTCTGATTGGTCAGAGAGGTAAAACTGATTACATAATAGCAGGCAGACAGATAAAATTGTAAGTTAAGAAAATTTTTAAAAGTAACCAGGTTCTATTATTAATAAATGTTATTTGGTTACGAACAAGTGCTAAGGTCAATTGACAAACTATGTAATCACCGGCTGCCTTAAAAAAATTTCAGTAGTCAAACTTCTAATTATAATTGCAAAATAGAAATAAATTTTAGTTATCTGAGTTACGATTTAAATAAAGCAATGAAATACTACTAATTGAAAAAAACAATGAACATTTTTTTAATATCGCTATATGTTTAACAACACAATATCAATTTATTCCTAAAAAAATAATGAGCGGTGAAATATTTATTTGAAAAGAAACTGGTCGTATTGTCATTATGTGTCATTAAAATGCAAGAATAACATTCCAAATTGAATATCATAATGCGCATATTTTTAGAAAATTTTCGTTTTATTTCATGCTCATCAAATTGTTTTTATACTAATAATTAAGTAGAATAAATCTACTTACAAACGTATTTGACAAAAACGAAAAACAAGCTGAAGGAATTGCGGGGAAGTCGCTAGTTGTAAGTAAATCTTCAGGTTTCTATCCAATTAAAGCTGTTTGGCCACAAGCCCTCAAGGTATTCAGTCCCACTTTATAGATATCTCTCCAAATTCTCCTTCCAGCCTTAAAATTTCTTCTGAAACACTTTCTTTAGTTCACTGCATATTTTTAAAAAGTAACTTTCTCTTATTGAATCTGGTGAGAGGAAAAATCGTTCTTTTATAAAAAATTTATATCTTCGTAAATGTTATCTTTCCAAGGTACACAACAACATGACGGTAAACAATATATATATATATATATATATATATATATATATATATATATATATATATATGTTTATATATATATATATATATATACACACACATATATTTGAGTAGTGGAAATTCGTTTATGTGTGCCATGGTGCATATTTTGAAAACTTAATATATGGGTTTAAGGGAAATACTGTGCATTGTTAAATATTTATAAATGTCTAAATATGCACAAAATACTCATAGCGCGAGTTCCACTCGTGCTCTTCAGTTCTTTCTTTAGTATATTGATGCTCCCATATTTCGACCTCATTAAAACTGGTTTTGCACGATACGAGAAAGCCAGGATTCTGTTAATATATTTTTGTCATTCATGCGTATATACTGGAAATTTTAACTGCAGCTGACAATCGCACGCCAAAGGAATTCAATTGTTTCATTCTTCCAGTGATTCTTTATTTCTTGACAAAACCAGTTACAAAATAGAAATGCCACACCACGTGCCATGACAATCACAAAACATTAAAAACTATTCTAAATATTTATTTTTCCTGTTTATTTCATGTTGAAATAGAACGCTTGCTGGGCAGCTTCCGGCGGTTTACGAAGAGAAAACATATTGAGCAAGCGCTATTTAATATACTAAATTAATTATACTACAACGAGTCACCCACGTGCTAAAGATATCCCGTTGCGATAATTACGGAACGCATTAATCGTCTTGAAATATCACAGACCTTTATCTGGGCACTTTTACGTTATTGCCAAATTAATTCTGTGATCAACGCAAGGAAGTTGACACAAGCGACTGATGTTAACTACTTCCATCCTTGGAAGCTATAGGGAATAATATTCCTATTTACGTTTATTTAATAACAATAACATATATTACAAATTTGAAAGAAAACATCAAAGACTTTTTAAGGTTTTTTTAGTTTCAAAGTATATATAGTTGTATTTTCTGATTCATTTGAATAAATCATAATTTTCTGCTACGGAAAAAGTCCTTTTAAAAAATTTATAAAAATCTAACAAAATTTAACAAGATTTACTATTAAAAAATATGTCAGTACAACGACTGTGATATATTAAAAATGAACTTGTTGAATTTTAATGAAAATGATCAATTATTTTTGTTTTATTTTGCTTTATTGTGCCAATAAGTAATTATTCATGAGAGGAAAATATTTTAGTTATATGAATATTAGCAATATTAAGAAAAATTTCCTAAAAATAAATATTTTTCAAGCATACTTGAAATTTTAACTCATCTCCGTTAATAATTGTGAAGTCGTACAGTAGACAAACAGGCCAAAAACACGTGAAAAAAATAAAAGAAGGCATGAGTTATTTCTTAATGAAATTATAAGCAAAACAAACATTCCCAAATTTCGCTCTAAAACGCCAATTCACGTAATATGACGTCATACCAATGACCATCTTGTCAGAGGGACGACAGATGAGTGAGCTTTTAAGGGTCCTAATTTTCCCTTAAAATATGCAACCCTAAAAATGTTAGTGGAAACTCAACTAAATTATAAAGGACCCACCCAATCACATACTCAATGAGACGTGCGAAAGAAAACTTTCGACACCACTTTACAAGTACGTAAAATATTATAAATAAGTAGCAAGTAAGTAAGTTATTACAAATTCTAAACAAATATATTTTTATTGGGAAATCTTGTAATAATGATGCAAATATTTTTGGTTCTAAAATTTTAAAAAACTCTATTAATATTATAAATAAAATACTTGGTCAAATAGGAAACCTTCATCTTTTAGAGTCAACGTTGTCTTCGCTATGGTGTATTGAGTTGATCACAAGGCCTACGATCTTTGACGGCTCGGCGCATCGCGTGGACCCGGGACGTCGATTCCTGGCCGCTCGTCGATCGGGGCTGGACTAGTTGGCTAATGTAATAATAAATGGCCGAAGAGATTGCTTTATCTAGCCGTAAGAATATTAAGATTTATACAGCCGTATTAATTTTGTACGTTAAAGTACTTAAATAAATAATTAAATAACAATGTAACTCGAAATAAATGCCCAAGAAATATTTATTCAGACCGTGATAAATGTACAGGGCTGCCACTTCTCGGAACGTGCTTTCTTCCAGTAAACGTAGACTAAATAATTTGTGGACGGTTTACTGTTTAAATATTTGTATAAAGTGTCGCGTTAAACCAGTTTATGACACATTATTGAGGAGTATTACTTCATTCTCCATAAACAAATTTTCTACTTATAATATTATACTAAAAATTATATCAAAAAATAGGTACATTCAAATTTCACCTTGTTTTCCATCAACTTCTATTTTCGGTAAAGAAACCATATCAAGTTTTCTCGTTTTAGATTCGTTCCATATGTAAAGGGAATAAATAATGGCTTGTACAATTTTAGTATCATATTTCCGAGCTATCATGCTTTTAAAGGGAAAATTATTGTTTTTATCAGCACTACATATAACTACATATTTTGTAGGAATGGTATTATTATTGATTTTTTCTCTTCTGCTTTCATAAAACAGCTGATTTGATAAGACATGTCAATATTCACGTCTAACCTGCTCCGATGGAAAATAACCTGTTATATATTTATTAAAATAAACAAGTGATTCTTGCTGGGAAATTTTCGTATTTTTCTATTAGTTGGGAGGTTTCAAAATTATATCTTACTCCATTTGCTTTCTATTTCATAACATTAAATGTATTAAATTATTTATATTTATATTATTACTCAAAATAATAGTTCGCTATATATGCGTATATAATAAGAATATATTTCACATTATTGCAATTACAAAACTCTAATAGTCACAATCGTATTCGAACCACTCTTATTTTCAGTGTGTTGATGACATATAATACCTTAAATTTAAAAAATCTCATTTCAGTTCTTGTAACTCAGTGTGCATTACCAACATTACATTACCAACAATGTAGAGATCATTTAAAAGCGTTATGATTTTAGTAGAATGCTTAAATTTTTCCTCATTTTGAAGAAAATTGTTTAACTTTTACTAAATAATGTAAAAAATAACATAATGTTTACGTAAACCATCTTTAGAACTACAATGTTTTTTATGTAAATAAACTCTATAAATCAACTACAAAAAAAGGTTTCATTTCATTTTAATCACATCATTAAATTTATATTTTTTTGTTTCAATAAAGTTCCTAATTTGCATAAATAATATTCTTCCATTCACATTCAATATGAGCAAATATCAGAAATGTTCCAAAAATAATAAAAACGATGAAAAAATATATCCAAACATATATATATATATATATATATATATATATATATATATATGTGACCAATTCTTAATCACTCCTTATAATTATTTATTTATTGCAAATTAAAATTTAAAAAATTCTTATATTCAATAAAATATCAGCAATGTTTGTATAAAAATAAATGAATCAGTATCATAAATGTATCATTTTTATATTTTCCAACTTGCACAGTTTTTTTCGTGATGCAAAACTTTCATGAAATTTTGATTTTAATAATGTGAATATATTTATAAAAACAAATATAAAAAAATGTATATGCAAAAATCTAAATTAAATGTTTTTTTTTCGATTAATATGAGAATATGAATTCATTCAATGTAGTAACGCATATAAGCTTGCGATAATGTTGCGCGTTGTTAGAATTGTTTAACAGGAGCCTATTAAAATATAAAGTGCATTATATAAAGGCTTTATTGTATAAAGGCTTTATTAAATAAGATTCACGAAACATGACTATGATTAACCTAACGTTGTGTATCTTGTTAGGAAATCCGATTATTTCAAGTATGGAGTTAAAAAATTATTCGATTAATAAGATTATGTTTTATATTTTATGGTATATTTACTACTCGATTCAGTTTTCGATAACAAATTCCGTCTTGAAGAGTATGGGGGAAAATCAGCTTAAGCATTCAAATTTAAATGGAAAATAGTTACAGAACTATAATTTTCTCTGTGCATATTTCCATGCCCTAAGATTTAATAGGTTATTATTTTTATTGGCACTCTTTTTCTTTTTAGAAATGTTTGGATATAATGACTTTTGAATCCATAAAAAGTTACGCTACATATTTTGTTGAGGTCACATTAATAAAATATCGGTATTAAAGTTAGCATTGTCTTATTCCTGATACGAGCGTGTGTTATGTCGGTAACTTAAGCCATTTTGTTAAATGAGTCATTCTAACAACACAACTATTTTTCATCGTATTTAACATTTTTAAAAATTTTGTGATAATTATTCATATACCAGATATTCGGAGGAATATTTTTTACATGAAGTAAATAATTTATTAGAACAAAAAAGGATTACATCTACCAAAGAGTTATATAAAAGCATCCATATAAATTTACTTCAAGTGAAACCTTACTAAAGTTACCATTATTTGAGGTGATACTACTGAGAAATTCATACTCATAATTTGTATTAAATATTTTGTACTACAGTGTTTATAAGACAGTATTATATTACTTAATTTTTAATGCTTAAGTATAAACACAAATAATAAAATTATCTTTAACTTTTGTCGAACTTTGTTATAGATACTAAAGTTAATTACTAGTTAAAAAAGAGCCACTCTTAATTTTGTTAATTTTTATTCAATATAATAATGAAACAAAATATTTTAAAATTAAACGGTGTAGACCAGTAGTCAGCAAAAAAATTTCATTGTCAGGCATTTATCAATTTGCACAATATTTCAAATAAACCTAAACCCTATATTGTGTACTTAGCAGTATCAACTTGAAGACTATATCTGAAAGGTTGTCGTCAGCCTTTGCCATGTCGAAACACGTGGCCATGAGGAATCCAACCCGGATTTTCCTCGTTAGTTGAATATTAAATTTCACTTAATTGAAACTTCCATCTTTAATACTTTGAGACGGTAAGTTTTAACTAATTTAAACTGTCACCAGCAAGACCAGTGAAAAGCCAAGGGAGCTTTAATGTTTCTCTAAATATAGCCTACAGTAAGCTTGAAAATAATTGAAGCAAATGGTAAAATTAACAGTGGAAAAGGCAAATAGCAATATTCCTTGAATGTATAGGTTTCTAATTATAGGCAACTTTGCTGTATGTTATAAAGTTGGCTATTAACTAACTTATCAACTGTAAATTTAGTAACTGATTTTATCAATTTATATTTCTATGAATATAATTTCAATTTGAAGGCTACTGCATATGTCTATTATGTATGCCCTACAAAAATATGTAACATATCTTTGCACATAATGAGCCATTTTAAATACATTTAAATTATCGAAAGGAATATTTAGTAAATGTTTTTTTTTAATTTACCTAGGAATCTAACTTAAAGATTTGGTAGCGTAATCCAAGGAAGTACATTATATACACATACACTTATCAAACATATATTCACTCCATCAAATTATATATCCTATCTCATCATTTGTTGATTCCTATCATTGAAAAACCACAATATAAATTTAAAAATAATTTCTCTGGTAAATTACGAATATTGATTCGAATATCTAAAATATATTTTTTTATTTGTAAAGATATTAATTGAATTAAGGTCTAATCATTATTTGAAGGTTTAGAAGAATTAAATTAATAATTATAAGTTTATTTTCAAATAAGAATTTAACCAATTTAACTTCGCATTTGAACAAAAAATTATATTTTTTCTTCATACCCTAGCTTAGACATACTACATCATTTCCGATCTTAGACATATTACAGGAACCTTTACAAGTTTTTTTTTAAATTTCAAACTACAATAAGACTCAAGAAAATACCTTCTAAAAATTAAAGTCAAAATTTCAATAGAAAATAATTCCAAAATCATTATAAAGTGAAAATATATATGTATGTATGTATCGTTTTATTAGTTTTTCCCAACATCAAAATATTAATTACAAGAAATAAATCAAATCGCTGAGAAAAAAAAATTCTTCAAACTTTCCGTATTATTAATTCTTTAAGAACCAAACAATGTGCCATAAGTCATTTAGACAGAAAAAATCTCATTAGATTCTCATACAAAATTGGAACAAATTGCATGCGTACGTACGAACGAGGAGTGTGCGATCACGAGTGAAGGGCGAAATGCTGTATTGATTTAATTTTTATGAGTCCACCAATATAAATAAAACAATAAAATAACATAGTTCGAATTTTATTGCGACGTAATAAAAGGAATATTATAAGTGAAGCGCGGCCGTACAGTTTATTTCAATAAATATATCATTTCTTTGCGTAGGAATCACTACACAATATATAATATTATTGCACAATATTATATTGTTAGTATTCATAAGAATAGTGACTAGTCTCAATAATCATAAATTTTTACAAACGACGTTAAAAATTGTAAATTTATCGTGGTTTTTAAATAATTAACATGGGAGTTGATTTCACGAGAGATTAATAGTATATAACATTTTTAATGATATTTTATAACTAGTTCTTCTAGTTACAAAATATTATTTATAACTAGAAGAACTGGTTATTAATAAGGTTACAGAAAATACTTCCTTGGGCCTTTTAATTTCTTTAACTCAGTTCTGTAGTTTTGAAATAAAACTTCTTTAAGTACGCTTGACTAGAGGAGTAAGCTGGTGAATGCGTGACGAGAGCGTTATGAAAATTGTGATGGGGCGAGGCGAACGGAAGTTGAGAGCGATATATAAGTTAGTGAAGACAGAAAGAGAGAGAGTTACGTTTGGTATATTACTGTAGGGACAAGAGAGAGAGGTGGGAGCACACATTTTCTTTCTCTCTTCCTCTCATAACCAGTGCATGAAATATACATATATATATATATATATATATATATATATATATATATATATGTATATATATATATATATATATATATATATATATGCGAGTTTGCTAGCGTTACGCAAACGGTAATTTTTTGATTATTTTGTAATTTCATTTCGTTCTTCAACTATTTTATAAATTATTATTTTGGTCAATATATTAAATATTCTACATCTAAAGTGAATAAAATTGTAAATTCATTTTAATGTTCATATTTTGTGAATTTGAATTTTACGTCAGTCGTGTGGTCTAAAGAACACTCGTTTTTTTATCTACTCAAGGTGTTAATTTGAAACGAGTAAAATGTTTAAAAGTTGGAGTTTGCTTAATTTTATGTTGATATCTCTTCATATAAATTTGTTTACAGTACTAAAATCTGAGGTCGATAATGTAGAGTTTTAAATATTACATACATATTTGTAAAAAAATTATTGTTATGTATAAATTCAGTAAATATGTTAATAAAAACGAAATAAAAACTTAAGAAAAATCTGATCGAAATAGCATATAAACGTTGAATATATTAATTAAAAATAATGAGCTAATTAAATTTATTTGAATGCAATTTTACCTATATTTCAATATTTTTTCCAGATGTGAATAACACATTGCACCTTGCATATTACACAATAAAATTGAAGATGTTAGCAATTTTTGTACTTCAAGTCGAATATTACATTTAGATATATAAATAGTTTAAAGCACGAAAAGTAATATTTTGAAAATTACACTCAATTCGACGCATTTTATTTAAAATATTATTTTTGGATAGTCTAATCAATTTAACTCTAATTTTAATGAAAGTTTCTCTGATTATCATTATTCATATTTGCAATCTCTCTCAGAGCGGGAAATATTTAACAAAAAAGAAATTTCATCAAAATAAATTTTGAAACATGAAATCTGATACAATCAAAATTAAAATTTCAGGGAATATTGTCATCAAATATAATTGCAGAATCCAATTCAAAAGAAGCGAATGTGCAAAAAAGCTATAATTCCATATCATTATGGAATTAGGTATTAGTGTGCATTAATAAATGTAATATTTGTACTGTTAAACATATAAGAACTGAATGTTAGAATTATGATAAAAATAATTCTAACATTCAGTTCTTATAAGTGGAACTAGCTGTCATTGAATATGTTTTTACTTACTTTTTTACTAAAAATTAACAAAAAATTTCAGGATACCGTTTGAAGTAAAAGTCGTATGACAAGAAAAACTATTCAACGGTTAAATGGCCTTTTAAAAGTTATAACGTAACAAATATAGTTGATTAAATAATTAAAAAATTAAAATGCATTATTAAAAATTTATTAAAAAACCAAGATTTTAATGGGCACACTCCTTTTAGCACTTTTTCTAAATTCAGATATATTTTACCACAGTACTTATTTTAGATATATTTAATCCTGTTGTTAGATGAAGATGTTGTGTAAAATATATGGTTGTGGAATTGTAGTAAATTTTGCCTTAAAATTATTATTTCTCTGTAAATTTTAAGCAACTTAAATAACGTTCGTTTAAATAGCAATTTTTCTATCGTTGAAGCCAGCGAACCTATTTATTCTTATTATCGATTTAACGAATTCTTATATCTATTTAACTTTGGGCTTTTTTGACAATTGTATTTTTGATGGGGTTATTTTTACAGTACTTTGTTAGGGTATTTAAATTTTTAATTTCAATATTTTTTTTTCTTTTTAATGCTTCCCGAAAAATTAGTTTTTGTAGGCAATTCTTTAATATTTAATTTGATTCCTCATTTTTAAGGAACTGTTACATTATTATTTAAATATCAGTAGGCCTAGACAACGCGCCGTTATTTGAAAAAAAAAACAAAAGATGAAAGGACTAGGAAAGGAAGGAAGGTCTTTAAAAAACGGAAAAGAAATTTATAAAATATTTTAAGAGAAATTCTTTACCCGTTAAGGTTTCCCATTACCATAAGTTTATACGCTGTTGCAAGACTCTGTTCCAATTAGTGCTAGGTCAACAGAAACGTTCGCAATAAAAACAAATGTTTTCAATCACAGATTTTTATTGTGACAAAATTAGATAGAGACATAATGAATTATCCCCTTTTACAAAAAAAAACGATTTCAATGATTCAAGTCCGTTCACATAGTTGAAAGTATGCGTTAACATACGTAAAAAATATAGTGAATAGAACACCTCCACGTTTTTTTAAAGTTTGTTACTGAAAAAATTATATCTTATGTGTCTTCTACTTATAGTTTCCTCATTAGCGTGAATATCCTTAAATTTACAGCTTCCTGCTATTGAGCAATAAATACAATGATCTGTCATTGTTCCTTTATATTTGGGCAAACTTTCGTAAAAATCAAGAGAGAATGCAATGCTTTTCCTCTACCATTTTATTTTCCTACGGTATTTAGAAGTATTTTCGAATTTCAAACATTTCTTATTTATACACTTAAATTTTTTATGGCATACCTAGTTTTTCAGTTTTTTATATCTATAAAATAGTTAAAAATTAGCTAAATGTTGCTAAAATTAAAAGTGTACTCATTTTATATTTTTATAAAAAATCCAGTTAATTCATTACATGACCCATAAAGATAGTTTTGCAAATTTTGTTATTTTGTTTTACTAAATTTGAAATAGCTTCTCAAATTACGACTTTTAAAATTAGAAACACCAGTTATTTGTTTCTTTGTATAGAATACTAAATTTGCTTATAACGTATATATTTATGATTTATGCTCGCAACGATGAAGCTAAATATGAAGTCATATCGATCAAAATATATTAATATAGTAAAAAATAAATGACACAGAATTTAAACGAACATGTAATAATTATTTCAGAGCTTTTGATTTCTCTTATCTTATAGATTCAATTAACAAAGAAATGTTTATAACTGCCCTTTTTAAGCTTTGAACTTCCCACTTTTCCACTATTAAGAGGAAGACGAGTCATTCTAACAGGCGGTTCATTCTGCTAACTTTTTCGTGACCTGTGTCTGATTGACACCCTCTTGTTTCTATTTATTCTACGGTTTATTTTTCAAGAATTTTACTCCACATGAAATACCTAAAAGTTTTCAGGATTTGTCGTTGTTCGCAATTTCGAAAATTGATTTATTTTTTATATATGCAAAATGTTAAAATGTTGCACAATTTTAGGTCCACAACATAGAGCCTATATATTTTTCACCATCTTCATACTGCTCACATAAAAACTCTATAATATATATTTTTTATAAAACATTATAACTAAAATATTTATTGAAGGAACTCATATTTTCAGATAATATACGTGTAATTGTTTGTGCGTCAACTGTGTCGTCACACTATTGAACGCACACTTGAAGCAGATATGGCAATCGCTTTGTATAATAGATAATAGCGCACCATGATCTCCTGAATAAAAATATGTTAATTAATTCATATAAATAACAAAATAAAATTTTATTACAAAGAAAATTAAAACATTTTATAACTGATAAGTAAAGAACTAAACACACCCAGTAGACAATATTAAAATTTATCGTCGTGGTCGTCGCCGTCGTGTGTTGGTTTGACCCCAGACTTACGGCCTTTGCGATGCACTGTGGGGTCAGGCGTTCGATTGCCGGCCACTCGTCGAGCAAGTCTGGACTAAAGTACTGGTTGGCTCTAACAAAATGCTATCGTATCAATAAGTCCGACTGATTTTAGTATGCGCCATTGATACATAATAATGCATACTGAAATTTGTGAACTAAATAAAATTTACTGTTTCTTCCTCTTGGAGGAAAAGTTTATTTATGTATTAAACTTAATAAAAATATTCACAGTTAAGTTTTTAAAAGTACGTAAGAATTTGTGCCTTTATCAATATTTTGAATTACCCAATTAATTTCAATTAATTTAAGACAAACTGTTAACTACTTTTTATTATGCGGCAAATATAAACGAAATGTTATAGGTATGTAAAAAAATTCCCATTTTTCCTACCGAATTTTATAACTAATGTATAAAGGAATAAACGAACCAACGAGCTATTGGACCTATTTTCCATTACGTACATGTATATTTATTTATAGGAGTTCCTATAAAACGTTCGCTGCTATAAAAATGCTCCGGTGACACATTAAACCTGCGTCATTAGTGGCCGGCTGCGAAATATACATACGATCCGGTGATTTATTGGCCTAATGCTCTTCCTGCGTGGGTGTTTCAGCAGCATCACGCTGAGAAATAGTGATCAATCTCACGAGACGTCCCCTAATCTCACTCGAGATGAACACGTAGAGATTTTCGGCTTCTCATCTTAATTCCGGGGCATGTTGCATTATGGAGTGACAACATAGGTGGAAGTTAAACCTACGATGTATACAAGGAAGGAAGTACGAATAGTAGATAGTGAAGATCTTGTTCTAATTAGTAAAAGGAGGATGAATAAGACTTCGAAGGGGATTAAGAATAAATGATCGTTTCGTGATTTCGATAAAGCAGGAATATTGAAATTGTTTTAAAATCAGTTTAAATGTCTACGATTCCAAACGATAACATTGCAGATATTTTGCATAGATTGAATTGTTATTAAAAATATTGTTAGTTGATTTAATCTTATTTAATGTTCATATTTAATTTAATGTTTATTTGTGTTATTAAATAAGAGCTAAAATTTAATAATAATTATGCTAATTTTATAATAATCTATGGTCTCTTTTATTATTCGTTACCTGATATCTCGTTCTCCCTCTCTGAAATGCAATTCTTCTTATCGAATATACAACTTTCACTCGCCTTAATTGGGGCGAAAAGAGATCCTAAATACATTTTAACCACTTTTTGCAATAAAAATTTTTGGTTAATTTATTAATGGTACTTCTCAAAATGTAGTATATAGTACTTAATCTGCGCTTTAGTTGAATATAGAAGGGTAATACCCGTTCTTGTACAACACAAAAATGTATGTAAGAAGTAACCTACATTATATTGTACACTTCTTTAACTTAAAACTACAACATATTATTATTTTATTTTAATGGAGATCTGATAGTTTTAATTTAATTAAATAATGCCTCGACCCCCTTTACTTATATCGTTATTGTTCATTGTCCACACACTCTGAAACTAAATCATGTTCTCTATGCCCATCACTTTTAACTGTAAGACGTTGAAACCATTCGTCAATTGAATAGAGAACTTTTATATCAAATCCTAATAAAAGTCAAATAGACAAACCAACATTTTCCTCTCTATGAAATTAGTATGAGCATTTTGGAATTTGTAATAGCTCGAATTGTATTATGTGATTATATGGATGTTTATTAATTGTACTGGTATTACTGACGTGTTCTTTTTGCATTATTTTTGTTTGTGTTACAGTTTCAGTAACGTGAACTACACTTTGTTTTTCATAGCCTTGTTTTTATTTTATTACTTATTGCATGAAAAAACTTATACATAAAAAATTTGTTTTTTTATCACCTAAAAGTCAACGAGGTAAAGGCAAAAGTTAAAAAAAACTTCATAATTACGATAATCATGGAGAGTAATCCGGGTCGTCATCAAGACACGCGAATGGAAGTGAAATTATCGAGTTTGTTCGACTCTGACACCTTCGAAAAAGGTGCAAATATTGCTGGTAGTGTTTTTTTTAAATAGTAAAATTGTTTTATTTCAAATAAAGCTTTACTACGGCAGTTTTGATGGTTTATTCAATAATAGTACAGATGGTTTTTCTGACACTGTAACAAACAATAAAAATATGTCAATTTAAACATAATTTTACTGAGAATTAACTATGACTATACATAAGAAGCCAGGTTAAAAATTTAGTGGACTACTGAGCTATAAAAATATAGAAGTCTATTGGATAACTAGATAATAGAATACTATTGAATATATTACATTGTAATTCTTTACGATAAATGATAACTGGTTTATTTTCCGAGTAAATATATAAAACTGTTTAGGTATCATTTTTGCTACAAACTAAACATTTACTAAAATCATGGAAGTTATGATCTCGACTAGAGATTCTGATTTTTTCCTGCGTTCTATTTACACGATCTACAGATATTGGTCGTTTTTTTTATTCCGAATATAGTAAATGATTACCCGAAAGTCTCTTACATTTGGTGCAATTTATGTGACCATAAAACTTCGTGTATTTCACATTTTCAGTTTCGATGAATACATAAAAAATATGTCAAGTACGAGTGGAACACCACTATGAGGTTTCCGTTCACAAATAAGTATTTATATACATTAAAGGATGCATAATATTCGTATTAAACTCTTCAAAATTTAAATTTTTGGAATGAAAATTTACTACTTACTATATTTTCATAAGTGAAAATTTAAATATTTTCATATCATACAACCACAAATTAACGGTTTTTAGATATTTCCTTTAATTGTGCTGTAACCTTGCTTCTTGCCAAATTTCATGATTCTAGGTCAACGGAAAGTCCTCTATAGGTTTTGATTTACTTGCCAGTGTCAAAATATGAGGCGTAAAGGACGATATTTTTAGGTTTCTTCGTGATTGTATTGACTTGGAAGCTTAATTCTTTTAAAGCTGCAAATTATCGTAGACCTAAGTATTTGATATTAATTTTAACTTGATAACTTTATACGTTCTTGAGAAAAAGGGTCTTGACAGACCGGCAGACGGAAAACAAAGTGATCTTAAGGTTTTTTTTTTCGGGGAACGGAAACCAAAAAACTAAGTCAGTTTAATAGTAAGCGAGTTTAACTCGCTCTGCGAAGGTTCCGTGCATAATTAGGTACTTGAAAACGTTTAAAGATATACAGTACTTCAATTAAACTATTTATAAATGTTAATTTTTACGACGTTAATATATTACCCCCTATGTCTTTCACTGGCGTAAAATCATAGTGTATATTTAAAAAATTATGCATGTAGGATAACCGTTTCAATTTTCCCACAATTTTCTAGATACATTTTACCAACCCTGTTTTTCATGATGTTTAGGTCGGTTGTTTAGGAAATACGACGAAGGGGAAACTCTATTTTCGAATACTTTTAGATTATCTTTTTAAATATACAGTTCAAAATTATAAAAGAAATATTTTTTTATTCACCATAATAGATCCTTTGAAATATATTTCACGTGTGATATACACGTGACGTACAAAAGTTAAAAAAATGAATACCCTTATTTCTCCATCTTTATTTCTAATATGAATATTTAAAAAGTTAGCTAAAAAGCTACGATAAGATGTATTGAATTTAAAATTTCTACATTGCTTGGGTTCTGCGAAAATCAGCGGTTGACCATGAAAAAGTAAATATATTTTCTATATAACTTTCGGAAGAGTAAAAACATAGTAGTATATAATGCCTGTGATGGAGGGACAGAACGTAATTGATCTTATAAGGGTTCCGTGTTTCCTTTTAAAGTGTTAACCCTAAAAACCAAACTTATTACTCAAAAGTTTTATTTTAAAACCGTCTATTTGCTTACAGTTTCGATGTAGTGAACTTCAATGTGGTTTTTTTTGGTGCACAATTTAAAATTTCTATTACCATGTGCACCTGTACGCTTTTGTTTTTGGCATTTATGTATTTGTTGGGTCATTTTAATGTTCAACTTGTTGCTTATATATAAAACCTACATTCACTTTTCTGTTATTCTTCCGTTCACAATGCAGCAACTATCATGACTCATTTTTAACAAATTATTTACAAGCCGCGAAGCTTTTGGTACTAAGATTTGACAAATAACTGAGAGTCTCCATTGTCGTTATTTTCAAGCACCGCGAGCTATTGTGCTACCCTCACCGACTACTTTGTATGGAGCCAATATTTGTGACAAAGGGCTAGAAACTCATTCTTATCAATGCCGTAATTGGTGTCGCGACCACGGTTTTTCCGTGTGTCGAAAAATTACACCGCGTTGTATAGGATGAAGTTACTTTAGAGCATCTATTTAATTAGTTTCCACCCAGATGACATTAATATAACCGGTTAAAAGCATCAATATAACAGAACAGATAGAACCCATAGAAAGACTTTGTATTTCAATGAATTTAAAGGTTGTCATCTGAAAAAAATAATGATCGTGAATGGTGAATGTGACCGATTAAAGATATTTATAAATTCAAAATCATCATAATATTAACAAAATATATCATAAAAAGAAGTCGACGTATCACTGCTGTACGTAAAACCATTTTGATAGCTTTCACCACACGGTCCTGGTTTTGGAACTACTTTTGTAATGAATATCTACTAGAAGAATAAACATGTCATCAGACCGCAAGATACTAACAATGCCGCCTTATAATACTAACAAATTGAAACTAACGAAACATTTTGTATATTTGTTCGCATAGGACTTATAAATTTATATATCGATTTGTTTACATTTATTTTTCGTAGATTTTTCCGTCACGAATTCAATGTCGTTAACACATGTGTATTGAAAACGATCTTGGTAGTGTAATCCTTCTTTTCCAGCTCCATAGCTCTTTATGGATGTAGGCATGTTTCAGAATGTTCATTCAGAAATATTTATTTTTCCATTACAGCTCAAGACATTTATTTATTTTGTTTATCTACTTTAATGTATCCAATTGATACCTACGGCAAGACTTATTGCTACAAGAGCCCCGCTCGGCGAATGGCCATGAATCGAACCCGAGTCTTCGCGGTTTTCGCCGCATGGTCAAAGGTCTTATATGTTTAGAAATATTAATATAATGAGATATATTTACATTTTCTTATTTATATTAAAATCTAGAATATACGGTTTTAGGTTTTCGTTTTAATTTTTTAATACTTTAAGTCAAACCTGCATAAAAGCAGAATCTACATATTTAGTGGAAACGATATATGGTGATAATAATGCCTAGTTAATATTATATATACAATACGGTCATAAATTAATTTAAGAGTTATCGAAATATCATAAAATGAATGTCAATTAGCCTAAATTATTTAAATAAAATATGATATTGAAGTAAAAAATATTTCCTCACCGAATCTTATGTTTTACATTATTTTCTATACGAGATAAAAATACACTAGAGAAAGGAAAAAATAATAATTAGAAGGAGTACAAAGATGGACTAATAAAAGGATTAAAAAAATTTAAAATAGGCAATATGTAATAGAGCGCCGGTAATCGGCAACGGAATTATGAAACTTCTATTAAATTAACGAAAAATAACTATTTAATTGATTTAAGATTCACAGCCTATTATAATAATTGCATCACGGAAAGTAAAACCGACCATAATAATTATGACTTTTCTCTAAAAATAGCATTCAAAACTAACAAATATTGAGCGATCTATAAGCAAAAGAAACAAATTTAATAGCGTAATTCCTACTCCTTTCATAATTCCCACCTTAAGAGCTGCAACGTATACTGCCAGAAACTATCCAATATAGATAGAGGCACTTCATCAAATAACTTGAAAAATCGTTTATATGTCTCTCTAAAGAGAGTTCCTGCGCAATTCTCCAGAATTAAGTGGCATTCATGAAACGTACTCGAATAAACTTGCATTCCGAAATCCATGAATTATCGTAATCCTGACGGTGATAGGTGTTGCAATAATAACCTTGAATATGTTTCATTTATAAGTTATTGCCGTCATAAAAACATATGTAGTTAGCTCTCTCCTTTCACATGCCGATGCGCGGGTAAAGAAAGCATTCAGCCGACATTTCGATTAATCCATCTAGTATATTTTCAAAATATTGGTTATTTTGAATGCGGGTTCAGGGTTGAAAGAATTCGGCCCAAAAAAACAGTCATTCAATTTAACCCTTTGCTGTGAGTCGTTAATCTTTGTCACTTATTTGGTTGACATACTGAGCTTATACAAATTGATAGGGGTGAGGCTAAAAAATAAGATAAGATTTTTAGTGCTTACTATACCCGAGTAAGACGCAACCACGCAGTCGTTCGCTACCCCTTTTCTTGAAGGCTAATTTATAAAAGTGGCGAAGATTACGCAACTCATTAATTGGAAGTCGCTAGGGGTAGCAATGAAGGGAGAAATTAAATATTAAAGATAAAAGTTTAAGTCATCGTTTTTCAGGGAAAGATAAATGCGGTCATTATAATGAGGTATTGGCTCTGGATGGCCTTCGTTATTTTTACTTAGGCAACTTGAAAGAAAATTCCTTAATGATGAAAATATTTGAAATTGTAAGTATAAATCAAGCTAAAAATACAAATTAGGCTCAAATAAATACAAAAAAATATTAGACAATTGGCAGAAAATTTTGTAAAAGTTCATTGTTTCGAAAATATTGATCACAAAAAGTCAGAGTGATTTGTAAGTTAGTGGCAGTATAATATACAAAAACAGATTCAAAATAAAACTCAATTAATACAGAAACGTTTCAAATACTCTACATGGTCTCTGAAAAATCTGATGAAAGAAACAACTTATCACCTACTGAATGTAAATCGTACATATCTCCGTCACAATAAACATGCTAATTATTCTGCAAATCATGTATTAAGAAAGTTGAGCTTCCGCGTGGTTAGAAATTACCATATTTTAACAAAATTTAACACTATTTTATTTAACTGAGTATTCTACGGTATAGATATAGAAAGAGATATGTAGATATTCAACGAAACGGCGCAAATTTTTGTAACCAATTTTTTTTCAAATCGCTATTTATTGAACTACGCATTTATAATAATCTAACACTGTTACCGTACCGTTACTATCAGGTATTCGAAATATAATATTTGAAACATGGGACTGTACGCTTAGACGTTAATGCTCTAAACGACACGTACTTTCAATACCGTTAGTGACCCGTGACAAAACTTACTTAGATTTCGAACATTTATTGCCTTTGTGAATAAAAAAAAATCTTTTGAAAAAACTTGCTTTGCATGTAAAATACGTCTATGAATATTTTTGTTTTATATAAGAATCGTCTCTATTCGATCTATTTTTTTTATATTAATTTCTACGAGCAACAGACATGTTAAGAAACACTGACCACTCACTGTAATTATTCGTCTCATGAAAAGGTGGATGAATTGAGACACGGAATACATTTGATGGTAATTGTATCCGAGCGACAAGCAGCACTCACCATGTCAGCGACCAAGTTATTTCCTTAATATGACAGTGATATGCAATGCTACAAAAAATACAAGTTATAAAATGAAACCCCTGTAGGACCACTTGTTTTTCATCCATCCGTCTGTAACACAAAAACCTTTTTCTCAGAAATGGCTTCAGATGTCAAATTGAAATTAATACCATATACTGAGGCCTATGGCCTGACATTGCTATGTAGCCTTACATTGTAAAAAAATCAGGTTTTTGATACACGCGACGAAAAGATATGGCCCTTTAGCGTTTTTTTTCTTTATTTTTACCACAATTTTACGTATCATCAAGAACTCTAGGGTACTTCCGGTCGACCTACAAACTTGAAAGTCAGCACAATGGCATGAGTAAGAAAACTATCCAATAAATAATGATTTATAATTATACGTGCAATTATACATTGTTTATACACGTGTCTGTGAAAGATATAGTAGACAATATATTTACGTTCCAAAAAATTAAATTTTGTTAAACAGTTTCTTTTTAAATCCTAACGTTCCGTATCCACTTAGGCATTTATAAACGTTCAATGGTACACAATTGAACGTTTGTAAATTCCTAAGTGGGTACGCAACCCTCGTAGTTTGAATTCTCCTCATGCATTATGAGTTTTTTTAGTTCAACCCTTGTATATTAACTTTAAGTGAAACTCAAAAACAGAATAGAACATACAATATATTAACATATAGTTGACTTAACATGCTCGAGCAAAATCATTAAATCGTTTTCAGAAACTATATCTTTCCTGTCCACGGCCACATTCACAAGAGTATTCCAAATATATAACTTGAATCAAATTCGTTCAGAAACTAGATTAAATGTAAAAACAAACAATTTTTTAAATTTTGATGTCGGGAAGTAATGAAGTTTACTTCATAATATATTGTGAAAGTGTAAATTATAAAATAATTAGAAAATTAAAATTAAAACTAATTAAATATAAAATATTTAATTTGGTATGAAATGTAAAATATAGGCGATTTTTCCGATTGACATTATCAAAGTGGACATTATATATCAATTGAAGTGTGAAAAAGTAGTGGCACAAAAGCAAATTTTTAATTGTTTTTCTTTTCTTCAATCAAAGAACATTCCCAACGAAAGAAAGAAGTTAGCAGCTATAAAGTCTGCTCAAGATTCATTAAATAAAAAACCGTTTCAGAAAATGTTTTACGACTGCTTTATACGACTGTCGAATGTAAAATTCACCCAATTTTATTCTTTTCCATAGTTTTTAAATTTAATATTTGCCAACTGGTGTTCTTATTTACATATTAAGAGTTTGGTGAGAAAAAAAATACAAAAAACAGTAGTAAAAACTTTAATAAGTTCGTTGCATAAAAGACAATTTGTATGGAAACATTTTGTGAGTAAATTTTTTTACAAAATATAATGTGAATTCTAGCAATCCAAAACAAGGTTTAATTAACATTTTTCGATTAAATAAAGAAAAACAGTGAAATATTTATTGTGCTGATTGTTTGCTTAAATTCATTTGTCTCTATCATGATTTAATTCAGGCAATGATTGTTAATTTATAATTAGATATTTATTGAACTACGCATTTATAATAATCTAACACTGTTACCGTACCGTTACTATCAGGTATTCGAAATATAATATTTGAAACATGGGACTGTACGCTTAGACGTTAATGCTCTAAACGACACGTACTTTCAATACCGTTAGTGACCCGTGACAAAACTTACTTAGATTTCGAACATTTATTGCCTTAATGCTATGATTGTAAAGGTTTTTGGCACCATCGCACCATGAAACAGTAATCAATCTTGGAATTGCCCTTAGCTCGCTCGACATGAAATTTGAGATTCGTAGCTTTTATCTTAAAACCTAATACCATTAATCAGTAGCTTTGATATATATGTAGATGTAAATCTCGGAGTTGTTAAGCTTTTATCCTAATTAATAATAAATAATGGTAAAAGCTTAACGACTCGGAAGCGTGCCGAAATCACCACAGGGAATTATTATTTGGGTTATATACCCACGATTTCAAAAACGGAAAAAATAAGGTGAGGCTTTAAATATATTTTATTATGTTATTGTAATTAAACTATTGCTTTAAAAGAGATCAGTCTAATCGGATTTCATTATTATATTTTTAATTTGAACCGATCGTAAGCAAAACGAGAATTGTATAATAGCAAACAATTTTAATTTCCTTCTTACTTTTGGGAATAATAAATTTCTTTCGCGAAATTTACGTATTGGGAATAACAGTTATAGATTCCCAATGATATACTTTGTATGTACACGTGCCTCGCTTGAAAAATCGTTCAATAAATCGTAACAAGGTGTTAGTTTTAAAGCATAACTGATTGTTTTCCATGAAAATTTGGTATAAACATATTTAAACTAAACTACTACCATCCCTCATTGCTATACATATCGTTCATTTAAATTAACAGTGGTTTCACACTTGCTAGTAACATACATCTATGAAAACAGGATGCGAGTCAGCTAAGTAAGGAAGAAGAAGAAAAAAGTAAATTTCGTTTAAAATGTGTAATAAAAATAAGAAAATTTATTGGCAAAAATATCGCGCCATACATTCCTCACTATCGTCCTCTTTTTGTTTCCTTATTTTCCTCTTGCTTTTCCAAACTTACATTACCTTGGCTACGGAAATTTCACTTCAAACATATTTTCTTTCAAAATGTTTCACATAAAATAACTTATTTGTTTGGTAAATCTTTTGACGTGATAACATCTTATTAATCGATTAACACTGGCTGCACACATGAAAAAGTGTCACGTTCCGCCTATAGATAGAGAGGCATGATCGGCCCAAGCGTCGGAATTTATCTCTCTTCTCGCGTGACGTCAGAGCTAGCAGTTTGAATAGTTCTGCTACTGGAAAGCCGCTACCCGAGCTTCTTCGAGAACTTGTACAATAAGCTCCGCCCACCTCGACGGAAGCCATTATCTGCAACAAGCATTGAATACGAGGCAACGTGTTTTGTGTTTTTTCAATACACATTACACTTGAAACACTCCCCTTGATTTTGTACTTTTCCTATCATCGTCCTATCCTTAACAGAATAACGCAGATTGTAAGATCTTAAATATAACACATGTATATGTTACTGATGATATACGCTTGGCTATGGATAATACACAAGTCACTGTCCTTGTGCTTCTTGATTTCAGCAGTGGGTTCAACTCTGTTGACTTTGATATTCTTCTTGCCCGCTTGAAATATCTTAATATATCCCAACATTCACTTGAGTGCTTTAGTTCATATTTTCATGGACGTAGGCAATGTGTTAAGTTGTCAAATACGTATTCTAAGTGGACTGATCTTACAGCTGGTGTACCTCAAGGTGGAGTTCTATCTCCTCTCCTCTTCTCAGAATTTTATTGATGATGTTGTTAAAAACATTTCTTGCAATTATCATCTCTATGCTGATGACCTACAAATAATTTTAAATCTATGCGCACTCGAACCTCCATTCGTTACCAAAAACCATCGACATTTTTAATCGTGATCTCGCTTCAATTGATCAAATGGGTCTTTTGGTTAACCCAAGTAATTCACAAGCTGTCTTCATCGGTAGTCAAAGACTGACTTCTAAAGTAAACCTACCTAGTTTACCGAAATTAGTACTAAATAGTACAATAATACCATACACGTCAATTGTTAAAAACCTGGGCCTACTGATCGAACAAAATCTTAATTGGCGGCCTCAAGTAAATGATGATAGTCGTCGTGTTTTCAACAGGATACACTCTTTGAAACGTCTTCAAAATTTTCTACCAACTAAAACGAAAATCTACCTTTCTCAAACACTTTTATTACCATTAATCGATTATGGAGACGTGTGCTATCCTGATCTTAATGAAAAATATTTGTGCAAGTTCAAAATTACAGTAATATTATATTTTAATAATATTCCATCTGTAAGTGTAACAATGTTTTAGTATATGAAAACTATGTAACGCAATGTTGTAAAATTTGTCGTATTTTACTATCTGTATGTATATATGCATATAAATATATATATATATATATATATATATATATATATATATATATATACATATATATATATATATATATATATAAATATATATACATATATATATATATATATATATATATATATATATATATCTATATCCACAAATTGTGACAGGTATATTTATACCTTAAATTTTACATCCGAAATACACCCGATCGTATCCTTTTCAAAGTAGAGGGATTTATTCGATGAGAAACTTTGTTTCACGCTTAGATTCTGCATTGGGATATAAGTGGATGAATCATTTTTACTAAATATAATGGTTGAAACCATTACACTAAAACTCAAACTTTTAAGCATACGAACGCAATGAAGGTATAACTTACTGGTTTCAGTTACTAGGTATATCGCAAAGTTGATATTTTTTTCCATAAACTGCTCGAATATCTATTACACTATGAAAAAGTTTAAACAAAATGAAACAACCATTTTATGTAGAATAAGCAGTATCTTTTGACGAAATTACATTTTTAGGCTGAAATAGGCGGTGTCCATAAATAAAACCGTTGCCTACCGATGAGAAGATTTAGAAAGCTTATAACGTAATAGTTATCAACGATAACCAAAATATTAAAATACAACTAAATAGTTTACAAACCCACAATTTAAACGCCATAAAATCTTCTTTCCTCTATTCCCTTGGACAACAACGTCGACTCCGCAAAGATATTCTTAGTCCACTTGATTTCATTTAACCTTTACAAAACAGGTGTCAATAGGTATTTGTATTATCTAGTTTCTATCTAAACAATGAGTAGAATATTTTCCACACATTTAGATGCATTGCTATTGTTACACGATGCGTTGTACGATGCATTTCGATATTGTAAAAAATGGTTCCAATATTTCTTACAATTTCAAAACATACCATATGGCCAAAAAGTACCAGTTAAGATTAATATTTCACTGGATATAGCAAATCGTAAAAAAATTGTGTTTATAGCAGACCTCTTAAAGAGAGAACTGGAGGAGAAAATCAGCTGATCAAACCCATCCTGTATGATATGGTGTTCACTAACCACGCTCCTCTCTGATGTACCTCTATAAAATAAATCTGTATACGCATATTTACTGTGTTTGTTTTTCTTTTCTTTCGTGTATGTAAGTACTTATTTACGCAAGGTCATGAAAATAACGCAAAATTTTATAAAGTCATGTTTACGAAAAGATTATTTTCTAGTTTTTAAGATTCCGTAGTAAAATAACGAATGTTGCTAATTTCATTATGTCTAACCGTTCATCTGTCATTGATCCACTATAAAGTTTTATGCCTTTTTTTAATAATATATTTCTACTATCTCTTCATATTGAGATCTCATTTACAGTGTAACAAATTTTTTTTTTGTCATACTTACACAATAATGTGAAAAAAGATTTTTTGTCGCATGTCATGAGAGGAATATTATTAACCAAATCTTTTAAAACGACGCAAGTCGATGGAACCCTAACATATGGGACCCTACTTTGTACGTTTCTCGATGCTTACTTGGCCGATTTTACTTTTTTATAAAATTACATATTTAAGAAAATTGTTTCCAAAAAGTCTTTTAGGAATTCTAATTCATAAAAAGGTGTCACGTGGAATTAATGACGATATTTTGTGTTTAGCTATGTGATCTTAATTCATAAAAAACGTTAGATGGAAGTCTGCGTTAGGCCCATTTTAACGAACGAAAACAAAATTAAAAAAAAGCTTATAATCTGAATTTGTGTAAATACAATCTGAATTATACTTTTATATGAATGCATTGAAAACGAAGCAAGTTAAACTAAATCTTCGACAATTCCCACGTAGTTGGCGAGTGGTCTTGTGTGCCCCGTGGGACACTTCGCTCGCGCCTTCAATTATCTAGTGGCGCCATAATGCTTTCCTAGACAATGAGCTCCGCAAAAATAAAACGTGGTGTCCGATGTATTGATCTCAATATTCACAATGGCGCGTTTCATATGGGAATCCTAGATAAATACAATATACATAAAAAAACTTTTCATACTCAATGTTTTCGAACGTAATTAATACTTTTAATATTAGTTGAATTAATGGCATTTAATAATAACAAGGAAAGTAAGTTATTTCTGTAACATAATCAGCTTATTTAACTTCGAATTAAAAATATTAATATAAATAATTTTATAACTGTTATCAAAAATAGTTATAATTATTACACTCAAAAATTTTTGAAATTATTTTATATAAAAATATTTTTAGCTAGGGAAAAATATTCTTCTGTTTTATTATTTGAATTTGAATTTGATCCCAAAATATTTAATGAATCTCATTTTATTTACATTTTTTTTAATTTAATTAATTTTCTTCAACAACAGGCAAAACTAATAAATAATTTTTTTTACATAATCAACAAATAATCAATAATCTCATAATCACTATTTATATAAAGTCATCAAACGGTTAAAAATGTTAATAATTTGGCGGACACTCCTTCTACGAACACCATTTTGGACGGCTTCCTTAGGGGTGGTCTAAAGTTAAGAAAAAGGCTATATAAATTATTCACGTCATTAGGTGACGTGGCAAAAAAAATATAGCTTTTTATATTTCTGTATAATAAAAGGTCAAATTATTTTTTTTATTTAATGTTATTCAATTAATATTTATTGACAAGGATATCTCTCTCTGATGTTTTACTTATGGAATTATGATGTAACGCACTGAAAATAACGTATTAATAAACAATTATTTAAAATAAGTGAGGATGAACCTATGAGTTAAATCACAAATATTAAGTTATAGGTTCATCCTCACTTAATTTAAATAATTATTCATATTTCAATTTTTATTATTTCAATTTTACAAAAGTCTAAACCAGTTTCAATGATAAATACTAGTTTATCTAAAATAATAAACGGATGAATAAATTTAACAATGATTTCGTTTTTTAATCCAAGAAAAGTGTACATATCATTTACTCCATAACTTACCACCAAACTTCTCAGCTTTCCCATCTTCCCAGAAATTGTGGACTATATTGAATGTGAATTAAATAATTTTACGATCTTGCCATAAAATGAATTTGAATTATTGATTTACATGCATGAAAACCAAGTGCACATTTTATTTTGATGTATTCTGACTGCCCTTCAAAATAACACTTTCCCTAAAGTGAATTGATTACCATATTAAAATTACCTTTTATTCTTCAACATTAACACTTACAAATATAAAAATTTGATACCTAAGCACTTCCGTTCCTTTATTACTTAATAAAAAAAATATCATTTTTTTCCTCTCAATCGAAACGGAATATTCTTACAATAGCCGAGAAATTACATATTATTCAACCAATAATTTTGGTATCCCAGCGCTGGTAACCGGAAAATACTTTCCTTCTAGTTAATCATACGAGCACTCTTAATAAAATAAGTTTCAAAGAGACTTACAAAAGATGTGTACGGTTTCTTTGTAGACTCAATTGATTGCAAAACTTCTACTTACTTATAAGTATATTATTTTAACTTGTTACTCCGTTAAAGATCACAAAGTACGATTTAGAAAATTTTTAAATTTTAAATAGTAAATGCAGCTAAATCATTTTAAAAATCGATCTTAAAAAAAA
The DNA here is from genome assembly GCA_039881145.1 of Druceiella hillmani. NCBI lineage: Eukaryota > Metazoa > Arthropoda > Insecta > Lepidoptera > Hepialidae > Druceiella > Druceiella hillmani. Next base: position 15,217,566 of record JAYKKI010000038.1, on the reverse strand, counting down.
TTAATAATCGCTTTAATTTGAATTAAAAAAAAAGTTTACTAACTCAAATTACAAATTGACTCGAGCTTGATAGTAACATACACTATATTTTATAAAAAAAAACTGCAGAAAGAAAAACACAACATTTTTACTGACTGTTATCTGTGGCGAAGTGCTTGCTTGAAATTAATTCTTTAAAATGAAATATAAGTAATTTTCAATCAATGGCCTTTTGGCTTAAAAGTATTGAGTTTTTCTCAATAACACTAGAAATTTTCATACCACCTTTGTAACGCCGACCTTCAGCATCAACAAATTAAAGCTATTAAATTGACGAGTCAGTACAACATTAAAGGAATTTAACATTTACTGGTAAATTCTATGAGAAAAAAAAACTAAAAATATTGTTTTAAAACATACCAAGTAATTATCAACCAAATAAATTATTTATTCTATCACAAAAGTGAACGGCACAAGATGAGCTAAACTGATACAATGCAACGTGTATTTATTTCTGATATGAAAGGAACATTGAAAATTTTGAAGTTTATATATACTAAGTACCTTTAAATGACCATAAGTATCTGAATCTTTTGCCGAATCTTAATAGTGCGAGTTCTACGCGTACTTGACTTTACCTGTTGTTGCTTCCATGGAAAGATTCCGAAATTTATTCCCATTTTCCAGGTCAAATCAATATCGAAGGTTACGATTATGTGGTAGATACTTCATTAGTTCCTAATTGGAAGTATTTATCGTTCGTTTGTTTGGAGAACATGCTCGATCATTGTTGTTATTCTATTCCATGAGTATTTTTCGGCATTGCTACAAAAACAAATATTTATGTGTCAATATACAGAAATTATTCGGTTATTTTTAAAACAAACAATGCCTAATGATCTAATTCTGCAAAGAAATATGCTAATATTCATATTTTTTCCAATATTTCATTTCTAATATTTCGGCTTTCTGTAACGTTACCCTTAACTGTTTACAAAATTAATCACACTGTGAATTACGTCTTGATAGTTTAATGTTCTGAAAAGTACATATTCAGACTTAATTAAAATAAATATGCAAAGCTCAGATTTTCTTTGATCAATACCGTCGGAGAACGTTATTCTTTCATATTGCCAATGAGGTGAGTACTCATGCGTCAATCTTAATAGATTGTACCCAGTTGAAAATCAGCCGTAAAAAACTGACCTTCAATAATAAATGCTCGAAACCTAACATCAATTTCATACTGACTGAGACCGTAGCGAATGTCTCATGTTAACGATTCAAATTAGTTTTGTCACAAATACACTATTTTCAATTTGCCACTAAAATTACTTAAAAAACATGACGAAACTCGAAATATTTACAGTATCGTAATAGCTTACGATGGTCAACCAAGAGCTTTCGGTTACTCTTATGTAAACATATAAATAATACGATGTAATTATTTTGTTTGTATACTAATAATGTCGCATTGTAGATTTCCGACTCAAACTTTAGAACTAGAGAACTGAGACAAGCACTTTTAATACCACAATTTTTTTACCGAAAAAACAAACATATACATACCACTGGGTGAAATAGCTCTGATGCACAGTCGATTATTAGAGTCGAGATTAAACAATTTAATATAAGAACCATGAATTAATCATTTTACGTTTTATTTATGACCGCAATTTCACGATTGATTAAAAATTAATTTATCAAAACAAATATTATTTGTGAAAGCAAGGGAGAACATTTTTTCTCCTTGTCTTAAATTTTCCTTTGAGTTATTCTTATAAAAATAAAAACATAATATTTTAGCGTCCCGTCATGGTCTTTGTGAAAAATGTGGTGTTTTTACCAAAAATTGTTTATTTATAACATTTAATTTTACATTTTAATTATTATTCATTTTCCACAATTTAATATTACTAAACGTTTATTTTAGTACAAAGGTAGTTTAAAATACACAAGTGTTAAACTGCCAGCTATCTGTTTAAATAAAACCCAAATCAATTAATTTTGTACAAAAAATGAAATATAATTGCGGTACATTCCTTTTATTTACGTAAATAAGTAAAACCATGACAAAACAAGATATCGTTTGTTATGATATTATTTAAAAACCATTTCTTATTAACACATTTTTGTGTTGATAAAAAATTAATCTTCTGCTTTGTTTTCCTTATCTACAAAAAGAAGTACAAAAAGATTATGTCGGTTAACTTATATTTGATGTCATTATCGTTAAACACATCACATTGTAATCTTCAAAACAGTATTTTAATTATATCTAAAAATTTAATTCGTCGGTTTCCAAACACTGCTGTTTTTCAAGATATAGCATTTTTTCCTGGCAAGGCAGAACTAATGAACCTATAATTTCTTCTCACATATACCTCCATCATCGATTTTTTTAAATTTTAAGACAATAAGTGCAACCGGGATCGATTGAAATGGTATGTAACGAAAATGATATTACAGACCTAAAGAAAATAATTTTTGCTTGCTTCTGAACATAATATGTTACAAATTTGGCGACGAAGAAAAACAAAATTCCCTTTAAGCACCCCTTACGTATTATTTTGATGACTTCCTTTAGGCAATATATCTTCTCCGACACCGACATTTCAAGGATTAATGAATCAGCATCTACCAGGAAACATGTGTTACATGAAGAGGCGGACTTGCAGATTTATTTCAATTTTAATAAATATTATATAGGCTTTCGTTGCAAATACGTTGCTGCCTGATTTGATTTTGAAGATTATGTTTAGTTTTGAAGTACTTTATTTGTTTATTGCTAAAATTAATATTGTTTTTAGAAATTCATCAATCAAAAATTTCTCAATCAAAATGTTTGGGTACATATCTATATAAAACTAGCAAACACTTTTTTTGATCTGATATACGTTTAAGAAGAAGATATTATGAAATGAATAAGTTTCTGTTGAAGATATAATAACTTATGACAGTTTATTTCGTTTTTGGAAGATTATTCAATAAAATGTTCCTCGGAATTTCAATATGGCACATGTAACACAAATTGTGTTAAAAATAGTCAAAGTTCATTATAACAATATTAGAAAGGAACTTAATGCTTAAACATGTAGATTTTAGATCATACTAGCATGAACATCGCTCATCATCTCCGGTTTTTGGAAAATTACTTGAAAACTAACTTTACTTACTTAAATTCACAGCACTTTACTTTTTTATTATTTTTAAAGGTAATTGAGAATTATCATCTATTGTTTGGTCACTATTTCCTCAAATGCGTAAAAATTTAAATTTGAACCATCAAGATGAATATCAAATTAAAGGTTTTAATATGTCGATTTCAAAACTTATAATACAATATATTGTGCAAAAAACTACGACATTTAATAAAAAGTTAAAAAACTAACCAAGTAAATTCTCTTGGAAACTGGCTTTGGGCTATTCGGTAATGTTAAATTTTTAGTTAGCAGGCCGTAATAAATTTGGAGATTACATATGAAAATGTTTTGAAAGACCTTTTAAAAAGTTTATTTATTGAATTCCCATGAAAATACTGAGTACACGCAAACGTGTTAATGAAATAATACATATATATAGATCTGCCATTAAGGTTACCAATATAATTGGTTTAAAAAAACAAATTTATAAACATCAATATAAAACCACATACAAAAAAAAATTATAGAATTATAAGAAGTGAAAAAAATTGCTTTGAAGCTTCTATGTAAACCGTAGTCGAGTTTTTTCTTCTTAATGTGCATACCTTGTTTTCACTGTGGAGAAAATTGATTTATTTTCGACTTAAGTTTTGTGAAGAAGATAGCTCGTGCCAAACCAATATCTTTTCGTTTTAGTTTTTCAATAATAGTATCAGTCTCTGCAGCCTAGAGCAAGTCTCATATATATATATATATATATATATATATATATATATATATATATATATGTAAACATATGTTTCACTGTCAATTAACATTTCTCAACAACATAAATATTTCTGGTGTCATTTGTCAGTTTATTTTAAAACATAATTTTAAAATATTTTCTTAATACAAAAACAATTCAGATACGAAATGAATATAAGCAACTTAGAAATCAGATCCACGAATTTCAATTCCTGTCTTTCTATGGAACTTAAATAATATAAATATTTATTAATCAGCATAAACTGTAATAGTTACCGAAACAATTGCTTAGTAAATGAGATTTATTAATCTACAACAACATAGATATGCAGAGGCTCAGTTAGCCGATATAACTGAAGGACCAAGGAATGTTAGCATTACAGCATGCGGAACATTACTTACATGATCGCTGCTTAGTATAGTGCTGCAATATATCAATAGTTGGTGGAAGCTGATATTTAAATTTTAAATAATATATCTTATTATTCTGCATTAGTCCCAATTCCAATTTCTGCATTACTCCAGTGAATGCAAATGTTATTCTTACTAAAGACATAAAAGTAAGGTTGTAAATTTCTTATATCGGGATGCTATTAGATCTTTGTTATTTCTGTACCTGTTACAATACCAGATATTCCATTCATATTTAATATTCTTAGCAGATATATTGATTAATACTGGACATGTAAATATAATAAAGGTTGTATTTTCTTATCCAACGAGCACCAAAAATGTATGTAATGGGTGTAATAAATTAAGTAGTTATTTATTTGTTTACTCTGACCCTGATTATGCAGGTTATTTGGACACTAAAGTCCCCCTACAGGATATGTATTTTTTATAAATGGCGGTCCAATAACTCGGTTACCACAGAAACAAAATACTGTGGCTCTCTCTATGATAGAGAGAGAATTTGTACCTGCATGTGATGGGATAAAAGAGATACTTTGGCTTAAATAATTTTTAAAAAATATTCGAGACTGAGACAATTATACTTATATATACAGATAATCAAGGTACAAATTAAACAGGATATAATCTTGTTTATAATAAAATAAACAGGCACATGAGTACTAAGTGGAAATTCATTTGTGAGAAAGTTTGATTACTTTCACGTATATTCGAAGTTGTTAGCAGTTAACCGGTATTCTATTTAAATTTTGCTTACTACAAAGTTTATAGTCTTAAGAGAACCTTAAGGAAAAAAGTTTTACTTTAATTTTTTTAAGAAATACTTATCGCCTTTATTTAAAAAAATTTCATAAAATTTGGTTAAGAATAAAAATATTTTGTAATTTACCAAAATAAGTTTGGTTGGCAAGTCACCACCAAATATCGTTATTGCTTGTTTTCCGCTGCAACTGTTATTCTTACTCTACGAACGAAACAACGAAATATATAAATCAGAATATATCCTTATATTAATTACCAATCACTTCAAGATAGTACTAATGTCAATAACTGTCAAACTTGTTAAATAGGGCAATTTATCAAAACTGCTAAATACTACCGAAATTTTAGGACTTTAAATTTTTTATCGATTTTAAATTTAAGATATATTATATATTTTACTAGACTATTGACAATCTTTTCAATTTATACCATACAATAATTAGAGCAATACATAAAAGAAAAATTCGTTTCAAAAATAGCATAATTTTACTTTTTGACTATTTGTTTATTAAATATATTTGGCGTTAATTTTGTAGAAATTCATAATTCACAATTAAATGAAACTACGCGATGTAGTATTATTTCTACGTAGGTTTCGTTGTATTACAACATATTCAGGTGGGATATTAGCAAATATCTTTGTTAATATCCCGCCTGAAGATGTTGTAATACAACGAAACCTAGGTCGTGGTAATGAAATTAAAGAAAGTAGAAATAATACTACATCACGTAGTTTCATTTAATTGTGTATTTGTTTATTGTTAACGAAGGTTAATTATTTTTAAATATCTATAATTATGAATAAAGATCAGTCTAATTTATTAGCTTTGCTAGTTTAAATTCATTCTATTTATTTTAATTTTGTGTATTATGATATAACAAAATTAATTTTAATTAAGATCTTTGATCACAGTCTCTGAACTCGGGAAAAATAATTAAATACGTGTTTCCACCAACTCCACATAAATTCACCCTACTGGGCCCTCAGTGGTTCGAAAAGAGTTCAACACTTAAAAACTACGGATGCTCTCAAAACTGTATAACCTACAAACATACAATTGTCAAATTATCAACAATGAGACGAACGAAATGAAATAGCTTCAAACAGTACTTTAATGTCAATCGAAAATTGACATTTCGCATGGAGATTCGCCGTCAAGACTTGACTCCGATATAAAGAACTAAAGAATTACTTAGAAAATGGTGACACTATCAATTTGAAAGACGATTTGATGGAGAGACAAAAATTATTTTAGTAATCGATACAAAACCTTATATCCATGTTTAAAAAGCTCAGATCGCGAAAGAAATGTGAAATAACTTTTGTTTCAAGGTCATGCCGTTTTTTGAATGTCAGAATATAAACCCAGAATGGAGCCGCTGTCATCTGGTCCAGTCAGTGCCAACAAAGTATAGCTCTTCTGATGCCAAGGCAGAGACAAATCCGTTAGGTCATTAAATAAGCAGTATGTTTAATCAGAAGCTAAGTGATTAAACTTTCATAACCAAAGTGCTAAAAGTAAGTTTCCCAAAAATATGAACATTGTAATTGAAACGGTAAGTTTCTTAAATATATGAACATATAAATATTAAATACAGAAAATATGTAACAGAAAATTTTGTAAACTTGTTATACCTAATAATTACGTAAATAACGTACATTAATTACTTAATTCGCTGATATATTTCAAAATGCTTTTTCGACGATTGTGGGCTAACACGCCGAGTAGACTTGCTTAAAGATAGATTTGAGTACGGTATCTCGTGCGAAATATCGAAATATAGAAGATCATATTCACAGCGAAAAAAAAATATTCACAGCGCATAAACTTCGAAACATCGAATTCAAGTTAGATAATGAGTGCTTCGAGACAGTGCTATTCTCAAGACGACCGAATTCATGTTAAACAATATGTATATATATATATATATATATATATATATATATATATATATATATATATATATATATATATATATGGTATAATATTAACGTCTCAAATATTTTAGGTTCTTACTTTCTTATACGGTAACATAGCGATGCTACAGCATTGTTTCTTAACTGGCCGTACACGCGACTTCGTTTACATGTAGACTTCTGGAAAGTATTAATAACTTTACTTTAAGATTAATACACGTAATACCATATCTTATAATAACTACGAAACTAAACTTTTTCTAATAAAGTGCAGTTTGTACTCAAACGTCAAATTGCCATGTCATCTTTTCATTTGGTCGATTGTGAAAGTGTATAGCGTATATATCACCTTAGATCCAATAAAATCCATCTGAAAAACTTTGTCGAAATGTTATTCTTGCACGATGGGCGAATAAATAAACAGGCTCACGAACATAAGGACAAACATTTAAAAACAATGTTTTTATGTTATGCTATTTTTATTCTGTGTTTCTAAATTATTTTTTCTTAAACACCTTCAATAAACTGAACTGGATGTACCGAATCTTCAACTTATGGTAGACGGGAAAACAAAGCAGCTTTGCCCCAGAAGCTTAAAAATTAATTTATTTATATGAAAGTAGACTGACATATTTATTTAACAATTTATTGGCTTAATTATACCAATTTTGTTAAAATAATGTTTTGTTAGCGTATATTCATCTTCGGTGATTATGTGCTTTGACTTGGTGAGAACTCATTCTTAAGCGTGTCTCCCTTGGTAGACTTGCAGTCTACTGTTACATCTGTAGATCCTGACGTTTTTTAGGAGTTTACAGAGGTGCAAGGCGTATCCGACTCGCATTTTGACTACGTCAGGTCTACCGGGACGTAATTTCTCTTTACGACGTACTTTAAGGAGACCGCGTTTCACACTTCGCTCTTTTCACACACTTGTTCCATTCTAGCATGCGTCTTATATTTACGACCTTTGAAACCATTCAACCGATCGCGATTAAAATGGCTTAATTTTTCCTGCTCTTTAGCAAACAACCTTTCTAATTAAACAATACTTTGCCTCCATTTCTGATGACTCTGCTCACTGACGGTATATACGTTGCCTGATCAGGTAATTGTAACACATTTTTAAGTAAAATATCATTAAAATTAACTTTTGTATTACAGATATTCATAATCACTTGACCTGAGACCGTTACTTTCAACCGGTTTGACTTCTGCCATTTTTATTGTTTTGGTAGACTGGTTTTTCATATGCTGTTAAAGCTGTAGCTTACATTTTTGTGGTTTCGTTTTTTTCATGAAATGCAGATATGAATTTGTATTCCACTTTTCTATGGCCAAGTTTACTTTAATTTAAGCAACAGAGTTCCTTTTGAGAATTATTTACACACATATATATATATATATATATATATATATATATATATATATATCCTTTTGAAATTTCCATTCGTCGCGACCACCTTAGTGTCACTATCCGCTGTTATGCCGTTTCGTAAATTTTTAGCTTTGACCGAATCCGTGCTAAGTTTGCTAAGACTTATATATTGGTTATCATGGATCCGGTTATTTGTTAACATGAATATATAAATATATATATATATATATGTATATATATATATATATATATATATATATGTATATTTAATGAGAGTATAACTTTTCTTAATTATAGTTGAACTCTTACTTTTATGATAAGGTTTGCTTTTTAACTTATTGACGGTAGAAGTTGGTTGTAAAATATTTATTACCAAAAAAGTCAGAACCTAGAATACAATACCATGTGACAATAATTGAATCGCAGTGCAAAGGTAAATAGGTGTTTGAAGATTTTTTTATAAAATTCGGTGTAATAAATTACCAGTATCATTTGCCATTATATGAAATGATTTCGGTCTCACATTTTTTTAGTCTAAATAATAACTTGATACTTTTCTTGAAAACAAAAGTTAAAATATCTAAATGTTTGGCATTATCAATCATAATACCTTCAATTTTGTGGAATTTTATTAAGATTTGAATAAAATATTTACAAACAGATTTCACGAGAAGATACCAATAACCTCATAAGATAATCTTGGCAACTAGTGCACTTGTTAGCAAATGAAAATGTTGAATCTACAAATACGATTGATCCATAAAATTTAAGCATTCATTAACTTTTTGGGTATAAAGGTCTAATAACTAATAAATTTAATAGACGAAAATTAATATCACAGACTAATTAGATCTCTTCCACCTACTTTAAACACGAGTCATCAAACATAACTGAAAGCATGTGGTAACTAGTTGCGGAAAAATAGTTTTTCTATGCCATGTCACCTTAATACGTTATTTGAAACTTCATTACTGCTGATCGACATAGTTTTTTCTAAGGATTTACGATGTTGTTAAGAAGTGTAATGTAAACTTTCTACTGATTACTCCACTATATGTTTCCAACTTACTTCTACTAATACTAAACAATCTTTACTAATCGAGCTATACAGAAGAAAGAAAAAAAATAGAAAATATTACGAGGATTTGTTACTTTGTCTAGGTTTATTTGAATGCTATTAGGCATTATTGTAAGAATTATATTCAGGTTTGCATAAGTGTTCGTAGAACGATACTAAGTGATATCCCATAATTTGCAGAGGGTTACCATTTACTGTACCAAATTGAAAAATGTAGACTTATTCATCAGTTCAGAGACCTAAAATAAAAAAATGAAATAAGAATAATGAGATAACTAGATCTCATATTGTCCATGTGGTTGGTGGTGTTTAATTTGAAAATAATGGTGCACAGAACCAGAATTGTTTTTCGTTTGTTTCAGATTTCTGTATTTTAAAAGGGAAACCTTAAAATATCACTCAAGTATCACGCAAGTTTATTAGTCACAGTCGTTTTATTTAGAAACCGTTCAGTGTACAAATTTAAAATATGACATGGTTTTAAAATATATTAACCCTCTTGTATCTCGATTTATTATACTCATAAATATTCATACGAGAGGGAGAAATTAAGATACCAAGTTTAATCTAAAATTGTTTGGTAAAGATAATAACACCACGCATATTTCAGAAAAGTCATAAAATTGTGGAAAAAAAGACATTTACGTTTTTCTAAAGATTACCAAAAGTCTAGAGCGATAATTTAAATTTTATTCATTTACTTATACTTTTCTCATTTACTCAAATTACTGTCCAAGTTATTAATCTATTGTCAGCAAAACTTCACCCAATTTTTTACAAACAAACCCACTTCTTTCCGATAAAAATATCTTCGTATTAAATTTTATACCCGCAGTTAACTTGTCTAAGTCCAGATTCGATAAATAACGTTCTATCGTGTTTCAATAAAATTAGTTGTAAGATGAGTATTAGTTTTTCTGTCGAAAGAATAATAGCAGCCATTACTTTTCCTATCAGATATTGACTATGTGATAGCAAAGAGAGGTTAAGAATAATTTCACGAAAACTAAGGACGTTATGATAGATGACTTACTTGACATTGGATATTTTTTGATTGGATTTGTAATCAGGTAAAGTCTAAATAACATATATCTGCTTAGTCAAATAAAGATAAGGAAAAAAATTACAGAGTTGGACGTTAGTTATAAACCATAGTAGTCAAAGAAATACCCTTGTCAAAGTAAAAAGTATAAGAAAATCGAATCGGAAATTATCTTTAAAGAAATTGAATCCTAACAAAAACCAAACAGCCAAATACGGAGTAGTAATAAAATATTCGCATTGGCAAAATTGTAAACACACAATACCGAACTGTCAAGAATTGTCAACTTAGGAATAATAAAAGGAGATCACTCTGCTATTTTATTTTACTGCTGGACCTGTTAGATACATTCGAATTTACAAAAATGTCTGTTTTTAGTTACATTTCCGGAACAGTTTTTTCGATGTGAAAGAAAACAAATCCATTGTAAACAGAAGCTTTGAATAATCCAGTTGGACTATTATATATAATAACTTTTTCTCCAGTTTTTTGTAGAATATAGATTTATGTATAAAGATTTACATTTCGAGTAGAATGTGGTTTTATAGATAGAAACACATTCTTTTGCACATACCGCCAATCACTATGATATAAAATAAGATTAAAAGCAGACGTTTGTACGTATGTTACTGAAAATATGAATACCATGTACATTTACGTGACACAGACTCCCACGTAGTTCGTACGTATCCAATATTATTTTAACCCCAAAACATCTTTTACATTATTCATAGGATATCTTGGCAATACTTCCATTATTTTGAAGAAATTACGAAGAATGGAAAAAGAGAACCGTTTCTTGGAATAGATATCGGATATTTTGTCATCTATTTTACAATCTTATAAGCAAAATTAAATCAATCTAAAGTATTGGATTTTTTTGAAGAATATGTCTAATTTAAAGTAATAACATTTATAATTCCTATAAAATGTTGAATTATATAGAGTTAAGTTACTGAAATAAAGAAACATAAGAGTGCTGAGTTGAGTGTTATTTACGTCGTATATAATACTTACTAAGCATCATTGGAAAGGGTTATGCAATTATTACTTATTTAAAATAATGCCTGTTAAGGGAAAAATAATGCCTGTTAACTGGCACTCGGAGAATTCCGTATAAACTTAAGCAGATGTAAACAATTAAGGGTACAAATTATTTTCAATAAACTATTTAATATTATTTTTCAGCATAAAAATATATTGCCTAATAAATTTGAAACAGGTTTAAAAATATAGCGTCTTTTTAAAAAATGATGAAATATTATATAATGTTTTGCTGTTATCTCAGTACCGTAGCTTTTTTATTAAATTTTTATTTTAGTAATTTCCGCACTGAAAAGAAAATATTTTCGTTAAATACATAAATATCTAAAAATATCTTAAGTAACTCACATCATCTTGAAAAATAAAATTGTAATCTTTATAATTTGCTCTTTTTGTTACTATTCGAAATGAAATTGGCTTGAATAATTAGTTTTAATTTGAATAATTAATTTCGTAACATGCTTTATCGTTTTTCCAAATTTCAACCTTAAAGAGTTTCTGAAGAAATGGATATTATACACACACAATGAATGAACTCATCAGGGTTCCATTTTTGAGGTACAGAACCATGAAAATATCCTAATATTGCGTACACGATACATGCAAAAAAAGAAACAAGAATAGTGAATAGAAATTGAATAAAAATATGTATTATGTGGGGATAGCTCCTTTTGAACATGTCATGAAATATGCATATTTTCCAAAAAGGGATAAAAATAGCTATTATTTAAAAAGGGACAAAAACACGTAGTATTACATAAAAAGGGACAAAAATACGTAAATATATTACTCATAGTATACAGGGGCATTTGGGATTGGGAATGCTGATTTGGGATTGGAGAACTTGAACTTTTTTTCTTCACCCTTCTGGAGATTGAATATTGATCATTTCTGATCACAAATATTGCTGGCTACATTATTCACAGCAATTCTGAAATCAAGACCGTTGACGATGCGGCAAAAAAAGAGTTTAACATTTTTCGGTCGTCGCTTCTCTCTCAACTTGCCCATATTTAGATTGTTGAAAAATTTCCAAATGTTAGGTTTCGTTGACAAAATTAAATCAAAAGAACCTAAATATTTAGTTTTTAAATTTCCAATACTTTCGAATTTTTAGAACTAGCATCAGATTTATATCCTAACTTTGAAGGAAAAGCGTCTGATTAAAAATTGGTTTTATACCCACTTATATACTGGCTTCAACTCTCTAAATCAAGCAACTTTGAATATTATCATTAGGTTAGGAAGTTACCTTCTGCTTGATTTTGATTCCTTTCAGAGGGTATGTTTACAAATCGATAAAAAATTCATCAGTATATTTTACAAATACTATTGTTGACCGTTTTAAGAAATTCATTCGCCGGAAAATTAACCAAATTGGCAAGAAAACATGTTTGAAGAGGAAGTTTAAATAATATCTATAAGTAATTGAAGATTGTCTACATTAACTAAAGACAATATTGGAATAAGTTCACTTATAAGAAACGTTCCGTTTCAAGATCGTAGTCATCAATTGATCATCTTCTATTTCATTTTATCAACTCTTAGTCCGTAATTCGTATTCCATTTGAAATATGGTAAAACAATATTATTTTATCCAAAAGTATCTTGAATATATACATTAATTATCTTGAATATATACAGTTAATCTCGACTAGGTACTATCGACCTTCATCATGTTCAAAATAATAAACGTAGTTAAGATATATCCCATTGTAAACTTAAGTAATATTTTTCGAAGAAAAGCTTGTCGATTTAGTATAGTTTCATAAAAAGTCAGTCAATTAAAATTAATTTCACGTTTGGGAATAAAAAAATCTACTCTGCTAAAATATTGGTTATTAAGGAATTGTTTATCGCATTCTGTTGTTAAATAACGTATGTTAATCACAAATAAATGAAACTACGTGATGTAGTATTATTTCTACTATCTTTAATTTCTTTACCACGACCTAGGTTTCGTTGTATTACAACATCTTCAGGTGGGATATTAGCAAAGATCTATGTTTGCTAATATCCCACCTGAAGATGTAATACAACGAAACCTAGGTCGTGGTAAAGAAATTAAAGAAAGTAGAAATAATATTACATCACGTAGTTTCATTTATTTGTGAATAATGAATTTCTACAAAATTAACGCCAAGTATAGTCAATGTATGTTAATTTCAAATTACATGAGTACACAAAAATTGGCGCTTGAAAATTATATAGTTGTAATTTCGTTAATGTCATGAAGTATAAAAAATTGCATAAATATATCAATAAGTAGATTTAAATAAATCGAATAAAGTTACACAGAATAATTCTATCTCTTTTTTTTGACCAACATTTAAAAATATTTCTAACATCTATGCTTTTAGTTCGTTTAGAATCTGTTTCTTTTATTTCTTCTCCTGTTAATAATACATATTTAATTTTTCGCTGTGTTACTAGTTTTGTCCTTTTTATATTTACATACCATTACCACTACAAGCTGAATATTTATTTCAAGATATATATTTAAAGTTTCATGCATACGTATTTCTGCTACGGTGCAAATTACTAATAAGTTTTTTCCATATTATATTTTTATAAAATATTACAATAAAAAAGTTCAACTTTGTAGTGCCAAAATAATTAAAAACACACTCGAAATCAATGTGAACAAAATATATATTTAAATTGCAATAAATGCAAGGCTTGGCATTGCGCCCTCTCCCAGAGGACTATTTTATTAATCAAAATAAGCCTTTTAATGATATTTAACCTACGAAAACTAAACATGACATTACGTAACTAAAATTATAAAGTTCCCCGCGGAAGTTTCGGCTTCACATCCTATATCCCATAGCTCCTTACGATATTTTTATTTAGATATCTTATAATTAGATGTTGGTGAGTATATTATAATAAAATGGGATTTTATAATAATGAGTGTACTTTAAGGATATATGAAAAGAGTTACAATAAAAAGTTCATTTTGAATTGAAATGTCGGTTATTGGCAAAACTTGACCAAGCTGAAGCTAGTATTGTTCCGTATGAATAGGTACAAAATAATAATAGTTTCAGCTCGAGCTGAATCTAGTATATTTTATCCTGCACCCTGTACTAAATTTGATACTATAAAAAAACAATGCTCCGCATTTGGCCTTTGTGCCTAGCAAATTTTACAGTAATTCTTTGTCATATATATATATATATATATATATATATATATTTATATTTATATATATACCTTAAAAATTGTTCCCAAAAAGTATTGAATATTCCTTCAAAGTTCCAATATTAGAGAATGGCATACAATGGTTCATACACGTAAAAATACTTATAAAAATATTAACGTAATTTATTTACTTTCAATCCCTCAGGCATAAGACAAGTCAAACTCACCTAATACTCAATAATTACTATTTAAGAAAAACATTTTCTTTACTTTGCTTTATCTATTGAGTTCATCTGATTGATGTTAAAGAATTTAATATAATTTTATTATCTTACTATTTTATATTATAATTAATAATTTATATTCAAAATGTACTACCGTGCGCATATTTGCGTTGTAAATAATTAATTTGCAGGTATAAATAAGAGACCAGTCTGACCTTATATGAGAGACTTCGTATCGCTCGCATGAGCTGAATTGTATTGATTAGCTTTTCTCATGTGAATTTAAAATGCATTCTAGTGTGGAAAAATTAATTCTCTGTGAAAATATATCAAAGTAGCAGAAAAGATAGCAAATTAAATGTTAAAAAATGAAATTCAACAAAAAATACTTTTTTTCTGTTTGAAATTAAATATAAATGCTAGGTCGGCCTTTTTTTGTTTGAGTGTTGAAAAAAAAATACTTTCCACGAGCATAATACTTTATATATAATTTAATATACGTTGAACACATATAATACCTTAGGCCTCCCGCTTGTTAAAATACCTCATTGTGGTAAGTGTGATACATTCATTTTCTTAAATTAAACCTGTTATTTATACAAGAAAATCAACCTATTCTCAAATCAATTTTGTTATAAAACTGAACAATTTCAATAAAGGTAGTCGATAATTTCTGAGTTCAGCAAAGTAAAATAGAAACAAGTAATATTGAAATTGTTTACACTGGTGTAGGAGGCACAATATAGAATTGACAAATAATGGGAATTAGAGATTGTAACAAGGAGCTTTTCGGAAAATTTAATTTATTGAAAATGAAATTCTGATCTTTCAATATTGTAACTTAGATAGAAAATCACTTATCGCGTAATATCGAAACATGTATTTTGGATATCCTAGAATTAAAACTACTAACCAAGTTTTTTAACGTAACTTGATTTTATAATACGTCGGTGTCACTAGTTATCAAGTCGCCCATTTGTTAACATTAAGGAGACTAAACCTATCACGTCCTCTATAATATTTTCAATAGGAATATTGTTTCAATGATACTTTGCGTCAAACTCCTATAGTTTACAAGCAAGTAAACTTCATCAGAAAAAAGAAAATATCTAAGAGTAGAGACTTTTTTCGATAGAGGCGATCAAAATAACAATGGCGGAAGGTTTTTTAAAATTGTTTTAAGTACCACGAGGTACTTGTTGAAGCTAAAGTTTTTACCTATTTTACAATCTTAGAACTTATCAATGGTTGAGATTTTTTCACAAATTATGTAGAAGTGTTTTAGAATAATTATTTGTTCCCTTAACACTTTTAATTCTTATAAATATCGTTTTTGTTGAGCCAATGTATTGGTATATATTCATTATTAACCAGAAGGCTAAATATTTTAAGTTTTCTCACGGTAGATATTTTTTCACACTTCTCACTTTTTGTATTTAAAAAAAATATTAAAATTTTAAAAACGTCATTCTTCTGTAATAAAATTTCCAAACCAAAAAAAATGATGTAATTCAGCCCCACACATTACATTCTTTAAGACCTTAATTAAAATATTAATTTAAGTAATTGAATTGTATGCAAAAAAATAAAAAATATCTGTGGAACACATACTATGAAGGTTTTGTTTAGAATTATGCACATATAAGAATTTGAACTTGCCCCGAAATGTTTCACACGGTAAATATATTGACTAGCTATCTTTTAATTTCTATCTACGTAGACATCTTTCTAAGGCATAAAAATACATTCAAACTCTCAATATCCCTAAATTCACGAATTATTAGGTAGACTTCTAAAATTTCTATTGTTTTCGCAATTTTAATTTCAGAAATAGGAAAGTCGTTATTTTTTTCTCAGGTTTTTTAGAATATTTCTGGAGATATATTAGTATTCTTGAGATCATTGTAACTAGCTTTTTTAGATGCGGCGCAAGAAATTCACAAAAATTGAGTATTTAATTTAGCACCTCTAAAATTTTCATGCAAACATTTTTAATTGTTACTTATATGTAGGTAATTATGATTTATCACCAGCTCATTATCTCATATTCAGTATCTCGTATACGTTTTCAATGAAAAACGGTTGTAACAGACAGACTTATAAACGGAGAGACAAGTTGGTGTTCTTATTAAAATTCTTTTGCGCCTCTGAAGTACGAACCGGTACCAACAAGCATACTTTGCTTTAAATACAAAACATTTAGATTACAATTTTAGAGTACCAGAGATATGCAAAGCCTTAATGCAAAATTAGTATTTCTAAATTTGAGGCTGTTTTAAAAACCGTAACTCATTTGCAGTATTTAAAGTTCAAGATATTAACTCAATACGTGAAACTTTTTTACCTTAAATATACGTTGCTGAAGATGATGAAGACAAGGAAAAATTTGCTAAATAGATAAAATTTTGTATAAAACTTAATAAAAAACCATATTATCATGGTTTTTTATATTTCATTTAATATAATAAATAGAAAACTTTAAGAATTGGTCCTGAGGTTTATTGAATTTTTGTTATTTATACAAATCTAATATTGAAAAGACCCTAAAACAGCCCATAATTATTTCAACTCTTTCGGATTTCCGGCGATTTTAATAATATACTCGTGGCCGTCGCGTGTATACGAGTTTAAAGCTCTTGCACGGGCGAATATATCCTCTATAAGTTCCTCGTGTGCATGAATTGTTAATTAGTTACACTTATTCTATGAAAGCATTTTACAGATCAACAGGTTAATCGCATAGGTCCTTGATATTTTCAAACTCGATGTATTAATATGGAACAGCATAACAAATGTAAAATAAACAGTGAAAGCCGACGTCATTTACACACAATATTTAAGATTTTAATATTAAAGAAACCTTAACAGGATAAATAATAAATAATAAGTTTAAGACTAAAATACAATTATGTTTTTATTTTTTATAAATACATTAAATTTTTTAATGCGGTCAATTGACTGTAACTGTGTAATCACCGGCGGTCGGATAAAAAATTTAAGTAGAACATCTACTAATTATAGTTGCAAAATAGAAATAAATTTTAGTTACCCGAGTTACCATTTAAATAGAGCTATGAAATGGGACTAACTAATTGGAAAAAAACAATGAACATTAACATCACTATATAACATAATATCAACTTATGCCTGAAAAATTAATAATCGGTAAAATATTATTAGAAAAGAAACTGATCTTATTAACATCACGTGCCATTAAAATGTAAGAATATTTCTATCAATTTAATACCGCGATGCATATATTTACAAAGTTATCTAATAAAAATGACAATGATGCTGAAGAAATTTCGGGGACGTCGCAAGTTGTAAATAAATCTTCACGTTTCTATCCAATTAAAGCTGTTTTGGTCACGAGTCCTCGAGGTATTTAGATCCACTTTAAAGACATTTCTCCGAATTTTCCTTCTGGGCTTGAAACTATTTGAGAAACACTCTCTTTAGTTTACTCCATATTTTCAAAAAGTAATTTTCCTTTACGGAATCCAATGAAAATTCATTCAGTTTCATTCAGAAATTATATCTGCCTTGATTCTTGAGTTTTTTTTTAAATTCGTTCATATAACATCTTACACTGTGAGTGTATGTGTTTGTTTACTGTTGTTTCAAAGAACAACAGTAAACACCCTATCGTAGTAACAATAAGATATCAATTAAAATTTCTCGCTTGTTTGAATTACATACCCTTTTCACAAAAAAATCGTTTTCAGGAAGATTTTTTCTGATACGTATAGAAAACTTTACATAAATTTGACCACATAGAAAATAGCTTGTTTCAAGAAGGGACACACAGAGTACTATGAAGAGTCAATTAACAGAAACTAAACTTAAACTACATACAAACCAATTTATTTATTTAACGAGAAATTGAAATTAGCCATATAACGCTGTGAATAAATATCTTAAGCAATTTTACAGCTTAAGCAAACTAAACGCATATTGGTACCAAAATTTCTTTTAATTATTCTTATGCAACATGTATTAAACAAATAATAATAGGATGAACCCTCAAATTGTTATGTCGAAATACTTAGCTTACTTTAATCAAATTGCAATGTTTTGTGCGTCCATTGAGGTTACCCCTTTTAAGACATACAACATGTCTTTTATACTCGTGTTAAAATAGAACGTGACACATGTTTGGCGATAATTATGTTTTCGCGATAATGGCAATTTCTTGGTGTAGAACTATTTGGAAACGTTTCATTTGCGTCTTTAATGAGACAATATTGATATTGCGCTTTGTATCGTTAGTTTTTTAGGTATAAAAGTTGAATTTAATAGAGGAAGAGATATGATAACAAATTAAAATAAAAAAATAGAAACCAAAACTTTTTAAACGTAAATTTTCGGAAATTTGAGTCTTTATAGGGTATACCAAAGTATTGGCGATTCATTAAACACTTTCTTTCCTTCATCACTCTGTCTTGAATGTGTTTAATAAAAATCTGGTTTATTAACTAATAAATAATATCTATAATTTTTGGCATCACAAAACTATATTTTTAAATATATTCGCCATGAAACTACGGTGAGAGTTTTGCAGCGTTGTTATAGTGAGTAACAATTATTTTATCCATACCTCATTGGTATTGCTATTGAATTATATGTGTTTCAATATTCGATTTTTCAGTCCATAAAAATATGTAAATGTGTTTTAACCTCCCTGTAAGGTTTTAGAAAAAGGAGGACGTTTTGTAATATCTTAATGGATGTTTCAAGCCACTTTAGCGGTATGGACAAATATTAGTTTTATAAATTTCAAACGTGTATCATATATATCTCAGTTTATATGTGCATTATGATAATATGGAAATTTAAAACGTTTATATGTGCCATGGTGCATATTTTTAAAAATTAAAATATGTAAATTAAGAGAAATACTGTGCATTCTTAAATATTACAATATGCCCAAAATATTTGTAGCGCGAGTTCTAGTAATACTTGTCAGTTTTTTTTGGTACACTAATGCTCCCATATTTCGACATCATTAAAATTTGTTTTGTATAGGATAAGATAAGACATTTTTATCATTTATGCGTGTATATTGGGAATTTAACTTCAGTTTAAAATCACACCCAGTTATTAAGCCAAAGAAATTCGAATGTTTCATACTGGCTTCTTTCAGTTATTCTTTATTTCTTGACAAAACCAATTACGAAATAGAAATTCCACACCACGTGCCAAGTTAATCATAAAACGGTAAAACTATTCTAAATAATTATTTTCCTGTTTATTTCAAGTTGAAATAGGACGCTCGCTGGGCAGCTTCCGGATAAAACTGTTTAAGATTGTTTAGTTTCAAAGTATATATAATTGTGTTTTCTTATTCATTTGAAATAAATCATAATGTCATGCTACGGGAAAAAGTCCCTTTAAAAAATTAATGAATATCTAACAAAATTTAACAAGGTTTATTATTAAAAAATATATCAGTATGAAGACTGTGATATATTCAAAGTGAACTTGTTGAAAATTAATGACAATGATTAATTTTTTCATTTTAGTTTCCTTTACTGTGCCAATAAAAAAATATTCATGGTAGGAAAATATTTTAATTTCATGAATATTTGCTATATTCAGAAAAAGTTCCTGAAATATATATTTTTCATGCATACATGAAATTTTAACTCATCTCGGTTAATAATTGTGAATTCGTATCGTAGACAAATAATCAAAAAACAGGTGAAAGAAGTAAAAAATGCATGATTCATTTCAATGAGATGCGCGAGAGAAAACTTTCGACACCAAAATACCTAAAATATAAACAAATATATATAATGATTTTACAATTACGTAAAATATCAATTATAATTAAGTAGCAAGTAAGTTATTACAAATTCTAAACAAATATATTTTTATTGGGAAATCTCGTAGTGATGATGCAAATATTTTTGTTTCCAAAATTTTATCGGTATCCACTCTCCATTGACATTAATATTATAAATAAAATAATTGGTCAAATAGAAAACGTCGTCGCCATGGTGTGTTGGGCTGATCACAAGGCGTACGATCTTTGACCCCTCGGCGCATCGGGGGCCCGTTCAACTTATAATATACTACATTTTCGGTAAAGAAACCACATCAAGTTTTTTCTTTTTACATCCGTTCAGTATGTAAAGGGAACAAATAATGGCTTGTACAATTTAAGCATCATATTTCCGAGCTGTCGTGCTTTTATAAGTAGTATTTATAAGTAGTGCTGATAAAAACATTAATATTCACGAATAAATTAATTTGACAGTTCACAATGTTTATGTAAACCAACTTTAGATCTACAATGTTTTTTTATGTAAATCAACTCTAGAACTACAAAAAAATATTCATTCCATGTGGATCATTTTATAAAATTTATATTTTTTTGTGAACAATATTCCTCCATATATCTAGAATATGAACAAATATCATAAAATTTCCAAAAATGGTAAAGGCTTTGAAAAAATACAAAAAAAATATATATATGTATATATATATATATATATACATATATATATATATATATATATACATATATACATATATGCATATATATATATATATATATATATATATATATATATATATATATATAAATATTGCCAATTCTTATTCAATCCTTAACATTCAGTCACTGACCATAATTTAATCCTATATATAGTGCATACACCGTATAACTTTGTTGCTATGTTGATTTAATGTTAAATATAGTGTCAAAAAGTTATCGAAATTTGTAATAAAAATTTTAATTTAATCAAGAAATTAATTTTGAAAAACATTTATTTACAGGAAAACAAAGTTTAAAAAATACATATATTCAAAAAAATATCCACAATGTTTATATAAAAATAAATGAATTGGAATCATAAATGTACCATTTTTGTATTTGCCAACTTGATACAATTTTTTTCATTATACAAAACTTGCATGAAATTTAAATTTTAATAAAGTGATTATATCTACAAAACAAATATAAAAAAATGTATTTGCAAAAATCAAAATTAAAAATTCTTTTCGATTAATATGAGAATATGAATTTATTCGATGTAGAAACGCATATCAGCTTGCAATAATGTTACGCCATTAGAGTTGTTTAATAGGAGCCTATTAGAATATAAAGTGATAAAGTGCTAATTATTATGGCTTTATTAAATTAGATTCGTGAAACATGAATAAGATTAAAGAAGACTTAAAGAGTGTTGGCAAAATCAGCTTAAGCATTCAAATTTAACTAGGAAATAGTTAGAGAACTATAATTATCCCTGCATATACTTCCATGCACTAAGATTTAATAGGTTATTATTTTTATCAGCACCCTTTTCCTTTTTCCATTTTTGAAAATTTTGTGATAACTTTTCATTTACCAGATATTTAGAGAAATATTTCTTATATGAATTAAAAAACCTATTTGAATAAAAAAAGTATTATATTTACCAAAGAGTTATAAGACACCGTACGAAAGTTACTATTATTTGAGGTGATACTACTGAGAAATTCACACTCATAGCTTATATTAAATATTATGTACTACAGTGTTTAATACTTAGGTACAAAGTAACTGTTTAATATTAAACACAAATAATAAAATTATCTTTAAATTTTTTCGAACTTTGTTATAGATACTATAGTTAATTACTAGTTAGAAAAGAGCCACCCTTCATTTTGTTAAGATTTCTTTAATATAAGGATGAAACAAAAGATTTTAAAATTAAACGGTGTAGATCAGTAATCAGCACAAAAAATTTAGTTGTCAGACATTTATCAATTTGCACAATCTTTTAAATAACCCTAACCCCTAATAACCCTTACCCTTATATTACTTAGCAGTATCAATTTGAAGACCATATCTGAAAGGTTCCCGTCAGCCTTTGGCATGTCGAAACACGTGGCCGCGAGGAATCCAACCTGGATTTTCCCCGTTAATTGAATATTAAATTTCACCTAATTGAAATTTCTTTCTTTAATACTTAGAGACGGTAAGTTTTAACTAATTTAAACTGTCACCAGTGGGACCAGTGAAAAACCAAGGGAGCTTTATTGTTTCTTTATATATAGCGTACAGTAAGCTTGAAAATAATTAGGGTAAATGATAAAATTAACAGTGGAAAAGGCGAATAGCAATATTCTTTGAATGTATAGGTTTCTAATGATAGGCAACTTTGCTTTATGTTATAAAGTTGGCTATTAACTGATTTACCAACTGTAACTTTAGTAACTGATTTTATCAATTTACATTTCTATGAATATCCCAAATCATGGAAAAATTACGTCAAGTTTACTGATAATTTTAATTTGAAGGCAGCTGGTCGTGTTTATTAATTATGTTCTACCAAAATATGTAACATATATATGCACATAATAAGCCATTTAAAATACATTAAAATTATTGACAAGAATATTAAGAAAATGTTTTTTTTTAATTACCTAGAAATTTGATTTAAAGATTTGGTAGTGTAATTTAAAAAATTACATTATATACACATACACTTATCAGACATATATTCATTCCATCAAACAATATATCCTAACTCATCATTTTCTAATTCAAATAATTGAAAAACCACAAAATAAATTTAAAAATATTTTCTCAGGTTAATTACGAATATTAATTCGAATATCTATTACATTTTTTTTATTTAGAATGATATTAATCGAATTAAGGTCTAATCATTACTTGAAGCTTTAAAAGAATTAACTTATTCGACATTTATATTCAAAAACTTTTTCCTCAAAAATAAGTAAAATTTCATTTTAAAATAGCGATTTAACCAATTTAACTTCGGGCTAGAACGAAAAATAGCATTTTCTTCATAAAATTAATAGGCTGACCATAACTTATACTATAGAGAGCTTTACAAGTATTTTTTTTTAATTTCAAGCCAGGACAAGAGTGAAGAAAATGCCTTCAAAAAAATTAAGTCAAAATTTCAATAGAAAATCATTCCAAATTTCTCATAAAGCATAGATATATATATGTACGTGTCTTTCAATTTGTTTTTTTCCAACGTCAAAATATCAATTAATAAAAAAACAAAGAAATAACAAAACTTTTTTTCTCAGCGATTCTCTTCAAACTTTACATATTATTAATTCTTTGAGAACCAAACAATATGGCATAAATCGTTTAGTCAGAAAAAATTTCATTAGGGTCTCATACAAAATTGGAACAAATTGCATGCGTACGCACGACCAACGACTGTGCGATCACGGGTGAAGGGAGTTCGCAATGCTGTACTGATTAACTTTTTATGAGTCCACCAAGATAATTACAACATTATAATAAAGTAATTCGAATTTTATTGCGACGTCATAAAAGGAATATTATAAGTGAAGCGCGGCCGTTCAGTTTATTTCATTAAATATATCATTTCTTTGCGTAGAAGCAACTATCCAATACATTATATTATTACACAATACTATATTGTTAGTATCCAGAACAATAGCGACTAGTCCCAATAATCATATTTTTTGACAAACGGCGTTCAAGATTGTAAATTTATCGTAATTTTAAAATAATTAATATAGAAGTTGATTACACAGGAGATTAATAGTATATTACATTTTGACGTGAATACGTCTTTAAACTCTTTTGCTACCATACGGGGGCAATCCAAAAAACCTAATGATAACAAAATCGGTGGATACAGTTTGGCGTTGTAGTTTCGAATCTATTCTTTACATACAAAATGAATACCACTGGATAGCGAAAAGATCAAAGAATTCATTACGATAAGTGAGAACAGTGACGCATCACCGCGCGCGGTGGGTAGCGCCGCCATTTAGGGTTATTATGTTGCATATCGAGATTTGCAATTAGTATAACTTTTAATTCGGAAAAGCTACGATGTTCGTTTAAGTTTTAATCGTCAGCTGTCATCAAAATCTGTCGATTGTATATAAAACATTAGTTTAAAGAGTGACAGTTAACATAATAAGGTGTTAGAATAAAAAAAATATTATCAAAAATATATATGGGCTATTGTACCACAAAAATGATTTGTTTCCTTGCTTTTATCCTAAATACATAACTAAAAATATTTAATTTAAAAATATAACCTGTTACATAGACGTATTCACGTACAACACACGGCCGTGTCCATGACACAGCCACACCCAAATGTTTAATCATATTTTATAAGTAGCAGGTTACAGAGAATGCTTTCTTGGACGTTTGAACTTATTTAACTGAGTTCGGTATGTTTTATTAGCTCACGGCGTTATTTGGAAACGGGTAATATTTTTAAAAGTGAGTGTTCGCTTAATTTTATGTCAATTTCTTAGCAGTATTTGAATCTGATGACGATAATGTAAGGTTTTTAATATTACATACATATTTATAAAAAAATATTTTTATGTGTCAATTCAGTAAATATATAAATAGATATAAAATAAAATCTAAATGACAATCTGATCGTAATAACGTACAAATACTGAATATATTACAAACTAATTATATTTATTTCAATTCAATTTTACCAATCTTTCAATATTTTTTTGCAGATATGAATTTCACATTGCACATTTCATAATAAAATGGTAAAGATGTTAGCAATATTTGTGCTTTAAGTCGAATATTACATATAGATTATATATAAATAGTTTAAAGCACAAAAACGTATTATTTGAAAGTTATACTTAATTCGACACGTTTTATATTAACTAATAATTTTGAGTAGTCTGCTCATTTTAATTCTAATTTTAATGAAAGTTCCTCCGATTATCATTATTCACATTTGCAATCTCTCTCAGAGCGGGAAATATTTAACAAAAAATCAATTTCATTACAGTAAATTTTGAAACATCAAATCTGATACAATCAAAATTAAAATTTCAGGGAATAATGTCATCAAATATAATTGCGGAATCCAATTCAAAAGAAGTGAATCTGCGAAAAAAGCCATAATTCCTATCATTATAGTATTAGGTATTAGTGTACATTAATAAATATAATAATTGAATTTGCCTTGGATATGAAAAAAAAACTTTTAAACACAAAAATTTTAATATTAGAATTATGATAGAAATATTACATAAACTTTTCCATTAGTGGAACCAGCTATCATTGAATACCTTTTTACTTACGTTTTTCCTAAAAATTGGCAAACAATTTCAGGACACCGTTTGAAGTAAAAGTTGTATAACAAGCAAATATTCATCGATTCAGTGCCCCTTTAAACGTTATAACGTAACAAATATAGTTGATATAAATAATTTAAAAAAATAAAATGCATTATTAAAAACTATATGAAAAAAGCAAATATTGTAATGGGCACACGGAGTCCTTTTAGCACTTTTTCTAAATTCCGACAAATATTTTACCACAGTACGGATTCTAGGTATATTTAATTCTGTTGTTATGTGAAGACGTTGTGTAAAATATATGGTTGTGAAATGGTAGTAAATTTGGTCTTATAATTATAATTTCTCTGTAAGTTTTAAGCAACTTAAATAACGTTCGTTTAAACAGAAATTCTTTTATCGTTTAAGCCCGTAAATTCATTCATTCTTATTATCAAACTTTGGGCTTTTTTGACAATTATGTTTTTGGTAGGGTTATTTTTACAATACTTTGTTAGGGTATTTAAATTTTTAATTTCATTATTTTTTCTTTTCAATGCTTGCCGAAAAATTAAATTTTGCAGTTAATTTTTTAAAGTTGAAATGGTTTCCAAATTTTTAAGGAACTGTAATATTATTATTTAAATATCAGTAGGCCTAGACAATGCGCCGTTATTGTAAAAAATTAAAAGATAAAAGGACGAAAAAGGGAAGGAAGGTCATTAAAAAAAATTAGAAATTCATAAAATATTTCAAGAGATATCCTTTACCCGTTAAGAGTTTCCATTAGCATAAGTTCATATGCTGTTACAAGACTCTGTTCCAATTGGCGTTGGGTCAACGGAAACGTTTGCAACAAAAACAAGTGTTTTCAATCACAAATTTTTGTCGTTTATCTGCAAGGAAGTTAATTAAATCTTAACAAAATTAGGTGGAACCATAATGAGTTACATTATTTCACACAAAAAGAACAGTTTTGAATGATTCAAGTCCGTTCACCTAGTTGAAAGTATGCATTGTTAACGCAAAAAAATAATGTAAAAAAATATAGGGAACAGAAAACTTTTCTAAAGTTTGTTAGTGCGAAAGTTAGATCTTATGTGTCGTCTACTTATAGTTTCGTTATTAGCGTGGACTTAATTTACAGCTCCCTGATTTCATTTAATTTGTCGAACAATGAATAAAATGATTTATCCTTGTTCCTTTACACTTAAGCTAACTTTCATAGGGATCATGAGGAAAAGCAACGCTTTTCCTCTACTAATTTATTATATGATATTCGGAAGTATTTTTGAATTTAAAACTTTTTTTATTTTACTCTTAAGTTTGTTACGGCAAAAACAGCTTTTCAGTTTTTTATATCTATAGGATAATTACAAAATTAGCTAAATGCTGTCAAAATTAAAAATGTGCTCATTTTATATTTTCTTATTTTATTTTACTAAATAAGTAGGGTAAAACGCTACAATATGCCCCACTTTTACGGGATTCTCAATAAAATGTCCTCTAAACTTTTATCAGTCATATATTTATTATAAATGCAACAAATGGTATTTAAACTACAAAATGGCACTTGAATTTGGTTACATTTCTTATTACACTAGTTACAAAAAATATTTTTTTCAGACCTTCAGTGGGGCGTTTTGTAGCACTATGTGTTGATAATATGCCTCACGGCTGTTACAAAATGCCCCATTATAATATTATTACAAAAATAGAGCAAACTTAAGATAATTAAAATAAAAACTCAGCAATCAGTCTTAGAAATTACTTCGAGATCAATTTCAAATCACCACAATCAGTTTTACGTGGCATTTACTGAATAACATTTAATTATTTTTCTTTGTTTTCTTAATCTTATTGATAGCTTCCCGTTTAACTTGTTTTCCACAAACATTGCAGAGAGGAGGTACATGGTACAAAACTCATGCATCCAAGATGAACATGACAAACTTTTTATCCAATCCTCTTTAGAAATCATGGAATAATAATTTTCTGTACATTTAATGCACCTATTCTCTTCTTCATCAGAAATATCTTCGTTCGAGGAGCTTTTGTAACTTTGTTCATCAATATCGCTTTCTGATGATGAACAGACAACGGTCACTTTCTCTTTTTTTGATTTTCCTTGTTTTCTTTCATGTGTTACCTTCTTTTTTTCACATATATTCAGTTTCTTCGTCACTACATTCTTCTTACACTTTTATTTAGCTTTAATTTTTTTTATATTCTCTGGGGAGGTCAACACTATAGCCTTTTGTTTTCTTTTCAACGTCATTGCTGGTAATTTAGGTATGGGATGAACTTTAGTCAAAACTTTTGTAGGCGTTTCTTCTGCAGACGCTGAGGGTAAATCTGGACATTTTTGGGGTGTTTTATCAAATGCAGTAAAATTATACCGTTCAACATTTTCTGTAACCATTTCTTCTTCATTGTTTCCAGATTAATTTTCAGTCACTTCCACTTCCGAAATTGTTGGTCCCATTTCAGCTGGAAGATTATTGATGTTTTGTATCCCTGAAAAGCCTTCGCCAAGTTCATTAACATTATTATCATTTCCTTACTCATCATATACAAGATCTTGTTCTCGCAACGCGTCCGAGAATGAAAAATAGTGCTCTGGTATGTCGTTTCAATCATATGGGTAGATCCCACAAGACTTTAAAGCAGCGATTCCATTAGATACACTAGCAGCCTTTCCCCAGGCCTTACCAATAAGTTTGGACACATCGTAGCGAGTAAGTCGTTTATCTTTATTCATGATCATCCAAGATTTTGCTTCCTGAGCAAAATAAATCTTCAAAGGTCTGAAAAATGCCCTATCCAGTGGTTGAAGTGCATGAGTCGTGTGACTTGGTAGGCATAATAATGTAACATCATTCTCTTTAGCTACTTCTAACAAGCGAATATTGTTGCAGTGTGAACTGTGACCATCCATTATCAATAGGGATTTTCCAGGACCTTTTTTTTGTAAGAATATCTCCTCGAACCATTTCATGAAGAGTTCCGAGTTTATATATGAGGACTTCTTATTCATATATACTTGCGAACATGGGGGTAGTCCTTCAGAAAACTAAGGCTTGCTGTAGGTACCCTTATAAATTAATACCGGTGTCATAAAGTTACCTTGAGCATTGCAGCAAGCTATGATTGTCACATTCTCTCACTTTTCGCAACTAGTCAAAGTATAAACATCTTTAGCTCCTTTGCTGGCTATAACTTTTTTTATTGTTTATTATTTATTGCCAGGTTATTTGTTTTACCAGGTTTATTTACCAGGTTTATTGTTTATTATTTATTGCCAGTCTCATCCATGTTGAATATTTGGTCCAGATGTTCACCCAAGTCGTTTTCTTCATATATCTGAGCCAGCAGTCTAAACAAATGTTGGACATCCTCTCGATTTACACCATAAGCTCTAGCAAGTGACAGACCTTCAGATTTTCGCTGACTTAACTCAGGGTTACGTTTCAAGAACCAGTTGAACCAAACGTTACCTGCTTGATGAGTGTCGTTCGAGAATGGGTTTTTTATGTTAAGCGTTTGAGCTAACTGGTAAGCCATTTCTTTGACATCCTTTCGGTCAAAGCCAACTTTTTCAAGTTTTTTATTATGAGCTACTAGTTTTTTCTCGTGTTCTTCTGAAAAAACAGGTGGTCTCCCGAGTGGCATTTTAAGTTTTCCTGTTACCAGATGTCATCTGAGCGTTCTAGATGGGATGTTGTAAACCCTAGAAGCTTCATTAATTCCCATCTCCTTGTTATGCACTTTTTGCATAGCTTCATTTAAATCCGTATCAGACCAAGAAGCCCGTAGGGTTTTTCTTTGATAGTTACGCGACATCTGTAAAAATAAAAAGTATTTTTTTAATAAATAATTTGATTGGGTGATGGGGCGTATTGTAGCATAATGAACGAGGCGTTTTGTAAATTTATGATTACAAAACGCCCCAGTCACAAGATGGACGCCGTTGCGAGTAATTCACTACAAGGAATACGTTAAATAATAGGTAAATTAAAGCTGTACACAAATTTCCAAACAAAAACTGCATTAAAAAAATACTGTACAATGTAAGTAAATTTGTATGGTACTCACCGCAAATTGTTCCAAAGCGATTAGTGAAGATTTTGATGTATTTTTCTAAATAAGTCACATAACCATACCTAACCGGCAGCACTGATGGCGGGCGACTGGCGCGGTGCCGTACGTGTCGCTACTTGTTTGATATCTGTATTTGTGTGCGTGTACGCGCAGTGGGGCGTATTGTCAACTGGGGCGTATTGTAGTGTTTTACCCTATAGAAAGTTTCTCAAATTTTGACTTTTGAAATTAGAAACGCCGGTTATTTGTTTCTTTGCATGGAAAACTAAATTAGTTAATAGTATACATATTTATGATGTATACTCGCAATGATTAAGCTAAATATGTGATCATAACAATCAAAATGCGGATATTAATTTATTAAAAAATAAATGACACGGAATTTAAAATTAACAAACATGTAATAATTATTTCAGAGCTTTTGGTTTATTTTATACTGTAGATTTAGTTAAAGAAGAAATGCTGTGGAAACTGCACCGTTTCCATTTCGACTAAATTTTTTTCAATTTAATTCGGTTCTATTTACAAGTGTCCTTTTTAAGCTTCATTATGCATTGAGCTTCCTACTTTTCCGTTTTTAAGAGGAAGAAAAGTCATTCCAACAGGCAGGTTGTTCTGCTAACTTTTTCGTGACGTGTGTTTAAGTGACACTCTCTTGCTTGTTTATTCTATGGTTTGTTTTATTTTCTTTATTCTATGGTTTGTTTTCCAAGAATTTTACTCCACATGGAATACAAAAAATTGATCGTTGTTCACAAATGGGAAAATCGATTTCGTCTTTCTTATATATAAAAGGTTAAAATGTTGCACAATTTTTGGTCCACATCATGTAGTCTATCTATTTCTTCGCCATCTTCAAATTGCGCACATAAAATACTCTAAATTATAATTTTTCATAAAACATTATGACTAAAATATTTCACTCACTAAAATGAGTCACTTTGTATATTATACTAGATCATGGTGATCTCACGAATGATAACATATTTACCGATTCATATAAATAACCAAATAACATTTTATTACAAAGTAATTTATCTTATTAAAAACATTTTACAACTGGTAAAAAAAGAACTAAAGACACCAAGCAGACAATGTCAAAATTTATCGTCGTGGTCGTCCCCGTGGCGGGTTGGGTTGATCACAGGCTTAGGGTCTTTTCGGCACACTGTGGGGTCAGGCTTTCGATTCCGGTCACTCGTCGAGCAAGTCTGGACTGATGTACTGGTTGGCTGTAACATAGTGTTATCGAATAAACAAGTCCGACAGATTTTAGTATGCACCATTAATACATAATAATGCATACTAAAATCTGTAGCCAAAATAAAATTTACTGCAACTTGTTTTTGGAGAAAAAATGTATTTGTGTATTAAACTTAATAGTAATATTCACAGCAAAGTTTTAAAAAGTATGTAAGAATCTGTTCCTATATCAATATTTTGAGTTGTCAATAAACTCCCTTTTATTATGCGGCAAATATGAAAGAAATATTACAGATATGTAGAAAAAAATTTCCAACTTATCCGAAAGAATTTTATAACTACAATGAATAAATGAACCAAGGAGCTATTCGACGGATTTTCTCTTGCGAAAGTGTATGTTTTTTAAAGGAGTACTTAGATCGGTCCTATAAAAACGCTCCGGTGACACATTAAACCTGCGTCATTAGTGGCCGGCTGCGAAATATACCTACGATCCGGTGATTTATTGGCCTAATGCTCTCCCTGCGTGGGTGTTTCAGCAGCATCACGCTGAGAAATATTGATCAATCTCATGAGACGTCCCCTAATCTCACTCGAGATGAACACGTAGAGATTTTCGGCTTCTCATCTTAATTCCGGGCCATGTTTCATTACGGAGTGACGATATAGATGGAAGTTAAACCTGCGATGTCCTAATTAGTAAAAGGAGCATGAATAAGATTTCAAACGAGATTAAGAATTAATGATCGTTTCGTGATTTCCAGAAAGTAGGAAGGTTGAAATTGTTATAAAATTAGTTTAAATGTCTACGATTCTAAATGATATAATTGCATATATTGAATTGTTATTAAAAATGTTGTTAATTGATTTTAATTTTTGTTGAAAAAATTATGATTAGCTTGTTTACATATTTTATTAAATATAAGCTAAAATTTAATAATAATTATGCTATTTTATTAGTAATCTATTGTATCTTTCAATATTGATTTATCCTGATACCTCGTTCTCCCTCTCTGAAAAGCAATTATTCTTATCGAATATACAACTTTCACTCGACTTAACTGAGGCAAAGAGAGACCCAAATACATTTTTAACCACTTTTTGCAATAAAATTATTGGTTAAATTATTAACTGTATGCTTCAAAATGTAGTTACTAAATCTATGCATTAGTTGAATAAAGAAGGGTAATACCCATTTTCATCCAACACAAAAACACAAGCAAGAAGTAACCTACAACATAATCTTCAATATATTGTATGATATAAATTCTGGGACTGTTTTGAGTTTCATTATCCTATATATAATTGTTTTCAACATTATTTTGAACATCGTTTCTATAACAAATACTTTCTTTAAGTTAAAAATACAACATATTATTATTTAATTTCAATACAGACCTCGTAGTTTAAATTTAATTAAATAGTGCGTCACCCCTTCACTTATATCGTTATTGCTCACTGCCCACAGGCTCTGAATATATATAAATCTAAATAAATCATGTTCCCTATGCCTATCACTATTAATTATTTGATGATGAAACCATTTGTCGATCGGACAGAGATATTTTATATCAAATCCTAAAAAAATGTCAAATAGTCAATCCAAAATTTTCCTCTCTAGGAAATTATTGTGAGTATTTAGATATTTGTAATGCCTTGAATTGTATTATATGGGTATATGTATATTTATTATTTGTACTCATATTGCTAATGTGTTCTGTTCGCTTTAAATTTTTTCCGTATTGCAGTTTCAATAATATTAACTATACTTTGTTTTCCATTGCGTTGTCCTTATTTTATTACCACAAATTGCAAAAAAATGTTATACATAGAAAGGTTTTCATCACCTAAATATAGAGTATAGGCGAAGGTTAAAATAATTTCATCATTACGATAATCATGAAAATGTAGAAGTCTGTTCATATTTAACAGCTAAATTGTGTATACCTATGGTTTGATAAGAAACGAATATAACGAGTTATTTAGATACAGAAGAAAGATTTTCAGAATTAAACTATAATAACAAACAAAACAATTGAGTGTGAGAATTGGATAAATATATAATTTAAATACGAATTCCTGAATGACAAACAGCGATTGGATAAGTGTGTTTTATAAGAGGTTCAAGTATGTTCCTATCTCAATATTTTCTCTTTTCTTCCTGCTATTGAATACATTACATTGTAATTCTTTATGACAAGTGATAACTGGTTTATTATCCGAGTGAATATATAAAATTGTTTAGACATCATTTTTACTTAAAGTAAATTCTCAATACTAAAAACATGGAAGTTATGATCTCGACTAGAGATTATGATTTTTTCCTACTTTCCATTTACGTGATCTACAGCTATTGGTAATTTCTTCTCTTCGGAATATAGTAAATTATTACCCGAAAGTCTTTTGCATTCGGTGCAATTCATGTGAATATAAAACTTAGTATTTTTCACATTTTCAATTTAGATGAATACATAAAAAACATGTCAAGCACGAGTGCAACACGCACTGCGAGGTTTCAGTTCAAAATTAGGCATTTATAAACATTAAATGAGGCATAATATTCTTATTAAACTATTTACAAAATTTTAAATTTTTTGCAACGAAAATTTATTGCTTACTATATTTTCATAGGTGCATATTTAAATATTTTCATGTCATAAAACCAAAAATTAAGGGTTTTCAAATATTTCCTTTACTAGTGCTGTGACACCTTGCTTCTTGTCAAATTTCATGATACTAGGTCAACGGAAAGTACCCTATAGGTTTTGAATCACTTGCCAGTGTCAAAATATGAGGTATAAAGGACGATATTTTTAGCCTTATTCGTGATTGTGTTGACTTAGAAGCTTGATTCTTTACCGATGCAAAGTATCGTACACCTAAGTATTTGATATTAATTTTAACTTGACACCTTTACGCGTTTATAAAAGGGGTCTTGACAGACCGGCAGATGGACAACAAAGTGATCCCATTAGGGTTATTTATTTCGAGGAGCGAAACTCTAAAAACTAAGTCAATTACGAATTTCACTCGCACTTCCGTGCATATTTAGGTACTTGTAAACATTTAAGGATACACAGTACTTCTGTCAAACTATTTACAAATATTAATTTTTCTCACGTTCATATATCAACCACTATATCTTTCACTGGCGTAAAATCATAGCGAATATTTAAAAAATGATATATATAGAATTATCGTTACAATTTTCTCACAATTTTCTAGACACATTTTACCAACCCTGTTTTTCATGATTTTTGGGTGGGTTGTTTAGGAAATAAGGCGAAGGGGAAACATCTATTTTTTAATACTTTTAGATTATCTTTTTAAATACGCAGTTCAAAATTATAAAAGAACTATTTTTTATCCATGATAATAGGTCTTTTCCAATGTGTTTCACTTGTTATATACACATGACAAACAAAAGTTAAATAAAAATAATACTTTTATTTCTCCACCCTTATTTTTAATATGATTATTTAAAAAGTTAGATAAAAAGGTATAATAAAATGTATAAAATATAAAATTTCTACATTGCATGGGTTAATAATTGTGACAAAGGGCTAGGAATTCATTCTTATCAATGCCGTAAGTGGTTCTTATCAATGCCGGCACTGTTTTTTCGTGTGGCGAAAATTTAAATCGCGTTGTCTAGGATAAAGTTACTTTAGAGCATCTATTTAATTAGTTTCGATCCAGATGATATTAATATAACCGATTAAAAGCATCAATAAAACTGAAACTGCAGAAGGAATTTAAATATTGTTATTGGAAAATAATAATGATCGTGAATGGTGAATGCGGCAGAATAAAATACTTATTAATACAATATAATCATAATATCATCAAAATATATCATAAAAGGAACTCGACGTATCACTGCTGTGCGTAAAACTTCAGCTGGAAGCATTTATTTATGTTATTTATCTACTTTCATGTATCTAATTGATATATATATATATATATATATGGCAAGACTTACCGCTACGAGAGCAATTCCATACAGCTAACTATATCTCCAGTCCAGCCCCGCTCGATGAACGGCCGGGAATCGAACCCAAGTCTCCGCGGTGCGCCGCGCCCTCAAAAGTTGTACGCCTTACATGTTTAGAAATATTTACATTTTCTCATTTATATTAAAATATAACATATACAATTTTACTTTTTGCTTTAATTTTTTAATAAATGCTTTAGGTAAATGCTTAGTTGAAACGATATCTGGTGATAATAATACCTAGTAAATATTACATATACAATCATCACCAAATCGTATGCTTTACATTCTTTTGTATATGAGATAGGAATACACTAGAAAAAAGGACAAATAATGATTAGAAGGCTCACAAGAGATAGACTAATAAAATAATTTTTAAAAAATGGAAAATTGACAGAATATAGTCGTCGGTAACCGGTAACGGAATAACGAAACTTACATTACATTAATAAAAAATAAATATTTAATGAATTTAAGATCCACGCCTTATTATAATAATCATCACTGAAATTAAAACCGGCTATAGTAATTATGAATTTTCTACATAATTCAGATAAGAATAAATATCAATCGATTTATAAGCAAAATAAGCAAATTTAAACAGTAATAGGCAGCAATGTCCTCACAGATAATTCCAACCTTAAGAGCTGCAGCGTATACTGTTAGAAACTAACCAATATCGATAGAGACACTTCAATTAAGTGCATGCCTTCAATCTGATCAAATAACTTGAAAACTGGTTTAAATGACCCTCAAGTAGAGCTACTGCGCTATTCTCCAGAATTAAGTGGCATTCTCGCCGTATGAAGCGTACTCTAATAAATCTGCATTCCGAAATCAACGCATTATCGTAATCCTAACGGTGATAGTCATAAAAATAATAACCTTGAACATGTTTTATTTATAAACCGTTGACGTCATAAAAACATATACAGTCAGCTCATTCCTTTTATAGGCCGATGCGCGGGTAGCAAAAAGCGTTCAGCCCACATTCCGATTAATCCATCTAATATATTTTCAAAAAATTATTTATTCGGAATGTGGGTTCAAGGTTGAGAAAACTATTCAATTTAACCCTTCGACGTTAATCTAAGTCACTGATTCGATTGACAGACTGAGTTCATGCAAATTGACAGCGCTAAGGCTAAAAAATAAGATTGAGGCTAAAAATAAGATTGAAGAGGAGTGTCAGTGTGTACTGTGCCCGAGTAAGGCGCGACCACGTCGTCATTCGCTACCCTTTTTGGAAAGCTAATTTATAAAGGTGGCGAAAATTACGCAACTCATTAATCGGAAGTCGCTTCAGGCGGAAATGAGGGGAGAAATTAAACATTAAAGTATTAAAGATAAAAGTTTAAGTCATCGTTTTTCATGTCAAGATAAGATAAATGCAGTCATTATAGTGAGGTAATAGCTCCAGATGGCATTTCGGTATTTTAACTTAGACAACTTAAAAAAATTGCTCAGTGGTAAAAATATCTCAAACTACATATATGCATCAAGCAAAATATATATCTGGCTCAAATAAATACAAAAAAAAAGTTTTTAAATATCCAAAACTTTTAGGGAATTTACAGAAAATTTGATCACAGTTCATTGTCTGGAAAATATTCATCACGAAAAAGGTCAGATTTATTTGTAAATTCTACTAATTCTGCACTTTAATGTACTAAAACACATTCAAAACAAAAATCACTTGATACATAAATGTTTAAAATACCCTATATAATCTCTGAAAAATCTGATGAAGAAAACAACTTATCCCCGCAACAGAGTTATTACAGCCGTAAGCCGGGGCACGTACAGACTGTAAATCGTACTTATCTCTGTGACAATAGACGTGCTACTTATCCTCCAAATCATGTATTACGAAAGCTGAGCTCCCGCGTGGTAACAAATTACCATATTTTAACAAAATTTAACACCATTTTATTTAACTCAGTATATTACGGTTTAGATATCCACACAGATATATAGATATTGAAAG
This sequence comes from Druceiella hillmani, assembly GCA_039881145.1. NCBI lineage: Eukaryota > Metazoa > Arthropoda > Insecta > Lepidoptera > Hepialidae > Druceiella > Druceiella hillmani. The sequence goes on along the minus strand of JAYKKI010000038.1, from coordinate 15,180,362 downwards.
AAATGGCACAAATTTTTCTAATTTTTTTTTTCAAATCGCGTTTAAAGGTTATTGCTCCCATGAATAAATATGTTTTTTTCATATTTACGAAGTATAACTATTTGTGAATAAAGAAAAACTTTCGAAGAAAAGGCGCTTTTCAAAATTGATCATTGTCAATTATTTTTCTTCTCATAAACTTGCTAGTAAAATTATGATTCGTCTATATGTATTTTTCGTTTTATATAAGAATCTCCTTTGTTCGATCTATTTTTATTTATAAAATAAAGAACAGTTTAATTTACTTTTTGTTCGTTCGAGACACCGACAAGTTCAGAAACCCTGACTACCCACTGCGATTATTCGTCTGATGAAAAGGTGGATGAATTGAGATACGAAATACATTTGATGTTCATTGTATCTGAGCGATAAGCAGCATTCGTGCGATAAGCAATATGACAGAGATATGCAATCCCACAGAGAATACATTTGAAATAAACTAAATTCTACATTTGAAGCAGACGCTATAGTTTCTACCGTTCCCCAGTACAGCAAGATGTGATATTCCAATGGACCTGGGAGGTTAATTATGTGTGTCATCTTATTTATCATATATCTGAAGATAAGATACTATTCGTTTGTAATGACCATATGTTTTTCTCCTTATAATTAACAAATATGAACCATCCACCATATCTAGGATCACATTTTTTCCTTTTTGAATAGTGAAGGATTGTGCTAAAATATGAATTACATCACTCTTTCATTACTCACCTTTCTGTACCTAGGTATAAACAAAATAAAGGATATCACTGAAGTATATAAAAGTGATTTATTTTCAAATCAGATTTTCCCTTATCACTTATTATCAAAACAATTCTGAATGATGTTGTAATGAATTTTATATATTTTTTTATAAGCCTGTACCAAAATATTTTAATTATTTTTCCGAATTTAAATATATGAAGACGAATTTTAAAATAACATCGTTAAACTAAAATGAAAAACGTGAATGGTTTTAATTACAATAAAATGCATAATCAACTTTCCAATTCCACTTTCGAGCAAAAACTATTCCGAACAGTTTTATTACAAATGACCCAACAATTTCTTTCTTACAGCACATATCATTAGCTCATTTCGTCACCTATATATAAAAGTATATTTCACATTTTCTCTTGGAATATGAAACCATTTGCGAATTTCTATTAATTAAATAAAATAGTCCGTTTTTATCTGAATATTCTGATAACATTCAGGTGTTTTTTTACGCCGTTTCTTTTCAGTTCAAATATAAATTGCTGGATCTGGAATAGTTTAAACATTAGAATAAATATGTACTGTCAAGCAAAAGTTGGAGTAAATTCAGACATTTACTTTTTTTGGTAAGTTAAATACGTTTTTTAACTATTGTTTTTTATGAGTGACTGTACTCTATTTTATTAATAACCAAACATTCGTACAAACTTAAATCAAATCCGTTAAAAACCCGTTTTTCTAACTACGGTAAGAAAAGTTTTACGGTACATCAATTGAAATGTTCTCCTAACTGTTTATAAATCAAGTGTTAGCAAAATATAAAAGGATAACTTGCGTGTTTTTAAATATGCGAGTATTTTAAAAACATGTTTGAACTGATGAATCCAAGCTTGACGTGTAAATTCCCAATATGAGGTTGCTCCTCTAGTAAATTCATGGCGAATGAAATAAACTTTTTGGTTTGATGGAATATTATAGAAAAAAATTTAGGGAAATATTTTAAAACAAAACGCTTCTTCGTCTGTCTTTCGTTTAGTTGACTACAGGTTTATAAAGTAACCCTTCATAACTAGATGGATAGATCCATAACTAGATAGATAGACAGATAGATAGATAGATCTTATGATGAAAGAAATTAAACAAAATGTGACATATCATAGAAGAATAATTTTTACTAATAACAGAACAAAAATATCTCCATGAAACCATATTAATAAGCAAAAATATTAAAAAAATTGATCTCTTACGTAAATTTTTCTTAAGAACCAACAACAATGATATCTTATGTTATATTCAGTGTGTACAAATTAATATAACACAATGAAGCAAAACATTAACTGTTTTAAGAAACTCGATGCTTTGTCTGTCTTTACCGTAAAAAATTTCGACAACAGATCAAACTCCGGAACACATACATGTTGACGAAATATTTGCCCAGATGTAAAATGGACTAAAAATCCTTGGAAGTTAAGATTTCGAATCAATATCAGGAATCGCTTCCCTCATTCTATATATAATATGAATATATAAACTATAAATAACATTAATTAACAGCATCAACGAATAAATTCCGCTTCCGTAAATTTTTATCTAACTAATAACATAATTTCTATTGCACTGTTATTTACTATCATTATTGAAAATTATGAGAATTGCACCATCAATTGACAATGACCATTTTTTATTATATATTTATTGAACTTCGTAGTCACAATAACTTAAAACTGACGCGTGTCGTAACTATCAGGCGTTTGAAATATTATATTTGAAACACGTAGGCTTAATCGTTAATGCTCCAAACTACACATAATTCCAATACCGTCAGTAGTTTGTGACAGAACATCCTTCATTTCATTTATAATTTATATCCTTAATGCTATCACTGTAAAGGTATTTTGGTGCTTTGATCATACATTTCGGTACAATGATAATACCACGAATCTGTGATCAAACTTAGAAGTCTCCTAAACACACCCTAAATGAAAGATAAGATTCATAGCTCTTTATCTTAAACCATTTCATTATTATCTTCGAACTTTTATATGTAGAAATGTGGAACGTAAGCAAGTAAGGCGCATCGAATTCTGGATCGCTAAATCATGGCCCCATTTAGTAATGGAGACGTGCCGAGGCCATTACAAGGATTAATTATTAGTAATATCTCCACGATTTTAAAAGAGGAAAAAATTTAAATGGTTCTTTAAAAATATTTCATTATGTCATCGTAATTAAATAATTGTCTTAAAAGGGGTCGCTCGGCCCAGTTTTATTTTCCTGTTTTTAATTTGAAACGACCGTAGCGGGAAGGGAGTTTTCTAACGCCAGAAACAAATAATCCACATTTTGTTTCATGGAAGAATAAATTTGTTTCATGAAACCTGCTTACTAGATTATTGTATTATGGATGGTAATATTATATTCTCCTGTATTTATGGGCACATCAACCCTGTTTGAAATAACGTATAATAAATCAACAGCAACCACGTATTTTTCCTAGGATTTTCGAAACAAAAATACATACTGAACCATTAAATCTCTTTTTACTATATGCGTTACTGATTTTTTGTCTGGTGTCATTTAAATATGGTGTAAATATTTATTTAAACTTGAAATCAAAAATTTTATTTAAAAAAAATGTGTGCGAGTCCGCCAAGTCACTACTTGTTATGTATGGTTGAATAGGCAACACAGTCATAAATTATGCTAGATAAGCAAAACCTTTTTCTCCATACTCTTGGAGGCAAAGTCCACCATGTAAAAAAATTTTAGTTAGTTGCTGTAAATGGATGTAGCATCGGATTTTCATGGAACAGGCGTCTATCAATAATTTAAATTATCTAGTCGTAAGCTAACAAATGAGTGGACAATGTTGTGGAGGTTTAGTGACAACGATAAAATTTCAAACTGTAGTGTGGCCGGCTGAAAATAAAAAGTGAAATAAAAAAGCATTACGTTACACAGCAAATCGTGTCAACTCCAATGGTATCCCACAAATCTCGTCAGAAATGAATGTATGTACTTATGAAATGTTTTAAAGAGAATAGCAGAAGGAAATAAACCGATCACGCCCATCCTGCATGATGTGGTGTCCATCAGCCGCGCGTGTCTCTGGTATGCTTTGCAAATCAAAATATGTTTACTTTTTGTTTCTTTCTTTATATCTTCTCTCATATATTCCAGCTATAACTTCTCCCATCCACACACGTACGTATTTATTCACGTTCGTTTGTAGAAATGGAGTAAAACGCTAAAGCTTTTAAAACCTTGTTTGAGAAAAAAAAATTAATTAAAGGTAAGAAAATAATTTAAGAAATAATCTGTCCATTCGTCCAGCCGACCATATCTCAACCGCATCATAGTTTTTAAAGTTTTGGATATTTTTTGAGCAAAATCTTGCAAGTACATCTTCATCTAGAGACTCAGTAGCGAAATATTTGAACATATTTTTTTATGCCCACACGTGTAAATTAACGGTAAACAGGTTTTCTCAAAGATATGGTGAGTAAGGTATTAATGCAAAGCTATATATATAAATGAAATTGTTTCGGGCTCGCATCAACAATTTCAAAAATTATAAATTAATACTGAACCCTTGTTCGTGTACATCCAGGTCGGTTTTATTGTATTTTTTATAAAATCATTTATTTGTTCTGAGGAGAATTTTTGGGGGTGTCAAGGAAAATGGTATTTGGCGAAGACGTCTTAACTCAGAAATCTATAGGTTGTTTGATGAGCCTGATGTCATAAAAACCATCAAAATCAAAAGAATGAACTGGGCTTGTATCTAGAATGAAAGATGAAAACCCAGTAAAGAAAGTTTTCATCGCAAAACCTCTAACAACTCGTAGAAGAGGTAGACCAAAATTACGATAGATCGATTCAGTGGAAGAAGATTTTAACATTCTCAGGATAAAGAACTGGAAAACCCAGACGAAGAGTAGAACCTCCTGGAAGAATATCCAACAGAATGCCTTGGCCTACCCTGGGCTGTCGTGCCAAATATGATGATGACTATTTTGCAAAAAAATGGGATATATACATTCCGTGTTGCATAGAAGATTATTTGCAACATATCAAGATTATTTAGAACAATTAATTATGCAGGTAACATCGGTAACCAACTAAAATAAATATTCCTTTACACTTCACCAATTTTAACGAAGAAAAAGAAAATTAAAAAAAGCTTACAATCAGAATTTGTACATCCTGCTTATATGAATACACTGAAGTCGAAGCAACTTACGGTATACCGCCGCAACTCTCGCGTAGTCGGTGAGGGTCCTATGTGTCCCCGTGGAACACTTCAGTTATCAAGTGGCACCATAATGTTCTTATTTCGCAAAAATAAAACGTGCTGTCGGAACTATTCATCTCAACATTTACAGTGCCGAGTTTCGTATGAGTAGTTCTGGGTCAATTCACATATGAATAAGAATAATTATTGAATAATATTATTAATTTAATTATGAATACCCGTGAACTACATATGAATTTAAATGTACTCAAAAATTATTTATGATCAAATAAACAAGGGGCTTTTTGGGTCAAATACAAATAATCTTCGTCATTATTTTGAAATATGAAACTTCAAATAACATAAGTTATTAATTGTGTTTACAGAATTATATTTTAATAAGTTTATATTTTGTTATATTAAGAAGAATTACTCGATAATAATCAAAATAATTTCAATAGGATATAATTTATAATGATGTGTTTTGAAAATAGGTTCAAAGCTTTAATAGTAAAATTGAGTATTTTCCAAGGGGCCAGCATGGGAAAATAAAAAGAAACATTTCCTTTAGGATAAGATAAAAATTGAGATATTTATTTCATCATAAAATTCATTTGAAAGAGCAAGTACTGGAAATTTAATATGTAAAGTTTCCTTAATTATACAATATTTTAAAAATTGACGATATTTACGCACACATAGAAGATACTCTCAAAAATTTTAGAATTAAAATTATAGAAAAAGAAGTAATTTCACAATGCTTAACTTTTTTTGAAAACACGACGAGCGATTTATCTGAAAAACAAAGTCAATGTAAAATGATGTTATATTAAAATTTTTAAAAAAATATTGACCGTTTAATTTTGGCAAAAGTAACTCTCAAAAACTGTACAATAAACATATCAGAAAAAGTAATAAGTTCACCACGCTTAATTTTTTTAAAAACCCGTCAAAAAATTACCTAAAAAAAAGCAAATTAAAATTGTGAAAAGAAAAGCATATTTACACTTTAGTTCTAGTAATACTCGTTCTTAAAAATTATACAATTAATATTTCAGGAAAAGTAGGTAATACACCACATTTCATTTTATATAAAGAACTCAAAAATTATTATTTTTATAAACTGTTAAAATGACGTTATAGTAATAGTTTGAAAAAACTATTTTCAATAACAAAGCTTTATTTTATTGTTCTGCTACATCTATTTTACTTTATTTTTTTAATTTAATTTCCCGAACTCATTCCCGGAAATAATTACAGAAAATTATATTATCAAATGTGAATAATATGATTGAAAAATTGTAAATACCATTTTCAAACTCGTGTAAAACGACTTTGTCATAAAATACTATACAATATTGAAAACGTTGCATCTGCTTAACAAAGAAACCTTACAGAATTCTGTAACAAAAATGTGTATAAAACCAATTTAAAAAATGATGAAGCATATTATAGAATAAATTTTCCAATCAGGGTTATTTACAAAACAAAGGTAAAAACTCAAAAATTTAAGAAAGTATGGACAAATTAAAGGAAATTTGTTGAGAAATATAATTGGAAACGCCAACGAGATATAGCTAGAACGAAAATTAATTTAATATCGTATAAAAGTTGAATGTATTTTGAACTCAATTAAAATTTACACAATTATACTTCCTTTTATAATGAGTTACATTTTATAACGAGATTATATTCGATGCAGATTATAAACGGAAACCTACCTTAATGGCCTCTGCTGCTGATGAGGAAATAAATTTAATTCTATAACATAATAAATGTATTAAACTATCATTTCAAAAACGTAATGACAATAATTATACTGCTGTTAAGAAAAATAATAATTATTATTATACCCATGATTATAATAACATTGAAATTATTTAGTAACAAATATTTTTTGTAAATAGAGAAATATATCTTCCTTGTGAAAGTGAATTTGATCCGTTATGACCAATTCCATTTTTTCATGTTTTTAATTACAATTAATGTAATTAAAAACATGCAACAAAAATAAATAATGAGCAAAAATAATATATATTTTTATATATACAACAAATGATTAATAACTCCATAATTATTATTTCAATAATCAAATATGAAGAATATTAGCAACTTTGCCGATACTTCTCCCACAGACAGCATTCTGGGTGGCCTTATTGGATGCGGTCCACACTTAAGGAAAAGAATGCATATATTATTTAGATCAGGAATATAACAAACGCATTATAAGCTTTTATATTTGTGTAATAAAATTTGAACTATATTTTTTTTTCAAATAATTAAGAAGATAAATCCATTTGATTTACATACAAAACTACAATGAATAAAAGTTTTATGTAAACGGATAATTATTTCAATTGAAATAAGTGAAAAGCTATAAATTAATATATTTTATTTAATGTATTAATTTTCCACAAGTCTCATCGAGTTTCAATGATAAGTACTAATTTATTTAAAATAATAACAAGACGAATAAATTTAACATGACCTTCTTATTTAATTCAATAACGGTGTACATATACTTTATTCAATAACTTACCGTCAAAGTTCCCAACTTTTGTTCCAGAATCAACACACTATATTGTAGATCTTCTTCTCCAATAGAATTTACTGCTAACCAATAAAAAAAAATGAAATTTTATACTATCGAACGATTATCAATTAACGATTCACCTCCATGTGAACTAAGTGCAAATTTTAGTTTTACGTATTCTGACTACTATTCAAAATAAAATTCCCGTAGAGTAAAATAAGTAATGTATACAACTACAACTTCATTCACTTATTCATGGTCAATTACTTATTGAAATAATTCATTTATACCTAAAAGTGTAAAAAAACAATACATGCAAACTTCCATTCATTTATTACTAAATATGAAAAAATATGATTATACACCTCACGGAAAACGGAAATATTCTTAAAATTGTCGGGAAATTTTACCTTATTCAACCACTGTAATTTTTTGCATTCCCACGCTGCCAACCGGAAAATACTTTCCCTCAAGTTAAACATGCAAACACTCTTGTTAAAATATTTTAAAAGGGTTATAAGAGACGTGCACGGTTCCTTTGTAGACTCGCTTGTAAAATTGCTGCTTATCTATGATTATATTACATTAACTTGCTATTATTTTAAAGATCGCAGTGTAAATATTAAAATCATTTTTAAGATTAAATCGAAAAAATAATCATGTGATAAAAATCAACTTAAAGAAAAACTAAAAACGAAATCGTACTTTTTCATTTTTTTTTGTCAAATCTGCATATAGAAAAGTTTACTATCTCAAACTACGAATCAACTTGAGCTTAAAAGTAACATACACTTTTTATTATTAAAAAAAACTGTGGAAAGATAAACGCAAGATTTTCAGTGAGTATCTTCCATAACGAAATCTTTGCATGGAATTTATTCTTTAAAATAAAATGCAAGTCATATTTTATCAATGGCCTTTTTCCAATAGTTTTTCTCAATATCATTAGAAATTTTTATTTCACCCATTGTGATGTCAGCATTCGAGACCACCAACTAAAAGCTAGTAAATCGACGAGCAATATCGATACACCACAGAAGAAATTTAAATTTAATGATTTCTCGTAAAATTTAATCATTTCATTAAAAAGGATATTTTAGTTTTATATATGTTTGTATATATATATATATATATATATATATATATATATATATATATATACAAAAAAATATATATAGAGTTTCAGTCCACCTGGGTAAGGTTTAGAAAAGAAAAATTTTAAAAAGACAGGTATTGTTGATATCACCTTAAAATTGAAATACTTGGCAGAAATATTACGTTCATTAGTTCTGCCTCGCCAAAACACATTGTTGTATTTAGAAGCAGCGTTGTTTTTAAACCGAGGAAATAAATTTTTAAGTTTAATTAAAACATTGTTTTCAAGTTAACAAATGAAATATATTACAACAATGGCATCAAGTATACATTCTAAGTGACCCTGTAATTACTTTCCACTTGTTATTGTGGAGAAAGAAAATGAAGTGGAAAACTAATTTTTGTATAAACACAAATTAATGAGTAAGAAAATATTTTTACATAATACCATAACCATTGATACCATATTTCATTGTAGTTTTACTTAATTATATAAAGTAGCGGAATACGTGGTAATTATGTAAATGTACATTTATTTGTGGAAATTTTTTTACTTTGGGTTTTAACTAAGCAGTTATTTGGGAGTTTACCACTTATCTACTTCAAATTGCCTCTGTACCAAATTCAACATTAGAAGATAATAACTTTAAGAACATAGTAACAAATAACCAAAAGTATGAATTGTAATGTCTCACAACTCAACATTTCTTTTGTAAAAAAGCGGATTTGTCTCAAAGAGAATAATAAAATTCCCTAAAAGATGAACTAATGTATTATATACTGTATGCCCACCCGAATCGCAACTTGCGATTATGATTTATTCTTGGAGTATGAGAATAACTTTCCAAATATTTATTTAATATGGGCAAATGGCCATGGAAGTAACATCTAAAAAAACCTCTTACGTACATATTTAGGTACTAATAAATAAATATTTTAGGTTACGTGGTACGAATGTGTTTATTTATCTGTTTAATATATGAAAATATATATGTATATATATATATATATATATATATATATATATATACATATTACAAATTTCCGAATTTTGTCAACAACGAGTTTTACACGACAACTATCTTAACTAAGACAAGGATTCTGGTTGTACTCTAACTTTAAAACAACAGCGACGGTAAATTGTATTTTCATTGAACTGTTTATAAATATTAATATTATTTTTCACAGTGTACATTGCTTAGATTATCTCTCACGTGTGCATAAATATCGTGATTTTTCTAAATATTGTAAGATTTAGGAATAATTTAGATTCCTACAACTCGCTCTTACAAATGTTTTCATGATGAAATAAATACCTCAGTTTTCATCTTCTTCTAAAAGAAATGTTTATTTTCATTTTTCTGTGGCAAATAGCATGTGCTTGGACGATATCCAGTTTCACTATTAAAGCCATGAACTTATTTTCAAAATACCCCATAATAAATTATATCCTTTTGAAATTTATTTGATTGTAAATAATTCTTTCTAATATAAAGAATTATTTACAATAATATAATAATTTGTAAATATTTTATGATCCAATGCTCTAAACACATTTAATAACTCAGGATATTTAAAGTTTCCTATTTTAAAATAACCACACAAATTACTTACATTTGGCCCAAACCAACATTGTTTAACGCGCCTAAAGAAACTCAAACCTGGAGCTTATTTGATAAAGACAATCAGCAAAATATCACAATAAAATGGGTCTCTACTTTTAAAATAAAATTGACGAATTTAAAGGGTACAAAGCCCACTTGCTACAAAGCCCACATGTGCAAGTGGGTTTACCTAGATTCAGGGTACAGATTATCAGGAGACATTTTCCTCGACTAGTAGATATAACTCTATTCGCATTTTGTTAAGTATGTCTACGAAGTCAATCTCGTGATTAAATATGTTCATGTAAAAATAACTTTTCTTATTGGTGCGACATGGAAAAATATATATAGATGTTTCTGAAGGTGTATCTGCTAACAAAAATGAAATACTTATACTAAAGAAGTCATTCCATGGTTTAAAACGTTTCCGTTGCTGGAATAAGAAATTTATAATTTTTTGAAAATAATATGGTTTTAACCAATAGAACGTTGGTACTTGCGACTATATGTGTTTTAATAATATTAAAATTATATTAATAATTTTTGTTGACGATGCTCTGCTAATATATATTTATAAACAAGTTCTATAAAAAATAATGTTCAAGGAAAAATAAGTATGTATATAAAATAAGGGGACTTATGTTAATTTTCTTGTTGCATTAAAGATTGAGAGGGACTATAATTGTATATTTGCGACTTTAGTCCGTAAAAATAAGTTTTGTCTTTTTTATTCTTCTTATGAAATTATCGCTTTTCTTTTCACCGGATTTCACCGGAGAATTCGCTACTTCTCTAATAAAAAAATGAAATAAACAGTATATTGAAAACCTATAGTGTATGCATTTTTATAATATCTGTAGTAACATATATTTATGAAACTTTTTATATTGCAGCATATCAAAAAATGAGATATTAGGAAGTACACTTTTATCCTCATTCACTTATCATTCAGACCTTAATATTATAATTAATAAAACATTTAATATTGACACAATAGCAGAAAAAGGTAACGTAATTATTTCACGCGAGTACCGTAAAATATATTATATTCGAAGAATAAAGTTAACCGTCATCGAATAGCTTGCACATTGGTTTTGATTAAGCTTTCATAATCAATAATAAATCGTTGATTTGGTGAAAATATATTAGACTAGGTATTATATTTGAATCAAAAATACTATTAAAAGTATTACTTTTTTAATCAAATTTTTTTCAGCTAATTATATTATTAAAATTTAACAATTTATATAATTTACATTATTAAAAACACTTATTCTGGACATAAAATTTAAAGCGAAAGTAAAGTGGTAGAAAAAATTTCAGAACGCTAAACAGTAATCTATGAATAAATAATAATAACGAAAGAAAATGAAATAAGCCCCAACTTATAACATTGCTGAACACACTATAAGCACACTGAGATGAAACTTTTGACATATTTCCATGACAACGTAAACAAATTAACAATTTTTTCTGTCTGCATTTTCTCCATAAGGGCTACTCCAGAGAGCTCTAAAAATACTAATGAAAGCGACGAAAATGTTTCCACGTCAGTTAATGAGGGAAAGCATTATTTCCCATTATTTCTAACATATGCAATTATAAGTAAAATTTATGAAGAAAATAACTGTTTCATTGAAGCTTTTATGTAAACGTCATAATAATTATTTGTTGAAGCATTTTCTACTTACACAAAAATAAAGAGTCAACTTGTATAACCATTTTAATGATACCATGTTTATATTTATGGTAAATTTTTCATAAATATTAATATGAAAAAAAAATATCTATCAATATCATGTAAAATAACAACAGAATATTTAGTGACAAATCCATTAGAACCCATATAAATAACACATAAAGCGCTGTGAGGGAAGCGAATATCGCGCTCTGTAATCCCGTTTTCGTTCAACCATTGCGGATATTCTTATTTTATTTGGATAAACGATTTCAAGACGTATAAAAGGAAGACCCGCATATCACCATCAATATTTGTGTTTAGATTTTTTATACTGAAATTTATTGTAATGTGGATGTTTTTACGTAAGAAGAGCGGGTGATTCCGCCCACAGAAATAATGTATTAATTTTCAAGCGGTCCAATACTTTAGACTATACGTAAAATATATTTATTTTTAAAATACTCTGTTGCAAAGGCTTTTAAAATTATTTGCATAATACATGTAAATAATGTTTAGCAACTTCAATTCTGTTGGAAATATTGAAAGAAATAGTTATGTTCTTAAGAAATAAATATAAATTTTGATATGATATTAATCTTTGTTAATTACTTTGACATTTAGCTACTAACTTTGAAAACATTATGCCATTACATACGTTTATATGTGGGTTATAATTTATTGTTACTTCAATCAACAAAGACTGTAATACTTTCATGGAAGGACGTATAATAAATGTTACTAAATTATGGTCATAATATTCAATTATTATAAAAGAAAGGTAATTAATTTTTAATACATGATAATAATAATAAAAATACACAAGACAAAAAATTCTTTAAAAAAATTAGAGCAATTCCCTTTTTCCTTCATTTTTGTTTATAGTAAACGAGGATTTAATTGTTTTTAATACCTATAAATATTAGTATAGAATAGTCTGATTTATTAGTTATATTACTTTAAATTTATTCTAGTATTACTTTAAACTAAAGTTATATTACTTTAAACTATCATAATTTTTTAAACGACTAAATTAATTTTAATTAAAATCTCTAAGTACAATGATCTATCCATACCGATCTATCCGACAATTTATAGAATTACACGTTAGACAAAGAGACGCATAAATAAATTTTCCATTATAATATAATCAAAGAAATTAATTCCCCAGTAAATGCATGTTTAACCTGATATGTATTACCTAAATACAAGTATGAGTTGTTGTGGATTTAAATTATCAATGGATCGTCACAAATATTTTGCGATCCAAATCCTTAAATCTAAGCTGTTCGACGTTTGAAATGTTAATCTGTCTAAGCAAGCCAATGAATCAATAAACAAATATTTAAGTAAACTTGGATAAACAATTAATACAAATTAATGAATTCTGCGGAAAAACTACTGAGTTCTTCTGTCTATGCATATAATAAACAGTAGAATTAACACATCTAACCATTGAAGCTATTCATGAAAATATTATTTAAGAGAACAAAACAAAGATAAGAGAACGCTAAAATCATTGTTTTTGAAATTTTTATCCACTTTTCAGTGAGCCTACTTATTTGTCTATGCATCACTCAAGAATAGCTGAAAGTATTTCGATGAAGTTTTTCCTAGTGGATTCTTTTGGCTCATAGGTGATATGCTATGTTTTATTGCAATCGATCTATTAAAAAAAGATATGTGAATCTGGCGTTTATATATAAAGTAATTCCCCTTAAAATTAAATTCAGTGCCATAATAATTGTAATATGTGAGTCACATATATTAACTATACGTATATAATACATCTAACATAATAATATCATCCATATTTCTATAGGAGAAGAAAGTTGCAAGCCCAACTTGTTAAGAATATATGCATAACAACTAAGTCATAACAAAAACCCGTGTCCTCCTATTAAGAAATAATCAATTTAGTAATTTTTAATTAAATTTAATTTTATTAAATTTGCTGAGATTTTGCTACTTTACATTTTCAGAAAGTATCAAACTGAAATAATACGAAACCATTAACAATTTTCCGAATCACATTTCATATATATGGCATCCACAATAGATTTTCAAGCATATACAATATTTTATTCTAATTAAGGTTTAATTAGGATTACTTTGAAATTTAAATCGTAATGTACATATAAAGGACTGATAAAGGAATTATATTTTATTTATTTGATATAATTAAAATTGAATATTATCTGAAATAATGTGTCTAACATTATTATTGTTCATGGTACCTTAATGGCTCGTATACACATTTTTTATAAAAAATATAAGAAACCCTTTACAAAGTTATATATATCACATTCAAAGGGTTCTTTAGCAGTTTTTCCACATACGAATACATTCAATAAGGTTCACATGAAAATTTCAGTGTAAGTCTCGTTGAAATAAACACCAAAAACACTAGATACCCCTTGGTAACAACAAATGTACTCTTCCACAATTTACTAGATTCTAAAATATATTATATGTACCCCGTATGTACCTCAGAACTGATTATAAAAATAATTTTAAATACGATTATGTTCACGCGTGATTTTTAATTTTTATGTTAATTAAGTCTAATTAGGAAAAAAATTTCCAAATTAATAAACATTCGGTTACACTGATTTGATAGATTTCGTCAAGAAGAATATAAAACATTCATTCAGTGGGGAAAAGTTAAGTTCAAACATGAAAAATTAAATTTGAGACTATCGATTTTTAACCAAAATAAGTTATTTGGAAGTACGTGATATCAGTACTTGTATTTAAATTACTGTCCCATATCTTGACCGTTCTATCATCTCTCGTCTAGCTGAAGTAGACAGAGATAAAGAACCATCATACTGTTCGTCAGTGTAACTCAAAATGTCATCTTAATGTACCTCTTTCACCTTACCCGTTCGTTTATCACTTAAATCATTTTATCATTTTTCATTCTTTTCCATCAGCTCCTTTGCGGAAATCCTTTGTAGGAAGTTGATATTTTTTCCACTCTCGTGTGTAATACACTAATGTGTAATACAATTTTTTTTCAATCATTCTACATTCATAAGTTATAAATGACTGCGACAAAATTATTTACTTTATCTATTTAGTTATCACAATCAAAAGCTCTAAAAATTTAGCTCGATTTCGAATAGTTATCTAAAATATGTCTTTTTCAGCCTCCTATTAAATACATTTCGGTACCCTACGTTTGACCTGACCCAGATTATTAGATATTCATGTTAAACTAAGTAGCCTAAATATGGACTTTAAAAAATGGCATATAGTACAATAAAACATTCAATAAAATAATGTATTAATAAAACAATCGGAAAGAAGAATATTCTTTGAAAAATAACAACCTTTATTTTTCCCATCGAATATTGATTATAAAACTAAGGAAATTTTAAAAAGGGGTTGCTGTATTTAATACGGGATGTTTAATAATACTGCGAATCATAAACCTTTTAAAAATATACAATGTATTGTATCTTGCATGTAAACGAAACTAATAAATATGTATTGGGGACAGAAAATTTAAGGTAAATAAGAATTTATAATAGAAAGTAGGCATCTCGCCTTCCGATTATTGATAAAAATTTCAAAAAAGTACTTTTATAAGGCTTTTTACTTTCAACTGATGAACAAATTGAAAAAAAATACTATCAATTGATAAATACCTAAGTATATATACAAGCTTCTATGTGGATTCAAAAAATACAAAATAGAATTGTGCTTGTCAGCTCCGACGCGCGACTGGAGTTTACACCTTAAGTACGAATGTCTTGGAATGTTTAAAATAGGTAACATTGTATATAAATATAAATATTAAAACAAAATGGAAAATTCTTTAATAAAAAAATGCTGACTATGTAATTATTTTCAAGTAAAACACATTATATACCGAAGTGCTACTACAAATCTACATAAAGATCATATATTGAAATGTGATACACTTACTGTTTGTGTATACAAATTCTCATAAAATAAATAATTTTGATCGTTATGTTTTTTATGGCAATTACTTTTTCCCTCCGGTTAAATTATCTTCGTGAAGATAATAAAATAGTGGTCAAATATTTATAAAATAAAACGGTAGCTCTTGCTTTAAATTTTGTAAGAAAATAAAGAGAATAAGAAGCCGTGTAATTTATAAGATTTCGAAAGAGCACATATCAGTTCCACGTTCGGAACTAGCAAAAAAGTATGTGTTGGATCCGCCACATTTCCGTCAAAAAATGACAAAACTCTTACAGCAATCCTCTAAATGAAAGAAAGAAACGACGCCGGAATTGTGATGAAATTAAACCTGTTGTGGAAACACAATATGGTAACATCGATCACTTACCAGAATACCATCAAAATATAAAAGCTGCTTTACTGTCTGAAATGTGAAATAATCGTGCTTGATTCGCGGAAGGAATTGTTTTCAAATATTTTCCCAGAAATAATGTAAATTAAAAGACAAGATGTTAGAAATATTTATAAATAATACCAACAAGTTTTGACAATCTAAAATAAATACAATATTTCACATTATCAGCGTCAGTTTATTCATTATAGTGAACAAAGATTTTTTAAATACCTGGAAAAACAACCTGTTTGTAATTTCACACCTTAATTATAACCACTAATCTGGAAAATATTCATAACAGTTTTACCCAGAGTTTGTACCATTAATACAGATTGGAATATAGGTGCATATATATATATATATATATATATATATATATATATATATATATATATATATATATATACATATATATATATATATATAAATGTGTATGTGTGTGTGCACTATAAACACGATAAATCTACTAAATTAAATCATTTGTTAACGCTTACAGATTTTAGAGATGTACAATAAATGATATACATACATAATAATACATGAATACCAATGTCACGGAACAGTCATATGCCTGCTTCTCACAAGAGATATCCGTTATCGAACAATAAAAACGCATTAATTCAAAATATAAATAGATTATAACTCTAAAAAAATCTTAAAAACCCAAAAAAATTAAAAGAATGTTAGTTATTTACACTAGTGCAATAATTATCAACATAGAGATACATTGAGTACAAATTTTCACATGATGGAAATAAAAAGTATCCCGCCAGGGTTACACGATAAAATTTTACGATAAAATTGTCATATTTATCGTAAAATGTATTCTCCGAGTTTTATTCCCACGCAGAGTTATACAAACATAATGGACGTTAAAAAAGCAAACCTGTGATTTCCGACGTGAAAATACATACAACACCCCTAAAGAAAAATCCCAACTGGCCAAGCACGTGTATTTTGATTAAAGTAAAATTTGGTACACCTCTCTCTCTCAGTGGACTCTGATTTATTGATGTAAAATACATTTTGTGACATATTTAATAAATGGAGCTATTCAAAAAATACCAGTTTCGTACGTAACGAAAGTTGTGTAATACCTTGTGCTTATAAATTGATGTAACATTTTGTTTTAAATGTTTGAAATATGGGGATAGCTTTGAAAACAAATAGTGCCTATATTAATGATATGAGAAAGGACCAAGTAATGTGACAAAAATAAAAATATTTAACAGTTTTTTGTTGAAATGTAAGTGGTAATCATTACAACAATTATTGCTTCAAAGAGAAAATGAGTTTCTCCTTCCTTCTATATCGGGGCGTTGTGAAAATATTTCATGGTAATGTCGCAATAGAAGTAAACATACAACGTTACGACCAAAGGTTTGTGAGTTACCTGGTTGAGTATTATTACAATTATATTCAATTTAATCCACGCTGTTACATTTTCTATAATCCATTCAATTATAATTTTTGTTACAAGTTTTCCTGAAGTTTTTTTCCATTTCTACTCAAGTTCTACTTAATTCCGTAATTATCAGCCAAATTAAAGAGGTTGAAATATCATCATCTGGCTAAAATCATTTTTCTCAAGTATAATAATTCTCAATAAGTAACAAAACAATCGTATGTAGAAGTTACACAGATATCACAGGATTAAATATTACTACATGTAAGCTTCATCTAACTATTTAAATTTCTCCATGCGAGAACGAATAGCCAAAGTGTAATAATTAATGCATCAAAAATGTTCAAATGCAAAATGTGTCAAGTTCTCATCGAACTATTCAAACAACCATAAAAATATTTTAAATCTAAAACTTTGTTAAGTTAATTTTTTTCATAAAATTCATTACAAAAAAAAATTCACAATGTTAAAGTTGAATATTTTTCGCATTTAACAGTACAATTTGAACTTCACAATTTTACACTTACTAGATATAATAAAATTCCGGATACCCGATAGTTTTCGCCTCCGTTATGTATAAACATCTATTAACAATTTAAAAAAAGCAACTAAGTTAACACCTCGTTATTAAAGAGAAAAAATATTTTTGATGTTGTCTTTAGAACATTTCTAATTCCAAATAAAATACGCAAAATAAACTAAGTCAGATTTCAAATTTTTACTGTTTACTGACTAGTTTAATAAGAATTTTCCAAATTTTTTTTAACTGAGTGTTTGTGATGGCACTTCAATTCTGTTTTTAAAGTGAATGAAAGTTTTATTTTCTCTAATTTTCATTGTTTTTATTGAACTTAGAACTGTCTATTTTTAGAAGCAAGGATACTTTAAATGATGATCAGCCTTATATCAGTACCATGGCTATATGTGGACATAAAATCTACTCTCTACTTGAAACGTTTTCCAGTCACATGAAAAATGTTAGCTTTCAATTTCAATTGTATGTAGATATACAGGAGGGCTAAAAGTGGCTAATAAATTTGACTAAAGAAGTTTAGTTAACCAGAAATTTGACAATAGCATCGTCATATCAAAAATTAAGCTAATATATTATTAATTTTATATTATTGTAAGCTTTAATACCAAATAAAATGAAGAAGTGATACTTTACTGTACGTCATTTATTTTATAAATCTGACACAAAATGTATTGTATTTGCTAAGAAAAACCATAAATTAGAAGTTAAAATTTCACAATTTTTTATTGTTTTGAAAATGTTAAAAATGCATTCTATACTTTAATTAAACTAACGAATACCTATTCAAAGACAAAAATGTTAAATACAAACAAATGCAAATACTCAAAAAAATGCATTCCCGAATGCTAATTAACAGTCAACAACTATCCAACCAAATAATAAATTAGATCAATTGGTCGGAGAGGTTATTGGGTTTTCGAATATCGGATTCCCTTGTATAAATATAGGCGCTTACATTAGCTTATAGTATAATGTAATATATTTAATGGTAATATATATAATCTTGCTATATGGAAATACCCAACTTTCCATTATATGGTGGTTATACATGGTGGTTTGATTAACGGGGCTTCTAACTACCGATTAATTAAGGTGAGATTACGTACAAATGACTTAATATTTTATAGTTTGTATAATTAATTACTCAAAGTTAGTTTTAGCACAGTTTTCAAATTTCAAATGTAATTAACTAACTACCGCAGAGATAAAAATGTTTTTTTACATATCAAAAATCAGATACCACTGAGGTACTACTATTCAGATATTTCATATCAGGTAAAAATAAACTATTTTTTTATTGTTGTTTAAATTGTTCACATGTGGCATTGTTTTCACATCCTGCATTTATGGCATTGATTTCACGTGCCTTAGCCATATTACAATTAAAAACAGAAAGAGAGACAGAAAAAGTATTTTAAGTGATCAAAAAATGGTATAAAATATTTTTAAAAAAATATTGAAAAACGAATATCTCCAGATTTATTGTTTGAACATATTTCATGTAGAATTATTTTTTTTCAAAGTTTTAAAATAATTTTTTCATACCTTTCCAGACGAATTTAATGAAATCACTTATTCTTTCGATCTTTCAGTTTACCACAAAATTCACTTCAACCTTGCATTGTCAAGTAATTTTCTGTTTCTATAATTCTTTAATGCTTTATACAAGAAATATATAATTATACTATATAAATTATATGTAATTAGAGCGGATCGATATAGGTTTTTTTTTCATATTTACTTATCGGCTATGATGCTTATCGGCTAAAAGCTCTTTGTAACTTTTCACCTTTTCACAAAATGGTGGTTTAACCATAAATTTATCTAAGAAGTTTTTTTATTAATATGACCTGACTATATTTCTAGTAAAATATGCGTAATAATGGAATTAAATAATAACAATTATATAAAATACACATAATTTGTAAAGCATATCCACTTTGAAGCGATTGTCAAATAAATTTTCGATAATAGAAATCTTCTTAGTCAATTAAAGAAAAAAAGTAGTAACAAAGTAGTTTAATAATAATTACGGTAACTATTTAGATTTACGACAGAAGCCACGTTATATCAATAGCTATGACCTGAAACTTAAGTAGATTGACTAATTCACTCATTTCATAAGCCCGTTAATCGATCAGACTAATATTCCTAAATCTAATTATAGTATTAATATTCTTACAAAGAGTATATCTGTAAATGCACAGGTCATCGGTACACCGGTGATAATTGTTATATCGACTTTTGATCATAGTATCGATTATATTTAAAATGTGATGGTGGGTTTTCCACTAGACATGACCGGACTAGTGGAAAACCCGCATCCAATAACTTACATCAAAATTAAATTTTCCGAAAACCAAATCACAGTGTCAAAGAACACTTGCATTGAAGTAAAAACTACAAAGTTATTCATAAAAAATCGGTAAATGGAAAAAAAACGTTTTAAGTTGTGCACTGAAAATGTACCCCTTTCATATTATTACATTAATTAAAATAAGCCAAAAGAAAACAACCAAATACAGGTACTAAATAAAACTTCCCAAAATTATCATAAACACAAAATTTAACATAAAATACTGAACTGTTAAATGTTGTCAATATACGAATAATAAAATGGAGGAGCCCTCTAGTATTTTATATTCTTTTAGTATTGAATCTACTAGAGCAATTAAAAGTTACAAAATAAAATTCATTTTTTGACCAGATCTTCGAAACTGTTTTGCTTTAAAACATAGGTTTAAGTGTTCAAGAACTTACATCGCGACAACAAACCGTACATACCGCACGGTTTTACAAAAAAATACGAAATTACCATTAAACAATATGACATGCAATAAGTCCAAAAGCATACATACTTACTTACATGCTTACCCCCTATCATTTTGCCCAAAGACATCCTCCTTTTCTAAGTTCATGGACCCGTAATCAATACTAAGGAATTACTTTCGTCATTCTGGCGAAAGTTCAAAGGATGAGAAAAGATAATGGTTTATCGAAATAGGTATTGAATGTGTTGACTCCATTTTCACGACCACATAAGCATAATGAAACCTATCTGAGGTATTTGAATATTTTTCAGAATATTGATTAATTTTAAAAAAATTAAATGTTAAATTATTCAGAGCTAAGTTACTTAAGAGAACAAGAGTGGTGAGTTACATATCACATAAAACATCAATAACTTTTACTAATCATGGTCGGAAAGAGTTATTAAACTTTTGCTTACTTAAAATAAACCTTGTTAAGAATATCGTAACCCGCACTACAAGAGCTCTATATACACTTAAGTAAATATCATTTAAAGTTACATATGATTTCTAATAAAATATTTGCAAATATTAATATTGTTTTTCGTTATATGAATATAGTGTCAATACATTTCAAATAGTATTTGGTCTATTTTCCGAGTATTTTGTCTTCTTTTAAAATTTTAATTTTTGCAATTTTAACAATGGGGAGAGCATATTTTTCGTAAACATTTTCAACAACATTCTAAAAATATCTTAAATATCTTCTTATATAATTCAAAGAAAATAGTTCTGGGATCTTTATATCTTACTCTTTTTGTTAATATCCCATATAAAATTCAACTAATTAATCGATTTAAAAAAAATTATTTCATTTGTTCGCCCGAAATTTCATGTCAAAATATTTTTTATTGTTGACTATTAATTTTATATGAATTAATTTAACAGCTTTCCAACAAGTCAGCGACGCAAATGTTTCTTTGGTCGTACTTATAGTGCTTAGATTTTCAAATATTCGTGGTACATTCATTTATAAAATTAAATATAAACACTATTTAGTGTTTCCTCAGTCACATTTACGGTTATTCTTTTTTTCAAATTGTAAACACTTTCCAATACTTAGAGCTCCGATCAGATGTATGCTTTAATACTGAAGATAACAACTGATGATCTGGTTGCCCAAAAGGCGTAAATTTGATAACGCCGTATTAAGTTCCAAGTGATGTTAAAAGCAAGATTAAGATTTTTGTAGTAAAGGGCCATATTTTTTTTGTAAACAGTTCTTTACAGCGTATCAAAACAAATATGAATCTGTCGTTAATCCGACCAGTCTGTTGTCTCACTATGGGCTTGCAGTCGCTGCTAAACTTAGGGGCTGTTTACATGTGAATTTTAATACTTATGCGGTTGCGAACTATTGCAAGCTTAGCTCCTGCTTTGTATACATATTCAATGTAATAAAATTTTTATTTATCCGAAACCTTAATTTAAAATATTTTTTTTTAGATTTAGTAGTAAATAATTAAAATACTATTCTTTTTTCAAAAATTTAAGGCCAGCAAAAGCAAAGGCCATAAAAAATTATAAAAAATTCATCATTATTGTTTAGATTTTTCACTTGTAATTTCATTTATGTATAAATTATAACCAACTTTTTTCGTTGATAATTAAGCGTTGAAGTGCGGTATACCGTTAAAAGAGGTATTTAACGCTTGGCTTAATGAAGTTAACATATCAAGAAGGGTGAATTATGTATATAATTATATTATTGATAAATTTTGTCTGAACAACTGGGACGAACATTTAACAAAACAAATTCAATCTAAAAATGATGAATTTTATAAAAAAACTGAAATTACCGTGATCAAGTGTAATTATAATTTTAATCAATTCTTATCTAAAAATAATTAGTGGTTAAACCAAAAATTGATGTTTCACATTGATTATATCCTGATACCTCATTCGTGGATTTCAAACAAGTATCTCAATCAGAGGTCGGTTCCTCAAATTGTTTGAGGACAGCAGCAAAAACTGTCAAAAACCAAAAGCGAAGCGTTTGATAAATATTAGCATTGTTAGTGAATTTTCTCTCGCAGCTCAAACGGACTTGCAAGCAGTAGAAAGATGCGATACTGCGCAGGTGCTGACGCAAGTATCAAACTATATGCCCAAAAGCTCCACCAAAATAAAAAAGCGCATTCGGCCCAAAAAATCTTCCCATTAAAATGGACTGTGATCAAACCTTAGCTTTTTTTTGTAGATAAAATATTTGCAAAGAACCCGTGTATATCAATGCATCATATAAGTAAAACGTACATAGCTGACATTTTTTCAGAATATCTCAGGATTTCGAATGCAAAAAAACAGTGTTATCTACACGACATTGACGTCACAGAATTTTCCGCGAAATTAAACTACAGTCATTGGTCGATCACATAGTCAAACGACTAATCATAGTGTAGCACAAAGTGTTGAAAGAAAAAAACATATTTGTAAACACACTTACTTCCAACTCTTCATTTAGTTATCAAAGGAAGTTGTGATGGAACACCGGGTCAGAGTCAATGCAATCAGTGTTTCTCCTCTATTGTAAAAGAAGTATATGATAATTCCTATATTTTTTTGATAATTTCTGTAGTTTCACTAGTACCACTGAAAATGGCAACTATTTCTGTAGTTGATACTATTAAAAATCAAGAGAAAAAAATTATTTTATGGCATAAACCTCGGCCTTCATCGATAAAGTATTGCCGATGAATGAAAGTGCTTTTAAAAAGAGAGATATACAAATTAAATTAAATTTCAAATAAAAAATTATTCCGAAAATCTTCAAAATACCCTCTATTTTTAGAATTTTTGGAGATAATTTTAACGCGAAATATCATTAAAACAGAATTTTGTTCCAACCATAATTAACAGAAAATTGTCTAGCATGTTATCAAATCAAGCATCAAAAAGCTATCATATTTGCGGAACAACTCCAATGGAAATAAGCAATTTAAGCCTTATTTGTGAAAAAGTCTACAATGAAATTGCAATGATGATGGAACTATTCGAGCTTTCTAAGGTTAATTAATTCAATAAGACATAATATAAGTCAAATACAACGATAATTCCTTTTTAATTTTTTACCCGTTTAATTTCCCTCTTGTTCTTAAATAATATAATCGTAATTTTATTACCTAACTCAAACATATGTTAAAAATTTACTACAATTTACACAAATGCACACACGCCTATGCGTTTTCAGTATTTTGCATTTACAAATAATAGACTGGTCTGACTATGAATGAAAGATTTTTATACCACTCCCATGTGTTACTTCAGTCGCATCGATATGCTTTTCTTGAGTAAAGTAAAAGCTCGTAATCTGAAATACATTTCAATTGGTAAAAGGTAATTCTCTGTGAAAATATATTGAAACATCCGCAAAACATGGCAAGTTAAATTGAAATAAAAAGGTTGAAGCCCTGCAAATAAAACCTTCTTTTCTGTGTCTGTCATATTAATAATAGACACTAATCCAACCCTATTTTCGTTGGTTATTAAAAACAAAAATACTTTCCATGAACGCTACCCATTACGGAAAATTAATTATATGTGTTCACTTAGGTCACCCACTTTATAAAAATATCTCATTTTGGCAAGTGTGTTGTATTTATTTTCTTAAATTAAATCTGGTATTTATATAAACAATTTAATCCCATTTTCAAATTTATTTTGTTATCGAAGCGGACAATGTTCTTTTTATTATCGCTCAATTCTTGTTATCGTAAGAATCATACTTATTTTGTGTCCTGTGTTATTTTAGTTCATCCTTATTTTATTAATTTCTGGTTTTTTGTAAGAGATTACTCTCGTAGCAATAAGTCCGCCATACATATCAGTCTGATACATTAAATCACGTAAATAAATAAAATAAATATTTTAAAATCTTAGAACTTATCGTGGTTGAGACGTGTTTATACAAAACGTGTACAACATTTTTGGATTCATGTGTTATTTTAAGGCTTATAAGTAATGAAAACCAGTATTAATTTTTATAAATATGGTTAGTACTTTGAGATTCTTTTAACTTCTCTTAAATTTGTGTATTTGAAAAAAAATTAAAAGCACCATCACGTTAAAATTCACTTTACATCTTCATCTTACATTCTTTGGGATCAAATGAAATTTATAATAGAAGTTATTAAATTTGATGCAAGTAAATCTGTTAAATATTGGATTGGCAACTTATAATCCCGCCACTTTATTCCACTGAAATGTTATAGAAGCTTCTGGAATATTTCTTATAGGGTATATAAAGAGGACGGCATTCGAGCCACTGTTCAGATTGCAATCGTGTAATCGGCGAGTAAAGTATAAATGTAAAATGGAAATATCTTGAAGGGAACTTAAAGGGCTCTTGCTTCATGAATATTATTTAAAGCAAAAAACAAGCGAAGCATCACTCAATATATACACAACAAAAGGTGAAAGTGTGCCCTCTTACGATACGGCCAAGCACTGGTTCCAAAGATTCAAATAAAAGAATTTTTATCTATCCGATATACCTCATACAAAACGACCCCCTACAATGATTTAGAAAAATTTAAAAACCTTATTAAAACAGATCCCAGATTAAGTTTATGTTGTTTCGTAGCTCTTCTTTCTTCCTCTCATACTGCAGTGGAAAAACAACTTCATGCTTTAAGGAACAAGTGTAAATATTCCATTTGGCTATCATATGAGCTAACACCTTTTCAACTTCAGAGAATTGCTAATGTGCGCTTGGAGCTACTGAGTTACCATCGTAATAAAGAGAGACTAAAGTGTCTGGTTACAAGAGATGAAAAATGGGTGGTTCATGTTAATTTTTAGCGTGAACGCCAGCGGCAAGAAGCTGGAAAAAAGACGTACCTACAGCAATATGTAATATTGGACAAAATATACTTTTGAGTCCATCATGGTGTATAAGTAGAGTTATACATTGGGAATTATTTTTAGCTAACAATATAATTACAGTTAAGATTTATTGTGAACAATTGAGCGAAGTGAACACTAAACTCCTTTCAAATTAAAGCAAAGTTTATTTTTTACATAACAATGCTCCGTCCCACGTAGCAAAATTAACGCGTGAAAAACTATTTCTACTTGGATGGAGTATACTACTTCACCCATCGTACACTCCATATCTTTCGCTATATGATTACCATCAGTTTCGCTCTCTGTCTAATAAGTAACGTAATAGAAAATTTAAAGACGAAAGTCATATCGAAATCGGACTTGACCGGTATTTCAGTCAAAGGCCCAAAGATTTCTACAAGGAAACAACTTTAGCTCTGCCTACACGTTGGCGACAAGTGTTAGACACCGACGGTACTTATAAAATTGGGGATTGGTTTTATTGATTGATGTTAAGTAATTTATTCTAGATTTTATTACCTCACTATTTTAAAATTTGCATTCAAAATTTACTACCTTGTGCATATTTGCCTTGTAAATAATTATTTTGCAGCTATAAATAAGAGACTAGTCTGACCTTATGTGAGAGACTTTCATATCGCTCGCATGAGCTGAATTGCATCGATACGCTTTTCTCAAGTAAATTAAAAAATCTTAATTTAAAACTCATTCTAGTGTGGAAAAAATAATTCTGTGTAAAAATACGTCGAAGTAGCAGCAAAACATGGCAAATTATATTGAAACAAGAAGTAACTCTTCAAAAAAGTACCTCTTTTCCGTTTAAAATTAATTATAATTGCTGGTCCAAACCTTTTTGTTAGGGTGTTGAAAAGAAAAATACTTTCCACGATTACAACACTTTATGCATTATTAAATATACGTTGGACACATATAATATTTTAGACGTCCTGCTTGTTAAAATACCTCATGGTTACAAGTGTAGTGCATTCATTTTCATAAATTAAATCTGTTTTTTATACAAGAAAGTTAACCCTATTCTCAAATTAATTTTGTTATCAAACTGGACAATTTTAATATATGCAGACTATCATTTTTGATCATATCAAAATAAAATAGAAAAAAAAAATAATATAATTAGTTACACAGGTAAAAGAGGGACAATACAGAATTGACAAATAATATTAAACAGAGAATTAGAATTTGCGAAAAGGAGCTTTTTGGAAAACTTAATTGATTGAGAACGAGATTCTGCTATCAAGATCGAGCTGATTTTGCAATAAGGTAACTGATTTTTTAAGTTATATATCGCGCGGTAGAAGTAAAATGACTGAGTTTTTTTAACGTAACTTGATTTTATAACACGTCGGTGTCACTAATTATGAAGTCCCCTATTTGTTAACATTAAGGAGACTAAACCTACCGCGTCCTCTGTAACATTTTCAATAGGAATGGTGTTTCAATGCTACTATGCGTTTAACTCCTATCGTTTATTTTATTAGAAAGTATATTTCACTAGAAAGAAGAAAATATAAAGTAAAATTTTAAAGTTATAAGTGTAGAATTTTTCTTTCAATTGTGGCTATCAAAAACGGCGGAAGGTTTTTTAAAATTGTTTCAAGTACCCGCGGGTACTTGCTGAAGCTAAAGTTTTAACATATTTTACAATCTTAGAACTTATCAATTGATATTTTTTCACAAATAATATAGAAAAGATTTAGAGTAATTATTTGTTCAGTTAATGCTTTTAAGTAATGGAAACCAAACCTTAATTCTTATAAATGTCGTTTTTGTTAAGCCAATACATATATATTGATTATTAACCGGAAGGGTGGATATTTTAAGTTCTCTCACGGTAAACATTTTCACCGCTTCTCACTTTTTGTATTTGAAAAAAAATATTGAAATTTAAAAAAAATCATCCTCCTGTAATAAAATTTCTAAACCAAAAAAATATATATAAATCAGCCCCATACATACATTCTTTGAGACCCAAATGAAAATATTAATTAAAGGATTAAATTACATGCAAAAAAAACTCTTAAATTCCTGTGGTATACACTATGAAGATTCTGTTTAGATTTAGACACATAAGAATTTAAACATTCCCTTAAATGGAGTATTGCTTTTATTAAACTATTTACAAATATTAATATTATTTTTCCCTATGTGAATATATTGATTAACTATCTTATAATTTCTATCTACGTAAAGACATTTTTCAAACATATAAAAACACATAAAATCTCCCAATATCCCTAAATTCTCGAATTATTAAGTAGACTACTAAAAATCGTGTTTTTATAATTTTAATTTCAGAAATAGGTGGGTCGTTATTTTTTCTCAAGTTTTTCAGAATATTTCTGGAGATACATTGCTTACAATGAAAAAAATATATTCTTGAGATCATTGTAACTAGCTTTTTCAGACGCGGCACGAGAAATTGTGGTGAAAAATTCATACCGGTAGTTTGTATTAAATATTTTATACTACAGAATTTATAACAGAGTATTATAATACTTAAATATAAAATACAAATAATAAGTAAATCTTTATTTATAACTTTTGTTATAGAAAGAGCCACTCTAGGACTTGTTAATTTTTCTTCAATATAAGAATGAAATAAGAGATTTTCAAATTAAATAGTGTAGATCTGTAATAAAGAAAAAAAATTCTTTGTCAGACATTTATCAACTTGCATAATCTTTCAAATAAGCTTATTCCTATATTATGCACCTAACAGCATTAATTTGAAGACTATATCTGGAAGGTTCTCGTCAACCTTTGCCATGTTCAAACACGTGGCCATGTTCAAACACGTGGCCGTGGATATCCAACCCGAATTTTCCTAGTTAGTTGAATATTAAATTTCACTCAATTGAAACTTCCTTCTTTAATACTTTGAGACGGTAAGTTTTAACTAATTTAAACTGTCATCAGTGGGACCAGTGAAAAGTCAAGGAAGGTTTAATATTTCTCTGTATATAGCATTCAGTAAGCTTGAAAATAATTAGGGTAAATGGTAAAATTAACAGTGGAAAAGGCGAATAGCAATATTCCTTGAATATATAGGTTTCTAATTATAGGCAACTTTGCTTCATGTTATAAAGTTGGCTATAAATTTACTTATCAACTGTAACTTTAGTAACTGATTTTATCAATTTACATTTCTACGAATATCCCAAATCATAGAAAAATTATGTCAAGTTTACTGATAATTTTAATTTGAAGGCATCTATCTGCACGTGTCTATTGAGTATATTCTACAGAAATATGTAACATATCTGTGCACATAATAATAAAGCCATTTAAAATATAGCCATTACCATAACAATATATCCATATAAAATACATTTAAATTATTGAAAGGAATATTTTGAAAATGTTTTTTTTTAAATTTAACTACAAATCTAATTTAAAGATTTGGTAGTATAATTTAAAAATTACATTATACATACATAAACTTATCAAAAATATATTCATTCCATCACACAGTATATCCTAACTCATCATTTTCTAATTGAAAACATTGAAAAACCACAATATAAATTTAAAAATATGTTCTTAGGTTAATTACGAATATTAATTCGACTAACTATTTCTTTTTTTTTATTTACAATGATATTAAGTGAATTAAGATTTATTCATTATTTGAAGGTTTAAAAGAATTAACTTAGTCGACATTTATATACAAAAACTTTTTCATGAAAAATAAGTACAATTTTGTTTTAAAATAGCGATTTCACCAATTTCACTTCGCATTTGAACAAAAAAATGGCATTTTTGTTATAAAATCAATAGGCTGACTATAACTTAGATACACTATAGGAAGCTTTATAAGTATTTTTTTTTAATTTCAAGCCACAATAAGAGGGAAGAAAATTATTTCAAAGAATTTAAGTCAAAATTTCAATAGAAAATAATTCCAAAATTCTCATAAAGTATGGATATAGATAGACACATACGTATGTGTCTTTTGTTTTTTCCAACGTCAAAATATAAATTACAAGAAATTACAAAACATTTTTCTCAGCGATTCTCTTCAAACTTTCCATATTAAAAATTTTTTGAGAACCAAACTCTATGCGATAAGTCGTTTAGTCAGAAAAAATCTCATTAGACTCTCATACAAAATTGGAAAAAATCGCATGCGTACGCACAACCAAGGACTGTGCGTCCACGGAAGAAGGGAGTTCGTGATGCTATATTGATTCTATTTTTATGAGTCCACCTATATAAATACAACATTATAATAAAGTAGTTCGAATTTTATTGCGACGTCATAAAAGGAATATTATAAGTGAAGCGCGGCTGTTCAGTTTACTTCATTAAATATATCCTTTCTTTGCGTAGGAGCAACTATCCAATACATTATATTATTACACAATATTAGTGTCCAGAACAATAACGACTAGTCTCAATAATCGTATTTTTTGACAAACGATGTTCAAGACTGTAAACTTATCGAGATTTAAAAATATTTAAAATGGGAGTTGATTGCACAAGAGATTAATAGTATATTACATTTTTAATAATATTTCATAACTAGCAGATTACAGAGAATGCTTCCTTGGGTCTTTTAATTTGTATAACTCAGCTCGGTATGTTTTTTAGCTCATGGCATTATTTTGAAATGGTTAATATGTACGGATCTGAGGACGATAATGTACGGTTTTAAATATTACATACATATTTGTAAAAAAATATTGTTTTGTATAAGTATATATAAATAAATACAAAATAAAAACTAACGAAAAATCTGATGGAAATTGCATACAAACATTGAATACATTAATTAAAAATAATGAACTAATTAAATTTATTTGAATGCAATTTTACCAATCTTTCAATATTTTTTGCAGATATGAATTACACATTGCACATTACACAATAAAATGGTAAAGATGTTAGCAATTTTTGTACATTAATTGGAATATTACATTTAGACTATATGTAAATAGTTTAATGCACAAAAAGTATTTTAAAAGTTACGATCAATTTGACGCGTTTTATTTTAATTAATAATTTTGAGTAGTCAACTTAATTTAACTATAATTTTAATGTAAGTTTATCTGATTGTCATTAATCACAATAGATTAGTCCTATTATTGTGTACTTCCACATTTGCAATCTGTATCAGAGCGAGAAACAATTAACAAAAATTCAATTTCATCAAAGTAAGTTTTGAAACATCAAATCTGATACAATAAAAATTGTAATTTCAGGAAATAATGTCATCAAATATTATTGAAGAATCTAATTCATAAGAAGCGAATCTACAATAAAGCCATAATTCCATATCATTATGGTATTAGGTACTAGTGTACATTGAATTATTAGTGTACATTGGGAAATGAAAAAAAACTTTTAAACACAAAAAACTGAATATTCGAATTATTATGTAATTTTTTCCATTAGTGGAACTAGCTATCATCGAACACGTTTTTACTTACTATTTTACTAAAAATTGGTAAAAAAATTCGGGATACCGTCTGAAGTAAAAGTCCTATGACAAGCCAAACTATTTAACGTTTCAGTACCCTTTTAAAAGTTATAACGTAACAAATTTAGTTGACATAAATAATTAAAAAATTAAAATGCGTTATTAAAAATTAAATGAAAATAGCAAAAATTTTAATAATCTAAATTCGGCCAAATTTTACCACAGTACTTGTTTTAGATATATTTAATCCTGTTGTTATATGAAGACGCTGTGTAAAATATATGTTTGTGAAATTGTAGTATTATTACTTGTCTGTAATTTTTAAGGCAACTTAAATAACGTTCGTTTAAATAAAAATTCATCGGGGGCCTCACCGGCCAATTATTTTTATTATCAGCCTTTGTGCTTTTTTGGCAATTATATTTTTGGTAGAATTATTTTTACAGTAAGGTACTTAAATTTTTAATTTCATTATTTTTTTCTTTTCAACGCTTCCCATAAAATTAATTTTTGAATTAAATTCCTTACAATTTAATTTGTTTCCTACTTTTTAAGGAACTGTTACATTTTTATTTAAATATCAGTAGACCTAGACAATGCGCCGTTATTGTAAAAAGAACAATAGATGAAAGGACGAGAAAGGGAAGGAAGGTCATTAAAAACGGAGAAGAAGTTCACAAAAATATTTAAAGAGAAATTCTTTACCCGTTAAGGGTTTCCATTAGCATAAGTTCATATGTTGTTGCAAAATCCTGATCCAAATGGTGGTGGGTCAACAGAAACGTTCCCAACAAAAACAAATGTCTTCAATCACATATTTTTATTGTCTATTTCCAAGGAACTTAATTAAATCTTGACAAAATTAGGTGGAACCATAATGAATTACATCCTTTTGCATAAAAAAGAACCGATTTCAATGAATCAAGTCCGTTCACATAGTTGGAAGTAGGCGTTAGCAAAAGTAAAAAATATAATGAACCGAATACCTCCAGCTTTTTTAAAATTTGTTAGTGAGAACGTTACACCTTATGCGTCATCTACTTATAGTTTCGTCATTGTGGTGAACGTCTTTAAATTTGAACCTTACTGATCTCATTTTTGCTGTTAAGCAAGGAATAAAATGATCTATAATAATTCCTTTACACTTAGGCCAACTTTGGTAGGGGTCAAGAGGGAAAGCAACGCGTTTCCTCTTCTATTTTATTTTAGGGTATTTAAAAGCATTTTTAAACTTCAAAATTTTTTAATTTTGACTCTTAAGTTTTTTGTGAAAAACGGCTTTTTAGGTTTTTATATCTGTAGAACAGTTAAAAATAAGTTAAAGGCTGCCAAAATTAAAAGTGTAATCATTTTATATTTTTTTTTTACTAAATTTCAGATAGTTTCTCAAATTTGAAATTAGAAACGCCAGTTATTTGTTTCTGTGCGTGGAAAACTAAATTATTTTATAGCGTACATATTTATCATATAGGCTAGCATTGATTAAGCTTAAGATTTATTAAAAAATAAAGTAAAAAATAATTTAGTAAAAAATAAATAACAGAGAATTTCAATGTAACAAATATGTAATAATTATTTCAGAGCTTTTGATTTATTTTACAGATTCAGTTAAAGAAGAAATGCTATTCGAATAAATTTTCTTATATACAAGCGTCTTTTTAAGGTTCTTTATGCATTGAGCTTCCCACTTTTCCGCTTTTAAGAGAAAGCGAAGTCAATCTCACAAGGCAGGCTGTTCTGCTAACTTTTTCGTGACATTTATTTAATCGACACTCTTGCTTGTATTTATTCTAGGGTTTGTTTTCCAAGAATTTTACTCCACATGGAATACACAAAAGTTTCCAACATTGGTTCTTCTTTCTTATATATAAAAGGTTAAAATGATGCACAATCTTAGGTTCACAATATGTAGTCTATCTATTTCTTCACCACTTCAAATTGCTCACATAAAAAGCAGACATGTTGGGTTGACCACAGGTTTACGGCCTTTGCGACGCACTGTGGGGTTAGGCGCTCAATTTCCGGCCACTCGTCGAACAAGTCTGGACATACTGTTATCGTATCAATAAGCCCGACATGTTTTAGTATGCGCCATTGATACATAATGGTGCATACTAAAATTTGTGAACTAAATAACATTTACTACTTCTTGCTCTTGAAGGAAAAGTGTATTTGTGTATTAAACTTAATAATAATATCCGTAGCAAAGTTTTAAAAGTTATGTAAGAATTTGTGCCTTAATCAACGTTTTGAATTGCCCAATTAATTTCAATTATTTTGAGACAAATCCTTAACTCCTTTTTATTGGTATGTAAAAAAAATTCCCATTTATTCTACCAAATTTTATAACTAATGCATAAAGGAATAAACGGACCAACGAGCTATTCGACGGATTTTCTTTTACGTACATGTATATTTATTTATAGGAGTTCCTATAAAACGATCGGTCCTATAAAAACGCTCCGGTGACACATTGAACCTGCGTCATTAGTGGCCGGCAGCGAAATATACCTACGATCCGGTGATTTATTGACCTAATGCTCTCCCTGCGTGGGTGTTTCAGCAGCATCACGCTGAGAAATAGTGATCAATCTCACGAGACGTCCCCTAATCTTACTCGAGATGAACACGTAGAGATTTTCTGCTTCTCATCTTAATTCCGGGCCATGTTTCATTACGGAGTGACTGTGTAGGTGGAAGTTAAACCTGCTATGTATACAGAAAAGGAAGTACGGATCGTAGGTATTAAAGCTCCTAATTAGTAAAAGGAGGATGAATAAGACTTCGAAGGGGATTAAGAATTAATGATCGTTTCGTAATTTCCAGAAAGCAGGAATATTGAAATTTGTTTTAAAATTAGTTTAAATGTCTACGATTCCAAACGGTAATATTACAACTATTTTGCATAGATTGAATTGTTATTAAAAATACTGTTAGTTGGTTTTAATCTTATTTAATGTTTATATTTAATTTAATATTTATATGTTTTATTAAACAAGCTAATATTTAATAATAACTATGCCAATTTTATAATAATCTATTGTCTCTTTTATTATTCGTTACCTGATATCTCGTTCTCCCTCTCTGAAATGCAATTATTCTTATCGAATATACAACCTTCACTCACGTTAATCGGGGCAAAAAGAGATCCTAAATACATTTTTCACCACTATTTGCAATAAAAATTATTGGTTAATTTATTAATGGTATTTATAAAATGTATTATGTAGTACTTAATCTGCGCTTTAGTTGAATTTAGAACGGTAATACCCATTCTCGTACAACGCAAAAATGTATGTAAGAAGTAACCTACATTATATTGTGCACTATAAATTCTGGGACTATTTTGAGTTTCAATATTCTATATATATATATATATATATATATATATATATATATATATATACACATACACATACACACACACACACACACATATATATATATAATTGTTTCAAAAATTATTTTGATATTTCTAAAACGAATACTTTCTTTAACTTAAAAATATAACATATTATTATTTTAATTTAATAGAGATCTAATAGTTTAAATTTAATTAAATAATGCGTCGCCTCCTTTCACTTATATCGTTATTGCTAATTGTCCACATGCTCTGAAAATAAATCACGTTCTCTATGCCCATCACTATTAACTGTACGACGAAGTAACCATTTGTCGATCAGATAGAGAATTTTTATATCAAATGCTAAAAATGCTCAAGTAGACAAACCAACATTTTCCTGTCTACGAAATTAGTATGAGTATTTTCACATTTGTTATAGATTGAATTATATAAGATTATATAAGTATATGGATGTTTATTATTTGTACTCACACGTGTTCTGTTTGCATTAATTTTTTTTGTGGTACCGTTTCATTGAAGTTAACTATATTTTGTTTTTCGCAGCCTTGTTTTTATTTGATAACTAATTGCATGAAAAAACAAGTTTTTTATCATCTAAATACAAAGTCAACGAGGTAAAGGCAAAATTTAAAAAAACTTCATAATTACGATAATCATGGAGAGTAATCCGGATCAACATCGGAATACGCGAAGGTAAGTGAAATTATCGAGTTTATTCGACTCTGACACCTCAATCTGTACCTTGCTTCGTCCCAAATTTCATGATACCAGGTCAACAGAAAGTACTCTATAGGTTTTGATTTACTTGCCAATATCAAAATATGAGGCATAAAGGACGATATTTTTAAGGTTCGTCGTGATTGTAGACCTAAGTATTTGATATTAATTTTAACTTGATATCTTTATACGTTCTTGAGAAAAAGGGACTTGACAAACCGGCAGACGGACATTTTTTTATTTCGGGGAACAGAAATTTGAAAACTAAATCAGTTTAGTAGTGAGCGAGTTAAACTTGCACTATGAAGGTTCCGTGCATATTTGGGTACGTGTAAACGTTTATGGATACACAGTACATCTATTAAACTATTTACAAATATTAATTTTTCACAACGTTAATATATTACATACTATGTCTTCCACTGGCGTAAAATCATAGTGTATATTTTAAAAATTATGCATGTAGGACAACAGTTTTATTTTTCCCACAATTTTATAGACACATTTGACCAACCCTGTTTCTCATGATGTTTGGGTAAGGTTAGGTTAGGTTTGGTTAGGTTAGGTTAGGTTAGGTTAGGTTAGGTTTGATTTGGTTTGGTTAGGTTAGGTTAGGTTAGGTTAGGTTTGATTTGGTTTGGTTAGGTTAGGTTAGGTTAGGTTAGGTTAGGTTAGGTTAGGTTAGGTTAGGTTTGGTTAGGTTTGGTTGGGTTAGGTTGGGTTAGGTTGGGTTAGGTTGGGTGAGGTTGGGTTAGGTTAGGTCGGGTTAGGTCGGGTTAGGTTGGGTTAGGTTGGGTTAGGTTGGGTTAGATTGGGTTAGGTTGGGTTAGTTTGGGTTAGGTTGGGTTAGGTTTAGTTAGGTTTGGTTAGGTTTGGTTTGGTTTGGTTAGGTTAGGTTAGGTTAGGTTGGGTTAGGTTAGGTTAGGTTTGGTTGGGTTAGGTTGGGTTAGGTTGGGTTAGGTTGGGTTAGGTTGGGTTAGGTTAAGTTGGTTAGGTTTAGTTAGGTTTGGTTGGGTTAAGTTGGGTTAGGTTGGGTTAGGTTGGGTTAGGTTGGGTGAGGTTGGGTCGTGTTAGGTCGGGTTAGGTTGGATTAGGTTGGGTTAGGTTGGGTTAGGTTGGGTTAGGTTGGGTTAAGTTGGGTTAGGTTGGGTTAGGTTGGGTTAGGTTGGGTTAGGTTGGGTTAGGTTGGGTTAGGTTAGGTTAGGTTGGGTTAGGTTAGGTTATGTTGGGTTAGGTTGGGTTAGGTTAGGTTAGGTTAGGTTAGGTTAGGTTTGGTTTGGTTAGGTTAGGTTAGGTTAGGATAGGTTAGGTTAGGTTAGGTTAGGTTAGGTTAGGTTAGGTTAGGTTAGGTTAGGTTAGGTTAGGTTAGGTTAGGTTAGGTTAGGTTAGGTTAGGTTAGGTTAGGTTAGGTTAGGTTAGGTTAGGTTAGGTTAGGTTAGGTTAGGTTAGGTTAGGTTAGGTTAGTTTAGGTTAGGTTAGGTTAGGTTAGGTTAGGTTAGGTTAGGTTAGGTTAGGTTAGGTTAGGTTAGGTTAGGTTTGGTTAGGTTAGGTTAGGTTAGGTTAGGTTAGGTTAGGTTAGGTTAGGTTAGGTTAGGTTAGGTTAGGTTAGGTTAGGTTAGGTTAGGTTAGGTTAGGTTAGGTTAGGTTAGGTTAGGTTAGGTTAGGTTAGGTTAGGTTAGGTTAGGTTAGGTTAGGTTAGGTTAGGTTAGGTTAGGTTAGGTTAGGTTAGGTTTGGTTAGGTTATGTTAGGTTAGGTTAGGTTAAGTTAGATTAGGTTAGGTTAGGTTAGGTTAGGTTAGGTTAGGTTAGGTTGGGTTAGGTTAGGTTAGGTTAGGTTAGGTTAGGTTAGGTTAGGTTAGGTTAGGTTAGGTTAGGTTAGGTTAGGTTAGGTTAGGTTAGGTTAGGTTAGGTTATATTAGGTTAGGTTAGGTTAGGTTAGGGTAGGTTAGGTTAGGTTAGGTTAGGTTAGGTTAGGTTAGGTTAGGTTATATAACTCGTTTCGAAATGGCTCTCAAGTAGAGCTACTGCCCAATTTTCTAGAATTAAGTGGCATTCTCGCCGTACGAAACGTACTCGAATAAACCTGCATTCCGAAATCAAAGTATTATCGTAATTTTGACGGTGATAATTGTAAAAATAATAATCTTGAACATGTTTAATTTATAAGTCATTGCCGTCATAAAAACATATGTAGCCAGCTCTGTCCTTTCGTGGACCGATGCGTGGGTAACAAATGCGGTAACAAAAGCCCACGTCCCGATTAATCCATCTAATATATTTTCACAATATTAGTTACATGGAATATGGCCGTAAGGTTGAGAGAAGTGAGCCCAAAAAAGCACAGCCATTCAATTTAACCCTTCGCTGCAGATCGTTAATCTTTGTCACTGATTCGGTTGACAGACTGAGCTCACGCAAATTGATAGTACTAAGGATAAAAAATAAGATAAGATTTTTAGTTCTTACTGTACCCGAGTAAGACTCGACCATGCCGTTGTTCACTACCATTTCTTGAAGGTTAATTTATAAAAGTGGCGAAGATTACGCAACTTATTAATCGAAAGTCATTTCAAGCGGCAATAAAGGGAGAAATTGAATATTAAAGTATTAAAGATAAAAGTGTAAGTCATCGTTTTTCAGGGCAGGATAAATGCGGTCATCATAATGAGGTATTGGCTCTGGATAGTATTTCATTATTTTTACTTAGACAACTTAAAAAAAATTGCCCGGTGGTAAAAATATTAAAACTATAAATATGCATCAAGCAAAAAATATATCTGGCTCAAATAAATACAAAAAAAGGTTTTTAAATATCCAAAACTTTTAGGGAATTTACAGAAAATTTTATCAAAGTTCATTGTCTGGAAATTATTGATCACAAAAAACGTCAGATTGATTTGAAAATTAAAGTAAATTTAAAGTAAACTGCTACTACAGTTTAATATACATAAACACATTCAAAATAGGAGTCACTGAATACATAAATGTTTAAAATACTCTATATAGTCGCTGAAAAATCTGATGAAGAAAACAACTTATCACCGCATCAGAGTTATTACAGCCGTAAGCCGCGGCATGTACAGACTGTAAATCGTACTTATCTCTGTCATAATAGACATGCTACTACTTATCCTCCAAATCATGTATTACGAAAGCTGAGCTCCCGCGTGGTTACAAATTACCATATTTTAACAAAATTTAACACTATTTTATTTAACTGAGTATTCTACGGTTTAGATATCCAAACAGATATATAGATATTAAAAGAAACGGCGCAAATTTGTGTAACTAATTTTTTTTTCAAATCGCGTTTAGAGGTGAATAAATATTTTTCTTTTTTATTATACTTTGTAAATAAAAAAAATCTGAAGAAAAGACGCATTTCAACAGTGATCATCGTCAATTATTTTTCTTCTCATAAACTTCGAAGTAAAATTATTATTCGTCTATATGTATTTTTCGTTTTATATAAGAATCTTCTTTGTTCGATCTATTTTTTTAATAAAATAAAATATAGTATAATTTACTTTTTGTTCGTTCGAGATACCAACATGTTAAGAAACACTGACTACCCACTGCAATTATTGGTCTCATGAAAAGGTGAATGAATTGATATACGAAATACATTTGATGTTCGTTGTATCCGAGCGATAAGCAGCATTCACTATGTCAGCGAGCAAGTTATTCCCTTAATATGACAGAGACATGCAATGCCGCAGAGTATGCATTTGAAATAAACTAAATTCTACATTTGAACCAGACGCTGACCACCGCTATGGTTTCTACCGTTCCCCTGAAGAGCGAGATGTGATATTCCAATGGACGTGGGAGGTTAATTATGGTGTCATCTTATTTATCACATATCCTGAAGGTTAGATACTATTCGTTCGTAATGACTATATATTTTCCTCCTTATAATTAACAAATATGGTCCATCCACCATATCCTAGATATCATTTTTGTCATCACATTGTTTTACTTGTTGGATAGTGAGGGATTGTGCTAAAATAAGAATGACATTACTATTTCATCACAATATTTCTCAGCTTTCTGTACCTAGGTATATGGACAAAACAAAGGATGTCACTGAAGTATAAAAAATTGATTTATTTTCAAATTAGATTTTCCGTTATCCCTTATCATCAAAACAATTCTGAATGATGTTGCAATGAGTTTTATATATTTTTTCATAAGTACAGTCTTATAAAATATATTTCAAAATATTTTTAATATTTTTCGGCATTTAAATATATGAAGATGAATTTGAAAATAATATCGTTAAACTAAAGTGAAAATCTTCAATGGTTTTAATTACAATAAAATGCATGATCTACTTTCCAATCCCAATTTCGAGCATAAACTATTCCGAACAGCTTTATTACCAATAACCCAAAACTAATATAAAAAAACATACAAATACCTGACGGACATAATTAAAAATTAAATTCACAAAACATTTTATTTCTTACATCAAACATCATTAGCTCATTTCGCCACCTATATGTAAAAGTATGTTTCACATTTTCTCTTGAAATATGAATCCATTTGCAAATTTCTATCTA
This sequence comes from Druceiella hillmani, assembly GCA_039881145.1. Lineage (NCBI taxonomy): Eukaryota > Metazoa > Arthropoda > Insecta > Lepidoptera > Hepialidae > Druceiella > Druceiella hillmani. Next base: position 15,140,475 of record JAYKKI010000038.1, on the reverse strand, counting down.
AAACAGTACGTTTTTATCTGAATATCTTGAAAACATTCAGGTGTTTTTTTACGCTGTTTCTATTCAGTTCAAATATAAATAACTAGATCTGGAATAGTTTAAGCATTAGAATATTTATGTACTGCCAAGCAAAAGTTGGAGTAAATTCTGAAATTAATTTTTTGGTAAGTTAAATACGTTTTTTAAATATTTTTTTTTAAGAGAAACTCTACTGTATTTTATTTATAACTAAGCAAAAACAGTCCTTTCTTTTGTTACAAAATAGATTACTGGTGCTCTAAACAAACATTCGTGCAAACTTAAATGAAATCAGTTAAAAACCCGTTTCTCTAACTACGGTAAGAAAAGGTTTACGGTGCATCAATTTAAATGTGCTTCTAACTGTTCACACATCAAGTGTTAGCAAAATAAAAAAGAATAACTTGCGTTTTTTTTTAATATGCAAATATTTTAAAAATATGTTTGAACTGATGAATCCAAGTTTGAACTGTTAATTCCCAATATGAGGTTGCTTCTCTAGTAAATTCATGGCGGATGAAATGGTTTGGTTTGATGAAATATTATAGAAAAAATTTTAAGGAAATATTTTAAAACAAAACGCTTCTTCATCTGTCTTTCGTTTAGTGGACGACAAGTTCACAATGTAATCATTCTTAATTATACAGAAATTTTATGATGAACGGAATTAAACAAAATGTGACATATCATAGAAAAATAATGTTTACTAATAACAGAACAAAACTATCTCCATGAAACCATATTAATAAGATAAAATATTAAAACAAATTAATCTCTTTCGTAAATTTTCTCTAAGAACCAACACCAATTATATCTTATGTTACATTCAGTGTATACAAATATTAATAAAACACAATGAAACAAAATATTAACTGTTTTAAGAAACCCAATATTTTGTCTGTCTTTGCCGTAAACAATTTCAAAACAATAAAATAAATTAATGGCTATATTTGAAAAAGTATTCCTGATATAAAAATTTATTCAAATTCTTTGAGACAACATATCAAACTCCGGAACACATACATGTTGACGAAATATTTACTCAGATGTAAAGTGGAGCAAAAATCCTTGGAAGTCAAAACTTCGAATCGACATCAGGAATCCTTTCCGCCATTCTATATATAATATGAATATATAAACTATAAATAACATTAATTAACAGCATCAACTAAGAAATTCCGTTTCAGTAAATTCTATTGCACTGTCATTTACTATAATTATTGACAATTATGAGAATTGCGACATAAACAGACAAAGAACATATGAAGTAATGTCTCGTAACACATTTAAGAGTTTATATCTCATAAACTATTGACCTTGCTTGAAAGATATTATAACCATAAAAAATGTTTGCCATTCAATTATTAGTTTCTGAGCAATAAGTGGACAAATATACAAGCATACATACAAATACTTGTGAAACTGTATACAAATGTACAAAATTTGGAAATTCAATAATTTTATATATATATATATAGATCGAATTGTTAATCTCCTTCTTTTTTAAAGTTGGTTAAAAATCATTTTAAAAAAATATGTTTACTACAAGAAAATGATTATAAACTGTAAAATTCCTAAATCTTTTTCAATCCCCTTTCTCAATGGTATCATCAAATTTTATCATAATTTTTATATTTTTTCTATTGCCTCGTTTTTAATGTTTAATATTTAATAATAATAATAATTTATAAACTCCTGTTCTTATTAATATTTATTGAAAAAAAGTGCGTTTTAAATAAATAAAATGTAACAAGTTCGTCACAAAAAGCACAATTTATATAAAACAAATATTTAAATTGATTCTTTTTTCAAAATAAACCTTAAGTGTGTTAATTTTTTATTACATATTTATTGAACTTCGTAGTCACAATAACTTGAAACTGACGCTTGTCGTAACTATCAGGCGTTTGATATATTATATTTGAACCATGAATGCTTAGTCGTTAATGCTCTAAACTACACATAATCCCAATTCCGGCAGTAGCTTGCGACATCATTTATAATTTATATCCTTAATGCTATCACTGTACATATATTTAGGTACTTTGATCACACATTTCGGTACAATGACAATACCAGGAAATAGTGATCAAACTTAGAAGTCTCCTAAACACATCATAAATGAAAGCTAAGATTCATAGCTCTTTATCTTAAACCATTTCATTATTATCTTCGAATTTTTATATGTAGAAATGCGGAACGCAAACAAGTAAGGCGCTACGAAAGCTGGATCGCTAAACCTTGGCCCCATTTAATAATGGAGACATGCCAAGGTCATTAAAAGGATTAATAATTAGTAACATCTCCACGATTTTAAAAGCGAAAAAAATTTAAATGGTTCTTTAAAAATATTTCATTATATTATCGTAGTTAAATAATTGTCTTAAAGGGTTTACTCGTCCCAGTTTTATTTTCCTGTTTTTAATTTCAACCGACCGTAAGCGTGAAGGGATTTTTCTAATGGCAGAAAAATATTCCCATTTTGTTTCATCGAAGAATAAATTTGTTTCATGAAACTTGCTTAGTGAAAATAGAAATTTTAGATCGCCTTCAATGTATTTATGAGCACATCAGCCCAGTTTGAAAAAACGTATAATAAATCAATGCAAAATTATTAATTAAAGAGAGCAGCCACATATTTTTCCTAGGATTTTCGAAACAAAAATGCGTACTGAACCATTAAATCTCTTTTTACTATATGCGTTATTGATTTATTTGTCTTTACACCATCTCTATTTAAACTTGAAATCAAAAACATTATTTAAAAAAATGTGTGCGACTGCGCCAAGTCAGGAAGAAATGAAATTTCTTTGTCTTAATGTTCTGAAGAAGAAAAAAATAAATTTACTGCTAGTCGTAAAGTAAAAATATGATAATTTTGTTGAAAAAATATCCCCCCAGTCCTCTCTACCAGGAGGGTCTGACCAGGAGAGTCATCCTCCTTACTTCCTTCCTTTCCTCTTTCTTGCTCAAACTTATATTACTTTGATAGAAAAAAATTCTCTTCAAAATAAATTTTCTCTCAACAATGTTTGTTAGTTCCCAAATGTTCTATGTAATATAAGTTATTTATAAGACAAATCTTTAAATAAACTTCGCCAATTAAATGTATAAAGAGTATATTCATAATATTCTACTGGTTAGTGCAACGATATGTATGAAACTCTTTGACAGACTAATTAAGTAAAAGCTATTCCAAAATTGATCATAGATATGTAAACCCTACTTTTTGCAAAAAATTAAATATGAGTACATACTTCTAAAAATGTAAAGATTTATATATCACGTGGATACACGCTTAGATAGTAATCATTTTTAGAAGGTGGCTTTGTTAAAATTGTTTTGATACCATTTCCATTCACATTTTAGTGCGCACGGAGGTAGGTGTAGATAATTGATAGAGCTAGTAGCTAGTAGTACCGCGTAAAAAAATTCAGAAACCAGTTGATTTTAGTTAGTCACTGAAAGGGAATACAGCATCCAATTTTCACGGAACAGCCGCCAATCGATAATTTAAATTATATAGTTGTAATCTAACAAACGAGTGGACAATGTTGTGGAGGTTTAGTGGGAACGTTAAAATTTCAAACTGTAGCGCGGCCGGCTAAAAATAAAAACTTGGTATGTCTAGCATTATTTTACACAGCAAATCGTGTCAAGTTCCGAGTTATCCCACAAATCTCGTCAAAAATTAATGTTTGTACTTATGAAATGTTTTAAAGAGAGGACAGCGCAAGGAAGTAATCCGATCACGTCCATCCTGCATGATTCAGCGTCCTCTAGCCACGCGTGTCTCTGGTATGCTTTGCAAGTCAAAATGTGTTTACTTTTTGTTTCTTTCCTTATCTTTTCTCTCATATATTCCAGCTATGACTTATCCACACATGTACGTATTTATTGACGTTCGTTTGTAGAAATGGAGTAAAACGCTAAAGGTTTTAAAACCATGTTTGAGAAAAAAAATCAAATAAAAGTAAGAAAATAATATAAGAAATTATCTGTCCGTTCGTCCAGCCGCCCATACCTCAACCAGTTCATAGTTTTTAAAGTTTTGGATATTTTTTGAGCGAAATCTTGCAAGTACATTTTCATATAGAGGCTCAGTTATTATGTAGCAAAATATTTAAACTTATTTTTAATGCCTATACGTGTAAATTAACGGTAAACAGGTTTTCTCAAAAATATGGTGAGTAAAGTATTATTGCATAGCTGTGTTAAATGAAATTATTTCGATTGGCTCGCATCAACAATTTCAAAAATTATAAATGAATACTGAACCCTTGTTCGTGGTCAGTTTTATTTTATTTTTTATAAAATTATTTATTACGAAATATTCTCTTAAACAAACATGTTTGTGAAATACTATTTTGCAAACAATTGGAATACATACATTCGGTGTTACATGGAAGATTATTTGGAACATGTCAGATTATTTGGAACAATTAATCAGGCGCAATAGTCATATCATGGTCATATAAAATAAATATTCCTTTACACTTCACCAATTTTAACGAACAAAAAGAAATTTAAACAAGCTTACAATCAGAATTTGTATATCCCGTTAATATGAATACACTGAAGTCGAAGCAACTTACGGTATATCGCCGCAACTCCCGCGTAGTCGGTGAGGGTTTTGTGTGTCCCTGTGGAACACTTCAATTATCAACTGACACCATAATATTCTCCCAGACAATGAGCTTCGTAAAAATAAAACGTGCTGCCGAAACTATTGATCTCAACATTTACAATGCCGAGTTTCGTATGGGAAGTTCTGCGTTAATTCATTATATATGAATAAAAACAATGAATAAATAATATTGTTTATTTTATTATGAATACTCGTGAACTACATATGAATTTAAATGTACTCAAAAATTATTTATAATGAAATAAACAAGGGGCTTTTTGGGTCAAATACAAATAATTTGTGTCATTATTTTTAAATATGAAACTTCAAATAATATGAATTATTAATAGTCTTTATAGAATTATATCATAAGAGGTTTATATTTTGTTATATTAGAAATAATTAAACAATATAATTTCAGTAGGATATAATTTATAATGAGGTATTTTGAAAATAGGTTCAAAGGTTTAATGGTGAAATTTAATGTTTTCCAAGCGGCAAACATGGAAAAACAAAAAGAAACATTTCCTTTAGGGAAAGGTGAAAAATTTATTTCATTATAAAAATCATTTGAAAAAGCGAGTTATGGGAATTTTATATATAATGTTTCCTAAATCATACAATATTTAGAAAATTCACGGTAAGTACGCACGCCTGGAAGATAATCTAAGCAATATGATCTACATATACACTATGGAAAATAATATTAATATTTGTAAACAGTTTAATAAAAATTCAAGTTATCGTCAATGTTGATGTAAGGTTAAGGGTGTACGGAAACCTCGTCTTACTCGTACTTAAGGTATTTGTCGTGTAACATTCGTTGTCGACGAAATTCGCTGATTTTTTTTTATATTATTCAAACTATTGATATCTATCTAATTTTAAAATTTAAAAATTATTTATATTTTAGATTTGGTCAAAATCAATCGTAAAATTTTACAATTAACATTACGGAAAAAATAGTCCTTTTCACCATATCACCTTTTCACCAGTTCTACCATATCTTTAATTTCATTAAAAATCCGATAGAGCCATTTGTCTTAAAAAAAAATTTCCAGTGTAAAATTTTATATTTGTTATATTAATATTATATTTGCATTTAAAAAAAATATTAACACTTTTTTCGATAAATATTGCTCTCAAAAATTTGACTATTAAAATTACGGAAAAAGTAATAAGTTCACAAGGCTTCATTTTTTTTAAAAACGCGACGAGCGTTTTATCTTAAAAATAATGCCAATATAAAATGATGTTATTTTAACATTTTGAAAAAAATATTTACCATTAAATTTTGGAAAAAATCGCCCTCAAAAACTATATAATTTTAACGTTACGGAAAAAGTAGTAATTTTACCAAGTTTAATTTTTTTAAAAATCCGTCTAACTATTTATCTTAAAACTAAGTCAATTAAAATTGCGAAAAGAAAAACATATTTACACTTTAGTTTTGGTAATGACCGCTCTTAAAAATTTTACAATTAATGTTGCAGGAGAAGTTATTTTATATAAACTTTTAAAATGATATCATATTAACAGTTTGAAAAAAAAAATAATTTTCAACAAAACAGTTTCTAATAATTGTTGATCTTATTACTATAACTACCTTAACAGGGCTTCATTTCATTGTTGTGCTACATCTATTTGACTTTCTTTTTTCAATTTAATTTCCCGAACTTATCTCCGGGAAATGATTACAGGAAATTATATTATCAAATGTGAATAAAGTAATTGAAACACTTTGTAAACAATTTGCAAACTCTTGTTAAATGACTTTGTCATAAAATGCTATACAATACTGAATATGTTGCATCTGATTAACAAAGAATGCTAATAGAATTCGGTAACATAAATATGTAAAAACAAATTTTAAAAATGATGAAGCATGTCATATAATAAAGTTTTAAATCAGGGTTGCTTAAAAAATAAAGGTAAAAACTTAGGAATTTAAGAAAGTATAGACAAATTAAAGGAAGTTTGTTAAGAAATATAATTGGAAACGCCTACGAAATATAGCTAGAGCAAAAATTAATTTAATATAAAGAACATCGGATAAAAGTCGAATGTATTTTGAACTTAATTAAAATTTACACAATTATACTTCCTTTTTATAATGAGTAACATTTTATAACGAGATTGGATTCTTACAGATTATAAACAGAAACCTACCTTAATGGCCACTACTGCTGATGAGGAAAGTAATTTAATTCTATAACATAATAAATGTATTAAACTATCATTTAAAAAAATATTGAAAATAATTATACTACTGTTATTAAAAATAATTATTATTATTATATCTATGATTATAATAATATTGCAAATTATTTAGTAAAACATATATTTTGTAAATAGAGAAATATCTTTCTTTTGAAAGCGAATTTGATCCCAAACCGTTCTGACGAATTCCATTTTTTTACATGTTTTTAATTTCATATATTTCTTTAAACAATGAGCAAAATTAACATATATTTTTTACATATGCAACAAATAATTAGTAACTTCATAATTATTATTTCGATAATGCCATCAAACTTTGAAGAATATTAACAACTTGGCTAATACTTCTCCCACAGGCAGCACTCTGGGTGGCTTTATTGGAGGTGGTCATAACTTAAGGAAAAGAATGTACACATTATTCAGACTAGCTACGCATTGTAAGCTTTTATGTTTGTATAATCAAATTTGAATTATACTTTTTTTTCAAAACTTCATTCCGTTAATTGGTATAAATAAGAAGATATCTCCAAATAGTTTACTTAAAAAACTATAATAATTGAAAGTTTTATATTAATAGGTAATTTTTTGAAATGAAATAAGTGAAAAGTTATAATTTAATACATTTTATATAACAGATTTTATATAACAGTCTTAACCAGTTTCAATTATAAGTACTTGTTTATTTCAAATATTAATAAAATAAATAAATTTCAAAAACAAATGAATAAATTTCGAAGTCATGTCAAATTTGACATGACTTTCTTTTTTAATTCGATAAGAATGAACATATTATATTTCATAACTTACAGCCAAATTTCCCAGCTTTTTTTCTAGATTCAACACCCTAAATTGTAAACTTTATTCTCCTCCAATAGAATTTATTGCGAATTAATAAAACACTTAATATAACTGAACGTCAAACGTGATTAACGATTCATCTGCATGTAAATCAAGTGCAAATTTTATTTTTATGTATTCTGAATACTATTCAAAATAAAATTTCCCGTAGGGTAAAATTAGTAACTACCACTTCACTCACGATGGCCAATTAGAACTTATTAAAGTACGTTAAAGAACTTATTGAAGTAGTTTAAAGTTAACACTTACAAGTGAAAAACACAATATTTACAAACTTCCATTCATTCTACACCTAATTCTAAATAACATTAATTATACACCTCATTCCAAACAGAATATTCTTACAATTGCCGGAAAATTTCACCTTTTTCAATTTTTCGTATCCCACACTGCCAACCGGAAAATACTTTCTCTCAAGTAAAATATGCGAGTACTCTTGATAAAATATGTTTCAAAAAGAATTATAACAGACGTGCGCGGTTCCTTTGTACATTCGCTTGTAAAATGTCTACTTATTTATGATTATATTATATTACCTTGTTATTATTTTAAAGATCGCAGTGTAAAATTAAAATTATTTTTAAGATTAAATCGATTATAATCGATATATGTGATAAAAATAAAATTAAAGAAAAATTAAAAAGGAAATCGTGCTTTATTCATTTCACATAGAAATGAAAACCTGCGTAAATTAAACCTGCACATAGAACAGTTTACTATCTCAAACTACGAATCAGCTTGATAAACGCGATATTTTTAATGGATTTCTTTCATAGCAAAGTCCTTGCGTGAAATTCTTTCTAAAATGTGAGTCATATTTTATCAATGGCCTTCTCCCAATAGTTTTTCTCAATATCACTAGGAATTTTGATATCATCTATTATGATGTCGGCATTCGAGATCGCCAACTAAAAGCTAGGAAATCGACGAGCAATACAGATCCACCATGAAAGAAATTTAATGATTTCTCGTAAAATTGAATCATTAAATTAGAAAAAACTACAAAAAAATATTCTAGAGCATACCAATAATTACCAACTGAATAAATTATGTATCGTATCACAGAATAAAATGGCACAAGATAAAACGGATATTGTAGTTTTGAAGTTTATATATATATATATATATATATATATATATATATATATATATGTATATATATATGTATATATATATGTATATATATATGTATATATATATATATATATATATATATATATATATATACATGTAAATAAACACATTTGTACCATGTACGTCAGAGGTTTTTTAGTTGTCACTTCCATAGCCATTTGTTCACATTAAATTCCAAGAATAAATAAAAAACGCAAGCTGCGGTTTGATAGGTCATACAGTATGTAATTCATTAGTTAATCTTTTAGGGAATTTTATTATTGTCTTTGAGAAAAATCAGCTTTTTTACAAAAAAAAATTTCATTTGTGAGACATTATACTTCATATTTTTGGATTACTTACTATATTCCTAAAGTTTATAGTTTCTAACATTAAATTTGTACAAAGGCAATTTAAAATAAACAAGTGGTAAACTGCCAAATAACTGCTTAACTAAAACCTAAGGCAATTTATTATACCACATATTCCGCTATTTAATATAAATAAATAAAACTGCGAGGAAACATGGTATCAATGGTTATAGTATGAAGTATTTTACCTTCCTTTCGATGGTTATAGTATGAGGTTTCTTACTCATTAATTTGTGTTGATACAAAAATTAGTTTTCCACATTGTTTTCTTTCTCCACAATAAACAAGTGAAAAAAATATTACAGGGTCACTTGAAATGTATACTTGATGTCATTGTTATAATGTATTTAATATGTTAACTTCAAAACAATGTTTTAATTAATCTTAAAAATTTATTTGCTCCGTTTAAAAACAATGATGTTTTCAAAATACAGCATTTTGTCCTGACGAAGCAGAAAAAATGAACGTAATATTACTTCTAATGTATATTTATGTCAAGTATTTAAATTTTAATAGGTAGTATCAACAATACCTGCCTTTTTAATTTTTCTTTTCTGAAACTTACCCAGGTGGACTGAAACTGTACGTCGCGAATATTATATCACCGACCAAAAGAAAAGAATTTTTGCGTACATCCAAATACATCTTGCGAATCTGGCGTAAAGGAAGAAAAAAATTATCTTCAACCACGCATTACGTGTTATTTTAAAGATCAATTGATGCAATACATCGTCTCAAATGAGGAATTTTTACAGATTAATAAAGTAGCGTCCACTGTGAATCACCATCCTATGACAAGGGGCAGCCTCACAGATTTAATGCAATTTGAATAAATATTATTTGGGAATTAATGTCAAATTGGTTGCTTTTTATATGGTCTTAAAATACTATACTTGGTTTTCAAACACTTTATCTGTTTATTGCTAAAACTTGTACATTTCCTTCTTGGGTATTCAGTTCAAATCGAGAAAAAAAATGTTCTTAACTGGATCTACGTTTAAGAAGGAGAATAATAAATTGCAATTGAACACGAAATTATTAATTGCAATTGAACACATAATGAAGTTTTAGGTGGGTATTTAACAAAATATTCCTTTGAAATTATAAGACTTGTAGCAGAGTTTACGTTAAAAATAACCAATGGTGATATTAAAAATTATGGTGATATTAAAAAGAAACCTAAAGCCCAGCTTTGCTAATGACAGTAAATTCGGAAATATGAAATCTGGGAAATTTATCCGTTCTATAAGATAGGCGCTTTCCAAAATTCCTCTACTAATTCATTTATAAGTGCAAATGGAAAAATGCGCCTTTACAGGTTGAATTATTTGACTCTCATCATTGGTTTCAAAATATAAAATTCAAAAACACGTTTCTTCTATGGGACTATCTACAACTGTGGTGCTATTTAAATCTATCAGAAGGAGTGAATATTCTCATACTCATAATTTTAATTTTGAATGAGTATACTCATAATTTAAATTTTTTTTAGCTGTAATAAAACACGTTAAAAACAAAAATTCAAAAATACTATAAGAATAAAAATAATACATACCTCATAAAAATGTGCTAATTATGGTGTACCTAATATAACTGCAGCGATCATATGAGTGATTGACTATTTTGTTTAATTTTCATGAAATTTATAGTTAGCATTAAAAATTATTTTTTTATTAAATGAAACTTAACAATTCCAGAATATAGGAAGATTTGTCCCACAAGTAAATAAATGTGACGTGAAGTTGATATTGTACTATCTTATAATAATTTGAATAATAATAAAATGTTGATAGAAAATAATAGTATTTAATAGAATCCAGTGACAGTATATTAAGTTGTTAGAGTGATAATGAAACATTACAAGAGATAAGAGAAATAGAAGACAGATGTGTAAATCTGAAACTTAAAAAGAAATTATGAAATAATATTTTGAGCTTTTGAATTGAGCTTTTGATAATAGAGACATATAAATGGCAGTATAAATAAACATAAATGGAATGAAGCTATTAAGAAAGAATTAGAAGAGCCTAAAGAAAGTAAACCTGGAGCTTATTTCGTAAAGACGATCAGCGAAATATCATTATAAAATGGGTCTATATTCTTGAAAGAAACGCATGTGGCAAAGTTAAATGGTACAAACCCCACATGGATTAACACACCCCCGTATAGATTATCAGGAGGCAATTTCCTCAACTACTGGATATGACTCCATTCGCATTTTGGTAAGTATATCTGCAAAGTACAGTCTCGTGAGTAAACACATTGATGTAAAATTGTTGGTGTGACAGGGATAAATATATGTAGACGTTTTTGAAGATATGTCTGCTAAAGAAAATAAAATACTTATACTAAATAAGTCACTCCGTAGTGCAAAACCGCCATTTCATTGCTGGAATAAGAAGTTTATAATAGTTTGAAACAAATGTGGATTTAACCAATGGTATGTTGACACTTATATATTTACATGTTTTTTAATAATATTAAAACTATGTTAATAATTTATCTTGATGATTCTCTGCTAATATATACTTGTTAACAAGTTCTTTAAAAAATAATGTTCAACTTAAAATAAGTGTTTAAACTAAGGGAATTTATGTTAATGTTCTTGTTATATTAAAAATTGAGAGGGACTGTAATTGTATATCTGTCGCTTCAGTCTGTAAATATAACCTGTAATATCAGTCTAATAATATAACCTGTAATAAAGTCTGTAATGTCACCGGATTTCACCGAAGCGTTCGCTACATTTCTAAAAAAAATGATCTAAACAATATATTGAACAATTATCATGTATGAATTTTTATAATATCTGTAGTACCACATATTAATGAAGTATTTTATATAGCGGCATATCAAAAAAATCGGTAATGGCAAGTATACTCATAACCTCATTTACTTATCATTCAGAATAAAATATTGTAACGAATAGAAGATTTGATATTGGTGCAATAGTACAAAAAGACAAGGTACACTTATTTCATGCGCGTATCGTAAAATATATCATATTCGAAGAATTAAGTTAACCGTAATCGAATAACTTGCGAATTTATTTTCATTAAGCTTTCAAGGATTTATTGTTTATTTGGTGAAAATATTTTAGACTAGGTGTTATCACGCCTAACAGAATTGGTATTATATTTGAATTTCAGCTAATTGAATTATTATAATTAAACGATTTATATAATTTACCCTATCAAAACACTTATTCAGAATATAAAAAGTAAAGTGTAAGTAAAGCGGTAGGAAAGAATTTCATAAGCCCCTACTTATAACATTGTTTAACAAACTATGATCACGCTGAAATTAAACTTTCAACGTATTTCCACGGTAACGCAAAAAAGATTGACGACCTTTTCCGGTTGCACTTTCTCCATAAGGGCAATTACAAAGAGCTCTGATAATACTGACGTAAAATTAATAAAAATGACGGGAATGTTTCCATGTCAGTTAATGAGGAAAAGCATTACTTCCTATTACTTGTAATGTGTTTTGTATCTTTAAATAAGTAAAATTGATGAAGAAAATAACTATTTCATTGAAGCTTTTTAGGTAAACGTCATAACAATTATTTTTTGTAGTATTTTCTACTTACACAAAAAATTAAAAAGGCAATTTAAATAATCATTTTAATGATACAATTTTTATGATTAAGGTAAATTATTCGTAAAAATTATTATAAAAGAAAAATATCTATCAATATGGCATAAAATAACAACAGAATATTTAGTGACAAGTCCATTAGGAGCCATATAAATAACACATAGAGCGCTGTGAGGGAAGCGAATATCGCGCACTGTAATCCCGCTTTCGTTCAGCCAACGCGTACAATCTTATTTTATTTGGATAAACGATTTCAAGACGTATAAAAGGGAGATTTGCATATTACCACCAATATTTGTGTTTAGATTTTATATTGAAATTTATTGTAATGTGGGCGTTTTTACGAAAGAAGAGCGAGTCGTTCCGCCCACAAAAATATTGTGTTCGTATTCGAATGTTTGGACACTTTCTTTATATACCGTACATAAAATGTATTAATTTTTAAAATACTCCGTTGTAAAATTATTTGCACAATATATATATAAATAAAGTTTAGCAACTTCAATTCTGTTGGAAATATTGACAAAATATAATACACCTTAAAGAAAGAAAAACATAAACAAGTTTTACATTTCTTTATAATAAAATTAATTAATTCCCCAGTAAATGCATGTTTAGCCAGATATATATTACCCAAATACAATAACCTTGTTGTGGATTTAAAGTATCAATCGATCGTCAGTTTTTCCTAGTGGATTCTTTTTGGTCTTGGGTAATATATAGACTATGTTTTATCGCAATCGATCTATTAAAAAAAGATATATCAATCTGGCATTTCATGGTAAAGTACTTCTCCTTAAAATAAACTTTAGTGTTATAATAATTATAATATGTACGTTGCATATATTAACTGTACGTATATAATATATCTAATATAATAATATTATCTAAATTTCCATAGGTTAACGAAGTCCCAAGCACAACAGGTTAAGAATATGTCCATAAAAAATAAATCATAACCTAAACCAGTGTCCTTAAACTGACGTATAATCAATTTAGTAGTTTTGTTTTAAATATAATTTTCTTAAATTTGCTGAGATATTGCTACTTCTCATTTCCAAAAGGTATCAAACTGAAATGATGGGAAACCTTTAACCATTTTTCGAATCATATTTCATCTATATGGCGTCTATAAGAGATTTTCAAGCATACACAATATTTTACACTAGTTACGATTTACTTAGGATTACTTTCAAAATAAAATCGTAATATACATTTAAAGGACTGATAAAGAAACAATATTTTATTCGATTCATTTAATTAATATTAGATATTATCTAAATAGACATATTATTATATTTCATGGTATCTTAATGGCTTGTATATTCATATTTTATTTTTTATAAATTAAAGGAGAAGCCCTTCACAAAGTTACAGATATTGTATTCAAATGATTATTTAGCAGTTTTCCCATATACGAATATCTTCAAATATAAACAGTATTTCAGTTTTAAACAAATATAAACAGTATTTCAGTTTTAAACAATATTGTTTCGAATTACAGTTATGGATTCATAATTAGAGGATCACAGTTCTAAAATAGCTCAAGGAGAAAATGAATGAAAAATGAAATAGTTAAATACGTCAACAAAAAATAATTCTCGTTTGCGTAACATAATTTTGCAATTTACTTTCCAAAATAGAGAAAAAACAAAATACAAACAATTTTTCAATTCATGAATGCCCAAATTTGATGCTAGTATACCCTGAGCAACATTGAATAAATAATTAAAAACTCACCCTTATAAAACACTGCCTTCGACCGCACGAAACACTGCGGGGATCCGAATTCTATTCCCGGCCGCTCATTAAGCGGGGCTGTACTGATGTTCTGGTTGACTTTAAAAGAGTGCTCTTATAGCAATAAGTGCACCATATATATGAACTGTATACATTAAAGTATATAAATAAATAAAAACTAACTAGTTATAAAAAGAATTTTAAATGCGATTATGTTCAAATGTGATTTTTAATTCTTATATTAAAGTCTAATTAAGAAAATATTTGCAAATTAATAAACATTTGACTACACTTATTTGATAAATTTCGTTAGAATGAGTAAAAATATTCATCCTTTAGGGAATAGTTAAGTTCAAACGTGAAAAAATTAAAATAGCTATGATCAATTTTTAACCCAAATAAATTATATGGAAGTACTTTACATCGGTACTTGTATTTAAATTACTGTCCCATATCTTTACCGATCTATAATTTCTCGCCTAGCTGAAGAAAGCAGAGATAATGAACTAATATACTCATCATCACTCTAACTCAATTTGAGTCATCTTAATGTACCTCTTTCGCCTTACACGTTCGTTTAACACTTAAATAATTTTAAAATTTTATATTTTTATCCATCAACTATTTTGGGGAAAAATCCTTTGCGGGAAGTTTGTTTTTTTTCTCCATTTACTTCTGTAATACAAAACATTTTTAATCTTTATACGTTCATAGGTTATAAATGACTGAAAAAATTCTTTACTTTTTCTATTTAGTTATCACAATCAAAAGTTATAAAAATTTAGCTCGATTTGGAACAATTACCTAAAATGTGCCTCTTTCTACCTCCTGATATGTACATTTCGGTATCCTTCGTTTAACCAGTTTATCAGACGTTTATAATAAACTAAATAGCCTTAGATTTGGACTTAAAGAATAATTGCATAAAGTATGTCAATAAAACAGTCTAAAAGATGAATATTCTTTCACAAACTCCCTCTTGTTAAATTGGCTTTTTGAGCGAGAAATATATGCGGGAGAAACCATATGGAGTCAGAAGAAATACGAGAAAGAAATACGAGAATACTCAAATAAATAGAAAATAAAACACTAGTTCTTGCTTTAAATGTTGTATATAAATTAAGAAAATATTTGATAAATTAAGAAACTTTTCGGAATAAGATTTCAAAAAAGTACCTATCAGTTCCACGTTCGGAAGTAATACGTTTATGGAACCACGGTATGGGGGGAGCAGATTTTAATCAATCTACATCGCATATTTATGAAATTTAAAAAATGGACTCTGCGAATGAAATTGCACACCACATACATACCATTAACAAGTAATAAGCTAAAACAGCAAAAAGGTTATAAAATGCGTAACAGCAAAAAGTTATGTGTTGGATACGCCACATTTCCGTCAAAGAGTAACAAACCTCTTACAGCAGTCCTCTAAATGACAGAATAAAACGATGGCGATATTGTAATGAAATTGGACCTGTGTTGAAATATAATATGATGCCATCGATCATTTACCAGAATACCATAAAAAAAGCTGCTTTACTGTCTGAAATGTGAAATAATCGTACTTAATTCGCGGAAATAATGCCTTTCGAATATTTCATCGAAAGTAATTGAAGGACAAGATGTTACAAATATTTATTAAAAATACCAAAAAGTTTTGACAAGCTAAAATAAATACAATATTTCACATTATCAACGTCAGTTTGTTCATTACAGTGAACAAAGAATTTTTCATAGTGTGGAAAGTCAATCTGTTTTTTATTTTACATCTTAATCAGAAACACTAAGTTCTGGAAAATATTTTAATAATGTTACCCCGAGTTTGTACCATTAATTCAGGTCAGTATATACGTATACACAATATATATATATATATATATATATATATATATATATATATATGTATGTGTGTGTGTGTGTGTGTGTGTGTGTGTGTAGATGTGTATGGCTATGTGCATTACTAATAAATAAAAATGTGTAATCTGTAAATGCGATGAATCTATTAAATTAAATCATTTGTTGACGTTTTTTATAGATTATAGAGATATACAATAATAATACATGAGTACTAATGTCGTGGAACAGTTATATGCCTGTCCCTCACAAGAGGTACTCGTTATCGAACATGACTGTAAATATCGGTAAAAAACGCACTAATTGAAAATATAAATGGAGTTATAAAAAAATCTTAAAGACAAAAAAAATTAAAAGTAAATTTAGTTATTTACACTAGTGCAATAATTATCAACATAGTGACACATTAGGCACAAATTTTTACTTGATTGTAATAAAAGTATCCCGCTTATATAACCAGGGTTAAACAAATAAAAATAAACTTATTTCCGTTGAAGCAAAATTGCCATATTTATCGTAAAATTTATTCTCCCAGTTTTATTCCCACGCAGAGAGCATTACACAAACATAACTGACGTTAAAAAAGCAAATCTCTGATTTCCGACGTGAAAATACATACAACACCCCCAAAAAAAATTCCCAACTCGCAAAGCACGTTTATTTTGATTAAAGTAAAATTTGGTACGCCTCTCTCTCCCAGTGGACTCTGATTTATTGATGTAAAATACATTTTGTGACATATTTAATAAATGGAGCTATTAAAATAAGACCAGTTTTGTATGTGACGAAAGTTGTGTAATTCCTTGTGCTCATAAATTGACGTCACATTTTGCTTTAAATGCTTGAACTATGTGAATAGCTTTGAAAGAAAATAGTGTCTAAATTGATAGTATGAGGAATGATCAAGTAATGTGACAAAAATAGAAATAAATAATTAACAGTTTTTTGTTGAAATTTAAGTGGTAACCATTAGAACAATTATTGCTTCGACGAGAAAATGAGTTTATCCTTCGACACCGGACCGTCGTGAAAATATTTCATGATAATGTCGTAATAGGAGCAAGCATACAACGTTACGACCAAAAATTTGTGAGTTATCTGTTTGAGCAGTATTACAATTATTTTAAATTGAATCCACGCTATTGCATTTCCTATAGTCCATTTAATTATCATTTTTATTACAAATTTTCCTCAATATTTTTTCCATTCCTGCTCAACTTCTACTTAATTCTGTATCATCAGCCATATTAAAGAGATGAAATTATTTATCATGAGCTAAAATAGCTTTCCTCGTGTATAATAATTCCCAATAAGTAACACAACAATCGTATGTAGAAGTTACATAGATTTTACAGGATTAAATATTACTACAGTTAAGCTTTATCTGAATATTTAAATGTATCTTTGCTAATAGCCCACCTGAAGATGTTGTAATACAACGAAACCTAGGTCGTGGTAAAGAAATTAAAGAAAGTAGAAAAATTACTACATCACGTAGTTTCATTTAATTGTGAATAATAATTTAAAAGAAAAAAATAAAGCTGTGATAATTATTCCCTTACGCTTTAGCGTCCAGTAAATATATATAATATTTTTCCAGTAAATATATCTCCATATTAAATCTTGTATCCGCTCCATTTTTCCCCCAAATTTCCCTCCATACAGATGAGCATTAAGTAAAAAATAGTAACTGTTATTTTTCCTATTAAATAATAATTACGTGATAGCACACAGATGATAAGAATAACATGACAAAATTTTTCAAAGGTTGCAGTAGATATTTCGTTTAACCCTAAATATTTAAAATTTCACAAATGTTGATTGTTTTAAAAGCGCCTTCTATATTTTAATTAACTAATGAATATTTATTAAAAGATGCAAATGTTAAATACAAATCAAAACTTACATCGTTGTGAAAGAGTAATTAAACAAATTGCAAATTTTCAAAAAATTAAAGAATACTAATTAAAAGTTAACAACTCTCCAACCAATTAATAACTTAGATCAATTGGTTGGAGACGATGTTAGATATTCGAATAGTAGATACCTTTATATAAATATAGGCACTTACTTTGGCTCAAAATATAATGTAAGATACTTAAGGTCTCATTTGCTATATGGGAATATCCAACTTTCTATCATATGTTACATGGTGGTTTTATTAATGGGGCTACTAAATACTGATTAGTTAAGGTAAGGTTACCTATAAATAACTTAAAATATTTTATAATTTGTTTAATTAATTACTCAAAATTAGTTTTAGCACAGTTTCTAAATTTCAAATATAATTAGCTAACTACCGCAGAGATAAAAATGATTTTTTATGTATCAAAAATCAGATACTTACAATTCAGATACTTCATATTAGGTAAAAATAAATTATTTCTTTTTGTTATTTAAGTTCGTTACAGGTGGCATTGCTTTCACATCCCTCATTCACTACAATTAAAAACATGAGAAAAAGTATTTTAAGTAAAAATATTGAAAAAACAATTATCTCAAGAATAATTTTTGTTTTAACATATTTCATGTAGAATTATTTTTTTTCAAGTTTTAAAATAGTTTTTTCATACCTTTACAGAAAAATTTAGTGAAATCACTCATGCTTTTGATCCTTCAATTTACCACAACATTCACTTCAACCTTGCATTTTCAAATAATTTTCTGTTTCTATATTCCATAAAAACGGTAAATTTGATTACTATGCTTTATACAAGAAATGTATAATTATACCAGATGGATTACACGTAATTACACCGGATCGATATAGGCTTTTAAAGATATATATTTTTTTCATATTTACAAGAGAAGTGTTGAAAATTGCCATGAAGTGATACTTATCGGCTAAAAGCTCTTTATTTTCACCTTTTCTACGAAATGGTAGTTTAATCACAAATTTATTTGAGAAGTTTTTTTTATTAATATGAACTGACCACATTTCTAGTAAAATATGCGTAACCATGGAATTAAATCACAACAATTATATAAAATATACATAATTTTTAAAGCATGTACATCAATTTGTAGCTTTGAAGCAACTTTTAAATAAATTCTCGATAACAGATATCTTTTTAGTCAATTAATGAAAAAAAGTTGTAAAAATATCTGAGCGTTATTAGTAGTTTAATCAATGTATTCTACTGAAGATATTAATAGTGAAGATAAATAGTCGACTGTTATATCAATCATTATTTATCAAAAACTAGAAATTACGATTTAAACCAATTAATTATCCCGGGCAGAAAAAGTAATGACAAAGTAGTTTAATAATAATTACGGTAACTATTTAGATTTATGGCGGGAGTCACGTTATATCAATACCTATGACCTGAAACTTAAGAAGATTGACTAATTCATTCATATATTTTTCATTGTTAACTATTAATTTTATATGAATTAATTTAACTGCTTCCCTCTTCCGAATATTAGCGCCGAGTTAAGGACTTGTGCTTCATTTTGATTCATCTGAGAGGCATGTTTATTACAAAGTGAGAAAAATTCATCAGTAAATTTTGAAAACATTGTCATTTTCCTAGAAATTTGATCACCAGGCAAGTAATAGTGTGAGCGCCAAAACGTGTTTCGAAGATTAAGTTCAAATAAGATCAAATAGAAGTGAGCAATAATTTTTTACATTGATAAAAGATAATAATGAAATAATATCACTTGTAGCAGACGATGTATGGACGATCCGTCTGATGATCTGGTTGCCCAAATGGCATAAATTTTATAACGCCGTATTAAGTTTCAAATAATGTTAATAACAAGATTAAGATTTTTGTAGTAAAGGGCCATAATTTTTTTTTTGTAGACAACTTGTTACAGCGCATCGAAGCAAGTATGAATCTGTTATTTATTCCGACCGCTCTGCTGTCTCACTATCGGCATACAGTCGCTGCTAAACTTAGAGGCTGTTAACATATGAAATTTAACACTTATGCAGTTACGAACATAAGTGACAAGCTTATGGCAAGCTTAGCTCCTGCTTTTTACATATATTGAATATAATTAAAGTTTTATTAGTAAAGCAAAGGCCATAAAAGATTACAAAAAATTCACTATATATAAATACAATATAAAAATTCAATTCATTGTTTAGATTATTCACTTATAAATTCATGCATAAATTATAAATTAAATTATAACCCACTTTAACCAACTTTTTTTCGTTGACATTTAAAGGTTGGAGGGCGGTGTAACGCTAAAAGAGTTATTTAACGTATGGCTGAATGAAGTTAACATGTCAAGGAGAGTGGTTTGTGTTTATAATTATATTATTGATAAATTTGGTCTGAATAACTGGGATAAATATTTAACAAAACAAATACAATCTAAAAGTAATGAACTTTACACGAAAGTGAAATTACCGTAGGTCAGTGTCAGTATATTTTAAATCAATTCTTATCCAAAAATAGTTAACAGTTAAACTAAAAATTGGTTTTTGACATTGATTATGTCATCATGGATTTCAGACATGTATCTCTATCAGTGGTCGACCTCGCAAATTGTTTGAGGACAGCAGCAAAAAGTGTCAAAAAGCAACAGCGAAGCATTTCTTAAATATTAGCTGTGTTGGTGAATTTTTCCTCACAGCTCAAATGGATCTGCAAGCAGCAAAAAGGTGCGATACTGCACAGATCGAAAAACAAAATTTCGAACTATTCGCTCAAAAAGACCACCAAAAGAAAAAAAAGCGCATTTTGTCCCAAAACAATTTCCCATCAACTTGGACTGTGATGAAGCCTTAGCTTTTTTTGTAGATAACAAATTTGCAAATGACCCGTATATGTCAATGCATCATATTAGTAAAATATTTTTTTTTTCAAATTATCTCATGTTTTGAGTGCAAAAAACAGTGTTATTTGCGGAAATTAAAATTATTTTCCACGAAAATTAAACTGCAGTCATTGGTGGATCACACAATCAAACAACTGATCAGAGTGTATAGTACGAAGTGTTGAAAGAAGCAAACATATTTGTAAACACACTTCCAACCCTTCATTTAGTTCTCAAATTAGGTTGTGATGGAGCATCAGGTCAGAGTGAATACAAGCAGTTTTTTCCTCTATAGTAAATGATGAATGTGATAACTCCTACGTTTTTTTAAATTTGTCTAGTGCCACTGAACATGATAATTATTTGTGTAGTTGGTACGAGTGAAAATCAAGACAACAAATTATTTTATGACATAAACCTCAGCCTTCATCGACAAAATATTGCCGGTCAATAAAAGTGATTTTAAAAAGATAGAGACACCAGTATTGATTAGAAAAGGAATTGAAACTGCAAAATTTTAAATAAAAAATTATCTCCTACAATCTTAAAAAGAGAAGGGCGTGAAATATCATTAAAACAGAATTTTGTTCTAACCATGATTGATAGAAAAGTGTCCAGCATGTTTTCAAATTAAGAATCACAGGGCTGTATATTTGCGGAACAATAACAATTTAAGGCTTGTTTGTAAAAAAGTCTGCGACAAAACTGCAATGACATAGGGACTATCGAGCTTTCATGTCTGGATTAAATATTTTGAATGTATTTTACATATATCTTACAGGTTAGAGAGCAAATAGTGGCAAAAAACACAATGTCAAAGAAGCTATCAATTTTAGTAGAAAGTACATCCAAAATCGATTCCGTGATGAAATAAGGTTTTTGGTCGATATGCCAAAACCTAGGTTCGGCACGAGGAATGATGGTAACACAACACGTAGATTTGTCGAAAATCCGTCTTTGGCTTCACGCATCACCGATATAGACGAATTACGTTTAGGAATTATTTTAAAAACTGTATATAGTTGATTTGAAATTAGCAGGGAATTATTTGAAAATATTGCTTTGAGATTTAAAATTTGCATGTATCAAAGTATAAATGGTACTATTTGCCGCATAGTGTCCATAAACTATTAATACGTAATGGACAATTAATACAAGAAGGCATACTACCAATTGCTATGTTGTCTGAAAAAGCCCAAGAGGCTCGTAATGAAGACTACAAAAATTATAGGGAGCGCCATGCAACTAAATTTAGAAGAATAAAACACAAGAAAACATATTACATCTACTACTGATTTCATCAGATACTTTCATAAATAGTTTTCGTAACAGACGAGAAAATTAAAATTTTCTTAACTATAATACGGGTTTCACTCAAATTATTCCTTTTATTACCAAAGTATTTGGAATTGGAAACTTTAATTTATTATAAGCCGACCAAAGGTATATTTTGAGTTTCCAGATTAACGATCCGAACCACAGTGCGATGTGCTGTTTCGGAACCAAAGTAAATATTATATTATCTTCTAATTTATTTGATCAACTCGCAATCTAATTATAATTTGCATTCTTATTTAGCCTCCAATTTAATATGAAATATGGTGAAAACATCATTTAATCCAAAACTATCTTGAATATATCAAATATAATCAGTCTCGATTAGATATTATGAGCCGTTATGATATTCAAAATGTTTATTAAATATTCTATTGTATATATATAAATATTATATATATATATATATATATATATATATATATATATATATATACATACCCAGGTGAAATATTGAAATATGTCCCGTTCTAAACTGAGTAATGCCACATAGTTTCATAAAACATCAGCCAACTAACGATCATTAAATGTTTGAGAACAATCTATTAAAATACTGACTGTTAATCAGTAAAAGTCAGCTTGCATTTTACTAATAAATGGCGTATAATTATGTAAAATTATGTGTGAATAAAATTAACGCTTGAAAATTTACAGATGTAATTTCGTGAGTATCATAAAATGCAAAAAATGGTTTAATTATATCAACGATTAGTTTTAAGTAAACCGAATAAAGTTACACAGAATAATTATAATGTATAAATATTATAATTAATATTTAATTTTTTCCGATACTTTCATATTTATAGACTATTGCGCCTTTCAACTGAATATTTATTTAATAATACATATTTAAAATTCAATACATACATATTTCCGCGCCTATAAAATTATCAAACGACTGCCAAGATTTTTTTCCCTACAATATATTTTTATATACCTAAAAACTACCTACTTAATATTATATTGTAAAATATTACAAATATTAAGAGAAAAAACTTCTACCTTTTGAAGTAAAAACGTACTTGAAATGAATGTTCACAGCACATTTACTTAAATCACAATAAATTTGCAATGCTTAGCATTTCGCCTTCTCCGGTTAGACAATGATTTATTAATCAAAAGAGGCCTTTTATGACACATTGAGCAGATGAAGCTATTAAAAGTAACGTGATGAGTATACGACGAAAATTATGATATTCGCGTAAGTCTGCCTCACATATTATATCCGGTAGCTCGTTGGGATATTTTTATTTCCATGTCTTATAATTTGATGTTGGTGTATTTAATATGGCATGGTAGTATTAGAAGATGAACGAATCTACGTAATTTGGAAGATATATGAGATTTATAATAAACATTTTGTAGTGAAAAATTTCGAAATTATTGTCAAAAAAAATGTGTTTGAAACAATGTTCCTTATGCCTATCATATTTTCATGTGATTCGTGGGCACATATAAATATTCCGTAAAAATTTAAGAGACCAATATAAGAAAACAATTTATAATAAGTTTTCATACTTACTACCGTTTGCACAAATGCACACACGCCTAGGTGTTCTCAGTATTTTGCAGCAAATAGCAGACTGGTCTGACTATGAATGAAAAACTTTCATGTCACTCCCATGTGCTACTTCCGTTGCATCGATATGCTTTTCTTGTGTAAAATAATAGCTATTAATCTGAAATACATTTCAATTCGGAAAAGTTAGTTCTCCGTTGAAATATATTGAAATATCCGCAAAACATGGCATGTTAAATTGAAAAAAAAGTGGAAGCCCTGCAAATAAAACCCTTTTTTTTGTGGGTTTCAAATTAAAAATAAATACAAGGCCAACCTTACTTTGGTTGGTTATTGAAAATAAAAATACTTTCCACAAACGTTACCCATTGTGAAAAATTAATTATATGTGTTTACTTAGGTCATCCACTTGATAAAAATGTCTCCTTGTGGCAGTTGAGATTTATAATTTAAGATATTAAATTTGATACAAATAAATCTGTTAAATACTCTTATAAATATTATAATAAATCTGTTAATATAATATCTGTTAAACATATATATTATAATTTAATTTATAAACTTGCCACTTTTTTCCACTGAATTCCACTGGAATGTTATAGAAGCTTCTAGAATATTTCTTGTAGGATATATAAAGAGTGCGGCAGTTGAGCTACTGTTCAGTTTGTAATTGTGTAATCGGCGAGTAGATAATAAATGTAAAATGGAAATATCTCGAAGTGAACTTAGACGGCCCTTGCTTAATGAATGTCATTTAAAGCGAAAAATAAGCGAAGCATCACGCAATACACACAATGACAGGTAAAATTGTGCCCTCTTACGACACAGTCAAGCACTGGTTCCGAAAATAAAAAAAAAAGAATTTTGGTCTGTCCGATTAACCACATCCAAAGCAGTTCCCTACAATAATTTAAAAAAATTTAAAAGCCTTATTGAAACAGATCCCAGATTAAGTTTATATTGTTTCGTAGAGCTACTTTTCTGCTCTTATATTGTAGTGAAAAAATAACTTCATGCTTGGAGGAAGAAGCGGAAATATTCTGTTTGGTTATCATACGAGCTAACACCTTTTTAACTTCAGAGAATTGCTAATGTATGCTTGGAGCTACTGAGTTCCCATCGTAATAAAGAGAGGCTAAAGTATCTGGTTACAAGGGATGAAAAGTGTGTGGCTCATGTTAATTTTTAGCGTGAACGCCAGCGGCTAAAAGTTGAAAAAAAAATTGTACCTACAACAAAATATAATATTGATCAAAAGATACTTTTGAGCAGAGTGGGGTATAAATGAAGTTATTCATTGGGAATCATTTTTAGCAAACAGTATAACTATAACTAAGATTTATTGTGTACAATTGTGCAAAATCAACGCTAAACTTCCTTCAAATCAAAGCAAAGTTTATTTTTTACATAACAATGCTCGACTCCACGTAGCAAAAGTAACGTCTAAAAAACTATTTTCACTTGAATGGAGTGTGCTACTTCACCCGCTATACTC
Source organism: Druceiella hillmani (assembly GCA_039881145.1). NCBI lineage: Eukaryota > Metazoa > Arthropoda > Insecta > Lepidoptera > Hepialidae > Druceiella > Druceiella hillmani. The sequence continues at coordinate 15,114,946 of JAYKKI010000038.1, read as the reverse complement.
TCCAGATATACTCTCTTTCGCTGTATGATTACCATCTGTTTCGCTCTTTGTATGATAATTTACGTGATAGAAAATTTAAAGACGAAAGTCATGTCGAAATCGGACTTAACCTGTTTTTCAATCAAAGGCCCAAACATTTCTACAAGCAAGCAACTTTAGCGCTGCCTACACGTTCGCAACAAGTGTTAGATACCGACGGTACTTATGCAATTAGGTATTGATTTTATTGACTATATTTAAGAAGTTGAAAAGTTTGTGTACAGAGATGGCGGGTTTATAAGTTGCCAACCCAATAGGAACGGAATACTCGCTGTGATGGTTCTGTATAGACTTGGACAGATGTAAAATTTGAAATGTTTGGAGGTAACTACTATGTCTCTTAAAATATTTCTGAATATCAGTACTATTTTTCATAATTTAAATATTGTGCTTATCAAATATTTTTTGGTTTAAAGAAGAAACATACAAAATTTTCCAATAATTGTAATTGCTCGAGTCAGTAAACTTTTAAAAACTCTGTCATTTTCATAATTAAGTTCAGTACTCTCAGAAGTATTAGGGGAATTATTTTTTTGCTTATAACACACAGACTATTAAAAGGACGAATTAATGAGTAATTTTACAAGAATTCTGTTTTCTTTGCCCTGTTGAAGTATAAAAACTTAAAACGGTACCAACAACCCTATTTTAGTTTAAATACAAATCCCTTAGATTATAACTTTAGTGAAAAAGAGATATATGAAACACTGGTGCAAATATGAATATTTGATGACCTGACGCCAACCAGCGTAAAGGCAGAAATAGCCTTCTCTGTAGCTCGATATATATGCAGTTCTTTGAGAAATAGGTTGGGAGACAACACCATAAATAACATTTCTTTATTAAGATTCTACTTCCAGAAGAGTCAAAAAAGTTAAATTTGATTTCAAGATAAGACTAGTATTTTAAAATTTTGTACTCTTATCTGCTTCTAATAAATAAGAGTTTATAACTTAAATTGTATGTGATTAGTAGGCTAGGTTAAACAATTTGTTGCGAAAATTAGTGAGATGAGAAACTGTGTCTACTTTGTCAATCTAGTCAGTTAAATGAATATTTGTTTAGTATTTATATGATGATTGTGATGAAAAAACTAACTATACTACTTACTACCTTACTAATACTAAAAATTAAAATATAGAACCAAAGAAAACTGCTAAGACTGATTGCCACTGATTATCCGTTCTTGCATTATTATGATATGAATTATGATATATTTATATAAGGTAATTAATATAATTACGTAGTTCATAGATTACATTACTTATATACAATTATAATACTATCTAAATATTTCAAGTACATTATCTCAAGTGCCAAACTGAACATAAGTTAAGTTTGCTCTGCGACAGAAAATTGTAAAACTAAACCCATATCAAAATCGAATTTCACCGTTTTTTATAGTCAAAGGCCCAAAGATTTCTACAAGGATGAAAGTTTAGCTCTGCCCACATATTGGCGAATAGTGTTGGATACCGACGGTGCTTACATAATTAACGATTGATTTTATTGGATACATATAAGAAGATGACAAGTTTGTGTACAGAGATGGCGGGTTTATAAGTTTCCAGCCTATTATGCATAGATATACACACAGGCGCGCGCGCGCACATACATACATATGTGTGTGTGTATATTTTAATTGTTGGTGTAGTTACACAATTGTACACCCTATAGTTACACAATTTAATTTTCTAGTCTAGGGGAATATTTCACTTATCGACCTAAATTATATAGCGTCTAACATTTGTTTGACTACGACCCGTATTTAAATCTGACTGAAGTTGAATAATATATTATTTTAGTTCATTCATCGACTAGAGATATGACCTAAAATTGTTTGTGATTGTGGGTGGGTGCGTGCGTGCATGCATGCATGCGTGTGTGCGAGTGTGTGTGTGGGCGAGCGCGCGTCTGCTTATGCGTCCTCGTTCGTTCATGTGCTTGCATGTGCGTGGTGTACGTGGGTGTGCATGCGTGTACGTATGTGTGCGTGCGTGTATGTGCGTGTGTGCGCCTGTATGTGTGTGCCGTGTGTGCGTGTGTGCGCAGGCGCGTGTGCGTGCACGTATGAGTAAGCGGCGTGCGCGTGCCTGTGCATGTGTGTGTATACGTCTGCGCTCGTGTGCATACGTGTGTATGGATAACACTATTATAAAACAATATCCCCTTTTTTATTAAGCAATAAAAAAGGAGAACGAAACTAAAATTTCATTCTACTTTTCACATTATAAATAAGTTTAAACTTTTTAAAATACTCTTTATAAAACAAACTTTAATTATATTTACATTTTATTAGCTATTCGCTAAATTAATTTATTACTCTGCCATTAGGTTGTAAAAAGCAATACCATATTTTCATTCCCATATAAGCTTAAAAATGCTAATGCCCTGAAATAGCGTATATAATCATTTACTTACCGTTAGCCAATCAGCCTTTTCTTTAATTTGTTTCACAATTTTATACGTATAATAATCGGAATACATTGACGAAAGGAACATTTACCCCTAAATGCTACCAATTTTGAGTCAAAATCTTGAATAACAGATATGACTGGAGCAGCTTTTATCAGCAGCTATTTTCTTTCTTTCGTTGCGTGCTGCCGTATCATCAAAACACACCTTTGTAAGAAACAGAAGCAGTGAAATGATATAGTTGTTCTAAAAATTCCCACACCAGTGCCGTGGCTTCGCCATGCGTTACTAAAATTTTGACGATTAAAACGATTTAGTCTTGCTAAGAACATCAAACCGAATAGAGCCAATAATTCATCCATCGTAGTCACCTTCAATATATACCCACGTCATTAGCCTTTATTAACTAATTGTCCCGGTTTTGTTTTAGTATTAGTTTGTTCCAACATACTATCGGTGATAAAATATCTCTAATAATCTATTTCAGTCTTATCATTCATTGGCTTTACGCCAGGTTTTGAGATTTTATGTTTTCTTATTTTGTATGTACGATATCCCAAGGTAGTTATTAGTTACACTGTTTGTATTAGTTACCCATTTAGTTACACTGTCCCTTTCGGTATAATACATTCGGTTACTGTTCGATAAAATGTCTCCTTGCTTTTATTATTGCTCAGCTCTTGTTCCATATCACTGTAGAGATAAATTTTCATCACTTCTGTTTGAAGATTTTCAAATCAGGATAAAAGTCTTCTATATCCGCTTTCGTATGACATAGTTTATAAAATTGTAAAAAAAGAAATGTACGCACAATTAAATAAAAAACAAAAACACAATATATATAACGAATATTACGCGGCCATTGTGACCGCCTGTTACCTTACCTGCTCGCTTTTCACAGACGTGTGAACTCCACCACAGCCGCAGCCACACTGAGTGGAAAAGCTAATTCGCTCAAAGTTGTCAACAACCTCAGCTACTGAAAGCCGTAAATTACGCTTTAGCTTTGTTTTCAAATTATTGAGGTTTTAAAGTGTCGGGTATTAAATATGCGACCACAAAGGCGCCGGTGATAAGAGGTTTTATTAATAGGGATTCCAAAAACATGATTAAGATTAGCACAATACTATCATGTTTCTTCTTAGGAAATCAGGTTTTTCGAGTGTGGAGAAGAAAAAATTTACTCATGTTTGTTTTGGTATTTTACGGTAATACGCTGTTTACTGTTGAAATATATATACCAGAATTATTTATGATACTTTTGATGATTTGTTTACATCATATGTTTCAAAACCACAAATCTAACCTTGGCTAACTTCATTGTTTGTTAACGTTGAAAAATATGATGAATAACAATTTTACATAAAAAATGCTGCATTTCAATTTCATATAGTTTTTGATGTCAACATCCATCTCTAAGTTTTTTGTGAAATTAGCTGAAGCATCGAAATTTAATTAATAAAATATCACAGAACCATATTTTTTGTGTGTATAATTTGAAGCTCTAAAATTTTTTGGCTCATTATTTTTGTGAATGTCAAAAAATTTTCTCTTAGGAAACAGTCGAATGGAATAATTTTTTAATCAATAAAAAATTATGTTTGTCTACATATTTTGGATAAGAAGTCACAAAAATAAACCGATAGTATTGAAATCATTATTTTATTACTAATAAGAGCACAAGTTGTCTTTAATTGAAACTACTCTATTAAAAGATTCGCGATTCAAATCTCTAATATATTTTAATGAATCGCAGGCCATTTTAACAGCATAACTATTTTCCGTCGTAATTAAATTTTTTGGAAATTTGGTGATATTTTTAACGCATCAGATATTTGAAGGAATATTGCTTATATAAATAAGTAAATTTATTAAAACAAATAAGATTATATCTATCAAAGAATGAGGGTGATGCCGATGAGAAATGCATACACATTGTTTATATTAAACATTTTGTACTAAAGTGATTATAACACAGCATTATAATTCTTGACGATAAAATATAAATATAAAATAAATTTTAATTAATTGCTTGCTGAACTTTTGTTGCTGACTTTTTGTTTTAGCGACTAGATTGAAAATAGCTACACTTGTTATTACTAATTTTAACTTTTCTAAGGATTAAAAATATTTTATACAATTCTCAAACAAACTGGCGTCGAATGAGCGATGTAGTAATCAACACAAGGATATTTATAAATTTTCGCAGTCCTATAAATAATCCCTGAATTCCGTATTGTATATTTGGAAGCGCCGCTTTGAAGACTATATCTGAAAGATCCTCACCAACCTTTGCGACGTCGAAATAAGTAGCACCGAGCAAAACCGGTTTTGGAAAAGTATCGTTCGCTAGTTGAATATTAGATTTCAATTAATCAAAAAATTATTTCTTAATACTTTGAGACTGTAAGTTTAAGTCATTTTAAACGGTCACTAGTGAGGATAATGAAAAGCTAATGGGGTTTTAATCTTGTGCTAATTAAAGCATAAAGTAAGCTTGAAGATCCTGTACTTAAACTGTAAAAATAATTGGATGATAAAATTTACAGCAGAAAAGGCGAATAGGGCATTTTATGAATTGTATGAGTTTTAAATTACGGATAACTTTGTTTCATGTTATTAATTAAGATAACTGATTTTGTTAATTTACCTTTTTATGAATACCCAAAATTATAAAAAAAATTGAGTGCAACCCGGTGCAGGTGACAGAAATGAAATTTCTTTGACGATCTAAACCCGGATTTGTAAGTACTGTGGTAAGGATAAAACGGCAGAGAGACAGAATATTAATATATTCTGTCTTTCTGACGTTTTATATAAGACACAATAATATTTTTATATAAGTGAATTTATTACAATATATAAGTTTATAGATTGTACTAAATTCACGTAAGAAGATTTTAACACTACACATTCAGAAAAATTAATAAATTTTAAATATATATAAATCGAAGTAAACATCTAATAAAATCTTCGTGTAAATTTACATAGAGAATTGTCAATTAAAACAACTCTTCACGAATTTAAACAAACACTCACAGCAAATAAACGTAAATAATCACGAAACACAATGATAAATATTAATAACACGACATATGCCTGCATGGATAAGTTAACCACAGTGGTTAACTTATCCATGTACATATGCGTGATACCTCAGCTGTTCATATGTAGCGTCTGAGGCGTACATCTACAACGTGCGCATGCAAAATTTTTGAAAACTAATTCCACAAACCTATGAATTTTAGGTATTACATTGTATGCATATACTCTTATCAGATAAAAATTCGTTCCATCAGACAGTCAATTGTGATCTATCGATTTCTGTTATTGAACAATTACAATATAAATTTAGAAATCATTAAATCATGAATATCAATTCCATTAACTATTATATTTATTGTCAATAATGATATTATATTGAATCTAGTAATTTTTTAAATGTTTTTAAAATTTAAATTATCTGACATTCGTATACAAAACCTATTTTTTGAAATTTGTTTGATAATAAGTTACGTTCAGTTTCTATAAAAAATGGTCATTATCATTTTAAAATAGTAATTTAATCAATTTACACATTTAAATGAAAATATGGCTCTTGCGTTATAAAACTGATTCAAAAATTATAAACTGACTGGTACTGACCTATTCTAGGAAACTTTACAACTATCTTTTACTTTCGCGCCACAATAAAAGTCAAGAAAAGAGAAGATACTTATCTTCAAAAAATTTAAATCAAAGTTTTAATAGAAAGTTATTCCATTATCCTAATAAAGCATGGATACGTATATATGTGTATATTGTACCGCTTGTAACTTTAATTTTTATGTTTATTAATATTTTTTCCAACGTCAAAATGCCGAATACGAGAAATAATATTTTTTTCCTCAATGAATCTCTTCAGACATTCCACATTGTTAATTATTTATAAACCAAACTATATTCCATAAGTCGTTTAATCAACAATCATCTAATTAGGGTACCTCTCATGCAAAAATGGAACAAATTATATGTGTACCCACAACCTGATTAATACGCGATGACGGGTGGAGAGAGTTAAAAGTACTGTAAGGATTAATGTTTTATGAGTCCGGCGACATAAATACAAGATTAAAATAATAAAATTTATATTTTCCTATATCACAAAAGGAACATTATAAGTGAAGTGGGGCTGTAAAGTTTATTTTATTAAATTATCATCTAGTCATCATTTTCCGTGAAGGAATAATTATTTCACATTTTCAGGATAAAAATGACTTACCTTAATGATCATAATATGTGGGAAACGCCATTATAAATTATAAATTCTTTAATTACTTTGGTTTAGTAAGTCGTATTCTTTAAATACATGCCGTAGGAGCTAGTTAGTATAACAGATGAAGATATGTACTAACTAATTATTTTAAAATACAAAAAATATTAATAAAATACAAGATACAGAGAATATTTTCTTGGGCCTTTTAAATTCTCGCGCAATCCTGCTTTTCCGTTAACTCTTATGATGCAATTTTAAAACGAGTAATACTTCGAAAAAGTTAGTGTTCCCATAATTTGACATAAACAGAATGGGCAAAGGGTCATTACTAACACGATTGCTTTCTTAATTAGTTCCAGAAACTGAAGCTGATAAAATAGGATTTTAAATATTATTTCATAGCTGTAAAAAATCAGTAAGTATATAAATAAACACAAAGTAAAAGTGGAAAAAAATGTAATGAACATATTCAGCGTACAAGCATCGAATATATTAAAAAATAATTAAATTGATCTCGATGTAATCTGACCAAATATTCAATAATTTTTTCACATATATGAATTAATTATATAATAACATTTTAAGGACTTTAGCAATTTCGTAACAGTTTCTGTACTTTCAGTTTAATATTACAGATAGGCTATTACACAGCTCCACGAAAATCAATAATTTAGAAGTTATGATTTTTTTGTACTTTTTTGAAAAATCTTTACACAATTCACAAGAAATTTTATATGGAAATAGAGTAGTTATGTATCAAGCATGCAATGGTTATTATACAACTGTGTGTCCTCTCTTTGTAATACATGTGCAACAAAAAGCGCTCTGTCTAGCAGTTCTTTTACCTAAACACATCGTGTATATTAAAGTTAATAAACATTAGTTCAACAATAATTTAGCTGAAACTGGAAAGGCACAGACAGCAGATTGATTCCCAAATGGAAATTTCATATTTATGCAGTTGAATTAATGGTTTTTTAAAAGAAATACACTTAATCTTGCTGAAATTGATATGATGTTAATTTCTGAAGAAGTTGCGATAGCTACACTAATACAATTTTTATCTAGACTATCATGATATCTTGAGGTAATTTTTAAGATCATGGCCAAATCTCCAGTTGAACAGATTTTACTACAGTGATTTTTTAAAGTTATATATATATATATATATATATATATACATATATATATATATATATATATATATATATATATATATATATATATATATATATATATGTTCCGCCATCTCGGTACATACATTTTTCAACTTCTTGTATATAGTCAATTTATGTCTAATACTTGTCGCCAACGTGTAGGCAGAGCTAAAGTTCCATCATCTTAGAAACCTTTAAGCGTTTTACTAAAAAACCGGTAAAGATCGATTTTAGTATGACTTTTGCCTTTAAATTTTACATCATTTAATTGTGAATCATATAAATTATTGACAGATAGCGAAACAGATGATAATTAGATGGCGAAAAATCTGCAGAGTACAGAGGGTGAAGTAGTTAACAATATATGTACACATATATATATATATATATATATATATATATATATATATATATATATATATATATATATATATATATATTTGTGGAGATCTTTGATTGAAAAAGGAGAATTTTGATTTTAATTTCAATCCATTTTCTTTCATGTAATACATTTGAAAACTGGGCGTGAATTGTCATTAATCGATCGCATTTTTGCGTCATACGTAGTAATATAATATTTTTTAATATTCGAAAACATTTTTAGAAAATTTCCTAATTCGTGACTATATAAATTTTAGCCAATCCAATATTACATATATTAAAAATTAAATAACGCTATAATACCGAAAAGGGTCTAATGTACATTTATTTTTAGTATCCAATTTTCGTTGAAAAGACGGTTAAGTTTGAGGTCACATCATCTTAATCATATAAATACATCCGAGGACCGAAAAAGTACGTTCTTGAAAGGCATACAAAGAGTAAATTTGTATACAAACGAGTACCTATGAGATTTACCCTCATACGTAAGTAACTTAAGCTTAACTTTGGAGAGCTTTTAAGCCTATGTGGTTCGTTCTGTCAGTGCTCGTATTTCATTTGTTTTTTCAGCTGGGGACATATTGTTAATAGTTGTGTAGGAAGTTTTGATAGTAGATCGATTAATTGTAAGGCAAAATTCCTTATGATTTTGCAACAATACGTTATATACAATGTATAAATAACAATAGTATTATATACAATTGAAATCTGTATTGTGGTAAAATCTCTCAGATTTAGAAAAAGTACTAAAAGGAGCCCTCATGCACATCACAATCTTTCCTTTTCCCATATAATTTTTAATAATGTGTTCGAGGTTTTCAATTATTTATCCCAACTATGTTTATTATATTAAAAAATATTAAAAGGGACATTAGTTATTATTAAAAGGGGCAACTGTGTTTTGTATCAAAAAATATTTTACATCCGAATGACTTACGTTTGTTTTACAACTTTTAATTCATGCCGTATTCTGCAATTTTTTATTATTTTTTGGTAAAAAAAAAATTAACATTTTCAGTGATGACTCTAATAATTTTACTGTACAGTTTTTTGTTTTTAAAAGTTTTCCTTTATATTTCCAAGGCAAATGAAATTATCATATTTGTTAATTTACAATATGCCTTCTACAATAATAATATGAAAGTATGGGTTTAGTTTCTATATTCGCTCCCTTTGAATTGGATTCTTCAATAATAATTGATGAAATAATTTTTTCCCTGAAATAATGATATGATACACACACACACACACACACACACACACACACACACACACACACACACACTCACACACACACACATATATATATACATGTATGTATATGTATATATGTAAATATAACTTTAAAAAAATCTTTTAGAAATAACTATATAAAAAAATCACTGTATTAAAATCTGTTCAACTAGAGGTTTGGCTATGATCTTAAAAATTACCTCAAGATATAATGTTGGTCTAAATAAAAATTGTAGTAATATAGCTATCGCAAATTCTTCAGAAATTAACATCGTATAATTACGTCACCAAATGTGAAACATCTGCCACAATAGCAATTTTAACAAGAGTATGTGTTCTTTTAAAAAAGCGTTAATTCAACTGTATAAATATAAAATTTATATTTGAGAAACATTCTGCTGTCTGTGGAGACAGGCTTTCCAGATTTAGCTAAATTAATGTTGAACTAATGTTTATTAACCTTAACATACACGATGTGTTCAGATAAAATAATTGCTAGGTAGAGCGCTTTTTGTTGTACATGTATCACAAAGAGAGGATACACAGTTGTGTAATAACCATTTCGTGCTTGATACATAACTACTCTATTTCCATATTAAATTTGATCTGAATTGTGAAATAGTTTTCGATCAAAAGTAATTTATGGGGTTGGGGTAAAGATATTTCAAAAAGGTACAAAAAAATTATAACTTCTAGACTATTGATTTTCGTGGAGCTTATGTAATATCCTATCTGTAATATTAAACTGAAAGTATAGACACTGTTACGAAATTGATAAAATCCTTAGAATTTTATTGTATAATTTAAAAAAGGTATCCTATGGGACGGCAAATATTTCCTGAAATTAAAAAGGACTACGTGTGACCTTCTCGACGAACCCCGTTACCGAAACATCTTTATCAACCCTGCCCGTCTCTACTAATTACTCGTCAATTGAATGAAATTCTCAATTACACTCACTGCACGATACAGACGCATTTGCGTAAAGGCAAACAATGATTAAGAATGAAGTAAATGTAACGTAGTCGTAATTACAGCTTTTATTTAAATATATAAATCATTTATTATAATCATATATTATCAACTGCTTCGTGGAGCTTTTAAAGAAGTGTCATGAAGTCAGTCTTAAAGTGGATAAACGTATACATATAATTAAACAAACATTTAACTATTTTTCGATATACAAACTTAAGGGGTGAAAAGGGTTGCTAAATTTGTATGGGAAAAATTATGGTTATTTTTACTTAAAAATTGGTATAAATATCTTTCAAAAACAAGTATTTAAACATATTTCTACATTAAACCCCTAAGTAGGTGAAAAGAGGTAGGTAATTTGTATGTTAATAAAAATTTTATGCTCATTTTTACTTAAAAATTTGTATTAGTACTTTGCAATGTAAATAATTTGACAAGCATTTAAGCGTATTCCGATATTCCACCCCTAAGGGGGGTTAAAAAGTTGCTACATTTGCATGGGAAGAAAATTGTTACGATTATTTTTACTTAAAACTTAGTATTAATATTTTCAATACAAAAAATGTAACAAGTATTTAAGAATTTTACCAGATTCAATCTGTAATCGGATGAAAATTGGTAGCTAAGTTTATATTGAAAAAACATCTGTATTGTAAATTTTTACATGCCACTATGTTTACTGGTTGTACTCGAGGAGAGAGAGGGGGGGGGGTTCGGCTTTTATACCGCTTATACCATATTATTATATTTTTGAATTCAAGCGACTACAATTTCCCCTTAGAGTCTGTTTCGCAACGTCGATTCTTAGAGCCAGTTATAAAATGTGGTGGGAATTGACTTAGGAGAGGAATGCTTCTCACATGATTTTCGTACTACACAACCACTAATGTGGTATACAAGGAAGTGCTGTATTAAATTCTAACTTCCTCTCTACTACTTTATTTGCGTAAACTAGATAGACACTGTTTGTAGGGTTTATTTTTATGTAAATAAACAATGGTGTTAACTACATACAAGTAAGTAGTAATTTAATAAAAATTAAACTTACTTTTTATTTTATACTTTGAACTACAAAATGGATTTTTATATAATTTTCATTATTCTCTAAGTTGAAAGACGCTTAAGCCGATACAAAATTTCATTCAGGCGACAGATTTCTTGAGTAAAGATTTGAGCTTCTTGCTTTGCCAAACCGCTGATTAAAAATTGTATGCTTGATAACGGCGTTTGGCAAGAGTGGCAATGGGAGGTTGATCCAGATCTTGGTAGCTAACTTGGCAAAAACATTTGTGCACTCATTCTCTTCAATGGCGGCGTGATCTGGAATCCATTGGAGCATACAAGGTTTATTTATTGAACAGAGAAGGATATTAATTTCTTGGGTTAAGTTTGTCTCGCCGTTGCCTATGGATTCGAGTGCTAATTTTTATTTGGAGAAAATAACTAGTTCTTCTGTTGAGTTTTTGGATTGCTGTGAGAGGTAGAAAGTGAGGGTTTCTTTAATCGCAATTAGTTCATTCGTAAACTTTGAAGCGATTTGGCCAGTGGGAATTTTGCCAGTGGGAAGAACATTTATTTTTAAAATAGGTTTTCTAATTACTGAAGGATAATTTCGAAAATTTTTGATTTTAAAACTGGGTAATTTTATTTGCAGTCTATACCTGTTTTAAGTTTTGCGACAACATTTTTTAAAACAAAATCAAAATGAAAACTTAACGAAGTATATAGTAACTTTACGGATATTGATTTATTTTTTAATTCTTAACCGAGAGCTACATTCGTTACGTGCTTTATGCAAATGAAAGGGTTACCTATTTTCTTTAATATTAAGTGACTATTTCGATGACCTTGAAAGTGTTAAGGAGTAATATGCGATGTCTGTATATAACAGGATAAAATAAATTCAATATTTCATCTTTAAGTCTCGAAGCAGCCCGTAAAATATTGTTCTCGTATAATATTTGAATATTTTTTATGCTTCCTTTGAATATGAAAATGTGTATTGTATTAAGGTTATGAAAAAAATTGTGATATGTACGTTCTAAAAAGTTAAAAAACTTCTTATTCCTTCATCAATCCTTTTAAGATATCAAAATAGTTTTTGATTCATAATTCCAGGCTTCACAAATATTCGAGATACGAGTCGTTAACTCCCTTTTATAATACGATAAATTTGAATGAAATATTACTGTATATAAGAAATATATTACCATTTTAACCAATCAAATTTTGTAACTTAAAGGAATAAATGAATCAATGAGTTATTCAGCGGATATTCTTTTAGGAAGTTTGAAATTATTTTAAGATTGGTTTAAATATCTACCATTCCAAACGATAAAATTACATATATATTTTTGTAGATTGAATTGTCGTTGAAAATATTGTTAATTTGTTGATTTTAATATTTTATAATTATAATTTTGTTTTGTTAAATATAAACTAAAATTTAATAATAATTATGCTAATTTCATAAGAATGTATTGTCTATTTGATAATTCGTTACATCTTTGTTCCTCCCTCTGAAATGCGATTAGTCCTATCGAATAAAAAATTTGCGCATTTAACCAAGATAAAAATACATCCTGGATGTATTTTTTAAACCCCTTTTTTGCAAGAAATATTAATGATTTATTTTATTAATGGTATTCTTAAAAATGTAGTTATTAAATCTATGCTTTAAAAGAGTAAAAACTGTAATACCCAATCTTTTAACATAAAAATGCATGTATCAAGTAACTTGGAATATATTATACCCATGTTTTAAGTTTCATTATTGTATATAGCTATTTTGAATATTATTTTAATATTTCTATAACAATTAGTTTATTCAATTTAAAAATACATCACGTTTTTACTTCATTTAAATGTGGTTCCAATAGTTTAAAAATTTAATTCAGAAGTACTCTTCGACCACCTTCACTTACATCGTTATTGCCCATTACATATACCCTTCGAAAATATGCCCTGTACCCTATTCCCTATCATTATTAAATACATGATGATGAATTTTTTTGTCAAACAGATAATAATTTTTGAATCAAATTCTATAAAATGGGCGAAGAGGCAAACAAAATTTTCCTCACTATAAAATTAGTGTGAGTGAATTTAGTTGCATTATATGATTATAAGGATATTTATAATGCATATTTCTATTACTGATGAAACTGGATATATTCTGTTTGCACTAAGTTTTTTTGTGGTTGTTTAAGAATATTAATTGTATTTTGCTTTACCTTACCTTGTCTTTTTTTTATTTTCGAACACCAGTTGCATAAAAATACACGTAAAAAAGGATTTTTTTTATCACTGAAATACAAAGTCGATAAGATAAAGACGCAAGTTGAAATAAATGTTTTAAATTCTAGTTAAAAAATTGGTATCGGAAATATCATATTATTTGAAGAAGATATATGTTTACTGATTCATTTTATTACAATAAACAAAATGAATCAGTAATGGCCAAATTTTACCAAAGTTTATATTCCATCTTTATTTCTACACGTTCTATGACAATAGTAATGAATTATATTTTTTCCGTTAATAACGGAAATAAAAAATTAACTAATGTATCGCATATATTGGAAAAATTAAAATGTTATACATACTTAGTTTTAGTAGAAAAACATACCTCTAAATCCAAAGTAAATCAAATAAATTTTAAAAAGAAGTCGTCTTATTACCATTGCACGTAAAACTATTTTGACAGCTTTCATTACACGGTCCTATTTTTGGAACCACCTTTGTAACGACTGTCTACTAAAAGAATAAACATGTAATATTAAAAGATACTAACAATGCCACCATGTGATATTAACAAATTCAAACATTTTATATTTTTATACACAGGACTTTTAAAGTTATATGTCGATTTACTTGCATTTTTTTAAATTTTTAGTAGATTTTTTCGTCGTGAATATATATATTTATATATATATATATATATATATATATATACATATGTATATATATATATATATGTGTGTGTGTGTGTGTGTAGTCGAATGCAAAACAATCTTAGTAGCTTAATTCAGCTCCATAGCTCTTTATGGATATGGGCTTGTTTCAGGATTCGGACAAGCTTATTTATTATAAATTTCATCTCAAGCTTTTAATTAAAGGTTAGATAATGTTAAGGTATGGAGAAACATTTAGATTTTCTTGTTTATAGAAAAATATAGCAGTTCCGTATAGCAGTAAATTCCGTTTTTTTGTCCTTTTTCTACGAAATATTTTAAGCAAGATCTACATAATGGCCGAATCCACTTGCTTAGTTGAAACGATATCTGATGATAACGTCTCTTAATTATTACAAATACAATATGGTTATAAACTGATTTAAGAGCTGCCGAAATATATTAAAATGTATGTTAATTAGTCAATTTTTGACTTATGGAATTTTGAAAGTAAAATAAATATTTCTTGCATTTTAGACTCGCGACTTAGTTTAATAATTTGGTCACTGAAAACATAACCGGCTCCAATAATTACGAATTTTCCATAAAATTATCATTAAAAGCGATAAATATTAAGCGACTTATAATGAAAACAAACAAATTTAAAACGGTAGTAGGCAGCAATGCTCTCCTAGATTATTCCAACCTTAAGTTTGACAGTGTCTACCATCAGAAACTAATAATTTTAGATAAAAATACTTCAATTAAATGTATAACTTCAACCTCATCATTTAAATGGCTCTCAAGTAGAACTACTGCGTAATTTTTAAAAAATTGGTTTTATTCTCATCGTATAAAACATACTCAAATGTCCCTACATTACGAGATCGTGAGAATATTATCATAATCCTGACAGAGATAAGTGTGAAAAGAAACAACATTGAACTTGTTTCATTTAGAAATTAATTATTTCACCGAAACATATGCCGTCAGCTCTCTCCTTTCACAGGCCGATAGGCGGATAGCGATAATGGTTGGACCACGTCCCGATTAATCCATCTAATATATTTGCAAAATATTAGTTATTTGGGATGCGGGTTCAAGGTTGCGCGAGGTGGCCAAAAAAGCATAGCCATTTAATTTAACCCTTAGCTGTGAGTCGTTAATCTTTGTCACTGATTCGGCTGACAGGCCGAGCTACTGCAAATTTATAGCGGTAAGGCTAAAAAATAAAATAAGATTTTTAGTGCTTACTGTGCCCAAGTAAGGCGCGACCACGCAGTCGTTCGCTAACCTTTTTTCGAAAGCTAATTTGTAAAGGTGGCGAAGATTACGCAACTCGTTATTTGGAAGTCGCTTCGGGCAGCAATGAGGGGAGAAATTAAATATTAAAGATAAAAGTTTAAGTCATCGTTTTTCAGGGTAGAATAAATGCCGTCATTATAGTGAGGTTTTGTTTCTGGATGGCATTTATTTTTATTTTTGCTTAGAAAAACTAAAAGAAAATTGCTTAATATTTAAAATATTAATATATTTCAACAAAAAATATATACATAGTTGAAATATATAAAACAGATTTTTGAATAACCAAACTTTTAAGGAATTGACAGGAAATTTTGTCAAGATTCATGGTTCGGAAAATATTGATAAAAAAAGTCAGATTGATTTAGAAGTTAGAAGCAGAGTAAATAGCAAAGAGATCTATTTTGAATCTATTTTTGCATACTTTATATTTTATATAAATTCAAAACAGAAATCATTCGATGTAAAATGTTTGAAATATTGTGCAGAGTCTCTGAAAAAGTTAACATCGAAAATGACTTACCACCGTAGCGGAGAACTAAATACATTCTCTAAAAAAACTGATGAAGAATACAACTTAGCAATGCTGGATTCAATGCCACAGTAAGACATGGCACTACTTATTGAAACTACATTGTCAAAATAACCTGTCACTGTTTGCGTTTAGTAACTACCAGGTATTTGAAATATTATATTTCAAATATGAGACTTTACGCTTAAACGTTTATGCTCTAAAATATACAAATTCAAAATACCATTGGTGGCCTGCAACAGAACATACTTATATTTCTTTTATTTATTATCTTAATGCTGTCACTGTACTGATATTTCGACACTATCACATCACGTATCATTAATCAATGTTAGAAATCTCCTAAACTTATCCTAAATGAAACTTAAGAATTATAACTCTTTATCTTCATACCATTTTATTATTAAATATCCTTAAGGCTATATGTACAAATGCGGGATATAGACAAGGTATGGATGTAAGGTGCTACGAATCCTGTATCACTAAACCGTTGCCCCAATTAGTAATCCATGCGTACCGAGGTCATTACAAGGATTAATAATTAGTAATATCTAAACGATTTTAAAAGAGATAAAAAATTACATGGTTCTTTAAATATATTTCATTATATCATCGTAATTAAATAATTGTCTTCAAAAGATTATGTTTCTTGCCTACTTTTATTTACCTGTTTTTAATTGGAACTGACCGTAAGCGTGAAGGAAATTTTCTATCGGCAGAAAAAATTCTTTCACATTTTGTTTCGCGAAATAATCAATTTGTTTCACCAAACCTTCATTCTAGAAATAGAAGTTTTAGATCTCCTCCAATGTATTTATGAGCACATTTGGCCATGTTTGAAAGACCGTATAATAAATCGATACAAAATTTTCAGAGAGTAATTGTGTAATTTTCATAGGAATTTGGAAACAAAACGTGAACTAAACCATTACAATACCTTATCACTATTATCATAAATTTAAAATCACTTTATATTAAAATATATCTACGGAAAAAAACAAATGCGAGTCCACCAAGTCAGGAAGAAATTATTATTTTTGTTCTGAAGAGGAAAAAAGCTGCTAGGCTCAAAATAAAAACATGAGGATTTTGTCGAAAAAGGATACCTTCATTCCTCCCCATGACACTCTTTACTTCCTCTTACTTTCCTCTTTCTCTCCCAAACTTATGTTACTTTGTGAAAAAAATTATCTCCAAAAAATATTTTCTTTCAACAATGTTTGTTAATTTCCAAATGTTGCACGTAAAATAAGTTATCTGTAAGACAAATCTGATTTTATTATAAATAAACTTCTTTATAAATAAAGTTCGCCAATTAAATATACAAATAATTAAACTTACAATGATAGTGTTACATAAAATTATATATCCCTAATGTTCTGCTCGTAAGTGCAACGACAGTGTATAAAACTGTTTGACACAATGTAATTAAATATAAGTTATTCCAAAATGGGTTTTAGATAAACCCTACAATTTACAAAAAATCCAGAACTAGTGTATACTTTTCAAAATGCAGAGTTTTATTTGACACCTTGATTCACGCTTAGATGTTGTATCATTTTTAGTACATAGTTTTGTTAATATTATTTTTGAACCAATTCTGTTGACACTTCAGGGCAAACGGAGGAAATGTATGCAACACATATTGACGGAGCTACTAGGTTAGTTATAAATATTTATTATATATTTTCCCTAAGTTACTGAATTAATTAAAGCAAAATAAAATTTTATGAGTTATAGTTACTATAGAAGATAAATAAAATATTAAAGTACGCTTGAATAGGCCACAAAATCACAAATTATGCACCATAAATAAAACCTTCCTCTTTCCATTCTCATGGAAGTAAAATCCGCCGTGTAAACCGATGTATCATCCGATTTTCACGTAACAGGCATCAATCGATCATATAAATTATCTAGTCGTAATCGACAAATGAGAAAACAATGTTGTGGACGTTTAGTGCGAACGGTAAAATTTGAAAATGTTGCGGGGCCAGCCACGAAGAAAAAGTTGGTGTGTCTAGCATTACCGGATAAAGCAAATCGTTTTGACTCCAAAGATATCGCATAAATCTCGTCAAAAAGTATGCGCGTCTTTATAAAACCTCCTAAAAAGAGGGCAGCTGGGGAAAATAAACCTGTCACCCTCGTTCTGCATGATGTGACAACCATTAGCCGCCTGTGTCTCTGATATGCCTTTGCAAATCAAAATATGTTTACTTTTTGTCCTTTTTTATCTTTTATCTCATATATTTCAACCATGACTTATCCGCATACATACGTACTTACTCACGTTCATTTGCAGAAATGGAATAAAACGCTAAAGGCTTTAAAGCTACGTATAAGAAAATGACACTGTTCAGTTTTAGAGTTCCGTAGTGAAACAAAGAAATCTTATAATTTCTTCATATCCATCCGTCCGCTTGTCCATCAACCCATACCTCAATCCATTCGTCTGTTACAGACTCACAGTTTCTAATGTTTTAGATAGTTTTTGAACGAAATCTTGCTAGTGCTCGTACATCTTCATATAGAGTTTCGATTATTATGTAACAAAATATTTGAAAATATTTTTTGAATGTACCTCACTATATGTGTAAATTAATGAACAACAGGTTTTTTCAAAGATATCGTGACTAAAGTATTACTGCATAACTATTTCAAGTGAAATTATGTCAACTGACCTATGTCAACAATTTCAAAAGATATAAATATATACGGAACTCCAGTTCGCGCATATCCAACACATTTGATAGGTTTTATATTATTTTTTTATAACATTATTTACTAAGAAATAATATCTTAAATAAATATACATCTATGTAAAAATACTTTTCTAAGAGATTGAGACACACAATCAATCCGGCACAATGGTCACATCGGTAGTCAGCTTACACAAATATTCCCTCATACTCCACCAAGTTTAAAAAACAAAAAGAAAATTTAACAAAAGCTCACGATCACAATTTGTATACTCTGCTTATTTGAATACCTGAAGTCGAAGTATGTTACTCTTTATCGTCTACAATTACCACGTACTCGACGTGGGTCTTATGTGTCCCCGTGGAACAATTCACCCCTATCTTCAATTATCAAGTGTCACCATAATGTTTTCCCAGACAATTGACATCAACATTTACAATGCCGAATTTCATAAGAGAAGTTCTAGGTCAATACGGAATACACAAAATTAAAAATAATAATTACAAAATACTACTTAATTTATTACGAACACTTGTGAACTAAATATGAATTTATATGTACTCAAAAATTATTAATCAGCCTATTCATGTGTAAAAAATGAAATAAAGAAGGTGCTTTTTGAGATTACAAATAATTTTTGTGGTTATTTTAAAATATTAACCTTTAAATATCGTGAGTTATTAATTGTGTTTGCAGAATTATAAAATATTGATATAGTGTTATATTAGAAAGAAATACTTACAATAAAAATAATTTCGGTAGGATATAATTTATAATTAGGTATTTTAAAAATAAATTCATAGCTTTAATAGTGAAACTGAATATCGTCCAAGTACTTGCCACTTGTCGTAGAAGAATAAAAACAACATTTTCTTTAGAGGAAGATGAAAAATGGGATATTTATTGCATCCCAAAAACATTTGTCAAAGCGAGTTATTTGAATCTAAAATATTTCTGAATGTTACAATATTTAGAAAATTCACGATATTTATGCACATTTGGAAGATAGTTTAGGCAATGTACACTGTGAAAAGTAATATTAATATTTGTAAATATTTCAAAACAACATTGATCGTTGATGTTGATGTAAGGTTAAAGGCATACCCAGTTCTACTTAAGGTAGTTGTGTAAAACTCTACTTAAGGTAACTGTTGACAACATTTGCTAATTTTTAGCATATATTACCCAGGACGGAACGGAGGAGGTATATGCGTTTAGGGTGAGAGGTTGTTTGTTTGGTTGTTTGCGTGAATGATGTTACCATTTGTCTCTAGAACAGTTTGACCGATTTAGATACGGTTTTCTGTAAAATATTTGTGATACTTTGGCAATGGTTCTTAGATAGTTGTTACGATGATTACTCACCAGGTGGGCTGCAATAAATATTTTGTTGCAAAGGAATCTCCCCATTTATCTCCCAAATAGTTTGATCGGTTCAAAGACTGTTTTCTGCAAAATATTTGGACTGATTGCCCGACTTAGATTTGATTAGATAGGTGCTACGGTGGTTATTCACCAGGGAGCGCCGCAATAAACATTTTGTTGCAAACGAATTTTCTCCTTTATCTCCTAAACGGTTTGACTGATTTAAATACGGTTTTCTACACAATATTTGGGAGTAATCTGCGATGTTTTTCAGATAAATGATATTGCGTTAGTTTATCAGGGGGCTTCAACATTCTGTTGCAAACTGTTGTTGTCCCATTTATCTCCAAAATAGTTTAACTAATATAGACACAGCTTTATGCACAATATTTGGGACTGATCGGCGATGCTTCTTAGACATGTGTTACGGTGTGAGCTCAGTAGGAGGCGCTGCAATATTTTGTTGCAAATTAATGTTCCTATTTCTCTACAAAAAGTATAAAATAAAAATTAAACATTTTGAAAAAACCCACGACGGATGTAGTCCTTATAATTCAAAAACAATTAATCATATTTTGAAAATCCCCCGTCTAAAATAAAGTAAGAACCTATTAATATAATTACAAACCCAAGAAAATGTGTGTTTTAAAGTGAGAGGTTGCTTGTTTATTTGTTTGTTTGTGCAATTCAATGTCCCCATTTATCTCCAAAACGATGAGATCGATTTAGGTAAGGTTTTCTCATGCAACACCCCTACTGCTCTCGGCACTCTACTGCTGATTTGATCGTCAACTTATTTTACGCTCTAGGTAGATAAAGTATTTTTGCGCTAAATAAGTACCTGCTTCGCTCCACTGTGGCCCCTATTATTTGATGTGAGAATTCTAAATAATAAGATTATTTTTTTTATTTCTTTATAAATATTACATCACGGTATGCGACAACGATAGTTTTACATTGGTTTATTAACCTTTTACATTGGTTGCTAAATTAAACGGGCATTTTTAATTAGAAGAGGAATAATACTATGTCGTCTAAAATAGCTTCAAAAATAACTCATAATTTATTTATTAAATTTAAAAAAAAATTATTACTATTCTGACTCATACTTAGAAAATAAACATATACTGTAACCGATTTTTTGTCTTTATATGTTATAATAAACCTACAATTCTGTATGTCCAATCCAAGTTGTAGTTGCTTATAACTGCACAATTTGTATTCGTACAGATTAACGAATAATGTCTCTTTCAAAGCCATTTCAGCGTGATAAATGTGATGAGAAAATAATCGTATAAATGTTATGGGACTTTTTAAAAATATTGAATAAAAGTCGAAGTACAAAATGTGCATTATTTTCAAAAACTTCACTGATCAGTAACCGTTCAACGACAGGCTTAGACGAACATCTACAAAAGATACACTTCGTCAATCTTCCCTCTGCAAACGGCAAATTATCATTTCGTTAAACAGATATGATAGTTCCCATAGCAATAGCAACTACAATAAAAAATGACGATATTTAGAAAGTAGTTACTATAACGAACAAAAGAGCTTCGAAGACTGTTGATTCCTATTTTGTAAAAGAAAATTAAATGGAAGCCGTAGTTACCAGAATGGTGTACAACGATGTGTTTAGTTCACTTTGTAAATCTTCCGATTTAAGATATTTATTTGCTAAAAGTGGATCCCAATTACCGACTTCTCCTAGTACCATAAGGTTGATGATTTCCAATTATGCGAATAATATCGAAGCTCACGTAATAAAAGGAATTTGCAAATTTGAAAAAGGTACAAATATTTTCGTTAAGATTTGACGAGTGGATATTCAAAAGAGATATATAAGCCTCAACGTGCGCCAAAAAGAGACTCATTTAATATTGGCTTGATCAGAATTTACGGATCCTGTGCTGCCAAACACTGCATTGAACGGTTGAAGAAATTTGGCTTAAAGTTTGAAAACGATATCATTGGGGTTACTACTGATAGCTCAAATGTTATGGTGAAAGCCTGTAAGCTCTTGCCTTGCTATTAGTAACTGTACTTTGCACATGGCATACAGTTACATCCGTATAAAAAGAAAGCTCAAAAAGAAATAGAACTGACGGAAAAAGACGAAAGTGACGAATATTATGATCAACACGTCGACACCAATGAAGGCTTAGCAGTAGTAATTGAACCAATGTCTGTTTAAAAAAGTCACCTACTACGGATAATAGGTTTTTCAAAAATATGTGAAGAAAGCGAAGAGCAAAGAATTGAGTTGAATACAGCTCTAGGTGGAACTGTTTGCCCAGCCTGTGGGAACCTTTGTCATAGTCTAAAAGTTTGCATCGATAAAACCTTAATAGACACTGATTCAGACACTACATTTTCCGCTGATGAGTCGTCATTTATCAATAACTTGATAAATGTCTTTTACCGGCTAAACTGGCCATTGAATCTGTCTGTAGAAGAACGTCAAGCTTGATGACTGCTGAAACTACCCTAAAATTTGTCTTAGATAAACTAAAAAGCCAAGACACATCCCTGAGTGCTGAGTTTTCTCAAGCACTCCAAAAAAGAATCAGAGAACGACGTCACACCCGAGCCACAGAGATGCTAATTTACATACAGAACCGAAGAAATATGAACAAGAAGTTAAAGGTAGCCTGATTATATTTTCACAATGCCGAAAAAATATGATATGTTCCAGGAGCTGAAAAACATGTTGACTCGTATAAATACGCATGCAGTAAACCAGCACCAGCCGGAAAAGAAAATGAAGTAGAAAGAAATGGCCCGAATAATTCTGATTCCCTGAATTTCCCACTGAAACCAAGAATGAGAATTAAACAAAAGGCTGAGAAAGAAAGCTTCATGAAACAGAAAAAAACGAAAACTGAGAAGAATTATGGTAAGACATTTAAAAGGAAATGACTATTTATAAAAGTGAAGGAATCAGAGTGAAAATCTAACTTTAATCCATGATTATTTGATGACTCTGAAGCCAACCAGCGTATAGACAGAAAGGGCTTTCTCTGTAGCTTGATATATATGCAGTTCACTGAAAAGTAGGTTGGGAGACACCATAAATGTCATTAGTTTATTGAGATATTACTTCCAGAGCAGTTATAAAAATTAAATCTACTTCTAATGAATAAGGGTTTTTAACCTAAATTTTATAAATGGTTAGCAGGCTAGGCTAATCAATTTGTTGTGAAAATTACTGAGATGAGAAGCAGAGTCTACTTAGTCTATCAAGTCAGTTAAATTAATACTTGTTTAGTATTTATATAACGTCTCACTCATGATTGTGATTGAAAAACTACTACTAATTACTTACTACTATACTACTAATTACTTACTACTTTGCTAATACAAATAATTAAAATGTAAAATAAAACTAGTTAGATTGATTGCCATTGATTATCCGTTCTTGCATTAGTATAATATAATTTATAATATATTTATATAAGGTAATTAATATAATTACATTGCATATTATATCGTTTATAGATTACATTACTTATATATAATCATAATACTAACACATTTAAAGTTCATTATCTAAACCAAAACTGAACCAAACTTAAGTTTGCTTTGCGACGGAAAATTTAAAAATTAAAGCAATAGCAAAATCGAATTCCATCGTTCTATTCAGCTAAAGGCCAAAGATTTCTACAAGTATGGAACTTTAGCTCTGCCCACATGTTGGTGACCAGTGGTAGATACCGACTGTGCTGGTATAATTAACGATTGATTTTATTGACTACATATAAACAGTTAACATGTTTGTGTACAGAGATGGGAGGTTTATAACTTGCCAACCTATTATACATACACATACACACATACACACACACACACACATATGTATATATATATATATATATATGCATGTATATATATATATATATATACACATATATACATTTGTGTATGTGCGTGCGCGACCTATAAATAAGTTAAAACTTTTCAATTTTCATTTTATAAAAGAAACTTTACTGAAACATTTTATTACCTATTCGCTTAAATTAATTTATTACTCTGCCATGAGATTGTGGAAAACAATACCATATTTTCATTCTCACATACGCATAAAAACGCTAATGCACTGAAATGGTGTATATAATCGTTTACTTACAATTAATTTATTAATTAATTTTTTAGTTTACACCAATCAGACTTTTTTTAATTTTTATCACAATTTCTTTTTCATTATTTTATTTAAAAAGAAATTATTTCTGAAAATAAGTGTCATTTTATATGTTTTTGCCGCCAGCTACAAATTTCAGTCAATGTTTTTTATCATCCAGCTCCAAGCATGAATGTCTGCACTATCTTTCTTTCTCGTTCTGTAATATTAAATTAAAACAGTTTAAACTAGCAAAAGCAGAATATGTTTTAAACAAAGTCTGTTACGAAACAAAAACGCAATATCACGTGCCAAGTCAACAAAAAGACTCATAAAACAACCCTTAATAATTCCTTCTTCCTTTTAAATTCAAATTGAAATAGGACGCTCGCCAAGCAGTCTGTGACGGTTCTGAACGCGAAAACACTTTCAGCAAGCGCCATTTATCACACCAAATTAATTATACTAAAATGAGTCGCCCACCTGCTAAAGATATCCCCTTGCGATAAATACATAGCGCATTAATCGTAGCGCATAATTGAAATATGACGGTCCTTTATCTGGACACTTTTACCTATTAGGAAATGAATTTTTTGATCTAAGCAAACGGGTTGACCCAAACGACGATATTAATTAACTTCCAACCTTAGAAGCTATGGGGTTTAGTGTTCATATTAACGCTTATATAAAAACTATAACGTGTAATAAACATTTTACAGAAAACGTCAACATTTTTTTGAAATTATATATTTTCAAACTTTATGTTGTTTATTTGAAATAAATCATGGTCTTTCGGTTTCCATATTTTAATATTTATTTCTTAAATTCACTGTACCGCTATGAAAAATATACTTTTAAAAAATGAATGAAAATCTAATTAAAGCTTACGAGATTTAGTATTTTAAAATATATCAGTACAAAGACTGTGGTTTTTTAAAAATAAAATTACTGAATTTTAATGAAAATTATAAGTTTTTAGTTTTATTTGCCTTTATTGCGCCAATTACAAAAAATATTCACGTAAGGAAGAATATTATAATTATTGTGAATATTTGGTACATTAAGAACAAACTGCTAGCCAAACACAAAAACAAAATTTTTCTTGCTTATTTGAAACTTGAAACATTCCCCTTAATAGATGTGCAACTTTATAGTAGACTTACAGGCAAAAATATACGTAACGTACTTTTGCCAAAATTAAAGTACTTTTTATTGTCTTGTGAAAATATATTGGCTTATTGTATCCCAATGATACTTGAAGTAAACGTCATTAAATGAGAAAATTATAGGATGCGTTATTTAATTATAAATCTAAACGCAAAAAAATATATATTCAAAATTTACACTAAAGCATCAGTTCACGTGATGTGATGTCGTACCGTTGATGCATCAGCCAAAACTCTTGGAAAAGTTTGTGAAATAGATCCTTGAATGAAATAAAAATTTGAATTAAATAAATCATAAAACACCAAAAAATACAGGATATTGTAAAGAAATATCCGCACTTAAGAAGAAACATGCAACCATTTCAATTTTAACATTAAACTAGTTTCATAAATGGGTTTCTGTAAAGCTTGTTTGTATTTCGTTTCAGTAAATAACGATAATGCGAAAATTCACATTATAATTTGTTAGGCTGTTTTCAAAAAACTGAAATGGTGTGACGCCACTAGAAGGTTATTAGTATTTTATAAGTACGTGATTTTTGGAAATATTCCGATCGCGCCTTAACGATATATATATTATTACACAGATTTCCAATTTTGTGGCTTTTACATTAAAATGTACACAATGGCTTTAGTTCTAATATTTTTCTAATAAATTTTGACCCATTCAAAAATGCTATCTCAGCATCTAACACTTATTAAGTAAACAGAATTCATTATTAAAAATATAACACAATACGATTGAGGAAACTGTGTGTAAAATATACAACACAACACAATTGGTTGAATTACTAATTGATGCAATTATGTCATACGGGGTAACATGTTGGACACAAATAGACTTATCGCATTTGTGTGCTTTGTTTTTCTGTCTCTGGCAAAAGGTCTTTACATCTCCTGTATGTTTTAAAGTTTTTCTTAAGAGGGTATCTCATTGATTCTCTAGCCTGTTCATGAATATGTTTACGTAGGTCTCCTCGTAAGGTCTCCAAATTCTTTTTGATACAACGGTTACTTTCAAGCATTGTTAGACCAATATTTCTTGTAAAATCACATCAACAAAGACAATATCTTGACTAACAGATATGACTGTAGCAAGATTAGCTATTTTATTTCTTTTGCTGTGTATTGCTGTATCATCAAAACGTAAACACCTTTAGAACAGAAGCGCTGCAATTATTTATGCACGCTGCATTGATATTATGTTTTCTGAGTTTGTACGTACACTGGCTTTAGGTGGTTGTGAAGACCATTTAGTTTACTGTCTCTTCCGATATAATACAGTTGATTACGGTTAGACAAAATTTCTCCTTGCTCTTCATTATCGCTCAGCTCTTGTTCCGCATCACTATAGAGGTGAATTTTTATCGCTTCTGTTTGAAGATTTTCAAATTAGGATAAAAGTCTTCTCTATCCGCTTTCGTATGACGTAGTTTATAAAACTGTAAACAAATAAATATACGCATAATTAAAAAAAGAAATAAAAACACAATATATGTAATAAATAGTATGCGGTCATTGTGGCCGCCTGTTTAACTTAGCCGCTTGTTCTTCACCGACGTGTCAATTCGACCACAGCCGGAGCCACACGGAATGAAGGGGCTAATTCACTCAAAGTTGTCACATATCTCAGCGACTGAAAGCTATAAATTACGCTTTTGCTTTGTCTTAAAATGATTGAGGTTTTAAAGTGTTGGGGTATTAAATACACAGCCTCAAAGGCGCCGGTTATAAGAGATTTGATTAAAAGGGATTCGAAATACATGACGAAGATTAACAAAATATAATTGTGTTTCTTCTTAGGAAATCAGCTTTTTCAGTGTTGAGTTAAAAAAAATTACGCAATGTTTATTTTGGTATTTTACGGTAATACGCTACTTACTTTTTGAAATACATATACCAGAATTATTTACAATACTTTTGATGATTTGTTCACATCGTATATTTCAAAACTGCAAATCTAACCTTGACTGACTTCATTCTTTGTTGAGGTTGAAAAATATGAGGAATAACTTTACTTACAAAAGTCTTGCACTTCATTTTCATTCAGTTTTTGAGGTCAACATCCATCTGTAAGTGTTGTGTAAAATGAGCTGAAGCATGGAAATTTAATTAATAAAATATCACATAACCATATTTTTTCTGTGTATAATTTGAAGCTCTAAAATTTTTTGGGTTATTATTTTTGTGAATAACCAAAAAATTTTCTGTTGAAAAACAGTCGAATATAATAATTTTTTAATCAAAGTTATCTTTAAGTTTTTTTTATGTGAGAAGTCACAAAGATAAACTGTTAGTATTAAAATTATCATTCCTTATTACTAATACGAGCGTACATTGTTTTTAATTTAAACAACTCTATTAAAATAGCGATTCAAGACCTTAATATATTTAAATGAACCGCAGACAATTTTAATAGCAAAACTACTTTACGTCGTAATTTAATTTTTTGAAAATTTGTTGATATTATTTACTAAATAAATAAGTAAATTTATTTAAACAAAAAAGATTATAAATAACAAAGAATGAGGATGATGCCGGTGAGAAATGCATACACGTTGTTTGTATTAAATATTTTGTACTAGTAAAGATAAAGTATATTTTGTACTAGCAGTTTACCCATTTTGTTAGAAGTAAACATCCAGTAAAATCTTCGTAAATTTACATAGACAATTGTCAATTAAAACAACTCTTCACGGATATAATCAAACAATCACAGGAAGCAAACTTAAATAATCATAAAACATAATGATTAATACTAACAACACAACGTAAGCGTACATATGTAGTGTCTGAGGCGCAGATGTGCGCCTCAGACACTACATATTACAATATGAATTTAAAAATAATTTGTTGGGAAAATTACAAATAACAATTCCAATAACTATTATATTTATTGTCGATAATGATATTATACTGATTTAACGTCTAGTCATTATTTAAATGTTTTGAAAACTTTTCTGACATTCATATACAAAACATATTTTATGGAAATTGTTTGAAAATAAGTTCCTTTCAGTTTCCGTAAAAAATGATCAATTTTGTTTTAAAATAGTAATTTAACCAGTTAACTTCGCATTTAATTGGCTAAATATGGCACTTCATTATAAATATGACACTTGCGTTATAAAACTGATTCAAAAATAATATAATGACAATAACCTATTTCACAGGGGCACTGACCTATTGTAGGAAATTTTACAACTATGTTTTTAATTTTGCGCCCCAAAAAGATTCAAGATAATATCTTCAAAAAATTTAAATCAAGGTTTTAATAGAAGATTACTCTATTATCTTAATAAAGTATGACTACTTATATTAGTGTACATTGTACCGACTGTAACTTTGATATTTATGTTTATTAATGTTTTTTTCGACGTCAAAATGTGAGAAATAATACTTTTTTTTCAATGACTCTCTTTAGACACTCCACATTGTTACTTCTTAATAAACCAAGCAATATTCCATAAGTCGTTTAGTCAGGAATCATCTAATTAGGATACCTCTCGTAAAAAATAGAACAAATTTCATGCGTAAGTAAAACCTAAATAATGCGCGATGATGTGTGGAGAGAGTTTGCAGTACTATAACCAATGTTTTATGAGTACGGTGATATAAATAAAATATTAAAATAATAAAATTTATGTTTTCCTATATCACAAAAGGAACATTATAAGTGAAGCGCGCTGTTCAGTTTATTTCATTAATTTATTATCTAATCATCATTTTCCGTGAAGGAATAATTTCACACCTTCAGAATAAAAGTGACTTGTCCTAACAATCATAATTTTTGGAAAACGTCATTTAAAATTATAAATTCTTTAATTACTTTGGTTTACAAAATCATATTTTTTACAAACTTGCCGTATGAGCTAGTCAGTATAACAGATCAAAATATGTACGCACTATTTATTTTAAACTTCACAAGTTACGGAGAATATTTTCTTGGGATTTTAAATACTTTAAAGCAATTTCCTACTTTTCTGTTAATTCTCACGATGTAATTTTAAAACGAGTAAGACCTTGGAAAAGTCAGTGTTCCCTTATTTTAATATAAACAGAATAGATATATTAGAATAAGGAAACATTACTAACACGATTGCTCCCTTAAGCAGTACTAGAAACTGAAACTTATGAAATAAGATTTTAAATATTATTTTATATTTGTGAAAATTAGTAAGTATATTAATAAACACAAAATAAAAGTAAAAAAAAAATGAAATGAACATAATCAGCGTATATGCATCGAATATATTAAAAATTTATTAAATTGATCTCGATACAATCTGACCAAATATTCAATAATTTTTTTACATGAATTAATTATACAATAAAATTCTAAATATTTTACCAATTTCGTAGCAGTGTCTATACTTTAACTTTAATATTACAGTTAGATTATTACATTCGCTCCACGAAAATCAGTAGTTTAAAAGTTATGATTTTTATTGTACTTTTTTGAAAAATCTTTACACCAGCCCCATAGATCACTCGATAACTATTCACAATTCACATTAAATTTTATATAGAAATAGAGTAGCTACGTATCAAGCACACAATGGTTAACACAACTGTATGTCACTTCATTCTCAAAGCATGAAGTTGTTTTTCTATTGCAGTATAAGAGCATAAATTATATAACTCTGCCAAACAACACGAATTTATCCGAGAACTGTTTCAATAAGCTTTTAGTTTTTTCTAAATCAATTGTAGCATATTGCTTTGGATGAGGTGTATCGGACAGAATAAAATTTCCTTCTTTGAATCTTTGAAACCAGTGCTTTGCTGTATCGCAAGAGGGAATACTTTCACCCATCATTGTCTACATATTGCGTGATGATTCGCTGGTTTTTCGTCCTAAACGACATTCATGAAAAAAGAGTGTAACAGTTTATATATATATATATATACGTCCATATCATAATTTTAGAAGGTATTAGTGTAAATTAATAAATGTGATAGTTTCAGCCTTCGAAATATAAAGAAAAACTTTTAAAAACAAAATTGTACAGTAGAATTATTAGAGATATCACTGAAAATGCTTTTAATTTTTTTTCATCAACAATTTGGCAAAATATTCCAGAATACGGCATGAAGTAAAAGTGGTGAAACAAACATAAGACATTCAGCCGTAAAGTATTTTTTTAATATAACAAACATGTGCATGAGGGCTCCTTTTAGTAATTTTTCTAAATCTGAAATATATTACCACAATACAGATTGTAGGTTTATTTATAAAGTATGGTTGCCAAATTATAGGGAATTTCGCCTTACAATTAATTGTTCTACTATCAAAACTTCTGGAACAACTATTACCAATATTTCTACAGCTGACAAAACAAACGGAATAGGAGCACTGACATAACGAACCACGCCGCTTAAAAGCTCTCGAAAGTTAATCTTAACTTACATACGAGGGTAACTCTCATAGATACTCGTTTATATACACATTTACTATTTATATACCTTTCAATGACGCATATTTTCTATCCTCGGATGTATATGATTAAGTAGATATGACCTTGAAGAATTGTGAAACTTACCGCCTTTTCAACGAAACACCCTTTTTGTATATTATCGCTTCACTTATTTTATAATATATGTAATATTGGACTGGCTTAAATTTTCATAGTCAGGAATTCAAAATTTTCATAGATTGACTATGAGAGGTTGATCCAGATCTCGAGTTCCCTTAGCAAGAACATTTCCCTTCAATGCCGATCAGCTGGAATCAACAAGCACTGTACTAGTCTACAATGATTGATCCTCTGATAATAGCTTTAACTCTTCTGTTAAAGCTATTATCGGAGGATCAGTCGGTGTAGCCTATTACATTGTTTTCTTTGGCAAGTGAACGGATTATGTCATCTCCTTTCTGTAATATAACTTGAACTGGTTCTTTCTTTGAACATGGTTCTTATTTATTAAGTTTACGTTAATTTTAGTATTAACAGGTGGCTTGATAGGAAACAGTGGTTCTTGGATAATGTACAGAGAAAAGTAGTCAAGGAGAATCTCTTTTTTATGTCTCTGTCAAAGTGAAATGTTGATGATCTGTGAAGCCTTCTTGAGCCCGTCCAGGCATTGAAATCTATGTAAGAGATGTGCTCCTTATTTTGGCTTCTAAGTTTGTAAGTGGATTTTACGGCGGCATGTTTTGATCTGGTTTCAAAGAAAATAAGACCGCTTTTGATGCTATTAATAGTAGACACAGTACCGATAATAATTGTTAATGCTCTATATTGAACTGAATCTAGTTTTCTTTTAGCTATTTCGGACGCATGTGCGCAAATAGGAGAACAATATTCTAATACTAGCCTGATGATGGTGCAGTAAATGTATTTTAGCGTCGATTGTCTTGAGCCCGTTTGTGCCACATAAATTGCAAAATGTGTTTGATTTCTTGAGCGCCTTATTTGCTGTGTTTTTTATATGTTTTGTGAAACGAAGTTCTGGATCTAATATGACTCCAAGGAATTTGGAATTGTTGATCAGTTCATCCGTGGGATATTGAGTTTTTAAAACCGGATGATCCTTCCGATCGTAACTATATTCTTGTAAATTTGAAAATTCCGAAAACTGTGCGAATAAAAAAGTTAAATCGTTTTCAAACAGAAAAAAAATACATTACATCTTTTCTTTAGTCTAGTGAATAACAAAAATTAAAAATTTACGTAGCATATGGAAAGAGCCAATAAGTCTTAATGAATTTGAAGATTGACTTCATCACATTCTCGATTTTTATATTGTCGTCAAAATTCTCTATACCGAGAAACTTGTAAAAGAAAGAAATAAAGGGTTGGAGTAGAGAAATACCTATTTGCAACATAACGGTCTTACTTAAGTAGCCAAAGAAAAGATTATTTCATTACTTTATTTCGTTTCTCAGTTAACTAAATTTCAATAATAATTAATATAAATCAGAATTAATTTTTCGCAAGAACGTAAGTATTGTATAGATCTTTTAAATGTTTAATTTTTCAGCAGTCGTTGTTAGACTAATATAGTTTAATAAGACCTACGAAAAGGCTATTTGGAAATATATATATATATATATATATATATGTGTGTGTGTGTGTGTGTGTGTATATATATATATACATATATATATAATATTAATTATAACTACCTTGGATATTTTCATATCCAAGGTAGTTATAATTAATATTATATATATATGTATATATATATATATATATATATATATATATATATATATATACATATACACATGTTATATATGTTTATATATGTAACTTAAGAACTAACTTGTGATATTTACGTTCTAAAAAGTAAACAAATTTTTAATTCCTTCCTCAACCCTTCTGAGGTATCAAATTAACCTTGATTCATAATATATAGTATTATTCACAGTTATTTGAAATATAAATCAATAGCTCCGTTTTACAATACGATAAATGTGAATGGAATGAATGAACATGTATATAAGAAACATTTTATCATTTTAACCAAACAAATGTTAAAATGGATAAAGGAATAAACGAACCAATGAGTTGTTCAGAGATATTATTTTACTTGCATATATGTATACTTGCGAGAGTACTTAGATCGGTTGTATAAAAACGCTCCCGGGCGACACATTAAACCTGTATCATTAGTGGCCGGCTGCGAAATATACCTACGACGCGGTGATTTATTGGCTTAAGGGTCTGCCTGCGTGGGTGTTTCAGCACCATCACGATGAGAAATAGTGATCAATATCAGGAGACATCCCCTAGTTTCACTTAAGATGAACACGTAAAGATTTTTGGCTTCTCATTTTAATTCCAGGCCATGTTTCATTACGGAGTGACTGTGTAAATAGAAATTAAACTTGCAAAAAATGCAAGAGAGGAAGTACGGATCGTAGGTAATAAAACTCCTGTCCTAATTAGAAAACTAAGCATGACTAAGTCTTCGAAGGGGATAAGGAATTTATGTTCGCTTTATGATTTCTAGAAGACTGAAATTGTTTTAAGATTAGTTTAAATATCTACATTCTATCATTCCAAAGAATAAAATTACAGGTATATTTTGCATAGATTGAATTGTTGTTGAAAATGTTATCGGATTTTACTTTTTTATGATTAGATT
The DNA here is from genome assembly GCA_039881145.1 of Druceiella hillmani. Classification (NCBI taxonomy): domain Eukaryota; kingdom Metazoa; phylum Arthropoda; class Insecta; order Lepidoptera; family Hepialidae; genus Druceiella; species Druceiella hillmani. The sequence goes on along the minus strand of JAYKKI010000038.1, from coordinate 15,081,319 downwards.
TTTTTATATGTTATATTAACTATGTGCTAAAATTTAATAACAATTATGCTAATCTAATAAGAGTGTATTATCTATTTGATTATTCATTATCTGAAACCTCTTTCTTCCATCCACTGATATACGATTAATCCTATCGAATATACAATTTTTATTCGATTTAATCGGGCAAAAAGGCATCATGAATGTTTTTTTAAACACTTTATTGCTAGAAAAATTAATGGTTCATTAATTAATGATACTTTTTAAAACATAGTTATTAAATTTATATTTTAGCAGAGTACAGAACTGTAATACCCAATCTTTTAACATAAAAATATATAACAGGTAACTTACAATATGTTATACCCATGTTTTAAGTTTTATTATCCTGTACAATTGTTTCGAACATTATTTTGATATTTCTTTAACAATTACTTTAATTAACTTAAAAATACAACACATTTTTACCTTATTTTAATTTAGCTGTAATAGTTTAAAAGTTTTACCACAAAAGTAGCCAGCACTCTTCGACCCCTTTCACTTATATGGTTATTGCTTATTATCTACACGCTCTGAAAATATATTATTTTCCCTATGCCCCTCATTATTAAATATACGACCGTGAAAGCTTTTGTTCCTCCACTAAATGACTTGTATGTCAAATCCTAAAAATCCAGACAGAATTTTCCTTCCTATAAAATTAGAGTTTTGACATTTGTTAGTTTTTATAGTTTGAGTTGTATTATATGATTAGATGGATATTTATAATTTAAACTTACATTACTAACGAAGCTGGGCATGTTCTGTTTGCATTAAGTTTTTTGTTTGTTACAGGTTTAAGAAAATTAACTATATTTTGCTTTTCATTTTACGATCTCGATATCGATTATCGATGATTTCATAATTACGATAATCATAAAAGTAAATCCTAGTCGACATAAAGACACGCGAATGGAAGTGGTAGTATCAAGTTGGTTCGACTTTAATGCTTTCGAAAAAGTTGGAAATGTTGTTGGTTGTAAAACGTTTTTTAAACAATATAATTTTTTAATCTTAGATAAAACTTAATATGGGCAGTTCTGATGTTAAACCTAATAACAGTTCGGATATTTTTGCCGATATTATAACTCACAATAAAAAAAGATATCTATTAAAACATAATTTTAATGAGAAATAAGTACGACTATAGATAAGCTAGCCAGATTCACAATTTAATGGACTAGTCTAAAGTCAACAATGTGGCTGATGTTAACTACGGTTTGATAAGAAACGAATGTAACAAGTTACATAGATAAAAAAGAAAGTTTCAGAATTGAACTATAATATACTAGCACAACAACTATAATAGCACAAAATATAATAGCACAACTACGTGGAAGAAACGGAAAGAAATATAATTTAAATACGAATTCCGGAATGACAAACAGCGATTGGGTAAGTGAATTTCATAAGAAGTGCAAATATCTTCCTATCTTAACTTTTCCTCTCTCATCTCAGCTCTTAGATACATTGTACTTCTTCAGGATAAGTGACAGCTGGTTTATTCTACGAGTGAATATATAAAATTATTTGGGCATCATTTTTGCTTTTAGCATATTCCCAATAGTAAAAACATGGAAGTCTCCAGTGGAGATTATGATTTTGTCTGCGTCCTGTTTACTCAATCTACAACTATCGGTCATTTCCTATATTTTGAATATAGTAAATGATTACCCGAAAGCCTTTTACATTTACTGCAAATTATTTATGTAAAGATGTTTGGAAATTAAGTAAAAGTAATTTAAGAGACCAAAAAATTCGTATTTTTAATATTTCGATCTAAAATTAATTCATAAAAAACTTAGTCCATCGCGAGTATAATTCGCACTACTAACCTTCTATACATATTTAGACACTTATAAGGATATACACGGTAATTCTATTAAGCTATTTATAAATATTAATTTTTCACAGCCTAAATATCATATCGCTCACAAGCGTAAAATCATAGTGTGTATTTAAAATATCATGCTATATAGGATAATTATTTTTTCTGCCATTTTGTAAACATATGTTGCCAATATATTTTTAGAATATCTTTTTAAATATACAGTTAAAAATTCTTAAAAAATGTTTTTTTAATCATTATTATATTCATAATAACCCTTTCAAATGATATCACTCGTGACGTATATAATTAAAAAAAAATTAATACCTTTATTTCCCCCCCCCCCCTCTTTATATTCTATACGCTACTGTGTTTGAACATTTTGAAAATTTTGACTATTGGAGGTAATTTGTTGTCTATTGCTATATACATTAATTTTAATAAAATTATTATTAAAATTTTTGATAACTTTTTTTACTCGTTTCTTCGATTACAATTAGTTGTAGTAGCATCCATTTTTCAAGGGTTTTGTGATTTAATGTTGAGTGATTCTTTCTTACTTTTTTCTTTTCTGTTCCAGTAATATTCTAGTAGTACCTCTAATACTCCCTTTCAATATATACCAGTAGATGCAATGGTTTTTAGCACTGTTTAAAAGGAAATATTTTCGGTACGTAATTGTGAAAAGCTTGCTCGTTTGATTTTTCCACCGACAAAATTATCACGACATATTAAAGTTCATGACTTTGTCTTTCAGGGTGATCCATCAGTACTGAAACATAAACAAATTTTGGTAATACCTAGTCATTTATAATATTGACGAACCTTGTTGTTTGTTGAATCTTGTTATTGCTTTCCTTTAGAACTTACATTCACTCTTCTGTTATTTTTTTCAATTTTTAACATAACTACTACGAATCACTTTCAACAAATTATTTATGAAAGTCACGAAAGTTTCGATATAGAGATTTGATCATGTATTTTCAAGCATCGCGATCGATTATGCTACCCACGCCATTTACTCTGCTTGGCGCAAATATTTGTGATATACTCTACATTTATAGCTCACACAACGATATATACTACAACTATAGCTAAGTACTAGGAACTTACTCTCAATAATACTTATCGTCATTCAGTCCACACTTTTTTCGTGTGGCCAAATTTACACCGCTTTGTCTAGGATGAAGTTGATTTAGAGCATCTATATAATTAGTTTACATCCAGATAATATTAATATAACCGATAAAAAACTTCAATATAACCGAACACATAGCACTGACAGAAAGAATTTGCCTTCCAAAGAATATAAAGATGGTCATCTAAGAAAAAAATTAATGACCGTGAATCGTGAGTGCGACCGATTATTGCTAAAATCCAATACGCTGCGGATCCCAAAAAAATAAGGAGTAAACAAAGAGAAAGGTGAAATCTAGAAAAGAGGTTATCATTACTTATCGACGCCAGTAATAATATTTTAAATAAGTTCGATGAAAATAGGAAGAAATAAATTCAATTAAAGGTAATGTCTCATCAAAAATATTACTATATAATTACTCAGTTCATCCTTAAAATTTTAGGTGAACAGGTAAGGAGATGAACACAACCAATTTCTTTGCAGAGCTTTGCTAGTGAAATTTAGAATAATGTTGCCAATATTGGCACATTATTTCTTAACGTCAGAAATTTAATACTATTATTGTCAATTTTAATATTATTGTTATTATTATTATCCATTAAAGAAAAATTACTCTGTTTTATACGTAATTTATAAATTTGTAGTCGCCTTTAGCATAAAAGTAAAAAAATTAAACAGATTAATTTAAAAACAAATCGTTCGGATGTACTAACGCTTGACTGAACTACAGTTTTTTGACTGAACCACAGTGCAATGATAGAAACACACATTAATAAGCATAAACAAATAACATCGCAAAAATGATATGAAACGTATTTCGAAATAAATTGTGAGTGGCTCGGTTTATTGCTGTTGACGGGATTACTGGAGAAGTTCATGCCAATTATTTTGGCCATAGAGTACTCACATACACTCACGAGTAGTCTGGATATCATAGAAACAAAATGGTTCGATATGGGATCGCCAGTTGAAACGGTCCAATATAGTGGTGGTTTTGCAGTTAAAGGTTTGCAGAAAAAACAAACTGGTAACAAAGGTAAAAATTTCTTTATGGACAATACGAATGTTAAACAGTCGACAGACACAAAAGTTATAACCTGTTATAAATGCAAACAAATAAGTTACTACCGAAATCAGTGAGCGCAATATTATTAGTGCTAAATTTAGCAATGCAAGTAGGTACGTCGATTTAGGAGCAATTAGCCAAAACGCCGAACAAGGAATCGTTACGTAATATGTCCCTGAAACCTCGAATAGAATTAATTGTACTTACTAATAAAAATAAAATACCCCTACCGGAAATAATATATTATTTGAAGAAGATAGATGTCTCACTTATAATAAACTAAATAAATTTGTAACTACAGGTGATCTATAGTGTAAGTTGTAAATTTTACCAAAGTTTAAATTCAAACTTTATTTACATACATTCTATGACGATAGTCATAAATTATATTTTTTCCATTGCGAGATAATGCATCGCATATTTCGGAAAAATTAATAAATTAGACACACTTAATTTTAGTAGCAGAAAAAATTACAGTCGTTTAGAGTGAGTATAACATACCTATAAATTCAAAATAAGTCAAATAGATTTTAAAAAGGAGTCGACGTATCACTACCTTACGTACCTTTTAATTGAATATTATAAAATGTTTAGATATATAGAAATATTAAAATTATCTTATTTATAATAATATATTCCTAAATTTTAATAATACAATATTTTATTATAACCGTTTTATCATACATTTTGAATACAAAGAAGACCATTTTAATTTTAAATTCCGTTTTTGTTTTCATTTTCTACGAAATATTTTAAGTGGCATCTGCATAATAGCGGAATCTACGTGCATAAATGAAACGCTATCTGACGGTGATGTCTGGTAATTTTAACATATACAATATAATTGTTACATATACAATATATCAATTGATTTAATGGCTATCGAAATATCTTAAAATTTATGTGAATTAGTCTAAACGATTGACTTATGGAATTATGAAAGGAAAATAAATATTTAATACATTTAAGACTCGCAGCTTACTTTAATAATGTGATAACTGGAAACTTAACCGGTTCTAATAATTACGAATTTTCTATAAAATTAGCATTTAAAACGATAAATATTAAGTGATTTATAATCTAAAGAAACATATTTAAAACAGTAATGTGCATCAATGCCCTTTCAGATTATTACAACATTAAGTGTGGTAGCGTGTACTATCAAAAACTAATTATTTTAGGTAAAGATACTACAATTACATGTATGCCTTCAATCTCAGCAAATAATTTAAAAAAATGTTTAAATGTCTCTCAAGTAGAAATACTGCTTAATTCTTCAAAATTAGGTTTCGTTCTCAACGCATTAAACGTACTCAAATATAACATTACAAGATCGTGAGAATGTTATCATAAACCTGATGTTGATAAGTGTAACAAGAAACAACCTTGTTTTATTTATATATCATTTATGTCATCAAAATATAAGCAGTCAGCTCTCTCCTTTCACAGGCCGATAGAGGGATAGCGATAACGATTAGAACAAATTCCGATTAATCCATCTTATATATTTGCAAAATACTAGTTATTTGGGATGCGGGTTCAAAGTTGCATGAGCCGACCAAAAAAGTACAGCCATTCAATTTAACCCTAAGCTGTAAGTCGTTAATCTTTGTCACTGATTCGGCTGACAAGCCAAGCTACTCCAAATTGATAGAGGGTAAGTCTAAAACATAAGATAAGGTTTTTAGTGCTTACTGTGCCCTAGTAAGGCGCGACCACGCCGTCGTTCGCTAACTTTTTTCGAAAGCTAATTTGTAAAGGTGGCGAGGATTACGCAACTCGTTATTCGAAAGTCGCTTCGGGCGACCATGAGGAGATAAATTAAACATTAATGTATTAAAGATGAAAGTTTAAATCATCGTTTTTCAGGGCGGGATAAATGGGGTCATTACAATGAGGTATTGGTTATGGATGGCATTTTATTATTTTTGAAAATTGCTTAATTTTAAAAATATTTGAAAATATTAATACATATCAACAAAAAATATATACTTGGTTGAAATAAATAAAAAAAATTTACGGATTGACAGAAAATTTTGTCAAAATTCTTGTTTAAAAAATATTGATAACAATAAAAGTGAGATTTATTTAGAAGTTAAAAGTAGAGTTAGTAGGAAATAGTTTTTGCATAATATACAAAAAGTGATTCAAACCAGAAATCACTCGATGTAAAAATATATGAAATATTGTATAGAACTTTTCAAAAAGCTAATATCAAAAATAGCTTAGCAACACACCGGATTCAATGCGACAATAATACATGGCACTACTTATTTAAACTACATAGTCACAATAACCTGTCACTGTCGGCGTGTCGTAACCATCAGACATTTAAAATATTTTATTTCAAACATGAGACTTTACGTTTAAACGATTAAGCTCTAAAATAAACATACTGAAAATACCATTAGTGATCTGCCACAGAACTTGCTTATCTTTCTTTTATTTATTATCTTAATGCTGTCACTGTACAGATATTTCGGCACTATCACACCACGTAACATTGTTCAATCTTAGAGATCTCCTAAACTTGCCTTAAATGAAACTTGAGAATTATAGCTCTTTATCTTCATAATATTTCATTATTAAGCATCCTTAAGACTATATATAGAAATGTGGGATGTACACAAGGTATGAATGTAAGGCGCTACGAATCCTGTATCACTAAACCGTTGCCCCAATTAGTAATCGAGGCGTGCCGAGGTCATTACAAGGATTAAGAATTAGTAATATCTCCACGATTTGAAAAGAGGAAAAAATTTAAATGGTTCTTCAAATATATTTTAATTAAATAATTGCCTTAAAAGCATTCAGCTGGTCCAGTTTTATTTTCCTGTTTTAAATTTCAACCGACCGTAAGCGTGAAGGAAATTTTCTAATGGCAGAAAAAACTAATTCACATTTTGTTTCGCGAAACAACAAATTGGTTTCACCAAACCTTCTTACTTGAAATAGAAGTTTTAGATCTCCTCCAATGTGTTTATGAGCATTTCGCCCATGTTTGGTATACCGTGTTATAAATCGATACAAAATTTACAGAGAGTAGCTGTGTAATTTTCCTAGGAATTTGGAAACAAAAAGTGAACTAAACCATTACAATCCCTTGTCACTATAAACATAATTGATTGGTTTCTCTTTACTTTATCGCTATTTAAATTTAAAACCACTTGATATTAAAATATATCCACGAAATAAAAACAGATGCTAGTCCGCCAAGTCAATTTTTTTATTCTGAAGAGGAAAAAGTAAATTTACTGCTAGTGGTAAAATAAAAACATGGAAATTTTGTCGAAAAAACGTCCCTTCATTCCTCCCCATGACATTCTTTACTTCCTTACTTTCTTCTTTATCTCCCAAATTTATATTAATTTGTCAAAAAACTTTCTCTTCAAAATAGATTTTTTTTGTTAGTTTCCAAATGTTTCACGTAAAATAAATTATTTGTAAGACAATTCTGATTTTATTAAATAAACTTCGTCAATTAAATGTACAAATAATCAAATTGACAATGAGATCATAACATTATATATTCCTGATATTCTGCTCGTAAGTGCAACGATAGTGTGAAAAACTGTTTGACACAATGTAATTAAATATAAGTTATTGCAAAATGGGTTTAAGATATACCCTATAATTTACAAAAAATCTAGAACTAGAGCATTCATTTCAAAATGCAGAAATGTATTTAACATCTTGATTCACGCTTAGAGGATGTATCATTTTTAATACATAGTTTTGTTAAAATTATTTTTGAAACAATTCCGTTCACACTTACTGCAAACAGAGGTAATGTAGATAAAACTAATTGATGGAGCTTCTAGGTTAGTTATAAATATTTATTACTTATTTTTGTGTAAGTTACTGAAATATTTATAGCAATATATTTTAGATAAAATTTATGGATTCTAGTCGGGGATCTTCTAACAAAACCAAACATAGCGTGATACACATGATTTTTAAGATTTATATCTTTGTTACTATGTTAAAGTACGCTTGAATAAGCAAAATCACAAATTATGCGCCACAAATAAAACCTTCCTCTTTCCATTCTCATGAAATTTAAGTCGGCCGTATAAACTGATGTATCATCCGATTTTCACGGAACAGACGTCAATCGATAGTATAAATTATCTAGCCGTGATCAAACAAATGAGCAAACAATGTTGTGGACGTTTAGTGGGAACGTCAGAATTTGAAAATATAGTGTGGTCAGCCGTAAAGAAAAAGTTAATGTGGAATTTTGTTTATTTCATTGCTGGATAAAAAACTTATTTTGACTTCAAAGATATCCCACAAATATCGTCAAAAAGTACGCTCGTCTTTATAAAACCTCCTAAAAAGAGAGCAGCACGGAAAAATAAACCTGTCACACTCGTTCTACATGATGCGACACACGCTAGCCGCCCGTGTCTCTGGTATGCCTTTACAAATCAAAATACGTTTACTTTTTGTCCTTTTTCATCTTTTCTCTCATATATTCCAGCCATGACTTATCCACGCATGTACGTGCTTACTCACGTTTATTTGTATAAATGGAGTGAAATGCTAAGGGTTTTAATGCCACGTTTAAGAAGAAACAGAGAATCCTTATAATTTATTCATATTCATCCGTCCCCTCGTGCATCTGCCCGTCCATCTGTCCGTCTGTTACAAACTCACAGTTTCTAAAGTTTTAGACAGCTTTTGAACGAAATCTTGCTAGTATTCGTACATCTTCATGTGAAGTTTCAATTATTATGTAGCATCATATTTGAAAATATTTTTTGAATTTACCTCGCTATATGTGTAAATTGATGGCAAACAGGTTTTTTCAAAGGTATCTCGAATAAAGTATTACTGCACATCTATTTTAAATGAAATTATTTCAATAGACTTGTATCAACAATTTAAAAAGATATAAATAAATACAGAATCCTAGTTCTCGCACATATTTTGTAGGTTTTATATTATTGTTTATAACATTATTTGTTAAGAAATATTATCTTAAATAAATATATATCTATGTAAATATACTTTTCTAAAAGATTGGGCAGAGTGCATTTTATGTCACGTGACAAAATCAATCTGGCGCAATGGTCACAATCGGTACTCAACTAAAACAAATATTCTCTTTCACTACACCGAGTTTAAAGAACAAAAGCTCACAATCAGAATTTGTATACTCTGTTTATTTGAATATCTGAAGTCAAAGCATGTTACTCTTTCTCGCCTACAATTTCCACGTAGTCGACAAGGGTTTGGTGTGTCCCCATGGAACACTTCACCCCTATCTTCAATTATCAAGTGGCACCACAATGTTTTCCCGGATAATGAGCTTCGCAAAAATAAAACGTCCTGTCCGATCTATTGATATCAACATTTATAATGCCGAGTTTCGTATGAGAATTTCTAGGTCAATATTATACACATAAATAAAAATAATGATTAAAAAATACTATTTATTTTATTACGAATACTCGCGAACTAAGTATGAATTATACAAACAAGGTGCTTTTTGGGTCAAATACAAATAATTTGAGTGGTTATTTTAAAATATCAATCTTTAAGTATCATGAGTTATTAATTGCGTTTGCAGAATTATAAAATATTTACATATTCTTATATTAGAAAGAAATACAATATAAATAATTTAAGTAGGATATAATTTATTATGAGGTATTTTAATAATATGTTCATAGTTTTAATAGTGAAACAGAATACCGTCGAAATGCTTGCCACTTGCCATAGAAAAATAAAAATAAACATTTCTTTAGAGGAAGATGAAAAATGAGATATTTAGTTTATCTTAAAATACTTTGTGATAGCGAGTTGTAGAAGTTTAAAATATTCCTGAGTTTTATAATATTAAGAAAATTTACGATATTTGTGCACACGTGGAAGATAATTAAGGGAATGTACACTGTGAAAAATAATATTAATATTTGTAAACAGTTCAATAAAAATATAATTTACCGTCGATGTTGATGTAAGGTTAAAGGCATTCCCAATTCTACTTAATGTAGTGGTGTAAAACTCTATTTAAGGTAGCTGTTGACAAAATTCACTAATTTTTTATATATTATTACCCACGACGGAACAGAGAAAGTATATGCGTTTAGGGTAAGAGGTTGTTTGTTTGCGTGTACAATCCAATGTTCCCATTTGTCTCAGAACGGTTTGACCGATTTAGATACGGTTTTCTGTAAAATATTTGTGATACTTTGGCAATAGTTCTTAGATAGTTGTTACGATGATTACTCACCAGGAGGGATGCAATAAATATTTTGTTGCAAACGAACCCTCCCATTTATCTCCCAAATGATTTGATCGGTTTAGAGACTGTTTTCTGCAAAATATTTGGGACTAATCGGCCACGGTCCTTACTACGGTGATTATTCACCAGGGGCGCCGCAACATTCTGTTGCAAACGAATGTTCCCATTTATCTCCAAAGTGGTTTAACCAATTTAGACACGATTTTCTGCAAAATATTTGGGATTAATAGGCGATGTTTCTCAGAAAAACGATATGGTGTTAGTTAACCAGAGGGCGCTGCAACATTCTGTTGCAAACGAATGTTCCCATTTATCTCCAAAATGGTTTAACCAATTTAGGCACCGTTTTCTGCACAATATTTGGTATTAATCGCCGACGGTTCTTAGACATGTGTTATGGTGTGAGCTCAGTAGGAGGCGCTGCAACATCTTGTTGCAAATGCATGTTCCTATTTCTCTCCAAAAAGTATAAAATAAAAAGCAATATTAAAAAGTTTGAAAAAACCCACAACAGATCATTATAATTGAAAAACGATTAAATCATGTTTTGAAAACCCCTCGTCTAAAATAAAGTAAGAACCTATCAATTACAAACCCAAGAAAATCCGTGTTTACCCACGACGGATCGGAGGAGGTACATGCGATTTAAGTGAGAGGTTGTTTGTTTGTGCAATTCAATGTCCCCATTTATCTCCAAAACGATGAGACTGATTTAGATAAGGGTTTCTGCAAAATATTTGAGACTAATTGGCGATGATTCTTAAACAGTTGTTGCTGTGATGACTCACCTTAACATAAAAATGTTGTCGCAATCGAATGTTCCCATTTACCTCCCAAAAGGTTTGACCGATTTAAATACGGTTTTCTGCAAAATTGTTGCGACTAATCGACAATAGTTTTAAGATAGGTGTTACACTGTTAACTCACCATCATCCTAATAAATATTTTGTTGCAAATGAATATTCCCGCTTCTTTCCCAAACGGTTTGACAGTTTAGGTACGGTTTTCTGCTAAATATTTGGGACAAATCTGCAATGGTTCTTAGAGTGTTATTTTAGTGTTAGCTTACCTTTGCTTAGCATTGCAATATTTTTTTGCAAATTAATATCGTTTTTCAACAAAACCGTTTAAGCGATCCAGATACGGTTTTAGGTAAAAAAGTATGAAATAAAAAGCAAATTTAAAAATTTTGAAAGAACGCATTATTATTTATTATTCAACATGAAAAAAAACATCATATATCTGACTCGAAACGGAATTTTCTTACGATTACCGGAAAATTTCACCTTATTCAACCTTTGTAATTTTTGTATTCCCACGCTGCCAACCGGAAAACGCTTTCCCTCAAGTTAAATACGCGAGTACTCTTGATAAAATATGTTTCAAAAAGAGTTGTAACACACGTGCACGGTTCCTTTGTAGACTCAGTTGGTCGTAAAATTTCTGCTTATTTATGAGTATGTTATATTAATTTGTTATCCCTTTAAAGATTGCGGAGTAAAAATTAAAATTATTTCCATGAAAAAAAATCAAACTTAAAAAAATTAATAATTATTGACAATTTATTTCATTTTTACGTGTTAAACCTGTATGCAGAAAAGTTTACTACCTTAAACGATAAATTGGCTTGAGCTTAAAAGTAACTATGCTTAAAAAGAAAAACTGTGGAAAGATAAACGCAACATTTTTAAGACAATCATCCATTGCAAAGTTTTTGCATAAATTTCATTCTTTGAAATATTATATGACATATTTTATCACTGACCTTTTTCCAATAGAGTTTCTCAATATCTACACCATAGAAGAAATTTAACAATTTCTCATATAATTTAATTATTCGACTGGAAAAAAATAATAAAAAAATATTTTAATGCACGCCAATAATTATTGATGAACGAAACTGATACAATATAACGTATGCCTAAATATGATACGAAAGCAACAACGAAAGTTTTTAAGTTTATGTATACGTGTATATATATATATATATATATACATATATATATATATATATATATATATATATATATATATATATACATACATACTATGTAACCTTACATGTTTACAAGTGCCTAAATATGTACTTAACAAGGTTTTAGTTGCCCCTTCTATAACCATTCAGACACTTCTAAATTTACTCCCCATACTCGAAGAATAAATCAAGATCACAGACTATGACTCGATTGGGCATATAGAGTTTAATATTAATATATTTGTTAATTTAGGGAGTTTTGTTATTGTCTTTGAGAAGCTTTTTTAATAAAAAAATATTTATTTGTGAGATATTTTATTTCATGTTTGGTTTTCATTTCTTACCTATGTTCCAAAATTTAATATTTCCAACTTTGTCTTTGGTATAAAAACAATTTTAAATTAACAAGTAATAAAGTGCCAAGTAACTGCTTAAATAAACCCAAATCAGTTTATATTCTATAAAAAATGTACATATAAATATCGCATATTTCGTTACTTTACATAAATAAGTGAAACCACGACAAAACATGGTTTTTATAGTTGTGGATTACGTAAAGCTTTTTCTTACTAATTCTTTGTGTGTTGATATAAAATGTAGTTTTCAGTTTCGTTTTATTTATCTACGAAAATAAATGAAAAGAAATATTAGAGGGTCACTTCGAATGGATATTTGATGTCATTACTGCTATATATTCAATTTGTAAACTTCAAAGTAATGTTATAATTGAAGCTAAGAAATTATTTCCTCGATTTCCAAAGAATGCTGTTTTTAAGCTATACTGTTTTTAAGCTTATGAACCTATTATTTCTTCTAATATAGACCGCTCCCAAGTATTCTAGTTTGAAGGTTACATCAACTGCCTTTTTTAATATTTCTTTTCTAAACTTTACACTAAACAGGTGGATTAAAATTCTGTGTTACGAATATTATATAATCGACCTACAGAAAATAATTTTCGTGGAAAAATAAAATTCTAATCATCTATGCATTACGTGTTATTTTAATGACCAATTTATGCAATTAATTTTTACAGAAGCAAAACTTTTGCAGATTAAGAAATTATCCATCTTATTAGTCCACTTAGATTCACCGTTCTACGAGAAGGGGCAGTCTGGCAGATTCATTGCAATTTGAATAAATATTATTTGGGAAATAATTTCAAATCGGTTGCTACATTATTTTTATATTGAAATACAATCCTTGCTTTTGAAATACTAGGTGTCTATTAAAACATTATATACATATAAGACTTGTACATTTTCTTCTTGAAATCAACTTTTCTTAATCAAAATGTTTTCATAGGTATTCGCTTAAAATTGAGAAAGATATTTTTTCTTGACGGGAACACTTTCTTTCTTAACAGGTTTTAGAAGAAGACATTATGAAATGAATAAATTGCAATTTAATATATAAATATTAATCATATTTTAGAAGGTTTTTTAACAAAATATTTCTTCGAAAGTAAGAAATATATGGCAGAGTAAAGAAGATTGAAAATAATTGGTCTAGAAACGGTCCTCAGTAATACTGATGTCATTGAACATCATAACTTAGGCTAGACTTAAAAGAACTTTAATTTATATTCAGAACGCATCCCTTAAACGCTTCGTTGAAAATAGATGTAAGGAAAAACGTTAAAACACCATAAATGCATGAGAAATATTATAATTAACTCAATATTTGCAGTACTATTTTCTTTTATATTTAGATTCCCTTGAAAAATTCACAGGCTGTACAAATTAATTAATTTCAATTGAGAGATCCGAAATGAAGTGAGGTTAAAATTGTCTTAATCTTGATTTTGTCCTTAAGTAAGTAACATCATAATTCATGTGCTATGATGGCTAAAAGTTGCCAGTTTCACGAACGTGAAAAAAAAATTAAAATTGTATAAAGCCATTAAGATGGATATGAAATTACGGGTTTTAATATGAAGATTTATATTTTCGAAATATAAGTATTTTCGAATATATCAATCTTGGCAAATAACATTACTTAGAATGTGGCTTTGGGTTATTCCGTAATGATCGAATTAAAAATCTTGTTTTCAACTTTTAATTATTAGTTAACATTCCGTAATATATTCTGAGAAATTCGCAAAGAAAAACATTGTGAATTCCTCCAAAGCACCCATAGATATATGAAAAACTGTGAAAGACCGCTAAAATATTTATGTGTCTTCTACGGAAATTTTGAATAAGTGCAAAAATATTAATAAAATAATGTATGTGAATCCATCATGAAGGTTAGCGAAGGAAATATTTTAAAAAACCAATTCAAAAACAGCAAAAAAAAGTAGAAGAAAATCATAAAAATATGACAGGTGGTAGTCGAATTTTTTAACTTAGGGGCATAAATTATTTTTACCATCGCAGTGGTAATATATTTATATCCGATCTCAGTTTAGTGTTGAAGATAGCTTACAAAAAATCAGTACTATTCCGTTTTGATTGAGAGAACGTCTCATATTTTTTCTGTCTTAACAATACCATATATTAGTAATTTTATTTCAAAATATAAAAACATTTTACTTAAAAACTAATTTCAAATAAACACGGAAAAAATTCCGATACGGAATGAATATTAACAGCTTCAAAATAAGTTTCATAAATTTTAATTCCCGTATTACTACAGAAAAACAATAATAGCTAATGTATTTACACAGTCAATGAGATTTATTGATCCTTAAGGATTGCAATTTCTGGATTTCTCATTCAGCAATCCAGCTGGATCCAGTGCTTTGTACGGCCTGCAAATCCGCAACTAATTAATTTTCCAAATAATGGCGAAAGTCTACGTCGCCAACGGTGCCACGTTGCTTGGTCACATACCTCGCGGCGGGAGCGGTGTTGCCTTTCTGTTGCACTTGCGGCTCATGCAATATCCTCTACACCACACCGCTCGTCTATTGACCTCTACTGCTGATTTCAGCTTACTTAACTCTCTGGCTAGATAAAGTGTTTTCGCGCTAAATAAGTGTCTGCATCGCTCCGCTGTGGCATCTATTCCTTTTTTGTCAGAATTGTAAGTAATATGACTAATATTTTAATTATTTATAAATATTATATTACGACATGCGACAAGGATAGGATCATTTTGATCTATATTTGTTGCTAAATTAAATTGGCATTTTAATTGGATAAAAACTAATACTATGTCGTCTAAAATAGCTTCAGAACAAAATAACTTCATCATTTATTTATTAAATTTTGAAAAAAAGACCATGGGTACTATTTTGACTAATCTATAGAAAATATACACATTGTCTAGCCAATTTTTTGTAGGTCTTTCTAAATTATGATGACCTAGAATTATGTATGTAGTACATTGATTTGATGTAAAATGTTTAAGTCCACGTAAGCGCCATTGTAGTTTATTTTTTATGACTTGATTACAATTACAAAATCTCCAAGTTTTGTATACTGTCTTGTTTTTTTAATGATAACAATAAAATTATACACTGGTTATACATATAAAAAAACTACATTTAAAATTTGCGTTTCGTTGTCGGTTTTGGCTCGCTCAACGACCTTAAAGTTCCGAAAAAAATCCTATTTCCTCTGGAAACAATAACTTCTTATTTCTTATTTCAGAGTCTCAAATTCAAGCCTAAACAAAATACTACAGTTATATATATTATAATCTATAAGTAAACGTTTTGTAACACGTCATGGAATCTTTGTTTGTATTTGTGTACCTACCCTCTCAGAGTTTAATATTAAGTACCAGTCCTACTTTGTGGCTGACAGTGACAAATATCATTGAGATTACGAGATTGAAATAAGAAAAACTGTGCTGAATAAATGTTATTTTGTACGTTGCGTGCACTATTGTGATAAATAATTAAACAAAATGACTACAAAGAGTACAGGGGGAAGTAATAAACTTCATTTTATTAATAAATTTCCCGAAACAATTAAAAACAAAGTTTTACCAACACACGAGGACGGAAATGAAGAAATCCAGCAATCGAGAACCTTCAGCAAAATGTATAACATTTGAGGTAGCACACTGTGTCATTGAAGCGTGGAAAAAGGCTTCGTTCCCAACTGTGACTGTGACAAGGGTGAGTCAACTTGTGCTATCTTACTGTGGGAAATACAAGCAAATTTTGAAGAATTATAATAGAGAACCTGAAAGTAAATCTTTAGAGGAGAATATACATAACTTTATTTCCCAATCGACACTTCTTTTTAATATTGCCGCATGCAAATGTAAAAGATTTGATTCGTGTAAGTATAGCAAAATCAAATATGTCCCCTTTAAAGAACGCTCTTTCCTTGAGGACCAAAGGACACTTAGACAAATGGTTATCAGAAATATTGATATTTTAACCACTAAACAACTTCAAAAGAAAATTTTGCGATGAGAGACACGAGAGACCCATCCTTCTACTTCGAGAACTGCTTTAATTACACTGTCCGATTCTAACGTTCAGTCGACTGATAGTTCTGAATACAAAGTGTTAGTAGAAAAAAAACTAATAAAAGAAAAACCAGTCACCAGAATTTATAAAAATTGTCAGATGCTTGTGATTGCCATAGTATATTGTACCAAGCTGGCGTCGCTGTCGTATCAGCTGCATTAAGTGGTATATTAAAGAAAGAAAAGTTAGCTCCTATAATAATAGATGGTAGCAAATTCAGACGTGAAAGAGTTAAAAGAAGAACGACACTCTTAAATGCTAAAAGAAAAAAATCATTAGAAGCATTATTTTTTGATGGAAGAAAAGACCAAACAATGTACTATGTCTGAACAAGCAATAAGATTTATCGTCACGTACGTGTAGAAGAATATATAACGATGATTTAAGAACCAGGAGCTGTATATATTGGTCCTTTTACTCCATCTGCTGGAACTTCAAAATGTAATGTTGAAGTTATGATTTACCACTTGACAGAAAAGAAACATAATTTGTATGTTTTTGATGCCGTGTGTTATGACGGAACTAATGTCAACACTGGGCAAAAAAGTAGAGTTATTGTCTTGCTGGAAAGGCATCTTCAAAGGCCACTTCAATGGCTTATTCGTCAACTGCATGCCAATGAGTACTACTGCGGCATTTTCCCAGCATTTCGATGGACAAACCGCTGGACCTACTTCATTTCCTGGTCCAATCGGCAAAGCACTTAAAACTTATGAAAATAGACATATCACTAAGTCTGAGCCTATATTTGTTTCTTTACCTCATATTTCAAGCAATAAATTAAGTACAAATCTGGAATATTTATACCATATCTGTTTAGCTATTGCCAGTGGAGAGGATAGCCCAGATTAAGCAAAACAAAAACCAGTATATGTTTCTACTGAGAAACTGTCTATTAAATTACATTTGCTTGATCCAAAATGATTTACAGCTCAAGTGCAATAGCTCGTGTAAAGGTGGTGCTAGAAATTTATGGTTTCTTACAAAAAATACCAGATTTCTTTCCGAAAATATCAAGAATATTATAGATCCACTAATTGAGCGTAACGCCTATTTCGCACATACAGAAACGTCATTATAGGTCAACTTGCTGCTAGCAGTGTTGACCTATGGTGACGAGTAGATAAGAAAACTTGACTGTAGAAAAGTTATCTAAGCTGATACCTCGTCACAGGACCGAAGAAAATACCAAAGAAAAACTTCGAATGCCATCATTACTATCATTATACTTAAAAGAAACGAACTATACTACTAATTACTTACTACTTTACTAATACTAATAATTAAAAGGTAGAACCAAAGAAAACTGGTAAGACTAATTGCCACTGATTATCTGTTCTTGCATAATTATAATGTAAATTATAATATATTTATATAAGTTAATTAATATAATCACATTTGTTATTATATAGTTTATAGATTACATTACCTATATTTAATTAAAATACTAAATAAACGTTTAAAGTTCATTATCTGAAGTGCAAAACTGAACCAAAGTTAAGTTTACTATCTAAATGTGTAAGAATTTCTACTGAAAGTAACCAGTCTAAATAATAAAAGTCTTGAAAGAAATAGAGAAGAGAAAACGCTGCTAGATTGCAATCAACGTCTTTGTTCTACTTAGTCAGCTAACATAACTAAAAGGTGTAGTAAAGTAAACTTTGAAACATGCGGAGCATCACTTATACCATCGCTGCTTAGTGTAGTACTGCAGCATGTCAATAGCTGATACAAGAAATGGATATTAAAGATTTAACACAAATATTATAAAGAATCGAAGATTTAATATTGGTACAATAGTACAAAAAGACAACCTATACTTATTTCATGCTAGTACCGTAAAATATACCATATCCGATAGCTTGAGAATTGATATTGATTAAGGTTTAAAAGATTTATTGTTGACTTTATGAAAATATTTTAGACCAGGTATTATCACGACTTACGAAAATAATCTCAGAATACTGAAAGGATCTATGATCTTTGAATAAATAATAATAACGAATAAATATAGAATAAGCCCAACTATAACATTGTCGAACACACTAAGTTGGTCGATATTAAAGCGTCATCTTTATAACATCTGCGACAAATTAACAGCGTACTTGGTAATTGGGTAGTTTTATTCCTAATGGACATATAAATTAAATTTTAAAAATTTAATTTATGTGTAACTGAAATGAAACTTTCGACGTATATCCGTGACAACGCAAAAAAGATTGACGAACTTTTCCGTTTGCATTTTCTCTATGAGGGCCACTCCAGATAGCTCTAACAATACTGACTTAAAATTAATAAAAATGAGTATTTTTTCCACGTCAACTAATGAGGAAAACATTATTTTCTATTATTTCTAACATGCGTAATGAGAAGTAAATTTATAAAGAAAATACCAATTTCGTTTTAGCTCTTGTGTAAACGTTACAATATTTCTTGAAGCATTTTCTACATACACAAAAAAACTCAATTTATATATCCATTTTAATTATACGATATTTCATTTTTTATGATGAATTTTTCATAAACATTAATATAAAAGGATAATATCTATCAATATCGTGTAAAGTAACAACAGAATATTTAGTGACAAGTCTATTAGACCCCATATAAATAACAGATAAAGTGCTGGGAAGGAAACGAATACCACGCGCTGTAATCCCGCTTTCATTCTGCTACCGCGTGTATTCTTATTTTATTTGTATTAACGATTTCAAGACGTATAAAAGGAAGACTTGAATATTACCACCAATATTTGTTTTTAGATTTTTTATTGAAATTTATTGTAATATGGATGTTTTACGAAAGATGGGCGAGTCGTTTCGCCTACAAAAATAATGTATTCGTTTTCGAATTTTGAACTTTCTTTATGTACCATACATAAAATGTATTAATTTTTAAAATACTCGGTTATAAAGGCTTTTGATATTATGTGCGTAATATATGTAAATTATTTTTAGCAACTTTAATTTTATTGGAAATATTTTAAAAAGTTGTAAATTTCTTAATAAATAAATATCGAATATATTTAGAGTTAATTTTGTGGAAATTCATTATTCACAATTAAATGAAAGTACGTGATGTAGTATTATTTTAACTTAAGGAAAATAGAATTAATACTACATCACGTAGTTTTATTTAGTTTTAAATAAATATCGATTTGACATAATATTAATCTTTATTCATTACTTTCACTTTCAGCCACCAACTTTGAAAACATTACGCCGTTGCACACGTTTATACGTGGTTTATAATTAATCGTTACTTCGATCTACAACGACTGTGATAGCTTTCATGGAAGGACGTATAATATATTTTACTAAATTATTGTCATAATATTCAATTATTATGATAGAGTTGTTACATTTTTAATACATTACATTATAGTAATACTTAAGAGAAAGAATTCTTAAAAAAAAATTAGTACAATTTTATTTTTTCTTGGTTTTTGTTTATAGTAAATGAGGACTTTATTTTCTTTAAATGCTTGTAAATATTAATATAGAACTAAGAACAGTCTAATTTATTATTTTGGTGGCTTTGAATTTATTCTATTTATTTTTATTTTGCCTACTATCATAATTTTTTTAAACGACGAAATGAATTTTAATTAAAATCTCTACGTACAATGGTCTATTTATACCGATCTATCAGATAATTTATAGAATTACACCGTAAACAAGAAGAAGCATAAACAAGTTTTTGATTATAATATAATCAAATAAACGAGTTCCTCAGTAAATGCATGTTCATCTTTATATATATTACCCAAATACAATTCTCCTAATATATATTACTCAAATATTAATAATCTTGTTGTGCTTTTAATTTATCAATGGATCGTTTTTCGATTTTGCAATCCAAATTCTGTAACAAAAGCTATTCCGTGTATGTAAGTTTAATCAGTCTAACAAGTCAATGAATTAATAAAGAAATATTTAAATAATTTTTTATAAAAAATTATTACAAATTAATTAATTCTGAGGCATTAATTATCCTTAATATATATATATATATACATACATATATATATATATATATATATGCATGTAACAAACGGTAGAACTGACACATCTATACATTGAAGCTATTCATAAAACATTGTATGAGAGAACAAAACAAAGAGAACACTAAAAATATTGTTTTTGAAATTTTGATTCTTTTGTCAGTGATCCTACTTATTTGTCTATGCATCACACAAGAATAGCTAAAAGTATTTCGATGAAGTTTTCCTTAGTGGATTCTTTTGGGTCTTGGGAAGTATATAGACTATGTTTTATGGCAATCGATCTATTAAAAATAAAATATGTCAATTTGACGTAGCAGTGTAAGGCAAGTTTCCTTAAGATAAAGTTCAATATTATAATAATTGTAACATATATTAACTATACAAATTTAATATATTTGAAGTTATAATATTATCTAAATTTCCATACGTGAAAGAAGTCGCGGGACCAACTAGTTAAGAATTTATGTATAACTATTAAATCATAACCAAATATCGTGTCGTTAAACTAACATATTTTAAATTTAGTATTTTTTTATTTATATATCATTATTATAAATACGCTGAGATATTACTAAGTTGCAGTTTAAGAAGGTATCAAACTGAAATGACGAGAAACTTTCAACCTTTTCCTAATCATATTTCATTTATACTGCAGCCATAATAGATTTTCAAGTATATATACTATATTTTACTTTAGTTAAGGTTAAGATTCTAGTTAAGGTTAGGATTACTTACAAATTAAAATCGTAATATATCTATACATAACTGACGGGGGAATAATATTTTCTTTAATTCAAACACTTAATATTGAATATTATCTAAATAGACATATTATTGTTGTTCATGGTAACTTCAAAGCTCATATACACATATTTCATTTTTAAAAATAAAAAAGAAGTGCTTTACAATTTATAGATATTGCATTAAAAGGGCTCTTAAAAGTTTACCCCCATACGATCGAATATATTCAATAAGACTCACATGAAAGTTTCAGTGTAAGTCTCGTTTGAAATAAAGACCAAAAAAACTAGATGACCTAAGATAACACTGGGTATAACTTCACACGCTTTACTTGATTCTATGATACCCTATATGTACCTTGATTTGATTATTAAACATGTAATTCACTATGATCAATTTTAAATGCAAATAAGTTTTCTTAAAGTGGTATTTGTGATTAAATCACTGTCTCATATCTTTACGGTTCTGCCGTTCTTTGTCTAGGTGAATTTGTCAGAGATAAAGGATCATACTCAACACACAACACAACATGTTATCCTAATGTACCTCTTTCACTTTATCCGTTCATTTATTTCTTACTTAAGTAATTTTAATATTTTTCATTTTATCACATCAAGTCCTTTGAGAAAATCCTGTGGAGAACGTTGATATTTTTCCCACTCGTGTAACAAAGAATTTTTTTGTAATCTTTCTATATTCATAAGTTCTAAATGCCTACCAAAAATTCTTTGTTATTTCTATTCAGTTACATCAATTTAAAGCTATAAAAATGTTGCTCGATTATGCACAGTTACTGAAATACATCCCTTTATGCCTCCCACATCATGCTTCATACATCTTGATATCATTTGTTTAACCAGACCCAGTTTATCAAACATTTCTTCGCTTTAAATAAGTCAAACAGACTTAAATATGAACTTAACGAATAATGGCTTAACTCGCTTTAGTAAATCAGCCTGAAAGGTAAATTTTCTATGAAAAATAACAGCCACTACTTTTCCATTTAATTTTTACTATAAACAAACAAATGCAAATTAAGGATAAAATCAGAAAACACAACAAAATTGCGTTGCTTTGTTTAATACTGGTTGTTTAGAAATACAGCGTACCTTTAAATATTTGTAATGAATTATATCTCGTATGTAAAGGAAACTAATAAATGTGTATTAAGGGCAGTAAATTTAAAAAGAATTAATTACTTCATTTCACCCTCCGATTTTTGATAAAAATTTAATAAAGTAATTTTAAAAACATTTTAATTTTTAAATGATGAATAAATTGAAATAATTTTAGTAATTAACAAATATCCAAGTCCATTTATGGGTTCTTAGGTGAATTCAAACAAAAAGACAAAAAGTTCATATTCATTTTTACTATACGGGAGTACTGGGTTTTCTACGAATATATCGAAATTTAATTACAGTAGTTTCTAACTACCGTCACAACTAACATTACAAAGCCAAACTTTGTTGATCGGCATCTAATATGTCAAAGTGCATGGAATGTGTCAAAGTTTACCTGATATAATGCTCGCGTGTAAACAGTTTTTAAATAATAATTAAATACATCATTATTCGATTACATATCGCAAATAAAGAGGTTTGGAATTATAAGTAAATTTTAAATAGGCACATTTGTTTATTTTTTTATGATCTAAAACCTTAAGACTTTAGATCATAAATAGGCAGCGTGCTTATTTGGTACAAATATATCATTGAAAAACTAAGACACATAACCGGAATGGTAAAAAACGTATTGATTAATTAATTTAGTATAACAAATAAATAAATATAACATACTACAAAAGAATTAGAAATTAATATAAGTTGGACCGCAGCGTTGCCATCGTTGATCTCTAATAAAGGTTTCAATAAACCGACATCCATCCAACCATAAAGATTTTTCTCGATCTCTACTGGTTGATATAAAATAACGTACGTCTGTCTCGGTAATTCGACATATCTAATGCATAATTGTATGTATGGTAGATTTCTTCAAACGTGTTGAAACTTAAAAATGGTTGTTTTCTTGATTTCTCTAAATGTCTATTCCATCATTCAAAATTAAAATATTTTCATAATAAATGAACCCAAGATAAAGCTATGAGAATTAATTAACGATAATATGAACAAGTTCTCAGACATTTTTCAAACTGTAATAACTTGTTTTTTTAAAGATATGTGTCATTTAACAAGCGAGTGGAACCCGTCAAGAGCGAGTGAAACTCGCACGCCGAGGATTCCGTACAAAGGACATTACTGAAACTACTCAATAAAATGGGAACTCTCTATCAATATATGCCTGTCAACATAATTATGGTCTAAAAATTCAAGAATCGAAGGCGTGAAACATTTTAGGTTTATTAAAAACTGTGAAATATTGTTATATTTTTCTGGAATATTGTTTTATTTTTCTTGTAATATGCAATGTGAATTTGACGGTTCGACATTAAATAAATCCTCATATACTAGATAGTGTTTCTCAGTGATACACCAAAAATCGATTAACAAAATTCAGCAGTTTAGTCATGGGAATGGTAATTTCAAACACGATGTATGACCAAGAATTCGCTAATAACGTACATTTTTAGCCTAGCGAATTCTTCATTTTGCTACATCGACACTTTCGCATAATGTTATTTTATTTCTTAAATGCAGACAAATAGTAAAATAATTCTTATGTCATAATACGATACCAATCCATCGTGAAAGCGATAAGCGTGTTTTGAATTATTTACTCGAACATAGTTTAAATTCTGAATGTGTCATTTTTGACTAATTTTTGCTTCGATCGCGATGTTATTTGCTTCAATCGCGATGTTATTTGCTTCAATCGCGATGTTATTTGCTTCAATCGCGATGTTATTTGCTTCGATCGCGACCACGCGCCAAGTAAAAGTCAGTGACGTAAACAATGTACACGGTCTTTATGTTTTGTGTATATTAAAATGCCATGTAATTTATTTCAAAAAATGTATTTTATTCTTTGTAATTCTTTATTTCACTATTTTAAAATATTTATGACAACTAGTACTGACTAGGTTTTCGTTTAATATCGGTGAAATGCGCATGTTATCAATAAAATTTTCTGAGTCTGGGGTATTTCAATTTTCTTAGCTTTCAAATTTCGGAGAAAAGAAGGGGGTCGCGTTAGCGTTTTTGCACAGTTTTCGTTATAAACCAAAAACTACAAAATAAAAAAATAATTGTAAAAATTAAGCGCGTTGCTATGAGATCCCACTAGAATTTGTTGCCTTACTTAAATTTCGACCAAACAATACAATCTAGGCTTTCGCATTCCGTTTTGAATGAAAATATATATGTATATACATAAATATATATATATATATATATATATATATATATATATATATATATATATGTATATATATATATATATATTTCTAAAATCTTTCAAATTTTACAGTTATGCAAGTTCAACAACTGTTCTGAATTTCAATGTGAAAAACAATGCAATTGTAAGGAAAAATAGTCGTCACCTACTAACAAACAAACATTGAAACCGCGCCAAAAGAGATACGTTTTTAACTTTCAAGTACGGAATCTTTAAAAAACATTTTTATTGCATATATTGATACGTTAGCATATTTACGTGCATGTCACTCTTTGGGACCTTGCATAGCTCTTTATCTTAATTAACATTTTTTTCGCCAAACGATTCTTTGAACAAATTAGGATATTGTCCCGGTAACAGATTTGGATATTCGGCCGATTTTATGCAAATCTGGCAATTTTGAAGTTTTGTTGCATAAAATCCCATTTATCACATGAACATAAAATGTGCTAATTTTCTTTTATCTAAAGGGTCACTTAATATTATTTGAAATTTTATTTTGATTTATATTATTCTTTTGACATATACAAAGTTAATAAATACCGAATTATTATATTTGTTTCACAAAGGGACAGACAATTAAATTACTTTTATCCGAAAGAAGGTGTTAATACGTTTTGTTCTTCATTTTATTTATTTCAACAAAAACAATATCCAGTGGCATTAAAATATCTCTAGAATAAAATATGTTCAAATATATACCTCAAGCATTAAGTAAATTAATCTAATCATGCAAGTGTAACTTCAAACCTCTATTATCCGTAAAAATAAAAATATAAGATAAATACATATATGTGTGTATGTATATATAAATACATACATATATATATATATATATATATATATATATATATATATATATATATATATGTATATGAAATATCCCTTGCCCTGAAATGTTCAGAAATCAATTTTTTTTTTAAATATCATATAATGATTTATCCATAAAATACAATACAATGAATTACTAACATCAATTATAATCGTATGAAGTATTCTAGACTCACATTTATTTAATGGAAAATATAACATCGAGATTGTTGTTTAAAGCCCAAAATTTAAAAAATTATGTTTCTAACCTACTCTATTACGAGATCTTCAATTAATAGTCCTATTACTAAAACTAAACAATATTTACAAACGCTTCTTCAAAACCCACAAGAAAAGACAAAAAACTCATAATATAGTCCTGATAGACCAATGCATTGCTAGTAAATAGAAATGAGTAACATTTAAATCTATTAAATTAAATAATTTCTTGAATTTTATAGTTTATAGAGATATATAATATATGAATAATTATGTCATGGATCAGTTCACTTCTACCTACTTGAGATACTCGCTATCAAAAGTGATTGTATACACATGTGCAAATATTTAAAAAAAAATATTTTTCCGTACCATCACATAATCCTTTATTTTGACCATCATTACTGCTGGTCGGTATAGTTCCCTATTTATTTCCATGGATTTCCAACCCCGTGAAAAATAGTACTTTTTCACCAGAATTTTACAGTGAACGTAAGACGTAAGAGAAGTACCTTTTTGCCAAAATTATTATGTATTCCAAAAATACTTCTTTTGATACTTACCTTCTTCAGTTACCAAGCTACATAATGATATAGTTTATAATTATATAAACTTGCCAGATTAACTTGTTACTGCTGTTACTTTAACAATGTATTATTAGGCATTGTCATCAGTATTCTGTAGTAGAAATTTACTGAGTAATATATTCGGAATATACACACTAAATTACTAGAGTTTTATAGTAAAATTACCATTTAATGTATTAAATGAAACAAAGTGTCTACCTCATTATAAGTTTAAAGTTGGTAAATAAAAAAAACAAATAAGATTTGCGTAATTTTTGAGAGTGATTTTAAAATTGAAAAAGTGAATGTCTGTTCGTCTGTCACAGCCGTTTAAAATCTGTCATAGTGATGAAATAAATTAATCCGCACATCTTCGGTGCGTTTGCCAAACCTGATATGTCTGTTTATAATTTTTAGGTTTTTTGCTAGATGGCGTTATTTTTTAGGCGATAGGTAACAAAAACCTACCATGCAAAAATTTTCACTGGAACAAAATTTTCAACATTTGTGAATTTAAAAAAATATGTGTCATAAAGGAAAAATGTTGGTGAATTTATATTTTTATCTTTTGTTTTTGGTTCTATTAAAAGGCTGAGGAGGGTAATTCAGACATATACATACCTGATTTGTATGATCTATGACGAAGTAAAGGACATTCGAGATAGGACTATTCTCCAAATGGTCCAGAGTCATTTTCAACTGAAATGAATTTGGAGACTACAATACAACCACCAATTCAGCCCAGTCCTACCGCTATCCAATTTAGCCCAATACAAAGCAGCATTTTGTCTCCCGATTTGCCACTGCCCAATATCGAAACGGAACAGGCTTCAGCTTCAGTTAGCCACATAAATAAAACATAAATAATTAAATTTTATGCAAAATCACTAGATTATTCAAAACTAAAGTAAATGTTGTTGACACACATATAGAAAAATTTACTTTTAACTTTATATTGGAAGATCAAACAGGTGAATTTGTTGAGTTGGATCATTAATGGATATCCTTGACAAAAAGAAAGATAGAACATTTAATAAAGATCAGAGAATAAAAGGTAAACTATACATGGTAGGAAAGACAGAGAAAAGTAAAGATCATATTAAGCAGCATGTCAATTTTTTCCGAATTTCAACAAGACTGATAAAACTATATTATGTAGTCACGATGCACGTGAAGCAAAATCATCTAGAACTTTTCTCTGTGCGACTATAAAAGAAGAGCAAAGGGAGAACATTTTTTAGTATTTTCGGTGTTTAGATACGTGGAACTCGAAAAAGTCTTATATTAAAAATCTTGGACGTCTTCGGGTGATTATGAGAAGGTGCAAAATATCTACGTCTCAACAGCTAACAAAATATATGGGATTTGATTGCTTTCTACCTAATGACAATAATGAACTCGTTGGAGTATGTAAGCATTTTTATTCAGAACAATAGACATGAATAACGAAACACTCAAAAATCAATAAAAGGAAAGCCAGCACCCAGTAAAAATTTTGCCGCAAAATCTAATAAAATCAAGAATATATATTTCAGTATTCATTCAGAAACAAAATCTCACATATTTCAAGAATGTAAATAATGATTCTCTAGAAATAACAAAGTGAAAATTTTTCTATTCAGTATTGAAAAAATGATGAAATATTCATTTCAAATAATTTTCTGTTCAGTATTGAAAAAATGATAAAATATTCATTTTCAAGGCTAGGAAGATCAGTGTAATACATATACTGCCTTTAAGGAAGGCCACATAACACCAGAACAATATGAATTTCACATCCAGATGAAGCAAGAAGCATACCTTGCTAAAGAAAATGCTCAATCACTGTGTTCCCCTGATGTATTAGTATTGACTATGGACGTAAATAGTGTTATACTTTTTCCTAAATTTCAAATATCTGTTCAATAGTACAAACAGAAACTCCACCTATATGTAAACTAACGAGAAAGTACATTTATATGTACGACATGAAGGTGATGGTAGAATGACTGCAAATGAATTTATAACCGGTTTAGTGGATTTCTTAAAAACAAAATTTAATAAAAACTACGAAAAGATAAATCTCATTTCAGATGGATGTTCCTACCAAAACAGAATTAAAATACTATAATCTGCTTAATCTCACGGAAGCGAACGATTCGATTTAAATAGAACAAGTAATTCTTGAAAAGGGACACATATTGATGGAAGTGGATGGTGTCCATTCCACTTTAGAACGTCTGTTTAAACCTGCTATTTACTCTCCGAACGAGTATATAAATATAATAATACAAGCTCGCCCAAGCGTACCTTATGAAATTCATTATTTAGATTACACATTTTTTAAGAATTATGAAAGGACATGTCGATTGAATTCGATAAGACTAGGCAAAAAACTACCGATCCTGTACTCACTGATATCAGAGGACTACTATACAAAAATAGACCATTTTTTTTAAATTGCGTCAGCCACGCGGATGGCAATCGTTGCCACAAAGGCTTCGTGTCATCAAAAATAACCTTGTAAACCTTTACAGTGTTCCTAAAAAAATGAGAAAACTAAATTTTATAGCTCACAATTTTTGAAAAAATGAGTGTACCGGGACTACCATTACTTTTGTTATGATGTTCAATATGATTAATCTATTATCTTTTTGCAGACTTTTACATGTTTAGCTTTGAAAAGTTTTCTTTATATTTTGGTTATTATATATATTTAGTATTAATAGATATATATTTTAGAATTACATACTTAGTTTGTTTTTGATAGACGTATTGATTGTTTAAATGTTAATATGTCTAGATTAATAAAAATTATGTCGATTAACAACATTGAGGTTAATCATTGGATATAACATAGCTTTAAATTGAAGGTAGACTTGCTAACTTATAATTTTTTTTATTTGCAACTATTAATTACGATTATTACAAAATTATTACTAAATTTGTTGATATGTTTTATTATAATAAAGTACATACTAGTAAATAAAGTACCATTTAAGTTATATCGTAATTTATTTTGTAATTACATGAAAGTAAAAATTAACATGGCATCATATTATTTATATTTTATTCCGTACCGCGTATATTTACTATAATTTTTTTCAATTATATCTATAACTCTATATAATTATAAACATAATAACATAAAAATACGTAAGGATCACAAAAATTACATTATACGGAATCATTAGCACTTATCATTATTTACGTGATCAAATAAAACCTGATGTGTGTATGAAATAAAATAAAAAAAATATTTCAGATTTTATACACGTATAAGATTAGTTATTTTTCATATCAATATCAAAAAAAAGTTGTTTTTTACCATATTTTGACCTTTCTGGATTGTTTCAAAATCGCAATATTTTAGGAACAAACAGTTTTTATCTTCTCCTGAAAAGTTCTCAAAATTCAGAAACCAGTTTTAGCAAACGCACTGATAATATACAAGTATCTCAACAGTTTACAATAAAAAATATTCTTAACGGGCAGGAAAAATAAAGTATCCGATTTTTATCTAATTTATTGTATCGTGTGGGATAACTATTGAAAGGCAAATTAGGATTATAAAATATTTGTCATAAATGTTTATATAAGATAATTCTAGAGATGTTGCTAAAAATGTTCACAAAACCCTTTAAGGATACTTTAAAACCATATATTGTAGAAACTTGAAATTTGGTATGTTAAAAAAGCATATGAATCATAAATATTTATTTCAGTAACAAAGTTAACACCAAAAAATATTCGTATGGAAATGTTTGAGAGAAAATTGCGAAAAATAGCAATTAAGTTTTCATAAAAAATATCGAAAATCGGAAGAGATGATTAAATTTCTTTATTTTTTGGATAATCTCGTTTTATTTAGTACGCAAAGAATGTACCAAGCAATATTTTTAATCAATTTAACAAAAATACTATAAAATCCTAAATGTTTGTCTATCGGGTGGGCTAAAAAATAATAACTTAAACCCGTTTATTAAAATTTTTATTAAAACCTTGTATCTCATTACGTGGGAATGATGATATTAAAAGAAATTTCTAGGCGTTGTAAATATTTTTAATATTTCTGAAGGACACTATTTCTAGTTCTTACCAAACATGTTGATGTTAACAATTTTACAAATAAATGAACTTGTATATTTCCACTTTTTTTTTAATAATACTAGTTTCTGACTTGCGTACTGTCAATATTGATGCAGTGCGTGGCTATGACGAGAAAATCTAAAAGTTGACGCTAACAATATTCGTTTAAAAAAAATATTAGATTAAGTTACTTTTTTTCATGCCGTACATCATATATCTGTACGTAATTGATTAAACATATTTGTTAACACTGGTAAATAAAACGCACACTAAAAATCTAAAAATCTTAAAAATATAAACAAAATTAAAACAAATTTATATAAAGACACTAGTATAATAATTGTCAACATAACTATAGCACACTGAATATAAGCATTTTTTATGATTGCAATAAAAATATTCCCTTTTATGTAATCAGGATTATACAAATAAAATAAACTCATTTCTGTTGAAGCAAAATTGCCATATTTATGATAAAATTTATTTTCTTAGTTTTATTCCCACGCAGAGAGAATTACACAGACATTAAAAAAGCAAACCTCCGATGTCCGACGTGAAAATACATACAACAGACCAAACAAAAATTCCCAACTCGCAAAGCACGTTTATTTTGATTAAAGTAAAATTTGTTACACCTCTCTCTCCCAGTGATTTATTGATGAAAAACACATTTGATAACATTTTGAATAAATGGAGCTATTAAAATAAAGCTACTTTCATGTATAACGAAAGTTGTGTAATTCCTTATGCCACATAAATCGATGCCACATTTTGATTTAAATATTTGAATTATGTGAATGGCTTTGAAAGTAAATAGTATCTACCTGTAAATTAATGGTATTAAGAAGGATAAAGTTATATTACAAAAACAGAAATAAGTGATTAACAATTTTTTTATTGAAATGTGTATTTTAACTGTCAGAACAATTATTGCTTTTAACAGAAAATGAACTTCTCTTCCCTTCTATCTCCGAAGGTCGTGAAAATATTGCATGAAATGCCGCAATCGGAATAAGCACACAACATTACAATCTAGGGTTTCTTCATAAACTGGGTAAGCGAAATATCTACTCGTGTAAAAAGGCTACAGTTACTTACAATTTAATCTAGGCTGTTGAATTTTCTATAGTTAATTTAATTATAATATTTTATGCAAACTTCCCTACAAATTTTTTCAGTTTCTATCAAACTTCTTCTTAATTCCTCAATAAAATTAATTAGTGAGCATCATATTACCAGACTAAAATCGCTTTTCTCAGATATAATCATTCCCAGTAAGTAATATTGTAATTGTGTATAGAAATATCATAATTCTCACTAGATTTCTTTTTAATATATGTGAATATCCTAGATTTCTCCATGCAAGAAAGAACAGCCAACAGCGTTTTTTAATAATCAACCCCATGAAAAATATTCAAATGGAAAATATGCAAGTTTTCATCAGATTATTCAAGCAACCATAAAAAGATTTAAAATCTAAAACCATTTTCTCGATTTTATAATTCAAATTTGATTCGACAAGTCTTTTACACTTAGTAAAAATTCCAAAATTCCCTATTCCTACAAATAAGTTTTCGCTTCAAAAACCTACTAACTATTAAAATGTTATTAAGTTCACACCTTCGTTTTTAAGACAAGGATATTTTACTTTGTCCTTGTAATTTTTTTTAAGATTTCAAACTTTTATTGGTTGCTGACTAGTTGCAACCAGATATTGATATGGTTAGAATTGGAAAATGCATAAAAAACACTAAGAAACAACATAAATTAAGAATGACGAGAGACGGATCTTCAACGACATGCTTTACTTTTTGAATCCTCTTAGAATAATTGATTCGAAATCTGTAAACATTACCTTTCACTTGATATAATAGTATATTTAGAAATAACAGTAAAAAACTAGGTTTTTAGAGTGCAGTCCAATGTCTTGACTGTTGATAGTTTTGAATTGAAAGTTTGGGCTACTTATATTATTGAATATATTGAGAAAAGAAAGATGTGAAGATGTCGTTTTTTTGCTCAAAAATATGATATCGCTTTATGAGGTTAAAACTCTACACAAATTTCAAAACCTTTTTACTTCAATAAATCAAACACAATATTCAATAAAATCTATGCAAAAAAACGTATTTTCATGGTAAAGCAAAAGTAGTAAAAATGTATACACCAATGGACTTTGTCCCCACAATTAGATTTCGGAACGTCAGTTATTGGCCACAAAATTGTGAACTTAATTAACTTAGGGAGTTCACAATGCTTTAAATGTTGTAAGTATTCCAAAAACGTACATTTCCGAATGCTAGTCAACATAAATAAGATTAATTGTTGGGAAAGGATCTTAGATATAAAAATAATAAATACCCTTATATAAATACAGGCACTTACTTTAAGTCAAAGAAAATTGTAAGTTATTTTAGATATATTCTTGCTATATCGAAATACCCGCCTTTTCATCACTCATTCACGTTTCAATTAAGAACAAAGGAAGAGGTATTTGAAGTAATTAAAAAATGGTATTGTAATAAAATATTGTCATGAATATTTTGAAAAAAATATGGAAAATGTATATATTTTAAGATTAATTTTTTTTTGAAGTAAGTCCTTGTCATAAACTTTTCCATTATTTTTTAAATGGTAAAGGTTTGAAAATAACTATTTCATTCCATTATAAAACAATGTAGTAAAATCATTCAATGTTTTGATACTTCTCTAAACCGCTAAATTAATTTTAACATTGTATTTTCAAGTATCTTTTCTCTTTGGCTTGATCTATAAATAATTTGATCTACAATATATTTCTATACACCGTGTATTATATTTCAAAATCAAAACAAGTAAATACACACTAGAAACGATTGTTTACAGCACATTTATTTAAATTATTTTAAATTTACAAGGCTTGACACTCCGCTTTATCCAGGTGGACTCTGATTTATTAATGAAAAGACACCGTTTATGACATACTGAACAAATGGAGCTATTAAAATGTTAGGAGTATGTGCCAAAAATTATGTGATTCCTCCTGAAAGTCTTTGCTTCACATCTTATATCGGGCAGCTCGTTGGAATATTTTTACTATATGGGAGTACTAAGCTTTCTATTACACAAAATATACCAAAATTTCAAAATCAATTTTATGTAAGTAGATATTTTTATTTTTATCATCAAAGTCTTAATGGCAACATTATTTTCATGTAAATATAACACTAGACAAATAAGATTATAATATAGAAATTCTAGAATCAGATAAAGGAAAATCTGTAAGTTTTATTTTTTGCTGAAAACTATGAATGTCAGATATTTATAAGCTTCCTGCAATATATGCAAAATTTTCTACTAGTCTGAATTATTTCACTTTTCTTGGCTTTCGAATTTCAAAGAAAGGTTGCATTGGCGTTTTTTGCACATTTTTCGTTAAAGTCAAAAGCTATATAGTTCTAAATAAAAGACATTATGTGTGAAAATATAGAACTTTCATATAAAATCCCACTTGAACTTGATGCCTCACGAAAATTTCAGCCAAAAAATGTGAAGTAGAGTTTCAAATCTCATTTTAAATAAAAATTTAAATACGTATTTCATAGCTGTGCGAAATTTCAACTTGAATAGCAATAGTAGTAGCTGAGGGAAAGAGCCGTGACACACGGAGAGACAAAAGCATCGGCATAAGAATTCTTGACGCCTCACGAAAATTTCAGCCGAAAAATGTAAAGTAGAATGTCACATCCCATTTTAAATAAAAATGTAAATACGTAATTCCAAATCTTTTCAAAGTTGTGCGTGTTGGGTGGGTGAGGAAGATGGGGAGCGGTGATTCAATTTCCTTATTTTTTTCGATAATGATGATTTATTTACGCACATAAAAATACACTAGGCAATATTTGTAACTGATCTGGTAATCACACTATAAACCCTTAAATGTTTATATACTGGGTGACCAGAAAATAATATTTGGTTTTCTAACCGAAACCTAGTATCTCGTTTGCGTGAATTGTGATGCTAATATATATATTAAGTCATTATAAATATTTTTGAGAAATATTTCCAATTTCCACCAATCATGTTTACAATTTCACAAAGAAACTGGTTTATTTCTAATTTTACTTTGTTTTTCTAACAATATTAGTTTTTGACTTGCGTACCGACAACACAATGAGAGGCTGTAAAAGAGGAACTTGAAGTTTACGCTAGCAACGTTCGGTTAAAAAATTAACATAGTTGGTTTATTTATTTTCATTTCATACAATTTTATGATTGTATGTGTGCCTAAGTGCATACGAAACCCTCGTGGTGCGAGTTCTACCACTGTCATTACTGTTTATTTATTACTGAAATAAATATCAACTTTGTGCCGGTATTATAAGTGCAATTGATTTAACAGTTTTATTAATACCAGCAAATGAAAACATACTAATTCCAAACTTAAGTTAAATTATTAAAAAATCTTACCCGTAAAAAACCCGATTTATATACACTAGTATATTATCAACATAGCTATGGTACACGGAACATTCACTCTTTTACGATTGAAATAAAAATAGCCCCACTTATATAACAAGGATTATACCAATAAAATAAACTTATTTCTGTTGAAGCAAGATTTTATTTCTGTTTCTGTCATATTGATGCTAAATTTTTTTCTTAGAGTTTTACTCCCACCCAGGGAGAATTATGCAAACATCATTCCCACCAAGTAACACAATAATTGTGTGTAGAAGTTTCATAGATATCACAGGAATAAATATTGTTACGTATAAACTTTATATAAATATTTTAGATTTGTTCATACGAGAACGAGTAACAAAAAGACAGTAGGTGTAATAATCAATGCCGTCAATAATACTGAACTGCAAAAACCTCATCGAACTATTCAACCAAAACAAAAAGGTGTGAAATCGAAAACTTGTTTAATTATATTTTTTGCATAAACCTTATTACAAACAAATTTAACAATTTAAAGTAAAATATTTTCTCGATTTAATAGTAAAATTTGAAATTGACAATTTTTTTTACACTTAGTAGTCAAAATTCCAGATACCTAAAAATAAATTTTCGCCTCGATTACATACTACGATTACATCTACTAACTATAAAAAAGTTACCAAGTTACCAAGTTACTTTAATAACGAGGTTTATTAAAGAAAAAAATATTTTACTTTTTCTTTACATTTCTAATTCAAAGCAAAATGCGCAAAATGAACGAGGTCACATTTATTTTTTTTTTCATTTACTGAGTACTAGTTGAATAACAATTTACTAAAGTCTTATCTAAATGTTTATGATGGTACTTTAACTCTGTTTTGAAAGTAAATTAAGTAATATTTTTTATAATATCCATTATTTTTATCGAACTTGGAACTGTGTCTATTTTTAAGAGCAATAATTTTTTTAAACGATGATCAGCCTAGTATCAGTACCATGGCCTTAGAATTTACATTATTGTACTGTATATTTTCCAACCCTTTTTGAGCAAAATTTCCAAAATCAGGTCGTTCAAAAATCTGATTTTATTGTATTTTAATTCCGTA
This sequence comes from Druceiella hillmani, assembly GCA_039881145.1. Lineage (NCBI taxonomy): Eukaryota > Metazoa > Arthropoda > Insecta > Lepidoptera > Hepialidae > Druceiella > Druceiella hillmani. The sequence goes on along the minus strand of JAYKKI010000038.1, from coordinate 15,045,320 downwards.
TTTTTTGCCTTTAAACAATAATCCGAAGTTGTGTGTTTGTAGTTATAGTTACTTTCCAATACCATGAATGCCGTGCATCTATCTCTACATAAACCCTAATAACAGAGTTGAAAATATAAATTTGATCCCGATTATCAGGTCTTCCGACAAGTTTTTATCAATTCATTATTTTTCCGTATATATATATATATATACATATATATATATATATATATATATATATATATATGTGTATATATATATATATATATATATGTATAGATATATAGATATATATATATATATATATATATATATATATATATATATATATACGTAATTTATGATCATATTTTTTCCTTTATGTATATACATCCATAAAAAGATTGAGATTCCCTACTCGAAACCCAATAACCCCAAATGCTTGAAATTTAGAATTCTTGGTAATATTGTTATAGTCTTCTTCCCCTCTTCACATTAGCTCTCGATTTCAATTTTATGTAGATATACATGGGGTCAAAAGCCGTATCATAAATATAATAGTCGTATGAAAAATTAAATTAATTTATTGTTAATTTTGTATTAACATAAGTTTTAATATGTTATTTACATGAAAAATTAATGCTATAGTGGACGTTATTTATTCCATAAATTTAACACAAAAATTATCTTATTTAACATAAATTAAAGTTAACAATTCCCGACATTTTTGTTAATTTATAAGAAAAATACAAAGCTGGATTAATTATTCCCTTACGCTTGAGCGTCCCTTAAATAAATCTAATCATCTTCCCATTAAGTATATCTCCATATTAAATCTTATATTGGCTCCATTTTTCCTTTAAACTCGCCTCAGTGTAGATGTGGATGAGCCTTAAATGAAAAATAGCAGCCATTATTTTTCTTATAAAATAATTATAGAAAATAGACGAAAAGAATAATACAACAAAAACTCAAAAATTTTGTAATATATAGTCCTTTGAAACTGAATGCATTCTATATTTTAATTACACTAATAAATATACATTTAAAGACGCCAATTTTAAACACGTTGTCGAAACGTACACCATTATTAAACGGTAATTAAAAAAATTGGTAATATTCAAAAACAGTGCGTTCCCGAATGCTAATCAACATATATTAGATTAATTTACTGGAGAAGATGTTAGATGTTCGAATAGTAAATGCCTTTATTTATATACAGGCACTTACTTTATATCTGAAAGGATATTGTACGATATTTAAGCTTTAATCTTGCTACATGGAAATATCCGATCTTTCACTTTCAATTTATTTCAATGAGCACATGAGAGTTTGATTAACGAGGGTTGTAAATCCCAACTAATTAAGGGGAAATTACCTATAAATTATATGAAATATTTTATAATTTGTTTAATTAATTACTCAATGTTAGTTTTAGCACAATTTTGTACTTTAAATGTAATTAGCTAACTACTACAGATATAAAGGTGATTTTTTTACAAATCAAAAATCGTGTACCATACAGATACTTACATACTAGGTAAAATAAACTATAACTGCTGTTTAAATGCATTATATTCACATTCCTTATTCATTAATTCGGCATAACTTTCACATTCCTCATTCACTTTTTAATTAAAAACAAGAGATCAAAAAATGGTATTGTTACTAAATATTTTGGAAAAAAATATTGAAACAAGTAAATACCTTAAGATTCACTTTTTTAATAAAGTTTATGTTGAATAAAATTTTTAAAGGTTTTAAAATAATTTTTTAATTCCTTTATATAAGAATCTAGTGTAATCACTCTAGCTTTTGATCTTTCCATTTACCGCACAATTCACTTCTACAATTTCTAACTTTTGAAGCAACTGTTAAATAAATTCTTGATAACAGGCATCTTCTTAACAAATTAACGACAAAAAAGTTGTGGCAATGTGGATATTAGTTCTAAACATTATTAATACTTTAATCAATATATTTTGGTATAGATATTAATAATGAAGATCATTATGTAAATCGGTATTTATCTAAATCAGGCAATTAAAATTTAACACATTAATCATCACAAGCAGAACAAGTGGTAACAAAGTAGTTTAATAAAATGACTGTAACTATTTAGGTTTATAATAGAAGCCACGCTGTATCAATAATTATGATTTGAGACTTAACAGAATTGAGTAACTGTCTCGTATTTTGAGCCCCTTAATCGATCAGACTAAAGTTCATAAACCTAATTAGAATATTAATACTAATAGAAAGAGTACATGCATAAATTCACTCTAGGGAAACCTTCTGTCTAGTAAAAAAACACCATGACACAAAACTTACATAGTAATTAAATTTTCCAAGAACCAAATCATAGGGCCAAAGAACACTCGTATCAAAGTAAAAATTATTACGTTATTCATAAAAAATCGGTTAATAGAAAAACAAATTTTTGCGTTTTATGTTGTACACTTAAAACATGTCCTCTTGATATTATCTCGTAAATTAAAATAAGCTTAATGCAAACAACCAAATACAGATACTAACTAAAACTTACCAAATTTATCATAAACGCAAAATTTAACATAAAATACCGAACTGTTAAATGTTGTCAATATATCAATAATAATATATATTGGCCTTCTAGTATTTTATATTCTTTTAGTATTGAATATACTAGAGCAATTCAAATTTACAAAATAAAATTCATTGTTTGACCAGATCTTCGAACCTGCTTTATAGATTCAAAGCAAAAACGTCCTATGTATCAAGAAAGCTGAAAAATTGGATTTTAGTCCAACCTTTCTCCAGTTGTTTTAAAACATAACTTTAAGTTTTTAAGGACTTGAATTTCTAGGGAAAATCGTACATGCAGTACGGTTTTACAAATCCGGGAGTACATAATTGTACAATTTTCATTAAGCACTGTGATATGCAATAAGTTCAAAACCATACATACTTACTTTCATGCTTACCTTATATTATTTCATGAGGTTTCCATATGGAAATGATATTTCATTGGTTAATACACCATTTCATTGAACAACTGTTTTACCAAGCTGTTACCAAATTGGAATGTATGCTTATAGACCCTTATTAACAAAGCTTGACAACATAAATGCAACTTTAACACTTAGTAAATAATTCCCACCATTTTTGTGTAATACCAAAAATATAAACATTAAGATATTTTATCATTTAAATGTTTTAAACAATATGCTATATTGCCTTTCCACACACAATAAAATAATTACTATATGATTTATTATTGAAAATTTAACTGTTGTGAAATTTTAAAAATATAAAATGTTTTATTTTATAATGCGAGCAGAAAAAATTATAAAAATAAAAATAGTATAAAATGTGTTTAAAAAATTAAACCGAAATAAGAAAAAAAACAAAATTTAAAAACACAAAATAGATTAAAAATATATAAGTAAAAAAATAAATAATCTAAAAACGTATTTCATTTATTTTTCAATTCCCTCCCTGCAACTTTAACACAGGCCTTCGCTTCTCGAGCTTGACTTAACAAAATATCCTTGAGGATTTCACCGTGTTCGTCTTCTCTTCGTTGTCTCTGCACCATACCATTCCTCATACAATTGCTTGCGTCTGAAGCAACTGTAGTTGGCTGAAAATGAATCAGATATCCAAATGCTGGCTGCTGATGCGTCTGCTGTGTATTGGTACATTCTGGTCCACGTCCAACTTGGTTTCCTGCACCTCACTCCTCAAATCATACCTTCACATGTTGATTGTCTCTCTTTCCTCTCTCTACTCAAGTTCACTACTCAACTCAAATCCCACATACCATTACAGAGATTATTCGTACCACAAGTTTACAACAATAATACCTTTTTTTTATAGCCCCATAATTCGAATTTGCCAATTGCATAACGATATTGTTTCAACATCCGTCCTTGGACATTTTTCAATGGAAATTATTAACACTTAAAAAGAAAATTCAAAATATATTATTTGTCAATTAAAACCAGCTACGATAAAATTAATATTTTATTCAGTATGTAGAAAATAATATAATTCTAAGTTAATACTAACTTTAACAACTGATCATACATTTTGTAATATATTTAATAACACAAGTAATCCTTGAAAGTATATTCATAAATACTCTAACCATTTTGTGCACACATAATTAGGGTTGTAGCATAGTTGTATACTCTCTTCTTTTTATTAACCTCTTAATAAATAAATAAATAAATCCTATTTTCATTAAAAATGAGAATATTTTACTATATTCATTCTTTATTATATATCTCGGCATTTTTTTTCATCTTCTCGTTTGCTCCGTCGGTCCGTATATTTTCAATTCCATCTTTGTAGGAGGCAAATATACGCAACAATAGCTTTTTCTGTTTCCGTGTAGTTTCTTTTTCTTGCATTGATTTCAATACTTTTGTTAAACGCAATATTTTCAGCCAAAACAAATGCGCTTACAACTTTCAGTAAATAATTCGATATGTCAATTAAACATGTGCCTGAAATTAGCTAATTGTGCCTAATAAATACATTGATATCTCACTCTAAAGATGCTCAGAAATGTTGCGTGGAGAGGCCACCTAACGTCTAATTTTTTTAACGCTCTGAACTGCATACGCTCTGAATTTATGATCCTTTCATACCGGGCGCTATATATAAAAATCGATTCTTAGGGAGTAAATTCCAAAAAAAATAATCCAACGTTTAATAATACAGACTTAAGTTACTGAAGAGAATAAGAGTGGTAAGTTAAATTTTACATATGACATCGATAAATTTTACTAAGCATGGTGAGAAAGAGTTATTAAACTATTGCTTACTTAAAATTAAACCTGTTAAATAAAAACGTAATCTTCACTACAAGAGCTCCATATACATTTGGGTAAATATAAATAATTCACATTTAAATAAAACTACGTGATATAATATTATTTCTACTCTCTTTAAGTACTTTACCACGACATACATTTCATTGTATAGCACACTGAAGATGTTGTAATATAACGATACCTAGATCGTGGTTAAGAACTTAAAGAAAGTAGAAATAATACTAAATCACGTTTCATTTAATTGTGAATAATGAATTTTTCCAAATTAACGCCAAATATATTAATATTGAAAGTAACACTTTATTTTTAACAAAATATTTACAAATATTAATATTACTTTTCATTACATGAATACAAATGCCTAGCAAATCTTACATACGCGTAATACGGTGTCGTTTCTAAAAGCAATGAGATTTCCAATCATATTTCGCTGTATTTTCTCGTTGCCGTTTTTTTTCACAATTCTGATTTTAGCAATTTCTACGATGGGGAGAGCATATTTTTCATAGACATTTTCGATAATATTCTAAAAATATCTAAAAATGTTTTAAATATCTTCTTACATAAATAAAAAAAATAGTTTTGGAATCTTTATGACTTGCTTTTTTTGTCAATATTCCATTTAAAATTAAATTAATTATTCAATTTAATAAAAAATATTTCATTTGCCCGCTCGAACATTTATGTCTAAATATTTATTAACCTTTCAGATACTGAAATTTTATCACCACTGCTCACGAATAGTAATATATTTATCAGAGCTAGTGAGGTTAAAGACCGTTAAGGTATTTCAAAGAAATAATTTAACAGATTTCCATCAAAACGGCAACGCAACTGTTTGCGTGGTCTTACTCAGAGTGCTTAGATTTTCAATTGTTCGTGGAACATTAATTTATAAAAGTGGATGAAAGGACTGTACCCCAACATTTATGACTTTTAATTTCTTCATATTGTGAATACTTTCCAACATTTCGAGCTGCAATCAAAATTATATTAATACTGAAGGTAATAATTTAACTAAGAATTAGTTTTACCTCTGTACTAGCTTTATTCCAATAAATCGTGCACCACCGAATATTAACATTACGTCAAGGAGTTACCTTGTGCTTCATTTTGATTCATCAAAGAGGCATGTTTATTACAAATTGAGAAAAATTCATCAGTAAATTAAAAAAATTGTTGCTGGCAGTTCTTAAAAATTCACCTGTACCAACATGCCATACAATACGCCATACAATAGTATAGGCGCTAAAAACGTATTTCGCAGATTAAGTGTAAATAAAATGAAATAAAAGTGAGCAATAATTTTTTATATCGATGAAATAATTAATCGATTATTTTACCAACTCTCAATCTATGATTTATGTTCTTATGTGCCTACAATTTATTATAATATATGATAAAATACATTATATTATCCAAAACTATCCTGAACATATCGAGAAAAATCAGTCTCGATTAGATATTATCACCCGTCATGATATTTAAAATATTTTATTTAATATTGTCTTATATACACTGGAAAATGTCCCATTCTAATCAGAGTAACATTTTTCAAATAAAAGTATTGTATGTAACGCAGTATAGTTTCCAAAACATCAGCCAACTAACATTCATTAAATGTTTCAAAATAAACAACTTACTCTATTAAAATACTGGCCATCGATCAAGAATCATCTGCTTGCATTCTACTAATAAATAATGTGTAATTATTTATAATTATACGTCAATCAAATTAACATATGGTAATAGTATAGTTATGATTTCTTGACTATCATAAAGCAAAAAAAATGGTCTCGTTATGTCAATGAGTAATATTTAAGTAAACCGAATAAACTTGCACAGAATAACTGTAAAGTAATTTACTTTCTGTTTGTATTGACCAATATTATAAATTCCTCATATTAACAAATTTTTACCCCTCTAGGTTTACCGACCATTGCGCCTTCAAGTTGAATATTTGTTTAACAACATATATTTAAAATTCAACACAAATGTATTTCCGATCCTGTCAAATTATTAAATGACTGTCAGGGTTTATTTCTATGATATTATTCTACATACCTATATACTACCTACTAAACAATACCTATATTGTAAAATATGACAAATATTAAGAGAAAAGACTTCTACGTTTTGAGGTCAAAATAAGAATATAAACACACCGCACATTCATTTAAATTGAAATAAATTTGCCAGGTTTAGCACTCCGCTCTCTCCGGATGAACTTGGATTTATTAGTCAAAAGACACTTTTTACGACATATTGAACAGATGAAGCTATTAAAACAAAACGCAAAACCTATTATATTCCTCGTGAAAGTCTGCCTCGTCTGTTATACGTTGGGATAGTTTTATTTTGATGTCTTAAAATTAGATGTTGGTATATTTAACATGGAATGGTAGGATCAGAAGATGAATGAATCTACATAATTTCAACGACATATACAAATTAATAAAAAAAAATTTTTTAATGTCATTTCGCATATAAACGTTAATTATTGTCAAGATCTAAACTAACTAAAACTATTATTATTCCGTATAAGGTACTTAAAGTTTTTGTAAATCCGTCTGTGTTAAATTTGAAACAATGTTCCTTTTGCCTATTATATTTTCACGTGATTATTGCACATATAAATATTCCTAAATAATTTAAGAAGAAGATGTAAGAAAACGATTTGTACAAAGTTTTCATACAGGAAAAGAGTATTTGTCAAATTCTAGCGTTAATTAATTCACGTTCAGTTCTTAAGGCATAAAATAAATCCAATGATTTTTTTAAATTTTGATTAACCTGTTTAGCTTTCCTCTTAATGTTAAATAATATAATCATGATTTTATTACCTAACTCTTATAAAATATGTGTTAAATATTTACTACCATTTGCAGCTTTAAATGCACACACGCCTGTGCTGTCTAAGTATTTTGCAGTTACAAATAACAAACTGGTCTGATTACGAACGAAAAACTTTCATATCACTCCCATGTGCAATTTCCGTTGCATCGATATTCTTTTTTCATGTAAAATAAAAACTTTTAATCTGTAATACATTTCAGTGCGGAAAACCTCCTTCTGTTGAAATATATTGAAACATCGGCAAAACACGATTGAGTTAAATAGAAGCAAAAATATTAAAATCCTCCAAATAATACCCTTTTTTCGATGTGTTTCAAATTACAATAAGAATAGATGCTAAGCGTTCAAATTAAATAAAAATAGACGCTAGTCTAACCAAAATTTTGTTGATTATTGAAAACAAAAATATTTTTCTACGAATGCTATCCATTGTTGAAAATTAATTATAGGTGTCCACTTAGAACACCCACTTGATAAAAATATCTCATTTGTGGTGTATTTATTTTCTAAAAATTAAATCTGATATTTATATAAGCAAATCAACCCTATTTTAAAATTAATATTATTACCGTAGCAAATAATTTTAACAAATGCAGAGAAATTTTTGAATTCAGGATTGTAAAATAAAAAAAAATAAATATTATAATTACTTATAATGATAAAGAATCGGAGCAATATAGAATTTTCATAAAAAGGGATTTTAAAATTTTAAGAACGGGCTTTTCGCAAAATTTTGATTTCTGGAAACAAAATTCAGTTGATTCTTGGCAGAAAATGAACTATCGTTTAATCTAGAAACATGCATGTATAGGTGCGTAAAAGTAGTATTGCTAATCAGGTTTTCAGAACGTAACTTGATTTGATAACACTTTAGTATCACCAATTTTAAAGCAGCCTATTTTCCTAAAATTAAGGGACTGAAACCGCATATTGAACAAGAATGATGTTTCAATGCTCCTTTGCTATAAACCACTAAGGCATATTTTATGGACAAGTATATTTTATCAGAAGGAAGGTAATAGCTAACTGTGGAATTTTTCTTTGGACAGTGTTCACGGAAAAGAATAGCAGAAAGTTTCGTAAATTATTCAAAAACTAAACTTTTCAATTTAAATTCCATTTTGACGTAATAATATATAAGTGTATGGGAAAAAGCGTTTTCCTTCTTGATATTGTAAGAAATATATTTATTACTTTAGCTCTCTGAGTTAAGTTCATCCCTATTTTTTAATCTTCGAACTTATCGATGGTTGAGACATATTTGTACAAATAATGCGGAAAATATTGGATTTATTTCTTATCTTAAGACTTATAAATAATAAAAACCCCATATTAATTACCATAAATATAATTTGTGCTGAAGTTCTTTTAACGCTTCCTAATTTGTGTATTTGAATGAAAATTAAAAACTTCATCAAGTTAAAGTAAAATTTACATATTCCTTGAGCTCAATCGAAATTAATAATTTAGGTTATTTCATTTGAGTTGTTACAATTTAGGTTATTATATTTTGCAAATAAATCTATTAAATAGAAGTGAATACACGCTGTGAGGATTCTGTTTAGACTTGGGCACGTGTAAAATTTTTAAAGATTTAAAGGTAATTACTATTTCTCTTAAAATATTTATTAATATCAGTATTACATTTCACAAAGTATTGCCTATCATATATTTTTTGGTTTGAACACAAAACATACAAAATTTTCCAATCATTTTAAATTCTCGAATAATTAAGTGAACTAAAAACCCTGTTATTTTCATAATTTCAAGTTTGGTATTTTTAGAAGTATAAGGAGAATTATTTAAACTCGTAATCTTCTGAGTATCTCTACCTTTTATTAAATTTAAGCAAAATATATCTCATATTTTGCTTTAATTTAATAAAAGGTATTTTTGGGATTCTTCTATATCTTTTCTATATTATATATGGGTTAATATAATGGATCAAATTTCGAGTATCTATGTCGAATGTTTTTAGAAAAAAGCGATTAAGTAATTTGATAAGAATTCTGCTTTCTTTTCCCTGATAAAGTACGCAAACTTAAAACGGTATCAACAATAATATTTTAGTTCAAATACAAAACCCTTAGATTATAACTTTAGCAAAAGCAATATTTTTAAATTTGGGCTTATTTTGAAAATCAAATCTCATTTGAAATATTTAGGGTTTAATAAATTAACTCAATAGGTGAAAGCCGTTTTAATTTCTTCTATACATAATTAAAGATGATGTAAGAAAATATAACTAAACATTAAACTAAACGTGAAATTGAATTTACATATTTAAATCAATTCTACAGAATAAACAATTTATAACAATTAATTCTGAGATTTATTGAATTTTTGTTATAAATTCAGATCTAATAGTGAAATTATTATTTACAAACTTAACAAACTTCAAAAAATTAACAAACTTTCATTCCGTTCTCATGTTTTCTTCTAATGCACGGTTCATTTCTACAACCTAACATTTCTCGGGGCGAAAAATAAAATACAAAATAGATATATATTACTCTCGGGTCAAGTTGCTAGAACGGCCACCTCGACTGACGGCGACTCATCGTGCTTAATATATTAGACCAACGATATAAAGCATCCTCACTTGTGGATGAAAAATTTAAACAAAGAAGGTTGAAATATTTTACTTATTTCTATATCCTTTTCACTCTGTATAAAAACTACCTTTCAGTTGCTTAGTAGAAAGATTTTTCGCTCACGGAAAATTAGGGGCAATGCTTAACCAAGAAACATAAACTTGCTATAACTATATATATATATATATATATATATATATATATATATATATATATATATATATATGTATATATATATATATATATATATATATATATATATATATATATATATATGTATATGTATATATATATATATATATATTTATTTTATTGTGTTATTGAACTTATAGCTTCGACGAAATATTAATAATATCCATTAAAATAATTCATAATGTCCATTTCCATCAGATTATTTTCTAATAACTATTTTAATACTGATAAATATATTCAAAAGGTCTGATATTTTGTTAGTATGCGGCGTTGATATGCAGCGTTGTTAAACAAATTAAAGTATCCGTTAAAATAATTCGCAATTAATATGTGATTACCTTCTTTACCTGTAAATATTTCATTGCTCATAAATATCTGAATAAATAATTTAGTTTATGCTGAATATATAGCGTCGTTAAAAAAATTAGTTTATTGTTTTTTCAATTAGATTTCGATAAACTAGTAAAACTTCTCACTTAAAGAAACTATTGTATTCTTTTCATCATTAAATCTGTAAGTTTTTACATTCGAAAATCTTTATTTAGTATATTAATACGTTATACATTCCAAACAATTTAATTTCATTCAGTGAAATTTACAAGGCAAAAGCGCTTATTGCAAAGCAAATTAGAAAAAAATTTAAAACGAAAAAAATGTGAAAATAGCTTTCATTTTAAATGTACTGAACAGTAAAAAAGATAACTTATCAAGAATATTGTAATTTTCCTCTTGAATATATTTTTGCCGACTTTCCATCTCCGTCATCAGATTCTGACTACGTCAATAACATCATCGTCATCATAAATTGTCACACGAATTAAACATATATACCATTTTTTCCAGCCCATCAAAAAGTGGGTGAAATATTGATTACAAAATAGTGTACAGACGAGAGTACAAGTTAAGTAAATATTTTAAAAGTAAATAACACTCTATTATCAACTCAAGCGTAGACCAATGAAATACGACACGGTATCACAAATTATATATCTCCGTAATAATAAATTATTCCAGCTATGTTAACGTAGACTAATATTTTATGTTATTACTCAAAATGTGATAAATGTTATTACTTGATAGATAAAACCTGAAGGGAGTTTTACTTGATTATAATTAGCTCAAGCTTTCTGAATTTGAATGATATACTTATAACAGTTATGAGTACACGGATTACATCACTAACGCGGTGACTGTAAACTCTGTTAATTCCTCGTGCGCACAGCAACGTCAATTAGTTAAACATCAGTTAGTTCCAGATCGACAGTTTAGTCATATATAAACGTTGATATTTTTTAATTAAATGTTTTGATAGGATAATAATTTATTTACATAAATTATCAAAGTCGCTATTATTTACAATAAACTTAAACGCTTTAAAATATTAAAGTAGGTATTTTTATATTACTCAGAATAAATCATAGGTAGATTCACGATTTAAAAAAACCTCTCTTTTTGTGTTCTATAAATGCGCTCTATTGTTAATATAGCCAAATTAATGCTAACTTTACATTTACGACAGAACACAAAAAATTACAATGGAAAATCTTCCACTTATAATTCCAAAGTGAAAATAATTTCTAGTCACCTAAATTGAGATATAACTAGAGGGTCAAAATAGGACAGTAAATGACGAGCAAAATACAAATAACATAATGGGAACACAATGAATTTTTTTTCAAAAATGCTGTGTATTCAACAACACAATACCAAATTATTCCCAAGAAGATTATGGGCGGTGAAATATTAATTAGAGAATAAACAGTTTATTTAAAATACGAAGACTTCTAAATTTAGTAACGAAATGCTCTTACGTTTCCAAAAAAAAATATATTTCCGATGTTTTATTTTAATGTGATCCAAAAACATGTTTCGCACTAATCATTGTAAATAATAAAACTACTTACAAACGTAATTGACAACAATGAAAAAAATATGCAGACGAAATCGCGGAAAGAACGCTAGAAACCTCTTTAAGTGGATAGAAACGTAAACAAATATTTACGTTTCTCCACCGTTTCACCAGTTTTGTGTCGTCCACGTTTCACCTCCGTTAATCCACTTAAAAGCTTTTCGCAACAACCTCTCGAGGTATTCAGCTCCTCTCTGTAAACATTGCTCCGAACTTGTCTTCTGTTAGTTCACCTTTGAATGCAATTTTAATGTAATTTTCTTTTATAGAATCCAATTAGAAAAATAGAATCCTATCATTCAAAAATATAATATTTCTAAATTTCTCCGATTTTTTGTAGAAATGTTTTAACTAGTATCTTAGTTTTCTAAAAGCGACCACCAACAACGTTATCATAATGAAAATAATATATAAAACAAACTTTTTTATTTATTTGGGTAACAAACTTTTTTCAAATACTATTTGAGAATATTTTTCCTAATACGCATAAAAAGGTTTACATAAGATTTATTATACGGAAAATCACTCATTCACAAATGCAAACATCGAGCCCAATGAAGATTAATTTAACAGAAATTTACCTACAAAGAATTTTATAGCTATAGTGAACTAAACGCATATCGCCGCAATATTTACCTTGAATTATTCTCATGTAACATGTATTAAACAAATGCAACAAATGCTAATAGGATGGGTTTCCAAATTGCTACGTTGAAATAGGAAGCAATAATTCCAAAGTACACTTATTTAAATTGCAAAGCTTTTTGGCATCCCCTGTCCCAGTGGACACTGATTTATTAATCCAAGGTCGCCTTTTATGACATTGTAAAATGGAGCTATTAAAACAAGATATGATACATATTTGGCGAAAATTATGCAATTTTCTCAAGATATTCGCTAGATATTGTACTTAATAGTTTTAGGGATGTTTTGTTTGGGTTTTTAATGAATAAATAATAAATATTGGGAGTTTGCTTTGGTTTCATTAGGTTCCTAGATGTAAAATTTAACTTAAATAAGAGGAAAAGATAAAATAATTAATTATAATTTAAAAATTAAACTAAAACTACTTAAAAGTAATTTTTTGTACAAATAATTGCATAAGGATTCTTCCCTATGAGTTTATTGATTTTTCAATATTTCATAAGGATCAAAATATTGAGAAATCAACACAAATTTTTTAACTTCGTCACCTAGTTTTATAAATTGATTCAATAAATATCTGATTTATCAACTAATATATAATATTATACACTACAGACTTATACAAAGATTATGAGCAGCAACCTTAGACTATAAAAATAATATGTAACCCATACAAATTCATATAATGAAATATGTGTATCTATATATATATATATATATATATATATATATATATATATATATATGTATAAACATATATATTTTTCGGAAGAAAATGAAATGTTACTTGCAAAGACCGTACTGCAAAGAAATTCTATTTCCAATGATTCTCCAGTAACCTCATTTGAATGTATTAGGTTGTGCATGTATTTCGGCTTATAGCCGTTAGTCTCTTTTGTTAATATTTGCAAAATAGCGAACACAATTTAAAAACAATAACCAGTATTAAAAAGTTTCTGTTATTTCCTCAAAATGTTTATTATTGAATAACGCATCGTAACAAATACAATAATAAACATTTTAGTGAGTGTGCACGCGTGTGTGCCCGTATGTGCGCATGCTCGTACGTGTGCATTTGCGTATGCTGCGTACGAATGCGTGCGTGTGCGTGCGTGTTCGTGAGTGTATAAGGTGTGTCTATAACACTACTCTACAACATTATCTCTCGTTTTATTAAGTCATAAAAAAGGAGAACTAAATAAAAATTTCAATTTCAGTAATTTTTTTATCATCCAGCTCCAAGCAAGAATGTCTACGCCATCTTTCTTTCTCTTTCTTTAATATCAAATTATTAACTAGCTATTATTCTATTAATATCAATTTATACCAAAATATTTAGTTTCTGGTGACAGAATAATTATTTAACAAAACATATTACGAAACAGAAACGCCTCATCAGGTGCCAAGTCAATAAACATACGTATAAAACTACCCTTAATAATTCCTTCTTTCTCTTTATTTCAAGTTAAAACAGGACGCTCGCCGGGCTACCTCCGACGGTTTTGAAAGCGAAAACACTTTCATTAAGCGCCATTTAATATACGAAATTAATTATACTAAAATGAGTCGCCCACCTACTAAATACATTCCGTTGCGATAATTATGGAGGGCATTAATTGTCTTGAAAGATATCCGACCTTTATCTGGACACTTTTACTTATTATCAAGTTAATTTTTTTATTGAAGTTAACGAGTTGACCTAAACAGATGTTAATTAACTTCCAACCTTAGAAACTATACTGTATAGTATTTATATTAAAATTTATTTGATAAATATAATGTTTAATAAATATTTTGGTAGGAAACATTGAAAGTTTTTAGGATTTTATTTTTTTGTATGTTAATATTAATTTCTTAAATTCGCTACGATAAATACCCCGTTTAAAAAATTTGTGAAAATCTTGTAAAAGCTTACGAGATTTAGTATTTAAAAAATACATCAGTATAAGGACTGTGATTTATTCAAAATAATGTTTTTGAAATTTAATTAAAACTATAATTTTTTGGTTTTATTTATCTTTATAGTGCGGATAAAAATATATTCATAAAAGAAATATATTTAAATATTTTAATTAAATAAATATTTGCTGTATGAAAAATCTTAGCCAAATGAAAAAAAAATATTTTTCAGGCGTATTTGAAATTTGAACTCATCCTGCTAAATAATTATAAACTCATTCATACGGATAAAAAGAGACTTAAAGTATTTTGCCAATGTACTTTTATTGTTTATGGACCTTTCTATCGTTACTTGTAAAATTTTTATTGGCTTAAAGTATGTAAGTGGTACTTAAAGTAAATATAATTAAAAGGAAAAGTAATAGTATTCGTTGTTTATATATGAAGATAAACGGAAAAAAAATAAATTCAAAACTCACGTTAAAATACCAACTCACGCGATGTGACGTACCGCGTCCTACCAAAAGTATTGGAAAAATTTGTAAAATAGGTCCTTGGAAAAATAAAAATTAAAGTAAACAAATCACAAAACACCAAAACATACAGAGTAAGATATTCACCAAGTAAATTTTTATCTCCATACTCGTAAAATCCAGACGTTTTTCATCTTCGTATCCGAAATATCCTGATCTAAGAACTTGCATTAATTTCAATTGATATATATATATATATATATATATATATATATATATATATATATATATATATATATATATATATATATACTAGCTGACCCCGCGAACGTCGTATCGCTTCAGAACTAATAAATGTTGTGTTATCTTATTAGCTAAATTAAATGCATTTTTTTATTAAGATAAAATAAATATTCAAAATGTAAGGCTGTTTTAATTAAATTAAAATAACATTAAAATCACAACTTCGTAGTCATCACTAAGCATCCAACGCAGTTATGAATAACCGAACCAAAGTACGTAGTTACTGAAAATTTTGAAGAACTTCTCTTTTTATTGCCGATTCTATCTTTTGACACAGATCAAGTTGTTCCTCCATGCTACCCATGAAGTATATTTAGATAAATTTATGCCGTGCATCTTCAAGCAGTTGCAATAATCCAATTCGATTGTGAGTTTGGCCTTGGATCTATAAAGTCGAAAGCGAAGTTATGATCACCAAAAGAAAATAAACGTTTATTTTCTTTAGCAGAAGTTACCTTGAATGTCAGATTGAATCCGCGTTCTTCGATAATGTTTTCTCCAAATGAAGTCATTTGGAAACATCCCAAAAGTCGTGATTCTGGTGTTTCGGTACATAGTAATGATTGCAATGACTCAGGTGGTAGAAGCAAAAATGGCAATTTCATCTTGCCACTGAGAGAACACAATTCAGGCGTTTCTCCAGCGAACTAATTTAATGCACCGCAATGGTCGCACACAATATCCATTGGGCCAATTCGAACGAAAGGATGCAAGCTGTAGTCAATTATGCAATCGTATTGAAATGCTACTCGATTCAAATGCTTGAAGCATTTCTTCTTGCGCGTCGAAAATTATTACGTTGTTGATCTGTGCGATAAGCTCGACGATTTTTCGTTGCCAACTGAGCTGTTTGTCTTGTTCTTGTGTTTGTGAAGAATGAAGTCGGGCCATATTTAGGCGGCGCTCTTCCCGTACAATTTCTTGTTCATTTGCAGTGGATTGATTCGCAATATTCCTAAGTCGAATTTCATTACGGCTTCGTTGTAAAAGATTAGACTCTCAGTATTATAAATAACACTTTAAAATTTATTACATAAATTACATAATGAAGCAATTATCGATGCCCGCATAATCACAAATATTATAACCTCACAAAGTGAACATCTTCATAAAACTTAATTCAACTATTTGAAATCACTCTTGGCTAATGAATTTAAAAAAAAATTGTTTAAAGAGAAATTATTTAATCTAATTCAAATGAAATAACGGTCGAAAACTGAATAAGAATTATAAAAAACCAATTATCATTTTCATTCATGTCTGTCATTCATAACATACTTTTTTCTTTTTTTTATCATTTATCACATATAACGTTTTATACACAATTAAATTGTTTGTAATTTTTTTACTTTTCCAGTGTGCGAGGAAACTTCTCGAAGCCGAGACAAAAAAATATTCAATAAATATCATATAAATTTTCAAAGAAAAAAAAATATCAGTCAATCTGTTCTCGATATATCATCAAAAAAGCCGTTGCATACAAAATGTATGGAAAAACGAATTTTTTTCATAAATATTTTTTTCGTGAATTTTTCCAATGTTTTAATACTTATTATCCTATTATTTATTAAAAATAAAAAAAATTGGTCCAGCCGTTCTTGAGTTATAAACGTTGTAACTAACACGACTTTGTTTTATATATATATATATATATATATATATATATATATATATATATATATATATATATATATACATATATATACCATACAATAAATGAAATGGCCTCAAGTTGATGTAAACAAATTTAAATTAAATCACGAAATTAATTTGTTCAAAAAAAATAGAGGAAAGGAAGATTTTAAGGATGTATATATTTATAAAAATAATCGCAATATTTAAATATCAATAAACATTTATTGCTTATAACGAAAACCATATAGATATATCAGAATTATAAATATATCGCTTTTATAATTCCCAACTTGAGCAATTAATTTTCATGATGCAAAATTTGCATGAAATTCAGACGCCAATAAAATTATAATATCACAAAAATAAACATAAAGAAAAGAATTTGTGAAGTTAAAGCTAATTATTCAGTCAGAATATAATTAATATCAGAATTAAAATTATGTGGTGTAAAACGCAAATCACTTGCAATAATGTCTCGCCATTAGAGTTGGTTAACAGGAACCTATCAAAATACGAAGTGCATAGTGCAGAGGCTTTATTAAAAGAGATAAGAAACATGACTAAGGTTAACATGGGCATGATTATGTGCCTCTTTTTAGGAAATCGGTTTTTTGCGAGTATGGAACTGAAAAAATTTACTCGATATATGGTTTGGTATTTTATGGTAATATGCTATTTTGTTTTCGAAATACATAAACCAGAAATTCGCTTTACCTTCCATATTTACAATTCTTTTGATGATTTGTTATATTATACATCTCAAAAACACAAATGAAATCTCTGACGGCTTTATTTCTTGTTGACGTTCAAAAATATAAGAAACGAAAACTTTACATACAAAGTCTTGCACTTTAATTTCTTCCAGTTTTTGATGTCAAACTTCATCTGTAAGTGTTGTGTAAAGTTAGCTGAAGCATTGAAATTTAAATAATAAAATTTTACAGAACCATACTCGTTTATATGTATAGCTTGATGCTCTCGAATTTTATAGGTTATTATTTTTGTTAATATAAAAAAAATATTTTTATTGGTCGAATATAATTATTTTTTAATCAAAAGAAAGTTATGTCCGTCTACATATTTGGATGGGAAATCACAAAAATAAACCATCGTTATTAAAATTGTCATTCTTTTATTACTAATACGAGATTAAGGTAGCTCAAACTGATTCTATTTTCGCACATGAGTCATTTATTTATAATATGTATTATAAAAAATTAAACATTGCAAAGTTAAAGATTAGGTAGTAAATAATTATAAATTTTAATGATGTAATTTTTCTGTAAGTTTTAAGGAATCTTAATATAACCTAATATTCATTTCGACCGCAGTTCTTTTACCGATGAAGCCAAAAGATCCATTTATTCTTTTTATCGAATTTAGCCTTTTTGACATTTATATTTTTGATGATATTATTATTACAATATTTAGAGCATTTAAATTTTAAAACATTATTATACCAACTTTTTTAAAAGTTCATTTTGCATAATACCTTTTAGAGGTTTTTAGACTATAATTGAAATATGAGTTGGTCCACAAAATTGGCCACTGTTATCATGAAACAAGAAATTAAAGGACGAGAGAGACATGACAAAATATGGTTAAAAACTGGAAAAGAAATTAATAGAATAGTTCCGGAGAAATTCATCACCCGTTAAGGAGTTTCATTAGCATAAGTTCATATGCCGTTACAAGACTCTGATCCAGTTTGTGTTGTGATTGATTCAATAAAAACGTTCGCAACAAAAACAACTGATTACGTTCACAGTTCATGTGCTGAGAAATTTTATTGTCTGTCTCCAAAGAAATTAATTAAATCTTGAAGAAATTTGTAATCATAATGCAGAAAAAATAATCGTCCTAATCGGTTCACATAATTCAAGATATGCGGTAATATACATAAAAAAATATGTTCGAACAGATAAGGTCCATCTCTTTTTATATGGTTTAATAAGAATGTTACGCCTCGTGTGCCGTCCATTTATAGTTCCGTCATTAGCGTCAGCTCCCGTAAGTTAACAAGTTGCTGATGTCACCCACGCTGTTGAGCAATAAACAAAGTGATCTCTCATTGTTCATTTACATTTAAGTTTACTTTTGTAAAGATCGACATTTAAAACCAAGCTTTTCCTGTAACACTTTATTTTACCGTGATAAAAGGTATATTTGAATTTGAAACACTTTTTAAGTAAAAATTTCTTTAGGCACACTTGTGTACTTTTTCTGAGCAGTGAACCAAACTAAGTAGTCAGGCTCGGATGGATGATGCTGAATCGGATAAACTCGGCCCCCTGCGGCATCGGTCAAGGGAGTTTTACGCGTATGTTAAAGTATTTTAAAATAACAATTTCGTCTTGTTTCTGATTCTCTGAAATAATATTTATCATAAAAGATCAACGTAATTATATGTATATATATATATATATATATATATATAAATATTAAACTTTTCACTTCTATCGCATGATCATAAGAATACACCACATTTTTTTTATTTTTAGTCTTAATTTCTTTACGTCTGTGTAATAATTAAAAACAAGCCAGATGCATTTTGTTAAATAATCTAGTATTTTTATAATATAAGCTTTAAAAACAACAAACAGTATAATATAAGCTTTAACAACAACGACAATTTCTCAAATGTTTTCTTTAAAAGTTATAAATGCTGATTATTTGTTTCATGCGATTAATGGAAGTCATTTTTTTTATAATACGCATATTTATGATCACAATAAATAAACTCTATATGAGATAATTTTAAACAAAACGTTTACGTTAATTTTACATTAATTGGACGATATAGTCGTAATGTTTAAAATGAATGAAAATGTTATAATCATTTTAGAGCCTCCAGTCTATTTAATCCTGTAGATTTAGCTAAAGGAGGAATGCTATGAAAACCGCACCATTTTCATCTTCAGTCAAACTCCTCAATTTACTTCGGGTTTGTATAATAGTACCCTTTCTATGCTCCATAATGCATTGAACTTCTCCCGTTACATATTTTTAGACGGAGGAGAGTCATTCGAACAAGCAAGTAGTTCTGATAACTATTCCTTAACTTGTGTTTAATTGCATTTATAAGTAAAACGGAAATAAAAATATATTACAAGCAACAAAAGGAAAGAAAAGAACTGAACAGTAAATCGTCTGATCGATCTAACCGAACTAATCTAACTGACAGTAAGTTTAATCGAACTAAACAGTAAGTCGGTAAAATGTTTGTGTGTGTATAAGTATATAAAATGAGTAAATATTAACCTTAAGACCTTCCGATTGTAACGGTATACTTGTAACTTTGAAAATATTCATAAAACTGTGTATGTAAGAAAAGGAAAATAATTTTTAAACAGAAAAAAAATATATTACATCTTTTCTTTAGTCTGGTCACTAGAGTAGAGTATTTAAATTTGTAAATGAAGGAAAAAAGAGAAGGATTAAAAAAATAGCTATTTACAACATCTATTATAACGGTTATTTCTTTTCGTTTTTCAGGTGACTGAATTTCAATTAAAATTAATATAAATCATAATTAGTTTCTAAGTAAGAATATGGCATTCAATTGTTTTTTTTTTAATATTTAATTTAGTCGACCGACCTTGTTAGACTAATATAGTTTAATAAGGCCTACGAAAAGACTATTCTAAAAACACATTTTATTGAATTAAAAACACATTGGAAGTGTTTAGATAAATGTATATTTTTACAAAAAAAATATATATTTAAAAGAACGTTTATTATTATTTAGGTTTTCTGAGTAAAAAAGGAAAATTTTGTAAAATATTTAACTTTGAAATTGGATAAAGCAGCCGATATCTATGTCGCGTTTTTAACATATCAAAAACTGTACATAAATAAGAAATCAAAATAAAAACCTAACGTACTATATAATAACATTTCGATTATCAATTGTTTATAATGTAGCCATTTTTAACCAACAGTAATCGTTATATGCTTTGTGCAAAGGAATGGGTTCTCAATTATTTTTTTTTAATTTTAAGTAATTTGTGACGACTCTGACAGTGTTACAGATTAATATGCTAAGTCTGTAAATAATAGGATCAAATAGGATGTAGTGTTTTATCTTGATGTCATAAAGCGGCACACTGTAATGCCTCGAGTTTGATTCCCCGCCCCTTGTCAAGCGGGGCTGGCTTGCTCTCGTAGCAATAAATCTGCTCTATGGATCATTTATTTACACTAAAGTCTATAAATTAAACAAATAAACAAATAATTTTAATTATAACTTGCTTAGGTAGAATTACATGTCTATGTATTCAACTTAAAAAATAAATTATGAAATTTACGTCCTAAAAAGTAAAGAAACTCTTTAAGTTATTGTCAACACTTCTGAGGTGTAAATTAATCTTTAATACATATTTTTAATTCACACTTCAAAATTATTCGAAATACGAATAGTTAACCTTTTATAATACAAAAAATCTGAATGAAATGTAACATGTATATAGGAAATATTTTACCACTTTAAGCAAACACACATCGTAACTAAAGTATAAGGCGATAATAGAACCAATGTGTTATCCACCGGATATTATTTTATTTATATATATGTCTATTTTCGGGAGTATTAAGTCGGTCTTGTAAAAACGCTCCGGGTGACACATTAAACCTGCATCATTAGTGGCCGGCTGCGAAATATACCTACGATTTGGAGATTTATTGGCTTAAGGGTCTGCCTGCGTGGGTGTTTCAGCACGCTAAGAAACAGTGATCAATCTCACGAGACATCCCCTAATTTCATTTGAGATGAACACGTAAAGATTGTCTATTTCTCATCTTAATGCTGCGCCATGATTCATTACGGAGTGACTGTGTAGCTAGAATTTAAACCTGCGATTAAATGCAAGAAAGAAAGTACGGATCGTAGGTGGTGAAGCTCTTATCTAATTAGTAAACGAAGCATGACTAAGTTTTCAAGGGGTATTAAGAATTAATAATCGTTTTTTCTTCGTTTTTTCAAGAAAGCTAGAAGGTGGAAACTGTTATAAGATTGGTTTCAATATCTACCATTTCAAACGATAAAATAGCAAGAGATTTTTTGTATAAATTGAATTGTTATCAAAAATACTCGTATTGTTAGTTGATATAAATTTTTGTTAAGGCACATTAAGAGTCAAAAAAGTAATAATTAGATATTTTATTATATATTAGCTAAGATTTCATAATAATAATTGGGCTGATTCGTAATATTACCAAGTTAAAAAGGTAAATTAAAATAATTTCATAATTACGTAAATCATGGAAACAAATCCGTGTCGATAGAGTAATAAGATTTTTTTTGAGCAAAATGTTTAATTTCAGCCATAAGCTTATAATTGACAGTTCTGACGGCTTTGCTGATACTATAACTCACGGTAAAGGCATCGTTTTAATGAAAATCAAATATGACTGATAAGTAACTATCCATGTTACCAATTTATTATACCACTGTAATCTAAAAAATGTAGAAGTGTTTTCATCCTAAACCGCTGAATTGTGTTCACGTCCAATTTGAAAAAATATACAAGGTGTTATTTAGATGTAGTAGAAATATTGTCTGAATTGAGATATGATAACAAGCAGAACAATTTACTTTAAGAATTGGAAAAAATAAATTTAAATACGAATTCTAGAAAGACAAAAGGCGATTGGGTCACGGAAGCTCTTAAAACACACCTGTGTTTTAATAGCTTCAAACATACTTCTATCCCAACATTTTCTCTTTCCTCCCAGCTCTTGGACATATTATAGATAATCAGGATAAGTGGCAACTGACTCATACACTCTGAGGTAATGAATAAAAATATTTATCTTCACATTTCTCAGATTCCTCTGGATAATGGATTTTGGCTATTGTTAACATCTGAGGGAACCGAGGAAAGTAAATAATAAATGAAAGGGAAAGATAAAATCTAGGTAAAAAACTAACATCATTTATCGTTATTAGTCATCATACTTTAAATAAACTGGACGAAAAAAGAGGATGTCCTTTCAAAAACATTACTGTAAATAGAGCCAATCCCCTCTTTAAAAGGATACCTTGGTGAGAAATAGAGAAAAGTAATCGGTAACGTGCCTTTTTAAAGCACTTTTTTCAAACTACTACTTTTCTTGGATTATACCCCTGATGCAGTGTTTGACCTAGAAGTTACAAGAAACGCGTCTTTTTTTCAATTTTCCTAAAATAATGACAATAACAACAATGTTTAGACGTCTAATTTAATTTTAAATATAAACATAAATAAATTCGTAAATATGAACATAAATAAATGATCTTTTTTTACCCAAAATAATAAAAAGAAAGTTAAGTAATCTTGACAAAAATTATAAAATTGCAGTATACTTGATGACTTAAGGAGCTGTAATAGAAAATGAGTACCAAACTTACAAATATTTTCATTAGCCCCTTTAAGTTTTAATGCGGACAAATTTTCTCAAAACTGTACTAAATGACTATAAAATTTCTAAGTGGAAATGATATAAAATTTTAAAAACTGTAATAAAAATGGTTAGACTCTTTCATTGAAATAAATTAAAAGCCGTATTTTGTCTTATAATATAATCCCCATTAATTTTGAAACTTCAACCAAAAATATTTTGAAAATTTTTTGTACCGCTTATTATACTGTGAATATCGGAAATTTTGGTCAGTATATAATAAATTTCTTTTACTTTTTTTATAAATTTCCTTGCTAAAACCTAATATTTTAATTAAATATAATCGTCGTATAATAGTTTCAGTAACAATATTGATTCTATTCACACAATTTAAACTGATCTTTTTTCATTATTATAGAGACATTTTAGTTAAATGTATACCTTCAACCTCTCAAGTAGAACTACCACAGTAGAACTAGAACAATATAAAAACTGCTCTAGTAAACCTTCATTCCAAGATCCATACTCAATCCTTTTCTTTCTCAGTCCTATACACGGATAGCGCTAGCGGTTGGAATACATTCCGACTAATCCATCTAACATATTTGTAAAATATTAGTTGTTTGGGATATGGGTTCAAGGTTGCGCGAGTTCGTCAGCAAGCAGCCGTTGCCAACCTGGGATCTGGGGACCTCTGGAGGTCCGCGATCCTATCCCAGGGGGTCCGCGGAAAAAATTAAAATTGAATGTTAAAATAATGAAAGCATAGTGATGCGACTGAGTGTTTGACGGGAACGTGCAGTGACAACAAAGGTGCGCGGCCCTGTGCGATGCATGCAGTGTGGCAAACAAACAGATCGCAGTCGCGCGGCGCAGTACGGGACGCGGGTCGCTACACGTCGTGCTCTTCGATTTGTTTGTAATAAGTTCAATCAATTATTTTTGTAATTATAATGCGAACACGCGGATTTGAGTCTACGGAAGTAACTAGTTAGTGACCGGTGTTACCTTAGAAACTATGAAACGCCAGTTAAAACGTAATAAATCCTCTTCAATCGACGCAAATGAAAGCCCCAGCCTTTCGTATTCATCAAGCAGTATGTCTCGCTTAGTGGTGAAATCAAAGCCTTAAAAAAATTTGCAGAAGATTACCTAACTTTTGGTTTCACGAATACCATGTATATTTTATGAAGTCTTATCGAATGAGTCTTCGAAACTGGCCAAATTTAAACGTCATTTAGAAACGAAACAAATAGAATATTCTTCCACATTTAAGAACTTTTTCAAGGTGAAAGCTACTGAATTATAAAAAATTAAAAAGTATCAAAAAATCATCTATTGGGCGTAACAATGAAAATGCTCTATTAGCTTCCTATCAAGTATCATTATAGGTTACAAAGAGTGGCAAACCTCATACCACTGCTGAGGAACTTATATTACCGGCCGCTATAATCATGGTTTCTGCCAGGTTTGGAGATAAAACTGTAAAGGAATTAAATATAATATCCTTATCTAATAATACAGTAAAAACTATAATAGATGACATGTCAGAAAATATCAAAGGACAGTTGATTGCAAACATAAAAGCAAGCTGATATTATGCTTTGCTGTTAAATGAAAGCACTGATATTTGTAATGGTGCAAATTTGCTTGCATTTGTCCGTAACGAGCATGTCAACGGCATCAGAGAAGATTTTTGGTTCTGTCATTTTCTCCCTACAAATACTACAAGTGAAGCGATATTTGAAGTTCATTGACTCATAATATTAAATGGGATAATTATATGGCAGTATGGCTTTACTGATGATATTAAATGGGATAATTATATGGCAGTATGGCTTTACTGATTTATGGAGGAAAATGGTTCATTTATGCATTTTACTCATTGTCTATTTGCAAGAAAATTGTTTTAAGTGGAATAAGCATAATAAATTTCATTTTATTTAACTTTCTTCAGGGCTCCGTGGATCATTGCAAGGTGGCTCTACGAAAAAAGTTGGGAAAGGCTGGTTTATAGCAGAGTTATTCAATATAACCCTTCGCTGCTAGTCGTTAATCTTTGTCACTGATTTGGCTGACAGCCCAGCCAAATGATAGCGGTAAGACTAAAAAATAACATGAGATTTTTAGTGCCTGCTGTGCCCCCTGAAGGCGCGATCACCCCGACTTCGCTAACCCTTTTTGAAGGCTAATTTATAAAGGTGGCAAAGATTACGCAACTCATTTTTCGGACGTCGCTGAGGAGAGAAATTGAACATTAAAATATTAAAGATAAAAGTTTAAGTCATTACTTTTGGGGTGGGATAAATGCGATCATTATAAAGAGGTATTGGCTATAGATGACATTTTCTTATTTTTCCTTGGGATACAACTTACTACCACAGCATAATTTCTGGGGCACTTCAACACGGCGCGTGCATAATGCAATCCTACGTTTCTTTACGATAATAAACAAGCTTTTAACCCTCCAAATCGCGTATTAGAAAAGCGGAACTAAGAAATACCCAATTTGTAAATTTTACACTTTTTAAATAAACGTAGGGTTCTATGATATAGTTACTGAGATTCAAATAAATGACACAAATTTTAATAATATATTTTTTATCTTCTGCGCAGAACGAATGTTCCTCCGAATATATACTTCTTTATGTTTAAGAAATATGACATTTTCCTAAACAATATTATTTTTGCAAAATATGGCATTGCAAAAGTGTTTATCGTCAATTATTTTTCTTCTTTTGAAGATGTTTTGGAAATAGAATTATTATTTACCTACGTGTTTTTTTTTCTTTCTATGCAACATTCTTTCGATCGATTTTTTTTATATATGAAGTAAACTATTGTTTAATTTATACTCTGCTCGTGGCAAATGCCAAAATGTCATTACATGTCAAAACTTAATTAACCTTCTACATTAAAGGAGACACTAGCCACACAATTTACCTATTCGCCTCATGAAAAAGCGAATGAATTGAGATACGAAATAATTTGACGTACGTCGTTTCCAAATGATAAGCAAAATTTACCATGTCAGCGACAAAGTTATTCCCTTAATATGACAGCGATACGCAATGCCGCAGAGAATACATTTGAAATAAACTACATTCTACCTTTAATTCTTCTCTAACCACCGTCACACAGAATATGACTGCCATCGTTACCTTTAAGAAAACAACGGGAAATTCAAACATATACAGGACTTTATTACACATTTTATTTTTTTATATATTAAAAAGGTAAAGAAATTAAGAGAATTCTTCATTAAAGTTAAAAAGTATGACCCATTCATTATATCTAGGACCACATTGTCTTGCTTCTCGTAGAGTGAGATACTGTATTAAAATAACTCATATATATATATATATATATATATATATATATATATATATATATATATATATACATATATAAATATATACATATATACATATATACATATATACCTATTTATATATCTATATATATAGTTACTGAACATATGAAATACTGTCAACTACGAGTAGAGCTCACATCACAAGGTAACATAACATTTCTGTTAAATTATTTACAGATATTAATTTTTCATAACTTAAATATATTGCCTCCTATATACTTGAACTAATATACGTGAACATATTGTGCATATTTAAGTAATATTGTTTCTTACTATGTTTAAGCTGTAAAAATAATAAAACTGTAACCGAGTAAATACCGAATAAAAAATATTTTAAAAGAGTACTACTACTAGCCAACGCCCACCCTTGGCTGTTGTGCCATTTGGTGGCGCGCCGACTAGTATAGATGAACATCTTTGAATGGGTCATCATCGTCCCCCTGGCGGTTGATTCCACTGCAATCCGGCAGGTGATCCGCATTCATTAAATCGTGTCCGCACAGGGGACATTCAGAGGTGTGCTGCGAGGTAGTCATGGCCAGTCTGCATTCTGAACCTGGCTACGCTCACAGCTCGTGGTAGTTTGTGGTCAATGGGTCCGATGGTGATCAGACTTTCCCATTTTTTCCCTACGGAAAGCTGTGTGAAGTGTTGCCTGCCTGTCCGGTCAATAGCCCTGTTGATGATGGCCCTCATGCTCTGTAGCGAGGGCATACAGGCAGGTTGAGCCATGGACGCACCCCTTTTGGCCAAGATGTCTGCCCTCTCGTTTCCAAAGATGTCGACATGGCTAGGGATCCATTGCAATATGAGGTGCCATTTCCTATTTGCCAGAAGTTCTAGGGCTTTTCTGGTCTCCATCGTTCTCCTACAGTCTGTTTCCGTATTGCGGGACAGGTTTTGGATAGCCGCTTGTGAGTCGACGAAGAAGACTGCTTTAGGTGTTGGGGCTATTTTGTTTAGTTCAGCTGCTGCCGCTTGTACAGCTGCTATTTCTCCATCGTAGTTGCTCTGAGGGGCTCACACTGCTAAGAATTCTTCAAAATTAGAACTGTAGTAGGCAGCTCCGGTTGCCCCTGTTTCAGGGATCGATGACCCGTCTGTGTATACATGTAACCAAGGGTATCCATCAGGTTGTGGGTATTCTTCGCTGATTGTTTGCAGGGCAGCCTGTTTCAGCTCGATGTCCAAGGATGCTGATTTCGTCTGATTGTGGTTTTTTAAGCTGTAATTAGCCTTCGGTAGATTGTAGAAAAACTCGCAGTAATTTGTAAGTGGTGCTGGCTCCTCCAGGGCAATTCCATACTTTGTAGCCAGCTTCTTATATGAGGCCAATGGGGATATTTGGGTTTTCAGTCGGGCAGTGGCCTGTCTGTAGTTCGTCCATTGTGTGTAAATACTTCTGTGTCTCTGCCAAAAACGGAGGGCTAATTTCTCTCTATGGCTTTCCATTGAACTACATTTGGTTTGTGCCTCCATAGCAGCAATGGGTGTGGATTTAGGCGCTCCCGTTATAATCCTAAGCGCTGTGTTCTGCACGGTATCCAATTTACTGAGGGTGGTACGGTTACTTGTGGTGGTCACTTCGCTCCCGTAATCAAGGACGGGTCTGATGTAGGTGGTAATCAACACATCCTGGCTTGCATCCCAGGTTGTGGCTGTTAATCTTTTTAATATCCCGATTCTTTTGGCTGCTCTTTCCGCACATTGTTCGATGTGAGGGCGCCATGTTAAACGTTTATCGAGTATAACACCGACGTACTTAGAGAGGTTGCTTTCCTCCAACGCTGTGTTTTTGTAGGACAATGAGATGCTGGGTATTTTGGTGGAGAGCGTGAACAATTGGAAGGTGGTTTTCGTGGTTACCATTTTATACTCAAAATCTCACATTTTAAAAGAGTGAGATTTTGAATATAAAATGATAACTAAAGCCGGAAAATCTTTTTTTAGAATTGTTATCTGTAAATATATATATATATATATATATATATATATATATATATATATATATATTAATTTGTGTGTAAATCATACAAAATCTATTGGAAGAATTTCAATAAAATTTAGTATAGTAATAGTTTATGGTCAAGAGCAACATATGAAAAAATCTCTTATTCTGTAAAAAATCTCGTATTTATAATTTATAAAAAGTATTTTTTTTGCATGTGTTACCTCATATCTCTGCCACTTATATACCAATTTGTAGTATTCTTCTTTTTATTCGAATGTTGTACCCCCAGAATTTAACCATGGAAATTTAAGATATACTAATTCTTCAACAATCAACAGTACAGGTACCGCCTGAGTGAAATATAATACCTACTTATCTGTGTGTGTTTGGGTACGCATATATGTGAGAGAGAAAGAGAAGGGTCGACTCTGCACCGATTCCAAATATCTCTAGCCATAGCAGTATTTCGCAAACTTATTTATGTTCAAAATAATAGGGTGTGCGAAAAATTCACACCCACTTTACATGTGAGGTAGATACTGCAAAAAGTTTTTTTATTAATTTTATTTCATAACTTTGTAAAAGTCATAAATATTTAGGTACACCTATTCCAGCATTATAGCACTAATAGTCTACGAGTAAAACGCCTATGATATACAGACGGACTGACACACAGAGGGACGTGGCGAAACTACGGGGATTTCTAGTTTGGTTATAGAACCCTGCATTAAGTTTATGGCTAATTACAAATCATCTTTTCTTTTGTTATAAAATATATTGCTGGCGCTTTAACCAGACATTGTCGCAAATTCAAATGAAACCCTTTAAAACTTGTTTCTCTAACTAAAGTAAGGAAAAGTTTACGGAGCACTGATTTAAATGTTCTTTTGCTGTAAAATACAACTACTTCGTAAGAAAAATAAAAGAAAAATCGATGAAATGGAGTGTTGAAAAAGAGGAAGATTTTTAAGAAATATGTTTAAAATGATGAATCCATGTTGGAACTGTTTTGTTCAAAACGGCACATTTACGTTCTAAGTAATAACGAAGAAAAAACCTAGCAAGACTCTAGTGCTACTAAGTGCCAATGATATAGCATGGTGGTAATTCCATGTCAGTAAGAGGTGGCTTCTTTAATAAATTCACAGGGTATGTAATGTAAATTCATGGAATATTGAAGAAAGAATTGTAGGAAAACATTTATTATAAATTTTTATTTTAGAAATAATGGTTATTCCTCTGTTTTTCGTCTATTTTAAAGTAGGTTCATAATGCAACAGTTCAAAATTATGCAGAAATGTTTCGAAGGAACATCAAATCAAAAGGAATTAGACAAATATGAGAATAATTTTCGATGATAGTAGATAAATGTCATATTAGTTAGTAAAAATAATATGTTTTTTTAAATGTAATCCACATATAATTTTTTTCTGAATATTAACCACATTTAGATTTTATATTAGTAATAAATAAGTAAGGTAATAGCAAAATAATTAAACAGTGTTTAGAAAATCGATATTTTTTATTTGTTTTCATTAAAAAAAATGGAAGACATAATGGTTAAATATTTATACCTGTAAATATAATAGATATTTAATTAATTTAATTTAATGAATCTAATAATGTTGATTGAGAA
This sequence comes from Druceiella hillmani, assembly GCA_039881145.1. Classification (NCBI taxonomy): domain Eukaryota; kingdom Metazoa; phylum Arthropoda; class Insecta; order Lepidoptera; family Hepialidae; genus Druceiella; species Druceiella hillmani. The sequence continues at coordinate 15,014,695 of JAYKKI010000038.1, read as the reverse complement.
AACGATCAATTCGTATTCTCAATCAACACACCCATCAACATTCCATTTTCTCAATCAACACACTCAAAATGGACATAGGTTAATTGACGTTTGTCCACTAAATAGTGCACTTTAACACTAAACAATTTTACTCTTTGTTTCTTTATTCAAATAATATTCATAAATAATCAAGAAATTAGACAGTTACACAGTTCGTTTGCGATTGCTTTCTTTTTTAAATAGTTTCAAAAAATGAAAAACGATGATGTACTGTAAAATTTGTAACGTTTTTTGTCCATTTTCACTTTTTCACACTATTTAATAATTGATTAGCTTGATTCTTAATGTTTGACAATTTACTTTTATTAAAAAGTTAAATATTTCGTGAGAAAAAATGCGAATTAAGTAGAAAAAACTATTATATACTAAAAACAATGAACAGGTTATGCATAATTTGCATAATTGTTAATTTTCAGTGTTTTTTTATTTAATTGAAAAAATGTATTTGAATATATATATATGTATATATATATATATATATATATATATATATATATATATATATATATATATATATATATACATATATATATATATATTCAAATACATTTTTTCAATTAAATAAAAAAACACTGAAAATTAACAATTATGCATATTTGATTAGGTGTGCTTGTTTATTATAATATAATTATTAAACCATGTACTTACAATAACCTATCACTTTCGGTGTATCGTTCGATCAGATATTCGAGATACTATATTTATAACATGAGACAGTACGCTTAGACGTTAATGTCCTTGTTTATTATAATATACCATTAGTGGCTTGCGGCGTAATATCCTTACATTTCGATGATTTATCGCTTTAATGCTGTCACTGAACAGGTATTACAGCACCATCACACTACGAAGTAGTGATCAATCTTAGAAGTCTCCTAGACTTGTCCGAAATGGAACTTGAGAAACTCATAGCTTTTCATCTTAATACCTAACACTATTTCATTATTAAGTTGCTTTAACGGTATACGTAGAAATTAGGACGTAAATAAATAGGGCACTACGAATTCTGGGTTATTAAGTTTTTACACTATTTAGTAATCGAGGCGTGCCGAAGTCACTACAAAGAATTAATAATGGTTAATCTCCATAAATTTAAGAGCTATAACAATTTAAATGGTACTCTAATTATGTTTCATCACAACACAGAAATTAATTAATTATCTTAAAAGCGTTCAGCCGACATGGTTTTATTTTCTTGTTTCTAATTTCAACCCACCGTAAGTGTAAAGGGAATTTTATGATGGCAAAAAAAATAATTTGCGTTTTACATAGCGAAATATTAAATTGTGTTGTGTTAATATTTCACAAAACCACCGTAAAGAAAATAAGGGTCGGTTTGAAATACCATTGAATACATCGACGTAAATTCTTAATTTTTTGAGTGTATATCATAAGTAATTTAAATTTCAATCTCCTTGATAATGAAATATATCTTTCAAAATAATCCTCATAATCTTTATTCTTTACCTTGCACTTTCTCTCCCAAATATACACAATCTGAGCAAAAGTATCTTCCACGTAAAATGAGTTATTATTACAACAAATTTAATGTTTGGAATAAATTTCGTCAAGTATCTATATCTTACAACTAAACAAAATTAAAATATTAGTTTTCGGTAACATTATATATATTAAAAGCATAATATTGACAAATGTAACGAAAGTGAATGAAAACTGTTTTTGTACTGTCATAAAATTTTTCCTGTTATAAATTTGTAATGGGTATGTATATAGACTATACTTTACAATAATTCCAATACCAATGAATCTTTTTCAAAATACTTTTAAAATCGATTGATGAAACGAAAAGCTTAATTCGCAATAAGGTTTTCCATGAAAACAGTGGATAAATCATTTTACTATATAGATTCGTTGAAACTGTTTTGATTAGTTGAAACATTTTTTATATAAATCGGAACTTTTAAGCGAATGGAGGCAGTGCAAATATAGTATAATTGAAAGTACGGATAAAAATGAATTTTACCTTTTAAATGATAAAGTTCATATTTTTCCGGAAACTTTTTAATTACTTACATCACTAAAGCTATTTTATGGAGCTTTTTCTTCAATCAGCGTAATAGAAAATTAGAGGATGAGGAAAATATCTTTTGAGGAAAATACATTTATAGATTGTAGTCGTAGTCACAAAAACCGTATGTTACTTCTACACCAATCACTCAATAATTTTGTGAGCCATAGTGATACAGAGATGGTCACTGTAAACAGACATATAATTCTATATTCTCAAAAAATGGTGACAATCTATAGTCCAAATTATCAGTTTCAATGTAAAGAATAAGTAGAAATCCCAAAAAACCTTTGTGAACATTTACTAGTGATATTTATTACAATTTCAAATTGGTAAATCGAATATAGTAACCGTGTAGACTCGAAAAGTAATCAGCAAATACCTCCAAGAAAAATAATTATTTATAGAAGCCTTCTTAAATGGAGTTCAACGAAAGAAATTCAGCCGTCACCGCCGGCCGGCATGCCGTAACATCACTATTTGGGCATATCTCTGATAGGTCTTTAAAAACTAAATCAATATATGTTTACTTTGTTTTTTTTTGTTCGTTTTCTCTCGTAAATTACTATCAATTATATTGAAGATAAATAATACACAAAGGCCATGATGACTTAATTACATACGTTCATAGACATGGCCTTAAAGATCTTAAAGTCACGAAAATTATACTATCCGTTCGTCAGTCCGTCCATCTATGAACTCTTTTAAATGAAATTTTGCAAGTATATTTTCATATGGAAATCTCGACTATTGTATACTGAAATATTTTAAATTATTTTTTAATGATGTAATGTACTTCCTGATACACAAATTGAGGACAACATTTTTTATTACGCGCATGTCATGATTGTAGTGTTATGAACAGGTTTTTTTATAGGTAATTACTTCAGCTGATACCCATAAACAATTGAAAAAATATAAGTACATGCGGAATATTTTGCGTGAATGTAAAATTATTTTTAAGGAATATTCTTTTAAAAAAATACGTATTTGTGAATTGCTAATTAGCAAAATTATTGTAACGTATACATGCCCTGCCGCGTGGAAGATTATTTCAAACACAAAGTCAATCTAGCATAATGGTCATATCAATGGTTAATTAAAATCAATATTCCTTTACACTCCAGCAACTTTAATGAACAAAAAGAAAATTTAACAAAAGCCTGCATCGAAGTATGTTACTTTATATTACCTACAACTCTCACGTAGTCCGCATGGGTTTTATGGGGCGCAACGGAATACTTCGCGCTCGTGCCTTCAATTATCTAGTGGCATCATGATGCTCTGCGAGGCGATGAGCTTCGCAAAAATAAAACGTGTTGTTCAAGCTATTGCTCTGAATATTCGTAATTCCGAATTTCCTATGAGATCCTTCGGCAAATATTATACACATATATTTATATATAAATATTATATATATATATATATATATATATATATATATATACACATATATATAATTATTTTGTTTCTAATATGAAATAAATTTAGTAGATTAGCTAAACTAATGTTGAAATTGGATTATTAGCTTTTATTATGAATACTCTTAAGTCATCTTTAAACTTGTATGTAATCCAAAATTATTTACTAATCTATTTATGAAGAAAATATCAAAGAAATGATGTGCCTGTTGCGTCAAAAGCAAAAACGTGTGTAGTTATTTTGAAACGTAAACTTTAAAAAATCGAGACATTATAAGTATCACCAGTTATTATGATTAGAGAATAGCCCATTTTCAATTATATTCCGTCATTTTAATGAAATGTAATTTAAAAAGGGCTATTTTGAAAATGGGTTTAAAATTTAAAATCAAATACATGTTTACGAAAGCAATATTTACGAAAGCAGCCAAACAGCAAGCATCGAAAAATAAAAATAAATGGTTCCTTTACATGTTGATGAGAAATGAGATATTTATTTCATAAGCTAAAATCATTTTAAATAGCGAGTTATAGGAAATCCAGAACTTCCTACATCTTACATTTTTTGGAAAATTCACAACATTTAAACACAATTGGAAAATACATTAAGCAACATATTTACGTACATCGTGAAATATAATATCAATATTTGGAAATAGTTTAATAAATTTCCAAAATTTGTAAAATACAAACTAAAAAAATAATCAAGTATGTCATGTAATAGAAAACGCAGAAATGAAAGAAAATATAGACAAAGTAAAGGACATTTTTGAATCAATGAAAGCAGAAATTCCTACTAAATAAAAACGGGATAAATCTATGATATATTATTAACACCCATGAAAAATGATGGATGTGAATACGTTAAATATGTTTTGAAGTTAATATAAATTTATAGAATGAAACTTCATCATTATAATAAATCACATTTCGTAATATTTCTGTATTGCTGTTGTCAATAAGAATTGTTGTAATCATTACTGTTACTATAACGATATAAATGATTTTATATCAAAGGGCTTTTGTAGCTCGTTTTGTAATCTCTTTAAATATGAATTTCATCCTCAAGCATGGTAACGAATTTAATTCCACTACTTTTACTTTCATAAATATTAACATATGCAACTAAATCAACAGTATAGTCAGTTAGCTCATAATTATTATTTAAATAATGTCACCAAACGATGAAAAAATGGCAACTTTAAAGTTTCTCTCACTGATACCATTCTTAATAGTTTTATTAGAACCGAGTAAAATTAAAGAAAAGAAAATAATATTAATAATATTATGCTGATAAAAGGCATAGACAAGAAGGTCTCTGTATATTATTTACTTACAAAACTACGATGGCTATATATATATATATATATATATATATATATATATATATATATATATATAATATATTTTTTGATGTTTTACTTGAAATATAAATTTTCCAATGATAAGTACTAGATTATTTAAAATAATAAACATATGAATAAACTTAACGTAAAAGTAGTTATTTTTTTTATTCAATAATAGTGTATATATCATTTATTTTATAACTTATCACTAAGCTTCCCAGCTTTCGTTTAAGATCCCACTCACCAAATTTTAAACTAATTTTTCTTCGATAGAATTCACTGTGAATTTAAACCATCATAAAAGATCTTACCTTCAAAGGAATATGGCAAAAATCTATAAATAATGTAAGCACAAATTATATTTAATTATATTATATCTATTATCCAAACAAAATAATTTCCCTACGCTGAAAAAAGTAACTTAGAAAATGATTCCTATGTAATGACCAATTAGGGCTGAATGAAATATGATTAATACTTACAAGTATAAGCCAACTTCCATTCCTTTATTATTTAATACATAAAAACATACATCTCAATCGAAACGAAATACAGTTACCGGGAAATTTCACCTTATTCAACCATTGTAATTTTCTTATTCCCTTGCCGCCAACCGGAAAATACTTTCTTCCAAGTTGAACATACGAGCACTCTTAATAAAATACATTTCAAAGAGAGTTATAACGGAAATGAACGGTTCTTTTGTAGACTCACTTGCTTGTAAAAGGTCTACTTATTTATGAATATAATATTTTAACGAGTTGCGCCTTTGAAGATAAGAAAGTATGAATTAAAACTGTTATAAATATTAAATCTTAATATAATTAATTCATAATGAAAATGAATATTGAAAAAAATTAATTAACGCTTAAATTCCATTTAATTCTTTTTTGTATGTAACAACTCTCAAATTAACGTTTTTACCTCAAATTATAAACAGCCTCAAGCATAAATATATTATATTTATACCTCGAACGTTTATACCTCAAATTATAAACAGCTTCAAGCATATATATATATTATATTTTATAACAATAGCTTCAGAAGATAGTTAATGGAAAAAAATACTATGAAGATACTGAAAGTTATCCAAAGCAAATTGCTTGCATGAATAAAATATAAGTAATATTTTTGTAGCATCCTTTTTCCAATAATTTTTTTTCTCATTGACACTAGATACTTTCTTATCAACCTTCTTGGCTTTGGCATCATCAACTAAAAACTGGTAAATCGACGAGCAACATCATGATATTACATCAATGAAGAAATATATCTATTTCCTGTAAAATTTAACTATCCGGAAATATATATATATATATATATATATACATATATATATATATATATATATAAATATATATATATATCTTGGAAAAAATCTAAAAATATTCTTAAGCACAACACATAATTATCAACTGAATAAAGAATGTATTCTATAACAAGAGTAAGCACCATGAGGCGAACGATACGAAAACTATTATAAATACTTATGTATGATACGATAGAAATATTGAAAGTTTCGAAGATTCAGAAGATTAAACTGGCTGTAAATTTTTATTTAGTTTTATTAGTATTATCTTAATCGTTCCTTTGCCAGCATGTACTTGCTGGGCAACAATGCTTTTCATAAATATTATTATTACAAAAACAGAGGATAAAAAATATTTACATGTCAACTTGCAAAAAGTGTTCAGTTATTGTCGAAACGATAATACCCCAATGATCTGATTCTCCAAAGACATATACTATATTCCTATCCGACATTACATTTTTCATATTTCAGTTTTTTGTAATTTTGGCGTTAATTTTTATTAAGAAAAGAGTATCACTGCTAATACGCAATTCGCAGTGAAAATATTTTCCTGATTTCAGGTTCATAAAACTATATTTTTATACTTAACTAAATTCAGTAACCAAAGTACCCTGTAATTACTTGCCGATATATATATTTTGCTTGCTTCTAATATAAGTCGCATAGCATTGATATTATCTTTAGACAATATCGTTGAAGAACATCGTTTTTTTAATATTGTCAATGAGATGTAATCAGATTATAAAGGACGTGCTTATCTTTTTAGATTATAAACACGTTGCTTACTCATATCACTAGTAAGGAAGGCATTTTAAAATAATTAATTCTTGAAGCTTGTCTTAACTTTCAAGCTAATTGGGTTTGCAGTAAAAGTCTTACACTATAGTTTTAATTTAATTTTTCCGCAAAATCACTATTTTAAAATTGCTACCAAAATTATTAGAAAAATATTGCAAACCTCGAAATATTTGCAGCGCATCGAAAGTTTGCAGCCGGCCAAGAGCTTCCGTAGGCACGCTCGTGTATACATTTAAATAATGCGATATATTTATTAAACAGAAATGGAATGGCTCATCACTTTGAAAGAATTAATAAATTAAAACGGATATTCAGTTAATGTCATTAATTCAGTTTAATAATTTTATCTGTCGACTAATTATGTATCTGGTACTTCCGACTCAAACTTTAGAACTACTGAGAACAGTACTTTAATACTAGCAAATTGTAGACCAAAAAGTCAAGTGACAAAGTCAGTTTATTAAAATATAATATAATAAAAATAGTTTCACTTCATACCATTATGGGACAGTGCATAGTAATACGAGTAGGTCCATTAGTGCCGTTATATGTTGGACCCCTAATTGGATCATATGTCCAGAACTGATGTCTCGCTTATTTCTACCCACCACTAGGAGGTATTCCTTCTCGTCAGAATAAATGATGACCAAAAATGAAAGCTTGACAAAATAACTGTAAATATTTGAAAAGTATTTATATTTATATGTAACGAATGTTCAATACTGTAAATGAGTAGATTTTTGTATAAAATAATTAAATATATTAATAATTGAGGTCAGCAAGGCACTAAAAAAATTTCGGCTAACATTGAACGCAATTATGAAATTATTATTTTTTTACCGTTTTGATATTAAAACGGTTAATTTCAGAATTTTCCTGACTTTTTTGTTGATATAAAAGATTTATGAAAAACATGTTTTAGCTAGTATCCTCTGCATCACTATTGTATTTGCAAGAAATAAAAAAATTCTTTATTTTGATGCATTTCATTATAAAAATTTCTGAATTGCAAAAAAAATCAAGTTCATTGTAAACTATGTTTATATTATAATTGTATGCTTATCGACTTCACACATAAGCGACAAATTTATTGTACGTGAATTAATAACAAAAGTTCCGTATAAACGACCATTTTGACCACGGGCCGTTATATAGAACTTTCGTATTGATTTTTATTTTGGTCTTTAATATCAGCAGAAATATATATAGAGAGTACTAATGAGTTCGAACTGACTGATGTTTGATTAAGTTGAATGTCAGCAGAAATATGTGTGGAGAGTACCAATGACTTATGTAATTTATACGGTATTCCGATACATTTCAGATAGTTCAAACATTTACGTGTAGTACATATCATATACCATGTAAAAATTAATAGTGTATGTTATATATTAATCCAAACAAAACTATTCAATTTTATTACGTTTGTTATCTATATATTTTCACATATTATCCTTCAATGGGTGCAGCAGTGATTAGAGTATCGTTCATTACTCAATATTGAAATAATTTCATTAAATATAACTATTCACTTCCTTTACATTTCTTATGTATATATTTTTACTTATTGTTCTTCAACGGGTGCTGCAGTGATTAGAGTATCGTTTATTACTCAATACTGAAATAATTTCATTAAACAAAACTATTCACTTCCTTTACATTTGATATCTATATATTTTTACATATTGTCCTTCAACGGGTGCAGCAGTAATTAGGGTATCGTATATTACTAACTACTGAAATAACTTCGGATTCATATTTTTCGTGTACTGTTCTATGTTATGACTTTATCCTATAAAGAAGAAAATAGTTTTCCCTAGCGTAGTTAAATCCGCTTCCGAATCAGGTCGATCGTACATTGTACATTGTAAGAGAAAAGTGATATTGTCAATAAATATATTGAATCTTATTTAAAAATTTAAAAGGAAAGTTACCGAAGTGTAATTAATTTGTATAATAGCTTTGTTTTCAGTGGTGGTTTTTCCGGTTTTGGACAACGTGCCGTACGTAGTCCCGCATTAATAGCATTAATGGAGAATCATTGATTTGTTTCCTTCACTCTCATTGCTTGTAGTACTCATGCACTATAACTAATATATATCCACATATAACTATCAGGTTACATAGGCTCTAGAATATAATATCAGCCCTGACATTTTTTAGCCAACCTTCCGTCACCATTACAATTCTGCTTGCACAGTTGGATACAACCTTTACAAATAATATTTATGGTAATCATGTAGACTCACTTTTTGTAGCAGAATGATACTTTCGTTTTAATAAATCGAGACATACGTCGACGCATCTTTTTTCGCACTTACAAACACTTCACTTAACTTATAAAGTATCTAGTATGCAAACTTCGATGTAAAATATCCAGTGAAAAATAACAACAATTTATAACACGTTCATAAAGCCAGATGAAGGAAAATGTGTAAACCTAGAGAAACAAAAGAAATCTGGTAAATACGAGGAAAACTCGCATTATGAGGTTTCATGTATATTTTAGTACATACATGGTTATTTTTTACTAAGTATGTTGCAAAGTATAACTTTCACATGCGCCACCTGATCACCTACGAATTTTCATTTTATTAATTTAAGCTTACCGAAATATTGCGTTAAAGAACTCAGTAAATGTCATAGTTATCATAATTTTTTAGGTTTTTGGAACATAGGTGTTTAAAATTCAGAGAGAAAATATATATTACAAAACGATTTAAAGATTCCTCCATCGCAAAAAAAAACGTAACGTCGAAAAATTATACATTATCAATACAAGTTCGTGGAAAAGAATCAGCCTTGTTCAATGGGGCGCACCAAAAAATCAATATATATATTTTTTTATTTTAACACAATATAACTGGATTTTGCTGTAAATATCATTAACATATTTCTCCAAATTTCATCACAATCCGTCTTAACCTAAAAGATCAAACATGCTGTGACAAACGAACGAAGTGATGGTCAGGCGGACATAATGAAGTTGTAAGAGTTCTGTTTTTGCAATGTAGATACAGAATTGTAAAACACGCACGTGCATACATGCAATCGAGCGTGCGTGTGTGCGTGCGTGCATGCGTGCGTGTGTGCATGCGTACGTGCGTGCATGCGTACGTGCGTGCGTGCGTGCGTGCGTGCGGGCGTGCATGCGTGCGTGCGTGTGTACATGCGTGCGTGCTTGCGTGCATGCGTGCGTGCGTGCGTTTAAATTAAGATAGAATACACTGTAAATTAAGATGGAATATTTTATGAAAATATTTATAAAAATGTTTTACTAACCACTTCATATATTCATTGATCAAACATCAGGTAAAATATTGCGTATCAATAGGTCTAATAAAAAATACATTGGAAGTAAAATGCGTACATTTTGACATTTTGACATGAGCAATTGTAGTTAAATGTTCTGTCGTGACGAGCTATTCAAAGGAAGCTCGCTCTTGACATTTTGTCAAAACTACTATCTATGAACGTCATGTGATATGTGATATATATAAACCTACAAGGTTTTATTTATTAACCATATTTCTATTATGCTCTATGTGAGGACATATTCATTATACCGTCGTTGTGTTTTCATGAAATGAAGCAAAGTTTAAATTTCGTATGTTGTGATCTTGATTTCATATCATTAGTGATTTAATATACTACAATTCTAGCTTTTGAACTTTAAAGTATACCATCGGGTATAAAAAAAACATTCTTGAATATTCTGGGATTCATTAATAATGAATTAATTCATTAGTGCTTAATGTGTAAAATATAAAAATAGTATTTGTGAAAACAAGGTAGACATTTCTCTCACCTCATCTTTTATATTTCATTAACTTTTTCCTAGAGAAATAAAAAGTTAAACCTTTTTTTAATGGACTTCAACATTTTTTTCTAAATCTAAATTCTTTATATATGTATATATATATATATATATATATATATATATATATATATATATATGTATATTAGTAGGTAAGTAAGTGCATATATAAGCAGACATATAATAACGAGAATATTTGTGGAAGTAAGCATCCCTGTGCAAATATATGAAAAGACGTGAAATAACCAGAGCATTAGCAGGCAGATACGTTGTACATATACAGACTTGAAGCACTGGCTATAGCGCAGCCCAAAATAAAGCTTTTCCCATAAAAATATTGAATTGACTTTAAATAAATTGCACCGAAAATTACAAAATAATGAAAACACGAGCACTTAGTTGAAACTTTTGCAGTACGATATTGTTCTTGAATATAAACATATTTGCGAAATACGTCTACCATTAGTGATGTCTGGAGCTATCAATTGGACGCTTCTTTTTCTTTCTTCTATAAACGTCACATATATACATACGCGAATTCACAGATGAGTGCTACGTTTCACTCGGCACGGACTTTACTACAACTTTAAGATAAAATCCACACGTACTTTTTCTTTTAATTCTTTGTTTTCTAAACAGACCGTGCTCGATTAAAACACAATGTAGGAGTATAATATTACACATACAAAGTAAATAATTGTTGCGTTCTTCCGAATATAACAGCTTGTAAATCTGATTACAAGGAAAAACAAAATTCTCGTCAAGCAAGCGTTACGTGTTATTTTGATGATTCCATTTATGCAATATATCTTCTCGGATGCAGAACTTTTACAGATTAATAAATCAGCGTCTAACAGAACAGGGCACTAGGAGATGTGGGAACCTCACACATTTATTTTAATTTAAATAAATATTGTTGGACGTTAGTTTTACATCTGTTGCTATATAATTTACCTCAAATGATTATGTTCGCTTTTGAAGTACTGTATTTTTACTGCCAACATTTAAAAAATATGTGTGAACACGATTATGATGTTTTGTGTACACAATTACTTAAAATTAAGAAATACTTCATTGCTGACCTGATATTTGTTTGTTTTAGAAGAAGAAAAGGTATGCGATTTTAGGAAAATTTCATTGGAATAAGTCAATATAATGACAGTTGTTTGTTTTTTTTTTCTTTTTATAAGATTGTTGAACATAATTGGGCTAAAATACGCCAACTTCTATATGATTATGTCGAAAACAAACAGACGTGTTAACCATATCAGCATACTCACTATCTCCCATTTCTAATGAAATACTTAATTATCAATTATACTTCCTTTAATTATCAATTATACTTCCTCAAATTTACAGTAGTACACTTTTTTAGGGTTCTGTAACTCAAAAGGAAAAAGAAACCCTTATAGGTTCACTTCGTTATCCGTCTATCTGCCTGCCTTTCTGTCAAGACCCTTCTTCTCGGGAATTCGTGGAGGTATCACGTTGAAATTAATATCAAATACTCTGGTTTACGGTCCCTTGGAGTTGTAAAAAAATCAAGCTTCTAAATAAACACGTACAAAAATAGCAAGGTCTCGCTCTACAAATATAGGAAAAAAATATAGGAAAAAATAGTATAATCAGAATATTATGTACCATATAAATATTTATAAATGTCTAAATGTGTCCAAAACCCTCGTTGTGCTAGATGTACTCTTGACAGGTTTTTATTCTCAAAGTTGAGTGAGAATTTTTCGTCTAGCAACGGTTGTTAATGATATTTATGTCATTATATAGCTACTCAAAATTACTTTAATTTTTTTCAGCATGCATTTTCTTCATCGAAAAAAAGTATAACGGAAAACACTAAAATCACAATTAAAAATAAATAAATCTGTATGTCAATACTTGCTAAATATAACACACAAATGAAATAATTACCTTTGAAAGTGACTAATCGCGATCTACTTAGGTTGAATGCAATTTTTGTAGCAAGGAATTTGATTTCAGAAAAAAAATATTTGTTTGTTTCAGGGATGCACGTACAGACTGCACTAATTAAATAATCTTTCGACCAGATGAATCAATACCGCATAAAATAGTAAGCGACAAAGAAGGAATCTCACTTTTCAATTACTGTGCACGCCAAGGTGAATATGGTGTTTACCAACCAGTCTATGCATACATATATGTCTATGGGTATGATAATGATTTTACTATCTTGAGCTATCTATGGCAGATAGATTTTACTATCTATGGCAGATTTTACTATCTTGAGCTCTCTTGAATTAGTTTAACCTTCCGTGTTCAATGTCTAAAAATAAAACTTTGAAAAGGCCATCAAAATACATATCAAATAAAGAGTTTAGCGGAGATTTATTAATCCGCGACAACAATGTTATACATACTCGTATATTCCTTCTCAGTCAGCCAACACTATCGATTTACCAAGAAACGGTGTCTTTATGCCAGATAAGAAATTTTTTCGACGGTAATCCACATACAATTAATATATACGCCCGCTCTATTCCTGTCAATATAACAAGAAGCAATTTTTTTTGTTTGTTTTTAGGGATTCACGCAAAAACTACTAAGCCTGTGACGTAAAACTTTCGAAATATTATAACATATAGCTTTGATTTTATTTCGTATTTTCATCTACTAGCCACTTATTTTAATCTGAAAGTGATCGGTTTAAAACAATAGTTTTTACTAAATTGTACTTGTATTAAATGGCAAATATTTTAAAACTTTTTTTTTAACAAATTATTTTTCAGTTTGGCAATATATTGAGTTATATCCTGGTTTTAAGCAAATTTACGAGGTTTTCATATTTAAGAAAACGTAATAGAGATCAGATGATTAAAAAAATCTCATTTAGTTTAGCAATAACTCCATTTTAATATATAAATTATAGTTAACAGGTGAAATCTCCAATGTTACCCTTAATACATCTCATATCTTCCTCTTCAATCATCTATCTATAAAGTATTGATTTGTCAGCGTTCTCTATCTTACTTTTTTGCAGGTCCATTTTCTTTTTTCCTTTCTGGTATAATTTTGTTGGAAAGCTATGACGATGATCCTGGATGTCATAGCTTTGAAGATATTTACGAAAATCTATATTTCATCCCTACTTAATTATAATAAGTATTGTTAAATATTTATTGCCCTAAAATGTACATGTTAGTAATGATTTCTGATACAAAATATTTTCACATCAAACGAGGTACGCAACCCTCGATACGCGGGTCACGTTCGTCCTTGGCCGTTCTTTTTTAAATCGGTCATTGCATACATTAGTGTTCATAAATGTTTTATACGAGAATAATTAGGTGGACCATGATTTGACTTTCATTAAACTTTCCCAAGCGTATTCTTTATATACTAATAATATTTTAGATTAGATATTATTACAACTAATAGAAAAATGGTTGCATTATTTTGTAAATGATTTCTAGTTAAAACAATATTATTTAACGATTTATCAAACACCCTTTCATTAACACTTAGTCAAGATATAAAGCGTATCAGTAAAGGGGTAAAACAATATGAAAGAATCTTAAAGTAATGAAACTATATTCTAAAAATAAATAATAATAACAAATTAAATTTTAATAAGCCGCCAACCTATAACGCTGTTAAGTATATTAAGTTACTTGAAATTAAGTCGTCATTTTTATTTGACAACTACGACAAACTGGCTGCATACTTAACGAATACGTAATTCTAGTCATAACATACAAATATATTCTGTTATAAAACTAAAATGGATATTTCCACGCTTTTCCATTACAATAGGAAATAGGTTAGACATTTCTCCGCTAATGTTTTCCCCACGCTTAAAAGAAAGCTTTATTAAAAATTAACCAAAATTAATAAAAGCTATCAGAGTGTTTTCCATTGGTAAAGAAAGTTACTATTTCGTTTCAATTATTATTAACATACGTATGCTCTAAATTCTATATATTGAATCATTAATTCTGTACACAAAAATAAAAAGCAAAATTCTGTAACCATTTTGAGAAAAACGAGATTTTATTTTAAACGTTTAGCGAATTTTTCATAAACAAATGAATATAAATAAAATATTCTCATTCAATATCAAAATAATAACACAGTGTTTATTGACAAGTCCATTAAACCAGCTATACGAGTTAATAACACATATGGTGTCATGATCGAAACAGATACTGTGCTCTTTACTTCCACTTTCAATCAACAAACGCGTATATGTTTATTTTATTGGAATAAGCGATTTCAAGATGTGTAAAAGGAAGACGTGCATATCAGCATCAATATTTTTATTGACATTTTACCTTAAAAATGATTGTAATGCAGACGTGTTTACACAAGGAGAGCGAATCTTTTCATCCGTTCAACTGATGTGTTCGTTTTCGAAACTTGCTACGCCTTATATATATATATATATATATATATATATATATATATATATATATATATAAAGTTTCCATTTTCCAAAATTCTTTGTTGTATTGGTGCATAATATTAAATAATATTTAAATAAGGTTTAGCAGCTTCTATTATAAAATATTTCGAAAACGGTTACTTAATTTGTGTGAACGGAAGAAGTCGCATTTTTTCGTAACAAGACGAAATTCAAAGATACGTATAAACAATTACTAAGAAGATTATTTCGATTAAAAGCGATTTAGAACGCTTCACCTATATTGAGGGGATTAAAAAACAACAGGACCAAACTTGCACATGCGTTGCTCTACTTTTTTGTAACTAAAATTTATTGAGGATTACTTCTAAATTGAAACTATTCACATACCAATAAACAATTGATGGTGGAATAATATTTTATCTATTTGAAATATTATATTTTCTGTATGCACATAACATTATTTATGGCGTGTTTATGTGTTAATGTACAAGCGATGTACGGGGTAATCATTGATATAATAATTGATTGCCCGTTTTATAAGCATTCCAAAATTTATTATTTTATTTAAAGTCATTCTAGAGATATGGTAAAAATGCCAACGAAACTCTTTTACTGTTTTCTAGTAGTGTTTTAAAGTCTTTAGCCTTTAAACCTCTTTATTTTCTCTAAAGTCTCTTTAGGTAAAAACTGAAAATTTCGCATGTGATGAAGCACAAACATATACATTTTTCAACAGTCATAAAATTGTTACAATGATGATTTTAATTCCATTTTTTTTAGATATTCCCAATATCTCGACGCCCTTGAAAAGCGATATGTTTTAACATTTGTAAGCTAGGCTAGGCGATATATTTTAATATTTCCAAAATTTTTAACAAATATTTTATACGTCCTTATATGTTTTTGTGTCAGATAGAATAAAAAACGATATATTTTTTATAATCAAAACATAATAAGACGGGAATTATGGTACTAATGGAAATTCCATAGTATTATAATTATTTAAAAACAAATGTTTTCTAGTTTTCATCAACCATTTTAATGTGTATATTAAACTGGTTGGTTTTTGCACTCATTTTTACTATAATTAAAAACTGCACTATAATTAAAATTAAAAAATGTTACAACTAACTTAAAATTCAACTTACAATAAACACTAATTTACTGACAACGTAACTTAAAAAATATGCTCCTGTAGGTAAAAAATAATGAAATGTTTATTTTAAATTAGCAAATTTTTAATTAGCAAAAAATTACCTATAAATTCTATAGCTCCTATATTGTAAGAAAAAAATAAAATTAAAAATAAACCAGTTTATTTGTAAAATTATAAACGATAAGATTAACGGGGAGATTTTTCAAAAAATATTTTTGATGATTTGATGTCTACGTTACTGTCACCGTTCATACCGTAGATAACGTTACTGTCACCGTTCACTTCAAAAAATATTATGGTATGATTATTTTTTTTTCTATTCCCCTCTATAATACGCGTATATGTATGCCTAAGTGTGTACAGAACAATCATAGTGCGAGTTCTTCTAGTATTTAACATATTTATTCAACTATTGTTATTACTGTTCATAACAATTTGTAAGAAACTAGCGGAAATATAAACTTTATAGCGAAATGAATAAAATCGGTTTAATAGTGGTTTTATCTATACCAACAAGTAGGTATTAATTTAAAACTAAATCAATTGTTTAAATTAAAGTAATTATTTTAATAAATAAATGAAGTTATTAAAAATTTTAAAAACCCAAAACAATTTAAAACGGATTTACATGTATTTGCTTGTACAATTATCAAAAATATAACTATGTAACAATTTATTATTTAAATAAAATTACGTTTATTGTATAATCAAGGTTACAGACTATACTTGTCATTTGTTTCAGGTATGCTTCATCTAAGTCTCTCTTTGTCAAAATTAAAAATAAACTCTTTTCTGTTGAAGCAAACCTGTGGTACGTATGCTAAAATTTATTCTGCGAATTTTATTCCTGTGTAAAGTGAAAAAAATAAGAAAAATAAACAAATATAACACTGCACTAAAAGCGAACCTCCGCCGTAAGAATATATAAAACATACTGGAAAAAAATTCTCAACTCCCGAAGCACGTTTATTTAGACGAGAGTAAAGGAAAATCTGGTACTCTGCTCCCTCCCAGAGGACTCTGATTTATTAAGGAAAAACATATTTTATGACGTATTGAATAAATGGAGCTATTAAAGCAAGACGTGTTGCATATGTGACGAAAGTTAGGTAATTCCTTGTGGTCGGTCTACCATATATCACACTCAGCAGCTTTATGGATGCTTCTATTCGTATGTTTAATGAATAGATGTCGCATTTTGTTTAAATATTTAAAATTTGTGTATAGTTTTAGCAGCAAATTGTATCAAAATGAATGGCATGTGGAAGAAAATGCATGGAATATGCAAGAAATTAACATAAATAATATATCGCTTTATGTTGAAATATAAAATATTAGAACTATTATCTCTTTTGAGAGAAAACAAGTTTCCTTTCCATCGATTTTTATGAAATTTAAAACATGGAGAAAATGTTTATGGTTCGTATACCGTCCATATTATGCTTATAAATGCATGTTACTTATAATAATTGTTTTGGAATAAAAATTAAATCGATTATATTTTCATTAAGTCTGTAACCGTTCAGGCACATTATGTCAGGAAAAATATACAATAAAATTTTGCTCAATAAGCCGGTTGATCGGCATATCTAGTGGTATAATGAGGTTACATTTCTTTACGTCAATTTCACGCTATTGCATTTTATAGTTCATTTAATTGTAATTGGGTTATATTGATTTCCATGCACGTTCTTTTCATTCCTTCTCAATTTCTTTAAAATGTCCTTTACATTATATTGATAATAATCATATACATATTTGTTCCCATACGTTTGTGTCGCCGACCAGCTAAAGAACTTCCGTTAACGATACGGTAAATTATAAAGCGTATTAACAGTTTTGAAACATATTTTAATCTAAGCACTTTAGAGATTCCACCAAAATGTTTTTTTTTCAAAATAAAGGGCTTGCAGTTACCATTCCTAGCCCTGCGAGCGTCAATGTTTTTTTTTAAACAATAATTTTCAATAATATCGTAAATGCTAATTTCCTTGCTGAAAAATTTATTATATTTTGTGTTTTCTACTCAAAACGAAAATATATTGCCTACTGTAACTTTTACAGATGTATATTTGAAAAAAATATATTTAAATGGATTATGACTACAAATTAACAATATTCGCATTTTTCCGGAAAATGGGAAGTACCCTTTAGGTTTTGAATTATTTGAGTGTCAAAATATGCAATGTTAATCACAATGTATATTTGTACAACACAATGATGATATGGATATATAGATATGGATGGATGATATAGATATGGAACCTTAAATATAAAGTATATAATGAATATACTTTATATTTAAGGTTCTCCTTGATGTATTGACTTAGGAGCGTGATTTTTTATAGCTCCAAGGGACCTATGAAAATTTTTTTGAATTTCAGCTTGATACCTCCACGCGTTCCTGAGAAAAAGTGTCTTAAAAAACCGATACACGGACAAAAAATTGATCTTACACGGGTTCCTTTTTTTTCCTTTTGAGGTACGAGTTACTAGAAAAGGGATTAAATAGCACTAAGAGACGACAAAATAAAAAATTACAGAAAGTGGAATTTAAATTCTACTCGTAAAGGATATCTTCTACTTTTTACATCTTCTCCGAATCCCGACAAACCTTAAGGTATAAATATGATCTTTCTCCCTATATAATATTTTAAGAAACAATAGAAAAAATAAAATTTTGAAACGTAAGCCAATACCATAAATAACAAGCTATTTGGTATATCCCTGATATAGGTTAGGCTACTTGAGTTACTGAAAATATTTGGAAAAGTGGTGTGTGAAAATAGGGTCTCTGTGCCGGACCAATGCCCAATAATGACATCATATGATAAATTTAAAACCTGTGCACAAGTATTAAAGACTGTGTAGGTTTATTTTGCCTTAATAAGATTCAAGCGAAACAAACCTTCAAAGTCAAGTAAAAATAAGGAAAAGTCTAATAGGTATGAACTCTAGTTCCCATATCTAGATTTTGAAAACTTATTCAATATCTAGATAATTTTTAACTTAAATAACTTTAGGTGGCTAAATATTATCTTGATTGTTGTCCGTAAGCCTTGACGTAAATAGGACCGATGTACTATGTAGAACGCATGTTAGAAATACTTACTGAAATCTTTTATTTGTTTATTCTTTTTGTTAACGCTTTCTAAAGCTTAAAATAATAATTAAATGAACGGTCCTTCCATTTGTGAATTCTCACTAAGTTAACCACACATCCGAAATAGCCTGAAGGAAACTGTTTACATTATTATATACCAGAAACCATAAACCATATTCCAATATCTTAAAATGAAAAAGTGTATGAAAGACGTCACATATATTTCTGAAATAAATTAAGATATGAGAAAAAACTTAACTTTTAAAAAAGTATTGACTTTTAAAACAGTTATCTATTCCATTTAATATAAACTTTATAAATGTGACCAAAGTAAAATAAGATTGTAAACCTAAAGTGAAGAAATGAATTAAAATTGTTTACAAAATTTTAATCTGTCGTCACGCGTACGAGATGCAAATATATTTTTTTTTATTTTACCGGCAAAGGATGCTTGGATAGTCCATGTTCCTTTTTATATTCCACGACTTCCGCCTTAACAGCTTCAACGGTGATATTGTATCTCATCCTCTTTCACTTTACTTAGTCTCAAATATGATTTCATAGTTCCTTCCATTTTCATGGCTTATTGCATTAGTAGTTCTTAAACATATTTCTGTTTATTCAACTCACGTCTCAGGGAAGACTTTTTTTGGCAGTGTAGCCTATATGGCCAAACTATCTCAAAATCTCCCCCAAATTACTTACCATGTTATTAATTTACTTTTAACAAGAGTACGCCGGATTTACCACTACCAACAAAATCTCTTCTTTCGATCTAATATATCTCTGTATTAAATCTTTTGTGCTCCGCTTTTCCTCTAAAGCCGTTTTCCCCTTAAAGCACAGACTTGATAAATAACGGTCTATCGTGTTTCAATAAAACTGCTTCTGAAATGAACATCGAGTGAAAAATAACAGCCATTATTTTCCCTATCAAATATAAATTATTGGAAAGCAGAGAAGATAAGGATGACATCATAAAAACTTCGGACGTTTTGATAGATTGATTGTTTGATATTGGACCGTTAAAAATGTTTATAATTTTGATTGTTTTAATTAAATTATACGTACATACTTACATATATATATACATACATACATACATACATACATACATACATATATACATACATATATACAATATATATATATATATATATATATATATATATATATATATATATATATATATATATATATATATATATAGACCCAAATGTTGAATACAAGTTAACCCGTACAGTATTATTCACAAGGAATTAAAAATAATTGCAAATATCTAGTAGAAATATTCAATTCATGCTCGAATAGCGAAAGCCCTTCTGTATACAGAACTACAAGAGCTTCCGTTAGCTCAGAAGATATTGTAAGATATTTGAGATTAAATAATGCAATATGAAAATACAGTCCTCTCTGTGACATGAAGGATGCGTGTGTTTATTTAACAGGGCTGCTAAATATCAATTAATTAAGGGAGGATTATCTATCAGTGATATGATATGTTTTCTCTAGTATGAGTTTACTTTAGCAGAGTTTTTAAATGTCATTAAATTACTACCGCAGAACTAAAAAAAAAATCATTTCATTTACCAATAGTAATTCATTGTTACATGTCTCTTGGTGACGATCTAAGACTTTAACAGCAGATTTAATTTTCAAATAAATTGGTTATTTTATAAAAATATATAAATATATACATAGACTAAAATCTATTACATGACAACAATCAATTATAAATTTTTTCTCTAATGAATGACACTAAATATTAGTTTAAGATCCTATTACATTTTAAGACCCACTGCTTAGAACGAACTGCTATAAATGAATTATTTCAAAATAAAAAATGTTTGAAAATATTACTTCATTACCTTGTGTTATTTTTTATTGAACTGTCTTTATATAATTTCAATAATGTGTTATTATTCCTTTTTTAATTTGACTATATAAAATCATTAAATTTCACCAAAAATATAAATCTCCAGAAATTTAAATGTTTTAATTGGAAAATTGCCATCCTCCGATAAACGCTACTTATCTCTAAAAAGTTTCTTTAGAATTATATCCACCTTATGCATAGCTTTTTATTACTTTATCAATCCAACCATTTTTTTAACACATTATATATAATAATAGATTTAAACCATAACAATTATGTAAGGCATGCTTAATTTTAAAGCACATATATAAATTTACAAATTGTTAAGCAAATATCTAAAAAGTTTTAGATAGATTTGTTTTATCATTAATTGATGCTTAATACATTAATAATAAAACAAAGTTTGGCGGAGTTCGGTGTCAGTTTTAAATCATTGTTAATATTATAATGAATTTATTCTTCTGAAGAATCGGCACCTAAAATTTTGATTAATTAATTATTGCAAGCAGATAGGTTGATAGAGTAGATTAATAATAAATACGGTTATCATTTATGTCTAAGATAGAAACTTCTTAAAATAATTATTAACAGGTTCACCTTTTGAGCTATTTAATCGATCAGATTAATATTCGAATTTAAAAATTTAATTTTAATCTTATGGAAAATTCACCACACAAAGTTGCTATAAAATTAAATTTCCCAATTAACGAATTACATAGGGTCCAAAGAAACATGCCTGTTAAAATAAAATATGTAAGGTTTAAGAGAAAAAAATCTGTAAATTGAAAAAAACGTAGTTTTAAGTAAAAAACAGTGTGTTCTTAAATTAGCTAATTTACCATTCGTAATTAGCTTAATACCCAGCTAATTTACAAAAAAAATCTAATTAAAGTGAAAACAATTCATCTACCAAAACAAAACGTCTTAAAAATGCATATTTAAATTCAATAAGTTTTTCCCCAGTCTTTTAGAACATAGGTTTAAGTTTTTAAGAACTTTCATTTCAAAGACGGTACATATCATTCTACAAATCCGGAAATACATCATTGTGCATGTGCCATTAAAGTAGTTTTCGTGTAAAACGCGTTGTCGACGAAATTCACTTATTTTTTTTATATATTATTCAAACTAAATGAATATCTAACTTATGTTAAAATTTTAAAATTATTTACTGTTCATTTTCGTAAAAATTGCTCTTAATAATTTGTACAATTACAGAAAAAGTAGTTATTTCACCACATTCTTAATTTTATTTCAAAAACCCGTCCAGCAATTTAAAAAACTAAGTGAATGTAAAACGATGTTAAGCTAATATTTTGAAAAAAAAAATATTTAACGTATAGTTTTGATAAAAATCACTCTAATAAAATGTAAAATCAACGTTACAAGTGTACAAAAAGTACTAATTTCACTGAACTTTTTATTTAACTTAAAAACGTGTCGAGCGATTCCTCTAAAAAACTAAGTCAATGTAAAATGATGTTAAATTAACATTTTGAAAAAAAAAATTATTTACCGTTTCGTTTTGGTAAAAATCACTATCAAAAATAATTCAATTAACATTACAGGAAAAGTAGTAATTTCACCACACTTAATTTTTTTTTTAAAACGCATCTAGCCTTTTGTCTAAAAATGTATGTCAATGTAAAATGATGTTTTATTAAATTTTGAAAATGAAAAGAAAAATATTTACTGTTTAGTTTTGATAAAAATCGCTCTCAAATATAATACAATTAATGTAACAGGAAGAATGGGTATTTCATCATACTTAATTTTATTTAAAAAAAACGAATTAAAAAAGCAAAAATATTTTTTTTATTTCTTACAAATTGTTAAAATGATATTATATTAAGAGTTTGGAAAAAAACTTTCAACGAAAAAGTTTATAATAATTTTTGAATCTGCCACACAACAACGACCTTAAGCATACATACGACATAAAATAAGTCCGAAATCATACATACCTACTTATTGACATACTTATCCACTATCATTTTGCCTTAAAATATCCTCCGTCCCTCATATTCATGGACCCGTAATGGATACTAAACTATACTTTCATTATTTTGATGGAAATACAGAAAAAGGGAAATGGAAACCATTTCTCGGAACAAATGTAGGATACTTTACAATTAAAGTAATGTAAGGTATTTATTTTAGATAATGTTCTAAGAAATTATTTTAGTAACATTGTCTAATTTCAAAGAAACTAATGAAATACTGAATTACATAGAGTTAAGTTATTGAAGTCGAGAAAAATAAAAGTGCTGAGTCGAATGTGACATATTAAATCAGTAAGTAAATATTATAGTACACGTGATTGGAAAGGGTTATGAAAATATTGCTTACTTGAAATTGAACTTATTAAGTACGAAAGTACCACGCCAACACATGTGAACATTTAAGGTTACATATTATTTCTAATAAAATACTTACCAATATTATTATTATTTTTCAGCGTATGTATGAATAGCCTAGAAAATCTTTCACATGCATAAAAATATGGTATTCTCTCAAAAATTATGTGATTACGAATAATGATTAATCATATTTTTGCGTAGCGTTGTTATTTTTTACAATTTTGATTTTGGCTATTTCAGTGATGAGGAGAATATATTTTTTGTAAACATTTTCAACAATATTTCTAAAGATATCCAAAAATATTTTAAATGTTTTGCAAGATTTGAAAGAAAATAGTGTTAGAGTTGATATAACTTGGTTTTTCAATTAATATCCCATATCAAAATAAACGAATTAATTTAAAGAAAATTATTTGCCTGCTCTAAAATTATTGTATAGTATATATGCGAGTTAATATATTTTATAACTATGACAAATTCCAAGTTTCTACGTCAAACAATTTCTAAAAAAGCGGACGTGGCACACAGGCAGATGGACACGTGAGTGGTCTTACGAGTATTCGATTTTTTTTTCTTTTGCGGTTCGGACCCTGAAAACTTACTGATATGATTTCAAATATACGGTCGAAAACTTTAGACAGGCATAGTAAACAGAAATTGTACTAATATCCATAATATGTTCGGTCAGGCCCTTCGGATCATGCAATGAAGTATGCATTTTTAAAAAACAAATAAAAATGGTGTATAACGTTGATTATGTTCATTCTGTCTTAAATCACAGAACATTGACCTTGACTTTGGTTTCCAGCCTGTCAGATACTCAAATTTTCAGCAGCACCCGTATAATGATATACTTTTCAGAGCTATTAACTTAGCTGCGAGGTCAAAGACCATTCAGAATATTTCAAAGAAATAATTTTATAACTTTCGATCAAACCGGTAATGCAATTGAACTTCTCGCTTGCTCATACTTAGAGTGCTCAGAAATTTCTAAATATTAATGAAATAGTTTAAATATAAAATTGCTTTCTCCACAACTATGAATATTTATTTCTTATTGCAAACAGTTTCCAACATTTAGAGCTATTATCAGATTTATGCGTTACCACTGGAGACATGAATCTAACAAAGGATTAATTTTACCTATGTACTTTTATCGTCGTTACCCAAATTTTATCTTTGAATCAAGAAGTTAATTTCTGCTTGATTTTAATTCCTTTGTAAGGGCATTTTTATATCAAATAAAGAAAA
Source organism: Druceiella hillmani (assembly GCA_039881145.1). Taxonomy (NCBI): domain Eukaryota; kingdom Metazoa; phylum Arthropoda; class Insecta; order Lepidoptera; family Hepialidae; genus Druceiella; species Druceiella hillmani. The sequence continues at coordinate 14,989,791 of JAYKKI010000038.1, read as the reverse complement.
ATTCATCAGTAAATTTGTAAGACATTGTCGATGACAGTTTTTAGAGCTTTAATAGCCAGGAAAATAATAGAGTGAGCCACAAAACGTGTTTTGAAGATAAAATTCAGACAAGATATACCTCCAGGACATAAAACAATTTAATCTCAATAACAATTACTAGTCAAAGAAAGTAATATAATTTTTTATACTTTGTTTTCCATGTTTAGTTTATTTCTTAATCTTAAGTAATGTCACCTAGATAATATTATATAACAATTTTCCAACTTGTATTTATAATTTACTAACGTATGTATACATATATAGATTTCTATGCGTTGTCAATCCATTATATCTGCAAATAAGAGACTGGTTTGATTGTAAACCAGAAATGTATAACCCTCGGGTATAAAACTCGAGTTGAAACGATAAATTTTCTGAGTAAACTAAAATCTTTTAACCTAAAATATATTCTAGCGCCAAAAATTGTTCTTTTTGGAAATATGTTAAAATATTGGTAAAACAGGACAAATTAAATTGAAAAAAGTATCCAAATAACATCATCGTGTGTTTGAAATTAAAAATAGACGGCTAGCTTGATCTTTTTTGGTCTTTAAAACAAAAATTCCTTTCAACGAGCGCTACCCATATGGGAAAATTAATTAAAGCTACCCACTTGGTGAAGCTAAGTTATTGTGATAAATGTGGGTACATCGTTTCCTTAAGTTAAGTCTGATATTTATATAAGTATGTCTGATATTTAATAAATCGAGGCTATTCGATAATTAACTAATTATTAATGGCTTCAACATTATAGATAATTTATTAATTATTTCAACAAATGCAGTCAATAATTTCTAAACTTGCTAAAGAAAAATATCAAAAAGAAAATATAATTATTATTCAAAGAGATAAAGACAGGACAACAAAGGAGTGACAAATAATGGGAATTAGACATAACAAGAATGGGCTTTTTCGAAAACTCGACGTATTTAAGATGAGTTTCTGGTACCGAGGTCGAGTTGATTCTACAATTATGCGACTTGGGTAGATAATGTTCGATCGTGGAATAAAGATATATGCATACATGGATATGTAGAAGTACGACTACACTAATCAGGTTTTTAGAATGTAACTCAAAATTGCGAATAGATAAATTATTAAATATGTTTATTAAGAAAATAGGATTGTATTAAATATTAGAAACGATTTATGTCGTTGGCCTTAATCTACACCATTTTGTGACATAACGTTTGTTCGTATTATATTTACTAAACACAATATTTTTGTAAAGTTATAACCTTTCCTAGAACATTGTTTGAATACTGCACCTAGTACGTAAACTCATCCACTGTGGTATCATTAATTATGAAGCAGCCTGGTTTCTTGCAATTTAGGGAGCTAAAATCGCTACATCCCATTTGACATCATGGCGATTTTATTTTGACGACAGTTATCGTGAAAATTAAGACGGAAAGTTTTGAATACTTTTCAGGACTGTAGTTTCTGTCGCGTTAAACTTGTTGACACAGAAATTGAGTACTAAATTTGGACAGAACGGATAAATATTTTTCTTGGTTCGAATTGCTGAGGTGAATACCTCAACTAGTAGCTACTCAGCGCTTTTAACTATATTAGGCCAACGATATAAAAAACATCCTCTCTAGCAAACGAAAAATAGAAACAAGAAGGTTGATTTATTTTATTTACCTATATCTACGTTACCTTCACTCTTCTTTAAAACTATCCGTCAAGAGCTCAGTGAAAAAATATGTGCTCACGAAAGATTAGAGGTAGTGTATAAATAATAAATCTGTAGATGTAATACAGAAAAAAATTGATTTGAATTAAAACCTACTCCAGTTAAATATCAATACATCCGGTTGCGTCTAAATTATTACTAATGGTCGCACAGTGGTCGAAATTCGGTCGTAATTCAATAATTTTTTTTAGCTTGAACGTTATTGAGGTTCCTTGTCAAAGAGTATACCTCTATAATCGTTGCATATAATTTTTATTTAATTTTGTTGTATTATGTCAGCTGAGAGCGTGTACAAATACATCAGTAGCGTGTGTTGTTTGCCTTCCTGCAATACCTGTGACATTTTAATGTTAGTGACAGTTGAAAAAAGAACACGATTACAGCTTGTATTCGTATTTAGTTTTTGATACAATTCATTGTCAGTTTTAATTTTTTCTTGTTAATATTAATCAAATAGTCACTAATAAAAATAAAACTTGACATTCATAGAAGTTTAACATAATTTTTTGAAATTTCAATTGATTGTACTTCATTTTTGGTAAGATACGAAATTCGAAAACAATTTGTAAATTATATGCTTCAAAGCTTCTATATTTTTTTTCCATGCATTAATTTTTCAGTTATTTGAAAAATTCGAAAGATAAGAAGAAGTAAGGTTTAGCTTAATTGAGGGCCAAGCCATATTTATAAAACAATAACGTGTTTTCAGAACTTCAACGTTCAAAAATTTAGAACTTCTGTGTAAAGTATATTTTTTGTAAAAACTCTTTCATCATTTGCTAAATGCCCATGACCATTATATTCGGAAATGTAAAATTTCAAACTATCCAATAATCAAACTCTACTTGATGTAACGTACAACAGACCATATGTAAACCGACTGCGTCAATAAATTTAAAATTTTTTAGAATGTTTTGTCCTTGAGACTTATTTATTTTCATCGCAAATGCAGGTAAAATTGGAAATTGAATTCTTGGAAAGTTAAATGGTAAAATAGTACCGAAATATGTATAATCTTTTATTATTGAACCTAAACAATGCATAGTATAATGTATTTGTAATGTATAATTTAATGTACATATTATATACAAACTTTAGTTTTCTGCATTCCTTTGCGATGTAAGCTTTAACTATGTCAAATCTCATACTCATCCGTACGCGCAATGTGCTTAAAATGGGGATATATTTTCTCGTCGCGTATTAATATATAGATAATTTGTCATTTAACACGTAAAATTAAATATTAAGACTAAATGTGAATATAAATCAAATGAGCTTTATTGTTATTTTCATTAATGTCAATATTCCCATTTTCGAGTAAAGACCTCCGCCATCCTCCAGTGAAGATTGTCGGTCGCGATGATCCAGATTGATCCAGCGATGATCGAGATTAGTGACAGAAAAAAAAGAAACTGGTCATAATTTCAACTTCGCTGATGGCAGAATAATACACTAAATATTGTATTTTCAAAAATTACCTAGCCTTGGCGAACAGTATAAACAAACGTCACTGCAACAAAAATGGAATAGATTTTATCTTATGACGAACCCTCGGAGAGCGAATCAAATTCATACTTAACCTGTGTTAAGCCTGTGTTAAGCTTGTCAAACCACTCTGAGGAGTTGAAACTTTTCCTGAAAATTCATAATATAGACGTGATGCTGATTTCCGAAGCACATTTTACCACCAATATTTATATCAAAATACTATTGTACCACACAAAAATAATATTGTACCACACAATGCACCCAGATGGAAAAACACACGGAAGTTCAGTGACTTTAATCAAGTGCAATATTAAGCACCATCAGTCTGCACCATTCAACCGAGAAGACCTACAAGCTGCAAGCGTTAAAGTCCCTGACAAAGTTTGCGAAATAACTATATCAGCACTCTATTTTCCACCGAGATATAGTATTAAACAAGCAGACTTCCAAAAATACTTCAAACATCTAACTTACACCTTTTAACTGGCGGAGACTTTTACGTTCTTCTCGCTTCGTACTACACGCCGATAAATCCCGAACGCAGTGACCTAGTAACTATGTTCGAGACTAACTGCCCTAGACGTAATTGGTACACACCTTTAAATCACAATTTATTATTGTCATAATGCATCATTGCAAAGGTAATAACATTAATGTAGAAAAATTAAAATCGAGAATGAGTAGAGTTTACAGCATGGGCGTGAAATTATTTTCTGGCATAGTCCTGCTCGTCCGTCCGCTCAAAATGCCAAATATCAACTACTGCACGCCGATTACCCCCGAAAGAATAAACATAGTAATTATGTTCGGGATTGATTGTGGTCAACGTAATTGGAACACTACTTTGAATCGCAAATTATAATCTCCACACTGTATTACAGTAACGATAATAACAATAATTTAAATCAATTAGAGTCGAGAATGCGTGGTGTTCTCAGCATGCGCACCTGACTTTCTCTCTGCTTAATGTTGCTCCATCCGCTTGAACTGAAAATGTGTTCAAACAAACAATAAGGATGTTCTCTCCACTGGTCAACCCACACACTGCTCTACAGATCCAAACAAGATCCTGTAAGTCATTGACTTCTGCATAATTAAAGGAATCAACAAAAATAATGTATCCTACAAAAGTTGCTTGGATCTTTCCTCTGAGCACTCTCCTGTAATCCTACTGCCTTTGATTAATCTTGTAGAAGAAGAACGAAAACGTGTTCTAAATGTCAGGGCTGGACTGGTGTCATGGTTGGCTGTAAGAGATTCTTCTTGTAGCAATAAGTCCGCCATATGTATCAATTAGATATATTAAAGTAGATAAATAAATAAATAAATATTGAAAAGACAAACTGGACACATTTCAGATACATTATCGATACAGTATTTGATCCATCGGTAAGTCTTAAAATGCAGGAAGCTCTCACTAATACGGTCGAATTCTTTACCCGAATTCTTTACCCAATTAAGACTTAAGACTCTACCCCTCTACATAATCTCATCCTAGTAATCTGCCCTAAAAGTGTATCCTTCTACGGTCAACTTCCAGCACCCGGTCTTTCCCATCATAATCTCCTTCATATATCTTACAAATTAAGTAGCCCTAAAGCCTCTTCAAAAATCATCTTCCTCCGTGACTTTAATCGTATTGACCTACCATCTTTTCTTTAGGATGCCAGATCCATTAATTGGGATATAATTGCGATCAATCACTCTGTTGATGAAAAACTCACCGTTTTCAATAGTTATATCACTAAACTGCTCGGTAAACATGCTCCCCTAAAACTCGTCAAAATTAAGCTGAGAGCTGCTCCTTGGCTAAACAATTCCAATAGAAAAACGATAGCCAAACGTGATTACGCTCAAGCTAAGTATAGGACTGATTCCAGCCCAAATCTTTGGGAGAATTTTAGAGTGCTTAGAAATAAATATTCGAAAATGTGGCGAAATGCCTAAAAATACTATATTTCTGTATCATTACGTGGTTGTACTCCTAATAAAATTTGGAAGATTTTTAGTACTCTAGGCATTAGAAAATTTTCTACCACTTAGATATCGACCAATTAAATTCACATTTTTCTACGTCACCCACGGTACTTGAACCAGCTGTTAGTCTGCAACTATGAACGATATCTCGTCTTCATCTATTTCTAGTGAACATGAATTTACGCTAAGGGATACCTGTGAGTCCGAAGTTAAAGCTAATCTTTTTGAGATAAAATAAAAATTCACGGGAATTGATGGCTTAAACATTAGTGCTCTTTAAACAATAACAGGTATCTTGGCTCCGGTCATCGCTGATATTTTTAATACCTCTTTTACAAATACTGTCTTCCCTTAGGAATAGAAAAAAAACCTATATTATGCCCGTACCTAAAATTTTATTACCTATGCAACCCAAGGATTTTCGGCCCACATCTACTCTACCGTTTCCATCTAATGTCTTTGAACTTATTGTTCATGGTCAACTCGTTACTTTCTTCAATGCTCATAAGTCTCTAAATCCACTTCAATCTGGCTTTAAAGCTGGCCACAGTAACTCAACCCTTGTTAAGGTTACTGATGATATACGCTTGGCTATGGAAAATACACAAGTCACTGTCCTTGTGCTTCTTGATTTTAGCAGTGCGTTCAACTATTTTGAACTTCTTTCTTAGCAGTGCGTTCAACTCTTTTGAAATTGACTTCGATATTCTTCTTGCCCGCTTGAAATATCTTAATATATCCCAACATTCACTTGAGTGGTTTAGGTCAGATCTCCATGGATGCAGCCAATGTGTTAAGTTGTCAAATAGGTATTCTGAGTGTACTGATCTTACAGCTGGTCTACCTCAAAGTGGAGTTATATATATATATATATATATATATATATATATATATATATATATATATATATATATCCTCTCCTTTTCTCAGTATTTATTGATGATGTTGTTAAAAACACTTCTAGCAATTATCATCTCTATGCTGATTACCTACAAATCTATGCGCACTCAAACCTCCATTCCTTATCAAAAACCATATACATCCTTAACCGAGATCTCGCTTCAATTGGTCAGTGGGCTTATGAAATGGGTCTTTTAGTTAACCCAAGTAAGTCACAAGCTATCATCATTGGTAGTCAAGTACTGACTTCTAAAGTAAACCTACCTAGTTTACCGAAATTAGTGCTAAATAGTACAATAACATCATACACGTCAACTGTTAAAAACCTGGGCCTACTGATCGATCAAAATCTTAATCGGCGGCCTCAAGTAAATCATGTCAGTCTCTTTGAAACGTCTTCAAAATCGTCTACCGACTGAAACGAAAATTTCCCTTTATCAAACACTTTTATTATCATTAATTGATTTTGGAGATGTGTGCTACCGTGATCTTAATGAAGAATATTTGTGCAAGTTGAAACGTCTTCACAATTTATGCATCCGATATATCTTCGGTCTCAGAAAATATGATCATATTTTTGAATACAGGTCACTTCTCAAATGGCTAAAGATCGTGACCGACGCCAACTTTACGTACTTAAATTTCTTTTTAATATATAAAAAAATCCTCATAGCCCAAATTAATAATGGCAAATTTAAAGGTTTGTCTGGTCCCGGCCTTGAACTACGATCTGAAAGTTCACTCACCCTACTTATTCCTAAACATACCTCTACCACTTACGAGAAATCCTTTACTGTCCAAGCAGTATAAATTTGGACTCACCTGGATCCTGACATAAGGAAAATCACGTCTCTAAATTTTTCACAGATCAACTGAAAAACTGCTTTATGTCTTTGTCCTTTCCTGTCTTTCCCATCCCAAATCTTGTCAATAGTTTTTTTATCACTTTACTTTTGTATTTCTTAGTATCCCACGGTGTTAACAGAATATTGCGTTTTATGTATTAAAAAAAAATTTCACCGTTCGTAAATTTCTTAGCAATAATTTAATATTTTGTTGTTGAATAATGTTAAAAAATTAAGTATCCATTAGAATATTTTGGGACGAATAGATGATTATTTCCTTTCTGATAAACATTTTCCCCTCATATTTTTAAAAAAAATAACTTTATACTCTGTTGTTGAATACAAAGCGTTGTTAAAAAAATCGTTCATTGTTTTGATATATAAGCGTGAAATCTCAAAAATTAATGTATAGTTAAGTTTCGAAAATAATTATCCTTTATTAAATAACGTTGTCAGAATGGTAATAACAAGAAAAAATAATATTCTTGATTTTTAAGGTTGCAAACATTTTTTGTAAAAATTAACTTTTTAAAAATATTTTTCCCAATTTATAAGAAAAGTTTCACATAAATTTATTGATTTAGAAAATAGCCTATTTAAAAATTACCTACATAAAGTACGATGAACTCTCATTTAATAAAAACTAAAAGTAGTACATGTTACGTACTAGTTGCATATTTATTTTACAAAAAAATGCAATCAAGAAATAAAGTTTTCTACCCATGAAAGGTTTTTGACTGGACAAGTAATTTTTCCTACCCGAAATGGCATGTTAATATTAAAAAAATGTGACAAAGACTGAAAAAGTAAAGCTCCAAATTGCTACGTCGAAATACATAGCAATAATTCCAAAGTACACTTAGTCAAATTGCAAAGCTTTTTGCCGCCCCCGACCCAGTGGACGCTGATTTATTAATCCAAGGACGCCTTTTTATGACATTGTATAAATGGAGCGATTAAAACAGAGCGTGACGCACATTTGGGAAAGATGTGCTGTTTTTCGTTGATGTCTACAAGATATAGCTATTAATCGATTCGGGAATTTTATTTGGATTCTTAATGAAACGATATGGGTAATGCGCTTTCGTTTCACATTGCGTCTTAAAATTTATTTGGAGGAAGAAAAAGACAAGTTAATGAAATGTGATTAAAAATTGAAATCAGAACTAAACCATGCTAAAAGTAAATTTAGCGGACGAAAAATTTTTCAGGTTTTTCCCATTTTACAAAGGTCATAAAAATCAAAGTAACAATTTAAAACACACATTTTAAATCCCTCGTGACGTACCTTATTTAAAAAAAAATAGATTCAATAATTGTTTGACTTGTTAATTACTGTTTGATATCTTTAATTTCGTTATCACAATATCAAATTTTCAAATATATTTGCTACCAATATACCGTTGACTTCTACATTCTTGTTACAGTAAGTAATAATCATTATATGTATGTCGAATTTCTTTTATTACTGATTTATACATGTACCAAAATTAAACTCTTCAGTCTATAAAAACACTTAAATTCATTTCTCTATAATACCTTCAAGAAGAAAGATATTTGGTAATTAATATACGACTTATCGCCGCTTTGGCAATTTGATTTGTCTGTGCAGTTCTTTGCCGCTTTGGCGAGATTGAAAAATATTATTTTATGAAATTCAAACGAACGTTTGACTTTCGATCGCATTTGTATGTGGGTGGATTTCTCAATTTCAGCCACACTCGTATATAAATTACTAATGAAAAATTCATCAACATTATGGATATTTTAAAAATGAAAAATAGCATGTCTTTTAAATTGAACACGCAATAAGGTATTATTTACCAAATATGCCAAAGAAAATTCATTATAGTTTTTATCCATAAAAGCCTCCTAAATAAATTATAATTTTTAAATCGAGTTTTATTAGCTATGAAATATTTATGTATTTCTTTGCCGTAATGCATTAGAAAAAATATCATGTTTTCATTCCAATACAAGTATGGAAATTCTATTACAATTGAAGGCATGTAAAATCGTATCCTCACAATTTGTTTTACTTGTATTTAGTTCTTACTAATCAGATGTTAATATTTAATTTTTGGTTACGATTCTGTATAACAATTCTTTTCAATCCATTTTTTTTTAAATTAATTTTATTAAAAAACAAATAATTCAGATACAAAAGTTTACTGTCATTTCTTTCAACAATGTTTCAAATTTCGGTCAATGCTTTTTTATCATCCAGCTCTAAGCAAGAATAATCATCTTCTGTATTTTACTAATGTCAAATTAACCCATTTAATAACTAGGTGTAGAAATTAATACTTTATTATTTAGTTGATGGAAATTATACCAAAAAATTTAATTTTCATTTATGCGAGAACTTATTAATACGCCCATTAGGAAATAAAAACGCCAGCCCGCGTGCCTAATAAATAAAAAAAAGGTATGAAACTACACTAAATAATTCCTTCTTTATGTTTATTTTAAGTTGAAAAAAGACACAGCCTCCGACGGTTTTGAAAGCAAAAAAACTTTTAGCGAGTGCCATTTAAAACATCAAATTAATTAAACTACAATGAGTCGCCCACCTGCTAAAGATATCCTGTTGCGAAAATAACGCAATGCATTAATCGCCTTGAAATATAACGGACCTTTATCTGAGCACTTTTACGTTACTGGAAAATTAAATTATTCATACCAAACGACTGGAACTACGACCTTGGAAGCTACAGGGTATAGAGTTCATCTTAACGTTTATTAATAAAAATAATCAATACTACAAGTGTAGAAAAGAACCGTCTAGAATTTCTCAAGATTTTATATTTTCAATATTGGCCTACTGACATTTTCTGACGTTCGTTTTGAATAAATTGTGATATTTCTGCTACAAAAATACAACAATTTAATAAAAATCTAAAAAAGCAAACGAGATTACTAAAAAATGCCTTATTCTAAATAAATTTCTGGAATTTATGGAATCAAAAGTTTTGATTCATTTACCCTTACAACGTCAATAAAAGAATATTCATTGGAGGAAAAATATTTAAATTATATGATGGTTTGCTATGTTGAGAATAAACTTAATGAACTTATTCAATTGAATTTATTAAAAGCACTAAAATTTCTGCTGCATTTCAAATATATCTGAGAAATTCCAAGAGCTAAGAGAAATCGTTTTGTGTCGACCAATGTTGAATTGTATTATTTTGGAAGTAAAACTTCAAAAATTTCCAACAAGAAGTAACCGTAATATATTTTCTAATAAGAATTAAAAAATGATAATTATTAAAAGGGAATAACGATTATTTAAGTGATGTGTAACCGAGTCTAACATAATATTCATGTAGTGGACAGATTTATGATTGAAAATCTCTAGAACGTATCATATAATATTAGGTTAGATTAAAGTAAGAACTAGTTGCCTTTGATATTGATATTTACGCAAAATTTTGAAATTTTACACAATTCAAAATTACTTCACGTTTTATACGAAGCTTGGCCTAAATACCCATTATTTTTTTGATTCCTCTTCAAAACTCAATTTTTACTAAAATTATTTTCAATGCTACTGAATTTTGATTATGATCATTAAATTAATAAAAACTAAATGGCCAAGGTGTGTCAGTATACGCATAAAATAGATTAAAATAGCCTTTTAAATCACTTGAAATATTTGACGAAAATTTTAGTAGAAATTTCTAATCAAAACTGAAATTCTCTTTAAATTCTCTAAAACTATGATTCAAAAATTAAATAGCAGCCACATTTTAGATGAGTTTAAAACTCAATATTTTACGAATAGTGTTTAAAAATTTAATAAAATATAAATCTCCATTACGAAACCTCCATTACATTACAGAAGGCTAATCCGATGGGATGAGATGGACCTAGGGACGCACGAGCAACTCTTACGTCATAGTTATATCGTAAGCATTTCTAGTTTCGCTACCGAATCCTAATTAAAAAGTTATTCAAAATCGTTACAAACTCTAAACAAGTATATTTTCGTCGGAATGTAATAATTATAAACATTGCGCGAATGGTGCAAACGTTTTGTTTCTCAAGTTTTCTTTGTACCCAATATATTTATATAAATAAAATATTTACTCAAATAGAAACCTTCACTTTTTAATGTAAAAAATGGGACGCAACGCACAAAGAAAAAGCTCGCGGAATATTTATTCAGACCGCGACAAAAATACATTTCTCATATTTTACTTCTAACTTCTCGCTACGTGATCGCTCCCAGTACACAAAGATTTATTCATTTGCGAATGGTTTGTTGTTTAAAATTAAATATAGTATAAATTGACCCATTAAAACACTTCAGGGGGAATTAAGAAGTCCCACTAAACAAATTGCAACGTATAATCTACACATTAATACGTGGAGAGAAAACTTTGTACCCCGTTTTATTATGTTGCACTCAGGGAAGAGTGTGAAATTTGGCACAGTCAAAGTTTATAAAGCAAAGGAATGCAGAAAGCAAAAATTTATATATAATATGTCTTACAAATACATTAAATTACATATTAAAACATAAAAAGATTGATTGTTTACGTTCAACAATAAAAGATTCATTTTTTTACTGTAGATGTCAAACATATAATAGTCTGTGGTCAAACAGTCGCACGGAGTAGAAATTGTCGCCAAAAATGTTTAATTGTATAAATTTCAAGTTGTAAATTTTGTGTGATTTCAAATGTTTCTTTTTCGATAGTCTGTGGAGTATATGTAAAGACAAAAAAAAGTTTATTTTATTTTTTGTGTAAAAGGTAATGTGTTATAATAAATACGAACGCAAACTTTAACTATGTTTTTTTTTTCAAACTGTTAGTATACATTCAGCTCAGGAATTTTAAATTTGTTTTTTTATAGCTGAGACCTGTTTGCTTCTATTTTGCCAAGCTTAGATTTTTAATAAGGTACTTGAAGTTACCATTCCCTTTCTTTGTAATTGAACGACCTTTAATTACATTTATATTTAAATATATTTACAATTACATTATAGTATAACTAGATTTATAATTAAATGTTTACAACTAGATTTTAAAGTGGCATTATTAACTTTTGAATTATTTCTTTTCACATAATCGACGTTATATTATGTACGATTTTTTCATTTAAATTAGCATATTTAAGTTCAAGAATATATAAAAATTATCGGATTGTTAGATTTTTCAGAAGTTAACTCAACTACACTCTTGAAACTAACGTGATCGATAAAAGTGAGATCAAAAATAATGGGACCTATTTGAAAAATTCGTTAATTATTTTAAAAGTGCATTATATTTTATATTTCAGTAAATAAAAATAAATGCATTTAAATAAGTGTTTCCATATAAATGTGTTTTTATTAGAATACCAAATTTAATTTGATTGACACCACCATGAATCGGATGAACTAAACACTCAGATAGTAAAAAAATATTTCATGTACTCAAAAATTATAACTTTTGTCACTAATAAAGTATTATTTACGGCTAATACTATAAGTAACAAAATGCAGCAAAAGTATTATCGCAATTTTGCTATAAAATATATTTCTTTAATGGCGGACTAATTTCCATTTATTACACACCTCGCTGCTTAAAAATGTTTACTTCTTTACCATAGAAAAAAATATTAGTTGTAAACTCAGTACACAAAACGAACTATGACCGTAATACTTCTCTTCACTCTTAGTGCTCTAGTTAACCGTAAGAGTAAATAATTACTCATGTAATTATTGATTGTCCCTGATATTCCCAAAATTATTGTGTAGTGACAAAAAAGGTAAATGTTTGAGCACGTAATCAGAAAAGTTTACAAATGTTGCGATAGTATTAACATCTATTGCTATGGAAATTCATTTTTTTAAGTTTCAACAATCTTTTTCATAAGTCTTCTGCAGAAACTGCATATTTTCTATTTTAGTTAAGTACTATGCTAATTTATTAAGACATTAAAGAGATACTTCCTACAAATCAATGAGCAACCATTCAAAGGGATTAAAATTAAATAGACCCCAGTTAGATCCATTTAAATTAGCAATTACCATACACTAACGAATGACATAAATTAATTTTATTTTAAAAAATAAGACAAAAATCTTCAAGCACAACAAATGGCAAAAAATATATAGTGATTATAATCGCCATATTGTTCTAATTTGTTACCTAACATTAGTGAAAATTAATACACGTCTAACTCGATTCCATTTTACATTTTTATTTATACTAATTCGCAATTTGTAATTTTGTAATTTCTCATATTTTATTTCTAATTTTTCATATTAACGTAATTTGATTAAAAGACGTTAAGAAAGCATTTCAAGCTCTACTCGTATATATCCAAAAAAAATTAATAGCAAAGTGATATTTGTAACATTGGTCGTTCCTCCCACTTTGTTTAAAAATAATGCTTCAGAACTGTGTAACAAGATAAGAAGTGTTAAAAAAAATTGCCTTATTACTTATCGAAACATATTGAGGCGAAATATAAACATTTCTTTTTTAATAATTTGGAAAAAGTATTAAACTTTATTTCAATATCAGCGAAAGTAACCTTTATTTGTTGTCATGTCAGCCATTAAAAGGTTCGAAAATATTCATAACGATAATTTTCGTATTCTGCTAAAAGCAATGTAATTTCAAATCCATATCTTGGTTAGTAAAAAATTTCAAAGATTCATAATTGTACATTATTATTAAAAACATTTCAAGCATTTGTTATATTGAATACCAACAATATGCATTTTGCTATCAAAAAATTACAATTTACTTCATTAACTTTATGAGGGAATTGTTGTACATTTGTTCGTAAAATGCTTCAAAAATATATCCTCTACCAGATTTTTATCGACTGAAAGTCAGAGTACGCTTAATATTTCATCAACGGTTTAATATCGGTACAAGACTTTGTTAATATATATATATATATATATATATGTATATATATATATATATATATATATATATATATATATATATTGGCAGCATGGTCTTTAAAAGAAACAAATCAAAGTAATGACGGTATCCTCTGTAAGCGTTGTTTTATACGCGTACATAAAATTGTAATATGCTTTTACGACGATGATCCCAAACATGAACCATGCCTGCGACCGTACTTCCTGTTACGTTCATTATTTGAAAACGTAAACGATTCTTTGCAGGTATGACTTTGAAAGCAAGTGTACTTAATTGTAACTATACATGTGATCTATCTCTTCTTATAAATAGATTACTTCGACTTTAATTGACCAACTTATAGATTTAATCTCCGTCTTGATATTAGAAATTACAAACTTTTTCCTTTCATTTTACCAATGCGGAAATCAAGACGTTCTTTAATGCAAAATTTTCTGTAATGAAAACCTGTAACTTCAGAAATTAATTTGTTTGCAGAAAAGAAATTAATTTAATATAGAAAGAAATTAATTTGCAAGTTTACAAAAAAATGCAAACATACTGATTTGTAAAAATTTAAATACGAAATGTTCATGCTTCACAGAAACTTTAAAGGACCTTAATAAACATATTGTTTGTAAAGGATAATCATGAGGAAGTTCAATGTATGAAGAAAAGTGTTTGACATTCTAGCATTCTATAAAAATTCACTCTTTCGTCATTTTTTGGACACAATATTAATTTTTATCCAATCTGTTATTTACCATATATTTTTCTTACCATTATACACACTCCTGTTCTCAAGTGTCTTTCTCATTAACTGTGTCACCATCGGTAAAAAATATAAGTGTTAAACGTCAATTTCACTGATTTAACATAAAATTATCATCTGCATTTTGTTAAAATAATGTAACACATGATTTGATTATAAAACGGAATTCGAGATTTGACAAAAACACTTTAGAAGTCTTTGAACGAATTATAATTAATAGTTTTTTCGAGATTCTTTGCTGACCATAAACGAATACAGCGGTTGTCTAATATATATATTATAACTTAATTAATAATTTATATTACTGTATCAACAACCTGCGATTTAAGTACAAATCTTTGGTATTCAAGATACTTTATTTGTTTTACGAATTAATTATCGACTCGCTGGATTACTATACATAAAAGTTAAATTTGTATATAATTCAATATCGTATGTGAATGTTTAACGTAAATTTCTGGTTATTTAAGTAAATTATAATTTTTTTAAATAATTACTTTAATATGGCTGTCACTATTTTATCAATAGATACATTAATGATAATCAAAATTATGTGTTGTAAAATAAAATATATGCAGTTACAATTAGCGATCTGATTTTTATTTGACCTTATCCTTAATGAAAATAAATTGAATTAAAATAAGAACAACATAAATTATTATAACTATCAGCCACCCTATGCAATATTTACAAACAATTTTACATTGTTGTAGACTTTGAGTACACACCGACAGATGGAAAACCGTCATTAAATATTCATTTCGCAGCTTTTCCGTTCGGAAAGTTAAATCATAGATCATTTAGGTGTACTCTGTGTGAATTAGGTGCGCTTGTCGGCTATGTGTTTCCCCATTATAATGCTGTAACAATTGCTTGGCATAGACGCTATAAAATTTGTCTTAAATGTTTACCCCATGTTTTCAGTCTTACGAATTTATGTTTAATATGGAAAGTAGGAAACTCATCCAAAGTTTATTTATATTTTTGATTACCACGCCTAACTTAGAAACTATCCATAAATTTATCCTTGCCAATGTTTACGCCATAAACAATAAGCCCTTAAAAAGGAAATAAAACAGACTTTCACTTGTGATACAGGAATATATTTCAGTTATGAAAACAATACCACTGAATGCAAAATTCCATGTATATATATGCGCTATGTCCACGGAATAAAGCCACGTAGACTGTGCCTTACACAAAATATAGGTATAATGGATCAATTATTTGATATACATATAAAAATACGGAAGTAAAATATTAAGCAAAATTAATACATCAATTAAATAGTAAAGTACAGTTAGCATAATTTATTGATGAATATTGTATAATTACTAAGCGTCGAGTAAAATTTTCTAAAAACTCATTCAATGTGGATAAGTTTTTAGAAAATCATACTGCTACTTCTTTATTTTTGTACTAATCCAATGTAAATTAATTTTCAGAAAAATTTGAATTTGCTTACCGTTTCATTGAGTAAACTTATTGTTACATCAAATT
Source organism: Druceiella hillmani (assembly GCA_039881145.1). Classification (NCBI taxonomy): domain Eukaryota; kingdom Metazoa; phylum Arthropoda; class Insecta; order Lepidoptera; family Hepialidae; genus Druceiella; species Druceiella hillmani. The sequence continues at coordinate 14,973,699 of JAYKKI010000038.1, read as the reverse complement.
AGCAAAATGTTATATTTAGTATACACATATGGTTTACTAAAACTCATCTGCATTGTATCAGTAGTAAACCGCATTCAGTCAATGAATTAACGTTAAATAGTTACGTGAACTCAAACGCCCAAGGATTTCGATACCGGTTCAAGCACAAATTTCTCTAGGGTTTGCTCAGGGCACGATATAGAGCCCGAAACGTTCATTCGCAATTAGGGCCCGGATGTTTGAGGGGGTCACATATTGTATACAAACAGGCACACAGATAGACAAAACTCCAGAAATGATCTTAACGCAATCGAACACTTACATTTTCTCCTCCCATTATTTTTTTTTACAAATATCTTTCATAGTAGATACACTTAAAGTTTACAGTTATAAGTATAGATTTCGTTTTCGTTTTTTAAAGGACCAGCTGCACCCACGACTTCCTTTGCCTTAGTATTTGTTATATAAGAAAATATAATATTATAGGTAGACTTAATTCTTTTGTTAATGTTTGTTATAAAATATAATTTTATTATTTTATGCTTTATAATATCTAAATATTATATTTTTATATAGAACATATTTTGTAATATGTAAAGATATGTCAATAATAATAAGTTTTAAGCTAAAGTTGCTTTCAAGATCCTTGGATAGAAACTTATATTCAAACAAGGACTTATAAAGCATAACAGCTCCAATTCATAAAGTAATCGTGCATCGACTGTCTTGTCCATCTTACAAAAAAAGAAAATAGTAAATTGGGAGCTCAGCTCTTCAAGTATTTAAAAATATATTGTATTAAATTAAGATGATATTCTTTAGTTACGTTAAATTACATACTTATTAGTGGGTGATTAAAGTTACTAGTTTTGAACTAAATTTGTTAAACGCATCTGGCACAATTTAGAATAAATAAATTTGTTAAATATTGTAAAACATATGTTTACTCAAAAGTTTTAAAATCTTTTCCTAATATATATATGTATATATATATATATATATATATATATATATATATATATATATATCACAACCTTAATTTACTAGTGTAATAAATAATGAAATGAGTTGTATAAGATTCTATATAACCTAGATTTTACAAAACATACAACGATCTTTTGTGATAATCCCTTGCCTGTCCAATTTGTAAGACTTTGGAATGGACTGGATGAGGCTAACAGGTAGGATAAATAAAAAATTAGAAATAACAACATTACAAAAACTTGAAAACTCACAAAACTACAACTAATAAAAGCATTGCCATAACTTTTACCGCCTCAACCAAACCCTTCAATACTCAAAAAACGCAGTTTATACTTATGTTTTATATATAAATAACTGATTACTCCCCTAATTGCGGTTTATTTTTTAATTTGTCCATCCCTAATAAACAATTTCCCATTCGGTTCTAACCTCTTACAAAATTATGTTACAATTTATTGCTTGTTTTTTTTTATTAACTCCGTTCCATATAAATATAGAATTAATAAAAAAACAAGTAATAATATACTCAAACACCGAACCATCACTATTTAACTCACATTCAAAATAAATCTAATAACATACTCAAACAAATCTGATGACACACTCGAAACAAATGTTCAAGGAATAAATATTCAAATTGCGATAAATCTGCAAGGTCGGCACTTCACGCAGCGCACCCTCTCGTAACGGACGCTGATTTATTAATCTGTGGACTGTCTGCCGCCTGACATGACATGTTGTATAAATGGAGCCGTTAAAACGGCACGTGACGCGCCTTCGACGAGACCCACAGTTAGGATTATGTAGTTCTCATCGTCATCTCATCGCCGTCACATGACATTTTACTCAATATTTTGTGGCGATATTTTTATTTGGATACCAGCTGCACCAACGACTTCCTTCGCCTTAGTATTTGTTATATAAGAAAATATAATATTATAGGTAGACTTAATTCTTTTGTTATTGTTTGTTATCTAAATTTTATTAAAAACGACAGATGCGATAGTGAGCCGCTACAGATCACAATTTAATTAGTCTCTAATAATAAAAGGAGGATCATATGCTTCTACTGGCGAGCAACAGTTTTTAATACTTCTTAAACACCTAGACATACTGTGCGATATATAGTTCATTATGAATTCCTGTGAAAAGTATCCTGCGGACTATCCCTTAGCATTAAGTATCGCTATGCCGAATTACACTATATCCCGCCTACCAATTTTTATGTGAGATGTGCACTCTATCACAGTTAGAAAAAAATTGTCGACACTGCTTTTGGGTTCTATTAGTGACTAATAGCTATAATTTTTTTTTCATAGATATCTTCAGTGCACAGAATTAATCCCATATAAACTTTTATTTTAATATAGATATGTACGATAAAATCAACACAGTGTATTATTTTAATTGTTTTTGGAATTTAGAGGACAAAAGTGAAACAATATTTCGAACGAATAACAAAAATTAGCAAAATAGAAAAGATGAAATACATTTTCTTTTTTCGAAGAAGCATATTTTCTTATCTCGTAATATTACATATTCTTTTGAAAGATTAACTTGGGAAAGGCATCAAATTTCATATCGCCTTAGATTGTTTCGGCAACAAAAGATTGAGATCAAAACGGCTTTCAAATTATGTTCAAACGTTCATTTAAATTCTTATGAAAGTGTCGCTTCTCACTTTTCTATTCTACGTCTGCATTTTATAAACATTTGACTGGGAGAGAATGTTATTATATATTAGAAATCGCATACAGTAGGCCAAATTTTTTTTACTTAGAAATTAAATTTACTGACCAATATTCAATTTTAGTTGGCAAGTGTTCCGTTTTGGTTAATATTACTACCTAACATGTATGAAAACTTACCACGTAAAATTAAATATTGACTTAATCAGTTATTCAAATTGAAAGCAATTACGGTACAAGTGTTTTTCCAGTGAAAAAAGTTAAGGGCCTGGAAAATACGCTTTGAAGTGGTTCGTATGAATTATACACGAACCTGCACCTGTGCGAACTTTGCTGGCACGTTTTAATAGAAATCTTACTCTACTTGATATGACACGTATCCTAAGTATTCAATATAAAATCACAATTTTGCCTTTTTGGACGAACTATTATCCCATTAATCCATTCTCACAGTTACTGAGTAAATAAATAAACCAAAACTAGTAGTACTATAAAAAAACATTTAACTTTCTATCAATATATCACCATCTATAAATGAAGGTGGCAAAATGAGATTGAAAAATAAGAAAGAATATTCGCAATGGGGATAAATCCTGTCACTGCATGGTGTGCTTTCCCCATTTAAAATCTTCTGAGCCTAAACACAATAACTTTCAGTTAATTTTTATTAACAACAAAATAAAACTACGTGACGTAGTGTTATTTTTACTTCATTTAAATTTATGATTTCGTTGTATGAAAACATATTCAGGTGGGCAATTTGTAAATATATTACAAATTGCCAACCACGGTTAAAAATTTAATTTGATTGAGCAGATTGAGCGATAACGTAAACATTTTAGTACTGAATCTACATTTCTTCATGTAATAAGTAAGAGCTACTAACGATAACAAAAAAAGTAAACGTTTACGAATCTTTGAAGGTCTTTAGTAATATGTGCATTCTCTTAAATTGTTTAAATTTATGTTTTATTTGACTAAAAGAAAATGGTGAACGTGTACATTAAACATGAATTACTACTTTTATTCAAATCCAACATATATCGACACAAATAAAGTAAAACAGCATACAACGATTCCAACCATCTTTTCACAAGCTCTAACATGAATATATTAGTAATATGGTGTTGTTTACGTCCATCCACTCGACTATAAAATAAGCTCAACGCAGCGAAAATGCTACTCCAATTTTCCGGAAAACACCACAAACACCTTTTTTTCCTTATTGTTACAAACTTCAATCGAGTGCTCGTTCAGATGGTTGATTTTAAAGGAAAAAAAGAAAAAAACTCTTTCAGAGAGACACTCCGTTTATTACGGCGAATGAACAATGCGCGTCCACTTGGCCGCCCACCTGCTGAAAGTATCGTTACGATAATTAACGGAGAGCAATAAATTCATGCGAAATGTTACCGATGGTTATCTAAACATATTAATGTTATTGCCCAATTAAATCTCCTTGCTGAATGAATGCTCGTAAGTTTCTTCAAATATCGATTGCCAAACCACTATTTAAAATACTACCATTGTTATGAGAAAATGATATCAGAATAATTAAGTATTATTCTTATATATATATATCTTATCGGTTATATATAAAACAAAACTCATTAAATTGGAAAGTAAGTCTCAAAATCTTCAACATTTATTTGAGGGATTAGTATTTTCAGGAGTTAATTTTGAAATAAATAATGATATGAACGTCATTTAAAATAAATTGTTCCGCCTTGTGTTATCATCAATGCATGTAAATTAATTATACTTTACGATAAATTAATAAAATAAATTATATTTAAAAGTGGTATATATGTACATAACATGTATCATCTTCATATGATTAGGATGAGAAACTCTAGTTATCATTTTCGTGATCTCAGGTTTTACCTGTAAACAAAAGTCAGGTTTACCTGCGTTTCAAAACTGCATATTATTTTTTAGTCTGTAACAGATATTCAGTGAAAGGTAAAACTGATAAATGTACAAAAAAAACAATAGTCACAAATTTGACTGATACATTTCTTTAACTAAGACAATGTATTAAGACATAGTACCAAAACTCCAAAAAATCTTATTAAAATGTAAAGTTATTAAAATGTTAAAATACTGTAATGATAAACTTAAAAAAAAATATTATTGTTATAAATAAAACGAACTAAGTAAACTTGTTTACACCTCGTTAATTCGTGAGATAAATACTTAAATATTTAAGTATTAAGATCAAATTATTAAGAGTTGATATTTCACAAGGCTGATAAAAGCCATCGGTAAAAACGTTTGTTGAAATAATAAAGTTTTACATATTTTTCAACATTTTCAACAAGTTATGGACTAGTAAAATTAAAAATCGTCTTACGTAAAAAGCTCTATGATCTTTCAAAACGTAATGACAACGTATTATTATTAATTCAATCGTATCTATATTTTCATTTAATTTAATAAATAATAATATGTAGTATTATTATTTATAAAATTAAATGAAAATATAGCTTCTCAAATCTCAGAAACGGAATCTCTGAATTTTAATGTTTCAAATTTATTGCGAGATCAAAATTTAATATTAAAGACAAGTATATCTGAACATATATTTTATATAGTAACACATGATCCTGTTTTTAATTCAATTCAAATTTATTAATTTTGAAAACTGATTAATAACTAATTTGGTACACGGTTTTATAATATTCTCTGGCATGGCTCATTTACAGCAATAGGATACATTATATAGGAATAATAACCATTCTTCGAACCATTTCCATTTTAATTAAATTCTTGGAACATTTATCGCGATATGGAAAACTTCTCTTATAGCAGAGCTGATGAGGCAATTATTTGAGAGATGAAGATTCAATACGCCTCATCATAATGAGCAAACGATATAAAGAATATACCCTCGTAAATATAAAGGACGTACTAAAATTATTTTCTTTTCAATTATCAATCACTCGATTCTATTAGAACATTGACAATTTAATAGTGAAAAGCTAATAACAGTATATTTTTATCCCTACGATATCTGTAATATTACTATTATAACACCACAGTATAATATTATATTTTACCCTTAATGGCCTGAAAAATACCTTTTTTTTTCTAAGTAAACCATCAGAAAACAAACATTATTCTTACCCAAACATGCTTTCAGATTCACAAGCATGTCATTAGTCTTTACATTCAGTGGCTAATTACTTCAAAGCTCTTGAAAGTTTTAATTAGCTTTGAACGCCTTTTCCCTTATATAAAAAACAAACGGACCAACGCGGCGCCACGTAACATTAGTCTTTTGGCATAATATACAATCGGAAACACTATAATTTTGTAGACATGCCTTAATTAAGCATTTAATTTCGTTAGTTAAACTCTGTTTCCCCGAAGGCTTTCCACTCTTGAATTTACTTATTAGATATTCCGCCCACGGTGCCCTCTTTAGTCATGTATGGTCGGTAGCATCCAGATACTATGAAATACTGTGCTTGAATTTACTTTCTTCTTAACTTAATTTTTAGTTAGTATAGTTTACAACCCAATAATGAAGTAATATTGCAAAGCACTCTATTGATTTAAATTTATATGAAACTTGTAAAAAACTGCAATACTCCAGTTTCACTGTATTAGAAAATAAGGTGGCATAAAACTTAATGCAACATTGTAAGGTTTAATCACTAACGGTTGCATAATTTAATATGGAAGATATTGATAACAATTCAAGATATTTAATAGCGGTTTTGATAGCGCAAGAGTAGCTTTGTACTGTGAATAATCCAAAATCTTGCTATAATATTTATTATCTGTCTATTAGACGCATGAAATTATAGCAATATTCCTATTATATCCATCATGCTGCCTACCATATGTTACTAAATATAAATATAGTTATAGTCGTTGATTTATATTTGAAAATATTATTTAAGAAATGACTTTAAAGTTGAAGAACTGAAAGCTTTTGCAGACAGGATTTTTACTAATATGTTCTATGACTATGTATTGCATTGACCGGGTGAGGGTTATAGCAATTTGTATATTTAAAAAATGATGTGATATTTCGCCATAGGCTAATAAATATATCAAGTAGTAGATATGGCGTGTTATTATATAAATAAATAATTTTTACAGTGTTACATATCATGAAGGTCTCCGGAAATACTGATTGTCGAATGGGAAAATATTTATTCTCTCCGGTTAAATACTGTTAAAATATTTCTTTATTTGTTATACAACATATATTACTAAATAAATATATATTCGTTTTTTTAATATCTTAAATATATTGTCAAAAATATATTATATATCTCTTCATTATCGATGAAATCTTCTTAAATAACATGGATTAGCTCTCATATACAAGTACGTAATTAAACATAAAACAAAACCACGGTGATTTAATATACAATATTGTTTGCTTTGTACAGAACCCCCAGAAACTGTGTTAAGATATTGCAACGGTCTTACATGTTTATCTATGGGTTTTATCGATGAGAAAAGCGAAGCGAAGATTGTTTAATTCGATTTGCATACACATACATATACATGAAGACGTCAGCGTTCATTTCATTTAATTAAGTCTGTAATTTAATCTATAATCCGTATGTGCATGGTTGACTACACTTGAGGCATTGCTACGTCTTGGTGATTGGGGAAGGATACGTATTTAATTACAGTTAATAATATGTGTTGTTTTAATTAGTGATTGGTCTACTGTCTTTTTGTCTAAATTATCGATATAGTTACACATATTTAGTGACAGATTGTAGGCGACGTAATGAACATGATAGGAATATTGCTATAGTTTCACGTGTTACTAGACATATAATAAAGGTGATGGCAAGATTTTTGATAATTTACATCATAAAGCTACCCATGCGCTAACAAAACGGCTATTAAGTATGTTGAATTGCTATAAATGGTTCACATATTAAATTAAGCACCTTTGGTGATTAAGCCTCACAATGTTGCATTATGTTTCATGTCATCTTATTTTCAATTACAGTGAAATAATCATTGGAAACTAAAGCATTGCAGTTTTTTATAAGTTTCACATAAATTTAAATCGATAAAGTGTTTTACAATATTAGTTTATTATTGATTTGTAAAAAGTAAATTCAAGCACAGTATTAATGATTTCATAGCATATCTGTGCTACAGACTATAAATCTCTGAAGGGGGTACCGTGGACGGAATAGGTAATAAGTAAATTCAAGTGAGGGAAGCTTCGGGAGAACAGAGTATAACTAATGAAATTAAAAGCTTAATTAAGGCATGTCTACAAAATTATAGTGTTTCCGATTGTACACAGTGCATAAAGACTTACGTGACGCCTTGAAGGCCCGTTTTATTTTTATATAAGAGAAAAGGCGTTCAAATCTAATTAAAACTAAAAGAACTTTAAAGTAATTATCCACTGAATATAAAGACTAATGACATGCTTAAGATGATTCATTTAGAAAAACAAAGAAAAAATATACTTCAGGCTATTATGGATAAGTAGAGCACATATGACAGACATCGTAGGGATAAAATATACTGTTTTTTTTTCGTTTTTAAATTGTCAATATTCCAATAGAATCGGGTGAATGATAATTGAAACCTTCGGGAAAACAGAATTTAACCAACGAAATTAAATGCTTAATTAAGGCATGTCTACAAAATTATAGTGTTTCCGATTATATATTGTACCAAAAGACTAATTTTACGCCAAAAGACTAATTTGGCGCCTCGTCGGTCCGTTTGTCTTTTACATAAGAGAAAAGGAATTCAAAGCTAATTAAAACTTACAAGAGCTTTGAAGTAATTAGCCACTGATTGTAAAGACTAATGACATGCTTGTGAATCTAAAAGTAGTTTGGGTAAGAATAATGTTTATTTTCTCATGGTTCACTCAGAAAAACAAAGGTATTTTTGAGACTGTTATGGGTATAATATAATATTACATTGTGGTGTTATAATAGTAATATTACAGATATCGTAGGGATAGAAATATACTGTTTTTAACTTTTCGCTGTTAAATTGTCAATGTTCTAATAGAATCGAGTGAATGATAATGGAAAAGAAAATAACTTTAGTACCTCTTTTGCGTTGACGTGGGTTTATCCTTTATATCGTTGAATCATTACGACGAGGCGTATTGAATCTTCGTCTCTCAAATAATTGCCTCATCAGCTCTGCTGTAGGAGAAGCTTTTCACATTGCGCTATATGTTTCACCTTTAAGGTATTTTTAATACTTTAAAAGTGAGGTAACAACACTGGAAGCGACGTAATTAAGAATTTAATTAAAATGGAAATGCTGTAAAGAAGCAGTGGCAGAAAATACAATGAAATCCTTTACTAATTTAATTATTAATTACTTATCAAAATTAGTAAATTTCAATCGAATTAAAGTCAGGACTTCGTGTGATACTACATGAAGTATATTTTCATATATAAATAAACCTTTATTATCATAATTCAGAGATTACATTTGCGAGGTTCGAGAAGCTATATTTTCATTTAATATAATAAATAATTAAACATCGTTATTATGTTTTTGAATAATCACAGAACTTTTCAAGTAACTTGATTTTTAATTTTACTAGTCTATAAGTTGTTAAAAATGTAAAAAAGATTGAAAAGTATGTAAAAACTTATTATTTTAACATATATTTTTACCGATGGCCTTTATCAGTCTTGTTAAATACCAACTCTTAATAAGTTGATATTGGTAATTAAAGATTTAAGTATTTATCTCAGGAATTAATTAGGTGTAAGCAAGGTTACTTAGATTGTTTTATTTATAACAGTAATAACTGTACATGAAAGTTGTCATTACAGTATCTTAACTTTTTAAGAACACTCCATTTTAATAAGATTCTTTTCACGGCTTTGGTGTTACACATCATAAAGAAAAAGCCAGTTTTGTAACTTTATACATGTCAAGTTGTCAGTTATAGCGATTATATTTTTCACTGAATATCTATTTCAAATGAAGAGATAAAATTTAGTTCTCGCGGAATATGTTTACAGGAAAAACCTGAGATCACAAAAATTATAACTATAGTTGCTCATTCTAAGTATTTGGAGATGGTAACGTGTTATTTATACAAAACAAATATATGCAGACAATATATTTCAAATTTACTTTTTTCTATATTTATTCAAAAGAATAATTAATTTTTGTGTAATAATAGCAATACATGGCGAATAAGTTTATTTTATGTGATGTCATATCATTATTTATTTCAAAATTAACCCCTGAAATACTCATCCCCCGAATAAATGTTGTAGATTTTAGGGTTTATTTTTCAATTCAACAAGTTCTATTTTATATGTAACCGTTAAGTATCATCATTTCATACTTTAGGCGTCAATACGGTAATATTATAAATAGTGGTTCTTGCAATGGAATATTTGAAAAGTTTACGAACATTCAGTCAGATTAAATCGTTTATTTCGCAGAGTCGATTGGGTGATATTCTACATATGTTTAAACAACCATCGATAATCTTTCGCATGAATTTATTGCTCCCCGTTAATTATCGCAACGATACTTGGAGCAAGTGGGCGGTCAAGTGGACGCGCATTGTTTAGTCGCCGTAATAAATGGAGTGTCTATCCGAAAGATTTTTTTTTCTTTTTTTCCTTTTAAAACCAACCTTCTGAACGAACACTCGATTGAAGGTTGGGAAAATAAGGAAAAAAGGTGTTTGGGAAGTTTTCCGGAAAATTGGAGTAGCATTTTCGCTGTGAGCTTATTTTATAGTCGAGAGAATGGACGCAAACAGTACCATATTACTGATATATTTATGTTAGAGCTCGTGAAAAAATTGGTGGAACCGTTACATGCTGTTTTATTTTATTTATCGATATTCGTTGGATTTGAATAAAAGTACTAATTCATGTTTAATGCATACATTAACCATTTTCTTTTACCTAAGAAAATTCCCATACTACTGAAAACCTCTAAAAATCCGTAAACATTTACATTGTTTATTATTATTAATAGCTATTACAAGCAATTTGCATAAATTTAGATTCAGTACTAAAATATTACCGTTGTTGCCCAATCCATGTCAGAATTCAAGATATAAATACCACATTTGTCGCATAGATAAAAAGTGAATGTAAATTATTTTGACGTTTTGTCATTTTCACATTAATAACATAATAATGAAATACTTTTTAACTACGAGATAACCAAAAATAGGATATTAAGATCCAATAATTAACGAGTGAAGTTAAAATAAAATTGGGAGTGATTCGGGTATTGTCCCATTTCCTCTTCGGGACAAATATTTCCGCTTAAATACAATTAAAACTTTTCTTATTTTTCAGTTCTAATTTACAAAATCTTCATGTACTATTACAAAGGTCTTATTTCTTCAATAAGTGAAGAAGAGAAATTATGTTCAGGCTCAGAGAATTTTAATTGGGAAAAGCACACCATGCAGTGACAGCAAATATTCTTTCTAATTTTCCGTTCTGTGCTTATTTTGCCAGTTCTAGTTATTTGTGGTAATATATTGATAGAACGTTAAATGTCCTGTAATACCAGTAGTTCTTGATTATTTATATTCTCAGTAGTAAATTAGAATAGAAAAAGTAAACATATTTTCTGTAGGGAAACAAAATATTTTTTAAAATTTTAATTTACGATTTCCAGTTTAGAAGCATAAGAGATAATTGCATATCATCTTTCATTTCCATCAGGCACGTTTTATTCATATGCATTTTATTATTTTATCATTTTATTATATTATATTATTATGTTCTCTAAACCCAAAGATCAAACTAAAATAATACACTATGTTGAATTTATCTTACACATCTATATATACAAGTTTATAGGGGATTAATTCAGTGCACTCAAGATAGCTATGAAAAAAAAGTTGGAGGCTTTTCAAAACTTATATAGCCCAAAAGCCATATTAAAATTCTTTTTTTCTAACTGTGATATTGAGCACATGTCACACATAAATGTCGGAATGGAGCACATGTCACACATAATACTGGTCCTTGATATTGGTCCATAATTACCTTACACCGCATAGTAAGCCTAGGTGTCTAAGAAGTATTAAAAAGCGGTTGTTCGAAGGTAAATATATATGCAGTATATGAAGCATAATACCTCACTATGTATTGATTTAGACTGGAAATCTATTCATCCGACTCATCCGTCGTTCTTAAAATTTGGATTAAACTAATATTGCAATATATGAAATAAGCCTAATGTCAATAAACTAAATTTAAAGCGACTTTTAATGAGTAGTATTGAGTAGTTGCGTAGATATAATTAACAAAAGAACTAAGTTTACCTATAATATTATATTATATATGTGTGTAACAAAAACTAAGATCCTCGTGAAGGAAGTCGCGGGTGCAGCCAATGTGGAAATAAGAACATCTCCAAGAAATATCGAGTATAATATCTTGTGACGACGATGAGAATGGCATAATCCTAACAATGGGTCTCGTCGAAGGCGCGTCACGTGCCGTTTTAACGGCTCCATTTATATAACATGTCATGTCAGGCAGCAGACCGTCCACAGATTAATAAATCAGCGTCCGTTACGAGAGGGTGCGCTTCTTGAAATGCCGACCTTGCGGATTTATCGCAATTTGAATAAATACTCCTTGGACATTTGTTTCGAATGTCTTATTAGATTTATTTAAGTGTGATGTTAGATTTATTTTGAGTGATAGTTTGGCGTTTGGATATGGGTCTTATTTTTATAATAAATAATTAATAAAATGCAAGAAATCAATTGTAATATTGTTGGGTAACAGAGGAAAACCGAACGGGAAATTATGTCAAAATTTGAAAAAATGCCAGTTATGAAAAAATTTAAAAAAACAAACCGCAATTATGGGAGTAATCAGGTAATTGTATTTTAAAGATTCATATGAACTGCCGTTATTTTTTAATAGTGAAGGGTTTGATTGAGGCGGTCAAAATTATGGTAATGTTTTTATTAGTTTTACTTTTGTGCAAGTTTTTGTGCTTACTAATGTTTTAGGTTACAGAGAATCCATTATTCATTCCATTATTTATTACAAAAGTAAACTAAAGTTGTGTTATACACACATTAACAAAAGTTTTTAAAAATTTTTAATAATCACAACAATAAGAACATTCCCAATTATATTAATGTCCATATCGTTTATACCAAAATTTGTTCATTTTATACGTTTAACAACTTATTTTTATAAATATTTGTTTAACTCTGAAATCGTACTTTTTAATAAATATTTTTCAATATTTACGTAAGTAATGAATATCATCTTGAAGTCATAGAATCTCTTTGTAAATATTTGAAGGAGTGATTAATACATATTGCTCCTCACTCATTCTTCATTTTTTTTTAAGATGGACATAAAATTCGCTGCATGATTACTTTTATGTCACGTTGTGTAACATCTTGTTTAAATACAGGTTCTTTTCCAAGGTTCTCAAAAAGTACTTTATCTTATAACTTTTTATTATTTATGTACGTTTTCATATTGTAAACGTATCTCTTTTAATAGTAAGTAATAAAAATATAAAATAATTTAATGCTATCGATTGTTTAGGAAACAAAAATGAAATCTGTACATATAATACAACTGTAAATTTTAAGTGTCTCTACAATGAATATTTGCAAAAAAAAATAATGGGAGAAGGAAAGATAAGTAATAGAACGCGTTAAGATAATTTTTGGAATTTTATATGTTTATCTGTATGTCTGTTTGTGTAACTATTTGGGCACGCATTATCCTTGAGACATTACATTTGAGAATAGACGCAGAACGCCCCAACAAAGCATAGGTATCGGGGCCGCTATCGGGTCCGGGGGCAATCTGTGTACATTTGTGTGTGGCCCGATATTAACTTTTCGAGTGTTTGAGCGGTTACGTAATTAACTAAACTACTTAAACAAAGCGGATGAGTTTTTAGAAAAGGTAAAAAAAATAAACTTGATATAACATGTAACAATAGGTTTATTCAGTGAGAAGGTATGCGAATTTATAATTTTCAAAAATTCATTTACATTATTATTATTACATTGGCATAAAAACAAAAGAGTAGCTGGTATGATTTTCAATAAATCACAATAGGTTTAATAAAATAGAAAGAAGGTTTAATCAATGAAATAGAAATAAAATAGTATATAAGTTTAATCAAGAAAATAAAAATAGGTTTATTCAATGAATTGCATTTATATTTTCTAAAATTCATTCACATTGCATTAGTACAAAAACAAAGAATCAGCTAACATGATTTTCTAAAAACTCATCCACATTGAATTAATTTTTAAAAAATAATGTCGGCATTCTCGATATAACATGTAACAAAAGGTTTAATCAATGAATTACATTTATGTTTTCTAAAATTTACTTACGTTGCATTAGTATAAAAACAAAGAAGTAGCCATTATGATTTTCTAAAAACTCATCGACTCTGAATGAGTTTTTAGAAAATCATATGGGTGTACTTGATACAACATTTAACAATAGGTTTAATCAATGAATTACCTTTAAATGTTGTAAAATTCATTTTTAAAATTTAATTTCGTATTTTAATATAGGTAGCAAATTATTGATCCATTATCCCCATATTTTTTTTCGTGGCTTTGCTTGGTGGGTACAGCTAAAATAAATATATTGAATTTCGCTTTCAACGGTGGTGTTTTCATAATCTAAATTGTATGTCTGTATCGCAGGTAAAAGTCTGTTCCTTTTATTTTTTAAATGTTTATTTTATTACATATGGTGAAAAAAATGACAAAGGTACATTTTGCGCTCCCGAACTGTCAAATCAGCATTTTGTTCAAGGATAGTTTCTCAATTAGACATGTGGATCAGAAAAATATATAAACATTGAACGAATGTCTCACTTCAATATTAAATATAAATTCCCAAGACTGAAAAGACGCGGTACAAATTTAAAACAAGTTTGATGGCGCCCAATCGGAGAAATTATTACAGCATTATAATAAGGAAACACTCCCACTCATAGTGACTCAGGTCCGCCGACAAGGGCGCATAATATATACAGAGTACATCTAAATGACCTGTTATTTAAACTTTCCAACCGGAAAATCTGCGAAATGAATATTTAATGACTGTTTCCATCTGTCGGCGCAGAGTTTTCATGCTTATGACTCAAATGTTATGATAATTTAAAATTGTAAATATTACATAGCGTGGCTGATAGCAATAATAATTTATGTTGTCTTGTGTTAATGTAATTTATTTTTATTACGGGTATGGTCATATAAATATCCTATAGCTGATTAGAACGGCATATTTTTGATTTACGACACATAATTTAGATTATTATGAATGTATTTAATGATAAAAAATGAGAAAATCATATTATAGTTTGATTTGTTGATAAAATATCGATAGCCCGGCATATTAAAGTAGTATAATTTAGGAAATAATAAATTACGTTAAATAAACAGAAGTTTCTGTTTAGTAATCACTTAAGATATATTACTGAAATATATACAAATTAAACCTTTATATATAATAAGCCAGCGAGTTAATAACTAATTCGTAAATCAATAAAGTTTCTTGAATACCAAATAGTTGTACTTAAAGCGTAGATTGTTAATTATTATGTTATTATTATATTATTACAATAATTTAATAACTTGGTTATTTTATGTATTTGACAACCACTGTATTCATTGATGGTCAGCGGAGAAATTTGAATATGTTATTGCTAGGTTAACAAACATAGAAAATAATTTGAATTTCCAATCTTTGAGAGAATTGAAAGTTTTCGATTTCACTTTTAACCATAAATTGATATTTTTAGGTAATTCGATGTAACTAATTTCATTGGAATAAAAAGTTTTCGCTCAATCGAAGACTTCTAAACTTATTCGTCAAATCTCGAATTTGATTTTATAATCAAATTATGTATTAAATTATTTTGATCACAAGCCGCTTTCTGCTGGAGTTGCTTTATTCTGGAATAAGCTTCCTGACATCAATCCATAATTTAAATTCTTCCCCCCGCAATGAAAGGTGGTTCAGATAATTATGATTAAACCGAAAACCAGACAAATTGCTGGAACACCCCAAGTCTTATATGCCAATTAGCCTACTGCCAATCCCTTCGAAGATATACGAGTCACTACTTATGACACGCACACTACCAATAATTAATGAAAAGCATCTATTACCAGACCATCCGTTTGGAATTCGCCATAAACAAGCTCACAGGTTTATTACCGAAATAAGCACTCGTTTGAAATAAAAAAGTACAGTGCGGCAGTGTTCCCCGACATATTGCAAGCATTTGATAAGGAATGTTTGATAACGTAGGTCTTCTGTATAAAGTCAAAGTAATCATGCCTCATCACTTGTAACAAAGCAAGCCAGATGCGGCATTAAAAATGCTTCAAAAAAGCTAGACAAAGTGGTTGCCTGGCTAAAGAAATGGAAAAACAGAGTCGGTATTTATGATTTTCACCCTCTGAACAGGGAGTTGTCCCCCGGTCTATCTTAACCAAGTGCAAATACTACAGGCAGATCATGTGCGATATCTGGGCATACATTTGTATAAACGGCCGGCCTGGTCAAAACACATATTTCCGAAGCGCAAACAGTTAGGTTTACAATTAATGAAAATGTACTGGCTTACTGACAGAAAGCCCCGATTGTCATTAGAAAGTATACTGCGTTTGCACAAGGCTATTCTAAAACCAGTATGGACTTACGGTCTTAAGCTGTAGGGAACTGCGTCCAACTCAAACATAGAAATCCTGCAAAGGTTCCAAAATAAAATACTTCGGATCAAATCAGATGCTCCATGGTTTGTAACCAATGAGCAACTGCATAAAAACCTAAGACTACTTACAGTGAGGGAAGAAATAATCAAACTTACCAAATTGTACAGAGACAGTGTTCTTAAACACCCAAATATTCTGGCAAAATCGCTAATGGACGAGCAAGAAAATAGGTGACCAGATGCAGCGGAGGCTGCAATCTTAAGCACGCCAGTATTTAAAGACATACTATGCAGCTTAATGTCCCACAATGACAGTACAGTAAACGAAATGATGTGTATGAATTACTGTAAACGAAATGACAAAAAAAAATTAACAAAATGCAAATGATAATCTTATGTTAAGTAGTAGAATTGACGTTTAACACTTGTATTTCTTACTACGAGTGACATAGCTAATGTGACATAGATAATTGAGAACAGCAGTGTGTTTAATAATATTAAGAATATATGATGAATAACAGTTTGTACAAAAGTTATTACTGAGGACAAGCTTCATTACTGTGAAATTTAGATGCCATGATAATAGCACATTACCTCTTGCTCCATAAACGGTGATAAAATAGTTAATTTTTTTAAAATGTTAGAACGTCAAATATTTTTCTTCATGCATTTGAGTTTGTCATTCTAATAAATGTTCTTTTTTTTAAGGGCATTTAAAGCTTCAGTAAAGCATGGAAATTCATTTTCATTTTACACAAAAGCATGCTTGAAGCCTTTTTAGAACTTATTAGTTTAGAATAAATAAAACAAATTAATTAGTTGGATTATGGGTTCTCGTAACAAAAAAAATAAATTGAATGTCTTAATTTCCATATTCCTAAAATGAATGGACAAGTGCAGTAATTGCAAATATCAAAACCGTGATTAAATCCATAAATTGATAAAATAAAATTGAAGTACTCTAATTATAAGAGGAAATATTACATGTATAGTTACAATTAAGTAGACATGCGTTCAAAGTCATACCTTCAAAGAATCGTTTACGTGTTCAAATAATGAACGTAACAGGAAGTACGGTCGTAGGCGTGGTTCATGTTTGGGATCATCCTCGTAAAAGCACATTACAGTTTTATGTACGCGTGTAAAACAACGCTTACAGAGGATACCGTCATTATCTTGGTTTGTTTCTTTTAAACACCGTGCTGCCAAAACTTCCACATACTACCCAATCTATATATACTATTTCTAAATTTTTGAAGTCTCGTGCCGATTTTGGACTTTTAATAACAATGTTAAACGTTCTCTGAATCCCAGTCGATAAAAATCTCATAAAGGATATACTCTAGAAGCGTTTTACGAACAAATGTACAAATAAGATCCTCATTAACTTTAAAATTATAGTGTTTTGATTGCTAATTTTGTATTAATTGAAATGTTTTGATACTTGATTCATTTGAATATTGTTAGTATTCAATATAACCTATAGTTAGTGTTTTTACTGAGAAATTTACAATTATGAACCTTTGAAATTTGTCTCAAGGGAAGGTACGGAGCTAAAATTGTATTGCTTTCAGCAGAATACGAAATTATTTATTACGAAAATTTTAGTGGTTAACATAACGACAAACAAAATTTCCTTTTTTTGGTATTGGAAAAAAGATTAGTACTTTTTCTAAATTTTTAAAAAATAAAAAATATCTATGTTTAGTCGTTGTTTGTATTTTAATTTCTCATACGCTTACACAAACTTTTTGACTCAGAGCTGTATATAATTCACAGGTTTTTATTTTGTAGCATGCCTGTGCTCAGTGTTTTCGAAGCGTGTACGAAGTTTTTCTCCATTAAATAATAAACTATTCGCTTTTACGATTCCGCCTCAAGATGTCAAGAATGTTAACTAGATAAGTAACAAGTAATAAGACAAATAGTTTAAACACTCATGATCCCGGTACATAGTCTTAAAGTATCGTTTTGAAACAAACTGGAAGGATCAATTGATCAATAGAATAAATTTCAACTTGCCATTAATTTTTTTTATTGTGATTTGCGAGGGAAGCTTTAAATGCGTTAAAATGTAATTTAATTGAGGTACCTTAAAGTGTGAAGTTATAAGTAAAATGTGATAAGTTACGTATTAACTTATTAACGTTAATTAAGTATGTATCAGTTTATTTTCATTAATGTTAAGTATCAAAATGGAACAGCACAGAAATTCAATATTGGTACTATTGCTTGTAAATAATATAATATTCATATGACAATATGGCATTAAAATTGGTGATAAATATGATAACGGACATTTTACTACGCTAACTTTTGTGATTATTATTTCGATTACTTAATCACAAGGTTATTAAAAAATATTCAAATTTGAAAATGTTCAATTTATTTATAAAGTATTTGATAAATGTCACAAAGTTAAAAAGATCGGTAAAAATTGGTGAGTTAACATTTCAAAATTTGGCGATAAAAAAATTCTCCGTATTACTCAAAATTAAAAAAAAATATTAAAGAAGTACTTCGCTCTAATCATTATTCCTGATTTCAATAATAAGTCAACACTTTTCTATGTTAGAAGGTTATGGTGATCATTTTATAAAATTAATATAAAGAACGCCTCTTCTATATTAGAAAAATGTGGTGAATCATTTTTAATTAATATTAAAATTTCATTACCGTTAATGAACCATTACCGAAATTTTGACGTAAATGGTTGTAACATTTTATGCGTCGATTACTAATTTATCAAAATAAGAGCGAAATTTAATAATCTTGCCGCTTCAATACTGTATTTAATTAATTCAATTTTTTAATTATTTTTAATAATAACTATAAAGTTGTTCTGTTTGAACGTATCTTATATTTCTAAACAAAAGTAATTAAATCATTCGTTAGTGCATGAGAATTGTTAAGTGAAATGGAACTAACTGGGCTCTGTTTAATTTTAATATTTGTGAATGACTGCTTACGTATTTATAGGAAGTAACTGTTTACCATTTTCGATAATAGGGAGAATACTTAATGTAAATAGAAAATATGCAGTTTTGTACAAAAGACTTACGAAAAATATTGTTGATAAACATAATTGAATTTATTTCCATAGTAATATATGTGAATCCTATAGCAAAATTTGTACCTTTATGTTTCTTTACATACTCGAACAATTACTGTTATTATGTCGCTAAACAATATTTGTGGGAATATATATAATCAGAGACAATAAATAATTATATGAATAATCATTTATTGTTACAATTATCTAAAGCACTAAGAATAAGACTAACATAATTCTGAAAGAAAAACTAAAATAATACTCGATAGCAAATTAGAAAAAATTACTAAAACAGCGAGGCGTATAATAAATTGAATTAATAAATTGAAAAGGTATTTTACGGCAAAATTGGAATAAAACTTTTGCTGCATTTCGTTACTTATAGCATTAGGCGCAAGTAACGTGTTATTGGTGACCAAATTATATATTTTTGGTTATCTATTTTTTAATTTTAAATTATCACTCTGAGTGTTTTGTTCATTCGATTCATGGTGGTTTCAAGTAAACCAAATTTGGTGATTAAATAAGTTCATTTGTAAAAAAAAATACTTATTGACATGTTTATTTTTATTTATTGAAATATAAAACGTAATGCATTCTTAAAACCATCATCGGATTTACCCAACAGGTTCCATTCTTTAACCAATTTTTGCACGTGACGGTAGTTTTAAGAGTGAAGTTGAGTTAATTCCTAGAAACACTAGCAATCAGATCATTTTCATATTTTCTTGAATTTAAAAAAGCTAATTTAATTTTATGAAAAAAAAAATAAATTGAAAATGTAATTATGAAACTTTTAAACCCAGCTGTAAAAATTGAATGATAAATCTAACTATATTATAACGTAGTTATAAATTGATTTAAACATAAATGCAATTAAAGGTCGTTCAATTGCATTCCGAAAAAAGTGAAAGGTATTTTATTGAAAATCTATGCTTCACAAAATAGAAGCAAGTAAGTCGTAGCGTTAAAAATCAAATTTAAAATTCCTATGAATAAACGGAGTAAGAGAGAATCCACGTCTAATCATCCATAATAGAAAAATATGAAAATTTTAAACATTTCACAGCAGAAATAACTTACTTATAATTGTAAATGTACTACCAGGCTAACTTTCAACAAAATAGATTAGAAATTAACACTGATGCGCCATATCGAATCAGTCGTTTCATGAAACCAATACGGAAAGATCATCAATCATACCACTACCAGAGTATTTATAATAGTTTGCAGCACTAATAAAATAATTTGAAAACAAAATTGGTGTTCAAATTGTATAAGCCATTGTTTATTCCCTTTACACACTGAGCCGCAGCAAAAATAGAACACTTGATGTGGTTTTTTTAACGAAAGTATCCGATCAAGGAAAAATAGATGAACTTTAAACATAGATATATTTTAAACGTAACTTTTTTTTGTATAATAAGTTTCAATTTATTTGGCGGACGTTTAATCCACCTCGATAATGCGTCATGAACTGTTTTGAAGATTTAATTAATACAATATTTGAAGTTAAACAACAAACCATCTGCAAATGAATAAATATTTTTTCATACTGGGAGCGATCACATAGCGAGAAGTGGCAACTCTGCATATTTGTCGCGGTCTAAATAAATATTCCTCGAGTATTCCTGTTTTGTGAGTCGCGTCGCATTTTTGACGTTAAAAAGTGAAGGTTTCTATTTGAGCAAGTATTTTATTTATATAACACGGAGTAGGTACAAAGAAACGCGAGAAACAAAATATTTGCACCATTCGCGTAATATCTACATTTATGACACTCAAACGAAAATATATTTGGTTACAATTTGTAAAAAATTTAAATATCATTTTAATAAAGGTTACGTGATGAAACTAATTGAAACTAATTAAGACTGCAGTAACATGTCTATATCATAAGAATTTCTCGTGTCTCCCTACGTCCATCTTATCCCATTGGGTAGTGCGTGATTGGATTAGTCTTTTGTAATATAATGGAGGTTTCATTTATATTTTGTTATCATTTTGAAACAATTTTTTGAAATATTAAGTTTCAGAAATATGTACAACCTGTCAGACATTTAATTTTTTAATCATGGGTTAAGAGAATTTCAGTTTTGAATAGAAATTTCTACTAAAATTTTCGACAATCTGTATCAAATATTTCAAGACATATATACAGCTATTGTAATAAATTTTATGTCCATATTGACACACGTGGGCCGTTTTATTTTTATTCATTTAATGACCATATTAAAAATGCAGTGGCATTGAAAATAATATTAGTAAAAATTGAGTTTTGATGAGGAATAAAACAAAATAACAAGTACTTATGGCCAAGTTAAACATTCGTATAAAACGTGAAGTAATAATTTCGTAATTTTGAAGTCTGATGTAAAATTTCAATATATTGTGTAAATTTGAATGTCAAAGGTAGAAATATAATAATAATAGAAATTAGTTAAAATAAATAGAAAAAGTGGGACTTTCTTGTTTCATTTATTTATTTGTACTAATAGTGTCATTGATTACACTGTCTTAATGTATATATGCAGTCATTTTCATAACTCATTTGGCGAGGTTTTTTATATATCGTATTGTGCTATATTTAAAAAGATGTTAAGGAATAACCTAGAGATAAATCGAAATAAAAGGGAGTTTCTAACATATTTTTTTATTTGTGCTGATATAATCTTTTGTTACACTATCTTGTCCATTATATTAAATATGAAATTAAGAAATTATTTTAGGTACATCGTAAAAAATAATAAAATGTGTACTAGAGGTTGCCTTCTTAATAAGTTCACCTAGTAAAATTGTTTGTAAATTGTTTGTTTTATATTAAAAAAAAATAAGAAATAAGTTAGAATAAATAAACAAAATTGTACTTTCCGGTCTCATTTATTTATTTGAAATGAGAGTGTTATGTATAAATTATCTTAATTTATACTTGCGCTAACCATCTTAGTAACTCCACCTGGGTTTTTATGGAGGTTTTTACGTATTGTTTGTGTTATATTTAAAAAAAGGAGGAAATAAGTTAAGATAAATCGAAAAAATTTAACTACTTGTTTCTTAATCTCATCTTTATTTCATTTTTCATTTTATAAATCGAAAAACATTTTTTACTTGGCTAGGAATTTCTTTTTAGCATAGTAATCAATTATATAATTAAAACATGTTTCGTCCCATGAATATTTTATTATTATTCATTCATGTTATTGACGCTGTAGAGAGAAATAAAAAAAAAGTTTGATCACTACCATAAAATTTCATAAAATTTGTTTCAAATAAATCATAGTTTCGTACTTATATGTTTTATTAATACTATCGTTAGCTTTTGTTAAGTTTTTAATAATTTTATCACAGGATATTTACGTATTCAAAATGAACCTCAAAAATACTAGTATTCATACCTTCAAAATAAAACATCTAAAGAAATGTTAAATGTATTCTTCAAGACTTGTATTACGTATTATTATTAAATGAACGTTAATATGAATTCTACACCCTGTAGCTTCCAAGGTTGGATGTTCCAGTCGTTTCGGTTAACCCTTTTATATAGATAACAAAATTAATTTGGCAATAACGTAAAAGTGCCCAGATAAAGGTCCGTCATATTTCAAGACGATTAATGCATTCCGTAATTATCGCAACGGGATATCTTTAGCAGGTGGGCGACTCATTGTAGTGTAATTAATTTAGTATATTAAATGGCGCTTGCAGAAACTCTATTCTCTTTGAAAACCATCAGAACCTGTTCTATTCAACTTGAAATAAACAGAAAAAGGATTGTTTAGTGTAGTTTTATACATTGATTTTTGATTAAACACGTCGGTTGGCGTTTCTATTTCATAATAGGTGTATTAATGAGTTCTCGTGTAAATGAAAACTAAATATTTTTGCAGAAATATACAACAACCAAATAATAAAGTATTAGTCCTTTATATATTTAATAAATGAATTAATTTGGCATTAATAAAATAGAAAAGATGACGTGAGTATTCTTGCTCAGAGCTGGATGATAACGAAGTATTGACTGAGATTTGTAACTTGCAGCAAAATCATATAAAAAATAGCATTGATGAAAGAATTGATAGTAAAATTCTTTATCTGAATTATTTGGTTTCTTAAATAATTAGATTATAAAGAATTGTGATAATGAAAAATTAAAATTAACATCTGATTAATATGAACTAAACATAAACAAGTAAAATAAATTATAAGTAATTTTATTTGGTATAATGGTAATAGCATTTTCACGCTTGTATGAGAATGGAAAGAGGATATTTTTTATAATACATCATGGCAAAGAAATGTAAAAATTTAATTGCGTAGCTAATAAAATATATAATTAAAGCGTATTTTAACAAGTTATAACTTATTTAAAGGTTTTTATGAATGAAAACTAGAATGAAAGTTTTGCTCCGTTCTCATTGTTTTATGGCTTAGAGAAAATGGGATAACATCGTTTTAGTATTAGAAATATTTGGATATGTGCACTTATTATATTTGTCGTATATCCTAATTTTAACAGCATAAATTTGTGTAGTTTATTGCTTTCATCAATTTGTGATTCTTCGCAAAACTGCGTTATTGCGTATTCAATTTACAAGACACGATATTTTTCATCATTTAAATATCGGCATTATTAATGAATCTTACATTAACAACTCATACGAGAGTGTTATCAAAACTGAGGAATTCATCGACAGGCACATGCAATTGAAAGCCATATATCCGTTTGAAATTCATAAAAATATTTTCCAATCGCCAAAGCGGCAAAAAAATATGTCGCCAAATCAATTTGCTTAAGCGGCAGTTTGATTTGATTATTATTTACAAAATATATTTTTTCTTCGAAAACATTATAAAATACTCAGAAACGTATTTAAATATTTTCATAGACTAAAGAATTTAATTTTGGTATATGTATAAATCAGTTCCAAAACGAATTCCATATGTCTTTAATGGTACTTACCGTGACGGGACTCTAGAAGTCTGACGGTACATTGGTAGCAAATAGATTTGAAATTTTTAATTTATGATAACGAAATTAAAGTTATTAAACAGTGGTTAATAAATCAAAAATATATAAAATATATTTTTTGTACGAAATCAATAAACTCTTTATTTCCCCCTTGACGCACGGGGAAATAAAAAGTTTATTGCTTTGTTTATGAAGTCTGAAATGGAAAAGAACTCATAAGATGTTTGTAGGAAAAATTTACTTTTAGCAAGTTTTAGTTTTGACTTTATTTTACAATATATTTCATAATCTTTTCTTTCCCTTCTTAAAATTAATGACATTTTATTTTCTTCTCTTTTCCTTCTTCAAATTATTTTTTTAAGATACGAAATGAAACCAAAGCGCATCACCGATATCGACCCATTCAAAATCAAAATAAAAATATTTCCGAATCTGCTTATTGCAATATATTGTAGATACCATTAACAAACAGCATAATCTTTGCTACATGTACGTCACGCTCTGTTTTAATAGCTCCATTTATACAATGTCATAAAAGGCGACCTTGGATTAATAAATCAGCGTCCACTGGGAAAGGGGATGGCAAAAAGCTTTGCAATTTGAGGAAGTGTACTTTGGAATTATTGCTACGTATTTCGACGTAACAATTTGGAGGTTTACTCTTTCAGTATTTGTTACATTTTTTTAGTAAATGTTGGGTCGGGTGGGAAAATTACTTATTAAACCCAAAATTTTGCATGAGTGGGATAATTTAATTCTTGATATTTTGAATTTATTCTAAAATAAATACACAATTGGTACGTGGAACTTT
Organism: Druceiella hillmani; assembly: GCA_039881145.1. Classification (NCBI taxonomy): domain Eukaryota; kingdom Metazoa; phylum Arthropoda; class Insecta; order Lepidoptera; family Hepialidae; genus Druceiella; species Druceiella hillmani. Next base: position 14,948,527 of record JAYKKI010000038.1, on the reverse strand, counting down.
TAAGGTTTTATTAAATGGAAATTAATTGTAGTTTACTGGATTAACAAATTTGTGTGAAGCCTTTGTTATAAATTAGGAAATTTTTTTTAAAAAGTTTAGTTTTGCAACCCAAAAAAGCAAGAAGATATTTTTTAGTATTATTTTCATCCTGACAATATTATTTATGGTTACTCTTGGAGAAGGTAAGATGCTAGCTTATATAAAACAAAAATAAAACCCGGAACCAAAAAGGAAATGAGATGATATTTAATTTTTGAATAGAAAGATATATTTTTTCTATTGTATTAAATAAAATACTTTTGAAACGTAAATATACATTAATTTTTTAATTTTCACGTTCACATGTCAATACCATGAACAATTTTTTTAACAATGCTATATATTCAACAAAACAGAATTAAATTAATTTTATAATAATTATGAGGGGAAAATATTTATTAGAACGGAAATCATCATATATTCGTTCCAAAATATTATATTGGATACTTAATTTTTTTAACAACGCTATGAACCAACAAAAATTGCGGTTATGAGCTACCAAATATTTATTATAAAAAATTTGATTTTTCACTACAAATTATATTAATGGTTGCTTTAATTTGTTTAACAACGCAATAAAAAATTATTTCTAAGAAATTCATGAGCATTGAAATATTTAAAAAGGAAAGAAGGTGGTCATTTTTTCATTGTAAATTATTTTAATGAATACTTACATTTTTAACAACGCTGTATATTCAACAACAGAACATCAAATGATTGCTAAGAAATTTACGAGCGGTGACAAATTTAAAAAAAAACCTATTCATATTTTCAATACAAATTATTTTAGTGGATACTTTAATTTTTTAACAAAGTTGTATTTTCAACAACATAATTACTGAGAAAGTCATAGAGGGTGAAATATGTATTAAAAAAGAACGTGATCTCATTTTAATTAATTTTGTCTTTATTTAATTAAAAACCTATCGTGTGAAACGAAAAATAAATCACGGAATTGTAGATAGGCATTCACTAGGGCAGGGCATGTATAGAATGCTGGTCTTGTTGAAATTTTATAATTTAAATAAAAGATTCCTCGGACAATCCTTTTACTATGTACCTACGGCTTTAGTAGACAGACATTTTCGGAGTAAGTAAGTTTCATAATTTCGTAATCCAGAGAGATTTGTAACGTAAATTAAACTGCTATTAGAAAATATTAGCACTGTAGCACTGCACTATAAAAACTGTGTTCTGTAACTGTATATGGCATAAAACAAGTGAACTGCGGATTTGATTTGCTCTCCGGTGGTTCCTTCTTATAGGAGAATTTTCGATTCATTTCGGCCACAAATACCTTTTGTTTACACTGTTCGCGAAGGTAAGGTAATTTTTTAAAATCAAAATATTTAGTGTATTATTCAGCCATCAGCGACGTTAACATTATGATCATTTTATTTTTTTTTCTTTCCATAAATTCGATCGTCGCTGGATTGATCTGGAAAGTCGCGGCCAACATACTTTACTATAGGAAAACAGAGGTCTTTACTAGAAAATGTGTACATTGATATTAATGAAAATAAATTTTAATATAAAATTTATATGGTTTATATTTAGGGTTAATCTTTGAGAATAATGGTATTCATTTTTAATTTTACGTGAACAATTACAAATTATTGTAATAATTTAGACGTAAATTGATGTTTTGATATTTTTACTGGAATAGGTTTTCTTGCATAGTAATTTCTTTCTGTATTACATTAACACATTTGTTGTTTATGCACTACCTCTAATCCTTCGTGGGCCCGAATCCTTTCACTGAGCTCCGTCAAAAGTTTTAAAAAAATGAGTGAAAGTGAAGTGGATATAAGTAAAATAATTCATTTTTTTGTTTCATTATATCCTCGGTCTAATACAGTAAAAAGCACCGAGACACCAATAGTTGAAATTCAAAGCAAGAAAAATGTACATCATACTCTGTTTTATTTTTCAACTCCAAAGATACAAGCTATTGAAAATTTATCGAAAATAAAAATAAGATAAGTGTAAAGTTTGAAGGTTTGCGTTTTTTCGTTTTGCCCTTTGTGCATTTACAGTAAGGGAGTACTAAATTAGACATTTCAAGAAAATGATAAGTCGGTAATAAAAAGTACTTCATTAATTACACTTCATTTTACGTTTAATTTTATATAAAATGTTATCTACTTAAAACTTTTTTAATAATCTTTAATAATTTCCAATTATATATATTAGAAAGCCTTTCACCCATTGAGTCAACAACTCAATCTTTTAATGTTGCAAATGACTTACGACTTTTATAACAACCCCAAATTAGGAGTTTTGTTAGCAATAAGTTTTTGTACATCCTTGGTGCTCCAAAATTGTCATCTAAACATATCGTATTTAAAAGAAATAAACGTGTTGGTATTTTTCTAAGTTTCTGTACTTAAAAACAGAATTCTTATGTCTGTCTGTTTTCTATGTTTATCTGTTTGTTACAGCTATTTTTTGCGTAATATAATATGAACCCGTATTTGTCTCAATAGTCCAGACTTAAAAACATTTATATGGAAATATTAGAGGGGGCAAATTTAGTACTCAATTCCATTGTCAATAAGTTTAACGTGACACAAACTACAGTCCTGAAAAGTTCACAAACTTTCAGTCACGGTTTTATCGATAACTGTCGTCGAAAGAAAATTCCACTGTTAGATATTACCTCCTTTCTCGTTTGACTTACTTACTTGGAATCTTTCGGAGTTGCAAGCGAAGGAATGTTGAAACTTTATTCTTATCCATAATGTAGAATGATCTAGGAAAGGTTCGTTTTTTACTAAAACATCCTCTTCAGTACATATCATATGAACAAATGTTATATCGTAAGAGGGCGTAGATTAAGACCAATTATGTAAATTATTTTTAATGTTGAATATATTTGGCGTTAATTTTGTAGAAATTCATTATTCGCAATTGAATGAAACTACGTGATGTAGTATTATTTCTACTATCTTTAATTTCTTTACCACGACCTAGGTTTCGTTGTATTACAACATCTTCAGGTGGGATATTAGCAAAGATTAACTCTTAGGAACAACCAACAGCATTTATATGTTTCAAACACAATAGCGGAAGACTACTTTGTGCGGATTTTTCCATTGTTTATGTTAGTGAGTTTATTGCAGGGGCGCAGACTAGGTTTTATTATATTACAGAGACTTATACAATATACCAGTATTCTAGTTGGGGTAATAAATTCAATTGTTGTTATTATGTGAAATTATACAATGCAAACTTTAGGGTGTATGTAATAAAATTAAATGGAAGTTATTGTCGGTAATATATTGCAAAGGCAAGAGTATTTGAAAGTAAGGCCAAGGTAATATACTAATTCTACATATCTTATTATCGGTAATATATTTATACAAAAGCAAGGGTATTTGAAAGTAAGGACAAGGTAATACACTAATTCTACATATCTCCGGTTTTGTGTATTCATATATTTATTTATTTATTTCTTTTAATTTTTTTTTTTTTTTTTTTGTTTTTATTATATATACGTATATTTATATGTGTATTAATGCTGAAACAATTTCCAGGGTACTGTAGTGTCAATGTTTTATATTTATATTATATCTAGAAGATATTAAGAATGGGTGATGATATTATATTTAGTTGTTCATTTAATATATTGACCTTGATATCTTTTTTATGTCTATTTATTTCTAATGTTTCTAGGATATTAAGTTTATTGCCTTTTGTATTTATTTGTAATATATATGGGGCATTATCAGTATGGGGGTGATGGTTATTTTCAATGAGATGTTTAGCAAAGTGAGATGTGTCTGGTTTATTATTACGCCAGCTGGCGATGTGTTCTTTATATCTTGTATTAAAATCTCTTCCTGTTTGACCTATGTATACACTATTACAATCGTTACATTTAAGTTTATAGATACCACTCTTTTTAAGTTTATCTATTTTTTCTTTATTATTAATAAGGGTTTTACCCAAGTTATTTAAGGTACTATACGTACATGTTATATTATTTATATTTTTATTATTAGTTAAGAGTTTTCCTAATTTGAGTGATACATTACCTATGTATGGTATAGATTTATAGTAAATATTATTCTTATTTGGTGCGACCGGGTATATTTCTTGTATTAGTATTTTTCTTAATTTATTATGGTACAGTTTTGTGACAATTGATGGGTCATAATTATTATTTGTTGCGATTAGTTTCATAGTTTTTATTTCTTTACGTAGGTTAGGTTTTTCAAGAGGGATGGTTAAAGCTCTGTGAATCATGGAATGAAATGCTGCTAACTTATGGGACCAAGGGTGTTGAGATTGACCATTAATTATGGAGTCTGTAAATGTGTCTTTTCTAAATATACTAAATTTATGTTCATTATTTTTGCGTTCTATTGTTATATCTAAAAAATTAAGTTTATTATCAGACTCTACTTCTAAAGTGAATTTGATATTATTGTGTAGGGAGTTAGCAAAGTTAACAAACTGGTCTAACTGTCGCTGTGCACCTTTCCAGCAGATAAGGATGTCGTCAACGTATCTATAATAGTATAATATATTGGTCGCTAATTTACTGTTTAAGAGGCTGGTTTCTAGATGATTCATAAATAACTCGGCTAAAAGGGGACTGAGGGGGGAGCCCATTGCAAGGCCATTAACTTGTTGAAAAAAATTGTTATCGAATAGAAAATAATTTAGGTCTGTGCATAGTTTAAAGAGATCTCTAATTTCCGATGCTTCAATGGGATTTAATTTTTTCCTTTCTAGGATATCTGAAATGATATTTAGGCAATCTTTTGGTGGTATATTAGAAAATAAGTTTACTACGTCGAGTGATACTAGTTTACAATTGGGTGTTAGATGTATATTTTTAATTTTATTACAGAGATCAACAGAGTTTTTAATGGTATGTTTAGGTGCAAATCCGGTTTTATTACGGAAGATCTTATTCAGGTGAAAAGCTAATTTTTTTGTGGGTGCGTTTGTGTATGAGACAACAGGTCGTATGGGTATATTTGGTTTATGAATTTTAGGTTGTCCATATAGTATTGGGGGTCTAGGGTTCATTTCTATAACTTTATGTTTCGCGTCATCAGATGACTTCACAAAACTACAAAGGGACCCCACCACGACATTTGCAGATAACGTAAAACAATTAATTAAAACCTGTAACATCATATTTCCTAACGAATTCGCGAAACATAAAGTTATAGAAATGAACCCTAGACCCCCAATACTATATGGACAACCTAAAATTCATAAACCAAATATACCCATACGACCTGTTGTCTCATACACAAACGCACCCACAAAAAAATTAGCTTTTCACCTGAATAAGATCTTCCGTAATAAAACCGGATTTGCACCTAAACATACCATTAAAAACTCTGTTGATCTCTGTAATAAAATTAAAAATATACATCTAACACCCAATTGTAAACTAGTATCACTCGACGTAGTAAACTTATTTTCTAATATACCACCAAAAGATTGCCTAAATATCATTTCAGATATCCTAGAAAGGAAAAAATTAAATCCCATTGAAGCATCGGAAATTAGAGATCTCTTTAAACTATGCACAGACCTAAATTATTTTCTATTCGATAACAATTTTTTTCAACAAGTTAATGGCCTTGCAATGGGCTCCCCCCTCAGTCCCCTTTTAGCCGAGTTATTTATGAATCATCTAGAAACCAGCCTCTTAAACAGTAAATTAGCGACCAATATATTATACTATTATAGATACGTTGACGACATCCTTATCTGCTGGAAAGGTACACAGCGACAGTTAGACCAGTTTGTTAACTTTGCTAACTCCCTACACAATAATATCAAATTCACTTTAGAAGTAGAGTCTGATAATAAACTTAATTTTTTAGATATAACAATAGAACGCAAAAATAATGAACATAAATTTAGTATATTTAGAAAAGACACATTTACAGACTCCATAATTATTGGTCAATCTCAACACCCTTGGTCCCATAAGTTAGCAGCATTTCATTCCATGATTCACAGAGCTTTAACCATCCCTCTTGAAAAACCTAACCTACGTAAAGAAATAAAAACTATGAAACTAATCGCAACAAATAATAATTATGACCCATCAATTGTCACAAAACTGTACCATAATAAATTAAGAAAAATACTAATACAAGAAATATACCCGGTCGCACCAAATAAGAATAATATTTACTATAAATCTATCCCATACATAGGTAATGTATCACTCAAATTAGGAAAACTCTTAACTAATAATAAAAATATAAATAATATAACATGTACTTATAGTACCTTAAATAACTTGGGTAAAACCCTTATTAATAATAAAGAAAAAATAGATAAACTTAAAAAGAGTGGTATCTATAAACTTAAATGTAACGATTGTAATAGTGTATACATAGGTCAAACAGGAAGAGATTTTAATACAAGATATAAAGAACACATCGCCAGCTGGCGTAATAATAAACCAGACACATCTCACTTTGCTAAACATCTCATTGAAAATAACCATCACCCCCATACTGATAATGCCCCATATATATTACAAATAAATACAAAAGGCAATAAACTTAATATCCTAGAAACATTAGAAATAAACAGACATAAAAAAGATATCAAGGTCAATATATTAAATGAACAACTAAATATAATATCATCACCCATTCTTAATATCTTCTAGATATAATATAAATATAAAACATTGACACTACAGTACCCTGGAAATTGTTTCAGCATTAATACACATATACATATACGTATATATAATAAAAACAAAAAAAAAAAAAAAAAAATTAAAAGAAATAAATAAATAAATATATGAATACACAAAACCGGAGATATGTAGAATTAGTGTATTACCTTGTCCTTACTTTCAAATACCCTTGCTTTTGTATAAATATATTACCGATAATAAGATATGTAGAATTAGTATATTACCTTGGCCTTACTTTCAAATACTCTTGCCTTTGCAATATATTACCGACAATAACTTCCATTTAATTTTATTACATACACCCTAAAGTTTGCATTGTATAATTTCACATAATAACAACAATTGAATTTATTACCCCAACTAGAATACTGGTATATTGTATAAGTCTCTGTAATATAATAAAACCTAGTCTGCGCCCCTGCAATAAACTCACTAACATAAACAATGGAAAAATCCGCACAAAGTAGTCTTCCGCTATTGTGTTTGAAACATATAAATGCTGTTGGTTGTTCCTAAGAGTTAATCTTTGCTAATATCCCACCTGAAGATGTTGTAATACAACGAAACCTAGGTCGTGGTAAAGAAATTAAAGATAGTAGAAATAATACTACATCACGTAGTTTCATTCAATTGCGTATTTTTAATGTCTTAAACAATCCTGTCTTTTTAATAAACACATTTAATAATTTATTTATTCATCACCTTTAGTTACATTGTAAAAATCTGATCACTAATCTTAGTTTTTTACTTTGTTTGTGTAAATATATGCATGTATGGATATACATGCATATATTTACACTCTACGATCGGTCATTTTCTAACTAAGTTGCGTTATTGTAGAATCAACTCGATCTTGGTAACAGAAATCGATTCTTCAATAAATTGAGTTTCAAAAAGTACCATTTTCATTAATCTTATTTTACTCCGCTTCCTTACTCGTGGAAATAATTCTTATGTTTTTCTTTAGAAAGTTTAAAAACGATTGACTGCATTTATTAACATATTTTGGTTTGATAACAAAATTAAGTTTCAATTAGCCTTGATTTCCTTATTTCTATTTTAGATTTAATTTAACGAAATGAATGCACCTTATCACAGTAACAAAGTTTTATCAAGTGGGTAGCTTGAGTAAACGCGTATAGTTTATTTTTCGCAATGGGTAGCGCTCGTTAAAAGTATTTTTCTTTGTAATGACCAAAAAAGTGTCGGACTAGTGTCTGTTTTTAATTTCAAACACAGATAAAATGTTATCGGAAAATAGTATGAAACCCTCCAAGGGTTCACTACTTTTTTCCAATTTAATTTACCGTAATTTACCGATATTTTAACATATTTTAACAGAGAACGAACTTTTTTGCTACTAGAATATATTTTAGTTTAAGAGCTTTTATTTTAGCATATCGATCTGACTCGAGTTTCACATGCAAGGGACAAATTTTATATTTACGGTCAAAGGAGTTTCTTATTTATAGCTATAAGGTAAATAGACGTGTATATATATATATATATATATATATATATATATATATATTTATATATAGTTAAATGTCAGTTATATATTACATTAAATGTCAGTTTGACAACGTAGCACGCCTATTGCAAACTTTTTAAACTATCAAGTGTCAAAATGAATTATCACTTATTCGTTTCAAGAAACTAGGAAACAGAAAGTAATTAAAATATATATTATTTTGTTTTAGAATGTATTTACACTTACCTAAATTTTATGTTCCGTTTCCGTGTTAAGTGTCTTCTCCATACTCACTGCATTTTTGCAACCAGCGACAATAATTTTGACTTAAATTATCCACGCTGTGCATCTGGTATTTTTATTTTGCTCCCTTCTAAAACGAGATAGCACATTTTGTTCCATATTTATCGATATTTTTAGAGAAATATCACCTGATATCACTGAAATGTGGACTTTTTCTCCCATATTGCATTGATAATAACTGGACTTGGTTGTCGGATAACATTTTTCGTACATTTTTTGGACTATTATTCGGCATTCGGTATATACTAATACCACCAGCACTAAAAAATGACATATTCGTAATTCCACTCACTCGACATCACAAATAACAGAACATTTAACAGAAACCAGCGACACGCATTAAACCAATCAACTGTTATGTCAAAACTAAACTCAACATTAACCAGAAGAAATGTGTGAGGGTTGCCGTATTAAATAATAAATAATCCATAAAAATGTAATTTGGAATAGGCGATTAAAATTAATATTATATTATTAACAAGAAGGGAATAATAATTTATCTAAAAGACAAATGAAAAAATATCGTTTTAATAGTTATTTCGACAAGTTAATTTTAAAAAACGGTAATAATATTTTTTATATTCATTAATATTTAAGGGAACAATTAATGGATGTTAAAGATTTTTAAATGGCAACAATTTTAATTTACGAATTGTAAGCAAAGTTGGCAGTTTTGACATCCTTTACTTTTTTTTCTCCTTTTTATGTACAACTACGCAAATGAAAGGACATTTTCTATCTTTATCGAAAAATGAGACATAGGTTGATGCTTTGTCATGTTAATGACTTATAACAATTTTTAAATATCGAAAAAAGTGGTATGATTTAAAAAAATAGGTGTATTGCAATCTACCAATGATGCATTATCCCGAAGTTTCCTTACTTTACACACACGCACACACACACACACACACACACATATATATATATATATATATATATATGTACATATATATATGTACACACATATTTTTAAATTTTTATTGCAAGTTGGAAAATGGTAATATAATAATATCTAGACAATATTATTTAGAATTAATAAATAAACTAAAGAGCGATAACAATATGAAAAAATAATTATTTTCATTATCTAGTAATAGTGTTGTGGATGTTTATTTTTGTTTGCCTAAGAATAGTGGATGTTTATTTTAAGTTTTCCTTCGAAAAAAACATTCGTTGCTCACTTTACTAATTGCCTGTCAGTTATAAATACCAAAACTGTCAACGACAATGTTTTCAAAATTTGTTGATGAATTTTTCTCGCTTTGAAATAAAAATGCCCTCTCAGATGGATCAAAATCAAATAGGAAGTGTAACTCCTTGACTCAACGATAATATACGGGTGCACGATTTAGTACATAGGTAAAACTAATTCTTACTTAAATTAATGTCTTCAGTGGTAAGGCATAAATCTGGTCATAGTTCTAAGTGCTGGAAAGTATTTACAATTTTAAGAAATAGATATTCATAAATGTGGAGAAACCATAAATAGTCTTCATCTTGAATTTTATAAATGAATATTCTATTAAAATTTAAAAATTTGTGAGCATCCTAAGTATGAATAAGGGAGTAGTTGAATTGCGTTTTCGGTCATTAAATTATTTCTTTGAATCATACTGAATGATCTTTGACCTCACTACTAAATTAATAGCTCTGAAAAGCATATCAACATAAGTGATCTGTAATCATAATAAAACTTCAGTATCTAAAGACGAGAAATCGAAGTGAACGTCAATTTTCTATGATAAAAATCAATGAAGGTAGTGATGATACAAACGTTAATCCTGCCTAATCTCTAATCAACACTGTACACCATTTTAGTAATTTTTGAAATGGCATGATCTAAGGAACCTTATCTAACACATTATGGATTTTTGTACAATTTCTGCTTACTATGCTTGTCCAACGTTTTTTTCTTATAGCATGTACCATATTAGTGAATTTTCAGATTCCGAACCGAAAAAGAAAAAAAAATCAAACAGTTTTAAGATTATTTATGTGTCCATCGGCCTGTGTGCCACATCCGCTTTTTGCGAAAGTGTTTGATGTAGAAACCCCATGTTTATCACAGTTATAAAGTATATTAACTCACATGTATGCTATATACTCTTTTTAGAGCACGTAAATAATTTTTTTTTAATTAATTAATTATTTATATTTGATGTGGAATGTTACTCCAAAACTATCTTCTTTCCAATTATGCAAAATATTTAAGATATTTTTAGAAAAATTGTTGAAAATATTTACAAAATATATATATATATATATATATTCTCCCATCTTCTTTGTAAAAAAAATAATAACGGTAGTTTTTGATAAGAACATCATATGTTTACAACTGTAAAGATTTTCCAGGTTATATATTCATACGTTGAAAAATAATACAAATATTGATAAATATTTTATTAAAAATACTATGTAACCTTAAGGCGCTGAAAACACCAAATTGAACTTACTTAAAAAAAATTTTAGCAAACTCTAATAAATTTATGAACCTTACTTGGTAATGCTAAGGAACATATTCATTATTATTAAAGCATCGTTTCCATCTCTATAATCTGAAAAATATTAGATGATAAGAAGGTTGAATAATTTGGGAATAATGTGGGTGAAGTTTAATATATAGCAAAAAAGTATTAAAAATAAAGTAGAAAATCACTTTTGTGATCGCCGCAGTTGTATGGTAACCGAGAATAATTGGGTTAAGTGTATTAACAAAATGTTTATAGAAGTAGTTCAGAGTATTTTAAAAGCTGTTTTAATTTATTTTACATGATTAAATACGTATTTATTATTTTCATTCTGATAATATTTCAAAATTGTTTTCCTTTAATAAACTGTATTAGTAACCCGCCCGAACTTCACGTGGGTACATTTTCAGATAGCAAAGTTACATATTTCATTTTTGACCTTAAACTGTTGGCAGTTTAAGGTTAAAGACGAGATTTTTAATTAAAATATAACCGAATAGCCAAATTAAGGTTTTAATCAATGTTGCTTGGCGAGTTTTAAAACTCATGTCAATATTGTATTTATTTATATAACATATAATAGATTTTTCGAATCTACTCATAACAACACTTTATTTGATATATATTGTATATTATTATGTTGGTCTTTTCGAAGTTTTATTTTTAAACGTTGTGCCCGGAAGGTCAAGCCAATTCTAACGATTTATTCAAACTGGATTATGCGTTCCGTCTCTAGAGAATAACCATCTGCACATACCCATAGACATACAAGTACACATAGGCTGATTAGTATACCCTATATTCATTTTGGCGTGCCACAGTGATTGAATAATGGGATTCCTCCTTTGCCGCTTATTATATTCTGTGTTATTAATCCATCTGATTCGTTATTACGTTAACTGCTCACTATCATACACTTCAATTATTTGACTATTGTAAGATATCATAGTGAAGGGGAAGATAAATTAATTTGTTAAGTCTGTGGGTGCATCCCTGAAACAAATAAAATAATGTTTTTCTAAAATCAAATTCTTTCCTGCAAAAATTATTTTGTGGTATATACAGCAAATGTTGATTGATGTGGTATATACAGCAAATGTTGATTGATGTGGTATAAACAGCAAATGTTGATTGATGTGGTATATACAGCAAATGTTGATTGATGTGGTTTATACAGTAAATGTTGATATAAAAATTTATTTATTCTTAATTGCGACTTTAAGTATTTTACATTATATCTTTTTGTGACGAATACTTTGAGCGATGCCTGTTGAAAAAAAATTAAAGTAATTTTAAATATTTATTTGAAAATATCAATATCTTTGACAACCGTCACGAAACGAAAAATTCTCACCCAAATTTGAGTATTACAAAGTGTACTGCTGTAAATTCTTATTATGGGATCTAATTATTAATGGGAATCTTGTTTTCCTTATGGTCAGATTTGAAAGATTAAATTCGGAAGAACGCAACAATTATTTACTTTGTACGTATAATATAATAATCTTACATTGTGTTTCAGTCGAGCTGGGTTCTGTTTAGAAAATAAAAACTATAAGGAAAGATACGTGTGGATATTGTCTTAAAGTTGTAGTAAAGTCAGTGCCAAGTGAAACGTAACACTCTTCTGTGTGTTTAGATATATATGTGGGTGAGAGGGAAAGAGAAACGTCCAATTGACAGCGATTCCAAAAATTACTGGTAACAGTATTTTATAAATATATTTATGCACGGGAAAAATATCGTACTTCAAAGTTTCAACTAAATAATTTCCGGTGCGCTTCTTATTCGGCGTTTAATTGAAGTCGGTTCAATCTTTTTTTCGTGAAATTTTTTTTGGCTTCACTATAATCAATGCTTCAAGCCTGTATATGTTCAACCTATCTGCCTAGAAATGTCACGGTTATTTCACGCCTTTGTATATATCTGTACAGGGTCACTTACCTCTACTAATATGCTCGTTGTTATATATCTTTTTATATACCTGTGCATTCACTTACTTACCTACCTACTTACCTACGAATATTTATTTACTTCATGCATTTGTTTATACCTGTGTTTACTTACTTATCTACCTACCTAATAATCTCTTAGTTGCTTCATGCTTACATATGAACTTGCACATACTTATCTACCTATTCACTTTGTTACTTCCTTGCTTAATCAGGCAAGTCAAATGAGTCCAAATTCTCGTCACAGAAGAGTTCCTGGCACCACCTCCTGGCTTCATCATTGTACTCTGATTTTACTGAAAAGCAAATTTACGTAGCTCTTAGTTGTGTCATATCATATTATCATTAGACCTATATCATTCTCACATGAACATGATACCCATGCTCTTCAGTGTTGACTACGGTGCTGACTGAATTCTATGGTATACCTTTAATTTTCATTGTTATATTATAACACATTATTTACGGAAGGGAATTTACTTCTCATCACTGAAGAGTTTCCGTCACCACTTTCCGGCTTTATCAGTATCCCTTGATTTGTTAATGGAAAATTAATAACCAAATTTATGTCACATTTAGTCGATTATCATTAGAGCTATATCATTCAACTTAAACAGGGCAACAGTGCTGTTCGGTGAGTCAATGATGTATCTCCAATATCTAACGAAATAAGTAAATTCCAATTTTCCTAACCGAAAAAGTAACAAGAAATACGGTTGAATTGTGAATTACCTTCTTTTTATAAGTCCGTTAGAAAACAAGTTTTATTAACTTAACTTTTTATTTTTCTAACAAAATTGTGATGAAAAATGAAGGGTGGGGTGACTAATATTGTTGTTTTAGTTAACTTACTAATCTCAAATGAAATTACAAACATAAATATAACGTTAAATAATTCTTATAGATATTCTTAAAATTTCACTCCCGATGGTGACATCACTTTGCATAGGTCCTATATTTTCTTCCTTTTTCCTGAACGTATTCCTATAGCTTCCTATTTTCTAGGCGAGTATGCGGGTCGAAATAATTTATATTGCATTGTTAATTGAATCATAAATTTGATAAACGACTCATTTTGGAATTTTTTGAAAGTGCACAATTTTATGCAAAATTATAGAGTGATAATTTATGAACGAGAAGACTTCGTATCTGATTTCTCTACTAGAGAAAACAGTTGTTTTTTTAATACACTCTGAAAAAGACTTATTTCAAGGATGTGAATCAGTTGGCAGTAATTTTTCTTATATGATTTTTTTTTAAATATAAATCTGTATTTAAAAAAATGACTAAGATGGTTTTGTAAACATCATAAAATTTCTTGAAGGTTTGACGTTCTTTTCAAAATCATTTATGTTGTAACCGTTTCCAGCGGGATTAAATTTCTTAATATTGTCATATGCAGAAAATCAGCTGCATAAATGTATGGCCTGGCTCGAAGTACCCCAGAATAATTTTGTCAGTTTTAACATTAACGAGACCTATGAGTTCCCCATAAAAAGTCTTTTTTGTCTTTTAGGAGTTGAAGTTATGGAAAGAAAGGAAAATTTCACAGATGTCTCCACACTTTTTTTAAAAAAAAATTGCAAAGACCGATGTCACATGTTCTACGGAACTCTCCTCGTGCCATAAAATTTACGTCGCATTTTTCCTTTTAACCTGCGGCACGAAAGTTTCATTAATTTAAATTTTCGGGAGTAAGCTACTCTTGAGTATTTATTTCCGGCATAGAAATAAAATTTTGCATATCTTTCTTTAGAGCTTTGATTGATCTGATTGGCATTTTTTCAATGGATTTCAAGTCATTTAGACATTTTCATCTACCATTCAAATGCAAAAAATAACCAACATATGTGATAACATCACACCCACACTCTACCAGGAGGGTAGACATTAACTCGCCCGTTTTTTTTCCATTTCTAGTTCGAGTTTTCCACGTTCCCAGATTCTTTCCCTTTTGGGTGTGTTCATGTTATGTTTCTTGCACATAGTACAAATATTTTGAGTTGCTTGAATCAATTCATACCCTTAATAACATTACAAAAATAACTCAACTACATTTTATTTATTCATTCCACAATAGTCCTGAAATTTCTTGTGCATTATTAAAAAATTCGCTCCAACAAGCAAATATTTTCGATTAGTGGCGTATTTATTATTGCAATGTGGATACACAGATTTAAAATGTTCTATTAAATTACTAAAATGAGGTTCAGAGTTTAGAGATAATGCGAGTTCCGGTGGGCGAAGGTCTCTCATAAGCAATATTATTCACTTAACTATTTTCATCGAGCACTAATTGAACTAATTCATTTTTATGGATCCCAATATACTTAAGAATATTTTCTTATACCCAATGGTATACTTTAAATGTCAGACCAGACCAATGTATTAATATTTAGTAATATATTAACTTACTAATGATATGAAATTAAGACCACAACATTCAAAATTTAAACCTATCTTTAATTCATGAAAATACAAGACGTTATAATAATGAAAACGTTATAATATAAAATATGTCCTTCTTACCTAGAGCACAACAGAAATACTGTAAATAAGGGAAACCTTTCAGGTTTATATTCATCGCAAGATGTGATTTAGATAATTGTTTTGACAAAATATCAAGAGGAAGCTTCCTCCGAATAGTTTGTTGTGACAGGACATTTTAAATAAATTGAAGTGAAATATCAAAACCTAACGCATAAACGATTTTATTTATAATGGATTTTTCTATATTAGAACTATTGATTACGCAGTATTTTACCTGAAATTATGATCAAGAAATATGTAAAGTGGTTCATAAAACCCCATTTAGAAATATACACTGTATCTTAATTTACAGCGAAATCTCATGACATGGCAGATAGTTTCTCTCAGCTGACGGAGTAATTTTTGAATAAGTATGCATTTCAATAAGTTTGATTCGATAATGTAATAAAAATATCAAGAATATGGAGAAAAGAAATATAAAAAAATACAGATTTAAATTAAGTTGTTTCGTTTATAATTTCTGTCAAATTTTGAAATATATTAGTTGTAATAAAACTATTATTTACGAATGATATTACCTATCCTGCATAGGATTAATTGTTAACATATTTTAAAACCGTTGGTGAAAATTTAAGGTTCAAATATATAAAAATTTATAACCATCGATGAACCTCCAAATTTTTGCCTTGCCTACACTTTAATTTTGTATCAAGCTCCATATACGAGCATATTTTGCTTTAAATTCATAACCATTAATTTTTCAAAATTTTTTTACAATTCTGTAGCTACAGTCCAAATCCTTACAACTTTATTCACAGCATGTTAGATATTTTAGTTTAATATAGATTATGACAAAATTAGTAGAGATATGGTAATAATATTTACAGAAACTCAATCAAATTACGTCAAAATAAAGGAAAAAATATATTGATTCTTTGGTGTGCCCCATCGAACATGGTTATGATCTTTTTACACGAACTTATTGAGATTGGATATTTATATTGTTCGAAAATAAATATTTTTCGTCCTGACGTTTTTTTTACAAGTTCGGTGTCTTTAAATCGTTTTATAATGATAAACATAACACAATTTTTTGCATCTATGATTTATAAAATCTAAGAAAGTAATCTTTCTAAGTAGTTTAAAACAATATATACTTCCTAAGTACTTTAAAACAATATTTTTGACATTTACGAAGTACTTTGAAACAATATTTCGGCAAGCTTAAATTAATAAATCAAAAAGTTATAGTCTATCAAGTGACACATGTGAAAGTTATATGAAATATTTAGATAGTAAAAAATAATGCCAACATTTATAAATATTTGACTATACTTTGTACACATATAATAAAAACGTCAAACTTACCTTGAACATTCAAACCATGCATGTACGTAAGTATACATAAAACTTCGTAATGCCATTTTTAATCGTATTTACCAGGTTTATTTCTTTCCGGGAGTTTTCACATTTCCCTTCATCTTGCATTATAAACAGGGTAGAAATTGGTGTTATTTTTTACTTAATTTTGTACTTTGAAACTTGGGTACTACATACGTTATGAGTTAAATGAATTGTTTGAGAGAGCGAAAAAATATATCAACATATGTCTCAATCTATTAAAATGAAAGAATCCTTCCGTAATAAAAAGTGTGCCCATATGATTACCATAAATATTATTTGTAAAGGTTGTGTCCAACCGTGCAAATAGGATTGTAATGGTAACAAAAGATTAGCTGAAAAATTTCAGGGCTGATATTATATACTCGAGCTTATGTAACCTGACAGTATGCACTATGTCCAATATATGTAGACATATGTATAATACATAGGTACCACAAAACGATTATGGGAAAGAAAAGAGACTAATTACTCTCCCTCAGTGCTATTGCACATCGATGTGGGACTATGTACGGCGTGACCGTGTCGTATGATGCTGGTAAAACTACCGCTGAAAATCTTTCGTCAATCATGACATTGCAATACGGAATTTTTATTTTTTTTTTGGAAAAATTGTCTAATCCAAAAAGGCGGATGGAAACCAATTTTCATTTATTTTGATTTCCTCTCATCAAGTTTTACAATCACTGTACTAATAAATTTTACTTCTGTAAGGAAGTGTAACAATTTTATAAAATTTTAAGGGGTCTTAAGCCCGGGAAAATAATTAATTGTGCCCAAATAAAATTTATATCATTTTAAAAGCTTAAAATTATTATAACCATATTCTCTATTCTAAAGATATAAAGAAAAGAAAATTCTGCAGCTGACCATTATTTATAATGAAAAAAGTAATTTTCAAAAAAAAATACTCACAAGAGATATGTTCAAATTTGTATATTCCTCGCATATTTTCCACTATATTCACAATTAATTTATCGTTGGACATTACATACTTGACATACACAAAGGAATAAAAGAAAATTAATGAAATGAAGTAAATTCAAAATAAACATTTCAGTTAGGTTAAAAAAATATAATTTCTAACAATATCTTGAACGTCAAATAAGAAAATTATCAATCATACCAACTTAATTTGTTTCACTATCTTTAATTTATAGTTCTTTTCTTTTTAATTTATAAATAACAACTTTTGCATTTGCGATTACTTAAATAACTTTCATAAAAATATCTGTTTTAAAAAAAATGTCTTCTAAATATTTCGAATGAATAAGCAAAAGCTCAGCCCTGGGCTGGGCTGGGCTAAATTATCACTATAAATGGAAAATAATATAAAGTGAAAGTAAATATCAATATAAATCACCTTTTAAAAATTTATATCTACCCCTTCATTTTCATTTTTGGGCATCACCTATTCTAGTGAAAAGGTATATGAGCAGCGTTTGGACATAAGCGAAACAACCGCTCGGGTCGTACGTTATAATTAGAGGTCCAATATATAACAGCATTAATGGACATATTTTATACCCTGTGTTATGTTGTTACTTCATATAATGGTAACAAGTGAGACTATTTTTTTACATTATATTTTAATAAACTGACTTTGTGATTGACTTTTTAGGTCTCCAATTTGATAGTATTCAAGTTATTGACCTCAGTAGTCTTAAAGTTAGAATCGTAAGCCTCCAATGATACGATATTAATCCATAGATCAAATTATTAAAGCCAATTAATGACATTAACTGTTTAACAGTTTTAATTGATTAATTATTTCAAAGCGGAGAGCTATTTAATCTATTTCTGGCAATATACATCATATTATATATATATATATATATATATATATATATATATATATATGTATATATATACGAGGGTGCCCCCGGAAGGTCTTATCCGGCCATCGCAAGATATTATATTATGATACTACAAATATTTCGAGGTTTGCAGTATTTTTCTAATAATTTTAGTGGCAATTCAAAAATAGTATTTTTGCAACAAAATTAAAACAAATCGACAATATAAGACTTTTCCTTCAAACCAAATTAGCATGAAAGTTACGGTAAGCTTCAAGTATTCATTATTAAAAATGACTTTCTCACTACTGATATGCATCTAGTTTATATTTAATGAGATAACATCTCATTGGCAATATTAAAAAACAATGTTCATCGACGATACCGACCAAAGGTAATATCAATGCCATGCGACTTGTATTAGAAGTGAACAAAATATATATGGGCAAGCAGTTACAAGCTACTTTGGATACTAAATTTAGTTAAGTGTAAAAATGTATTTTTATGAACTTGAAATCAAGATGCAATTTGTATTGTGACTATTTTTTTAGTAAAAATTGACGACATAATTAGAAAAATGTGAAAGAAGAAAAAGGTAAAGTTAAATACGAATATAACACATTACTTTAGAAAATTAGATCATTGCGGTATTATATGTTTCGACAGAACAGAAGACATTCTGTAGGTTGACAGTATCCATATCGTTCATCTTGCGCCGCTTACTTTTGTAACAGAGTACATTGTTTACTCAGTTGATAATTATGTGGTGCACTTAAAAATATATTTTTTTAATTTTTTCCAATTGAATAGTTATGTTTTACGGAAATGGTAAAACTTCATCAATGATGTATCAACATGATGTTGCTCACCAATTTACTAGCTTTTAATTGACGATGGAAAAGTTAATTGGAATGCCGCAGTAATTAAGATTGATAAGAAATTAGTGAGAAAAGAACTATTCCTAATATCAGTGAGAAAAAACTATTGGAAAAACATGTTGTAAAAATGTTACTTACATTTTATTCATGCAACAATTTGCTGTTGCTAATTGTCAATATTTCTATAGTTTTTTTGTTTTTAATATTAACTGTCGTTTGAAGCTATTTTTATAAAATATAGTATATATTACTTCTAAGCTTGAGGTTGTTTATTGTTTGAACTAGCAAACTTTTCATATGCAAATTGTTCAATTTTAGTATTAATACATTTTTTCAAATTTCATTTTCATCATTATATTTACGATTTGATATTTGAAAACAATTTTAATTTATACTCTGTGAATTTAAAGGTGCAACTCGTTAAAATATATTCGTAAATAAGTAGACCTTTTACAAGCAAGTGAGTCTGCAAAAAAACCGTTCATTTCCGTAATAACTCTCTTTAAAACGTATTTTATTATGAGTGCTCGTATGTACAACTCGGAAGGAAGTATTTTCCGGTTGGCGGCAAGGGAATACGAAAATTACAATGGTTGAATAAGGTGAAATTTCCCAGTAACTGTATTTCGTTGCCATTGAGATGTATAATATTTTTATGTATTAAATAATACAGGAACGGAAGTTTGCTTATATTTGTAAGTATTAATAATGTTTCATTCAGTTCTAATTGGTCATTATATAGGAATAATTTTCTAAGATACTTTTTTCAGCGTAGGGAAAATATATTTGAAGGTAAGATCTATTAAGATGATTTAAATTCACCGAAAATTCTGTCGGAGAAAAATATAGTTTGCAATTTAGCAAGTAATCTTAAATGAAAGCTAGGAAGCTTAGTGATAAGTTATGAAATAAATGATAAATACACTATTATTGAATAAAAAGACATATCTAAACTAGATGTCAAGTTTATTCATATGTTTATTATTTTAAATAACCGAGTACTTATCATTGTCAACAGGTTAAGATTTGGGTAAAATTTATACTTTAATTAAAATATACTAAATTATATGTTCCTTACATATTATTATCCTTATATCTATTTTTACCTATATCTATTATTATGAAACTACTTTTGCCCAGATAATGTATATTTGGGAGAGAAAGTGTAAGGTAAAGAAATAAAGATTACAGGCTTCATTTTGATAGATTTGTTTACGTTCCAATTTCTACATATACGTCCTTAAAGCTACTTAGTAATGAAATGATGTTAAGTACTAAGAAAAAAAGTTACGAGTATCTCAGGTTTTATTTCGAACAAGTTTATGGGATTTCTAAGATTGATCACTACTTCGTAGTGTGATGGTGCTGAAATACCTGTACAGTGACAGCATTAAAGCGATAAATCATCGAAATGTAAGGAAGTTCCGCCGCAAGCCACTAATGGTATATTATAATAAACAAGGACATTAACGTCTAAGCATACAGTCTCATGTTTCAAATAAAACATTTCGAATGCCTAATATGATTTAATAACTATGTAATAATAAATCCTGTTGCGCGAATTAAAATTTGTAGTTAATATTTTTTCATTTCATTGAAATGTATATACACATATATATATATATATATATATATATATATATATATATATATATATATATATATATATATATATACACACACACATATATATATATATATATATATATATATATGTATATATATATTTATCCCGGCTGATATTTTATAAAAAAATCGAAGTAACAAAATATTTTCGACATAAAGAATTATGTTTCGTGCAACGAAACTATTAGTAAATATCTTATACATTAATAAGAGCACAAATTGTCAAACATTTAGGATCAAGCAAATCAAACGTAAAAAATAACGTAAAAAATATCGTTTTTCAGTTGTAAAAATTTTTTTTAGACTATTTTCCCTAAGTGAACGGATTTTGTAATTGCTAAATTCTTTATTTATTTATGAATATTATTTGATTTTTTGACATGAGGTAATTGATATATGTCCAATTTTTTTTGCAGGTGTTGATTAAAAAAATCGAATATGGTATATTTTCGAATTTAAAAAAGCATCATAGCAAATGCAATAATTAATTTTTCACTAACGCAATGTTTGTTTCTAAGTTTATACATTCATATTATATTAAGAATAAAGTGAGCAAACCATCGAAAATTTTAACTTCTCTGAATTTTCACTCTATTTTAATTCTGGCACATAATTAGACACCACATATTTATTTCGGCGTTTAATCTAGTGTCCGAATGAATTTGATAAAAATGTAATCAATATGTCTTGAAATTTCTTTATTTTCATTTTTTTGATGCAAATAAATAAAAATATCGAATTTCTAAAAACTGTGTAATAATTTTGCTCATTTTTGTTGGTTTAGTTATTTATTACTTAACATAAGAAGACATTCTTGTTGATTTTTACGAAAAAAATCTTCAGGGATAGATTTATACACTGTCATCGAAATTTTTTTTTCTTGTTCATTTTTACGGAAAAAATCTTCAGGGATATATTTATACACTGTCATCGAAATTTTTTTTCTTGTTCATTTTTACGGAAAAAATCTTCAGGGATAGATTTATACACTGTCATCGAAATTTTTTTTTTTGTTCATTTTTACGAAAAAATCTTCAGGGATAGATTTATACACTGTCATCGAATTTTTTTTTTCTTGTTCATTTTTACGGAAAAAATCTTCAGGGATATATTTATACACTGTCATCGAAATTTTTTTTCTTGTTCATTTTTACGGAAAAAATCTTCAGGGATAGATTTATACACTGTCATCGAAATTTTTTTTTTTGTTCATTTTTACGAAAAAATCTTCAGGGATAGATTTATACACTGTCATCGAATTTTTTTTTTCTTGTTCATTTTTACGGAAAAAATCTTCAGGGATATATTTATACACTGTCATCGAAATTTTTTTTCTTGTTCATTTTTACGGAAAAAATCTTCAGGGATATATTTATACACTGTCATCGAAATTTTTTTTCTTGTTCATTTTTACGGAAAAAATCTTCAGGGATAGATTTATACACTGTCATCGAAATTTTTTTTTTTGTTCATTTTTACGAAAAAATCTTCAGGGATAGATTTATATACTGTCATCGAATTTTTTTTTTCTTGTTCATTTTTACGGAAAAAATCTTCAGGGATATATTTATACACTGTCATCGAAATTTTTTTTCTTGTTCATTTTTACGGAAAAAATCTTCAGGGATAGATTTATACACTGTCAACGAAATTTTTTTTATTGCATTATTTTTAAAATATAAATAAATGATGAATATTTTCCTACAATTCTTCTTTCATTATTCCATTAATTTACGTTACATACACCGTGCATTTATTAAAAAATAACCTCATGCTAATATGGAATTACCACCATGCTATATTATTGGCACTATAGAGTTTTGCTAGCTTTTTTCTTCACTATTATTTAGAACGTAAATGCGCCGTTTTGAACCAAGCAGTTAAAACTTGGATTCATTAGTTTAAAACATATTTTTAGTATCTTCCTCTATTTCGAAACACATTTCATTGGTTTTTCTCTTATTTTGCTGACGACGTAGTAGTTTGTGACGGTAAAAGTACATCTAAATTGGTCCTCCGTGAGCATTCTCTTCGTATCGTTAGAAAAAAAAGGCTTTCACAGATTTCATTTGAATTTGTACGAATGTCTGATTACAGTACTAATCAATCAATATTTTATAAGAAAAAAGGATGTTTTGAAATTAGCTATAAAAAAATAAACGAGTTTTTTACCAAAAATATAAGTTAAAAAAAGCTAAGTTAAAAAAAATATAAGTTAAAAAAAGCATTTAATTGACTAAAGTTAGGACAATTCGACAGATTATCGTAAGTTTTCTTAGCAGTTTATAATAAATATCTTAATGTGTAATTGATTTCAGATTTTGAACTAAAAATGTTGAGATGAAAATAATGAAGAACCCTAAATATCTGCAAATGTATGACGAAAATAGGCAATTCATTGATATATTTATAAAAATACATACTCAAATACGCATATTACAAAATGTTATTCACTTTGTTTTTTTTATATTAATATCCTTCTCTTAATGTTTATTAGATTTTTCCGTATGTTATATTTTAATATTTTATATTGTAATAATATTTCGTGTAAAAAAAATGCTATCGATTTTACTGTATAGCTGTTGTTTCACATTTCAAGAGAAAATTTAATATTTATTTTTATTTAGATCATAAAATGAAATAAAGTAAATTAAAATTTTCAGTCAACAAGGAAATGCAGTTTTGAGTGTCCATAGCCAATCTATGAATCCTCATGGTTAAACTCAAGTACTTTAACTTCTGTTTACATATTTTAATCCTTTTTCGAAGTGAAATCCATTACAAAATACTGCTCAAATTTGTACATTTGTCTAAAATTTTATAGAATTTTACATTCGTATTTCATCGCAAAATTTAAACAATAAATTTACGGATACACCCATAGTGCCTAAGGTAAAAAAATTAAGCCTAAAAATTGCATTCCACTTATTTACTACAATTGAAAATTTACCTATCTGATCAACTTCTATTTACACACCTTTACGTCCTTATCCTTAATAATATTTTAATAACGTGGTCCATTTCCATTGAAATTGCAAATAATTTTTCAACAAACTCAACGTCACATTTTATTTCACGATTTTAAAATTATAAGTTCAATATCAATTATTCCTTCCCACACATTGGTACTGAGTTTAATTTGATAGTGGTTGTCTCTAATTGCATGGGGATTAGTGTAAGCCCTGAAATTATTAGTGTATGTTTGCTTTTTCATCAGTCACTATTGCGTCGATAAGCCGTAGATTGCGTAGCGACACATGCGTACGCAATTAAGCCAAGTGACATACTGACGACGGAGGGATTATTCCTTAGCGGAGAATGTGATAGGTACAGAGCCATGCGCTGCGTAATATATAAAAAATTATGTTGAAAAAATATATAAAAATTTATGTTGAAAAAAATGTATAAAAAGTTGTATTCTTTAATTTTTTTTATTAAGTCATATAGTTGCCGATTCTTAATCGCTCCTTAAAATTCCGTCACTAACCAAAAGGTAACCTTGTAAAGAAAAGATACAAATTCAGAGGAGCATTCATATGTATATGGGCTTTGAGAAAGAAATCAATAGTGTTTTAAGATGATAAATTATGTCATAGAACTGCCTTTATATTTACATCATAGAACGCTACGTTAAAGTAAAAAGTGTCAAATTTACAAATATGGTATTTCATAAACCCGCGTGAGTCTCGCTTTCATAATACACGATTTGGAAGGTTAATAGCTTGTCTATTATCATGAAGATACGTACGATTACGTTATGTAGGCATCGCGTTGTACTGCCCCTGAAATTATGATGTAGTGGTATATTGCTTTCGATACTAAATTTAATATTTTTGACATTTCTAGACTAAATTTAATATTTTAAACTTTTATACATTGAGTGAGATTAGAATCATTTTTTCATATTATACTCCTGATTACTTATAAATTAATCTGATCTTATATGTTAATAATATTTTCAGTGCAACGAATTTTTTCCTTTATTTACTTAAAAGCAATTTTCGTTTCAAGTAGCCTAAGCAAAAATAACAAAATGCCACCTAGAGCCAATACCTCACTGAGATGACCGCATTTATCTTGCCCTGAAAAACGATGACTTAAACGTTTATCTTTAGTATTTTAATATTTAATTTCTATCCTCATTGCCGCCCGAAGCGACGTCTAAAAAGTAAATTGCGTAATCTTCGGCACCTTTATAAATTAGCCTTCTAAAATGGGGTAGCGAATGACGGCGTGATCGCGCCTTCCCCGGGCACAGTAGGCACTAAAAATCTTATCTTATTTTTTAAGCTTTACCGCTATCAATTTGCACGAGCTGTGCCTGTCAGCCGAATCAGTGACAAAGATTAACGATTCACAGCGAAGGGTTAAATTGAATGGTTGTGCTTTGGACCGAACTCGTGCAACCTTGAACCCACATCCCACATAACTAATATTTTGCAAATGTATTAGATGGATTAGTCGGGATGTTACACAACCGTTATCGTTATCCGCGTATGGGCCTGTGAAAGGAGAGGGTTGATTACATATGTTTTGATGACATAATGATATATAATTGTAACAGGTTTCATATTATTACTATTAAACCCACCGCTGTCAGGTTTGTAATGATATCGGATCTTGGAATAGAGGTTTCTTTGATCACTTTTTACACGGTGAACATTCCACGTAATTTTGGAGAATTACCCACTAATTCTACTTGAGAGGTAATTCAACTATATTTTAATTTATTAGATGACGTTGAAGGTTCATTTAATACCTACCGCTGGCGCTATAAGTGAAATTGTCTGGAAAGGCATATATTAATATTTAAATATGATTATTTTGATGATAAATTGCTTAATACTCATTCGCTTCAAATGCCAAATTTAAAGAAAATTCTAAATAAATTAACTTTAGTAATTTGTTCATCAAAAATAAAGTGAATAAGTAAAAGTAAAGTTGGTGAACAAATTACTAAAGTATATCATTTAGAATTTTCTTTAATTTACCAAGTTTTCATAATTCATAATCATTACCGACGCTCCCTTATATACTGCTTATTTTAAATCTTCTAAAATCATTCTATTACTCTGTCTCTTATGCTTCTCTTTATGGTTATTTTCTCCTTTCTCCACAATAATTTTATCTCATATAGAAAAAAAATGAATCGCAAAAGTTTCTGTGTGAAAATGTTTTTCTACCGTAAAATAACATTTTGTTCCTCTTTCATAGTTTCAAAAATTGTTCACTTCAATTAATTGTCATTCATTTTAAGGTATTTCGATAGCTCTCCGTTCATTTGATGACAATATTGCATATTTAATAATTGCTAGGTATTATTACCAGATGTCGTTTCGGCTAAACGCATAGGTTCTGCTTTTATGCATGTCTTACTTATAGTATTTCATAAAAATTAGGAAAGAAATGTAACGTATAAATTAAACTGACTTTTTCTTCATTTTAAAATAAATAAGAAAATGTAATCATTTCTATGTAGCTACACAAATTTAGCCTGTAATTAAAAGGATTGAGCTGGAATTGAAAATTAATAAGCATACATCCGAACGTATATGCAAAATGGTGATGTGTAACTTTTACTTTTACCAAAAAATAAATATGTGTAACTTTTTACTTTTCCCTGAATTTGTGATATACTAGTTAGAAATTAGAAAAAGAAAAACACGATGGCCATAATACAATGTATATAAACAACGACCCAATTTAAACGTTGGTACAATTTACAAAACTACATGAGTTTAATCGAACTTTTTCTGATAAATCTGTAAACAAAAATTCTGTTTTTATAATTTTTTATATCCTAAATATTCAGAAAATAAAATAGCCCTTTTTTTCTTTAAGGCAAAAAATATAACATATGTTAAAATTTCACAAAGGAGAAAAATATTATTTGAAACTTTGTTTCCTTTTTAACACCAGACACAAAAAAGTAGGGATATAAGTTTATAATCTATGATGTTGTTTCTAAGCAATGATTTTTATGCTCTTTTATTTTTGAAAGTTAGCGATGCTAAACGAGCATCGAATATAAGAGTTGTTTACTTTGAAAGTGCTGCAGGACAACTTTACATCCATTAATAATATTTGAGTGGAAAATCAAAGTTATAAAATGGTGTTCCTTCCGAATCTACTTTAAGTAGATTCGTAGTAATATAGGAAAGTATATTTTCTAGTTTCGTTTTGAACATTTCACCGAAATGATAAATCATAATTCCTAAGAACAGAGAACATTATATGCTCTGCTTGTAAAAAAATATTGCTCATTCTTGATGGCCACGTAACTCACACGAAGTGTTTACCTTAAAATGGCCAAGTGCGATGACATAGAACCATTGTGTTAACATTACAAGTCGTCATCACATCCGCTCGAAATTTCATTTTATTAAATCTCATTTTACATAATATTGATGTGATCGAGAAATAGAGTGAATCAGAAAAAAACGATTCAATTACAATTGTTGCTTTATAAAACGGATCAAATGTGGCTTTTTTAGAAACTGATTTCTATAAAATAATCCAGAATTTTTACCTGCACTAAGAATATTGCAATTGCTCAATAGTTCCGTTCACACTAGTTCAAATTACTTCAAGTGATCCACTTTCTCCAACACATACTGCACTAATTCGTAATTAATATCTCGATATTCTTTCTTAAACAACCTTAGGCTAATAACTTGAATCTGCGATTTCAGAAACATCACCAGGGTCAAATTATGAAAGTGAAATCGTAGCACTCAACGAGATACGAAGTTATCAATTTCCCTGTAAAAAACAAATCTGGAGATTTGGTAAGACAAAAAGTTAAATAAGGCTGTTAGTTTAATAAATAATATTTTACATTACCACTGCGTTGTGCAATTGTGTTCCGTCAAAATCACTATTCAATGTATGTCAAGCACGAGCCTTTAAAGAAAGTTCCTGTATATTTTTGTATAACCTTTCAAAACTAATAGGGTTTGTATATTAAGACAAAATATATCTTCCTATTTATATGATCGAAAATGTCTACCCGTTTTTATTTGAGTTTTTAAAGTTTTATTTTCTTTCTACTTAGAAATTTGTGTGATATAAATTTATTTCTCAGATTTTATGGTCATTTAAATTCAAAACTGCAGATTGAGAAAATTTGTCAAATATAAAAACTAAAAAGGTTTTTAAAAATATTTTGTGAAAAAGCAGCTTTTTTCCCCAGTAAATTCGCTTAAATTATACACACTATAAAACTAATGGAATTTCAAAGGGAGGGAGAAAGAGACATTAGGTATCGAATGATCAAATGAACAATATACAAAATATCTATTTATTTTTTCTTGGTTCTTAAAGTGCGTAACGTAAAATTCGAATCAACTAGCAATATTTTCGGTAACAATTGAGTCTATACAAAAAGTCTCTTGCGATTTTATCATTTGAACAGGTAAATATAGAAAGTAATTAAAAAAAACAATCCTTCTCGCTTTCTTGAAATCACAAAGGCATTATTAATTCTTAATCCCCTTTATAGGCTTAGACATGCTTCGGTTACTAATTAGGACAAGAGCTTCACTACCTACGATCCGCCCTTCCTTTCTTGCATCCGTCGCAGGTTTAATTTCCACCTACACAGTGACTGTGTAGGTGCAGCAGGGGTAGCATTAAGATGAGAAGCTGAAAATCTTTACGTTTTCATCTCGAATTAAATTAGGGGACGTTTCGTGAGATCGATCACTATTTCTTAACCTAAAATTGATAAAATACCCACGCAAATAGAGCCTTAAGCCAATAAATTACCAGATTGTAGGCATATTTCACGGCCGGGCACTAATAACGCAGGTTTAGTGTGTAGTTCGGAGCGTTTTTATATAATCGATCTAAGTACTTCTATAAATAGACATATACGCAAAAGGATATTGCTGAAGAACTCATTAGTTCTTTATACATTATTTACAAAAGTTGGTTGGTTAAAATTGTAAAATAGTTTTTATTCATTAACATTTATCGTATTATAAAAGTTAACGATTGGTATTTCGAATAATTTTGAAGTCTGGAAATGTACTTCAAAAATTGTTTTATACCTCAGGAGAGCTGACGAAGGAGTAATATATTTATTTACTTCTTAGAACGTGAACGTCATAAAATATTTATTTTTTAAATTTAATACATAAAGACATTTATTATACCTAAGCAAGTTATAATAAATTTTGTTTATTGATTTATTTAATTTAACGACTTTAGTGTACACAATTGATACATATAACAACTTATTGCTACGAGAGCAATCTTTACGGCCAGCAATCCAGCCCCACTCGACAAGCAGCGAGGAATTAAATCAAGGACCTCGCGGTGCACCGTAAAGACCGTAAGCCTGCTTTTAGATCGTCTTTATCAATCAAGATGAAACACTGGGTTCCATTTTATCCTGTTATATACATATATAACATATTAATTCAAAACACTTTCAGGACCGTCAAAAAAATCATATAAAATAAACAATTGTATGAATGGAACTCATTCATTTGCACAAACCA
Organism: Druceiella hillmani; assembly: GCA_039881145.1. Lineage (NCBI taxonomy): Eukaryota > Metazoa > Arthropoda > Insecta > Lepidoptera > Hepialidae > Druceiella > Druceiella hillmani. The sequence goes on along the minus strand of JAYKKI010000038.1, from coordinate 14,918,908 downwards.
TGCAACGAATGTCACCATAGATTAAGAATTGCTATATTTAAAAAAATTCGATAACCGAAAAGTTATTATATGCTTCGTTAGGTTTTTATTCTAATTTGTAATTAAAGTCAAAAATTTTAAAAAGTTATTCTTTTGAACTTAGAAAACTTATCTTGAATATAATATAATATATAATTTAATAAACGTTATTTTATTGAAAAACTAAAAATATATACATTTTTCCAAATACTTTCAATACTAAAATATCTTTTTTAAAGATCCCTTTTGGCCTTTTTAAACTATATTAGTCTTATGAACCCTGCCAACTAAATAAAACATTAAAAAAACAATAAAATACTCTTATTCTTACGTAAAAACTAATTATGGTTTATATTAATCATAATTGAAATTTAGTCAACCAAGAAATGAAATAAGCTTTTCTTTGGCTACTTAAATTAGATGTTATATTGCCAATGGGCATTTCTTTAATCCTTCCCTTTTTTCATTTACATATTTCTATATTTACGAAATTTTAATACTAAAAAAATTCAAATTCCTAAAAAATTTGAGAATTTGATAAGTTCAAGCTCAAATTCATGAAACGTTATTGGATTTATATACTTTCTAGACTATATAACTAGAGTTATAAAAATTAAAACTTGACTAGACCAGTGTTTCCCAATTAATGGTACGTGTACCCCTCGGGTACGCGAAATTTCATCAAGGGGTATGCGGCCGCCCGGCAATTTCTTAATGAAGATAATTTAATCGATAAAACAATTATGCAAACAACAGTTACCCAAATATATTTTTAAAGATCAGTGTAATGTGTAGCATGCATCGCTGAAATCTGAAATAATTTTTATTATTTTTAATCGATCAGTGTACAAGCTCTTCCTCCCGCACGTCGCGTTGCGCTGCAGCAGAGATCGCGAGGCGCAAGCGGGCCGGCCGCATGTCACTTATTCTAGTTGTTGCTTGCTTTTAATTTTGGTTGTGCGTGCGTGAGCCGTATTGCAGTGCTAATTGTGAATTATTAATAACCGTCGCGTCGTCGCGTCGATCGGTCTAGTAGGTAAACGGTGAGATAATAAATGTTTTAAAACTCTTTTTAAAATTACACATTCATTATAAATTGCAATACAATGCATAGATGCCGGCAAACTTCTTGAACAAAAGGTGACATGGTGAGGGAATTTTCGCGCATGTATATTTGTATGCAAATTTGCGACTGTACAGTCAAGGTCATTGCTTAAGAAGTTTGCCGACATTTCAAAGCTTTTTAATTACAAAAATACATAACCTCAGTTGCTGAGTTAATAAATCCTTTTGTTTTCCCGATGGAACAGTGACTAATAAGTCGCTGAAAGGCTGATAAGGAGGTGTTAGGACTATCAGGAAATGCTGAACAGTCACCTGTTAATGATATGTCACCCTCCTTCAGTACTCTGACCCAAAAAAAAGAAACTTGAAAACAAGGAATCGTCTCTCAAAAAAATGAAATATGATAGTCATATTCAGTTTGGTTTCACAAGCTCTGGAGAACCTGATTTCTGCCACAGTTTGTTGCTTATGCAGAAACGCTGTCAAATCATTCGTTAAAGCCATCCTTCCTACGTCGCCATTTAGAAACCAAACATGCGAATTTGAAATATCAATCTGTATCCTTCTCTCAACATAAATTAAAAACCTCAAACAAACATAACACTTCATTGAGGCACTCCCGTTAAATACATATGTTAACGCTCTGTAAGCTTCTTTTAGAGTTAGTACTTTAATTACCAAGCAAGCAAAACCACATACTATTGAGGAGAACCTTACACAGCCTGCACCAAAAAAATTGTGACATTTATGTTCAGAGAAAAAATGGCACGAGAACTTGATGTTATTTCCTGTGCCAAATAACACTATCTATTATAGTATTGCAGACATGACAGATAATCTGAAAACCCACCAAATTCAACGCATTTTACAAAGAGCATTTTACGCCCTACAACTTGATGAATCCACAGACTTATAAACTTGGCTCTACTTTTGACGTAAGTTCGTTATGTTCATTCTAAAAAGTTTCCTGAAGAGTTCCTGTTTTGTTGTATCCTTCCAATTCACACTACCGGGGAAGTATATATTTCTCATAATAGACAGTTTTGTAAAAGAAAACAAATTGGATTGGGTGAAGTGTGTGCCAGAGCAATAACTGATGGTGCCAGAGCAGTGACTGGTGGTTTTTCAGGACTTGTGAAGTGAATACAAGATGTAGCTTCAGAAACAAAATGGACCCATTGTGTAATTCATCGAGAGGCTCTTGCTTGTAAAAATATTCCAGCTAGCTTATAAATTACTCTTAAAAATTCCATACAAATTATTAACTTAATCAAATCCCGTGCCACAAACTAAAGAATTTGTAAAGAGCTTGGTGTTGAGCACGAGACCCTATTGTTACGTACTGAAGTGCATTGGTTGTCCATAGGAAGGGTTGTTTCAAGAATATTTGAGTTGAGACATGAAATTGAGTTATTTTTGTTGGAGCAGGAACATGATAAGTACAAACAGATGTTGACTGACCCTTTGTAGCTGCAAAAATTGGCTTACTTGTCAGATATTTTCACAAAATTGTATGACTTGAATTTGATACAAGCATATTCACTATGCATATGCTATGTTTCCGAATCTAAAACTTCTTCGTCGATGAATGAAGATGTAAAATCAGCCATAAAATGCCACTTGCAAAATCTGCTGGTGGCATTACGCAGTTATTTCCCAGAAGTATTGCAGAAATGGAACTGGGTAAACAACCCTTTTGCGAACCATTCCACCTACCCATCAAGAGAAATTAATGGATATTTCATGCAACAGCAGACTCAAGAGTTGTTTTGTAGAGCAATCACTGGGTAATTTTTGGGCTGATCTAAAAGATATTTATCGTATCAGCGAAGCAGCAATAAAATATTTACTGCCATTTTGCACAACATACCTTTGCGAGAGTGGATTTTTGGCCATGACAAACTTAAAAACTAAACATCATCGCAGACTTCAACTCGAAGATGACTTGAGACTGAAGATAAAATCCAAAGAGCAGCCAGATTTTTGAGAGTTGTGCAAAGAAAAACGTGCACATTTGTCACATTAAACCGATTTTCGCCGTTATGAGACATTCATTTTAATGGTAATAAATGTAAAAACAACTGATGTCATTATTAATTTATAATTTCTGCAATAAGGGGTACGCAAATTTGAAGTATTTCTTGAAGTGGTACGCAGGAAAAAAGAATTGGAAACCACTACACTAGACTAAATAAAAGATATAATATAATTTTCTTCTCTTTAAAAACTATTTTTCTTTTTTTACTTATATAGTTTCCTCAATATTTTCAAATTTATGAGTACGTTACAGTTGGGGAGTATCCTTAAAACCAGTATCTATTCATTTTACATATTTAAAGAATTTAACGCGGTGTTTAATCCTCTTTTTTTTCTTTTATTGATTGTAATATATTTTTATTTCTATTGTACTTATCCATGCAATTAAACATACTTGACGAAATAGTTAGCGGAACCACCTGTTATAATGATTTCCCTCTGAAAAGATGAAACGTGAGAAGCCCAATGCCTCATGAAGCACAGAAAGAGTGCTCTTATACAAACTCGAAGTAAATTGAGGAGTTTTACTCGAGGGGTAGAAGCGGTGCAATTTTCATAGCATTTGTCTTTTTCCCGAATCTACAGGATTATAGACTGAAGGGTCTGAAATAATTATAGGAAATAGACTGAAGGATCTAAAACAATTATAAGATTTTCTTTAAATTTATATACTACATTGTTTGTTTAATATAAAATCACCGTTTTGATTCACTTTATCTCATATAGAACTTAATTGTTGTATATACGTCATAAATAAGTAAACGAATATACTTACATCAATCGCAAAAAAGAAATAACCTACATATATGAAGTTGTAGGTAAAAATTTGCAAAATTGTCATTAAAGCTAATATTATAAAAATATTAGATTATTTAACAAAATGTAAAATGAGTACACTTCTAGTTTTAGTAGTAACTGACTTAGTTTTAACAATTCTATAGATGTAAAAAACCTAAATCTGTCATAAAAAATTTAAGAATAAAAATAAAAAAATTGTGGTGTATGCTTGTGATCACGCAATAGAAGTGAAAAGTTAAAATATACGTATATATGTATATATATATATATATATATATATATATATATATATTATATTTTATGTATATGTATATATTTTAAAATATAATAACTTACGTGTTATATATTAAACTACTCTCAAACAAAATATTAATCAAAAAGTACACTTGGTGCACTTAAATAAATGGACGTTTACCACTTATAAATAACTAAAACAACGCAGCACCCATTCAATTGATCACATTTCATGAATTTTGAATTTGGAACTGGCTTGGCCGAAGCCGAAAGGGGCCGAGTTTACCATCACCGATACGAACCTGGTGACTCAGTTTTATTCAATGCTCAGAAAAAGTGCCCAAGTGCGCCTAAAGCAGTTTTCATTTAAAAAATGTTTAAAATTCAAACATACCGTTTATTACTGTAAAATAAAATGTTAAGGGAAAACAGTGTCTTCAAATATTGGTCTTTCTAAAAGTTTAAATATAAATGAAAAAAGAGAGATCAATTTGTTCATTGCTCAAAAGCGTGCATGAAATCAGCAAGTTGTAAACTTACGGGAGCTCACGCTAATGACGGAACTATAAATGGACGGCATACAGAGCATAATATTCTTATTAAACGATATCAAAAACAAGAAGATTCTCTTTTCGACTATATTTTTTACTTATGTTACCACATAATTTCCAACTGCATGAACCAATTTGAATGATTACTTTGTGTTGATTATGGCTGCATATTAATTGCTTCAACATTTATTTTCTTTTAAGAAGTACAAAGAAAATCTTAAAGCGATGACATCACATCAACTGTGATTGATGACTATCATTTTCCTTACAAAATTTGTCATCACAATACCAACTGTATCAGTAACACCAACTGGATTAGTAAGTATAGACAAATTATATTATTTAAAAAACGAAAAAAATTAATTGCTTTCTACTTAATCTTTAACATTTAAATGTTTCATTTTTTATCATATATTTAATAAATAAATAACACGTGTGCGAAAATAGAATCAGTTTTAGTTAACTTCACCTCTCTCATTTTAAAAAGTTATTTTTGTGCATAAATTGAAAGTGAAATTGCACTCAGGACATAATTAATTTCACGCGTATAGATAAGAAAAGAACATATAGTTAAGTATTTCATTTATTTAAAAGATCACGAACATCCATTTAGTGGCTGTGTCTAGCATAAATTGGAATAAATAATATTCAAATTTCTTATTACACGATATATCCCATATAGGGTTAGGGTTCTAACCCTATATGGGATATATACATATATATATATGTATATATATATATATATATATATATATATATATATATATATATATATATATATATGTATATATATGTATGTGTGTGTGTAAAAATAAGAAAGCGTTTAGCAAGTTTTATAGATGGCTCTAAATATTTGTATTGGGAAAAGATAATATAAGATGGGCTATAAAAAAACTGATATTTATTTTGGAAACAAAAAATCATTTTATAGTAATAAGAGGACAAAAATTTGAACACGTTGAGTAAAATGACTATAAAATATATTTACTACAAAACATTAGAAAAGATTTCACTATTTTAATTTTCGTAACTGGATGAAAACGTTATTTACAAAATTAAATATTTAATTAATACGTGTAAACTGAATAAATTCGGAACACCGACTAATATGCGCAACATGAGGCTTCCATTTACATTTAGGTACAAATAAAAATTTAAAATTTGTATAGTTTTATCATATAGTGATTCTGTTAAAATATTTATAACCATTAATGGCAGCTTTTACTATTTAAACATATTAACTGATATATTTTTCATATATGTAGAATTAACACTTTTGCTGCCTATATCTCCTTAATTATCAATATAAGTTTATCCGAAGCTATTTTGCTTTAAAATACTCACTAAAGGACATTATACATTTGTTTTTTTATATTTATGAAAAAGATGGTTAAAAAGTAAAAAAAACCGCGAAACGTTTTGGGAACTCATGTTTTTTATATTCGTCATATAATTTAAAGTACCTTTTCAATATAAAAGCATTCAATGCTGTTTTTGAAAAAAAAATGTCATCCTCAACTTTGATACACAGGGAAGTGACCACACCTTAATATAAAATAGCACAAAACTATTCTTAAATTGAAAGAGTCATTGTGACATACCAACAGTCAGACAGACATGATTAATTTACAAGTTTTTTTTGCCATTCGTCTAAGAAACTCTTGAATTGTGTAGTAATTGTGCAGAAATTTCCAAGAATCAATTCATATGTCCCGATAGTCATTAGTGTGGTTATCAATAGTAGAATTTTTTATTTGTGATAGCCCATGAACACTAAATATATTTCAAAACGTTTTTAAGATTAACGATCATATAATTATAGTGTATAGAATAAATCGTGTAACCTATGTAAGGTACACGATTTATTCAATACGTTATATTTTCCACAAAAAGGTCATGGTCAGTAATCTTGTTTAATTAAATCTTATTTATGAATGATTTGTGTTTGTGTAAAGAAGATTTAATTAATATGGTAGTTTCTAAAGACGGGAGAATTTATACTATTATTTCATTGTTGAAAAGTAAGACCATTATATTTATATATATTTATATACTTTAAAACCATAATCATTGTACTTCAAATTCAACAGGGTTTCTGTAACGGGCTTCTGTTATAAAGTAATAGTCCTTGTTCATAGAATTTGTTTATATATATATATATATATATATATATATATATATATAATTGGGCTATCATTATGACCTAGGTGGCACCCATAGAGAACTCTATTCACACATTTCACGCATTGTACTTGAAAACTAGGTGTGAAATTTTATTAATGAACGCATTTTGACCTTACATCGTAATATAATATTGTGCAATACACGATTATTTTTAATACGTCCCGTTTTCTTGACTGTAAAATTTTACTCACACTATATTACACCTATCATAAAGTATGTGACGCTATATCGTAAAGGGAATAATGTCCATTTATTTTTGATACCCAGCTTTCGTCGAAAAGGCAGTTAAGGTTTAGGTCACATCCACTTAATTATATACATCCTAAGACTGAAAATGTACATTCTTGGAAGGTATGTAAATAGTAAATGTGTATACAAACGAGTATCTATGAGACTTACCTACATATGTAAGTACCTTAGGCTTAATTTTCGAGAGTCGGATCTTAAAAAACGTGTTAAAGAAACCTTTGTGCACATTACAATCTTCGCTCTTGTCGTATAGTTTTTAATAATGTTTTATGGTTTTCAATTATTTATTCTAACCATATTTGTTACATTGACATATACTAAAAGGGCATTGAATGGTTAAATACATTGTGTTTGTTATACAACTTTTTCTTCATGCTGTGTGTTGCAATTTTTTGCCAATTTGTTAAAGAAAAACAATGAAAAATATGGAGTTATGACTGTTGTTTGCAGATTTGCGCCCTTTGAATAGGATTCTTAAATAATAATTGAAATTATTTTTTTTTAATTTTAAAAACTTGAATTTTTTAAAAATTTTCTGACTATAATAGATTTTAAATGTGTAATTTAACGATAAACAGGCCTTTGGATATAGGGCGACGATAATCAGATAAAATTCCATTAAAATCATGATTAAATTGAACCCACCATTCAAAACGACATGTTAAAATAAAAGACGCCAAATTGACTGTAGCTTTTAAAATATTTTTATACATCAAGCTATTTAAATAATATATTTACATATTCAACCTAACTGTAATATTAAAATTAAAGTATAAAAAATATTATAAAATGTCTAATATATTTACAAATTTATCGCATAGTGTGCACTTTACAATTCATACATGCGAAAAAATTATTAAGTATTTAGTAAAATTGCATTGAAATCAATTTAATTGGCTCATAATATATTCAATGTTTATGCACTTCACATTATGAGTTTCATATTCTAGTACTCATTACGAGGGTATTGGTATTGAACCTGTATCCATTATGTTAATATAAAATTACACAGACTTTTTATAAATATTACTTGTTTTAAAATTGCACCGCCAGAGTCAATGAAAAAATGGGAAATTTAGTGAAAATAAATTAACAGGCCCGAAAAACCATTCTCAGTAACCTGATAATTATGAAATAAATAGTGAGTACATACCTTAATCTGTCATACTAACCATCCCCCACGGCAATTAATGAAAGAATGTGATTTAAAGAATCAAAATAATTTAAACGATTTATAATTTTAAACGCTTTTTCATAAAACTTGTATTTTTTTAGATAAATCATTTTAATTCTGAACGTGAGGAATGGTTTTTCTTTCATGGAAAATAATTATAAGATTATAGATTGATTATACAAACAGTACAGCCACGCTTCACTTATAATACTCCTTTTATAATCTCTCAGGAAAATTTAAACTTTCTTATTTTAATGTTGTTTTTATATTGTTGGACTCATTAAACATTAACCATTACAGCGCTGCAAACTGCCTCCACCCATTATCGCGCCCTATCCACATTGTACGTACGCATGTAAATTGTTCTACTTTTGTATGGGAAGTACCTAATTAGATAATTTCTGACTAAACGACTTATGGCACATATATTATTTGGTTCATAAAGAATTAATAATGGGGAAAATTTGGAGACAATCTTTGTAAATAAATTATTATTTTTTATAACTGAAATATTAATATTGAAAAAACGCCATTAAAAACCAAAGCCCATCGAAATTAGTTCAACCGTTTAAGCGTTACACCTACATATATATTTATACTTCATTAGGACTTTAGAATTAATTTCTATCAAAATCTTGACTGAAAACTTTTCAAGGGACTTGACTCTTATTGTAGCTTGAAAGAAATATATAATTGTAAAACTTCCTATAGTAGATCAGTGCCCATGCGAACTAGGTTATTGTAAGCCTATTAATTTTAAACCAATTTTATAACGAAGTTCCATATATTTGTTTCAATACAACATTAATTGGTTAAATTACTATTCGCAAATCAAATTGACTAATTCTTTTGAAAACTGCGCATAACTTACTTTTAAACAATTTCCAGAAGTTTTGTAAATGAAAGTGATAAATGCTAATTTTGTTAAACATTTAAATAATGAATAGACCTTAATTCAGTGTAATATCATTATCTATTATAATTATAATAGTTATTTGAATTTATATTTTTAATTTACCGAACATACGATTTCTAAATTTAAATTGCCATTTTTCAATAATATGAATTAGAAAATGATGTATTATAACTTATTTCCTTGTATCCATATAACGTATTTCCTTGTATTGCGCTATCAACGTTTAGATTTCTAAATAATTTTTCAAGAAGACATTATCTAAATACAAATCCCAATAATTAAAACGTATTCTGAATGGCTTGTTATGTGCGTAAATATTGTATGTAAAATATATTTATTAAGCGTATACAGCCGTCCGGAAATTAAAAGTAGCAGCAAACTTGGCAAATGTTTTCTGTAATTTTCGGTATTCATAAAAACGTAAAATTAATAAAATTAATTACCTAACTATACAGCATAAAACAAAGTCAGCCATCCCTTCATTAAATCCCACACCATTTAAGAAATTCACTATAATCTTTTTCCGCTATAAATTTTACTTATTTATTGATACAATTTAAGTATAGAATTTTCAAGCTTACTTTACGCTTTACTTAGCACGAATTAAAGCCTAATTGGCTTTTCATTGGCCCCGATAGTAACAGTTTAAATTAGTTAGTACTTAGTGTCTCAAAGTAATAAAGACGAAAGTTATTTAATATTTTTAAACAGTAAGCTTTACCTAAAAAGTTGAACTGAAATTTGATATTCAATTAGCGAAGGAAGATTTTATCCCTTTTTTCCTGGTGCCACGTGTTTCGCAAAGGCTGACGAGAATTTTCTAGATATATTCTTCATAGGGTGCTGCCAAGTACAAAATATAGGGTTTAGGATTGTTCAAAAAACTGTGCAAATATAGAAATGTTTAATAAAAATTCCTGTTGTTAATTATTAATCTACATCGCTTATTCCACCACAGTTTTTTTTAAATTGCATAACGTTTCGAGAGTACAAACTATTATAGAACTATATTTTATACGACCTCGATACACAGCCTCGAATCCTTTATTTTTAATTCATATTTATCATTAAAAATGAATTTAAATGAAGTAATCTTAGGATGAATTAAGTTTTGAAGGGGATTAAAAAATAATGGATACCTGGGGCTAAGTTAAATATTCGTAAAGATAGTAAAAAGCGATTTTGTAATTTTGAAACTTGGTATAAAATTTTAAAATTCTGCTTAATCAATATCAAAGATTACATTATTACTTTTAACCTAACCTAATTTAACCATTCATTATAACTTCTAGCAATTTTCAGTCGTAAACATGCCCACTACATGAATATTATAGCTAGCTAAATTGTTTAGATAACTTAAAGAATAGGCTACAAAAATTTTGATAAAAATGTCAATTTCTCATTACATTTATTTATTTTTACTGATAGCGCCTTTAATACAACATTTTAGTGCGGTAGTCATTATAGTAAAACCAACAACTGTTATTGCGTTGTTTATTTTACACACAATTCTCAAATTTGTATTGAATTATATTTTTTTACTTCTAATAGATGTTTTCATGTTTAATTTTATACGTAGCCCTATTCACATACTTAATGAATCTTAGTCACGGAATTATAGTTTTTGAACATATATAAAGATTTACCATGAAATATATTTGAAACTAAGGCCGTTGTCTACATAATGATTTCAAAGCTACAAAATTGAGAATCAATGGAATAACATAAAGATCCTAAACGCGTCACCTAAATATTTCCACAAATAACGTGTTATTAAAACAAATTTAAAAAATAAATATTAAAATATGGAAACAAAAAGACTATTATTTATTCCAAATGAACCTTGGAAAACACAACCATACTTCAAAATAATATGTATATATATATATATATATATATATATATATGTATATATATATATATATATACATATATATATATATATATATATATATATATAAAACACAGCTAAGCATACTTCAAGAATATAAAAATCTTAAAAATTTTCGATGTTTCCTATCTAAACTTTTAATACATATTATGATCATTAAATAAACGATAATATGAACATTATACCCTATAGCTTCCAAGGTTGGAAGTTAATTAAGATCGGTCGTTTAGGTCAACCCGTTTACTTTGATGAAAAAAAATTAATTTGGTAATAAATAAAAGTGTTCAGATAACGTTCCATCACATTTCAAGTCGATTAATGCGTTCCGTAATTATCGCAACGGGATATGCTTAGCAGGTGGGCGACTCATTGTGGTATAATTAATTTGGTGTATTAAATGGCGCTTGATGAAAGTGTTTTTGCTTTCAAAACCGTCGGAGGCTGCCCGAGGAACGTCCTATTTCAATTTGAAATAAACAGAAAGAAAGAATTATTAAGGGCAATTTTATACATCTTTTATTGACTTGGCCCGTGATGTGGGCTTTCGTAGTAGGTTTTGTCACACTTTTTTTCTGTAACTAAAAACTAAGTATTTTGGTATAAATTTATATAAATAAACAATCAAGTGTTAATTGTTTTGGCTAGTTAAAAAATTTGTTAATTTGATTTTAAAGAAAGAGAAATAAAGATGGCGTAGACATTCTTGGTTGGAGCTGGACGATAAAAAAAAATATTGACTGACATTTGTAGCTCAAAGCGAAAACATATGGAATGACATTGATATAAAAATTGACAGAACATTTTTAGAACTAATTTCTTTTAAAATAAAAAAAAATGTAAAAGAAATTGTACAGCAAAACATTTTGATAAAAAAAAGTAAAAATTGAAGTCTGATTAGTATACCACTAAATTAGTATATTGACTAAATATAAATTAATAAATTAATTTTAAGTAAACAATTATATAGCTGTTTCAGAATATTATCATTTTTAGGCTTAAATTTAAGCGTTTCATTAAAGTATATTTTATAAAGTTTTCATTTTCAGATATTCGAAAATAGCAGTTTAGCTGGTAGGTAGTAGGAACACGTAATGAATGTTTCAGTACCTGTACTTGTATATGTTACATATCATGACTTTTGTTATCTAAGATTGCTTCTTATAATAATTGTATAATTCTATAGCGGGTGTAGTAAATAATACGTTATTTGTTATTTAATGCTACTCGTACAATACGTACAAAACGTCCTTTCTTCTTCCAAAATCTTACAGTATGCATTCACGCTTTCTCATCAGTTGAAGAATTTAATATTAAGACACATGTAATTCAATAACAAAACAGATGTCATATGGATACTTTAATTGTTACTATAACAACGCTGCAGAAGTCTGGTCCGATTCATAGCGAATAGATAAAACTTTAGTTTAATGATGATGGAATTAAAGATATTATGTATTAGTTGATGAATCAGAATATATAATATATCTTTCAAAATAGAGTGACAAAAGAACGAAAATATTTTGATCCTTATCAAATATTGAGAACTCATAGGCCCTTATACAACTTTTATACAAACATTTTACTTTTAGGTTAAAACTATCTTAAAACAATTTTCTTGCACAAGAATTGTTGTATTTCTTAATCATAAATAAGTATCTTAACTTTTCCTCTCTTAAGTTAAATTTTTACACCTGAAAACAAAGCGTACTACCAGTTGAAAATAAAAATGAAAATATTCTCAAAGCTATTAAGTATAATATTTAGCAAGAAATTGCATAATTGTTTATACGATGTCATCAAAGGCAACCTTGCAATTAACAAATCAGCATCCACTCTGGGAGCAAAAAGCTTTGCAATTTTAATAAATGTACTTTGGAATTATAGCTACGTATTTCGACGGAACAATTTGGAAGCTCATCATATTATTATTTTTTACATTTGTTTCATACATGTTACGTAGGAATAATTCAGGATAATATTGTCATGGATAGGTGTTTAGTTCACTAAAACTGTAAAATTGTCAGAGATAGTCACTCACAACGTAACATGGAATAACTTTACCTTCTCCTTTAATATATACATCTTTTTACATGTGAGTTTCTATTAAATGTATCCTCATTGAGCTTGATATTTGTCTTTTTAAATGAGCGATTTTCTAGATTTGATTATCTTATATAAAGCTTTTTATGCATATTGGGAAGAATATTCTCAAAAGATAATTTTTTTGTGAAACAACTTTTTTTGTGACCCAAATAAGCGAAAAAGTTTATTTTGTATGTTATTTCTGTTATGAAAACGTTGTTCGTCGTCGTTCTTAGCAAAGTTAAGTTACTCGATAAAAACATTTAAAAAGAACCTGAAAACCGAAGGAAAAATTAAGAAATATTAATTTTTTGAATGAAGGACTATATTTTTATGATTAGATTCGACAAAAGTAAAACTGTGAAGTGAACTAAAGCGAATGTTTGAAAGATGTTTTCAAGAAAACGAGAAAAGTTTGGAACAATATTTATAGAGGTAAGCTGAATACCTCAAGAGATTGTGGTAAAAAAGCTTTTAAATGGATAGAAACATAAATATTTGTTTACGTTGCTATCCACTTAAAGACGTTTCTAGCGTCTTCTTCTGCATATTTTTTTCACGTTTATAAGTAGTTTTATTATTTACAATGATTAGTGCGAAAAATATTTTTGCATCGAATTAAAACAAAACAGAGAAAATACAAATTTTTTAAAAATGTAAGAGCATTTTGATGCTAAACTTACATTGAATATATTTAGCGTTAATTTTGTAGAAATTCATTATTCACAATTAAATGAATCTACGTGATGTGGTATTATTTCTACTATCTTTAATTTTTTTACCACGACCTAGGTTTCGTTGTAGTACAACATCTTCAGGTGGGATACTAGCAAAGATTCAATCAATCTTATAGGAAAGTGAAATTGCCTTCCCCTTCCCCTTCCCCTTCCCCTTCCCCTTCCCCTTCCCCTTCCCCTTCCCCTTCCCCTTCCCCTTCCCCTTCCCCTTCCCCTTCCCCTTCCCCTTCCCCTTCCCCTTCCCCTTCCCCTTCCCCTTCCCCTTCCCCTTCCCCTTCCCCTTCCCCTTCCCCTTCCCCTTCCCCTTCCCCTTCCCCTTCCCCTTCCCCTTCCCCTTCCCCTTCCCCTTCCCCTTCCCCTTCCCCTTCCCCTTCCCCTTCCCCTTCCCCTTCCCCTTCCCCTTCCCCTTCCCCTTCCCCTTCCCCTTCCCCTTCCCCTTCCCCTTCCCCTTCCCCTTCCCCTTCCCCTTCCCCTTCCCCTTCCCCTTCCCCTTCCCCTTCCCCTTCCCCTTCCCCTTCCCCTTCCCCTTCCCCTTCCCCTTCCCCTTCCCCTTCCCCTTCCCCTTCCCCTTCCCCTTCCCCTTCCCCTTCCCCTTCCCCTTCCACTTCCCCTTCCCCTTCCCCTTCCTGCAATACTCGAAATAATGCACCAGATATATCGGATTAACGAGAAACACGTACGTTATTTTAATATCCATCAGTTGAGCTGAAACCGGGAAACACCTTTATGGTTGAGTAGATGTCAGGTTATTAAAATATTTATCAGAGATCAACAATGACAAAGCTGCAGTCCAACTTATGATTATTTCTAATTTTTCGGTAGCAACTTTAATTTTTTTTATTTTTTATTCCGGTTATATTTTTTATTTTTCCAATGATACGTTAGTACAAAAAAATGCTGCCATTAAAAATAAACAGATGTGCTTACATAAAATTTATTTTTAAATAGCAAAATACTTTTGATTTGCTATGTGTAGTCAAAAAGCAACATATTTAATTATTGTTTAAAAACTGTTACTCCCAGCATTAATATCAAATATACTTTCATAAATGTCAACTGACTTTTTCATAAATGTCATTAGGTGCCGATCAACAAAGTTCGACTTTCTAATGTTAGTTTTAGCGGTATTTAGAAACCACGGTAATTAAATTTTGGTATTTTTTATGTAATAGAAACCCTGTACACCCATGTAGTAAAAATATACATAAACTTTTTGTACGCTTCGAATTCACCTAAAAGGCCGTAAATGGGCGTGGGTATTTGTTACAGTTAAAAATGAACAAACCTTTTAAAAATACTTTATTAAATTTTTATCAAAAATTGGAATATAAAATGCTGCAATTAATTCTTATTTACCTTCAATTTACTGCCCTCAGTGCACATTTACTAATTTCATTTACATTTTTATAGCTTTAGATTTATATAACTGAATAGAAATAGTAAAGAATGTTGGTAGTCAGTTAGCTTATGAATGTAGAAAGATTAAAAAAAATTGTGCGTTACAAAAGTGAATGGGAAAAATATCAACGTTCTATATAAAATTTTCCCATAGGACTCCACGAGATAAGATGAAGAATATTAAGTGAGGAATAAACGAACGGATAAAGCGAAAGAGATACATTAGGATGACATTTTAAGTTGTGCTATGAGTATGATGGTCCGTTACCGCTGCTAACTTCACCTAGACAAGGAATGACAGTACGGTAAAGATATGGGGCAGTAATTTAAATGCAGATACGATAATTTAAATAAAATAATTGAATTACAAATAATATTATGTTCTTCAAGAAAACTTATTTGCATTGAAAATTAATAATAATTAATTGAATTTTTCCATGTTTGAAGTTAACTTTTGCCCATTTCATAGATATATTTCTTATTCTTTCTGACGAAATCTACCAAATAAGTGTAGTTGAATGTTTATTAACATATAAATATTATCTTAATTAGGCTTTAATTAAAAATTAAAAGTAACATCTGAATATAATCGTATTTAATCATTTCATAATTAGTTCATTTTTCATTTAATATTTAATTTTGCTTAGGGTTTACTGGCGTCATATTCAGTCATTCGAGAATTGAAGATTATTTAATTTTGAAATTAATATTTCAAAATGATGTTAGGCAAACGAGAATTACTTATTTGCTGACATATTTAACTACTTCACTTTTTATTCATTTCCTCCTTGAGCTGTCGTAGAACTATATATGATCCTCTGATTATCGATAATTCATTAACAATGATATTTAAAATTGAGCGCTTGTTTGTATTTAAAAGAAAATATGTTTTATGTGTGCGTACATGTATATATATATATATATATATATATATATATATGTATATATGTGTGTGTGTGTTGTAAATGTATAATATAAAAATAGAATCTTCATGTAAATTTGTCAATTAAAATAGCCTATGTGATAAATAAAGAATACCAATTAGCTATAATACATAAGCCATTAAAAAAAAAATAGACGCCATGTCCGTACTATATTGCTCCTATTATAAATTACATTTACGACCCTACTTACGGTAAAGCCCTCGATTCTGATATAAAATATGACAAGTAAACTGATACTTTTCAAGATATGAATATACCGCCGTATTTTGAAAATATCATAGCGAGACCGTGTAGTAAACGAAGAAGTAATACAAAAATTTGACATGGAAATTACTACTCGAAAATAAAAATTTTTACAAAAAAATTGAACCAACTTCAAATAATAAGCGCACTGGAAATTACATTATAGTGAAAATATGAGTACTTCGTCAACAATTTTGCAGTACAACATCGTTTCCGAACACAAATAAATTTGCAAAATACTGCTACTGTAGGAGATTTTTGGAAACGGTGTACATTTGATATTTCTGTCCTCTCTAACAAATATGCACATCCACATTTACACGTATGAGTGCTATATTTCACTTAGCACCCATTCCGAAATCTCTAATTGTAGCATAATTTGGCAAATTTAAATGATATTGTAGTGTGAAAGTTAAAACTAAGCAATCGTATTTTGAATATTTTGCTCTTTTTTTAATCGAAATCGGTTATATTTCCTTAAAAAAAGTATTATTTTGCTATTTAGAGTGCCCTTGACATCCTTCGTTACCAAGAATGTTAAGAACTTACAATGAATCCAACATCAATGATAACTCATTAACTGAAATCAGAACAAATATTTGCAGCATTTAATGAAACTATATATATATTAATTCATACTTTCGTACACACATACGTACATTTAGACTTATAAATCACATTCCCTCTTTTGGTTTCGACGTAGTAAGTGCTTCAAGCTGGTATATACCTTTAAATATTATGAATATATGTCGACTATTATGCTAGTTGCTATATTTATTTGTATATGCTATATCTACCTACCTAATAATATCTTAGTTACTTCAGATTTGTATACACTTATCTAACTAAATACTTTATTATTTTATTGCTTACGTCGAGATGAATGAGACAAATTTAAACTCGATGAGTTTACTCATGATCATGAACAATTCCTGTCACCACCTTCTGGCTTCATTATCGTTCACTAATTTTACTAAAGGACAGATTTATGTAGTATTTATGTTTATACTATTATATGTCAAAATTTGAGATGTTTTATTAATAAATTATCATTAAATATTTTATTCAAATTTGGTCACGGGTTCTGTAGTGATCATTGTTTAGGAATTCTTCGGTGAAATATTTAGTTTCCATGATAAAATTCTAACTATTATTTCACGAAACTACACATCAAATAACTTCATACCAATAACATTTGCCGCAAATTTTTAGCAGAATTCGTTCTCCGAAATATCATCACCAATTTATGCTAATTAAGTAATTGGTAGGTAGTAAGTACGTGGTTGTTATAGAGCTGTCAGTTTAAATAATGACCATACCAAAAATTGCTTAACTCAAATTGGTTAACTAAATTAGAACCTTTTTAAATTATCTATTTTCATCGCGTGATTAACTATTAATTGCAACTAAGTTGTTTGAAAATAAGTAGCTGATGTAATTTTGTATATTTCTTATGCCATAAATGATAAATTTAAAACTTTCTAATCTGTGAAAGAAGTATCTTCGAAACCTAACTTAACTCCAATTCAGATTCTTAACCTTTAAGATAAAACATTTTAATCAGCAGACCATATTATAATTCTTTTTAAAATCTTTACCATATCAGAACCCTTTACTGGAAAACATTGGAATAAATTGGGCACGGGCTTACGCAATTAATCGATAATGTACACGTGAATGTACATGACGCATACTGAGGTACGAGAGTCGTCTGAAAAACTTTAATTTTCTTCTGTTTTTCTTTAACTTCAATTCTCCTATTTGCAAATGTAATAATGATTTATTTTATAGGAAAATTCATATGAAGTATTAATCCGTCGATCTTCATTCCTTTTCTTGAGTAGATTCCACTAAATAAGACATTAGTATTATAATATATCGTAAGCAAATAAGTAAATAAAATAACATTAACTTATATTCAAACACCTTTTTTATTTTATTGGTATTTCCATTACGAAGCACTTTCATTTTCATTTCTTACGTGAGACATTAGGATAACGGTGTATACTGCTAAATAGTAAACAAAATTGATTTCGATCTTCTAAAGACATCAACATATTCAAAAATCTTCTGAAAACTTATTTATTTTCTTGTTTTTGTAAATGTATTTGTTCGTTTTATAAATTAGAATAAAAATATTATTATTCTCTTACTATTATTTTCCTCTTATATAATCTGCACAGCGCTCTATAATGCTTAGGCCTCCACATATAATATATTTTCATTCTATCATTTTTCGGTTAGCAACCCGGCGAGTAAACAAATGTGGAAATTTTACTTAGCAACACATACAGCTTACACATAACAGTGAGTGAATGTGTACTCTCCTTTGAACACAGTCCAATGGTTCCAAAGATTTAAAAAGGATATTTTGTTCTTTCCACTAATTCTCACTCAGGCCAACTTCTGCATTAAATTTAAAAAAATTAAAAATGTTATTGGAACAGATTGCTAGTTAAGTTTGCGTTATCCGGCAAAGTTATCTCATGCTTTATTATGCAATAGAAAACGAATCATGCTTTAGGGAAAAAGTGAAAATACTGTGCACATAAACTAATACCAACGACCTAACATAGTAGTTTATTAGCAATACAATAAATGCCATTTTATAGAATTCAATTATTAATTCACTTCGTACAATTCTTTAGTAATCCTATAAGGGTTTCATTTTCTATTTTGAGGTAGGAAACTTTGAAAACTAGACACAACGAAGAATAGAGTTTATAGTATCAAACAGCTATGAAAACGTGAATGCAATACAGCCTTTTTTAAGTTCAGAGGATATATTTTTAATACATATCCGTTACTTACAAAACTAAAGCATTACTTAGTAACACGAAAAATTATTTTGGGTACGGATAGAAAATCACTATCACTATGTATATACATAGTAACAAAAATAATCAGAATAATGACATATTTTTGTAACGAAAGTAAAACCATAAATAATAAAAAGTAAGAAAAAATTGAATTCCTTTCATTAAACAAATAATGCTCTGTATTTTTTCAAATTATAAATTAAATAAGTATCTTATACCAATATTTATAAAATATTCCCGTTTTTTTCACAAAATGCTTTTTATCCTATTTCCTTTAATAACTTAGAATTTCTTGTAGATTGGTTGAAAGAATCGATATTACAACGTGGTTTTCCTTTCCATAAATCGGTAGCAAGAAATCGAAATCCGATCAATTGATCGGATTTAGATACATATATAAATTGTCTTACCACATGTGTTAAATAACACAATGCGATGTTAATTCATGTAAAATACACACACACCTATATATATATATATATGTGTGTGTGTGTGTGTGTGAATGTGTGTGTGTATATATATATATATATATATATATATATATATATAATCTCAAACGGGAATATTTTATAATTAAAAAGGAAAACTTTTTCGGCGTACGCCACTCATTATGCGCGCCCACTTAATCCGCCCATCCGCTAAAGATATTACGTTACGATAATTACTGGGGAGTTATACCGACCGTTATCTGATCAAATCACATTTAAATTATTACTGAATTGGTTTTTGGCACAAATAAACGACTTTATCCTAACCGACGTTGCTAACTCTTTCGGTATACAGATAGAAACAGTCGTTATTTAAATTAACTGATTAAGGTTTTATTCCCTAAATACCTTAGAGGCTATCTAAAACAAATTTTTACTAATTTCCAAGTATTTTAAGGAGATTCAGTTCTCTTATTGGCTATATAGCATATATTAACTGTTCAAACGCTGTGCATCCGTTTTGGGATTTTTATTTAAGAAAAATATTTTTGCCCTTCAAGACCATTAAGAAAAATATTTGTCAGTATTCCATTTTCTATAAATAAATAGTCTATTACGCTTTTCAGTTACTTGATACTAATTTTTAATATTTGCAAGACATTAATAACTTATTTTATTCTTAACATTCTTGAAGTTTTTGGGACGAGAAACAAATTTGTTTGTTATAAAAGTCTTATTTCTTTGAATTTCTTATGATTTGAATAAGATGAATTTCAAAGAATACTTATGTTCTCCTGTACATTATATATACACGATAACCAAAGTAACAAAGGAAATTTCAAAGATGAGCCTACTATGAATAATTTCTATTATTGATTTAGATAAAATAAATGGTGCTATAAATTAGGAGTTAAAATTGTATTCAGTATCAACTAAGATTTACATAGTTAATTGTGGACATGTACAAAAATCATATGAATCAGGAATATATTTGGACAAATCCAATCTAAAAAATACGCATGTAATCAATTTTATTTTCAGTTATTAAAAGAATACATATCGTGAATATAAAATGAAACCTCTTTCTTTATTCTGCAAGAACTAAAAATACTTTTTTTTTAATTTATTACACTATGTTCACGGTTTTATTTTCAGTCATGTTTTCAGCATGTATCCGTTTAAATGGCCTTGTAACTGTTAATAACAGCAACTTATGGATCTATTACCTGTGCCACGAATTACATAAATATATTTAAAATTCTCCTAAAATATATAAATAAGATACAAAACTTATTTTGTGCCAAAGGACAAGTAAGATAAGTATATAAATCTGAGACCCTCGTTAGGAAACAAACTTTACAGGCATTGTTTTATGTTGTACAAGTGTATGAACTTAAAACTAAATTATTTTGAATAAAATATAGCTTTGGCACACTGGTAAAATATCTTAAATATTCACATTATTCAGTATTCACGCTGAAAACATTAAATATTATTTTGAATCCAAGCTGATTATAAATTTCAGAAAAATTAATAAAACAAATTTCAGGAAATTTATTAAAACAAATACAATTTATTTGAAAATTGGATTGAGCTTGGTATTTCGTAAAGTATTTCGAAAAACTATCTTAACTAATAAAATACGCTGATTGACGTGATTGTAAACCTTTCATAATTTATTATTTTTCCTAAATTGATCCAGTGTTGTTTTATAAAATATGCTGTCAATGACTATGAACTATTTCGCGGACCTCTGCTACATTTGTAACAATTTTACAATTATAATTGTATATATAAAAAGAGGAAATATTTTTTGAACATAATATTTAAAATATTATGAAATCTAACCTAAACAGTATTCATGTGTTTTATTATATTCTGTAAGTAACTCAAGTATTAAGTAATAACAAAAGAAGATATAAAATTGGCTTTAGATCTCATTTGGATGTAACATGAGAAACGCAAATATTTATTTGCATATGTTATTCGACAAATTAGTTATGTGTTACATCTGTTAAAACTGTATGAAAAGGCAATATCGTAGAATAAAATCCGTAGAATTTGTAACCTATCAATACAGATGATGCAAATGTTGACGTCCAAAAACTAGGTATAGAAGCCTAGTATTATGACCTATCCAAATTATCAGTACTATGTTATTTTGCGAATATTTATAGTTTCCGAGACCTTTATCTTAACAATTTTTATGAAATTTTAATATTACCTTAGTTTTTGTTCAAATTTATTTTCTGTAGGAAGTTTCTCTGTGCTCTTTACTTTGATAACCCGCTACAGTTCACCTTAGAGTTGTTTTTTAAAAAATGTTTTGGAATTACGTTTTCATACAAAATTTTAATCCAGATAAAGATCACAGGTAGAAAAAATTAATCTAATAGTTTCAAAGTGGAGACGTTTCAAAATTAAAAATTTGAAGAAAATTCAATAACAAAGTATTATTTAGAGAGAAGTTTTAAAGCACTACAATTTTTATTCAGAAAGTATTTTCATCATATATTGGAAAAACAAAATCATCTCAATTTGTGCTTCAACCGATTGTACCTACCTTATCTTTTACTTATTCGATCATAAAAAAAACATCACCATGCAATATTTAATTTTGGTAAATATATTACATTTCATTTTATAAATGTTACCTGCATTCACAGACTGAAATCACCCTAATCCATTCATTATATTAGTATTATTTTCTATTGATCAAACGCTTCATCTATACTACATACACAAATAAGGCCGTACAACAAAACTTCATACAACCTTTTGCACCCCTTTTCGCCATATAATTAATTTTACAAACACATCAATCTGCTATTTAACAAAATCTTACGAAGGAATAAAATTACTTTATTAGACGTATAGAAAATATTAATGTTAAAACACTAAATGTATCATCTTTTGTCTGTCTCTCTGGATCTCTGAGTTGATAATATCAAAAAAATATTGCACAGATTTTCATGCGGTTTTCACCAATAGATAGAGGGATTCACAAGGAATATTCATTTGTACCAGTTTTTATATAATTTGTTTGAAATATGACAAAAATTTTCGAGCAAATCGGAATAAATCATGACATCTAGCAGATCGATGTCTGGCAGCTGTAACAATGTAAATCGTTAGAATATCAATGGTCGCACATTACCATATATTAATTTTGAATGACATTATAGGCTTTCATTCCATTTTTTTTACACGGCTAGCATTCGGAATGACAATAAATAAAGGACAGGTATAGGCTGAGTAAATCGTTTTAAAATCGGAGGTCACGTATTTGTTCTGTATGACAATGCTGTCACACATTTTTTGAATGGAATAACAATACGAAAATAGCCAGACCGGCGACTTTTTCTCCTGTCATATTGACATTATTAACTATATGTCAAAAATCCAACAAAATATGTACATACTATGTAGCCACGAATATTTGTATTTACTGATATTTTTGGAAGAATAAAATCAAATTCAGATAGGTAAATAAACTAGCCTTTTCTACTTTTAACTTATGTCACGATATACCTTCCCTATTTTACCGCCTATCTCATCATCACTCTCACTGTCATCATGTCTACATAGTATAAAATGTGTCGTCCTGTCTGCCTGTCTATCTGAACGCAGTAGTCTCAAAAACTACTACACGGATTTTCAAACAGTTTACACCAATAGATAGTAAAGGTTCAGGTGAATTAATTATTAATCTTAATCTTAATTTATGAAGCTTTTGTGAAATTTGGCCGAACTATGATAAAAATTGTCAAGTAAGTTGGAAAAATAATGGCATCTACCATATAAGCTTGACAGGTATAGCTATCGTAAATGGTTACTTGTTTCTTATGACAGTGACGACTGCCATTTTTTTTGGCGAACAGCCAACAAATTTTAAATGAAAATAAAAAAAGCACAGAGCCAGACATTAAACGTCGCTGGAATTTATCTCGGTGTTCAATGTTTTTCACACAGCTAATTATACGTTGCCTGGTCACGTGTGATAACAAAACATGATATGTTTATAATCAGTGGAAATAATAAAGTATCTACAAAACTATACACTTATTACTTCATTGTACCGGACAAATGTTCCAGACATAGATACTTAATACTACCCCAAAACCTATGTATTTGATGTAGTTGTTGTATAAATTGGCCGATCTATGACGATAAATACGGATTAAGTTGGAGATAATCTATACATCTGAGAATTTTCCTTTCCAATTTCTGTTTACATATGTATATATATATATATATATATATATATATATATATATATATATATATATATATATATATATATTTATATATGTATATATATATATATATATGTATATATAGATATATATATATATATTTATATATATATATATGAATAAATATTTTAATTATATGATAATTCCAATGTAACTGAAATACGGTGGTAACAAGACAATTATTCATAAAAACTTGGGTCTAGTGATCGATCAATATCATAATTTGAAACCATAGGGAAATGATGTCAGCCTTCGCATTTAGAAGCTCTACTTTGTAATTCTATGCCTTTTAGAACTAAAGCCCAGCTCACTCAAAACAGTCTTGTATCATTATTCCACTATGGATACGTATGATATCTTGATCTTAGCAAACTTTTCCTTACCAAGTTGGAACAATTTCAAAATTTGTTCGCACTGTATTATTGGCCTCACAGTATAATTAAATTTCTCAATTTAGATCGGGATTAAAATTAATTCGGCATAGGCGTAAATTGTTTTTAATTTCGTTAGCATGAAACATTAGCTTTCTTACTTTCAAACTCATCTTTTCATCTTCTGCTCGGCCTACTTTTAGAGAGTTCCTCACTCACAAAGGATGGCTCCATTAGGAATACATGTTAACTATTAACACTGTCAAACTATGGACGATTATTTTTTACATTATGCGTACAAAATTTGTCAGTCTTTTAATATGTACATACGAATGTATACATCGGTATGCACATATTAAAATAAATAAATAAATAAATGCTTATTTTGCACTACTTTGTGTTTAATGAAATATTCTCTAACACAGAATAATATTAATAACAATTTAAAGAGTTTTAAATGAAATAATTTAAAAAAAAATTAAATTGAAAGAAAAGACTAATCGAACATATTAAACGTTTTTCGGAAATTGTATATAATAACATCTGTATATAATAACAAACATTGTGTTTTTAAATCTTTTTACCAACCAACAAGACAAAAATTTAATAAACTGAACCATAAAATCTGTAGCTGGAAAGTTGTGAACTTAAAAATAGTAAATGGAATGGTTGAAGTGGTTCTTCAGTTTAACGGTCGGAAAGAAAGATACTATCTGGTTCTGTTTAGAATGTTTGTGTCAATTGTAACGTACCAATATTTTACGTATCAAATTTTTCAGTTTTTGAAATATTGTCAAGACAATAAAATGTTATTTTACTTCTTTTTCTACCTTTTACATACACACCCTCTTTCATCAGCAGTAGACGACATGCAGCAAAAAGTGCCAATACAAAATCCTTTCATATCGCGATGTACCCGTATTCGTAGAACGTAAAACGGGATAGTTGGCTTCTTCTCTATTATTCCTTAAATAGTTTCCCCTAAATTTAATAACTCTATAAAACTAAAGTGTATATCATTTATTCTCAGATGTTTGTATAGTCAATTATATTAATACATAAGATCTTCACTCAGTTCTGAACAACGGTTCATGAAATACGCAGTGAAGTTTTGAACTAATTTTGGTTAAAATAGCATTGGTTGAAACTTTTGTGACTTGTGCAAAAATGAATAGCGAAATATGAAGTAATGAAATATTAGTATCGTCACTCATATTTGGATGATACTAATCAGAAATAAAGCAACTCGCGTACCTCTCGTACGTTATATACGTTTATACTTCCCGCTTTAATACCGTCCATTTCAAGAATACTATTTAAAAAAGTAAAATCATGAATATCTACTTTTGGAAAGTTGTAAATCTTGTAATAAACCTATTGACGAAAAAGGCATATTTCAAATAACAGAAGAAGGCAGTATACGCAATAATACTGAGATTGCCAAATATTTCAAGAAGTATGTTTTAAATATAACGGAAACACTAACTAAACATTTACCTGCATCTAAATAAGAGATTGTGTTTTGATTACCTCTGTGTACTAAGTAAAATGTGAAAGAACTTATAAATGAACCATTTACCGTGCATCAAATAAATGATTTATTTAAAAACATGAAACCGTTCTCTGGCATAGGAACCCTAAACTCATAAAGATATTGAGCAAGATATTAGTGACGCCTTTAACGTCAGTTTTTGATACTAGTTTCCGTATTGGCCCGTTCCCGAATCTCATGAAATTAGCGAAGGTAATATAACTTTTCAAGAAGGGTTCAACGAGTGAAGTGCAAAATTATCGTCGTGTCTCTATCTTTCTGGTATTGAATAAAGTTTTTGAAAATTATTTATAGTGATAAAACTGATTGATTTTTGACTGAAAACTGCATTGTTAACTGTAACCAATTTTCCGGACAGCAAAATCTATAAAATATTCAGTTACTGGGGTCACTGCAAGCGTTTTATCAGCACTGGATAAATTGTGGAAAAATTTAAGGTTATCTTGTCATCTATAAAAACCCTTTTTTTACCTAGACTGCAGTATACTCTTGGGTAAGCTGGAATATTGTGGTATTATAGGAAGTAAACTTGAACTTATCAAATCATATTTGTCAGAAAACTTCCAGGTAGTAGATTTTAATCAGTCTAAAACTGAACCACACCCAATCCAGCACAGTGTACTGGATTATCACGGATTGGTGCTAGATCCCTTTTTTCCTAGTTTATGTAAATGATCTCAGTGTTTATTCTCATGGAAGCACTCACATTGTCATGTTTGCAGAAAGTATGGGTTTAATCATACCCTTCAAATGGTACGAAATAAGTCCTCAATTGTGTAGATGGATCAAAAACAATTTTATTACTAAATATGGATAAGACAAATATTGTTCATTTTGCTCTAGAATCGAATAAAAAATATGGAAATTATTTTACTAAAATATAAATCTCTAATAAAATGTATGAAGCACAATTCTTAGATGCAACTTTAGATGAAAATGTAAATTGGAATGTTCATATATCAGAGATAGTCCCAAAATTAAGTGCCGCCACATTCCCCATAAGGAAGTTGATAAAATTGGGCAGAATAAACTCTGCAATGGCGATTTGTTTTGCTTATTTCCACAGAATAATGTCTAATTGGTTGCTTGTTTGAAATATTGCGATAGATTCAAATAGATTATTCATTCTTCAGAAACGCGTAATTCGATGTTTAGCAAGTCTAAGATCAAGACACTTATCTAAGGAGGCGTTTCGAGACATGAAGATCATATGCCTAGTGCTTACACATATGCGAATATTATGTGTACCGAAAAATATAAAAAATTTTTCTTCAAATCGTAATTAACATGGCATAATATTAGAAGCATTAAACATAGACTGTTCAGAATTTCTAAAATAGTTTTACATGCCAGAGTGTACATTTTTTTAACAAATTCCCTGCAACTTTTTTTGTAAAGTTTTGGAAAGTATTAATTTCCAGAATAAAGTGAAGGACATGCATATAAAATAGCTTATTATATAGAGAAAGAAGGGTTAGCTGATTAATAAATATTTTGCAATTAGCATTATTATTAATTCAGTTATTATCGCTGGTATTTTTGCTAATTTTGTAAATTTGACATTATTGAATCATCGTTATATTATAATAATGTAATTTTATTAGTTGACATTTGAAATATTATTATTATTATTATTATTATTGTTACTGTGTATGGAATTGGTAATTTTGACATTTTATATTTTTATTATTATTATTACTGTGTATGGAATTGGTAATTTTGACATTTTATATTATTATTATTATTGCCATTATTTACTCTGTTTGACTAGCAATAGCGTTTACATTTGCGATACTTTTGTGGATGTCTTATGCAATGATTTACACTTACTTGATATTTATGTTAATTTTTAGTATTAATTGAATTATAAGCTGCACTTAAATTTTACTTAAATTCATCTGGCTTTTACTTGACTCATACGTCGGTAGGTTAATTATTTATATAGGGTGTAATTAATTATCTTTGTTTTTTTACCTTCAACATATTTTGGATTTATTTTTTACAAATTGACCTCATTTAGTGTGTTTTTGTACAAATATCAATTAAAACTATCACAACGTCTATGGCTATGACAGACAGATAGCCCATCAGACATGACAAAATTATAAGTTTTCCTGTTTTGCTACGGAATCCTAATAATAAATATGGACTAAATATCATCTACGATAAAGTTCATATAAATAATTAGTGGGGGTAAGGAAGTTGTCCTTATAAATATACACACACACACACACATATATATATATATATATATATATATATATATATATATATATATATATATTTATATATATATATATATATACATATATTCGTCATTAACCTCATTTTCATTGCAAATAGAATGAAAAGAATTTATTTCCATTTTCCTCATCACACTTTCAGAAATTGCCACTATCAAATTTTACACAATATTTACGTTTCGACGGTGTTTCATTCCTCTCTATTTTGCTTTAAATAATCATTTTTTTAATTATATTCACGATAGTTCCTTAAGTATTATTTTGTCAAGCATTTTATTCATAAAATATCTTCGTCATTTTCAGATTCTGTTAAATGAACTGGTTAAAAATATAAACTAATTTACTACCTTCATTGATTTATTACTAATATGAAAATTATATTTCGTGCTCTTTTCACGCCTAACAAAATTTAATTTAGGTAATATTTTCATAAACTTTAGCTGTTTTAATTATAATTTTATTCAAATGCAACTTATCAGCTCACAATAATGCAAAACCCTATATCTGCTTTGAAGGTAAAATTTCATATTTCAACTTGATATTGTAACATATTCTGACTTTTAATAAAAGGTTTCTATATACTTGTACGGTAGAAATAGAGTAAAAAGGACTCATATCTGGCTCCGTAATACTGTAGCTAAATACTTTGTTACAACATAACAGATTACAAATAAATCATATAGTTTTGCAGTATAAAATATGACAGTATTATTTCTAAGCTTTAACAAAAAAAATAGTGTTTTAAATGCGTCCCACGAGTTTATTTTGTTCTGATCAGAACACCAGACTAGAAACATAAATATTTTCAAAATTTTATAACATCAATAATTGCACAATAAAACAATTTAATAAAAAAATTGTTTTTAGTTTCACTTTATTTAATTAAATAACAAATTTATTATTAAAAAGTGATAATTTCTTAACTACACAAGTAAAATTTAATTTTGAAGAACGTTAATTTTAAATCAAAAGCACTTTTCCTAACTGCAAAACTTTCCTTGACTGAATTTATTATATAAATCCCCACCAAGTTGTATTTTTTTTTTATTTCGGAAGCCTTTATTTTGATATTATGTTTTGAGTTTTTTCCTATACAAAGGAGATAAATTTTAACTTTTTGTCATTATATCAGAAACTCAAATTTCCGAGAAAAATAGTTCTAATAATTGTATTTTATAGAATCGTCTATATTATTTTTGTCTAAAATGTGGCAATGTCTGTATTTTGTGAAAATACATACACATTTCGTATCATATCGTTTAAACGAAACTAACTGTTATTAAATCGATGTAAAAATAATGTCCCCTATTTTTCCATGAGTTGTATTGTAAAATTTATTAATTCAACATATGTGCAAGACTAGAAGTTAATTTTAAAAGAATGGGTTAATACATATACGGAACAGATGCATACCTGTTCCGTATATGCATTAATCCATTCTTTTAAAATTAACTTCTAGTCTTTCAAAAATATGACTTCAATTTCTTCTGCAACACGATTGTCGGTGAGTTGGCCAAATGAACAAGTATTGTTAGCTGGTATCAGATAATATAACAATGAAAACAATGTTGATTCGCAACCTTACTTATGATCAAACCTTTAAAAATTTGTTCGATTTTAAATGTCTAGAAAATCACTCTCAACTGCTTCTTCAAAAGCAATTGAATAATTTTCGAAAAAATGTTTTTGTTCTAACGAAATACTGCAGCTCTCATTCACCTTCTAATTTTTTGTCTTCATTCAGAACAAAATACGTTGTTCATTTAAACGTAACCTGGCACAAAATGGACTTGAATTTGAAGATGTGCTGAGTCAGTCGTTTCAGGCTTCTTTTTCGAAATGGAATCTGCGATGCTACTCTTCTGAACATAGTTCCAACTGCAACCAAACAACTTCAATGGAAGTAAGATACCATACATATTTTATTTATCGTTACTTCTTTCATCTTGAAAAATTTGCAAATCATGCTCAGTAATAACAGTCCCAGCATCCCAGAAAAATTGGAATAAGGAAAACACATTCCTTTCAAACTTTTAAATAGTAACATAATTATAAAACGTACTGTGTGATAACTGTATATACCATTTTTATAAAAAAATTACTTGGGGCGACAAAGTACGCTGAAAAAAAATCCTTAAAAGCGCTATGGAACAAATCCTATAAACCCCAATTTTTTTCTCGCAATATTTATAGTTTTAAATATAATAGCAAAATAATTAAATTTACTCTTTCGCATTCAAAAAAATACCCACGGTACAAATTGATGTTACTTTAAAGACAAAGTCAAGTTAGACTTTAGGTTCGAAAAAATTCGTACCCAGTTACTTATTAGTAATTTTATCTGGATTATTAGTAATACGTATATTATTATATATTTTTGTGACTATTTAATGTTGTTGGAATGAATTGCGAAAGTTTCTTGCGATATCTAAATAATTTAATTTCAATATATTGATGTGAAACAGGATCCGTCCAATTGTGAAATAATATAAAATTATTTTAACTTACATATTTCACTTTATACTTTCAATTTAATATAAGGTAATAACATTTTTTAGAATCTCCCTTGACAAAGTATCATAATATCACATATTCCATAAAACCTCTCTTCCCCTTCTTGATATTTGCAAAACTTAATTTCATTCGAAAAGTAGTCTCAGACTTAATTCCCAAGGGACGAAGCCCTTGTAACAAGCTTTATACTAGTTGAATTAAACTGAACAAATAAACGATCTTGACCTGCACATTCCATGTTTTTTATCGGCGTGGAACGCCTTTATCTTGTGGATCCAATGTAATCGTATGGCAAGAAGCTATTACTCGGAGTAGTCATCTTAGTAACTGTACTTGGAAAGGATCCCTTTTACTTTATTATTCTCCGGGAGGATACAGAGGAGCAAAGTTCGTTGCGGATATAGCTTAAGAGCAAGTTATAAAGTATCTGAAGATTTTAATCCCAGTTTTAAAGGCAATTTCTATAAAAAAATTATTAAGTACCTATGAAAACGTATTATCGATTTTAAAATATTTCATCTAATTTTGTTTATTTTTATTAAAATAATAAACACTGCAAGTAAACAATGTCTAAATTTTATACGATGTTTTTTCATTAGTAACATATTTTGTTCATCCATACTATTTCAATAAACAATAAATTCTTCATACTATCTCAAAAAGTATTAATACGTGATTTTATAATTATTTTCCACTTACACATTGCATCGTTCTATTGAATGTTGGTTTATTAGACCACTTTCCAGTTGTTTTTTTCACATACTAAGTATAAATATATACTCTTCGCAAAGATACAAATTTATTCATGAAAATTTTTTTAGAAAAAACTAACCTACTTTAATAAAAATATGCCTCAAGCTTTGAAGAGACATATCCAATTTAAATACGAATTAAATAAATAGTAAATAACAAATAACTGAATGAACAAATAACTGTGAATCTAATACCGATTAAGAACAATCATAAAAATTGTTTATAAAGTAAACAATGTCTGAAATTTTATCAGAATTTGGTAGAAGGCAAATCTGATATAGCAGCATCACTCTGTATAATATAAAAAACGGCATGAAGTTACAGGCATATATATGTTAAAAAAGATTAACTACATAAATTTTACTAGAATGGCGAATCTTTCACTTGATTTTCAATGGGTTGTGTAATGTTATAAGTAATTTATGTTTATACATAAACTTAAAATTTGTTAATTTAGCTATAAATTATTTGTTAAAATAGGTAAACATGGTACTAAACTATGATACCTCATTAATCATAAGAAATAATAGGAAGGCACTTTTAATGGCAGCCAGACCCTAGAGACATAACACGCGCACTCTAAAGAGCTGCCGTGTGGCGGCAACGGAGCATTACCTTAATGAGGTCGATATAAATAACACTCCATGCAACACGTCTTTCAATAGCGCATCACTAAGGTGATGTGACGTGTGTTCATTAATTTCGTAATAGTGTAAACGTTTTCAATTAAACGACGTTGATATTTAGTACGGCTTATATTACTTTGCTTTTAATTCCTCAAATTGTTATGAATCGTAAAACAAAACTTGTTTACTTAGATGTATATATGTACTCACATACTTTTTATTCAAATATAACTTTTGAACTTCAAAATTTTATCAATACTAAGTTTACTTACTTTTTTAATCTACATCATTAAATCTATAACTAACATAGCAGCCGTTTATTTCAATTTCATTATTTTATTGTAGAATTAGTATCGAAATTAAATGCGTTAAAATGGGAAAGTTTTATCTTATTAAAATAACAGTCTTCAAACATATTTAAATTCCGCAATTGGTTACTTTTTTTGTTGACTTTTATTTTTGTACGTAATTATGGCCTAAACGAGCATTTTTAGGTTCTGATAAACAATTACTCAAGGAACTATCACTTATCGCATTCAGTTTACAACTACATGAAGTATACGTTAACAATAAGGTAAGGATAACATATTATACGAGAAACATATCAATGGCGCGTGTGCCATACCCACTTACCACCTCTAGTAATATTTTATGTTCTGTCTTGTCTTTTACATAGTAAAACCAAAAAGTCTCTAGCCAGATTACATGTAACGAGTAAAGATAAAAATAGAGACTGTTATTTTTAAATACAGTGCTTAGATATGTTAACTAACTTTTTACAAAGTGTTCATTATATGTTTATTTGTTCAAAGAATAGCCTTAACTTTTTTCTAAAGCGATCTACTTTAACTGAGCATCCATACTAAATTTTTATTCTCTCAAACTGGTTTCAGTTTTGTGAACGAATAATTACACCGTGCCAGGTCAGATTTATAGGGTGGATATTCAAATTTAGTGAAATCTTCTTGATGGACAGCAACTTTGGCAACAGCGTACGCAGATGCCATTGTCTTTTAACAACAGGCCGCGAGAGAGCTATCGTCGACACCTTTGATATCCCTCAACTAGCGTATTAACGAAACGTAGTAAATAGCACTATAGTGTTTGAATCTTTAAAATCCACAAATAAGGTTTTTTTAGGATCTGAAAAAAAGTCCCCTTAATTTTTTTTTTAAATTATATCACTTTTGCTTCCATATACCGAGACGAGCTCAGGTTACTCAATTGAATCTTTTTAGCACAGCATCTTAGTAAAATACCGTTGCTATATTTTAGTAAATACCGTAACTTCTATCTATTGACTTTAACGGAGAGACGAAAACTCAGCGGCAGAAGTTTCAAAACTCACTTTTTTTGTTTCAGAATTATAACAATCAGAATTATAACAAACAGATTTATAACAATTGGGTATAAATCCCAATATTATATATTTGCCTTTAAATGACTTTCTTTGATATAATAATAATAAATTTCTTTTTTTAATATAATGTAATAAAACAAATAGTGCGTGCAATTATGTATGCGCGTTGAAACTTTGACCTTATTTAAACTTTAACCTTTGACATAATACAAGAATAACTTTATTTAACACATACATAATGAATAGAAAAAAAAATAAAAAAATAAATTTAAATTTAAACAAATAATTAAATATTAAATAACTTATAATTAAAAATAAATACGTACCAAACTTGACCTCACTGAAAGACATACACTTCAAATATATTTTAGAAACTTACAAACACTATTTCTATCACGAATATTCAAAATAAATAAATGTTTCGTTTTTTATTATATGGACCACTATTAAATTTCAATTACAAAAAAATATTATTTAAAAGCACAGATGTGACAGATTTTTATGAAAATAAAACACGTGTTATATATTTACAAATACCTCAATGACTATCATGAATATAATATCAGTCACTACACGCATGTTTAGTGAGCGACTTCATCCTATCAATCTGTGTTGCATCGTGCGCTCGCGCATCGTAAAACCACACTCTCATAATTTTATCATAACGCGTATAATAAAGTAGAACTTAAAAATATTTCCAAATTATTTAATTATCTAAGATTTCGAAAGGAGTAGCACTTTTTGTAAATAGCCATTATTTCTAAAAAAATTATTCAATTAAAATAAGAAAATGCCATATTTCAACCTTAGATCTCCTTTTTTAATTAAACCATTTTACTCAACTATTTCTGAGAAAATCAAATTATAATGAACTCTGACGGTTTTTTTACAAATTTAAAACATAATAGATGGGAAAATAATTGATTCTTTTATAAAATCCCTTCATTGCATTTTAAAGTAAAAAAGATTTATTTTTTTTATTAATTATACATAAAGCCAAAAAGGGAAGAAGGAAGGTAATGGACATATTTAGTTCCAAGTAAAAAGACCAATTTTTAATTTAATTGCCCATAACTAGTTAATGGTCGAATAACAAATATATGAATAGATTTTAATCTGAAGATATGTTTTTCTTAATCACAATATTACCTTAAAAATGAAATAAAATTCGCATTTATCATATTATTTGAAAAAACATGGTATCACGTTTTGAAAAATAATTTAATTAATATCTAAGTCTTCATATTTTTTAGGCTAAAACTATTCCCAATTATCATGCGAAATAGCTGATAGCTGATGCTCTTTCGCACATGTCCCGCATAATAAAAGCTGCGGTAATATATAAAATAAAATGAGGACAACGGCAAATTTATTTAAATTTTAGACACGTAATTTGATATTCATTTACTTTAGAATTGATAATGTTAAGTATTTTCAATTATACAATTAATTAAACAAAACTTAATGGTGATGGAACAATTTTTTAACAAAAATTCGACAGCGGAAATTCCTCCAGTAAAATTTAAATAATAAAAAAAGTACTTCACTACCGTTTTAGTTTCATTAAATTTGCTGTTTAATTTATTTAAAAAAAATACCCAAGTATATAGTTGTATAAAAATAGCCCAAAATTTCTAGAAATTTCCAGCGGTCCTTTAATTTTGTGTAGTATAGTAAGTAAGTAGTTATTACAATTTCAAAGTACTTATCTAATGTAAAGTAGATACAATTATGAAATAGTATGAAATACTGTAATTTCAAAATTTTTCTTCTCATGTTTACCATGATAGTATATTTCTAGGTACCAAAATCACACTAGATGGTAAATAATTGGTACAAAATCTAAATGCACTGCCATATGTGGCAAGTTGCTGCCTTGTATATAATTTTGAAGGAGAGAGAGGCTTACACCAAAAATGTATACATGTTTCGTTCCAAAAATTTAACGAAGCGGGAAATTAAACCGATTTGACCCATTTATTTTCATTTCGGTGACCTGCTAAGAAGTAGGACGAAGAGAATCCATTAGACGATGTAATCGTCTCAGCAATTGCACTTGAGAGGGATCTCGTGTATATTATGCTCTATTGTTTATTCCCGGAAAGATAGAGAGGTGACTTAGCAATATCATGGAATAGTACTTGTAAATATCTGACTTCAGTTTTCGTGTTTCGAAAATAAAACTACGACAATGAATCGGGAAAATATAATAAATTATAATGATCTTATGAAATACATTTTACTCGTTTCTTTTTGTTGCAGGAAAATACGTATCTGTGCAGTTTTTTGTCACTTTTTTATTTTTTCTTATAATCATGCTAACGCTCCAATTTCCACGTCCCGCGTGCCCATTTCATATATATATATATATATATATATGTATATATATATATATATGTATGTATATATATATATATATATATATATATCACTTTTGTGACATTCCCACGTCAAGCGTGCCCATACCATTTTTCCTTTTTCCATGTCTGTGCTGCGAATACATTGCATGGAACGTTATCAAAATTTGTTTATTTTCAAAGGCATTATAATTTATCTTAAAATTCTGATATAAATTATAAAGCGTAAAATTAATTTTTATCTACAGAAAACTTATAAAACACTATATTATTTACTTTGGGAATGTTTAAAAAATCGGCCTAAATGTCACGTTAATTTTTTTTGCTTTTTGAAAACCTTCTTGTATTTAAAACAGTTGTTTCGGCTTATTCATTAAATATCAATTGCTCTATACATCTTCAATTCCACTACATATAGTGTTAGCGTTTCTCTTGAAAGTGCGCGGACCAGGAACGTTTAATTCATCTACGTCGACATTACTAACTAAATCTGAATAATT
The DNA here is from genome assembly GCA_039881145.1 of Druceiella hillmani. Taxonomy (NCBI): domain Eukaryota; kingdom Metazoa; phylum Arthropoda; class Insecta; order Lepidoptera; family Hepialidae; genus Druceiella; species Druceiella hillmani. The sequence continues at coordinate 14,882,608 of JAYKKI010000038.1, read as the reverse complement.
ATACAACACATACACATACTACATAGTCAATGGCAATTTGGAAACGATAAGCTAATTATTTTAAGATAGTAGTATGTCAATCGAATCAAGAATTTTTGCGTGAGACCCTAAACAAATAAACAAATAAACTTTTTACATTAAGAACGATATTTATATTAACAAGCTAATAAAATATTTTCGCGCTATTCCACAAATTACTAATGCCCAGTTTATTTAAAAATTTTTTATGCTTGCCGTCAAATTAATAAACTATGGGTTTTTCTAGGTTTTTCATTAGTCTTCATTACCAATCAAAAATATGTTTAATTAATAAACACATTTTAATATTAATATTGTCGTCCAAAATAATTTATGCGCTTTTCTGACATAAGTTTCCATATATTGATATCAGAATTAGTACGTAGTTTTTCTACTTAATCAATTATTAAAATATGTAAATTTCGCACTAAATTATGGTTTGTCAATTAATGTCAAACAGTCATTAGTAAACAGTCATTAGTATATCGGTTGTATTAGAACAGCATTAGGCTTGGTAAGGTTGACATGTATAATTCCACGGAACTCAAACCTATCTTTTAACAGAGCACCACTAATTTGACCTGAATTCAGTAAGGTGGTAGAAAGTAAACGTTTTCAGTTATAATCCATAATGTTTGCGTGACTTGACGCTTGAGTATGAATATAGCTCTGTCGCAATTCTTTAATAGAGTATTCAATCAAAAAACGAACGAGTGTGCATACAAATGCAGATTTTTGGAGAACCAATGATTTTCGTTGGACTTTTTTATTTTTCTGTTGCTTTCTAACACATCGTATAGCAAATAAAATTTGTCGATCTGAGGCACTGACATATTCTCTTCTTCAAAATTGGTTAGCATCCAATATCAGAAAAATATAAAATCACAAATAATTTTAAATAGTATATTTAAGAACATGTACAAATTTTAACAATCTAATTTCTATTCGAATATGATGAACATATATACAATTCCTTATACAACAAACTGATCACTCAAGTGTTATCAATAAATTAGCATCTCTTTAAATTTTAGACGAATGTAGATCACTATGAAAGTAACTCTATTATTAGCTGCCTTTGTTGAGTCAATTTAAACCACATGAAAGCGAGCAGAGAACAAATGGGGAGAACTTCCCTAATGCACTTGCGAGGCTTTAGCTGATTAAGTTAATTTAAATAATGACCCTTACCATTCACTTTTCGAAAGATTTTGCGTGATCGGTTCGGATAAAGCTGTTTATTTAAATAAGTAAGTCAATTCGGTGATAATTTAATCCAGCTCTGATTAAAGTCAATAACATTTGGTGAGAATTCATTGATTATCGAATGAAAAAAAGTTCATTGCAAGATTTTCTTTTTTCTAAAACGTGGTACAGAGTAATAAATAGGTTTTATATTAAGAAATAAACTAAAAAAAATGCTATATTGTAGCACTATGGATCCCCATGTTGGCAATATAACTTATTTGTATTTCTCTCTTTTGTATATACGTGGAAGTGTGTACCTATGTAAATTGATTTAAGCTTATTTTTACCCGTGCAATATACACGTAGATAGAACAACACGATGGTCAAAAATGAAATATTAGAATTTAATATAAAATAAATTACATATTTTTGAGCATGTCAAGTAAAACGTTTAACAACGATACGTTATATACAAGGGAGACATATACATACAGTTAACGCGTGAGTCCCTCAGAGTTAATCTGTTTTTTCATGTCATATAAATTATAAATGTGTATATATATATATATATATATATATATATATATATATATATATATATATGTACATTTAAGATTAGCACCACCTCTGATGTTGTCGCTGTATTAAATGTAACTCGATGTTATGTAAAGTTTTCTCAGCGGAACATACTCACAAAACAGTGGCGGATTGATAACTAGGCCAAGTAAGATGCAGTCTAGAACGACAGATTTTAGAGTAGCGCAGATTTTGGGCAAAAATTAATAATCCAAAATGATATTTTTATTCTAGTTACCCCCACAAACATCGTGTGAACCAGAAAATTTAAGTGATGAAATATTACTTAGCTTTCAAAATACTATTTCCAATCGTATTCTGCAATGTTTAAAATCAAGTTTTGCCAGCTAATAATTTTATATTACCAAAGTCGGGTAACTTACAAAGAAAGTGAAGCTTTAATGCCGTTTATAGGATAAAGCTACAACAACGAAGACGAATGGAGAATTTCCGCATGTTGATAAAAACTTCAAAAGTTTAGATTAACATTTTTTTCACATTTTTTTTAGTTTTATGTAAGTTTATTATAGTTCAAGTTCGCATCCAAGGAGAGATAACTAGGGTTTGATTCATCGCCCCTCCCTCCACTTAATTTTTCTTATTAAATTGAACATTTTATATAGGCGCCTATAAGGATTTAAGTGTATGCTCATAAAAACAAGACAAATTAAAAAACACTTCTTCGATTCACTGGGGTACACTTCTTCGATTCAATTTTTTAATTTCCATGAATTTATTTATTTAATTATTTTATCAGCCGAACCAAAGTGTTCTTTGGTTGCCAACTTAATTACAAAAATTACAATATTGAATGTTAATCAACTCTCAATTGTAAATGTATAGGTATTATAAACAGGAGAATATTGGGCGCTGTTTCATAACCTTTTGACATAGTGATTTGGATCTGGCGGTAACCAATTTAGCTATTGAAAGTCTATTAAGGTTAATTTTTATTTACGAAACTAAAAAAAGATACAAAAATTATGGATATGTTTCAACTTCAAAATGCACAATCAGGCACTTACCTTTGTCTAATTTTATCCATTTCAAATAGCGACATACCATTTCTCAAGGACAATTTTCGAAAATTTTAAAAATATCTGTCAATTATTTAAATATCCCTTGTCGGCAGAAATTTTATCCACACTTAAACGTACATACAAGCGAAAACATAAAAAATATCACTATTAACATGCAAAAGAAAGCGTAGAGAGTATCGTATCACCGACGTAATTTTTCCAAAATAAATTACTATATCTATTTATCTGCACCTTCAGATCATCTTTCATCTAAGCAGAGTAAACATAGATGGTAAAACATGATACTCATCTATCTTAACATACTATTTTCACCTTATTTGTTCTCAGATATATCATCATGCGTGCTCCTATTTGATGCATGCTTCCTTTATATTAATATGCTTCGGATTACTCTAATTTTTTTCACCCTATCTTTTTATTATTCCATTGCTTCTTCTTTAATTAGTTTATTTGATATATGTTTTATGTGAATATTCCCTCGTCGATATAATGACGTGGCTTCAAAATCAGTTTTCTTCGACATCAAATATCTCCAATTTTGTAAGTTACTTCATTTTGTAGGTTACTTCATACTATTAAAGTTATTAAATGCAAAAAGAATTTCTTAAGACTCATTTCTCTTTATAATTGTTAGTAATAATGGATAACTGTTAACAACAATTCTTACTTTCTGTAATAGACTTGTACATATTTTAATCGTTCACTCTTGCAAATGGTTACATGTGTACTCTTTTTCATTCTTCGGTCATGAATATATTAAATAAATTAACTCATCTACCTGTTCTATAACCACATCTTTATTCCACGCATTATATTTTTTCAATCACTATCACTTTACACTTCAGCATTCATCTGTAAAACCTACCAGTATATCCAATGTCAGTACAATATGTAGTTGCTATCCCTTTTTAATTCGCGAATTTATTTAAAATATTTTTCATCCTTTACTCTTTTCAATGTTTTTCTTGCCAATTTCACTCACGTTTCAATTATTTTAAACAGCAAAACAAGTTTTATTAAAATTATTTCAAAATATCTTCATATCATATTATTTTCAAAATTACCAAACTCTCATTCCCTTTTCGTCTTTTCTCATAACAATATTTTTCTTAGTAAATCTTTCGCACAGATTTTAATTAAAATGTTTCAATTAATCGCACTTTTTTTTTCTTTCGTTAATGGTCTTAAGTTCTCATCTTACTAAGCGTGTTCTCTCATTTTTAATTAATGAATTAAATCTCATGTTTTTTATATTGTTCTAATAGCCTCTCAAATCTTTTTAATTCCTTCTTATTCAGTCACTCCTAATTTTTATGTTTTCTCTATAATCACCATAAAAAATTTAATCCTAAAAAAATTCCATACTTAATATCCAGTAAAGTTATATGGATGGTCTATAAGTTTATAGACTATCTTCGAACTATTAACAACTTTCACAAAATTATATGTCTAACAATTCCAACGTTTTACAAAGACAAATACCTAGTTTAATAATTAAGTTTGTCACCCTCTAAGGTTAATCTGGAGTGGATTTTGTATGACATCATAAACTCGTGATGGTCTTTTAAACAGTGAACATCATTAAGTTCGTTTCACATATGAGTAGGTTTATGATATAAACATTAAACTCTATAAGATCTGAACGCAAACCCTTTTGGAATTAATATGCAAAACGTGTCTGGTAATTCAGAGAATATTTCATGTTTTTATTTAAAAAACTGGTAATATAGTTATTAGAGATACTGAGAGAATAATCTTACTGAAATTTGAGAATATTTTTCTACGATGATGAAATGAAATGTGATTAATATAAGCCAAATATAGTAAAATGTAGATGTGCATTGATTTGTTTTATTTTTAAATTATTGCCTACACATTACCGATATGCCGTATAAATGATAATATACTGCATATCACTAAAATTAATAACATTTTCATGTCGTAAAAATAGAACGTAGCAAATATAAAAATTGAAAGCAGTTGCGGAATTCTAACATATTTAAAACAGACATTATTGTATTAACGTTAAAGTTTCAATCAGGATTTACATTTCCAAACAAACCCAAGCGTTTACATAAAATGTAAATGCTTTTTGCTCGAAAGATGGTAATAACTTTGGAATTTGGCTGGTTTATTACGAAATAAATTTTTTTCTATATCTTCAAATTTTTTCTCTGAAAAATTTTATTCCTATTTTGCTCTATCTGTACTGGGTGAGGGATGGGGAACTCAAACGTCACAAAAATATCGAGTGGCTACATAACCAGCCATAGAAAGCAAGCTAACAGATATGTCTCGAAACATTTTCTGTTTTTTTCCTTCTCGTAACTTTACTAGTTGTTTATATTTTAAAGGTTTTTCTTGACAACTGTCAAATCAAAATTTTTGTTATTTTCCCTAACAAATTTGAAGGTTACTAGATGAGTAAAGTTAAAGCAAAAAATTCATCGGAGAACTTGTGTGATAAATATGGATAATAAGGTATATTTGGATCGCAAAACAAAGGAACAACATAAAAAACTATTCATACGTTGAACCAAATCTACATAAACAAAAATAAAAAATAAAACTGCCCGATCTCATATTATAATTCTTCCAAATTCTAAAAAATTTTAGAATTTAAAGCTTTTCCACATCTTTCAAATGTGAATCTTTTACATATAAGAAGGGACACGTTATTTTAATGCTTAATATTTCACAAACGGAAAACATTGGGTCCCATAGCTGTTCACATCTTTTAAAATGTTTGATGCAAGTAAACTGAAAGTTCTAATCAAATGAATTTAATTCGAATTTTTTTTAATTTTCTAAACTCATATTATTTTGAAAAATAAAAAATACTAAATGGACCATAAATTTTCTCAAAACGGAGTATGTTAATTTTTTTCGTCCCCACTTCTCAATAAGGAGAGGTGCCTTAAAATAAGAAAATACGGTGGAAATTTTGACTATGTATTAACTGAGATCTTAATCTAAAGCACAGAGTTGCACAATTTCACGCACTGTAACTATACAAACAATGACAGAAAAAGAAGGATAGACAACCTCTAAAAATTATAAATGAATGTACCATATACAAATGTGCGGAAAAAAACTCCTACAATTTGACATCTAACAAGTATCTATTTGCAAAATTTCATGAATGTGTGTCTAAAAATATAAAGAACTGTACGGATATGACAGACAGCTGAACTGGTCAGCGAGAACACATGACGAATAATAAGGGTTGTATTTCTACAAAACCCTATAAAAAAACTAATGCAGACAATATAAGATCAGTCGAATTACAATACTTTATTACTTACACTCTATTCGTATCAATACTTGCATAATTTAATTCTATAAGGGAAAGTAACGATAATTTAATCAATATGAAAGAATATACTTAATCTTTTTAATCTTCATCCGAAAATCAATAAATAATATTATGTTATCGCTGTGGTGCGTTAGGTTGATCACAAGGCATAAGGCTTCTAAGGCCGCGGAAACATGGATTCGATTCCGGGCCGCTCGTCGAACGGAGTTGGATGGAACGGAGTTGGTTGCTTGATTATAAGAGAATCCTCTCATAGCAATGAGTCAGTCATATGTATCAATTGTGTACATTTAAGTATGTAAATAAATAAATTATCGGTTACTGTTTAAATCTCGGTTTCAATTAATCGAAGTGAAGGTGCCATTCTCTTTCTAGGAAATATCTTAATTAATAAATATCGTTAATATTCTAAACTTTTGAAATTAAGTTAATTAATAAATAATTTTATTTAGTTTTTTTTTCAGGTTGCTTTCGTCATTTTTCTTATAAGAATTTAATATTTGATGTCATTATTCTATTAAATTAGAATTGCGTCCAAGAATGGAATTTATTACCAATTTTATTTACCAATTTTATCTACTTCCTTCTGCTGTTAATAAACATAATCCTCCTTTCGCTATAAATAAATATAATTACCGAATCCTCATCACATCTGAAATTTGTCTGCTTCAAATATTAGACATGGATAATTAATGCTTATTGATACTTAGGAAGCTTTCAAGATGTTTTTGTTACGAAACAAAAGTTACGAATGTAATATTAAAACTTATATTTTTTTAAATATTAAATTTCACTTAAACTTAGGTTCTACGTGTTATAAAAAGGTTACTTACCATTTTATTGACTACTTCATATTATTTTGAAAAGAAAACGAATCGTGCATTAAATAACCAATCTCATCAAGAAATTGTGAGCTGCAAACCGAAATTATAAATGCAAATGAAGCTGCATATTAATTTATTAACCTGACCGCTGAACAAATCACCCTCTCCATGTGGTTCGTCAGGATTTATTCAAGTTAAATAAAATGTCAAAAAGTTATTTATTCAAATTAATTTATATATGCATATGAGTAGGAAAGATAACCGTCAAATCACGAATAACTAAATAGTAATAAATAATAGTATAATTAAATCTACCCAGGCAAACTTGATAAAGTTTCATAATCTACCCAGGCAAATTTTATTATAAATATATACCATAATTTATCTGCAATCCTAAGACCTGCATAGTTTTCAATAAGCAAGCTACTATCAGAATTCAATAAGCAAGCTACTGTTCTCATATCAAAACTGACAACAGCGTAGGTAACGAGAGATCAACGCCCCGTGCGTTGGTCGCCGTGACGCCTGAAGACTGCAAACAAGACTAGCTATTTAGACATCAATGTAATAAATAGTTTGACAGTTATAATTATTATCATACCTTAGTCTCAAAATATCATAAATTTGTTGAAAAAAATAAAAAATAGTCACGTTGCTGTCATAGTCAATGCTATCCCATTTCGATACGTTATTAAAAAGTAAGTTAAAAACTGTTTTGAAAAAATAGGATGGTAAATTATCAAAATTATGAAATAAAATATTATTATTATTTTGACATGTTATTGTCAAAATTAATAAACTAAGAACAACTGTTATTAACAGACTTCAAAAAAGAAAACGTTTTCAATTCGAATAAACGTTTTTGTGTTTATTATCTCACGGTATTTATCAAGCAATATATGATGATTCTTTTTTATTTGGAAATTTGTATTAAACCATACTGTGTGTATATCACACACAGTATGGTTTAATACAAATTTAATATAGAATTTTACCATAGAAATTAAAGGTGCATCATAACATTTCTCAAAATTGAAAAGCACAGGGACCGTAATCGGATGTAAATTATATTTACTTTCTGATTCTAATAAGATACGACTAAAAGCGACATAAGTTTTTTCTTTAGTAACATCAGGTTGCAACGTTAGAGCCGAAAAGTATTGATAGAAATATTTCAGTGATGAGTAGTTAAGTCACCGGAATTTCATCTTGTTTAACTTTTAAAGATATTAAGTAAGAATATAACAAATGATATAAGCGGGTACGTTAGAAATATTAATACGTATAAAGGCACGAAATCACGTTTTTACTCTCTCGACCATTTGCAGTTATTGGTTTAAATCTGGCGATCCATTTTTTATATATTTCTACTTAATCGATTCTCGTAAAACTTTACAAACACATACAGTCCCCATCACGAGACATTATTAAATATCAATCTATGATCTATAAATTCCGATGCTGCAAGTATACTGCATATCAAAATCATGACACTTAAAGATGTGCTATTTTTGAATTAGTATTTTGGGTCTCAAGCAGAAACTTAAGACCCACGCTGAACTTCGGGTTCTAACTCTCCAGTTCTGATACTGGATGACTACTACCAGGCTAAATCGTGATACTTAAGTATCTGCTATTTTCAAATTAATATTGTGGATCTCAAGTAGAGGATCTGTTAATGAACTTCAGGGCCCAGCACTTCAGTCTTCATGCTGCAAGTATGTTACTGCCTAAACCTTGAGACTTGAGGATGTATTGTTTTTAAATTAGTGTTGTGGATCTCAAGCATAGACTCTGCCATTAAAATCCTGGCTCCATTTCCTCAGTCTTAACGATATTAGTTTACTGTCGGCTTAAATCGCGAAAATTGAGGATCTACTGTTTTATATTGGAATTGTGTGTCTCAAGCGGTCACTGAATTCCCACGGCAACTGTAGGGCTCATCATTTCATGTGTGTGCATGCGTGTCGGGCGGTCGCGCTTTCGTGCAAGTGTACGTGCGTGAGCGCGTGCGTATATGCGTGCGCTTTCAAGTGCGCATGTGCGTGCGTGCGTGCATGCCTGTGTGTGCTTGTGTGTGCACGTATGTGCGTGTTTGTGTGCAAGTATGCGGGCGATGGACGGATAAGCGCGCGTGCTTACGCACGTGCGTGCGTACGTGAGAGCGTGCACATGTGCGTGCGCGTGCGCATACTGGTGTGCAAACGCGCCTCCAAGCGGGTACACGTGCATGGGCGCGCACCCGCCTGGACCCGAATGCAAGCGACTTCTAGGTGATTTGATATATTTATTCAGATCACCTAATAGTTCAAAAATCGCACTAATTCTTTAGATGTGCTACTATCAGCAACTAATAAAACCCTATCTAAACAGTTCTCAATCTACTGAAACATTAATCTCCTAACACAAATAACTAATCTCTAGATTGTATTCCTTTATTCTAATGAAATAACTGTTTGATTGTTTTAAAATTGTGGAATGTTAATCCTTCATATTGAACATATTTGGCATTAAGTGTGTAGAAATTCAATATCACCTAGATTCTATTAGAAAGTAAATAAAACTACGTAATGTAGTATTATATCTACTTTAATTAAATCTTTAACGATGTTTGAGAAGATCTCTTCAAATTGCCCACCTGAAGATATTGGTGTACAACGAAACCTAGATCGTGGTTAAGAATTTAAACAAATTAGATGTAATATTACATCACGTAGTTTCATTTACTTGTTAATAAAAATAAAGTGATGATTATTCTGATAGCAGACAAAATAAAATAATAACAATGAGAATAATTTACTTTGTAATATGTACAAAAACTAACCAGAAAATTCCATGCCTAGAAAGTAACAAAAACGTTTCTCTATTTTTGATGAAGGAATGACATCTACTTTTCTATTCCTGTAACCCACCCGCCCAAAAGCTCGTGTTACTTTTAATGAGGAAAAGTATTTTCAGCGCACAACATCCATTAAAGCGAATAAATAACTGTTAAAGATCATCGTGGTAATTACTAATTGACATTTTCATCTAAATTAACAACTTTTTTCACCCCGGTGTTGTAAACTATTTTTAGCCCTAAGTTTACTGATGCCCTTTTTTATTCAACGATGTGGAAAAAGGAATAGATTGTCAATCCGATCAAATTGTTTAACGCATTTCTCCGGAAAATGCGAAGGATTTAAAAGATTTTTTATTCATAATTAAATGAAACTACGTGATGTAGTATTATTTCTACGTTCTTTAAGTTCTTTACCACGACCTAGGTTTCGTTGTATTACAACATATTCAGGTGGGTTATTAGCAAAGATAAGAAAGAACAACGAAACCTAGGTCGTGGTAAAGAAATTAAAGAAAGTAGAAATAATACTACATCACGTAGTTTCATTTAATTGTTAATAATGAATTTCTACAAAATTAACGTCAAATGTATTCAATATTCAGGATTTGTTTATATTAAAGGATGTAAATCAAGACACCAAATAAATTTGATGAATATATTATAATGCATTCTAAAGCAATGGAATTTCTCAACTGGCGATAATATACAATATATGTTGAGATATTTCTTTCGTTGTGAACTTTTTTGTTGACAAATCGATCACAACAACAGATAGACCAAACTGTGGTGATGATGTATGGGCTTCTATTAATGGATCTTCTTAATGGACAGCGTCATCACTCGTAAATGAAGCAATAAATTATTTTTTATGATCAGGAAGACGTTCGTGTAATTAGCTGGTATGATGAACGCGATCTTCTACGTTTTTTACTTAATGTCCCATTAATATAAGTTCTTATTTGTAAAAACTTACGTCCATAATACTCAGCATTGACCCTTGTAATATTGTTTGAAATTCTTTTCCTGATTTTTTCAAATCATCATCCTTTTCTTTTCTCATTATATTATAAACGATAAGTTTAGTATACCTGGTCATATCTATGTGCAATGTTAGGGAACATACGTGTACCATTATGAATTATAAAACTAGCCAAACTTTAGAATTGCTTCAAAAATAAACCTTTTTTTGTGAAATACTGGAAATTTAAAACTATTATTAACTCTAATTAAGTACTCTAACAACAGCCGCCACACGTGCATTTTAAGTTCATACGTCATTTCGGTTTATTACTTTTTTAGAATCAATGCCAGTTTTAAAACTGACACTAACAATAATGAATAGATAAAAACAAGCCAAAGTAATATCATATTTTATTTTGTTTTATATGCATTGATTTACGTTTGGATTTGGCACCGATTCCAAAAAGAAACTAATAATTATTAGCACACCTTGACAAGGGCCGGTGCACATTATTGTTATAGTACAAAGTTAGGGTAAACATTAATTTTTTTTAACTTTGAACCTTCCTTAAAAAAGTTTTTAAAGTCTGTTTTCCTATTTTTTTAAAAGTTTAATTTATTAGACGAAACCCTATCTATGATTGTTCTTTTTAATCCGTACCTAACTAATCAAATACTATATAAACATGCTATCCTCGATTTACCAATATAAAAAATATTTTGTATTTACTAACGATTATAACGTATTTCATTGGTTCACTATTTTACAATTTTTAATTTGTGGGCATAATTTCTTCTTCTAGACATTTTTCCAGATTTTTTTAAAGATCAAATCATTTTCATTAATGAGTAATATACGACTCATTATCAAAAATGAGAACAACTGAAATATCGAAGCAGTCTGAATGAAATACAGATTTCGGTTATCATTCTGTTTCCAGACCTACAGCTTCTTTGATGTTATTTAGTATAGTGAAACTTATTATAACTCTTCTCAACATAAAAATATACAAATCAAGTAAACTGTCGAAGCGCCACGGCCAAATACCGTTATACATACCGTCATTGGCCAAGAGCCTCCATGTGTCTTCGTTCGTTTCTACTAACTAATATTGTTTCAAAATTTTTCAAAAAATGTTCAAAAAAAGAGAAAAAATTTATATTTAAAATTTTGCGTAAATCTTGAATAAATAATTTTTTGTTCTACAATTTCACACTCACAACTTTAACGTAGAAACGCATAGAAACTATAGCGAATACAAATTTAAGATGGGTATGTAGATATTCGTTAACATCACGACTAAATATATTCAAATCCACTCGCAATAAAAAGTTCCTGAAAAGGTTAGATAACAAGTTTTTGAAACTTTTTTAATGTGCGGCCTAATAGCGTTGTGAAAAATTGTTTTAGGTTGGATAAAAAAATTGAAGATGTTTGTAAATGAAGTGTCTAAAGATATACTAAAATAAAAACGATACCAATATAAACACTATTTTCTGTCGCCGCTACTCAATTCGTCATACTCAGGTGGAAAAATTACAGTAATACAAAATTACAGTAACACACATACAATAAAAAATGCATCAGCTAATTTTAAACTAAGTTGTTTAATCTGTAAAAAACCTCTGTTTACCTTTCAATGAGAGCGTGTATAACTTAAATGAAAATATTTATTTTATATTTCATATCTGAACAAGTATAAAACGAAACGCGTTAGGATCGATGGTTAGATTCCGTAAACAAACAACATCCCTGCTATGTAAATCCGTAAATCGATATGTCGCGATAAATTGAGAGATATTAGATAATTGATAATTGAGAAAGATTATTGATAGATAATTGAGGAATTATGTGTAGCTCTGCTCGAAATGTAATATCAATGGCAATGTTAAATCGTAGTAAAAAGCGGTAAATGCACTGCAATGGTAATGAATATTATTTGTAAATTAAAACATTTTCTCTAACTTCCATATATGTATATTTCTTTGAGTAACATTATTTCAATTACAGTTTACCATACACGAGTACAAAATTGTAACTACTTCTTCCATAGACGAGATATTAAAAAGATGTTAATGCTACATTAGCGTGACTAATAGGATTTTGGAGTATTTCTAGAGAACGGTTACAGGGCAAGAGTCATATGTAATAATATATTTCATGTCCCATTACTTAGCTTTACCTAATAATACCCAAACTTTTTACCTTCTACAACAGTTTTATAATGTCCCGCAATATATCAAAAATGAGAAACCCGTAAATCTCCACAAGCTTTACATTCAATATCCGTAAGTACATCACATTCACAATAAATTTCAAACTTTTATCGTCCCCGGAGCATCAAAAATATTTAAAGCATCCCTCTCAGGTGGTGTTGCTGAGACGATTAACGGAATTACTTTACGTCAGACAGACGATATTAAGAGTACAAGTATCAACAACAGCGGGGAGAAAAATTAAAAAGGTCGATTTCTCGCTCTGACCTGTGCGTTTAATAAAAGCAACATTACGGCCACTCGGTATTACCGTGGAATTTATGTTCGAAGTCATCCACGTGTGGAATTAATTTTCGTAATAAACTCATAAAAATTGGACTGGAGGATTGGAGTTATTTAACGCGTTTATTCAACGAGTAAAAATTTAAAGTGAAAGAGAATTTAATCACATACAACATCAAATAAAAGCATTATATTTATTTAATAAACTGAATAACGTCCGAAATACTTAATTCTTTAATATATACTGTACATAATCAACATATTGTGAAAATTTCTAGTACTTGTATTAAGTTTATCATTAGTCACAATTAAATAAAACTACGTGATGTAGTATTATTTCTACTTTCTTTAAGTTCTTTACTACGGCCAAAGTTTCGTTGTTTTACATCTTCAGGTGGGCTATTAGCAAAGATAAGAAAGAACAACGAAACCTAGGTCGTGAAAATGCTGAAATAGCAAAGAAATGATGAAATTAGCTTGAATCTTTGCTAATAGCCCACCTGAAGATACCGTAATACAACGAAACCTAGGTCGTGGTAAAGAACTTAAAGAAAGTAGAAATAATACTACATCACATAGTTTCATTTAATTGTGAATAATTAATTTCTACAAAATTAACGCCAAATATATTCAATATTTATCATTAATTACAAATGTACTTTCCAGGGTGACGAGACGGTCGGTTCAAATATTTGCAAGATATATTTGAGAAAGATTATTAATTCTTTCAAGCATAACATAACATTAGCCACATCCTAAATTTTAAGAACTTACGCAATGTTGTTTTGATATTTTATTTTCCACTCCAAGCGAAACAATTATTGCAAGGTGATAGAATATCACAGTTCACATTGACTTGAATTCTACCTATTTGCTAATTGAGATGTTATTTGGCTTTTAGTGCACTCTTCTTTAACTTCGTATTAATCCTCAATTTTTTTCATTCTGGCTAAATTATTGGATCTAAAAATTTTTTCAAATTTATTTGTGAATGAGATATTTCAAATTTAAATAATAAAACGATATTTTTGAATTCTAAGTTCATTATTTTGCTTCTTTCATAAAAAATATGTCAATTTAGCCAAAAAGGGCGCAAATGTAATTCATATTTAGTCCTTTATTATCAGTTCACATTCTGTAACTAATATGGCAAAATTTGTTTAGTTAATTTCTTCACCACTTCTTTAGATAGATTGTAAATTCTATTAATCGAAACACACCAGTCGAATGTAATTTTTAATTCTGTTTATATCAAGTTATGAAAGCAATTGCCAATATTATGCAACATACTAAAAAGCAAATAAATGTTAAAATACGTTTTCATAAAAAACTCATAATGCTGAAAATAATACAAACAAATTATTCTATTTTTTCAGCCTCTATCCAGGTATCCATTGTCAAAGTTTTCCGTTTGTGGAAAAAAAGACTGACATTGTTCTGTATTTGTGGCCAGCCGTATCCATCCTATTCACTTCGCGAGCTGTCTCCCACCGTGATGTATAGAACCATTCCCTTTTCATTCGTGTACGAGTGTCCTCTTCTTTGTACCCTGTCCTTTTGATTACGAGTCCGATTTTCAGTTTGTGACTTCTCGCTTCCAATGCGCAATTGTTATTTGTTGTTTAGTGATGTTTGCTTCGAGAATGTCAAATACATTTACTGATAAAATATTGAAGTACAGATGTTAATTTAGTAACTAAAACGCTTAAGTAAAATTGTTAACCATATAACTTAAGTTGTAATAATTTATCTAAAATTGTGTCATACTGCATTTCCTAGTGTCGTTTTAATAATTTATTTAATAGTGTATAAGGACTACATTATAACGCAGACATATTAACTTTCTCTCTTTTCTTTCCTACCCTTTATATTCTGGTTTATAAAAGAAGTTATTATTACCAAAAATAGTTTTTTTTTTCATTTTGAATACACACTGCTTCCAGATAAGGATAAATATTGTGCTGCAGAGATTTACCATATATTTGAAAAATTGTACTCTATTTACAGCCCACAAAGCAAATGGATTTTCATTTCTTCTCTTGTTCTGTTTTATTTGTGTAAAATAAGAGTCAAGTTCGAATGCAGTGGTGTTCACTCTTAATCTTTTTACTCATGATTTGTATTTATTCAAACCACTATTTCTTAACAGCATCGTCTAAGAAATAACAGAATTCATGGATCATTCGTCATGTTACGTTTAATGTAAACAAGGAACAAGCTTGCATTTCGTCACTACTGGTTTTGCATCATAATAAAGCTTTCGAGCAAAATACATTGGTGGACTTTTTTTTTAAAAGGTTTAAAAAGAGAAAAATTCCGGGTTTAAAAAGAGAAAAAAAATTATCAAGTCTTGAAAAACATTATTTTCGTTCTACAGTTAGTGCCATAAATATTAATTCACTTTTAAATCAGATACATTTTACTTAGCATAATACCGTTTTCTAGGGCAATATGTAAAATACTTTCAGATATTGATATAGACCAAATAGGGCAGAAAAATTTCCTAAATACTTAACTATTCAGTCAAGTCCCCTGCCCAATATTCGTCTTACGACCGATCGTATTATTTTTTATAATTCTACCTGTAATACAATCTACCCATCCTAGATTTCTGTTTCGTCAATAACATCGCGACAAATTTTCATTCACAACATTGGTGCAGTTTTATTCCATAAGTTTAAAAATTGTTTTTTTTTAATGAATGAATGAATTATAATTCTCTAAGGTAATAATCAGATTCATGATTGGGAATTATAATAAAATACAACCTGGTTTTAAAATTTTATATTGCAAGCCAATGTTCATTTTTTTTTTCTAAACGTCGTAATTTTATACGAAATAATATGTCATGTAAAATTATATTTGATAGATTGACGTAAATACGTTCATGAATCTTTTTATACCACTTTAGCCTCTCGATAGTTTTCTGTTCATGTAACCAAACCGCAATGACCTGCAGTCTAATCAAATATAATGAAAGGTCCATTGAAATTAGATACGAATTTATATAGCATAGCTTTAAATTGTTAATAGCAACTATTAATTTTTTATTGAATATCGTATATGAAATATCGTAATATACAAACATTTCACGAAGAGCATATTTTTAGCTGCAACACATTAACTATATCACGATATGCGTAACGCAAAAATATGAACTTAAAAATAATTTATCAATTTTAGGAACTCAGTTATAGACGCAATACCTCTTTTTTTAATAATAACAGAAGGTTTAATAAACAAGTGTCCTGACGCCTCGGCCGAACTCCTTGTTAAGGGATTGTTACGAGCAGCTGATGATAGCATACCTAGGGGACAAGTGAAGAAAGACCTCCTTTTCTGAAATAAATTTCTAGACACCTTAAGAGAGGCAAAACATCAAGCCAAAAACACACATCCTATTGCAGATTGTATTCCTCTAAGAAAGGCCCAAGCTAAATTGAAACGTTCCGTTACACCGTCTAAAAGATCTGCATATAGATCTTTGACTGAAGGCTTGAACTTTAGAAAAGACCATTCCAAGGCGTACAAGTTTGCCTCGCGCCTAAATAACGAATATTTCTCATGTCACTGGGAACCTAAAACAGTAAATGGCAAACTACTTACTAGCCCTGGAGAAGTGGCCACTGCTATGCGTTTAAACTATACAGCCATAAGCAGATATCATAGCAGTGCGGAAGAGCGGAAATCTATATTTAACAAGAAAATCTTCTCATATCAAACTGAACAAGATTATTTGCCCTTTAGCCAGGATTTCTCTAATAACAAACTACACCTCGCAAACAATTCACTAAAAAAGGGGAAATCCTGATGAGGTCTTCCCTGAGTTCATTACGACCCACTGACTCTAAGCACCTTTTTAAGGCTCATCAATCCAACATGGCATACTAGGGTGCCCCAGCAATGGAGACGGACTGAAGTTATTTCCCTGATGAGAGAAGATAAGTCGGTTAATAATTTAAACAACTACCGACCTATTTCGCTTACTAGTATATTCTGCAAGGTTACTGAAAAATGGTTGAAAGCTACGAGAATTTTGGAACAAAAAGGCGCCATTGGTGACTATCAAGCAGGATTCCGTAAACAAAGATTCCTTATAGACTAGGCGGGGAAACTAACTCAGGCTGTAAAAGATGGCTTCCATAGAAAACAATCAATGTTTGCTGTACTAGTGGACTTTAAGGCCGCATATGACAAAATTTGGCGTCGCATGATTGTTTGCAAGCTTAACAGGGAGTAAATGAAAATATGTTGAAATGGATAGAGAGCTTCCTCTCCACAGAGCATCACTCGGTGCAGGTTTCTCAATGTCACTTCTCCTTACAAATTTTTACGCCACGGGCTCTCACATCATAATAGACGACCTAAGGTTGGCCATCAAAAGAGTTTCTAGGGTTATCATGCCTATTATTTGCAGGTGACGTTCTACTTTGGGCTACAGGCAATGTCACCAGTGCCCTTGAGGAGACCCTAAATAAAGCACTTTGAATCCTAGGAACATGGGCAGACTTGAACAAGATGGAAGTAAGTGTTGAAAAGACTGTTGCTCAGCTTTTTACCATGTCAATCAAAAACACTTAATCAAGCTCAGCTATAGAGGCTTGACTCTTCTCTATCTTAGAATTACCCTTAACACCAAGCTATCCTGGAACTCTCACATCACAAACACAGCTGAAAAGACTCAAAGGCGTATGAATCTATTGAAAGGGCTTGCTGCTACCAAGTGGGTAGCTACACAGGACTTATTATCCACAGCGTATATAATATATGTGCGTCCAAAACTAGACTACAACAGTGAAGTCATCTCATCGGCAAGTAAGCCCAGTCACGCCAAATATGATGTCATTCAGAACAATGCCCTTAGACTAATAACTGGTGGGGCAGTATCAATCCTTAAGCAGCAATGTAACTCCAAACTGGTACTAAACCTCGGAATAGTCGCAGAGACAAATTCATTCTGAAGTTCTGGAAAAGGGCAAAGCGAGTGGATAGAAATTAGTGAAGTGGGTATAAAAAAGCAAACCAACGACTAAAAATCCAGATCCCATCTTTAACACATACTGACTCTCTAAATTATAAGTACCAGCTCTCGGTGTATAATGATCGCCGTGCCCCTATACAATATTACACCACGGTTGTTCCAGCTCTTCTCTCTAGACATCTCGACCTGAAAAACATTACACTAGATTAGGCAGCTGCCATCCCTGAGGAACTCATATCATGTGCTCTGGGGACCATCTATCTCAGATATCCTTCCATATCTACTCAGATGGTTTGTACCTGCCTGAAACAAACGGAGCCGGAGCAGAATGGTTCTGGTGCCTGTTTGAAGACTCACTGGCAGTGGAAAAAATGCCAGCAACTACGATGGCAAAGTTTGCGCAGTCCACGGGACTTCAAACCAGCTACCAGCCACGAGCCTGGCACCTGCGAAAGTGGTCGTTTTAACTGACTCCCAGACTGCAACCTCTGTGCTCAGCGATAATGCTCCTACTAAATATTTGCAAACAATCGTGTGAAGCTAGCGGAGCTTATAACACATGTATACCCACCCATGGTGGCTTTGCAGTGTGTGCCAAGATACGTAGGAATTCCTGGTAATAAAAGATCCGACAGCGAAACTAGGAAGAGGGCTTATTCAACCCAACTTGATGTACCCATCCTACGCCGCATGGCAAAAAACTTAATTAACTCATCCATCAACAGCATCACTTCCAAGACCCTAAAAGACCAAAGCATTGGAAATAGGAAGGGGCCAATTTCAAGATATCTGGAGAAGGCAGAAACTGTTGCTCGTTTTAAATTGCCTACCGGTCACGACTACCTACAGGTTCATCTCCATACGATTGATCTAGCTGTTGATCAGATTTGCCCACTATTCGAATGTACGCCAATGGATGGTGACCATCTTCGTACTTGTAAGACTTTAAAATGCCCAACTAGTAACATTGTCGGACGCTATTGGGAGGATCGGCGTCGAATGATCTAAGGACCATGGACGGGCGTTGGCTAATTAACATAGTGATGAACACCAGCTACATAATGGGCATTCAAACTTGAGAGTGAAAATTGTGAAGACAAATAGATATATTTGAACATATAAAACAGTTATGTCAAATTTTACCCATGAATGTCTTTTTTAAGGAAATGAATTTTTAACATTATTTTTCTTCTAATACAATATTAAGGAAGGGCACATTCAAAACTTAATTTACCCAACACTTTTAGACTGCAAAAAACCGAATCTTTTCTTTACATTTCGACAGTAAATACGTAAACAAAAATAAATACCTCATAATTGGAAAGTTTTTTATAGTAACTGATGATAAAAATAATTTCGTAGACAAGACCTATTACCAGATCAAGGAAGTAATGTATTAAAATAATAAGGCTTTATTTAAAATTTCTGAAAACTTTATATAGTTAAACACGTAAAATCGTACACAATCTCAATGGCAAGCCATAGATGAAACAAAGAATAAATCAAATCTATATATGGAATGATTTTCAAATACTTTAAGAGCTACCAATTTATTTGATAAGGGGATGATGTTGTCTAGCCATCAAGCCTCTCATGATACACAATAACGGTCTTGCTGGCGGGAAATTGCATTTCCATGTATGCTGAAATTAAAGTGAAGTGAGATTTTTAAAAAGTTACGTCAATTTATCCTTATTATTTTTTTTATATTAAATATTTTCTTCTAATTTAAACTGTCGATTGGAGACCGTAGCGAAAATACTACCAGACTGCAATGTATGGATATTTGTAATCATACAGGAATTGTAAAATGTATAATTCATTTCATCAATTGAAATTAAGTCGTTTAAGTACTGATAACTCAGTAAGTAAATATTGCAAATTGGCTGTAGGTACCACGCGCCCAGTCAATTAGAATGTCGAGGAAAAAAGCGTGGAAATAGTCTGCATTCTTCCAACACACTATAATTCTGAATAATGTAAAGACTATACATGGCCTGCTACTCTTCTCAATAAATACTAATCAATAAAATCATTTACATAATTAAAATATTCTAAAAATATTTGCTTTTAAATATTTATACTTCCTAAACATTGACAAATTATAGTCATTAAAAATGAACCATTATGCCAATAATAAAATTTCTAACAGTACGAAAAAATACCGTGCAAAAAATTAAGCACTATAAAGTAGCTTAGTTTTTTTTTAAATATTACCTTACTTTAACTTTAGGACAACAGCAAGTGCAAGTTTTCTGCCAGCCAGATTACTGTTCCAAATATAAGAGATTTCTAAAAAAACTTTCTAGCTCAGAAATTAAAATAAATAAGAGAAAATCGATTATTCCCTTAAAAACTTTCTTAGTTCACAAACTAAATATTTTCCGACTTTAAATTTTAAACAAAACCGAATATGGACGCATTGTCATTATCTAAATAACACTATATTCATTCAATAGCAGACAATGGATAATGTAAAGAACGCAAGCTTAATTATGGCGATAAAAATGAATGAATAGTAATTGTTATTAATACAACCCAGAGTGAAAAAGCAAACTGCAAGCCTTTGGATGAGCTCCAGCTTCAGTATGCCCATTTTCTATGGACTTGACTTAATATAAATTTGAGTAAGTTTTTCTATCCATGATTTCACGAACTAAATGACTTTCCCCAATGCCGATTTTCTAATTCATCTTATCCTATTACCAAGCTTAGAAATTTTCCTTTTATTTAACTAAATGGTTTATTTGTATTGTATTTATGGAAGAATTTCATTCTCAAGTAATTCATTCTCATTGTAATAGAGTCTGTACTTTTCAATCAAATAAACTTGTCAGAGAGAAATTTTATTTCGCGATTTCAACATATATTATGAAAATATATTTCATTTCATATTAATGTAACAAAATTATAATACAGTCAATATAACATACTGAAATTTTACTAAGTAAATAGAAAATTAAGTAATTTTAAAATAAACTTTGCAATCTATCCAAAAACTACCACGTTTTTTTCTGTACTTGCGATATTTCCAAGATACTTAAATACTCATGAACAGCAATTTAATTAATACTAAATGATTTATTTTAGAGAAAAATTCATTAAATCGAATGAAAACTTTCAATAATCTAAGGAAATCAAAAGCTTAATGAATATTAATTATATTTTAATGAATACTACGTTTCGCAAAACTCTTTTGTTACTGGCAAATAAAATTTCGATTATTTATGGAACAGGAAAGAACAAAGTAATTGCATTTCACTTTCTTACCATAATAATATATTATCTAAAAAAATATCGAAATTTAATAATTCGTTCAATGTTTGTAGAGGCATGTATTTGTAACGAAAAATAGCAAAACATATTCGAGCAATTTACTTAGGAGTTTTGAGACAATAAATGAGATCACTGTGCACTGAATCAAATTATCTCGGTAATAAAATGAAATCAACTTCCCCCAATGAGAAAAATGAAATAGAAAGATCAAATTTATGTAATTTTCCTCTCCGTCCAAATATTTGAAAAGTGAGTCTACGCTTTGTCAACAAAGCTCGTCGACAGCTGGGATTATGCCTGAGATTGTACTCGTGTCGAAACGAAACACAAATGAACTCAAAAAAAAGGGCGGTGAAGTTCTTAAGAGAAGGAAATTAAGGTTATCGAGTACGTTTATATTATGTATTTATGAAAAAAGAAAGAGCGATACGGAGAAACCTTTAACTTATGCAAATTTTTATGTCATCATGTAAAAGAATAATATAAATTGGAAAAACGTACGAAATTAGTAGACATGGATTTAATTAAATGATAAATCTAAAATAAATGATTTTCTTTCTAACTAAACTGAAGAGAGCTTTACGGATAAAAGGAAAAATCTAAAACAAAATATTTTCTACATCGTATAACGATATATAAATAATTACTATTAAGGTCATTCTCAAATTTAAATGGAGAATGAAAGTTGAACTTGAAAAATATTCCACGACTTTTGTAAACTTTTATAAATTTATTCGGTTCAATTGATACTTAAAAGTGTATTTATTAGTTTTATTTATACTATTAGTTTTATATGTACTAGTTATTAGTTTTATATATACTAGTTATTAGTTTTATATATACTAGTTATTAGTTTTATATATACTAGTTATTAGTTTTATGTATACTAGTTATTAGTTTTATATATACTAGTTATTAGTTTTATGTATACTAGCTCTGCCCGCATTTTTGTTCACCTAGAATTGTGAGAAAAAAAAGTTATTAGGAATTTTGTTTGATTTATTTCCTTTTTTCTCCCATAACGCTATGGGCATAAAGTTTAATAAAAACGGTAACAAACGGCGTTGGCTACCAAATCAGTTCCGCCGATTTTCATGATAGCGTGCAACATGAACATAAACTAAATATTGACATATTTATTATTTGTGAACCGATTGAAATGAAACCAATGAACTATAAACATTCACCCAAGCTAATATAAACACATCACTGAAAACTGCGTCCAAATCGGTTCAGTCATTACTGAGTTTAGCATGCACAGCAAAGGTGGACACAGACAAACAGAAAAACCGACAAGTAGACAAATAGACAAAAATTCTAAAGAACTGTTGTTTTGTGCTTAGTAGCGTGTCTTTAATAGATAGCACTTGGTTTTATTAAAAAATATGCAATGTCTGGACTCATTTTCTTTACGATTTTATTATATGTATACAAATAGATAGATAATCCGTAATCATCGCATGCTAAGAATATAGAGTTGAAATTATTCCATGTATTGAATATATTTGGCGTTAATCTTTACTAATAGCCCACCTGAAGATGTTGTAATACAACGAAACCTAGGTCGTGGTAAAGAACTTAAAGAAAGTAGAAATAATACTACATCACGTAGTTTCATTTAATTGTTATTATATGTAGTTATTATGCATAAATTCTTTGCTATTAACTAATAGCTGTTTTGCACCTATTTCGAATCGATTACTTATTATTAAACTTATTGAAATACTCCTTTGAGTATTTCAAGAAGTTTAATTTATATCGATCTAGTAAACAAAACCAGCTTTTGTTTTTTTTTCAAATATTTCCTTGGAGACGATTTGTCAGTTTTTGTAACGTGATGCGTTAAAATTACTATACTAATTTAAATTAAACTTTAATTAAGATAATGCTATTGATACTGTGCCTAAAAATCCGAAATGCCTTAATCAAGTATTTTCTCTCAAATGATAATTTTGTCTATCAGCAATCAGGCAATAAGAAAACCGCAGGTTAAACACAAGTGAAATTTATGAGACTATTAGATCGATTTGGCTTAAAGTTCAAGCCTAAATGAAAAACTCTATTACCTTGGTCAACGATAATTTCGAGATGCAAATGTTATTCCAGTTAAGAAATTAGTTATTTTGGAATGAATTTAGAAACACGCTATTTGAATTCGAGGGAAAAGTAGGAAGAGATAAGGGGTTATTCTGCTACCCCAACTAAACCTTTCTACTGCAGATATAATCACTTTTTATTAAATGAATTTTAAAAACTTCAGAGTCAAAAAAATTTCCTAGTCTAAAGGGAAGTAAAAAGGTGAGGATAGATCAGAGGAGTGTAATGAGATAATATCGTATTTATGATATGATTTAAGTAATATTTGAATATGCGTTTTTGTATGTGCCTAACTCTTTCCCAATGTAATACATTATATTTTCTTCAATCAAATAAACAGGTAAAAATCAGGTATACATTTTTGGTATTCGATTTCAACGATTTTATGGAAGGATATGCCAGATTCTTTTAATATAGTGAAATTATTATACAGTCAATATAAGATACTAGAATTTTACTAAATACGCAAAAAATTAAGTACTTTTAAAATAGGCCCACCCAATCTGCCCAATAACTACCACATTGACTAATATTTTTGTTTCGGTATTTGCGATATCTGCAAGATAATAATTTGTTTTATATTCATTAGCACCGCCTTTGCCAATAGCCTACCTGAAGATGTTGTAATACAACGAAACCTAGGTCGTAGTGAAGAACTTAAAGAAAGTAGAAATATTACTATATCACGTAGTTTCATTTAATTGTGAATAATGAATTTTTACAAAATTAAAGCCAAATATATTCAATATTAGCTATATTGACTATTTTTGGCAAAAATAAACACTTTTGTCAGTAGCTAATTCAATTTTGATTGAGCATTTATTACTGAAAATGCTCCCAAATGACTTTGGCAGCCAAATCGGTTCCACCGATTCATATGGTAGGGTGCACAACGAATGTAAACTGTAAATTGACGTGTCTTTATTATTTGTGAACCAATCAAATTAAACCACGCCTAAATATTAGCCCAAGCTAATTTAAAAACATCACTGAAAACTGCATTTAGAACGATTCAGCCGTTACTGAAATTATCGTTCACAACGTAGATGGGTACAGACAAAGAGACAAACCGAAAAAAAGACAATAATTCTAAAAACTGTTGTTTTGTGCTCAATTGCGTATTTTTAGTAGCTAGCACTTAATTTTATTTAGAAATATACAATATCTGGACTCATTTTTTTTTACGATTTTATTATATGTGTATCAGTAGATAGTAACCAATATATGATAAGAATTTAAAGAAATTATAACATGTAGTTACTATGCATAAATTCGTTACTATTAACTAGGTTCGTATGATTTTATACTAAATAGTTTACGATTATTTTTCAAAATATCAGTAAAAGTGGAAGCCAATTACCAAGTAATAAAGAAATTATAACACTTAGTTACTATGCATAAATTCGTTACTATTAACTATTAACTACGTTCGTATAATTTTATACTAAATAGTTTATAATTATTTTTCAAAATATGAGTAAAAGGGAAGCCAATTACCAAGTACAAAAATAGTAAATATTATTTCTAACACTCGTACAGTATCTATAAATTATTGGTAATTTTACTACATCGTCATTGTTGAACCTACCTATCGAAACTGTAGTAATTAATTATAGATACTGAAGGTAAGGGAGAGAATGATAAAAGGACAAAAGGGAAAACTAATTGATTTAGTTACAGATAATTTCAAAATACAAATTTAAAACTTTTATCTTAATGCACCTATTGTTCATTTACTTCCTACCTAACTTAATGTTTGAATTTAAACTTTCATTTAGATTTGAACAAATATTGCAGTCGGCTTATGATTTCTAAAGATCTTGAGATGTAAAACCTTTTTTTCAAAACACTATATTTATTTAATATTACTAATCCAAATTGTCTAATAAAACCAACTATTAATAATGCATTAAATTTGAGCCGTTGCACATTTGACTTTAAATTATGCTTGAGTGATATCGGCTTATTGTTTGTTGTCATAAGAATAATAAACGTATTCTATTGTTTAAACTTAATTATATGACATCAGGAGAGAAATATAAAAATATAGAATTTCTAGAAAACCAAGAATGATCTTATATAACACTGCCCACAAAATGTATAGATTATTAAAATATTAAACTTTGTTTATTTATTCATCGCATTGATATATTAACCATATTTATCCATATGTTTGCGGTGTTTCAAATACTTACACGTCGTATAAAATGCCAACAAAATGCCAAATATCGATATCACTGCATGCATTTCTTCATCCCCAAAAAATTTAAATAAAATGGAAATGTGATATATTTATAGGTGACATTTCAAAACTATCTATAGGTTTCAAGAGAAAATCTCAATAAAATTGCAAATGTCGATATCACTGCATGCATTTCTTCATCCTCAAAAAATTTTAGTACAATAGAAATGCAATGATATATTTATAGGTGACATTTGAAAACTATCTATAGGTTTCAAGAGAAAATCTCAATAAAATTGAAGTAGATATGTTTACAAGTGTGTACTAGTATTTTGCATCTCGATATCTAATGTAATAACAACTCACAACTCTCTATATCATTCAAGAGAAAATCAAAATAAAATTAAAGTGCAATATATTTAGAATTATGAACTGATATTTCGCTCGTCAATAACCGACGCGGTTGATCCCTTAGCACCTACTACCGATCCATTAAGAGTGTGCAAGTAATTTAATTCATCTGCTCGTCCAGTTTTCATCTTGTAACTACAATTCTGGATTTGTTTCTACTGCCTGCCAGAAATCTTCATACCTTCCGTTAATGTGACTAATATTGATGCAGAAATATATTGATTTTTTTTCTTTTCTAACATTATTTCCGAAAGATAATGTTTCTGATAAGAGAAAAGGAAATATAAATATATATATATATATATATATATATATATATATATATATATATATATATATATATATATATATATATATATATATATATACATATACATATATATGTGTGTGTGTGTGTATATATATATGTATATATATATATATAGTTTACTGTTTAGGCTTCTATAAAACAAAAATGATTTTTTTTTATTTTTTCCGTCTGTCTATTTGTTTAACCTAGTATCACGCGAATATATTAGACCAATTTAAAGGAAACTTTTACTGAAATACCCCTTTGCGTTAAAGTTAAAATGGAAACTAACTTTTTTCAGTATTTCCTTACAGACAATTTGTCAGTTTGTTTAATGTGATGCGTTAAAATTACTATACCAATTTAAAATCAACTTTTATTAAAATAATGCCATACCACAGATACTGCGTAAAATCTGAAATACCTGTATCAAGTATTTTCTGTAAATGTTAAACTTAACTATTAACACTCAGACACTAAGACCGTATAGATTAAAAATTGATAAAGAGAAATTGACGTGACGATTACAACGATATGGCTTAAATTTCGAGCCAAAATTAAAAATACTATTACTTTGAGCGAGGGTAATTTAGAAATACAAACATTATTTAAGCTAAGACATTAGTTATTTTAGATTAAATTTGGAAATGCACTAACTGAATTTCAGGGAGAAGTAAGAAGAGGTAAGGGGTTATTCCGCTATCCCAACTATACTTTCTTACTGCAGACATGGTCACTTTTTATAAAATAAATTTTAAAAACTTTGGAGTCAAAAGATTTTCGTGGCCTAACGGGAAGTGAAAATAAGATAGTATAAATAGATAGCTCAAAGGAGTCTAATGAAATAATGTACAAAAGACAAACAAATCGTAATTGGATTATTGAAAAATCCACTTTTGTGTAAGCACTTTGATTTTGAAACAAATATCTAAAAATTACAAAAAAAATAAAATACAGAATTGTGTAGTTTTCTTGTAACAGAAACTTATTTATTTTTTTATAATACGAAAATGTTGTTTTATTACATACATAGCCATCTGCTAGTAGAAATTTGAGTACGTCGTATAAGAAAAACCAAATGTTATTTAAATAATTAACGACAGGTTTTCATTAACACTTGCAATATAGAAACGAACATATTAATTTTCAAATAAATATTTATCAAAATGAAATGATCCCGATCACTGCACCTCTGTAACGTGATCACTTAGCGTGATGAATTTACAGAGTAG
The DNA here is from genome assembly GCA_039881145.1 of Druceiella hillmani. NCBI lineage: Eukaryota > Metazoa > Arthropoda > Insecta > Lepidoptera > Hepialidae > Druceiella > Druceiella hillmani. The sequence continues at coordinate 14,854,877 of JAYKKI010000038.1, read as the reverse complement.
AGATAGTTAGCAAAAATAAATTAACAATATTTAAATATATTTAATATAATTGATCATATTCATACATGTTTTGTTTTAATTAGCGTGCAATTTGCACAATGGTTCTTTCCTTAGTTAAACTTTACGTTGTCAAATGATAATTTCGATATGTTTGACTAAGATTTATGTAAAAATATAAGAACCCAAGAAATTATTTTATTGTAATCCAAATTACAAACAGTATTTCAATTGTTGTTAACAGGCAAAAATTTATTTAGGTTAAAACTTATAAAGACTTTTTTAAACTTTCGCGATTCGAACACATATTTTATTTGATTTGAATCGGTTTTTTTCGCGGTAATTATCTATTTAATGAGTAAACCTAGATATTATAAACTAAGTATTCACTATGTCCCGACGTTTCAAACTGGTTGCACAGCCTGTGGTCACAGGAAGACTGAAGATGTATAGGAGTCACCGCTGCGACGCGGGAGTGTTTTTCAAAACTACCCCCACTTGGTTTATTGTAGAAATCTAAGGCGCGTTCACACTAGACCTACACACTACACTGACGGTGTCATGACACTTGGATTTATGTACACATCGCGAACACCTAGTTGCAATCAATGGATTCCAAGTCGCCGAGAGTTTGAATCCGTCTTTACGGTTGAAATTTGGATGTTTTTTAATTTCAATCGCTTCACGTATAATCCTCTTGAAATAATGAGGCTCAGAAGAAATAACCTTGGGGTCATGAAGTTCGATCCAGTGATTGGGCCCCGAATCAACTAAGTGTTCTGCTATAGCAGACTTATTTATCTGGCGGTTCCTCACAGCTGCTATGTGTTCCTTCATGCGTTCGGCGATTGTCCTTTTTGTCTGACCTATGTAGGAAAGACCGCAGCTGCAGTCGATTTTATAGACACCTGGCTTCTGCAATGGAATTACGTCCTTTGGTGTCCGCAGCTGCTTGGCCATTGTTGTAAGTATATCGGTTTTATTGAAAACCGTCTGAGTAGGTTTCCAATCTTATCCGCCACCCCTTTTACATAAGGTAGAAAAGCCGGTTGTCTGATCACCTCGGCGTGTTTAATTCCAATGTGCTTAGCATGCAATCTCCGTATTCTGTAGCCATTCATATTTAGTACCTCCTGGACATGCTGTAGCTCATTCTGTAGATGTTCAGGGTCACAGAGGTCATGAGCTCTGCGCGTTAGTGTGGAGACTACTGACTGAAGATGAGCAGGATGGTGATGTGAGGCAGCGTTTAAGTATCTGTCTGTGTGAGTCGGTTTCCGGTATACAGTGTGAGCCAACGTTCCATCAGGTCTCGCCATTACCTTTACGTCCAAAAATGCCAACGTCCTGTTCTCCTCCAACTCATAGGTGAACTTAATCCGAGGATGAATCGAGTTGAGATATTCATTCACCTCGTTAGCATTTCGGATCCTTCTGTCCAGGATACAGAAAATGTCGTCTACGTACCTCTTCCATAGTTTTATACCACAGGCCGCACTGTCGATCAGCTGTTCGAAATATTCCATCCAGATGTTGGCAAGTGCTGGGGCCACCGGACTACCCATAGCGACACCATCGATCTGAAGATAGTACTGACCCTGGTACAAAAAGAAGTTTCCGTCCAAACAATGTTCCAAAAGTTTCCCATATTGGTCTGGTAATTCGAGATCACCCAGCATCTGTCTGACCACATCAAGACAGTCTTTTAACGGAACGTTTGTAAACAGTGACTCGACATCAAAGCTCACCATTATGTCTTCTGGTTCCAACCTTATGACCTTAACAATGGCGACAAAATGCCGGGAATCCTTGACGAAGGATGAGGTGTTTCCTATATGTGGTTGCAATATTTCAGCTACATGTCTGGCCAACCTGTACGTCGGCGAATCAATTTGACTCACTATAGGGCGCAAAGGAACCTCGGCTCTATGAATCTTAGGTAATCCGTACAATTTTGGTGGTTGAACTATAGCCGGCCTGTGTAAATATTGGTATTCATCCTCCGTAAATAGATCCTGAAATTCGTGTATAGCTGCACTTATGCGTCTTGTAACTCTGGCCGTTGGATTATATGATACCTGCTTATACACATTACTGTCACTCAACAACACCCGTACCTTAATATTGTAGTCCTCAGTGTACATCACCACGGTAGCATTGCATTTATCGGCCTTAAGAACTAACAATTCCTCATTTTCCCGTAGGTTCTTAAGTGCTTGCCGCTCACCCGCAGTGACATTGGGTTTCTGAGGACGACAGTTACGCAACACCCTTGATACATCTTGTCTCAGCGTTTCTGCGTCTATTGGTGGTATTCTGTTGCGAACGATTGTCTCCTCTACACCGCTGATAACTTCCTCATACGGTATTTGTTTAGGTGTCATAGCAAAGTTCAATCCCTTCTCAAGAACGCTCTGTGTGTCATCATCCAAACTCGAGTGAGTTAAGTTAACTACCGTGTTTGTTAACTTGTGTGTTGTATTGTTACCCGAATGCTGGTTCTTCACTACTTTGGTACGCGACAACAACCTATGAAATTTGTTATCATGTCCCTCGGTACACAATTCGAACTTGCGACTAGCTCGTAAATACGTAATTCTGTCCCACAATTCAAAGTCACTTCTTGATAACACAACACTGCACTCCGAGTGAAGGTCATAAAGGTCACACTGTACTTTGTTCAAATTAAACTGTTGATTTCTAATTAATTGTTTAAGAAGGCGGACACTCGCGTTTCGTAGAATCTCATCGGAATATGCAATGTCACTACGCGGTTTAATGCGACAACACGTAGGTATTAAGTCCCAATCCCTACATTTAGTTAAAAATGTAATGGATGTTTGCAAAGTCACAACTTTATTCCGAAGCGATTCAAGATGGGACACTTTATTTACTGTTTCCGACCTGTACCGGCTAGCAATAGACTTTCTTAAACTTTCGCGATTCGAACACATATTTTATTTGATTTGAATCGAGTTTTTTCGCGTAATTATCTATTTAATGAGTAAACCTAGATATTATAAACTAAGTATTCACTATGTCCCGACGTTTCAGACTGGTTGCCCAGCCTGTGGTCACGGGAAGACTTAAGATGTATAGGGGTCACCGCTGCGACGAGGGACTGTTTTTCAAAACTACCCCCACTTGGTTGATTGTAGAAAGCTAAGGCGCGTTCACACTAGACCTACACACTACACTGACGGTGTCATGACACTTGGATTTATGTACACATCGCGAACACCTAGTTGCAATCACTGGATTCCAAGTCGCCGAGAGTTTGAATTCGTCTTGACGGTTGAAATTTGGATGTTTTTTAATTTCAATCGCTTCCCGTATAATCCTCTTGAAATAATGAGTAAGTGAGTGAGAAATCATGTCTGATCGTCTCGATCTTAATTCCATTAAACACGCCGAGGCGATCAGACAACCGGCTTTTCTACCTTATGTAAAAGGGGTGACGGATAAGATTGGAAACCTACTCAGACGGTTTTCAATAAAACCTATATACACCCCTCTTACAATAATGGCCAAGCAGCTGCGGACACCAAAGGACGCAATTCCATTGCAGAAGTCAGGTGTCTATAAAATCGACTGCAGCTGCGGTCTTTCCTACATAGGTCAGACAAAAAGGACAATCGCCGAACGCATGAAGGAACACATAGCAGCTGTGAAGAACCGCCAGATAAATAAGTCTGCCATAGCAGAACACTTAGTTGATTCGGGGCCCAATCACTGGATCGAACTTCATGACCCCAAGGTTATTTCTTCTGAGCCTCATTATTTCAAGAGGATTATACGGGAAGCGATTGAAATTAAAAAAAATCCAAATTTCAACCGTGAAGACGGATTCAAACTCTCGGCGACTTGGAATCCATTGATTGCAACTAGGTGTTCGCGATGTGTACATAAATCCAAGTGTCATAACACCGTCAGTGTAGTGTGTAGGTCTAGTGTGAACGCGCCTTAGATTTCTACAATCAACCAAGTGGGGGTAGTTTTGAAAAACACTCCCGCGTCGCAGCGGTGACTCCTATACATCTTCAGTCTTCCTGTGACCACAGGCTGTGCAACCAGTCTGAAACGTCGGGACATAGTGAATACTTAGTTTATAATATCTAGATTTACTCATTAAATAGATAATTACCGCGAAAAAAACCGATTCAAATCAAATAAAACTTATATAACCAAATACGACGGTTGCCAAAAAGGTAAGAATGAACTCGCACGCCGGGGGGTTTCATGAGCACTTGGAAATATACAAACATTTAAAGATATGTGCTATTTTTATTAAACTCTATAAAAATTACTACTATTTTCCACCATGTAAATAAATATATCTTTCATATCTGTAAAGATATATGGGTATTCCAAAAACTAAGAAATTAAGAATCATCACTTCAGTTTTCCTGTAAACTTTAGGCAAACTTTTTTATATTAGCATGGTTACTTTTTCATATTTTCACTTTACGAGTTTCGGGCGTCGGTGGTGGCACATTTTTTGTACATTCTTAACAATATCTTTGGAACAGGTTTTTATAAAAATCTAAAAAAATATTTAACGAATCATTATAACTTGCTCTTTCAATTTAAATCCTACACGCGAGGAAAAGGCTGTGATAAACGAAAGGATGAATGGATACGTGTATGTTCTTCGAAGGTTTACCTTTTAAGGTATGGAACCCTGAAAAAGTGATGAGTGGAGTTACAATTAAATTTGACCCAGTATGTCCATTGTTCACATTTAACGATGCAGTATTCAAAATATATTTGTCAAAATAATTATGACTATATATGAATAATTATTAACCATCGGTGTGGGAAAAAAGATATATATTTTAATAAGAGCGATGGGGTTAACGATAAATCAGTGTATAATAATAATTTACAAAAGTGACGTCTTTCCACTAAAGAAAAAATGTTTCATATTTTCAAATCATAAATTCCATAATATGTTACATCAATATTCATAAAACATTCCCAATTATTTAGAACATTTAAAAGTTTATCTTTTCCAGTTCTCCTCAATAATTTGGAATTATCTGATGGAACGACTCGATATTATGACTTAGTTTTTATTTCTATAAATCATTAGCAAGAGATCTTTATCCGATCAATATACCACGACATTAATAGGTACTTTTTATACACAACAATTTCCGTCGAAATTTCCCCTAAGCATAAATTTTACTTATTCCATTGCAATGTATAAATTTCCATAGAATTAGTCTTTAGTACAATACTACGTTATTTCTAATTAATATTCATATTTTGATTATATTCATATTTTTTATTCATCTAATTTATATTCATATTTTTTATTCATCTGTATTAAGAAAAAAAAAATTTTTTTACATGTTTTTAAATTATCACTGTGTAATTCCTGCTCTTTTAAATTTCTAATCTTAATATTAATGATGTGCACAACTCTCTCGAATAAGACATTCACGTTTCCGAAACTTTCCGATAATATAAAAAGACAGAAAGAGTGATCGCCAAATCACTTAGACTTTTCCTTAGAAAAAGATTTTCTAAAAATTTCAAATATGAGCGCCACATACGGAAAGTCACGAAAAAACAAAATAATGTATGATCGTTAAGAATGTATAAGAATTGGGTCACAGCCGAATTGTTTTATGCAAAATAATAACTCAGAAAACCTTAACGACCAAACGTTCATGAATATCAGTACTCTTAGAAGTTAAATATGAAAACTAAATAGGGGATAGTAATGAACACTTTAAAAACTTAGTAAACATTATAAAATTGTTTGTCGGTACCGTAATAAATATTATGTTTTCAAATGACATTTTCATTATTTACATTCAACTTCAGTCACAGCATCATCAAATATTGTTTTATATTTTATTTATGCGTTGTACGTAAACTTAATTGCAAATTATTGAAAATAACAATATTTTAATTAATTACATTCGGTAACTATCATAGACATACCTTTACTATACGGAGATCGCTTATTGAAATTAACCATAAACATTTAAATTTTGTGTCACATAAAATTAATTCCGTTAATTCATGCGCTATTTCGCGTACCATTCTGTTCCACAGTAGTTCAATCTTTAATTAAACTTTATCTTGGCTAGTAATCGTTTCAATATATTCGTTTACGATTTGTATATTTTTCTAAATATCAAGAAAAATAAGAACCCAATAAGTTATTTAGCCGTACAATTGTTGACAGGCAAAGTAAAATTAGCTCAAAATTTACATAACCAAAGGCAACAAACATAAACCGTCATCAGTAATTTTAGAAAAAAATTAACTTACGAAACAACTAGTATACTTAATTAGTTTCGCTACTTATCGATCGATACTAAAAATCTGAATATTTCAATGCTTATTGGAGGACTTAAACCTACAAATACCTCTAACTAACTGTTGATTTGTAAACCTAATTCCTTTACTTAACTTTAATTAATTTTATCACATCAATATAATAATGGAATCGATAATTTCCGGTACAGTATGTTGTTAGAGTCACACGTATTCGTGGTGGTTCCGGCTTCAAAATATAAAATCTTCCCTTAAAAGTGTCTAGACTGTTATAGAAACTTTACCTAACAATTTAATATTTTTTATAAATAGTGCAAAAAGGATTCCAAAAGCCTCATCTCATTATGAGCAAAATTCAAAACTCTGCAGTGCACAAATAGGTTAACAGTTGATATCAATTTAAAAGTAGGTATCACAAAATAAAGCGTAGTGCGTGAATACCGCAGAGCATTGTTTACAACCTTACGACGCATTATTTACGTCGCGTTGTTAAATGCGGCCTTATCCACAGTTCGTCATTGGCGCAGCGGATTAGCCATACGCTACCAACCAAAAGCAGTGGGTTTCAAGTCCACCAATTCGACACCCTTCTTTCGTATTTGTATCACAACACTAAAAAATTAATACACTGAATAAGAAAACTAATTAATTAAAAAATTTTAAAAAATAAAATGTAACTTCATTCCGTACTCGCTCGCTCGCAACATAAGCGTTTGGAACAATATAAGTAGTTAAACGAATGAACGTCCATATAGACCTTAGTCTTATATTCACTTCTAATATTTAACGTCTAAATTTTGACATTAACTAATTTATAACGTCTAACGTCTAAACTAAGTCAAAAATGAATACCAAGCTGTCAAAGGAAATATAATTTTTCTTGTAAAAGTTTGAAAAAGAATTGCAAAAGCAAACAATCACAAAAACAGAAAATATATTTATAACAATTCTAAATAAATTAGATAAAAGAGCAAACCATTTGTAGATGAAAATAAAAAATTAAAACTGGAAGTAAACCAACTAAATAAGACAATTGAGAATTTGGCAGTCAACAGTAGAAGACACAAAAGGAGAAAGATTTGTTGTTATTAATAATGAACACAATCAGCAAGATTAAAGAAGAGCGAAAAACTAATTCAAGTGACCAAAACGAAAGCAAAAAAGGAAAGAATTCAGAAACACCTAGTACTGAGCCCTGTCGGGTGTACAAGAAGGAAAAAAATTAAAAAAAACGGGTGGATTTCAACTGATGCGGGGAAAATCGAGCGCTTTGCCTGGGAAAAGTATGCGCAAAGTATAATAAAAACAGACTGGTGTCGGAGATCACAACAACATAAAAACAACTCCAACTATACACGAAATAAATTCTTCCACCGCGGTCACTCACCGAGGGAGATAAATACCAATACTCTCTAGCAAAAACTAGCAAATACTTGAAGAATCTTGAATATTGCAACATTTAATACGAGAACAGCCAAACTCACGGCGGGGCCTAACAAGAGGAGAGTGGCTCGCGATAGAGATAAATGAGGGCAGTTAGAATAGGCTTTTGCCAAAAGGCATACTAAATCAAGAGACGTACTCTACGTAACGTAAGAGGCATGGAAACAGATTCCGGTTCAGAATAGGAGGGAATAGAATAATTCTGTAACAGTTGGTACAAAACAGTCAGTGGATCTATTTATCTGTGCTATGATTACATAAATACATTTAATATTCTTATGAAATATGGAAACATAACAAAAATTATTTTGTCCCAAAGGACAGATAAAATAAATATATAGATCTGAGAAAAGTTCTCTGGAAAATTTATTTCTCTTGCTGGAAAACGACCTTTCGCAGCATTATAAAATAATATTTTAAGTAAATATAAAGTAAATTATTCAGAATAAAATATATATTTGGCACTCGGGCAAAATGCCATAAATATTAATATCGTTTAGAATTTATGTTGAAAACATTGAAAAGTAAATTTTAAATCAAGCTTTCAGGTTAATAATTTAGAGTAATAATTTATAAGTCACTACAAACATGATATGACAAGGTAATATAACAGAACAAAGTATAATCCATAGGATAATCTATCAATGCATGTAGATCAAATGGTGATCTCCATAAGCTAAGTTTGGAAGCTTAGTGTCGTGACCAATTCGAATTACCCCTATTATGTTTAACGAATATTTTCAGTTTTGAAGAAATTTTTTATAGCAATTTGGACTAAATTTTCATCTGGCAGATTTTTGTTTAATTTTATTTTTCTTTAAGAGATTTCCTTTTTTTAATTATTATTTGGTGTTTTGTTATAGATAAGGTCACTTAAATTACTTTGTTTTACTTGTTTATTTTAAATTTTATAATGTTCATCTTTATGTCGAATTAAAATAAAAACATAGTCTTAAAATAATAATTGAAGAGATATTTTCTAAATATAATTATCCTATTTGTTAGTGGGTAATCGCACAAAATTATTATTTTTCCTCGCTTTAACAATAATTCCGAGTTTAGCTTAAAGAAGTTTAATGATTCAGGTTAAGAAATCGATATCTCATTCAAAAGTCCTTACGACGATCATGAACGAGAGTGCGCGAGATAGACAGTCTGTCGGCGTCAACACAGTTACGCCCGCATTGCAGTTCTAGTTACTTGTACTTACACTGACGTATTTCTGCTGATCGTTTCATTTCCCTTTCGTATTTTAATTACTATTGTTTTGCCTGTTGGCTTCCAACATCTGCCTGACGACTTAAACTAAATCTATGGTTTTTATTGGATTTTATTTGCCTTATCATTTGGACTTGTGTTATTTGGAAGAACAATGGGTTATCCATTGCACGAATTGCACAAATGCAGAACCGCATTATTATAACGACGTTAAAGTACGTACCGCAAAACTTTATCAGTGACAACGTGGAGGAGAAATTTGGGAGAGAGGTCCAGTTTAATCATTTTTACATTTCAACTGTTTCCAGAATATTTTCAAACCAATCAAATATTTCTGTTTATTTTACTCAAATCCAGTTAAGTCAATTTGTGATGAGTAGAGGTTTAGTTTGTCACATCAATATATTTTAGAATCATTGTTTGTCTTTAACCTGTTTGTTAAACCCTGTTTGTGAGTAAATAAGAGAAAATATTGTTTTATATTACAGATTGAGTATACATAAATACATCAGCAATATAATTTCTATTTTTATCAGATTATACCATTTTAAAATTTGTATTTAAATTCCTGAAAGTAAAACGTCATAGCTCATTGAAGCTAAGATTTCATTTTGATTTCTGTAAATTTTATAAAAACAATGGATTATAATCTGCAATTTGAAAAAAATCACTAGCAGATATAACACATATTATATGGATATATCTTTTAGTACATAATTCGTTGCCATGAATTATGTCACGAGAGAGATACATTTTTTAAATATTTTTCTATTTTGAAGAATAATACATTAATTTCATGTAATCGATACACAATATCAAAGAATTATACTGAGTTTCATTATGGATGCGTTTACTCGTACCATATCATTTTCTCGCTACCCGTACCTACGTCATACTTTAACACATTTATTACCTTCAATTGTATGTATATATGAACAAGAAACATAAGGTTTTACCCAATTCCAGGCGCCAGAATTATTTAAAATGTTGCATACGTATCAAGAACTTGCAACAATACAATAAATAAATAAAATATAATTATAAAAATACCATTAAAAACAAAATTTTTATTGTTAAAAAAAATAAAAAACACGTTTTTCTTGCAATTTAAACTAAAAATAATCTTTAAGTATAAAGACTTTAGTCAAGAGCAAAAGGATGTCTTATAACTCTGTATAACTTAATTATTTTTAATAAGCTTAGAATAACAATAATGCGGTTGCCAATAAAATTAAATTTAATTAAAAAAGGGTGGTGTTCTCGATATCAATTGTCGTAATTTTTCTTATCGCTATCTATTTGTAAATGTAGATTCATCATGGTAATGTAAGTCGAGATCACCCCACGTTTTTCACATTAAATTTCATGTTTTTGTCAATAATTTTATTCTTATTTTAAGTTTTTCCAAAAAATTAAGTTGTACCGAATTGTGAGACATTTGACCAAAAACTTTACATGTAAAGATCATTTTTTTAATTTTTAGTTTATATTGCTAAAAAAGCGGGTGTTTTAAATTTTATAAACTACACAAAAATGTTTCCGAGTGAATTGACAAAACTTAGTATTAAAATTATATGCTAATACAATAGTCTATCATTTACAGAAATAGGAGACTTTTGGATTACGGTGTGACAAATAGTTCGTCGTTTCACTATTCTTTTATGCCATTATGTTTTACTAACCTGCTTTTATTAATAATAACAAAGTAAGTTAAAAATAGTTCATATTATTAAACAGGTGCAAGAATTATGAGTGTAACAAATATGAATATGATTGTAAGATAAAAAGGCTACCACAAATATATAGTAACAAAAAAACAATTTGGAAAAATATTACTATGTCGATTTATTTTAAAAGTAAACCATGAGCAACTATCGTATTTATCCAAAATTTGTTTTAGCATAAGTTTTCTTTTTTTCTTAAAGTTTTGGCATCAGTTTTTTATGATTATACGTCCAGGGAAGGATTTAGTGTCTGGTATTTAGAAGACAATAAGTCATTTTTATGCTCTCGGAAGGGACCCCTTTTAAAACTCTAAGAAAACTTTCGGGCTTGTATCAGTAAGTACAAAGAAAACCATTTTACGATGAACAATTTCTTATTCTAACCGCATATAACGTGAACAGGAAAAATATATTAGTGCCTTTGATGTAAAATATACGGTGCTTACATTGTTTCTACTCTGTGTTCGTTATGTTTAAATTCAAATTCCAGAATACAAAACTCAAAAAATATAAAAATCCCCCAAAAAAATGTTTTATTAAAAAGAACTAAACTTAAAATAAATAAAAATAAAAACTAATACCGAATCACTCTCCTCACGAATGAGCAATAATTGAGGAATTTCCCGTGACCATAAATGGGTGCTTTCAGGGCGGAAGTTGATCAACCGCCTATTTATTTATCGGAAAATGGGTGACAGCCAGATAAAATTAGTTGCAAAATAAGCGACATCGTTCATATCATGTGCGATTATAGCAGAGAAAAGTTTTACCCTTTAAAAATATGCTTTAACATAACGTATATTGCACAAACTAAACAAAAATTATTAAATGCCGTATTCAATCGATATAACTAAAATGAAAGAAAAATATTCGACATCTAATTGCTTAGTTTGATATTAAATTACATTCTTTTTAAAAAGTAATAAACCGAGTATTTCCCACCCCTTGTTCTATATCTGTTCTAATTTCAAAGCTGAGGTCTTCGTTGCTTTGCCTATGACTATGACGACGATAGTAAAATTCTAAACTAAACTTCACTTTTATAATAAAGGTGTCATCACACGAAGATGATCACTAGGGTATAATATGTAAGAGATGTTGCCAAGTGAAGTTGCTATAAGACGATTACCTCATATAACAGCTCCCAACTATCAATTAAATCCAATAAAGAGCTTCGATCGCCGAAAGAGAAGAAAATAAAATGAACGCGTCAAATTCATTTAATATGCCATCTTCTCCAGTTTGTTTAACGAATCAAGCATAAAAGTTAATAGAAAAAGAATAATTATAATAATATATTATAAACGTTCATCGATCCATCCCTCTCAGCCTTCTGGATATTCTAAATTATGTTTGCTACAATACAGTTTATACTCCAGTTATGTTTAATGATGGCTGAGCCTAGTAACAATTTTACTTAACAACAAAATTAAGGTAAGTATTTTGGTATCAAGTCATAGGTATCATTATAGGTGAATTTTGCCATAATACACCAATGATGAACGCCTCGACTATTGAGTTTTCAAGGTTATATTATTATTATTTCGTCGATCTTAATATTCAGGCGCCAAATCCAAGAGGATTTTAAAAGATTATATATATATATACCAATTCAAGCGAAATTCAAAACATCTTTCTTGTATACTATTCCCTATTAAAATAATATTTTTTTTTTATGGAATAAACAATTTAGTTGATTAGCATCTCTAAGAACTTTATTGTTCTGACTGGCATCTACAGGTTTTATTTTGTTTACAATATAGATATAACTTTAAAATTTAATTTGAGTTTATGGGTGGGCAAATATATGAAAGTTGATTATTTTTACAACCTTAAATGAAGGGTATTGGAAAAAATCGACAATAATTCAAAAAACATTTGCAATCAACTCAATGAACGGCAAAAATGCATTCAAAACTTTCAATGACGTGTGGTTAAAAATTCATTTTAAATCTTGGTCGGGCGTACAATTAATTTTTCCACACATTTGGTCGCTCGCTCATTTTAGAAAATTTTACGAAGTATTGATTATTTTATCTGTAGCTGAATATTCCACGAAAGGGAAAATATTAAAATGAAAAACATTTGGGTGAAACTTTAATATTATTAAGTTTTGTCTACGTTTAAATTACTTCTTTCATTTCGTATACAATAGTAGAGAATTTTGTCAGTGACTTCTAAATAAAATTATATAATTTGTGATAAACATTAACAAACTTAGGTAGAAAATTTATTTCAGTATTATTGTGAAAAGTTTTTGACTGAAAAAATCTTCAACAGCGTTACTATTTTATTTGAAAAAATCATGAATTTTAATAAAGTCTGTCAGTAAAAAAACTTTGCACATATATTAGTTCCGTAACGTTTCCTTCCAAAAAAGAAGTCTTATATAAGCGAGTCATCAAAAACCTGATAAAAGCATATTTTTTTCATTTATTAACCTAAATTAACTTTACAATATAAGTAATCTAGAGGCGACTGCAAATGACTTATAATCGACAAAGCCCACGGACTGACATAAGCTCGTATGGTGACACTTTGGAAAGTTAATATTTTAGTAGTTTTCTGGACCTTTGATAATTTAATTTTAAATCACGATATACTTTATTAAATATATTATGAAAAAAATATTAGATTAATATTACGTCATACTTTTAGGCGACACTTTTATCCCAAGAGGTCAATTTAAAAAAGCAACTGAATTTATATTTACATGTACGTATTGATATTTTCCGTATCTCGTCCCTTCTGCATTTTCTTGTAATCTGGCGCAATTTATTTTACATTTAATGAAAATAAAATACGGCATCGCGATAGCTTCCAGCTAAATTCATAATTAATAAATGAGAATCGCAGAAAAAGGACAATCTTTTTGACAATTTCGATGCGCATTAATTGTAATCACAATAAATTTAATATATACGTATAATAATAAGTATTAGTACTACGTACTAAAAAAAGTTATTAATAGATAATAAATATATGAAAAAACCAAATGAGAATGAATTAAAAAAAAACAATAATGTTTCTTATTATAAGTTAGTCACTTAGAACGACTGATTCAATAAAGCGAGAGAAAATTGTGGACCTCGTAATTTATATCAACCCAATGAAAACCAGCTTGATAATTTGTAAACTTAATGTTATAAGGCTAGTCTAAGTACATAAGTTAAAAAATAATACCACAATAATTCTTCTTGCATTAAATATTTTTATATTCTTCATGATCTGATGATCGATCACGGTGTATAATATTAGTCACCTCCAAAATGTGGGTATTATGTACGACTACCAATGTGGGTACTATGTACGACTACATAATAATTTAATCTCTCAAGAAAGCAATATCTTTAAAAAGTTGCATTGTGTGTTGTGTTATTTGGACAGTCTAACAAAGTGTGTTTACCATTTTCAAAAAATAACCTAGTATAAAATAAAATAATATTTATATGTCACCTGTAAATTAATATATATATATATATATATATATATATATATATATATATATATATATATATTATATATATATACACATATTTAACAAAAAATATGGCTATAGTAATAAAAATCTGGTTAATTTATTTTTTCCATCCTTCTGGATTGTATCCTGTAATATATTCGGTTTCTTTTAGAAAAATATAATCTATCAGATTAATTTATCCTTTTCACTTTACTTCTATCTTTCTATTCTTTGACAATGTTTCTTCTCGACTCTAGAGCTTATTTAAGGATGTGGGCTTGTCGAGTATAAATCACCTGCAGATGCCTCTAGATTAAATTATCTATTTTGAGCCTTGGACGTCCAGCTTCCGTGATTCTGCTTCCACGTCACCACTAACCACTTCATCCATTATACATTGGTGTCCAATATTACTACAGGCACCATGAAAAAGGCTTAACCTCACGTAGCTTCTGAATCCCTACAATATGTTCCTCGATAATAATAATTGTAAATAAACTCAAAAACTGCCATATTATCTATACTTCATACATTATTTCCCGTAAGTTCCTTTTTTATTATAAAGATATGTAAATCTATGACTTTATATTTTATTTATTTCGAGTCCTGTAGACTTTAATACGTTCGCATAATATCACATTAATCTTACTGAAGTATAATTATCTCTACTAACCGCTTGAGTTTGGCTTGTGCACAGAAAGATAGTATGTATTTCGAATCATCTGAAGTTCGATCTTTGACTAAGCGAGAAATTATTTTTCAGAGCTACATAATTTCTCTTTTGAAAATAAAAGTAATATAATACGACCAGTATTACCAGTCTTCATACGGCAAACGTCGATGAGGGACTATTTTAATTCTAGTATAAGGGCTAGTATCGACTAAGGAAATGACGTTGATGATAATATACATTCAATATTCATTAACGAAGAACTACCTAAGCTCGCCTCGTGTTCTAGGAATATGGCATATATAAATTGATGGTGGATTACTTTTTGTTTAAATAAGACTAGATTATTTTCTGACGACTACAAATATATTGCAAAATATAAGATCGTGCAAAACTATTTAATTTCCGTGAATATATTCCTTTCTCTTTCGCTCTTCTCATTCATTAACTATTAATCAAGGTTAGACCTTACGCGATGCAGCGTTACATTTTCATTAGTCATTAATTACGTTAAATAAGAGTACAGGAAAATATAGTGAGGAAGAAAAACAGCAAACACCATTAGTACGTACGTATTTATGTATACAGAATGAAATTTTGTGTTATTGAAAATATACTATGGCAGCAAACTTATCTCAAAGGACGCATGTAAATAACCATACATTCACTTAATAATCGTTTGAGACAATAAATATAATTGCGTTACAAATATAAAACAACCAGATAATTTAATTATGTAATCAATATATATGAAGTAATGTAACTACAAGGAACCCGCGACCATGGCGTCTTGCATATCGACAAACTTATATCTATGACCAAGTTTGATAAAACATGCCATATGCTCATATTAATGATGATTACTATACCGTACAAATAAATCATTTTGGCCTTTTGATTTTCTTGGAATTCTTTGCGTTCCGTACCTCAAAAAGAGGAAAGGATCACTTCGTTGTCCCTCTGTCATTCTGGCAAAGTCCTTTTTCTTTTTTTTTTTTATTAATATCAAATACTTAAGTCTACGGTCCGTTAGAACTGTAAAAAATCAAGCTTATAAGTTAATGCAATCAAAAAGAATCCTAAAAATATGGCCATTTATGCCGCATATTTTGACACCAGCAAATAAATTTCAAAAATATTTATGTAATAGGCAAATATATTTTCGTTCTTAAAAATAAAAATTTTGTAGTTTAATAGGAATATTATGAAGCATTAAATGTCTATAAACGCTTAAATGTGTACAGAACCCTCACATTGGCGCTCGTGTTTGACACGTTTTTAAGTAAAAAAATATATCAATATTTTGTAACCGACTTCAAAAAAGGAGGAGGTTCTCAATTCGTCTGAATCTTTTTTTTTATATTCAACAATAATTCTATACCGAGTAGACCAATTGTGATGATTCTTTTTTTGACTTTAAGAGGGTGTTATAGGTGTGGTCCTATAGAAATAAGATGATAATCTAATGATGACATCTGGAAATGAATGATGGAACTCCTTTACTAATGGCAGTAAATCAACTAAGATTGAAGATATTTTCTATGGCTAGTGGTTTTTTTTGCAAAGTAACTACACCACTTACCAAGTCAGGGTTTGATGGTAAGTTCTGGAAATGAACAATGGAACTATTTAATGGTCATTATTAAGTTAACCGTGATTAAATATATTAGTATTATAAGTACATTAGAAGTTAATGTTTTAAATTTACATTATAAATTAAACTAAATTATAAATTTGTTTAAGTTAGTCGACAATGCTGGCACCGACTTTAAAAATAAGTAGCTTTAAAAATAAGTTTATTGCAAATAAATAGGTACCTATTTTGAGTTAATAATTTTTTACTTTTAACTTTTAACGAAAAGTAGGTACTTTTTGGAGTCGTTTTATTAAAAGATATTTTATATAAGACATTTTCCATAATCGAATTCTAGTTTCATTATTTAGTATTCATCAATTAATACAAATATTCTCCTGCAAATGTTTCGAACTAAGGCTTGATTTAACACGTTTGTGTTTAATCTAATATACTTAATAACCAAATAGCTTTTACGAAATATTGCATACAGAACCATATGAAAATAAAGACCTGTGCTCATGTGTCTTGAAAAAAAGTTTGGCCGGGTTTCATTATTTTATTCGAATAAAACTAAGTAAACTGTGAATAATAAAATATAAAATTCCAGGCTATCATTCTGTTTTCTAGGATGCTTCTTCTCTTTCAGGCTTCTTTTACACATGTTTATGGTTTATATAAACTATATATTGTTATATATAAATTTTTTCATATGAATTTATATATATAAATTCATATGATTTATGTATAAATTCATATGCTCAATGCAATGTATCCAACATTGCATTGAGCACTAGTTTATGTGTAATGGATGAAGTGCAAGTTGAGCGGTACTACCATTACGACTGACTCTCTAAATCCCGTTTTCGTACCGATATGATTTAATGTCGCATGTACTTTGGTACGTTAGATTTAGCTTTTTTAACTTAAAGAGCTTGATTTGAAAAAGTGCTTATGTTTAAATTATTTATAACTTGCATATAATCGAAAATTAAAATTAAGTTATTATAGATTTTTCAACAAAGAATACTTCTAATATAGATCATGGTACATAAGTACCAGAATATCAAGGCTATTGTAATAGATCTAGTAATAAGACTTTTATGCCATATATTTTATGTATTTTTTTTTATTAAGAGGTAAAGGCATACGTATATCGTCCTAAAATCTCTGTTCCTAAGTGTACACATGAAAATCGAAGTAACTTGTTGAACATAATAATACGCATAATATTGTAAAACAATGTTGTGTTAATAAACAATTAAGATAATGAGAAGAATTTTTCGTTTTACTTCTTTCCATCTTGGGATTTGTTTATTCATTACAAAATTCTCGAGAAGGAAACTCCAAGAAAATTCCTTTTACCTAGTTCAAATTGGGAAAATTTCTGGGAAGTGTTTGTACTACTGAATTACCCTTCTAAATACGCGTCTAACAAAAAATTTCTTCCCTGATAAAACTTAGGATACAATTATTTTTACCTTTGTTTGATAGTATAAATCCACGAAAAGAAACAACTAGAAATCCTTATCCTTTATGTCATGTGGTTTAATTGCTTTCAACCTTATACAGGATAATTTTTCAAGCTTCTCAAAAACAAAACTCAACTAGTTTTACTTCTTTCCTTTATTGGTATTGTACCCAAAATATATATAGCGTAACTAAAAATCATTACCATTTATATCACGTGATTTAATTACTTTCTATCTTACACAGGGTAATTTTTTCAAGCTTCTCAAACACAAAACTCAACTAGTTTTACTTCTTTCCTTTATTGGTATTGTACCCAAAATATATATAGCGTAACTAAAAATCATTACCATTTATATCACGTGATTTAATTACTTTCTATCTTACACAGGGTAATTTTTTCAAGCTTCTCAAACACAAAACTCAACTATTTTTACTTACTCCCTTTATTGTTATTGTACTCAAAACATAAATAGCGCAACTAAATATAATTACCATTTACGTCACTTGGTTTAATTACTTTCAACCTTACACAAGATAATTTTTTAAGTTTTTCAAATGCTGGTTTTACTTCCTTCATTTATTTTTTTTTACTTCACCCAAAATGTAAATTGCGTAGGATTCGTAGAATATTACGATTTTATTTTTTGAGTTGAATTTCGGAAATAAACGGTATTAAGAAGAAAGAAACTACGTACGTATGGATCGCTTCCTTTCTGATAAGTACGTCCAAATATGAGTTGTGATATTAATCAGTTTCAGCTCCGTGACATTTTTGAAATTACCTCTATACCGCATATACCATAAACCCGTCTTCAGAATTGTGTGAAGTTTCTTTATTATGAATAATTTCGTATCACTTCACTTTCATTTAAAAATGAACACTTAAACTAATAGTCCATTAGTACCCTTTCAAAATAAATAATTTCATTAAATTTAAGAGAAAATAGTTAATAAATTGTAGAAAAAGGCCCACTACTCTCCTGTGATCAAGAAATACGGAAGCATCATAAGATGAAAGGATTGCGCGTTGTCGCTTGTTGCCTTTTGTTATCGACAAAAGGCAAATAGCGCCAACTACCACTGATAGCTAGTGTGTAAGTTAAATGTAGAGAGAAAAATTTAGCTATCATACTTTAAACCTATCATGACAATATTTCAAAATTTGATATCGTGTTCGTGTGGAGATGTTGATATTTTGCAATTTACACAAATAATATAAATTGAAAAGGTTGTAAATTTTTTCAGAAAATTTAATTGAGGAACTACCCCTCTGATTAAATTTATTACTATTAAGTTCACGGTATTCCAATCAAAGATTTTAAGATTTGGTTTACATTGTTTTTTTTCATTTACAGCTTTAAAAACTCAATTTTTAATATTATATACTGACGAATCTGCCAAATAAATCCTTTAATTAGCTTTTCAATTTTAGTATTTTGAAATAATTTTTTTTTTAATTTATACAATAATGGACTTTATTATTAATATTATTATAAATTATTATTATATTGGAAAACATTTCCTTAAATTTGAAGTAGAAAACATATGAATTATTTTTATCATTCATATTTATATCATCATACGTACACGCGTACCAATATACACAAATAATATAAATAGAAAAGGAATAAGCAGCAAAAATTTGGAATCACCTGGTTCCTGACATCAGGAAAATCATGTCTATAAATATTTTCAAAGATCGAGTGAAAAAGTCCTGCATCTCCTGAAAACTTTTCCTTCGTGTCCTAGCCCTTTCCTGTCTTTCTCATCCCAAATAATATCAATATTTTGTTTTCTTTTTTCATTTACTTTTGTATTTTTTTTGTCTAATGTGCTTTGAAGAATTTTCATTGTAAAATCTCTTACAGTCTACCAACTAAATTTCAATACAAATTGTTATGGTTGACTGGAAGAGATTGCTCATGTAGCAATAAGTCCGCCATATGTACTGTACATAAAAAGTTAATAATAAATATATAGGAATTATTACAAAAAATAATAATTTATCAAGTCGATCAAATAATTACAAATTGTAACAGTCAGTATTGTTGTGACAAGGCGGAATGTAAAAAATGTCATAAAAAATATATAATGACCATAATAAATAAATAAAAATCTTAATCTCAGAAAGTAGTTTCTCCATAGTTTAAGGAGTATCCCTAATGTAGGCACTCTTTGGAAGTAATAAGCGTGGGTAGATTCCCTGAAATTGAACCCAGGTCATGAGAAGACACTGAGGTAAATCTGAAAGTGAAATGACGTCGCTCGTGAATTTCTTCTCACATTAGTCGCTACCTAAATTCAAAAATGTTTGCTAAGATTAAGATAACATATGTCTCCATAGTCGAATAGTAGTAGTAAATGTATTTGACTGAAACGAGTTTTGGTTTTGAAGGAAATACAATTTTGAAGACCTATGCAGAGGTTTTAAACGCGATGGCCGATATAATTTACCTCAGGGTACCAATTATGATTTTGAACGATTAACAGACTCAAGTTTTGTACAATTAAATAATAGTATCGTTTAGTGGCAAATAAATTTTAATCGTAATGAAACTAGGCTGAAGTCATAGATTCCTACAGAAACTACCAATAATTATGAATTTATTTATAAATCATCACCTGTCTCATGACATCAGCATTTCGATATTTTTGCGGCAATGAATTTTTTTACAATGAGCATGTTAATCACAAGATAGGTAAATGAAAAACGGTGAAATAGTTTTTTTAAATAACTGAATTAAAAACTAATTAAAGTAAAAAAAAACAATATTTTAAAATTATCTGACTATTTGTACGAATATGCCGAAAGACGTTTATCTTAAAGTATTAAGTAAAAGATCACACGGAAGGTGATATTTTCGGAAAAATTCTTGTATTATTAAATACCTGATAACATCTGTTTTATTAATGAAATTGTAAATAATAAAAGGCATTGTTCGATGTTATCACTCTTTTAATTTAATTTGTGGCTACCGCACGCAAATGACATAATATGCACATAAAAGACATAATTTTTCATTAGGTCGGAACAAAGAATAACTAATTTACAATGTCCAAGTTGTGATACGTGTTTACATACACGTGTTTAAACAATGTGACTATTAATTATTATTAATTACTTGTTTAAACAATATAACTATTAATTAATTATAGATATAGAAAAAAATACAAACTAATAACAGACTGAATACGAACTAACAACAGGCTGAAATAAACGTGTTTTCAGCTATCTTTTAAAAAAATATTCATAATTTTACAAGTCACTTACCATGTGAACCTGTAGAGTTCAATATACAAATAATGGTCTTATCAAATTAAAAATAATCTCATCTAAATATGGGTCGGAAGCTAAGAGTTGGTGATACATCCAGAAAAAAAAACCGAAATGAATAAAAAACAAAAAGAATAGATAGCTAACTGAATTTTCCGAATAAATGTTTGTGGAACATATTTTGATTGATTTTGAAATAAGAGGTGGATATATGTTACTATTTAACATGAATAGTTTCACAAAAAATATTATGAATATAAATAATTTAAAAGCTAGAACGATGTAGTAATCGAATTTTACAAAAGTAGTTGTTAAGTAATCCTGTCTCCCACGTGTACAATGCCTACAGAAAAATCGAATAAAATTAGATGTAAAAAAATATTATTTGCAAATAAACATAAAAAAGCGTATGAGAAAATATATTTAATTTTTATATCCTAGAGTAATATGATGACAAAGTTAGAAACTGAATAAATTAAAAAAAATAAATAAGAAAAAAAATTTAATATTTCTTGAATTTCTATCGAACTCTAAAAGTAAACATGAACGAAATATTTTCTACGAAAAAATTGCGATAAATATTCGGTACTATTGATGCGATTTACTCCAGCTTTATGGAGTTACGTTTAGTTATGACCACATGCTTTATTACCACACCCAAAGTAGCCTTCAGGGTTATTAGGCCGGTTTATTCAATCGTAATGATTTACAGGTCAAGCAATTGATGCGTCATCACCACGCTTGACCGCCTAGAACTCCTTTAGTCAAATGAATATTTACTAAATCCACATATCAAATAAACAACATTCCTTTCTTTTCAACCTAATTATCATTTTATTTGGCTGTGTCCGGATGTTAAATATAAAGGAAAATAATTTTCATCGTGAGAGCGCAAATAGCGCCTCTGCGGTGCGTTTTTATATTATTGAGAGAAAAGTTTGTGAGGATAGTTTTGGAAATTGATGTTTTATTGTATTATAAATTTATTTCTATGTTTTTATTTGATTGATATAGTTTCAGAAACAAAGAGTTTCTAGCTGTTAATTTTTAATTTTATATGGTTATTAATGATAAATCTTCCCAAAATTAATACTAAAATTTTGCAGGTCTCGAGATCCGGGAAAAGACAGATATAAATACAATAACCAATAAAGGCAAATTTAATTTCCTTACACCGCTGGCTCATAAACATCGAAGTAGACTCAACGAAGATAAAATTAATTTCCCGTGTTTTTGGAAGTAACAGCGCTTTTATAATTGAACTATAAAACATTATTAGTTGTGCAAACGAAACAGATCCCTAATTACCTTGTTGATTAAATTTTGATTATTTCTATTTACCACTTTTTTAATTATTTGCTCTTCATATAAATCCCGTCTTTTACCTCAGTTCCATTGGACACAAAATGGAGGTAATGCATTCTTAACTTCCTCGCATAATTTTCAACAAATTTATAAAGTTATAACATTTCAAAGGTATTTCATTAAATTGCATTAAATGATCAGTTATTTTATATAGCCTTGTGATTTTTTTGATTCTTAATGTTCCAATATTATTTTCAACTTTTAAAAAACGTCTTTTCATACCAGTAGCGAAAGGGATATAGAAAATAAGAGGGGGTGTTATATTAACCATTTAATCCTATTATTGAATTTTTCTGACTACATTGTGATTTAACTATAAAAGACTCAAATTTCCTGAATTTAAAATTCAGCCAAATTTTCATGGGTAGTTAAGATTGAAAAATGGTATTGATAATAAAATTCATATATATATATATATATATATATATATATATATATATATATATATATATATATATATATATATATATATATATATATTTGTTATAACAGGACACCTTTTTACATCAAATATAATTTTGTTGTATATTCATCCACTAATAAATATGAATAAATAAAAAAAATTAATAAGTTTAAACCTTTTTTTGTCCGTACGATGTGGCAAATTTACTTGTGTTGCGTATATATTTTTTATATACATATTGGACGAACTAATATAAAAATCGACTTTATCCCATCGTTTTAAATAATGGTTTGAAGATTTTTAGGAAGATACGTGTGAGAGGCTCCCACTATTTTTCATAAATTTACCTAAAAATGAAAAAGTATGTTTGAGGTATACTAGGAACATATACTTTATACTTTAAAAACTAAACGAAGATTTTTTTTCAAATTTGTTATTTTACTATATAATGAAATTATTTTTTTGTGGATAATAAGAAATGTATTGATAGAAAGACAGTATGAATTGTTTATACACATATGATTTTAAAGAAAATAGAAAAGTAGAAATTGCAAAGAAAATCTTGAGTCTAAAAAATAAAATCAAGCATAGTCCGATACAATTATTTGTAATTTTTTTCGTATTTCCAAGCTTTAACAAGCTTTAGTATTTTCATTAAATTCGACTCGAAATTCATTTTAACGTAATCTGAACCCTAAACTGTTAACTAAAACTATTTTCGAGCTTTTATTACATTATTGATAGTACAATAAAACTGTAAACGGTCCACAAAAAATGGCGTAATTTTATTGCACCAGGATAATTATCGTCGCAGGATTTATTTCGTGGATACGCGAGGGTGGGTTTTCCATATATTGCACTGTGTGAATTATTTTATTAATGGCTTTATTTATATTATTTAGGATTCCGAAAACAAGAAAAATAAAGCGAAAGCCTTAAATACGAATACGTTTATTCATTTATCACAGCTGTTTTATCCAAAAGTTTCATGTTTAAATATTTTTGAGTAATTTCCATGACAACCTGAGATTATATTACTACGTAATATTAGTAAATGTAAATAATATTTAAATAAGTGTTAGATTATTTAGATTATAATTTAGATCGTCAAAGCAAGTATAGCAACAATGAAACCTTCATCCGTAGAACTTTTTGCCTTTTGCGTTTAGGGTGGTAGGTTATTTGTTTGTAGGTTAATCGTTGTCGAGATAAGTGGGAACATTGGATTGCATCCACAAAGGGTGCAATTCAATTTTCCCATTTATCTCGACAACAATTGAACCGATTTTGACACAGTTTTTTCTAAAATATTTGTGATTCGTTGGCAATGGTTTCTAGATAATTTATATTATCGTGATTACTCACCAGGGGGCACAGTAAGAAACATTTTATTGCAAACGAATGTTTCCATTTGTTTTCCAAACAGTTTGACCGATTTAGATACGGTTTACTGCAAAATATCTGAGACTAATCAACTATGGGTCTTAGATAGGTGTTACGGTGTTAGTTTACCAGGGGGCGATGCAACACTTTGTTGCAAACGAATGTTCCCATCTATCTCCAAAATGGGTTTGTCCGATTTAGATACGGTTTTACTGCAAAATATTTGGGACTAATCGTCAATGGTTTTCAGCTGGGTATTATGGTGTTGTAACATTTTGTTGCGAACGAATGTTTTTATTTGCCTCCGAAAAGGTTTGATCGATTTAGGCTCCGTCTTCGGTAAAAAAAATTATAAAATAAAAAGTAAAATTATATATTTTGAAAAAACCTACGACGGATGTAGTTGTTGTCATACAAAAACCATTATATACTTATTTTAAAATCCCCCGACTAAAAGAAAGTAAGAATCTATCAATATAATTACAAACCCAAGAAAATCGATTGGGACTGCCATGCCCTAACTATGCCTAAAATTGTGCAGTTTCAATTTGTCACCTTGACTAATTAAAATTCTTTTAGGTGCTCAAATGTTGCTACAATGTAAGAGATATTGGAAACGGAAATGGCAATGCAGCCCAGATGGATTTTTTTAGGTTTGTAATTATATTAATAGGTTCTTACTTTGCTTTAGTCGGGAGGGTTTTCAAAAAAATTCTTTAATCGTTTTTCAATTAAAACTACATCAGTCTTTGGTTTTTTAAAAACTATTAATTTTGCTTTTTACCACAAAGTTTTTTTATTATTTTTAATACTTTAAAAACAGCATAAAATTTGGTCTAAAACCTTCAACTTTAACTAATTACCTGTGTTAAATTTCTTTAAATTTGAGAACAAATAATAATCAATCTGTGCCGTGTTAGAGCCTTTGGATGCATGTCTGAGTTTTATAAACTCAGTTTCCTGAATAGTAGCTTTGATAATAAAAGAAGCATAGATACATTGACTTTCAACAGCAAACAAGCCGCATGACTGCTTTCGACAGCGCATTTTACTCCAGCAACTGGCATACTATTGAAGCTTTTACTGATTTTATTCACCTTCAAATGATTTTGTAAAATTCTTAATAATGTATTATTTTCGAAATATCGTACAATACAAGTATAAAGTTTTTCAGAACCCACAAATTAGAACTTAATTTTTTCTATATTCTACCACTTTCGTTTCCTTAATACGGGATGAGCTCAAAAATGTCACTCCATTAATTATTTTTTGCAATGCGTAGTGATAAAGGACCATAGTTGCATTTCCAGTAATAAAAAAGTTGAAAATTTCTTCCTATAGATCTTTTTAGGTGGAAAAATAATAAGTACCATATTTCACTCGCTGCTCTTTATGAAGAGCCAAAAGAAGTTTCAGCATGTAACTTTTACTGATTTTATTCACCTTCAAATGATTTTGTAAAATTCTTAATAATGTATTATTTTCGAAATATCGTACAATTCAACCTATTTTAGTAATCTAGAAATTATTTCTTTCCAGGTTCCTTTTTCAATAAAAACTAATAAAGCGATTTAAATAATTAATTATAAAAATAAACACGGCAAGACACACGTATAAATACACGTTAATCATATAAATGCCATTTTACTTAGTGAATAAACGATTGAAAAAACCAAATATATGAGGAGTTCCTGATTTAATTTTTTGTTTGTTCTCTTGTGTTCTTAGTCGCAGCATCCCTTTAATAATTATACTAAAATTTCCGGTACCTATAAAACATTGAATTACATTTTTTAAAATGGCTTAATTAATAAAATCTTTACTTTTTCTAAACTTTCCCCATTGACGCGTAAAATGTTTGATAGCTCATAGTTTTCCATATGTCTTACATGATCGTACCTAGGGTAATGCATAAAAGATAATAAGGATTATGACCGTTTTGCTAAAATATTGAAAACTATGTAAACCAGCATAGCATTAGTTAAAAGTTGGTAATATCCCATTTCATTTTAATTATAAAATAACCAAAACTAAAATTGTCGTGAATTTTTTTTAATTAAGAAACCATATCATCATAGAAGGTGTCTACTAAATACAGACCTCTGCGATGGATTCCCAAATATCGATCCTGTGCTACTTGCGTCCAGCGGCTTCCCGGGACCTTTACCAAGTCATCTGTCTACCTAGCAAGGGGATGTCCCACTCTACGTCTTTCTGGACGTCATTCGAGAATCTTTATTTCTTGGTGGTTGTCGGTTTGGCAGACTATATGACCTGTCCTCTGCCCTTTATACTGCCAAACCTGCAAGCTATGTCGGTGATCTTAAGGATTCCTCATTACGGATCACAACTCATAGAGAGTATAATAATCTAACAAAAATAATGATTAATCTTGCAGTATCAAAAATAAAATAACGAAAAATCACCGTGATTATTAATCGTATTATCTCTCTTAAACCCTATGTAGAAATTAAACCATGTACCAATTACCAAAAACATTGGGAAGTGTATATTGCAGTCAACGTGCAATGTTCACTTGCTTATACGAAAAACATTCTCTGCTCACATATATACCTACGCAACTGAAACTTTGGCTTTGAAGTTAACTCAAAATAAGAACTATCCCAACAAAACGAACTAAAGAATATTCAAATAATGCAATGTGACAAATACATATTGTAAACTAACCTAATCTAATGTTAAATTAATAGCTACAGATATGTGTTAAAACTGTACCACCATAACTCACCAAAATTGTAAATACGCTACTCGCCCTATATACCAAAAATAATAATAATATTTAAAATAAAATTAAATTGACAAACTATTTTATCAATTAATTTTTAAAACTGTAACTATATGTAAAATATAAATAAGCAGACATCATCTTTCAATGATATAAAACAAAGTCGCTTCCCGTGTCTGTCAGTCCCTCTGTGCCCTTAGATTTTTTAAACTACGCAACGGATATTGATACGTTTTTCACTATCATTCAGATAATTTCTTCCGGATGGTTTATAGGTATAATACATGCATGTTATATTTACAGAACATATAAAAAAGTCAACGTTTCGTTAAAAAGTACAATTTTGGACGCTTTCATTGCTAACGCTGCCTAAATTTTACGAGATATTTCGAAATGTTGTACTATAGAATTGTGTATTTTAAAAACATCTACAAAAAAGTCCGCGATGGCACTTATATATATAACCTACGTATAACCCACAGTGGCCATTTTTATGCGATTGATATTTACTTTTTGTGGGTTATATTATCAAATGAAATAATTTGTTTACGTTATGCATTTAATGTAAATAAAATTTTCTCTTTACGGAAAATGATAATCACTAATATTTTAGAACATATCATATATTTAAAATTACCAAAAATCAGTATTCGCGACGCTGATGCCGCCATGGTGGCGGCGACGGACTGCGGCGGCGCGTGCCTATGAACTGTGCGACGCAGGACGCGCGTCCCCCTATGGCATTGTACGATTTGCAGCGATCGCACGGGTTTATCGATGCTCTCCAGCAAATAAAATAAATACGTGCTTTTCAACGCGACATTATAAGCCGCAAAAACAGCTGAAAATATTGTATATAAAGACATCCTGTGGTATATTCTAATAATGACAGTAATATTACTAATCGCTCCACATTAGTACCTACGTTGCACCCGTGTGCAGCGGGGGTGGGTCGCTAGTAAATCTATAAATAAGACCTGAAGCTACATGCTTATGATATTCCCACGGCAAGCGCGCCGGTTTCACTTTTCCTTTCTCCGTGTCATTGTAGCAAATACACTGCATCGAAGATTATCAAAACGCACATTTCTATTTATGGAAGAATTTATTATATTTAAAACAGCGACTGCTACTTATCCGTAAAATACAGGTATATATATATACTGTCGCAGATTTTTCTGTGGTCTTATATAAGACCCGCGATTCCTCTGTATGTCGTATTAAATGTATCAGTAAGAGTATTGTCAATGTTTGTCTTGAAAGTGCCCAAAACAGCGACCATTACTTCTTTTACCTTAGTTATATTGTATCCTGTATATAACTGTCCCTTAAGGAGTGGGCCAATGAAATGTCGGTGATATAGGGAGTTGTTACACGTACGAAACATTAAATTTTATTATCCTAGGCCTAATAGTTTTAAAGGTATGATTTTTCTAATTTCGTCCAAGATCTTTAAGAGAGCATTCGTCGTAAAAAATGTATGGCAACGTTATTTCAAAAACATCTATGATTTACATAGATTCCAAAAAGGTATAATTTTCTGGTACTAAGTCATTTCATAACATATTTTTTATTCTTAAAGCCATACCATTGATAATTTTTTGGTCATGGTAAAATAAAATAAGTGTAGTATTTATGATCATACTGGATTTATTATGTTTTTTTATTGCAGTAAATGCTCCGTTTGTCCATCCTGTATAAATATTATTTAATCTATATATAAATAAAATAAGTGTAATATTTATGATCATACCGCATTTATTCTGTTTTTTTTATTACAGTAAATGCTCCTTTTGTCCACCCTGTATGAATAGAATTTAGATTGCCATTATAAGCTATGGCAATCCAAAAACTATAAGCTCTAATATCTGGAAAGTTCTATGCCAATCGAATTAAACGTTTTTATGTCAATCCTTAAAAATAAACAAATAAAACTTTTCTCTTTTTAAAATTACATGGATGCAAATTATTTTTCATTATGTAATATATATATATATACATATATATGTATGTATATATATATATGTATATATATATATATATATATATATATATATATATATATATATATATTTATATTTATATTTATCACATAAAGAAAAATATATATGTGTGTGTAGAAGTTTGCAGCAATAAAAAAACCTAAATTTATTGAATATTTACTTCCATATACATATGTACATACATATATGCGGACATATGAATATCACTATTTCTCTTAGCTTAACCGCAATAAGTGCTTCTTGCATTTTATACGTAACTGTGGATATTTTCTACTTGCCCACTAATATTAATATTAGTTACTTCATCCCTTCCTATATGTCTCTATATACTTACCTGTCTATTAATATTCCAGTTTCTTTATGTCTTCATATATTTTCGTCGGACGATATTGGGGTTATATCTTTCCCAATAAAAAACTATCATCCAAATTAATAAATAAATGTCAGAGATATGAGGTAACATATACTCAAAAACATTGCATATTTTTTTTGTATAGGTAGACCTATACAAACTTGTACTTATCTACCTCTTTAATTTGTTACCTACTTTAGACGAGTCTAACGAATCCAAATTCGATGAGTTTACTTCTCAGAATTGAAGAGTTTCTATCACCGTCTTCCAGATCCATCATTATATCCTAATATTGCTACAGATGCCCGAGCGTTTCCAATTTTTTAAAATTTTATTATTTGATTTTCATTAGACTTAAATGAACCAAACCCAATGGCGATGTTCATTGTTAAGGGATTCTATGGTATTCCTTAAATTTCCGTAGTTAAATTTTAACCAAACTATTTTGGGGCCACACTGGGGATATATCAAATAAAAAAGAATCATTGGAAGCAGTTGATGACTGCCAGAATTACGAGGTATAATATACGAGTACACAAAAAATACAATCAAATTGAGAATATCCTCTTTTTTGAAGTCGCGTAAAGATACATTTTCACGTTTAATCTAACTTTCATAAAGATAATTTGTGTATGAAAGTAAGATTTTTAATCGACCATAAAATAGTAATTGCAGTTATGTTCGGTCTTGCTAGAGTAGAGCCAATTTCTTAAAATATACCTTGTATTACAAGTGGAGAAATTTATTTATCGCAATAAAAATGTTCATTTTAAAAATATTTAATTAAAATTTCATACTAAAAATAATTTATGCATATACATAATACTTAATTTGTCTAATTAGTTAAATACTGAAATATGTGAATGTTGTACTAAATTGTAATTAATTAATTAACATAGGTAATAAATAGAAGCTACTTTAAAAGTCATATGGTCATTAGCCAGATAGAGCTAATATATATAATGACCACAAAACTCACGCCTGTATTTAACAGAATTCAATGTGGTAGGACATAAATTTGTTCAGTTAATTATCGGTAATATTTGCGTGACTTTGATGCTTCAGGGATCTCTCCCATTTTCATTAGCAGAATTATCTTTCAAAAGTAAACGGTAGTTGCCCAAAAGCGTACGTGCGTGCGCATATGTACGTATGTATGCATGTGTTTTCTATTTCTTGTTGGCGTATTTTCTACCTCGAATTTGTTTATCAATTAATGTAATAAACATGTCTATAATTTCTTGAACAAAAACAAGTTGGTCACTCAAATGCTATCAAGAAATTAGTGTCTCGTTAAACTTTAGACAAATTTAGATCATTACGCAGACAGCTTATAAGTGAAAAAAGTTAGCTCAAATAATCTGAAGGGGAACAGAGAACAGCTCGGGAGAGCTTTCCTAGAGCACCAGCGAGACATTCGCTTGATAAAGATAATTTAAATATTGGCCCCTACTAGCCACATTCATGTCTCGGAAAAGTTTGCGTGATCAATTTGGATGAAGTTGTTTATTTAAACAAAATAAAATTAAGTCAGGTAACAATCGATCGTGTTTGGTATGAATTTATTGCGTCCCAATTATTGTAAAATGGCGTCATTAGCAGATACGGGAATCAAATGGATGTGAAGGATGCATTCATCATTGGTTCATTACAATCTTTTTTAAGTTGTGCATGGGTTTCCCAATAAGAAACAAAAAAAACGGATAGACTGAATCAGGGCCGAGCAACAGTGGAGTACGTGAAACGTCTTGAGCGTAATAGAGAGTGTATAATATGGGAAGTCTAACACGTTCCCTGTGGAGACGAAGACATTCCGCTGAGGTCAAAGAGGGTCGTCGAGGGCCTGAATATCTTGCCACCTGCCTGCTAGTTTTGTACGTTACGTACTGAACGCGTTGGTGCATAATCATGTAGGTGCATGCTATCGTTAATTTTTTTGTAAAAAACAACACATTTTTAAATTCTTCAACTTATAATGGTCACAAGCATGAGTTTTATGTATTACACCTATTATAAACTCGTGAACTCTATTAAACGCGACCACTCCCGCTCAAATCTATCAACGTAATACTGAGTACTAATCTCTTATTAAACCCAGAGCGCGATGGTAAATGTCACTGCAGCGCCATTTACGCCAGCGATACATACGCTACCGAGTAATAGCTTCTAATTTCTAAATTAAGGTATTTAAAAAAATGCCAGTAGGTGCTATACTTCCAAATTTATAAGCGATTTTGCCATAACATATTTCTTTACATATGACTTTTGCAAGTGAACCCCACTCACCGAAATGAAAGATGTTTCACATCAAAAAGAAAATATCATGTAATAATACTACGTATTCAAAGAACTTTAAAATTGTACCAGTTTTAGATACATTCTTGCATATGTTTGTGAGAGTTTGTAGGTGTATAATTTTATTTATGTTTGTACTTCTTATGCATATATAGGCAGAACAATACAAATTAAAGGTGAGTATTTAATACTTTTTTTTTCTCCTGGCTTATGGTCCCATAACTCATTTGGGGTCAGCCCACCACGTACATGTTTGCAACAACAGTCTATCTTGTGTTGTCATTGAGTGCTCTTCCAGGTGGCGGGGTCGACCTCGGCCTCTCTTTCCTTCTTCTATTTTGACCAATGCCTTGGTGACATGATCATGGTTACGTGTCACAACATGCGATTTTAAAAGTTCCACTTATGTACTCATCTTTTATTCTGTCCAGTCTTGTACCTCCCTCGGCCCAACGCAGCATTTTCCTTTCTGTGACGTGCATTTTTTGTTCGTCCACCTTTCTCATCGGCCAGCATTCCGATCCATACTTCAATGCTGGTCGTACTGCTTGTGTGTAAACTTGACCTTTGAGTTTGAAGAGCATTCTAGCGCCACATAATACTCCGGTTAGTGATCTCCAATTTTTCATTTTTGGAAATATGAGGATTTAATAGAAAAAGTTTTTTTAAATTATTTTTGCTAAGTGGATTCAGCAATGACGTATGATGCAACGTTACATGATACGAAAACATCTGTTGACAGTTATGTATGCTTATGTACATAATTTTTTATGACATGTAAATTAAGAATATGGGTAACAAAGTTAGTACAGCACCACCTGTAATTTAAAAGCTACATGAAAGATTAACCAATGTTAGCTTAATTTTTTTTTCTATTGAACAAACCCATAGATTTGCGGCGGATTTACCAACAGACCAAATAGGCCCCATGCTAAAGTGGCAGATTTTAGGGTGCGCTAGATTTTGAACAAAAATCAGTAGTACCGATATGGTATGCCAGAAAAAAATTCTGACCAAAAAAATTAATTATTATATTATGTTTTTATGATATTCATTATTCGACTGTTTTTAATAGCTTCTCAAACCTACTCAATTCTTTCTAATCTACTTACTTTTAAATTATCTATTTTTTTATCTACTCACCGTAAAAGTTTCAATCTTGAAAATATTTGCGCTTGAACTGCAGTAAAGTAACATATTATACTAACTTTACCCTACCCTGAAAATATACACAAAATAACTTATACAAAACTTACAGAACTTACACAAAATAATTATTCAAAAATTTCCTGTTGTCAAAAAATAAATGCGGAGCTTTATATATTAAGTTCGCCACCCTCCACGGTTAATCTGGAGTGGATTTGGTGTGAAATTACACGCTCACCATCATCTTTCAAAGAATAAACTTCACTAATTTGGGTTCATATTTGAGTAGGTTTATGACACAAACATGTAACTCTGTGAGATCGTAATCCAAACTCTTTTCGAATTAACGTCAATATGTTTCGCATCCCTATTTAAATAACAGATGGTAATCATTTATTGTGTCAACAAAATCGTTTTAGTACGTTTTTTAATATAATACAGTAAAATACGAATAGTGTACGTCAAATATAATAGAACGCTCTGAATATATATTGGCATAAACTTTTTATATATGTATTCATTTATTTTATTTTCAAATTACTTCATGCGTGTATATTGTATTAAATTAAAAAGATGGCATCTAATAACATTACTAATATTTTTAAATTAAAGTGATGGAATTGTTGGGATTTAAAACAATAATGCGATTTGAAACAAATTAAACTTAACATTTTAATTTTAACGTTAAATTTCCAATTAATACTTGCATTCCCAACCAAATGTAAGCACGTGCCTAAAATTTAAGTCCAGAGACGTGAATCGATCAATCGACTGTAATGTATAGATGGTGCGATAGAGCGGGGCGCAGAAGGCAGGGCGAGAGGCGGGAAACTCAAACATCAAAAAAAATACCGCGGGATACACAAAACGCCGTTAGCGGTAAGCTAAAAGATGTGTCCCGAAACATTTCTGGTTTACTTTTATTTGATTTAGTACGTTTATTTGATTTAGTACGTGATTAAAACACTCAAATAAAATTCTTGTCATTTTCATTAACAATAACATAATAAGGAGTAGTTAACTGTGGAACACTACTTTTTGCATATTCTGACCGGCATTTAACTAGATTTTAACTATATTTCCTAACATAGATCTTTGATATAATAGTACCCCGTTACGTAGCCTATATTACTTTTGAAATATTATGAAATTAAAAATAGAAGCGAAAAATTAAAATTTTTCATTGAAATTTTGAGGGAAAAACCGAAATTATGAATGCAAATGGATCTGCATATTCATTTACAAACTCGGTGGCTGGACAAATCGCACGCCATATGTGTCTTCAGTATTTACTGAAGTAAGAAGTCATTTATGCAAAACAATTTACATATGTATTTAAGTACGAATGTGAAAGGCCACAAGGGAAATACTTCATTCGAATTTTTAACTTGTTCTGAACTTTTCACTGTTTCGTTTGTTGGTTATTTTGACTTTCGCAATTTAGCTAGGCGAAGTTAAATTTATATTTAGTGTAGATACCTATGTAAAACTATGTCCAATCTGTAATTATCTGAAACTCTAGGAACTGTATAGATGTAACAGAGTTTGTAAATAAGAGATCATTCTTCGGACAGAAATGCAGGCGCTTCTGTCCCGAAATATTGATACTCTGTGCACTCATTGCCGGTGGGTCTGAAGACAACAGATCAAACCTAGCTACCTCGACTTATTAAAGGATTCTCGCAATAAAATTGCATACAGAAACTCAAATATTGTAGTTCTAAACAGATGCTGAAAAGCAAACAATATAAAATACTGTCAATGCTACCCCAGTCCGACACTTGATTTCTGCTTTCATAAATTTTTACTTTAAAAACTGTTGAAAGAATGATTATTTTCTTTATTATTTATTTTTAACTTGCCTACACAAATACGAGCACAACGAACGAAAATCAACGGATATCCTCAGTCTTGCACATACACACACACACATACATGCATATATATATATATATATATATATATATATATATATATATATATATATATCTATATATATATATATATATATATATATATATATATATATATATATATATATATATATATATATATTTATATGTAATGCAACTGCATCGAAAATTATTAGCACAATGTGCCACAATGTAGTTCCTAAATCCCACTTGCATTATGTATTCCTTTAATCTATTAAAACAAAACAATTCTATAATCATAGTAATACATAAAATAATTTTCGTTCCGGAAGAAGAGACTAAAGTGGCACATTAGGTGCTTAAACTTTTTTAAACTATACCTTTTTAAACACGTAGTGTTTAATATTATGATTTAATTATTAACTAAGTTTAACTAAATATGTTGAAAAACAAATTCCATTAAGTTACTAGTTGACTCCTTGACACAAGATCCCAACTTGCCTGACAATTAATACTCGATAGAAAAAAATTCTTAAAAAAAATATTTTATGCAGCTTGCCGGAAATAAAGTTTTTTTTTTAATGGAAGGCAACCTCACCGATTATCTTAATGCTGACAGCTTAATACCATTTGAATCAGATATTCAAATAGTGACGTAGCTTAATTTCGATTACCTAATCCCCACCAAAAGTTATTTATTGTGAAAACACAAAGATATCCAGTATACGAAATTTAAGCATAATAATTTTTTCTTTCTCAACTTTCTATTCATAAGTCATAAAAAATGCCTTAAACAGAAGTTATTTCCTTTTATAATATTAGACCATTTACTAGTAATTGTAACAATTTATGACTTCAGGCATACAAATACACCGACATTACAGCAGCGATTATTACACATGTCATTGTTATGGCACAAAAGCTCAAGAAATCATCAACAACCATGTCCTAGTCCGCTGCTATATCGATATAAGCGTAATGAAGGTAATGCTCATTACAACTTCAGTACCCTTATTCAAATGTTACTGCTGTTAGGTCTTCTTGGAATTTTGTAACGAACAAGGAAGACAATTATGGAATTTTCTTTTTTTTTATAAGTAAACAAATGCGCATAAGACTATTTTACTAATAGCATGAATATTAATATATTATATATTGAATTAATAACGGAATAGAGTTAATAAGGCTATACAATATCAAATTGTTCTGTAATTTTTAAATTATACGAATATAATAAAGAGGACAAATTTCTATTCTGCATGAAATGAAATACAGAAAAGTAAATTAGTTTTTACTTTTCACGATAAAAAATATCGGATAATTTAGAGATTGTACAACTAGACATAATTATTAATTGCCACGTAACCAAAATAAAATATATGAAATATTTTCAAGCAAATTTTTGATGAATAATATTCGTTAGCAGATTATTTTTATGTAGAATCATTTTATACTAAAAAAAACATTAAAACACAACAGCGTAAGCTGTAATATTTCTTATATTAATTTATACAAACATCAAAGTTATTTATTAAATGAAAACCAAATGTGACTCGGATAAGAAAGCAAATTAAACATTTGTCCGAATTTATATTGATTACTTTATTATGATCTTGAAATTAAGTTAAAGAAAAAATATAAACGCATGTTAATAAAAACAATGCCTATTATTTCTTTTAGCCCCAAGTATCAACACTCGCCTAGAAAGATTCAATTGTGGACGGAAACAACCGCAGGCCTAATCCCCGAAGAACGAAAAACATTTTACTTAACTTTAGGTTTATTTTCATTAAACGTACTGGAAGTAGCGGAAAATTAAATAAATTTTACCTCCTTTTAATGAAAAAATGAAATATTTTTTACCGACCTGGTGTGATGTAGAGCGCTTAGTATCCGTTAATCGTCTCGGATACTTCACCCAAGAGGAATACTGAACTTAAATATGTGTTGTGCTGTATTTTTTCAATTTCTGGTGTAATGTGCTTGATAATGTGTATTAGTTATTTAGTGTCTTCAGCGTTTTTGGGACAATGATGACGTCACTTTATTAATAATTTATTATAAGCTATTTGATTGTGTCGAATTGTCCATTCAATATGAAAAAAATTTAAAAATAACGTAAAAAAATCAAAAGATATTATTTTTCTCCCCTTGTCCTTACTTTCGCCTTATCCCCATTTATTTCCTTCTGTCGCTGCCTCCCTCGTTCCTCTTTTTACTACCCAGCTTTTTCCCTATCTCCCTCCTTGTAATGTATTAATTCTAGTGTGGGTTTGTATAATCAGGGTAAAAATATTTATATTGTAAACGTGTACGCACTATACGATTCTAAAAAAATCATAATTGTTAAAAAATGTATTTCTTAATAACCGCCTCTCTGAATCTTAAAGTAAAGCTAGTATTAATAACGTAAGTATTTTTCTAACAAAAAAAATTATTTGGAAGAAAAGTTTGATGAAAAAACTAGTCTTGATTTCATTAAATTTTATAATCGAAAACTAAGGCATAACTCGATTTGGAAAATAAAACAATTTACAGTGGACGTGAGTCGCTCTACCAATACAATGCGGCTAACGTCTGTCGTTGCCGCTTCGTTGCTCGCATGTACAATAAAATGTACCCGCCTTCCCTTTTAGTCTTACACCGTGCACAACAGTCGTTGGGATGTAAAGTGCTACGTGACGGTCATAGGTTAAAAACCAATTAAAAAGAATTGTGTATATGTTAGACCATTCGCTTATCTTGACTATGCAAATAATTTTTTTCCTAACAGTTTTTTTCCTTTATTTCTTGTGCAAGCTCTTCTCGACTTGTTATAAAATGGTAAATGAATAGAATTGTATCAATTTCTGATGATATTCATGGTTCTTTGCAATTAAAAATGCTGGCCCAAATAAATTAAACTAACTTAAACTTGTTTAGTCTACTAGAAAAATCATTCCGTATGCTATGCGAATGTCTAAAACTTAAAATTCAATTAAAATTTTCTAGTTCTGAAGTTACAAAACAAAGACGTTTTATGGTACTACCACACACCTATACGACATAGGCGCACTCATATATTTGCTGCCTGAAATCAGCATCAATTTGACTTTCTTCAAGTTGCTAGATAAAATTTAGGAATTAATCTACTGAATATAATAAGAAAAAATAAATATTTTTAAATTAAAAAAATTACAACAAATTTCTAATACATTTTTAAATGACTTTGAAAGAAGAATTATTTCCTGTAAACTAGCGTCCATACAACTCTTCTTTTTATGGTTCCGCAGCATTTTAAGGAACTTTTTAAGGAACCTTTAACATTCTGCCACGTCCATTTGCCTTTCTTTTTTGCTAAAATTTGACACGATTATACATATTTATAACGCGAAAAAATCCATTATATTTTAAAAAAATATTTTTTCGGTGGTTCCCTGCGGTAGCTGTATATGAAGCAAGGGTGAATTAAATTTCCGCAAGCCCCGTTATGTAGGGTATCGTTGAATAGATCTTTCATAAATATTAAGAGGCTATCATGAACTCTTTTTCAATACAGGAATCCATTTACGAAATAATAAGCTTTGTAATGGTCATTTTTGTTAAGGTTTAATAAAATCGTGATTTTTCCAAAGGGCGGGACCAGGTTACAGCTGTAGCTGAAGGTTATACTTAGGTGTTACTTGTTCAATATGTATATTCGATATTCTACAAGTAATATTGATAATCATCCCTATATTTATTACAGCCGGAGAACTCGCGAACAGTGAAATTAAGACTTTCGTAAAAGATGAAATTATTCATGATATGAAATTAAGTCATAAAATTGGGTATTAATAACAAAATTAGAATATACAAGCCGGGTAGCGAAATGCCTGGTCCAGGTACCTGAACTCAGTACGTAGTAATAAAAATTAATGTATTCAACGTTTTTCTGTAAATTGATCTGAATGTAGTGTGTGTAGTAGAAAAGAGAAGAGAAATGATCAGATAGTCCATTACGTCAGCAACAATATATCATTGTCTTATAAATGAAGTCGATATGTGTTTCGTAAAAGCTAAAATTTGACTAAATATTAGTTTACTTCACATAATTAAAAAAATAAACCTAGCTTACAATGAACCAAAGTAATCTTGCCTCATTGTCTAGCAGCAGGAAATTTGTTTATACCGCCCTCACGTGATATCTGAATCGATATTGATACAAGGATTAAATCACAATTTCGATTATTTTAAGCGAATGCGCTGATTTTCTTGCGACTGTGGTGTTCCAAATATTAAAGTATTGGATATTAATTTCAGGTTTTCTGCAAAATATTAACTCAATTTCTTCATTAGAATAATATAATGATTTTGTAAATTAAAAGACGCAAATGAAAGAAAGCAAATATGTAAAATCTTGCAAAACAAGAATACAACAAATATGTGAAACATGCGATACTTCTAATATCAGTGTTTTATTTTGTTTTCCTCAATATTTTTTTTTGGCTTTATTGCAAATGGCATAGCGATATCAACATTCATATTACTCAAATGACACATAAATTCAATGTTTTATCAATGCAAATCCCACGAAATTCTCAAGTACATATCATAATTGCGTAACACAATTATCCTTAATATTCCAAATTTCCTTAGCATTCCTGAAACGTATTAATTAGTGAATAACGTAATTCTTGCCTTCATTTTATATATCCCAAATTAAGATTTTTTTATAGTTGTCTGGAGAACAAAATTAAATTTGTATAATTCTCCATCATTATGTTTTCATTAAGTCGGTGGTAGTATAAGTGTCGTAATGGTAAATTTGGAAGATACCATTTGAGATTAAATACGCAGAGTCGCAAGAATTTTTGGGAAGTTCTTCAAAACGACGGAACTTAATAATTTATTTTCATACAATGACTTCAAGTTCTAAAATTTTACTAAAACTACGTTTTTAACAACATCGAGCCGCACCCCACATTGTCTTTTCCTGCTTCCGTTACCTAATTCACTTTCAGCTCCAGCCCTACTAAATTTAATTAATGTCTTATCGAAATTTAATACACCTCCGTATAAAGCCTCGCATTAAATTGATAACGACGGGTATTATATTTCGGAATGAGGAAAAATGTCCACGCAGGGAGTTTGACTCTTCGATATTTTCCCAATAAATGCTCTATAGTTCCGAGATATATCATGTTTAATTTAAAAATTACAATTTAGTTTTTACGTAAGGTAAAGTTACCTATCTTAATAGTATTTAAACAGATTTAATGACCTGTTTATTATTTTTGTACTGGAAATGAGCTGTTCTCCATTTGCAAATAGAATAATATATTCGAACACTAATAAATATTGTGGTCCACAGGGCCCCGAAATTACTAGTAAAAGCTACCAAAGTGTTTCTGTGTATTTCTGCAGAACAATTTAAATCATCGAGATGAAATAAAGTTCAGATTATGTCTCATTTTATCGTCTGTATGTCGATGCGACATACTAATTCTTAGTAATAAATTCGGACAAAAAAATTTGCTTATCGTCTGGATACATATACGGATATTTGGGGACAAATACTGTATGAAAACAATGTAAATGGATGAAATATAGGAAACGATTTATAAAGAAATTTTTAATTTATTATACAATTCCTAACTATTTTCGCTAATTGCTCTACATTTTTTTTAATAAAAATAGGCGTATGTGCAAACATTTCTAATGGCCAAATTGAGGCATTCGTCGTAAACAACATATTGTAAAACATGAGTCGCTAAAAGTGTACTACCATTTACTAATTTAACGAAACTTATTCTTGAATATAATATTCCTTACTGTAAAATATTAAAAGTTTATTTCGAATACTTTCAGGTATAATCTATTTATGAAACTAAATATTTATCATACATGTACATGTAAATATAAAAATATTATATCTAATTCAGCGCTAAATCCATTTTATTTACATTACTTTATAATGCAATAGAAATACGAACACAACGATGAATTTAATAAATTATTTACACTGAAAATTACAAATAAATTAGAAAACATGAAAATATGTTACTTGTATGAATAGATTTCAACAACGCAGTGAAAAATATATACGTCCATATGTGCTTAATTAAAGTTTTAAAATGTTCAAAGTACCAAAAGTTGTTTTATATGAATGGGACCTTTCGCATCCAATAGATGTTATTATTAGTATGATAATAAAAGGAATATCGATGAAGAGAAATACACTTATGAATATTTTTTTTACTTTGGAGCAAATACTAATATAGCTTTATTCTCGAAAAACTGTTGTGACTGGGCAAACTACCAATACGAAATGAACATTATATAAAATTTGATGGAACAAATTCAGGTTATATTAAAAGAGGAAAATATCTAAAGGTGAAATAATGAACGATCATATATGTACGACGACCAGAATGTCTCAGAGGAACCGTTGTATTTCACTGTCCATCTTACTCGAATAGGAGACAGCATTATAATATTAAAATATATTATCCTAAAAGTTTTATGCAGAAATAAAGGCTTAAAATTAAATCGGTAATATCTATTGAGTAATTTATATTTTGGTAATATATATATATATATATATATATATATATATATATATATATATATATATATATATATATATATATATATATATATATATAAATCATACTTACGTGCACGGTTGAATATTTTGTAGAAAGCGACAATTTTTGTAAAAAATCCCACCTTTCAAATTATACAGATCTTACTGAGAATCGCGGTAATGAATTATAAAACAATACTAAATATAAAAATGCACATCTGGGTCACTAATACTAACTACCTCCTATGTCAATAATTTACAAAATATGCTTAATGTTTGTACTTCAAGTTCGCTCTCCAAAATATATTATTTTTGGGTTGAGTTTTTTTCATTCCGAAAGTACGATATTATATGTGTCCCCATTTCAATTATTTCTCGTTGTCAAAATGAAAGATGTCTTTTGTAAAATTAGACAACAATAATGGAAATACCACTACTTCAAGGGGAAATTAATTTTTCTAGTTAAAGAATTTCTCCCTGTTACGACTATATTGATTTGTGCAGCTACGATAGGGATGAAAAAATAGTAAAAGGAAATTATCAACAAGCTAAAAAGCTCGACAAATTCGAAGCACATATGATATATTAGAAAAGACAAATAAATTTCTATGAATAAAAATTCAAAGATGAAATCCCATGTCAGGGAGATGGTCGATAAACGTATAATCTTTAACGTATAGAAAGGCGTGTCAAAATGATTTACTCATAAGGAGACTGTAGACTAATAAAAAGTATGTAAGGTAGGAAATAAATGCAAAACAAAAGTAAGGT
Organism: Druceiella hillmani; assembly: GCA_039881145.1. Taxonomy (NCBI): domain Eukaryota; kingdom Metazoa; phylum Arthropoda; class Insecta; order Lepidoptera; family Hepialidae; genus Druceiella; species Druceiella hillmani. The sequence goes on along the minus strand of JAYKKI010000038.1, from coordinate 14,812,869 downwards.
GCAAAAATTTTTATTAAACACAATTCTACAAAAACTTAAACCTAAATTTCATTCGAACCTCTAAAGCAGTGCGAAATCAAAACAATGTTTTTAACTTCTTAACTATGTTGAATATATTTGGCGTTAATTTTGTAGAAATTCAATATTCACAATTAAATGAAACTACGTGATGTAGTATTATTTCTACTTTCTTTTCTAACAACTTCAGGTGGGATATTAGCAAAGATATTTGCCAATATCCCACCTGAAGATGTTGTGATACAACGAAACCTAGGTCGTGGCAAACAAATTAAAGAAAGTAGAAATAATACTACATCACGTAGTTTCATTGAATTGTTCTTAACTATGTTTAAACATTCAACTCATAAAGAAAGTATCAGAATTAAAAATATTGAATTTATGAACCATAATATTTGAAATGGTTTTTTAACCGATACCGTTTGAATGGTATCGCTTAAAAAATTTCCCTGTAAAGATTTTTATCGAAAGTAGAGACAGCAGTAACAACTCGTCGTACGACGAAATATTTTTAGTGAAAAAATATTGATAACCAACACTGGCGCCGATTTACATGTGTAGATATCAAGAACAGGATGCACCTACTGCTGAAGTCTCTCAGGAAGGAATTGCTCCCCGAAGTTTTCGGTACCGTAATTTCCCTCTGTGCTATTGTCTCAATAATGAAACTGAATACCATATACCATTACTCCAGTAACGAAATCGAATAATTTGTGCTTTTAGTACTTACTAAATGTTCACATTTTAAGACTGATTTAACACAAGGGTAAATGATAATTTAGCTAATTAAATATTAATTTTACTTTAAATTTTCTATTGTCACTTCAAGTTCGATTTAATTTACTATTAGGAAGATTCCAAACAAGAATAAAATAACTAATTCATGGTATTATTTTATTACTCATAATTTTCAAACATACTTTCTTTTGATTTTTTTGTATTTTTACCAAGAATACTCCGTCAATAATTTTTTTCATTTAAACTTTATATTTCTGTATTTTTCATCCCTAAAAAATCTTTGTGTCAAATTTCCCGAAACTCCTAGAATTCCTGGTACATCATTAAGAGACAGTACTGAAAAATTAATTCCCCAAGATATTACCAGTAGTTCAATCCCTACATCCAAAATAAGCGACACGCTCGCATCTAAGAAAGAGCAAATACTCGATCTACTTATGTGGGAGTATTTAGAAGCTGAAAGTACTGGACAGAATCACAAAACAGGATGTGTTCGAAACCTATGGAGATGTAATGTATATATTAAAATCATCAGTCATGATAACATTATTTTTAAGGTAAGAAAAATATGTCTCGCCAAACACAAATGTATAACATGTTTACTAGTAATCGATGGAATATGTACGTCACTGTATAAACTGTACGAGATGGTTAAGGAAATATGGCACGAACAGAGTCGTCTACAGACGTAATTTGAAACGAAATTGCGCATCGCCAATAACGCAACACCGGCACTGATTTACATGTGTAGATTTTCAGTGTCTCTTTACACCGAAAATTCAAATCGGTCAGCCTCTGAGTAAATTCATGAATAATGTTACTGTAAGATCAAACATGTTGAATGTTGAGTCTTACGTCCCATTAACTTCTAACATTCAGGAAGATACCAAATTATTTTCATTCAGGAAGATATCAAAAATATATTTACTATATCTCACATTAAATATGTATGTCCAACATTTAAAAAAAATTATTTTAGTTAACTTTTTGTCTATTTAAAATATAATTCCCGTATGTGTGTTATGTATAAAAGGTATACATTCCTAATATTATTAGAAATTTATAACAACTAAATGAAACTACGTGATATAGTATTATTTCTACTTTATTTAAATTGTTTACCACGATCTAGCTTTCGTTGTATTACAACATAAGTATGTTGTACTACATCACGTAGTTTCATTTAGTTGTGAATAATGAATTTCTATAAAATTAACGCTAATTACATTCAATATTTAGAAGACGGGTTAAAAAGATTAAGATTTATTTGCAAATATAAACTTTCATATTATTACTCCTTAAGCAATCAAAATATAAGCTTTCAACTATTTTGGTTGATTCGTTAATAAAATTGAAAGAAAATATTTTCTTTAAAAATATTATCTAAAAAAACCACAATATTACTACTTACCTATTTGCCTCAAATTTCACAACTACCGAAAGAAAACTACTTCTCAATCACCATCTATAACGGTGAATAATTTATATGCATGCTTGATCCACCCACCTGCCGCCAATATATCCCGCCCGATAATTACGGGGCGCAATAATTCACACGGAATACTATCAAAGAAACGAGCTTATACGATCTGATTACCCCAAACCTTTTAATGTATCGGTTATAGCAATAGGAACTTAATTTATGTTAACGTAATTAAGCGTATTACTTACCCGCCGCCTCTGTAACAATAAATGTCCGGGACGATTATCCCGTGGCCTACGGGTAATTTAATAGAAATCGAATTTTATTATCATTGATTATATATATATATATATATATATATATATATTATATATATATATATATATATATATATATATGTATTGTGTATAATAGAATCATATATATCTTATATAATTTACAACCAAAAGTCTTATTAACGCGCCGCTCGATTTAGTTTATTACATACACGATAGAAATATATTAAAATTCTTGACTTGTCATAGATCATAGATTTGTGAAATAAAGCATGTATTCTTACAAAAGGTACTCATTTTACAGATATTATAAATTATTTCGAATTTAAAATGATCAATAGACAATTTTACACCGTGATCACTGGTTTTAATTTACGGATGTCAATTAATACTCAGGTAACTTGGTGGTTCTTTACTGATAATTTATTAGAGTGACATTTATTTGAATTGCTATGTAGTTCTGTCTTATTCGCTATTATTTGCACTAAATTTCATTACAAACTTATGGTACTTCTATATGTCAAGCGTTGGGTAAATCTGTATATTGGGTACGGAGTTTCCAAGGAAAAAATAAATATAAACACAATACTCGGGGACATATTAAAAACGGATACATTATGTGAAAAAAGCCTATACAGTGCGTCGTGCTTTCAATGATTAATTTAATATAGTTTCGTTGGGTTTGTACTTTATAAATTAAACTAATATTTTTAATTCAACACATTGTATGAAATATTGTAAAATGACTTCTCGGTATCGATATATTAATGCTCCTCCAATCCAATTTAAAAACACAATTTGATAAGATTATTTACATGTTTGCAAACGACAAACGCCCATTGTTTATTGCTTATATTCGATTTAAAATTGTAATGAAATTGAAAATTTTGTGAAACACTGACCACAAAACGTCATTAAGCTGTTCATATCAGGATACTTGCTCTATTGTAAAATTATATAATTATTAATATACATATATATATATATATATATATATATATATATATATATATATATATATATATGTATATATATATATATATGTATATATATATATATATATATATATGTATATATTTACATAAGTATATAAAAATCATCACTTTTGTCGTAGCAAAGCCTGGCCAATCTATTCAACTAATATATCGGCCCAATATACTAATTCTATATTTTGATAACAAGAAAACTTATCGTCATATGAAGAGCTTATTGACAACATGCGGCAGCTTAATCGATATTTTACTTTACAACAATACTGCAGTATGGTGTCTGAACGTCTGACTTTTCTTTTATCGTAACTAACGATAGCAGTGAATATCTTACCAAAACCTTCAAGCGATGTAGGTTATATACTCTTAGTAAATATTGCCAACTTTTCTACGTCATTTTAAAGGCAATCGCTCATCCGAAACAGTGCGAGGAAGACGTTTTTTTGACAAAAGCAAGAAAATGTTTTGAGTATTTCATCAATCATCACTATTTAAACTGAATTATTCACTTTTATGAATTATTATAGCATATGCTACCCAAATTTAAGCAAAATAAGAAATGCTCTATAAATTATCTCTAATGTTTTTTCACTCATTCCAACTTATGTTCGAAAACGTTATTAAAGATAATTATGACAATTATTATATTTTTTTTATTCCAAACCATTTCAATATTTCCTTCAGCACCATTAAAAGTTCGAAATGTATGTGTACATTTCGCTTCAACACTAATCTAGCACCCTCTTTAATAACTATTGTGTCTTCTTGCTGATTTGTAGCAGATGAACTACGTGGAAATTTGCCAAAGCGTTCGACTAATCCATATAACCGTTGCAGTTATACCCTAGACAAATTAAATATTCTGGTAGAATACTACGATCTTTTTGGCAGTGATAAATTTTGAATTGATAAGCTCCCACATATTTTGGCCGACAAGTCGCAAGTCGCAAATCGTCATTCCGACGTCCTGCGCTAATAAGCTATTTCATATTCCATATCTATTTTTTCGTATTTATTAAACCTAGCACTACTCGTAAGTATGTAACACAACACCAAGACCTTACCTAATTGTGGTCTAATCTAAACCTAAACGGCTATTGGAGACCCAACAATTACCTCTGCTACCAAATAATAACGTAACTATGTAACAAATTACAAGCTCCTCTATCAAAACCCGGCCTAATTATGGCCTAATATTAACCTAACCTGCTACCAGAGATGGTACGACTACGTATTTACTATTTAGAAATTACGTATATTAATCTAATAATTATCAACGCACAAATGATTGCACAAAACTATTAATTTTTTTAATACGCCCTTTTAAATATGTAATGAAATACATATTACACACATATACATATTTTTATGTAATGTAATGCTTGACCTTTACAAATGTTTACAAATTTAAAATGAATAAAATTTAAACAGAGAAATAAATAGAACGACAACAGACTCCGATATCTACCCTAAGACTCAAACACAGGGCTTCGTTCCCCGTGCCGTGATTCGCTATTCAGTCTCGGTCGAGCGACAGTTGCCACTTCACGCCCGCACAAAACATCATCGCACCAAAATGTTTCAAATTCTTTAAGTTCTTCAAATTTAACTGCTTTTTTAATTTCTTTTGGTTTAACCGATAGTAAACATCGTCCTCTGTTCTTTAGAGTCGGTGGTAAAATTTCAATTTTCAGACTTTTCTATTGTTTATTATATTGTTTAGCCGACATGCCAAATTTCAGTTTTTTGGAATTGTAAAATAGTTCTCTTAATTATATGTAGAGTTATGGAATAGTTTTTTAATTATAATTCGCATCTTGATAATTGGGATTTTGTGCCCTAAAACAAGCCTAAATACCAAACATCAGATTTGTAGACCTACAAGGAATACTCTAAAGATTTTGATGATCATCAGTAAGTGAGTAAGAGAGTGATGACTTTAATTAATGTTGGGTGATAATTTGAGTAGCAAGAGTAATAAAAATAGCTGGGGTATAAAAATTTAATTTAATACGTTCCAAAAACTTACCTATATATTATCCAAAATATATATTACCCTATAACTATTAATTACCCAAAAATTCTAACCTAAATTTTTATCCAGACCAAAGTTACGAGGGTTAAAAAATACGTCAAATTGCTTCGAGATAATATTACCACACCTCGACTTGGCTGAGGTAGATACATACTGGAGAATTCTTTCGTCGTCTCAAATCACATGTACTTACATAGTCTGTATGTCCAAATTTGTTGATTCACTTTTTCCTATCTATGTAGCCACTCTACCTGTACACCGTCTCCAATCTAGTTAGGGTAAGTTAGGATGGAATACTTTCTAAAGTCTCTCTGGTACATATTTCTGCAGAAACTTTTATGCTTTTATGACCATTCCTAAGTTTTCATTTCTTACTCGCTGTCACATATAAATATATTTTTTTGTGTTTTCTACTGCTTTTTATTCCGTACATTCTTCTCACTCCCAGTATCATACTCCGTACTTTCTTCTCACTTCCAGTCTTTACTTGTTTCGATATGTACATTATAAATATTATTTTTCTTTTTTCGCCCTTTACGGGCTATGAAAATGTTATAATTTTAGAATTTTTGCACTACGGTTGGTTATGGGTTAGCAGTAACCTTTTTTAAAAATTAAATAATAGTCTTTCAGTGAAAAAATCATCAGATATTCCGAAAATATTTATAATATAAAAAATTAATCGCGAAAGATGAAGGAAAGTATGGACCTCCATCAGTGAAATAATCAATTATTTTTAAGTAATTACCAATATTCCTCATATATAATTAGTTAGATATATAGACTAAAATAGAAATGTGTTACTAGCATTTCATTTTTATAATTTCATAAAAAAACTTGTGAAAGAATTCATATTTATACAAAATATTTGCAATCTTTTACTAATTTTTATTCTAGTATTTTGTGGGTTCGGCTATTCAATTATATGATTCGTATTGTTTAAGCAATATACATTTTTGGCATTATTATGAATTACAGATAATATTTATATAGTTTTTATAGGACTCATGATCAACACTCTCAATACTGGGATGATTTCCATGTATACATACAGAGACTAGTAACCAACAAAAAAAACAAACTCATAATCAACACATAGGTAAAACAAACTCATAATCACTTTGTTTTTTTTTTCATAAAACAAACTCATAATCACTTTGTTTGCAAATTATGAGCTCCTTATGGAATTTTAGCAATAATGGACTGCTTGTTCCTAATATAAAATGGTGCAATCCCGCCATTAGTATAACCGAATATTTACACAATATTATTATTACAATTTACCACGTATGATGAACAAATTATGACCCCATCATTCATAAATGGATCCTAAACAATTATGAAGTATTAGGATGAATAAAAATATTTTCTGGATTTTATCTTGAGAATCGTTATGAAACAAGAGTCACATGCGATCTGTTACACATCTCGTTACTTAGTTTAATCAAATAATGGCCGGAGATTTAATCTTCCATAACAATTTTATAATGAATTAAATATCAGAAACCAGTAAATCTTCACAATGTTACATTCAATGTCCTTAAGTATATCGCATTCACAATAAATTTCAAACCCCTCTCGTCCCACAAACTTGAAAAATATTTAAAGCGTCCCTCCCAAGTCGTGTTGCTGAGACTATTAACGGGAGCAATTTAACTTAAACAGGAGACACTAAGAGCACCAACAACAACCAGTGAGTAAATAAAATAGGGGAATCTCTCGCTGGAACCAGTGCGACTACCGTTAAATGTAGTACAGCTTCGCTCAAGAAATTAAGTTCACAGTTGTCTTCATGTTGAATTAATTGTGACGACAATATCTTAAAGACTGGATTGAAAGATTGAAGTTATATAGGTTTATTATATTGCAAAAGAAAATCTGGTGATTCTATATTAATATGAAATTAATTGCATGTAAAGTCATTTCATTTCTTTACTAAATTTAATATTAACCGAAATATATAATGGAAAAAATTAAGACATAAAAACATCTGGTACCAATAGTAACTTCATCATTAACTACGAATGTATGCATGAATTACGCAATATATTTAATAGCATTTTTAGGTTCGGTTCTAATGACTTCATGGAGTACTTGAAAAAGAGGACCCTTCCTTTCAAATATAAGATAAAATTAGATGCATTGTAATTTTTTAAGAACTTATGCGATATAATTTTTTCAATTAAAAATTATGATGAGTTGTAGTTGGTGGTAAAATGACTTATAAAATAACCGTAACCTTGTTTTTAACAGCCATTACTTTTTTAATGATTTTCCAAATTGTAAAAAGATAGCTACGTGAATCAAACTATAGAAGGAAAACTTAAGATATTCATTAATTAAACCGCCGTTTTTCCGTTTTTCCGTTTTTCGTCTATACAGCCAAATATTATCAAGTTTATTAATAGAAACGTATGAAAAAAAATTATATTGTAAAAGACGATTAACTCCAATTTTATTATTCAAGAAAAAATATTTAAATGTTACTGCATTTTTATTGTTATTATATTACTATATTATATTGAATAAATTCAATAATTTTCATTGCTATTTATGGTATTAAAGATACGAAAAAGTTAAGGTGCAATTGTGTTTACATGCAAAATTATAACATTGAAATGTTATTGTACACCGTAATACTATGATGTTCCAGTAAAATAATAGGTTTTTTTTTAAAGTTACCCTAAACCATTTCTTAACAGATTGCTTGACCGAAATTGTCACATCTTGATTATTTTGTCAGGATGAAGTGCTCTTTAAGAATATAATTAATAAATTTTCACCAAAACTTCAAAGCTAAATATTTCGTAATTATATAGCTAAATAATTTGAGCATCAAAATCATAAAGTAATTTTTTGCGGTAACAAATTTTCCTCCATTGGTAAATTGTTCACAATTTACAGTGTGTTAAGTTTGCAAAAATTAGTCTTTGGTAAATTATTCCTGAAACTACTAATCATGCGTATAAATTATCAAACAGCGATCAGCGGCATTCATCCCATGCACTTTACGAGCTGTACGCCATCAAGAGACGCTGAATTCTCTCGTTATTCGTTTATGAGTATCTTTTGGTTCATGTTTAGCTAGTGACTGCCTCCCTCCAATCCACAATTATTATTTGTTGTCTACTGTAAACTACGGTAGTGTGCTTCACTGTAATTTAATTATATTTACTAATAAATTATGAAATACCAAATTATATTTGCTAAACTTTAACTAGAGTTGTAACAAATATCCGACAATTATTCGATATTATTCACCCTATTTGGTTAATTTTTTTAGTATTAGGATAAATACCAAATACCTACAAATCATTTGAAAATGAGTTGTTTGATGTGAAATTAACTAAATTTCCTTTTCATTGATCAATTTACAATCGTTTCATTTGTTACTACATTCTCCTGAGTCGTCTTATAATTTATTCAATAAAATAATCAAAGCACGTACATACACATTGTTAAGCAGACAAGTTCTCTTAACCCCATAGATAATAAGAAGTCTATTTTTTTATATCATCGCCAGAAACTGAATTCGGAAAGCACGTGGTTAGCATCAAGAAATGTTGCTAGTGACAAGTACTATTCTTTTTTCCTTTAATACTTCTAGGTGCGAATAAATATTTCGCTGCAAGATTTATATTGTATTTTGAAAACTGTGCTCTATTGCCCACCGAGTGAATGGATTTTAAATTTTTCTCATGTATAATTTCATATATGTATAGCGTACTAACGGACTTTTTCTGTATTAATCATTTTTATCAAGACTTGGTAAACATTGTTTTAATCCTTATTTATAGTTAGCGCGGTAAGTTTTTGGTTTGTATTTACGATCTGATACATTGATCTTATCAAGGAAATCTTTTTAAAGACAAAATATAGGAAACTTTTAAATATGCCTGTGGGCACCAAATGGGACCGAATACTTTTACCGAATATCTATCTATTTACCCCGTTGGATATTGGGTTTACGGTCGAATATACCATTCGTTTCAACTCTACCTGTAACATAACCTACCTATTCTAGCTTTTGATCCTATTAATAACATGGCGATAAATTGTATTTTAGACAGTTTTCAAGAAACGGGTATTACAAATTTAATCTTAATATTCTACAATATATTTATCTGATTTTTGCTGGGTAGTTATAATAAAATATCAACTAATTTTAAAATGTATAAATACAGATAAATTATCCTATATCTACATTAAAGATTTTCACGAAATAATTAATGACACATGATAAAAGCAATATAACATCAAAATATTGGTTTTTGAAATTTTTGTCTAATTATGTGTTTATGCATCACGTAAAATCTATTAATTTTTTTTACTAAGGATTAACTTGATGTAATATTAAGTTTTTATTTCATGGAAATTGATTTACCAATTCAAAAGATGTCAGAATTTAATACTTTCATAAATTCTGCGCGTGTACTTGACACCTAATAATTACATAAATATGGATATCAATAAATAGCGCTACACATTTTTAAATCGCATAAAATAATTTTTCATGGACATCTGGACATGCTATGGCAAAATCGATATGATCAGAAATAAAATATAGAGTGATACGGGAGGTGTAGTCTGTGTAGTCTCTTAAATAAGTTGCTTGAATGCGGACAGACGCATAAGGGCAGACGTCGTTGTTGGTCGTCATTCATATCTATTATTTTTCGATCTTGTATAATTTCAACATTAGCTTATTCTGATTCAAGGATTTGTTTAAAATGTGAGTCCGTTATCAATATTTATAATATAACTATTTTAATAAGTTTAGTATTAGTCTATATTTACGTACTTTATTGTTTATCCATTTAATACAACTATAGAGGTAGTCTGTCTACATATTAAAAGTATTTATGGAAAAATGATTTAGGGAAACATAAAAAAAGCAAATAATGAAGCACAACAAAATTCTTTTTCTAATTGTTATCTGTCAGTTCCTCTATTGGGTATATGTTTGTGCATGCATCACGTCAAACTACTTAACCTATTCGGAGAGTGTTTTAAAGACGTAATGTTGTTTAAGACGTGATGTTTAGTTTTTATATATTAGCAATTAATTTACTTCATCAGACGATATGCAAATTTAATATTTTTACAAATTTATTTACATTGGATTATTACTATATAGAAATACCGACACCGAATAATTACCAAAATATACAGCGTACCCATATAATTCAATAGATGACGCTACATATATTTTATAACGAGTCACATTTTCCACCGGAACATACTTTGACAAAATGGGAGTAGCCAAAATTGAAGTGTGGGAGGTGTGAAAAGGGTAGGTGCTTGAGTAAACAACCCAAATGTGAACAGATACAAAAGAGCAGACGTTGTTTCTAGTTGTCTTCCGAATATAAAATTGTTCCATGTTTTATGTATTCGTTGTGAATTTAATTTTTTCCAAAATTTGTTAAAAAATTTAATTCGTTATTAATATTTACAATTGATTATTTTGCTAGGTTTAGTATTATAGGGTATAAAGTTAATTTCTACGCATGTTATTGTGTATACATATATTAGAACTGTTGAATTTCCCTCTCTATACCTTAAGAGTATTTCCAAAAGAATGCTTCGTTCGTGAAAGTAATAGAGCACAAATAAATATAACATATATTTTAAAAAGCACTGAAATTTAATGAAAATTTGAAGTACTCCTAATAAATTTAATATAAATTAAAGAAATAAATTGAAGTTGTAATATAACAATAATTAATTAATAAATATTTTTGAGCAACACTAAAATGTAATATGATGAATTTATAGAATACAAATATAAGTGAGTAAATAATTAAAATTATCACTGTAAAATGAAACTTAAAATTTCCAAAAAAATTCAAACCAAATCATATGATTCAAAGTGAAATTGAAATGTTACATGTACTAAAAGCATTAACAAATGAAACACGTTTTTCTTGAAATTCAATTCAGTACAGCAATGGCTAATTAACAAATCTTTACCAAAACTACAACCATGTTACGAAAACAACAAGTAAACAAGTTTAAAACAAATAAAAAAGACAATTCTCAAATTTCACCACATAAAACCACTCCTCAATAACTTAAAAACTGTCCATAGCTACAAACGAACCTCAAACCTACCGCCATGCGTCTCATAACTGGAATGATTTTACTCATATTAAATTCTTAGCCAAAGCGTAATTAAAATGGTAATTGTATAAAAAGGAAACGTATCGTTAGTATGACATACTATGGTGAGCTTTATCCTTTATGGCGATAAAGTAAAACAAGCATATTTTTAAAGCAACTTATGACTGAAAATTAATAGAAATATTTGAATAATAAATAAAATAAATATGCTATATCTTAAGTGACATCACCGATACATACTTCAAAGATTTTTAATTCACCCAGCACATTTTATACTGCAACCAACAGAGGCTTTTCGTCATGCTTCGACAGTAGATATGTCTAGCCTGGAAAGTTTTTAAAGGTGCTTATGGCAAAAATAGTTTCGTTGGTTTACGTTATCAAATAGAGTAACGAATTGAAATAATAATGCTTTATTTAGAATTTCTTGAAATTTCACGTAGTTAAATGTGTGAAATTTATATGTATCAAAGCGAAACAACATCAATGACTCGTCACAAAATGTCAGGAACTACAAAACTTATAAACTTGAAATTGGGCAGATATATTTGTTATGCAGTGTAGGTAGAATTTTTATGGAAGTTTTTCAGTTTTGAAGTTAGAAACATGAAACTTGTTACTTTAGCTTCTCGTTACAAATAAATGAAACAAATTTTAGTATTATTGAAACTTCATCTTATGTTGAGAAAAAATACACAAAAGGCTTGCTGACACGATTAGAAAAAAAGTAAATAAGAAAGGCTGTTAAAAATATACTAAAAGTAATGTCGAGGCCCATATAAGGGCTATTTAAAATATTCCAAAATATGGAATAATTTTCAAATAGTCAAAGAACTACATAAGTTTTTCGGAAACGTCATTATAACAAAATAGGCGGAAAGAAGCATTTTGGGAACTCTCATGATGGGAACAGCAGTGATGTTTGCGATAAACATTGAATCTACGGGTACGTTAAAGTTAAATTAACGAAATAAATTAATAGATTTACATCAATTCATCATACTTAAATTTTGCATTATATTTTATAGTCTAATTTTTAACTGCACTTTCAAATTGCCTGATCAATTTGGCATTACTCACATGCTACCAAACAGCAACATTTGAATTTTTATAAATTAGAGGTTTACGTCATTTTGTCAAACCTTATATATGAACATGTTATTATACATTAATTTTAAAACATATGGTTATTTTGACAGAGTAGAATTAAATAGTTTAGGTACTGACATCTAAGTAAGTAAATATTGCAAGTTAACAGTACGTACCACGCGCTCTGTCAATTACGATTTACGGTAAGCGCATGTTAGAAGAGTGCTAACGATTACAATGACGAAAAGAGCAGAAAGATTTAAGTGACCTTAGTAATAGTAATAATTATAAATATTTACGTAAATAAATAATATTTTTTTCTATATAGTTCTGTTGACGATGCGATAAATTATCGTGCAAAAAAATTATTTGGGTTGACATGGCTTAGATTTTTAAACATATCCTCTTAATTTAGCTTTATCGCACCTGCAAGTGCAACATTTCCCGCTAATTAAACTGTTATTTCACACAAACAACACAGACAAATTAATAACAAGTGGATATGCTCAGCTCCTTCTAGTTGAGAGATAATAGAAAATAAGAGTAAACATTTATCGATTATCTCGGACCTTATTCTCTTTATCGAACGAAGTATTTTCAGAGGTTGATGGCCAAATCAAACAAGATACAGGTGTATTCCGAATAATCCTGTATTATCCCATGACAAATGTTACCATAATCAAAATATAACCAGTATTTCAATGTTAACGTAAATTAAAATACTGATGTCCTATAATTAGGAAATATTATCTTGGCCAAAGACAATCTAACAAAATTACCAATAAATAATAAATGTTGCTAATAAGTAATAGAAAAAATATACACTATACTTATTCTTGGCAATTGGTTTTTATTTTATTAATATTTTGAAAAATAATTGTGAACTAATTAACAAGTTAATAATAACGAATTTATAGATAACAACTATTTATTATAATTCAACATTATATTTTTGGCAAGCTTTAATAACGGATTCATGCATAAAATGAAGCTATCATATACAGATTTAAGAAAGAATTGTGAAACCGAACAATAATATTGTAAAATTTTTAAAAGTTGCACAATATCATTTAACTTAAAATTTAATTTCCCTTAAAATAAATCACTTAAGTGTATTGTTGATGTCTATTATATTTACATATATGTCTTTATATGGTGTCGATAAATAGTTTGCTTTAATTTGTCCCTTTTATCCGTAAAATGCAAGAAAAGCTATTTCAAATTTTGTTGGTAAAGAAAATCCTTTCTTTCGACTTGTTATTTAATTTCAATTAAACTTGTTGTTTAATTTCAATTTAATTTCAATCAATTACATTATTTTGGTAATTTTGGATAAGATTTTTTTCAATTTTCAATAATACTTTATATGAAATGGGGTATAATAATCTACACAACTTAAAGAACTTATTCGTGTCGCTTCTTCGCTTTGCTTAAATACGTGATGTGAACGTACTTGAATGACTTTACTTATTCCCTTCTCTTAATAACTCCATTGTCCGCTTTTTACGAGTTCATTAGTATTTCGTTTCGGCACGAGTAAAATCATAGACATTCACGCAACTGTCGGCGAGTCCCGTTGCCAAACTGTGGACTCAATTTTTCTTAAAATATTTTAACGGAATGGAAGGTTAAATAAATTTCATTTTTATTCATTGTCAGACGTTGATGCTATTTTGTTACTATGATAATTAAACGTAGCGATCAGAGATCTCATTAATCGTCACAAAAAAGTTGTACAAACATTTTTTTTTACTTTCTTTTAACAATTAGTTAATACTTGTATGAACGTTAGACGAATTGCTAAACAATTTCGAATTTCCAATTTGCTGTGATTACCTGTGTTCAATAGAGTTTTATGACAAAAACAAACCATTTAAAATTAATGAGATTATTATATATTATGGAATAAATTTAGGAGATGAATGAGCTCATTAGTTCAGTAATTTTCGGTCAAATATATACGCTACTGAAATCAATTAGTATTAGAAATATTATGTATGACAAAAGCTTCATTAAAATTCAATTGAAAGTTAATTGACAGAAAGATATTTAAAAAAAAACGAAAATTTTTAATATTATATAAATAACGTCAATTTTACTACTGAAAATATAGACAGTCAAATATAGTATTAAGTGATGCCTCTATATTAATTTCAATTTTAATAACTGCGTATGAATAGAACCCATTATACACGATCTACAAATTCTCCATTATGCCAGAAAGTTGGCGGTATCTATCACTTTACTGGATATACGTTACCATTTAATGTTAGCAGCTTGATAATAATGATTACATATTCATACATAATTTAGAAACTAAACGACAGCAACAGACGTATGGATGAATGCGATCAAAAATATTCCTTCAGTAATTCTATCTCCCGTGTAGGCAATATTTGTAAAAATATCAATAAAAAATATAGAGTAAACACGAAAAAAGAATACGAGAACATAATTTTTTCGATGTTAACCCAGTACAATAAAGAAAAAACAAATTTCGGTGCAAAGAAAATAAAATATGTAAGTATTAAAATATACTGTTTTTAAAAAAACTCTACAAATACGTTTACTGCGCTCATTCAAGTACATGCGAGAAGTATGTAGTTTCAAGTGTAATCATTGAAGTAGAAACAGCTCGAGAAATTATGTTGGAAATTAAACGCATTCAATGTGTTCATGATATTTTTTTTCAGCTATTGTGGGAGTTCTACGACCCACATCATATTAACCATGGAAAGAAAGTCTGCGTAAACCGTGTGAGTCAAAACGACGTATCTTTAAAGTGATTTTGAAGATTTTTAACTTTTTCATTTTTATGATGTTTTTGTGACATTTTATTGTTATTCTTGTTTTATGGATAATATTTATTTTATCTTCTTTTTTGAAATCACGCTGTAATGGAGAGTCGTAACCTGGATGAAGGTCTAATGCTATCGGTTTTTAAAGTATGATGACCACCATTGTACCACCCGTACACGGTAAAATTTCATTTTAAAAACCTGGCAAGGACGAGTAGAAATCACACCAAGGGGATTCCGTATACATTGTAGCATTTATACAATTTTAGGGTTATGTAGTATTTCAAATTAAACGATGGCGACAATAGAAACTAATTATAAAAATGTATAATTCCACATAGACTTATAGATCATTGACTTTTAGATTTCTCCTTTTACTTGTGCCATAAGACCTTGAACCATTATGTCGACTTTCTGGATGGTAAGTCGACCGGAAGTATTCAATTTAAAGGAATATATCACTACGAACTATATCGCTTTAAAGGAACATATCTCTTGGTACATAACCAAAAAACTTGAAAATTTTCAAACAATGTAAGACTGTAAACCTCAGTATACGATATTACGTCTTTTCTGAGAAAAGGGGATTTAACAGATAGACTGAAGAACGGACCGACAATTAAATGATACTATAACGGTTTAGTTTTTTCTTTCATTTTGAGAGCGGAACTCCAAGTGCAATACGTCCCCTAACTGAATTTATTATGAAAATCCAAACAAGTATCCTAATGAGATCCTGAAAAATCTTTCATTTATACAATGAGCTTTTTTCTTCTCAAATGAAAAAGGATAAATTATATTTTCTGCTGCTATATAGGAAACATAAATAAAAAAGGGTTATTTTAAAAATTGTTTTTCTTAAAATGAACGAACTCGGTTTTAACTAAAATGTACGGTAAAATTGCCTTGTTTGTATTTGGAAAAATAATGCGTACTCATTTCACTACCTCAGTGGGGGGAGTACAGTGATCTTGAATTTACGTCATATATCGTATAATGAAACAAACACTATTCTATTCGATGTTCCTGGTCGACAAAAAAAAATTCTCATATTTGTCTTTAAATTTCATTTTAAAAATTATCATCACTCACTTGGCGGGTGAGTCGTATATACATATGTAATCCCTTTTAAGTAAACCGGCAGTCATTTGTTTTCTTCGAAATATGAAAATATTCATATGAAATATTATTCCAGTAATAATAATGTTGATACCACTGTGTCTGATCAAATCATACAAAGCTGCTCAAGAAACCTTATATTACGTATAAGAAAGATGTGGTCATTTTCTCTACAGAATTAATTCACTCTATATCTTCAAAATTGTGGATACCATGAAATAATGTATAACTGCATTTTATTGGACAATTTTTCGTACTACAATTTTTATGATCATAAATTTTCAGGAAAAATTTACAGTTTTCGATATAGTAACAAAGAAACTAAAATTAACCATGCCCCAGTAGAAAAAACCTGCGGCATAAATTTATGATACTTTTCAGTACACGAAAATAAAGCCCCACGCAAAAATTCCTAACAAACTATTCATTTGTAACATTACCTAGATTATTAGGAATAAAGACACACGTATCACAGTTATGCTCCACAATTTGGTTTCGTTGGAATAAATTTCCACAGTTTTTTCTTGTGATATATAAAATTGAAATATTGAGACAAAGTACATGCAATTATGAAATAGTGTGAACAATTCTTAAATATGTCATTGATACTTTTCATTTTGATACAATTTAATAATAGTTTTAACCAGGTTTACTAACACGTTTTGACTGCGTAATGTAATTACACTGTACATCACATCAAATTGTGAAAAACAAATAGTTAATGTAAATAAATTTATAGAACTCTTCCAACTCACTACTGACAAAATTTAATCTTGATCCAAAATTCTTTCAGGCCTAATTCCCAAAAGAGAGGACAACCTTTTATCAAATATACCAGTTTTGTTAAACTGAACAAATTAAACGAATTTGGCCTGCACATTTTATGTTTTACATCGGCGGCCGTGGAACGCCTTTATTTTGTGGGCCTAATATTATGTTGGACGGCGAAAAGCCATTACTCGGAGTAATCGTCTCAGTAACTCCACTTGGAAAGCATCCCTTACATACTACACTTTATTGTTCATCTCCCGGGAAATAAAGAGGAGCAAAGTTTAGTGGGGATGTGGCTTAAGAATGAGTTATGATGTCTTTGAAAGCTTTTGACTTCACTTTTCATAATTTGAAGGATGCGATGGCGATTTTTAATGAAAAAAAAATTTGAGTATCAAGAAAATTGTGTTATCAATTTCAAAATTATTTTCTCTGATCTTGTTTTCCTTTTTACTGGAATATTGTAGGTAACAAGATGTTTTTTTCTTAGCAAAATATTTCGTTCATTCCTGCTCTTTTAATAGGATAAAATTTTTTTAAATATTTCTTCGCTATGTATGTTTCGGATTATTACACCATTTCCAGTTACTTTTTTAAATGCAATTAGTTATGTACTCTCCTTGTAAAGATAAAAAATTGCATTAGTTAAATAGGAAAAAACGAATGTAATTTTATTAAAATATGCCTGAAGCTTCGAAGGGAAGGATTTACATATACAGTGTAATTTGAATGCGGATTAAATAAATAACAAATATATTAATAAGTTAACAAATAACCGTGTATAATTTGGTAGACATATGCATTTAAAACTCCTTTATGAATGGTAAAACGAATCCAGTTCAGATAAATAAAGGAAATATTGTCACAAGCATTATAAGGTGGTGACAAGTGGCTTATGATATGCTAGCATCCCTCAGTGTAACATGAGAAATTGTGTAACGTTAAAAATATGCAGGAGTTAAGGAAAGTAAACTTCTAATGTGAATTATACTAGAGTCACGAATCTTTGACTTCAATTTCTAATTCTGGTTTTGGCTTAAATCTGTAATGCTAAATGTGTATTCTTTTTGTAACAAAAATACTAATGCAATTTTTTATCTTTACAACGAAAACAAATTTTACGATCAAATTACTCTTAAAAAGGCATTATGATGTAATACTGGCAAAATTTAGAGATTTTTTCATATATCTATCATAAAACACATTATTACCTACGAGAACACTTGATTTTTGATGAGGAACTGACATGATTTAGAAAGTAATATTCATTTCGATAGCACACACTGAACAAGCCAGTGATGTATGAAATAAAATTAGTTTGAAGAGCAAATTCAAGGACTTATCATTTATCACCACTATTGAGGTCGATGTATTATTTGTCGAAAACATAATTAATTCGTATGTGCTATTTAAAATGAGAAAGTCTTTTTGTTTCTGTAATAGTCTTAAGGAACAAAAAGTGTCTCAACAACTGACAAAATTGTGATTGATTGATTGATTGATTTTATAAAATATCAAAACTCACTCACATTAAAAACAATAGGACTGAAACAGCACATTACAGGAGAGCCGGTTAAACTATCAAACATTTATGGAATTGTTGTCAATGGACTATGAAGAATTTTTGCTGAATTGTTTCATTACGGTATTTGGATAATTTACAATGATATTGCAGCTAACTTTCGCGAAAAACCCTTAGCTAACCGTTCATAATTTTATTTAAGATATATAAAAGATAAGTCATACATATAGATAACAACATGTTTTACAATTATTCAGGTTTTATTATTAGAAAGAATAGAGACATATACTATGAGAAAGAAATAAAGTTACATACTTAAATATGTCTACTTTGTAATTGTAATGCACTTTTCGTTACTTACATATTATGCAAACAAAGTCGTTTTTATATATTTCCTTAATTGAAAATAGTTTGCGAAATAAAAGTGTATTTCATCACTTTAATCACGTATCGAAACGGTCTTATTTAATTAATATATTTTTCATCGGAAATATATGAATTGTTAGTATAATTATTTTATTACCACAGCAACTGACTAATTTATTCCATTAAATAATCTATAAATTTTATCAAATTATAATGATCTAACAGAAATGATCATAATTGAAAATAAAAATTGGAAAAAACAAATCTCTAAAAACAGTAATCCCTTCTCAAAAAGAAGAAAATAAACTATCAATCTTATTTATCGGCACAACACGCTTACTTTTCTTTAATTAATTAGTAAATCAAGGGTACTAATTGTTACTAAATATTTTCGACAGATCTTAAAAGTAATGATAAAATATTAAGTGTTTCATGGTACGATAATTGAAATCAAATTAATAAAGTCATAAATAATCATCATATAAAGTAAATACGTGCGAAAATTGTTAAAGTAACATTTCATGAAACGAGAATTAATAAACTTTAAAGCCTTCCGTAATATGATCACATTAAATTATCGTTATCTAATAATTTTCAAGTTAGACTTTGCGACGAGTTAGACTTCTTCATCATTGTAATTATCAGCAAAATTTTTGGCGAGGTCTTTTTATAAAGCCTGTCAAGTACTAATATAACACGCTCTACGAGGATTCCCTACACATCGCGGTATTTTAAAATATTTACATAAATCAATTTTTCAATACGTAAAAATATTGCAACGTGTTATGTACTACAACTTTCACGGACATAAAAATATGGCGCGTATTTCAAAGTTTATAAGATCCAAGATAATCACTATAGTTTTCCTATAATCTTCCAGTAAGGTTTAGCTAACCCTGTTTTTAGGGTCCCGTACCCTGAAAGGGAAAAAAGGAACTCTTACAAGATCATTTCGTTATCCGTCCGTCTGTCTGTGTGTCAAGACCATTTTTCTCAGTAGTGCGTGGAAGTATCAATTTGAAATTTAATTTAAAATGCTTAGATCTGGGGTCCCTTGGTGCTGTAAAATCAAGCTTCTAAGTCAACGCAACAAAAATCCCTAAAAATACAACCATTTTTGCTGCATTTTTCTCATTCGCATGTAAATGAAAATCTAATATATATATATATATGTATATATATATATATATATATATATATATATATATATATATAAGGTTTCCCGTTGGCCAAGAATCATGAAACTTGGCAAAAGGCAAGGTCTCATAACAGAAATAAAAAAAATCGAACATCGTTCATTTGTAGTTAATTCACATAGAAAGTATTTATTTAAATATGCGCGTGTGAAAGATATAGTATACAAATTAATTTCGTTCTGAGGAATTACTTTTTTTTAAATAATTTAATAAAAATATTATGTACCGTCAAATATTAGAAATGCCAAAATATGTTCGGTACCCTCATAGTTCCATTAATTCCTGACAGGTTTGTTTTATGATTTCTGGCTCAGTAGTTTTGGATATAAATGAAGGAATTTTATATTTTTGCGTATTTTTTTAAATGTATTTTTAAATATGCAATTTAAAATTGTAAAAAAATATATTCATAGTTTTTATGACAAATCTTTTCAATTTTTTCCTTGTTATATTATTTTGAGCATCCAAATAATATAACTAGAAAAAAAGAATAAGAACTTGAATCGTTTTACAAATATTTAAAAAAATTGGTTGCGTAAAATATTCGGGTTAATAAGACATATTATTTATGCCAACTTTCAACTTTCTACATCGCTTGGTTTCCTGCTATAACTCTCGTGGGCGTAAAAACTTGGGGAATACTTAAACAATGTGACATTTAGAATCACTGCTACCGTTTTCTGACAACCTTTACGTGAGCTTCTAAGATCCCATATTTTTTCATAATTTTTGGTTGAATAGTTTCGGAAGAAAAGAGACAACTTTTTTCACATTACTCAGCATATTTCTGAAAAAATTATGAAAAAATATTTGTCAAACCCGTATAATTAGCCCTTCAAACGACATCCCGCTTCAAACAACATCCCCATATTTCCAAATGAATATTTTTGATTTACATGTTTTATTACTGTTTCTATGTTAAGTAGTTTCTGAGAGTCATCTTGAAAGGGTTTCATCTTTTTCTTTTAAGTTACATAACACTATAAATCAATAAAACGGTATTTTTCAAATACTTTAATAGCACACACATACACCAAAATAATGTCCTGTTACGATTTTGGCCGTTACAGTCGTCAGATCATAATCTAAAATCCTTGATACTGAATTTAACCTTCTCATTTATAAATAAAAACAAGCAGCTTACTATTTTACTGACGCTGAT
This sequence comes from Druceiella hillmani, assembly GCA_039881145.1. NCBI lineage: Eukaryota > Metazoa > Arthropoda > Insecta > Lepidoptera > Hepialidae > Druceiella > Druceiella hillmani. Next base: position 14,791,245 of record JAYKKI010000038.1, on the reverse strand, counting down.
TTTTGTTGTCGTCTCGTTCGACATAAAACTGTTTTTATACCGGCATCGAAAAGTATAAGATTTAAAACAGATAATTACCTTTTTTAGGATAATATATTTACTTCATCATGCGTCAATTATTAATATTTTGGAAATCAAACAGCAGTACAAATATCAATTAGATACATTAAAGTACATAAATAAACAAATAAATAAATGAATAATTTGCCAGTGCCGTTTTAATAATTTATTTAATAGTATATAAATGCTAAATTATAATGCAGACATATTAAATTTTCTGCATTAAAAGGAAGAAATCTATTTCTTTCCTGCTCGTCACATTCTCGTTTAAAAAATTCAGATATTAGTACCAAAATATAGCTTTTATTTTTGATTAAACACTACTTCCAAATACGGAAAATATTTTGCAACTAGATTTAATACATATTTTGAAAACTGTATTCTATTTACTGCCCGCCAAGCAAATGGATTTTTTATTTCTTCTTATATTCGGTTGTATACTTGTGAAATAAGTGTCAAGTCCGGACGTAGTGGTGTTCGCTCTTAATCTACTTACTTAAGGTTTGTTTTTATTATAGCCAATATTTCTTCTCAGAAATACTCGGGGAACAAAGGAATTTTGGGTTAACAGAGTATTTTATGTTTAATCCAAACAGGGGACGAGCTCGCAAGTTCGTTTCTACTTGTTTTAAAGCATGATGAGGGCTTCGAGTAAGATGAAATGGCGAACTATTCTCTTTTCAAAGAGTATTTATCAAGTCTTAAAAATATTCTTTTTACCCTGTCATTATGGTTAGTATCATAATCTTCAATTGGCATGTAAGCTATAATACCTTTGTCTTAGCACAAACCACTTTGCATTACAATATGTAGAATACATTCAGATATGGATATAAACGCGGAATAGGTAGAATATTTTCCTAAATTCTCGGCTATTCTGTCATCTCTCGTCGAATATTCACCTTACAACCGAACATATTATTCTTTACAATTCTACCAGTAATACAATCTACTTATCCTAGAGTTTGGTCTCGTAAATAAGATAGCGACAAATTTCTATTAACGACATCGATGCAATTTTATTCCACATATATAAAAATAGTATCTTTGAGTTTTTTTTTTTTAATAAATTGAATCTTATTTTTTTAATTGAATGCAATATATATTTTAAAACCAATTCATATTTTATTATAATACTTAATTATAATAAAATATGAATTGGTTTTAAAATACATATTGCAAGCCACTATTCAGTTTTTCTTTCTATACGGAAATATTTTATACAAAAGAATATTTTATTTAAAATTACATTTTATTGATTAACGTAAATACGTTCCTAAATCTCTTTATCTCTGCTCAGCTACAACAAGCACTGCCTTCCAATAGTTTCCTGTCCATATTAACAAACTCGTATTAACTTACAGCCTAGTTATACATAATTCAAGGCCTTAAATTGATAATAGCAGCTATTACTTTTTTTTATTGAATATCTTTTTCAAATCGAAAAAGAATCAGGTAATACCTCCCAAGGAAATGTTTGTTTCTTTATATTTTGTAGCAAAGAGGAATTTTTGTCGAATGCCGGATTAAATTTGATATTAAAATTAATTTAGTTTTGTGTATGAAGTATCGTATTAAACGAATTTTTACGAATAGTAATTTTTTAGCTGCAACACATTAACTATATCACGATGTGCATAACGCAAAAATGTGGACTAAAAAATAATTAATTAATTTTAATAAGTCAGTTATAGCCGCAATGAGCGCTTTTTTTAAGTATTAACCACAAGAACTAGTTTTAACTACTACGTCGTCCATATTTACGTTTGATGTTTAATTATATCATAATGGTATTTCTATCAGAGAGCGGGCAGAAAGCCTACTCTCTAATACACGCAATTTATTCTGATTTCAGATATAAATATCTGCATCTCTTTTCTGTGCACTTATTATTAATGAATGTAAATGTCTTTTGTAGCATCCCCAATCGAAAGGATATTTTTCCCATTGATTGTAAAAAATAAAAAAAACTTTAATTGAAATTAATATCAGGAAATATTTTTGTTTTTTTTCTCATTTGGTAAAAAATATTTTGAAATTTTAAATACATATTAAACAATGCTAATTAATCGTAAAGTCGAATGGTTTCATAAAATATACAAAATTAAAATGGGTAAATAACATTTCGCGTTAAATTAATATATTTTAATGGCTATTGTTTCATATGGCAGTAGTTACCTTAGCTTGTAATTAAGTATTTAAATTGTTCCTGTAGGATTTACTTTAAAAGAAAAGGAAACTTAAAGTTTCCAAAAAAAAATCTTATGATTTATCATATGAAAGCTATTGGACTGTTACATTTTTTCCATTCTTCAACACCCGTGCATTACATTCGATTATATTGCGTAATGCTTTGTCTTAAAACAACTGCTATGCAAATAAATTATGTTTTGAATACTATAGAAACCGAACGGATTAACTATCGTAACATTTGCCCTTATATGTATGCAAAACAATTGACACATCTTTTTAAAAATAATACGCAAACAAGTTTAAAAGAAATTAAACAAGCAATTTCCGAACCTCGCCTAAAAAAATCGCCCCTCTATAACTTCACCCCACGTCCACAAACGGACCGCAAATCGGAAGCCACATGCTGTCGTAACTAAAATTATTTTACTAATATTAAATTCCTTGGCAACGCGCAAATAAAATGGTTATTATCAGGAAAGTAAGGCCATCGTTAGCGTGGTATATAACTAGGGTTATCTTTACTTTTTCGAAGTAAAATAAATTGAGCTACATTCAAGATAACGATGAAGCATCATTTACAAAACAGATATTCAAACTTGAAATTGAAATTGTGAAGACTGATAGATGTATTTGAATAAAATAAAAATAGATAAGGCAAATTTTATCCATTAATCTGCATTTCGTGACAAATTACATTGTTTTCTTCAAAGTGACATTAACGAAGGATACTTTAAACATTTTAGTTTCCCCAACCCTTTTAGACCACGAAAAACCAAAGCTTTTCTTTACGATTCGATAGTAAATACGTAGCTGAAAATATATTTCCTAATTGGAAAAATTTATATCGTAACTGATGATTGATAAAAATAATTTCATAAAAATAAATAATTTCAAAGAATAAAATGTTATTCAAAATTTCTGGAAACTTTATATTGTTTATTATTTAAAATCTTACACAATCAATGGCAATCTATAAATGAAACAAAGAATAAATGAATCTATATTTTAAATGATTTTCAAATATTCTAAGAGCTACCAAAATTATTTGCAAAGTCATTTTATAAAGTGATCGACATGATCCCTAACCATCGAGCCTCTCATGAAGTAGCGGTCTTGCTTACATTTCTTATGTTGAAACTAAAGTAATGTGATATTTTTAAAAAATTACTCAATATAATCCTCCTTAATTTTTTATGCTCTATTTTAGTTTGTAACTAACAAACTACCAAACTGCAATATATGGATATTTATAATATAAATATTGAATATATTCAATATTTCACACAAGAATTATAAGGTTTATAATTAATTAGATCAATTGAAATTAAGTTGTGTAAGTACTGACAACAAAATAATCAAATATTGCAAATTGACTGTGCCACACGTTCAGTCAATTAGTATGTCGAGGAAGGGTGCGTTAAAATGGTCTGCACTCTTTCAACAAACTATATTTCTGAAACACCGATAAAGACGACACGCAATGCAAGTTAGTATATCAATAATAATCAGTAAAATATTTACAAATTTAAATATTCTAGAAATATTTGCTTTTTAATATTTATGCTTCCTAAAAATTCACAATTTATAGTTAAATTTAATTAAAAACTAACCGTTATGCCAACAACAAAATTTTTGACGATTCGAGAAAATACCATCCAAAGAATTTAACACAATAAAGTTGCTTAGTTTTTTTAAATATTACCTTACCTTAACTTTAGCACATCAAAAAGTGTAAAGTTTTCTGTGAGCCAGATTGCAGTTTCAAATATGAAAGGATTGACAACAAGGCGATATGCACAAACCTTTCTAATTGAAAAAAAAATAGGAAAAAATCAATTGTATTAGCCCATTTTTTCTTAATTTTTTTAGCTTACAGTATGAACATTTTCCAAATTTTAATATTAAACGAAACGGTATATGGGCGCATTGTCATTTGTTTAAATAAAACTATATTCATTCAATGGCAGACGACGGATAATGTGAAGAACGCAAGCTAATTAAATCTATGTAAATGATAATAAACAGCCCAGTGTGAAAATGCAAACTGCAGGCCTTTGGATGAGCTCCAGTTGCAGTACACCCGTCTTCTGTAGACTTGATTTATTATAAATTTGAGTAAAACTTTCCATCCTTGATTTCACGAACTTAGCTATTTTCAATAATGCACATTTTCTAATTCATCTTATTTAAGTACCAAGCTGAGGAATTTTTCTTTTATTTAACTAAATGGTTTACTTGTTTCGTACTTGTGGAAGAATTTAAATCATATTTTAATATGCGTTATTATGTATGCGTAACTTATTCCAAATATAATAAAGTCTGTATTCTTCCATCAAATAAACTTGTCAAATAGAAATTTCAATATGGGATTTCAACATATATTATGAAAAAGATATTTTGTTTTTTTTTAATATTGTAATTCGCTACAATATAAGATAATGGAATTTTGCTCAATAAATAGAAAATTACTAATTTTAAAATATATCGTTCGCAATCTGATTTGAATATTAATGTTTTTCGGTACTTGCTACATTAGTAAGATAATTAAATAAATTAAATTATTAAATTCGTTAGCAATGTTTCAACGAATATAAAGTGATTTATTTTAAAGGAAAATTCATTCAATCGAATAAAAATTGTCAATAATCTAAGAAAATTCAAATATTAAAGAATATTATGTATATTGACTACGTTTGGCAACATTAAACTAATTTATTAGCAGGTAATTAAATTTTGATTATCGATAAAACAAAAAGGACCAAATTAATCGCAACTACTGTTCATTTTCCTGCCATAATCAAATATTACATATAAAATATCGAAATTTCATAAATCGTTCAATATTCGTAAAAGCATGTGTTTACAACAAAAAACAGCAAAAGAGGTTCGAGCAACTCCCTCAGACATCACTGAACGCTGTATCAAATTATCACGGTAACTAAATGAAATCAATATTCGCCGATAAAAAAATGAAGTAGAAAGATCAAATTTGCGTTATTTTCCTCTCTATCCAAATATTTGAAAAGTGAGTCTATACTTTGGCAACAAAGCTCGTCGACATCTTGGGATTATGCGAGAGATTGTACCCGTGTCGAAAAGAAACATAAATGAACTCATAAAACGAGGGCGATGAAGTTCTTAAGAGAAGGAAAGAAAGCTTTCGAGTACGTTTATATTGTGTATATATGCAAAAAGAACGAATGTTACGAACAAGTCTTTAACTTATACAGTCTGTTGCACCATATTTCACATAAAAGATGAATGGAAATTAGGAAACGTCTCATTCCAAATTGGAAAACATGGAGTTAACTAAATATAATAAATTCAAAATAATCGATTTTCTTTTTACAACCACACTTGAGATATATTTACGGATAAAGGGAACAAAGTGAAAGAAAATATTTTCTCCACCATATAACCTAACGTGTTAATAAATACTATAAACATCATCTTAAAATTTAAATAGTTTTTAGGGGAAATGAAAGTTGAAGTCGAATAATATTGTGCAACTTTATTAGATTAATAAAGTCGTTCGGTTCTATTTTTTCGAAAAAGTGTATGTAATAGTTTTAATTTATATACTAGCTGTACCCACGACTTTTCAGCGTGGAATTCTGAGTAAGAAAAGTTATTAAGAACAAAAATTCTAAACACTATTATTTTGAGATTATGTCTGAAAACTATTATTTTGAGATATTAGTAGCGTATCTTTAGTAAAAATATTTAATATACCTACTCATTTTTTTACGATTTTATTATATTCACTAGCTAGTGACCGCAACTTTGTTCGCATGGACTTCAATTTTTGTTTTATCGGGTTTTCATGAAGTAAAAAGTTGTCACGTATTTGTTCATCCACATGTACTCCAATTATAACCAAATATAATTTATTAATAAATACGCAATAAAATAAAAACTCCTACCAACTCAATAACGCCCTATGTATTATAGCTACGCTTATGTAATAATGGAGTAATAAACATAGAATTTTAGTCAAAGACAACGAAGCTATATATAAAGTTTTTCATCTAACTATAATGATGTAAATTACCAAGTAAGTATATTTATAGATTTACGGACAGAATATTCTTCACAAAGTTTATGAAATTATTTTATTTATTTAAATATTTTCCAACTACTAAATATCGTAGAAAATTCAAGAGAGTGACCAGATATACTCTGCGTTACCGAGCCTAACTTTTAACAAGGTGCTCCGTACGTCTTCGAATACGTGCGTTCGCTGTGAATCATCCACTGGTATAGGGCGCGCCGCGGCTCGCGGTGCGCTTTATATAGACCAGCCGCACCCGACTGACGCGCGAAGAAGCAGTAAGCTGATCCCTTTTTAATATGGTCAACCATATTGATAAGAGTTCAACTTAAATAGGACATGTCTATATTTCCAAAACCAGGTATTATTTTTTAACTTTGTGTTCATATAAACTTCCAATCATGGCTTTACAAACTACAGTTAACAAAAGTTTCTGCTAAATCAACAGAAGCGCGTTTCTAAAACAGCACGTATTATTTCAATTAATATACCTTTTTTGTTTGTGAACCGATTGGAATGAAACATACACTAAATATTACGAAAATCTTGCCGTAATACATCAGTGAAAACGCATTCGGTTAAACTGTTTCTGAGACTAGCGCGCACAAACAGACAAAAATTGTAAAAAGTATATTTTTGGCCTCGGTAACATAATTACAGCGTGTGTAAATAGTTAAAAAAAAAAATTAATGTACAGACACGGTTCGTTTACGATTTTATTATATGTATAGATATAGGTAGATAGATCAGCCGTTACCAACGCATGCTAAGAACATAGAATTGAAATTAAAATTCGTAACGTAAATTCCTTACTATTGGGTTAATATGATTTTATATTAAATATTTTACAAATTATTTTTCAAAATATCAGTAAACCTGGAAGCCAATTATCAAGTACAAAAATAATGTAGATTATTTCTAACAATTGTATAAATTATTGGTAATTTTATTACATAACGGCATTATAGAACCCACCTATTGAATTACTTAATTATAAGAAATGGATATTTTCATTTCTATTAATATTGGAATACGTTTTTGTGCAGTAGCGGAACTGAAAAAAGGGACAACAAAAGGGAAAACAAACTGATTTACTTACATATAATTTAAAAACACAATCCAAATCAACTTTTATCATAATTCACCTATTGTTCATTTACTTTCTGCCTAGTTTAATATTTAAACATAAGCTTTCATTTAGATTTGAACAAATACTACATTCGGCCTACAATTTCTAAAGAACTTGAAAGGTAAAACCTTTTTTAAAAACACTATATTTATTGAATTTTATTAATCCAAATTGTCTAATAAAACCTACTATTAATATTGCACTAAATTCGAGCCGTTGCACATTTGACTTTAAATGATGCTTGAGTATTATCAGCTTGCTGTTTGTTGTCATAAGAACGTTTATTCTCTTGTTTAAATTTAATAAAGTAATATTAGAATTGTAGTACAAAAATGTAAAATTACCTGAGAAGCAGAATTTTCTTAACGCTGTACACAGATTCAACAGTGGTATGATATAACAGTACCAACAGAATGTATAGACGAAGATACGGTACTATTCTCACATTAATATATTAAAACATATTTATCTATATGTGTGCTGTGTTTCAAATATTTACAAGTCATATGAGATACCAACAAAATGCTAAACATCGATAGCACTGCATGTGAAATACATGAGAAGAATTCATCCCACATAAGAAGACAAACGCAATAAACTTTAGATACAACATGTTTACAGGTGTATATTAATATTATGCACCTCAATAACTAACGCAGTGATATCTCACAATTTTTATAGTATTTAAGAGAAAAATCACAGTAAAATTGAAGTACGATACATTTACAGGTGTGTGCTATATTTGCATCTCGATAACTGATATAGTGACATCTCACAACTATCCACCGCATTTAATAGAAAATCACAATAAAATTGAAGTGTAATTTGTTTGCAAGTGTGTACTAATATTCTGCATCTCGATAAGTGGCGTAGTGACATCTCACAACTATCTATATTATTCAAAAGAAAATCACAATAAAATTGAAATACGATATGTCTACAGATGTTTACTAATATTTCGCATCTCAATAACTGATGCAGTGACATCTCACAAGTATCTACAGCATTCAAAAGAAAATCACAATTAAATTGAAGTACGATATGTTTATAGGACTATATTATTATTTTACATCTCTGTAACTAAGACAGTGACATTTCACAACTATCAATAGCATTCAAGAAAAAAATCGCAATCAAATTAAAATACGATATATTTACATGTGTGAACTAATATTTTACATCTCGATAATTGATGCAGTGACATCTCACAATTTTCTATGGCATTCAATGGAAAATCGCAGTAAAATTAAAGTACGATATGTTTACACCTGTATGCTAATATTTTGCATCTCGTTGACTGGTGCAATGACATCTTATAACTATCGATAACGATAAAGGAAAATTGAAGTACGATATGTTTATACTAATATTTTGCATCTCGATAGGTGATCCAGTAATATCTCACAATCATCTATAGCATTTAAGAGCAAATCGCAATAAAATAGAAGTACGATTTGTTTACAACTGTGTACTATTTTGCATGTCGATAACTGATGCAGAGACATCTCACAACTATCGATAGCATTCAAGAGAAAATCGCAATAAAATTAAAGTACGATATATTTAGAATTATGTACTAATAATTTGCTCTTCAATAACTAACGCAATTAACCACTTAGCGGCCGCTGCCAATGCATTAAGAGTGTAGAAGTAGTTTAATTCGTCTACTCGTCGAGAATTCACCTTGTAACTACAATTCTGTATTTGTTTCTACTCTCTACGATAAATATTCATGCCTTTCGCTGATGTGACTAAGATTGATGCAGAAAGATATTGAATTTTTTTTTCCTTTATGGTACTATTTATGAAATATAACATTAGTAGTATGAAAAAAGAAAAAAGGTACATATTATTTTAGAAAAAAATGTATACATTACTTGAAAATTACAACCAAAGAGCATAGAAGAACACACAGTTTTTGAGAACATCATATTTTGATATGAAAGGCAATTGCGTCTGTTGCTGAAAGAATCTGCCTTTTATTTACGGTTTATAAATTATTTATTTCTATCGCATTTATTGAAGAATTTAAGTCATATTTTAATATGTGTTTTTATGTATATGTAACTCATTCAGAGTCTGTATTCTTCAATCAAGTAAATTTGTCAGGTAGAAATTTTAGGATAATATTTAAACCTACATTATGAAAAAGATATTTAATTTTTCTTGAATATAGCAAAATTGTAATATAGTCAATACAAGATAATGAAATTTCACTAAAGAAATAGAAAATTAAATAGTTTCAAAGTAGATTCTTCCCAATCTGGCCAACAAATAAAATATTAATTAATATTTTTATTTCGGTATTAGCGGTATTGGTAAGATAATTAATTAAATTATTAAAGTCATTAGCAATATTTCAAATAATAAAAATAATTTCTTTCAGAGGAAAATTAATTAAATCTAATGAAAATTGTCAAGAATCTAACACAATTAAAAGCCTAAAAAAACTTACGTGTTAACTATATTTATTACATTGGCAAAATTGAACTCTTCTTGCATTGAATATTTTTGTTTAATTGATACTCACGAAAGTATACTCTTAATGATCTGATGATCCACCGGGATGTATAATACTACTTGCCTCCAAAATATTATCAAATATCTACCAATGTGCGTACCATATGCGACATATAATAATTTCATCTCTCACGAAAGCGATATCTATAAAAATTGTATTGTTTGTTATGTTATTTGGACAGTCTACCAAAGTGTGTTTACCAATATCAAAAAATAACCCAGTATCAAAAATATTTATACGTCATATGTAAATCAAGTTGTTAGCATTTTGGATGTAATGTTTGGGAGTTGGAAATATATCAGCGTTTACTTTGTCATTATATATATATATATATATATATATATATATATATATATATATATATATATATATATATATATACATATATATATATATATATTTATATATATATATATGTATATATATATATATATATATATATATATATATGTGTGTGTGTGTGTGTGTATGTTTGTGTGTAATATAATTAAAACTTTCGGAATTAGGTCTAGCAATCAGCTTGCACAAATAGAGCTCTTAAATGTTATGAAACTAATGTAACGAGCCCTGCTTCGTAAATAACCTTGAGGTTGTTGAACTTTCCAACAAAGCTCCTTTACAAATAGGCCCTATAAATTAACGAAAAATATGGCTAATATGCGTTAGTAATAGTAATCTGGTTAATTTATTTTTTTCATTCTGCTGGATTGTATTCTTTAATATTTTCGGTTCCTTTTTGAAAAATATAAATCAGTTCGTCTATCAAATTCATCCATCCTTACACTTTACTTCTATATTTCCATTCTTTGACAATTTTTCTTCCCGTCTCTAGAGCTTATTTAATGACGTGGGTTTGTCGATTATAAGTCACCTGCAGTTGCGTCTAGATTAAATCATCTGATTTGAACCTCGGACGCCCACCTTCAGTAATTTTGTTTCCACATCACCATGAACCACTTCATCCACCGTACGTTGATGTCCAATATTACTACATCCAATATACGCATCGCTTCTGATTCCCTCCTTTTTGTTCCTCGATAACAGTAATGTTAAATGAACTTTAAAACTACTTCGTATGTTATTTCCCGTACACTTATTTTTTATTATAAAGACATGTCAAGCCATGACTTCATTGTTATTTTATTTATTTAGAGTCCTAAAGGTAAAATATGTTAGCATAATATCACATTAATCTTATTGAAGTATAACTATCTCCAGCAACCGTTTGAGCTTGGCTTGTACACAGAAAGATAATATGTATTTCAAATCATGTGGAGTTCAACCTTTAGCCGAGCGAGAAAATATTTTGCAGTGCTCCTTATTTCTCTTTTGCAAAAGTAAAGTAATATAATACGACTAGTGTTACCAGTCTTCATAAATGTCTGGAAACGTTGATGTTAGAAAATTTTAATTGGGGTATAAAGGCTACTATCGCCTAAGAAGACGACGTAAATATAACATAAATTAAAGAGTTAACGAAGAACTACCTTAAAGCTCGCCTCATGTTTTAGAAGTATAATATATATATATATATATATATATAGACTAATGACGGATTAAATTGTTATTAAAAGAGGCTGGATTCTTTGTCTAAAATTATTTAATTGCCGTGAATACATTCCTTCTTTTCGCTCTTCTCATTCATTAATTATCAATCAAGAATAGACCGTACGCGATGCCGTGTTACATTTTCATTAGTCATGAATTACGTTAAATAGAAGTACAGGAAAATATAGTGAGGAAGAGAAACAACAAACGCCATTACTACGTACGTATTTACGTATACAGACTAAAATTGTCTGTTGCTGAAAACATATTATGGCAGCAAACTTATCTCAAAGGGCGCATGTGAATAAACCTACGTTCACTTACTAATCGTTTGGGACATTCAATACAATTGCGTTATAATGAAAACAACCAGATAATTTAATTATTCACTCAATACATATGAAGCAATGTAACTACAAGGAACCCACGACCATGGCGTTTCATGTATCGACAAATTTATACCTGTGACTAAGTCCAATAGAAGATGCTGTACACTCATATTTATGATAATTACTGTACCTTACAAATAAATAATTTTGGCCTTTTAAAATTCTTGCCACTTTTAGGGTTTCGTATCTCAAAAGGAAAAAAGAAACCCGTATAAATTCACTTCGTTGTCCGTCTGTCGGTCTATCAATGCCCTTTTTCTTAGGAGAAATCAAGTTCAAATTAATATCAAATACATTGACTTCGAAGCTTTTTCCCCTTGGAGTTAGAAAAAAGCTTCGAAGTCAATGCAATCAAAAAGAACCCTATAAATTTGTCCACTTATGCCGCATACTTTAACACTCGCAAATAAATCAAAACTTACGCCTATAAGTTTTGATTACCTCGTAAACCTAGAATCATGAAGGTTGGCAAAAAGCAAGATATCATGTGCAGGAAAAAAACTCAAAAAACTATAAATGACATAATTTTTTTTTAATATGAGCCTTTGAAAGATATAGTAGACAAACATATTTTAGTTCTAATAAATGAAAAATTTGTAAATAGTTTAATAGGAATATTCTTAAATATTTATAAATGCCTAAATGTGTGCGGAACCCTTTTAAGTAGAAATAAATATCTGTATTTTTTAAAATAGTTTTCATAGTCGGATTTTATTTTCATTACTGAGTATTCATCAATTAGTACGAATATCCTTTTGCAAATGTTTTAGTTTAAGACATATGTTAAGTTTAATTTAATATGCTTAATAACCAAATAGTTTTTATAAAACTTTACGTACTTCACACGTATTTACGTCGCGTCACTTTATATAAATCATACGAAAATAAAGACACATGCTGATATTCCTTGACAAAAAAGCTTGGACGGATTTTATTTTTTTGCTCGAATAAAACTGAGTAAACCGTGAATAATAAAATATAAAATACTTGAATTAATGCTTTCTTAAACACTTCCTCTCCTTCAGTCTTCTTTTAACACATGTATATGGTCTACATGTAAATTTGTATTCCAAATTAAAAACAAATAAATTGTTTTGAAATATTGCATTGAACACACGTAAACTAGACGTGTTATTAATGAAAAACTAGACAAGTGCAAATTGCACGGTGCTACCATTATGAATACGACTGGTTCTCGGACGTCCGTTTTCATACCAATATGATTTAAATTCGCGTGAACTTTGGTACGTTAGACGTAGCTTTTTTAATATAAAGAGCTTGGTGTGAAAAAGTGCTTATTTTTATTATTTATAATTTGCAAATAATTGAAGTTGAAAATAATATTATAAATATTTAAATAGGAAATATTTCTACTATAGATCATAGTAACTAAGTACTAGAATATCAGGTCTATTTTAATAGATCTAGTAATAAAACTGATATAATTAGTCAGTACACTGATTTTATATCATTATTTTAAATAAAAAAAGATAAACATTGATTTGCTCTCCAAAAGTTCTTCCTTCCAAATCCAGACTGGATTCATCTGGCTGGGACATCTGGACTGGGACAATCTCATGTAGAAAAACATGTTATTTCAAACAAAACTTAGATGTATGGGATCTCCGTCAGACTTAAATTATACAACATTTACATATATTACTTAGTCCATACAAAGCAGTACGTAATATGTATAAACTTGTACATAGTATGAATATGTAGAAATTTACCCATAATATGTATTGGTTGTATATGTTGTGGCAAGTAGCTTTTATGTCATATATTTCATGTATTTGTTTTTTCGTTTAAGAGCTAAAGGCATACAACAGCATTAATAGGATTCCGTTTGTATTCGTTGGGTACGGAACCCTAAAATATAGACAAACATACAATCTTTTTAAAACATTATGTCTTCTTTTCATTTCGTAACTTAGATTATTTTGTGTTTCTATTATAATTATTCATTTGTAATGTTACATTCAGCCTATTTTGTAATAAGTATCTTAGAATGAAAGAAGAATTTAAAGTTACCCATAATTAATGTACTTAACATTTAAGTAGGCATAGTTATAATTTGAGTAATCAATTATAGACAGCATAAATAAGAGATTTTTTTGATTTAAATACAATTATCATCAGGGACCTTTAAAAATATTACATTCACCTTAGAAGGCTAACGTGCTAACTTATTCTGTTTCGCGACACAAAATTCAACAAGAACACGTAAAATAAAAGAGATATTTAAGAATTTTCTGGGATTTTTAGAAGAATGGTGCGAATTACCAGTTCATTAAACGAAATGAATGCGACTACCTTATTGAATAGATTTGACGCCTGTATATAACGTGACGTCAATTTAAATGGTCATCTAAGATGTATAAAAGTTCGAAATGATGCAAACTTTTAATTTTTGGTAAAAATAGACCAATCCGTAACATCAAAATATTCAGCAGACACGTCTTTACTAGAACAGATGTACCCTAAGATTCATAGACTCTGCTTCAAAAAAGGTGTGTATTTTTAAATTCAGACCGCTGAAAGCACAGTTAAGGCATAAGATAAAATAACTTCAAGAGGTATCTTAAAACGTCTGCGAATATGCCCCACGAGGGGTTTAATTCAACTTAAATGGAACTTTTCTTACGGCATATGTTTATGTTTTTATGGTATTCGTTATTCATCTGTTTTAATGGCTTCTTAAACTTACTGAATTTTTTTCCAATCCACTTACTTTTAAATTGTCTGATTTTTCTATATTTTCACCGTAAAAGTTTCAATCTTAAAATATTTGTGCTTGAACTTCAGTAAAGTAACATATTACACTGACTTTACTCTACCCTCAAAACATTACGAACTTGCACACAACATGTATCAAAAAATTCCTTTTTATCAAAAAATAAATGCGGAGTTTAGTAATTAAGAACGCCACCCTCCAAATATAATCTGGGGTGAATTTGGTGTGAAGTTAAAAGTTCGCGATGATCTTTCAAAGAATAAACTTCATTAATCTGGGTACTTAAGTAGTTGGTACTTAAGTAGGTTTATAACACAAACATTTAACTGGGTTAAATCTCAATCCAAAATCTTTTTGAATTAACTAACAAAATATGTCTGGTAACCCACACAATATGTTTCGCATCCCTATTTAAACAACAGAAAACAATAATTTATTGCATCAACAAAATGGTTTTGTTGATGCAATAAATGATTGTTATCTGTTGTTTAAATCTTTGTTCATGTCCTGATTCAAAACCTTGGATCAGGACACGCACAAAGTAAGGTTCCGTAGGGGTCCATAATCTTCAAGTGACGTCATTTTTTTAATACATTTTAACTGAGATCTTTATCTGAAGCATGTACTTGCAAAATTACATGCGAGTAAGTCTAAAACTGTGGAAGTTACGAGAGTATGACAGACGGACGGACACACGCCCGGACATACCGGGTTCTTGTGGAAACTTAAAAGTTGCAAATGAAAACGAAACGAAACCCTAAACGAAGAGATGTGCGGAAAAACTGAAAACAAAATTTCGCTCCCATTTTACCTCTAATGGAATGTGCACAATTTTTTTTCAAAATTTAACTACATATTAATTAATATATAGAGAAGTATAGAAACTATAAGAATATGACTAATGGATGAAGTGACTAAAGAAGACACATAGCTAAATACTATAGATGGTTTTACAACGGGGCCCTATAAACTCAGCTAATACATATAATCCTGAGTAATGAAATCAAAGTACTGTATTATTTACCATCCATCTTATTCTCTATCGTTCACAATATTGGCATAATTTAATCCTATAAGTAACAAAATAAACTTCGATCAATATGAACGAATATACTTAAAGTTTTTAATCTTGACGCGACATCCAAATCTTTTTAGGTTTAGAGAATTAACAATATTCAGCTTATAGGCTTAATCGAGGATTTCATTAATCGAAAAGAAGGCCCCATTCTCTGTCTAATAAGTATCGTTTCGACTCCATCTTATTTCTATTAAGTATAATTTGCACTCTAGCTTGATGAAATGAAATTAATTAACAAATTATTTTCCCAAAATATCTGTTGTCAGATCGCTTTAACGTTCTTACCTAAAAAATTCTGATATTTGTGGTCACTAGTTAATTAAATGACAATTTGGACTGAGGATATAGTTTATCACGAAGTTTAAATATTTCTTATGTATATATATATATATATATATATAAACGTAATCACATTTAAAATCCATTTACCTTAAAATCTTGTTACTTAGGTTACAACTCTGGTCTTAACATTTATAGGTATTTAGAAAATTCTCTTAAACTTTTTGTGTTTATATTTACTAATAATAAAGCAAACATAGAAGTATAATACCAAAACTTAATTTGTTTTTAATTTTAGACTTAAACAGTAAATTTAACATAAACATAAATTTTAAATGTTCATAAAATGTTTACTTCCCTTTTAACAATCTCTCGTTCTCTGACCTGCTATATAATTGAATCACATACCTTCCGTTTTCGGAAGGTATGTGACTCGATTATTTAGCATTTTTTAAATAAGGATATGACAAATAAGTTTTTAAAATATTATATATTTACAAGCAAATAAAAATTTTAATGTCGTTTGATCGGTCACCATTCCTTTCTGTTAAAAAAACATTAAAATAACATATAAAACATTTGTTGGGAATAAAATATTTTAATATTGAGAATTGCCATGCCAACATTTATTGCTAGGCGATGGAGAGTGAGTACAGAAAATTTGAAGAATTCGATTAGAAATTATAGGAACCTATGAAGATATCTACACGTACATAAATTCATGTACACACATTGTTTTTTATATATAGATATAAAAACACAATGTGTGTACATAATAAAGCTCAGTATGTTTACATGCATGTCTATTTAAATAAATAATCAGTTATTTAGAAGTTCGAAATTTAGAGTTAATTATGTTATGTAATATACTACTACGATTAAAAGCTATTACAAACTCGGTCGCTGGACAAATCGTACGCTCCATATGACTCTTCAGTATTTACTGAAGTAAGAAGTCATTTATGCAATACAATTTACATATGTATTTAAGTACGAATGTGAAAAGCCACAATGGAAATACTTCATTCGATTTTTTATCTTGGTGTTTCGTTTGTTGGTAATTTTGACTTTAGCAATTTAGCTAGGCTAAGTTAAATTTATATTTAATGTAGATACCTATGTAAAACTGTGTCCTATCTATAACTTTTTGCAACTCATTTACTAGCAATTGTAACAATTTCAAGTGTCAATTTCATAACTACAGGTGTAAAAATACACCGATATTGCAGCAACGATTGTATGTATCATTGTTGTATGACAAAAATTCCAGAAATCATCAACAATCATATCCTAGTCCGCTGCTATATAGATATAAGCACCTTCAAAGCGCCTATCATTGACGGTAATGCCCATTATAACTACAGAATCCTTATTTAAATATTTCTACTTAATACTACAACTTTAGGTCTTCCTTGAATTTTGCAACGAACAAGGAAGGTAATTATGGAATTTTCTTGTTTTTTTTTAAACAAATAGTATTTGTTTAAAAAAAAAAGGTTTACATTTTTTTGCTAATGGTATGAATAATAATATATTCTATGTTGAATAAATATTAGAATAGAGTTAGTAAGGCTAGAAAATATCAAATTGTTCTGTAATTTTTAAATAGTGTGTATATTATAAAGAGAAGAAAAGTTCCGTTCTGCGTGTAGTGAAATACAGAACATTAGATTAGTTTGTAATTTTCACGATAAAAAATACAGAGTAATACATCATGTTTAATACAAAAAATCCTGCAGATGGTTGTACATGCTAGACAGTATGTACATAATTATTTAGAGCCACATAACCAAAATAAAATATATGAAATACTTTCAAGCAAATTTTTGATGATGACGAATAACATTCGTTAACAGTTGATTTTATGTAGAAACATTTTGTACCAAAAAAACATTAAAACACGAGAGCGTAAGCTGTAATATTTCTTATATTAATTTATAGAAACATCAAAATATCTATTATTCAAAAGCAAATGTGATTCCGATAAGAAAGCAAATTAAATATTCATCCGAATTTACATTGGTTACATTATTATGACCTTAAAACTAAGTTAAATAAAAAAATATGAACGCATGTTAAAAACAATGCCCATTATTTCTTTTAGCCACAAGTATCAACACTCGCCTAGAGAAATGCCATTGGGGACGAAAACAGCCACAGGTCTAATCCCCGGAGAACAAAAAACATTTTACTTAACGTTTATTTCTGTTAAACGTACTGGAAGTAGCGGAAAATTAAATAAATTTTACCTCCTTTTAATGAAAAATCAAAATATTTTTTATCGTAAATTCTCGGTACACGACCTGCCTGGTGTAATATAGACCACTTAGAACCCGTTAATCGTCTCGGATACTTCACTCAAGAGGGATATTCAACATAAATATGTGTTGTACTATATTTTGTCGATTTCTTGATACAGGTGTTCGAAATTCATTAAATATACAATGTGTAACGTATTTTAGTTATTTGGTGTCTTAGGTGTTGTTTGGAAGAAGAAGTTTTATGAAGATGCCACTTTATTACTAAATTATTATAAGCTATTTGATTATGAAAATTTGTCCATTCAGTAAAAAAAATGAAAAATGACGAAAAAAATAAAAGGATATTCTTTATTCTCCCACTTGTCCGCACTTTGGCCTTAACTTTTTACTACCCAATATTTTCCCTATCTCCCTCCTTGTAATGTAATAAATTTCTGGAAAAGGAATGTATAAACAAGGTAAAAATATTTATATTGTAAAAGTTTACGAACTATATGATTCTAAACATAAATTCATAATTTAAAAAAAATTGGTTTCCGACTATCCACCTCTGAATCTTAAAGTAAAGCTGACATTAATAACGTGAGTATTTTTGTAACAAAAAAAATTAATTGCAAGAAAATTTTAAAGACCAAACTGGTCTTTGTTTCATTAAAATGTTATAAACAGAAACTAAGGTATAACTCGATTTAGTAAATGAAACAATTTACAGCGGACGTGAGTCCCTCTGCGAGTACAAGGCGCCTCGCAGAAGGACTCATGTCCGCTTCATTGCTCGCTACAATAAAATGTGCCCGTCTTCCCATTTAGTCTCACACAGTACACAGCAGTCGTTGGTGTATAAAGTGCTACGTGACGTTCAAAAGTTAAAAACCAATTTAAAAAAAAACTGTGTATGTGTTGGGTAATTCGTTTATCATGATTGTGTAAATAAATTTGATTTGCGTTCATACCAGTTTTTTTTTCCTTTCTTTGTTATGCAAGCTTTTTCCAACTTTTTATCAAATGGTAAATGAATAGAACTGTACCAATTTCTGATGATATTCAAGATTCTTTGCAATTAGAAATGCTGACATAAATAAATCAAACTAAAATTTACATTATTTAATTAATTAAAAAATAATTCCGTATGCTGTGCACTTTCTGAAACTTAAAATTCAATTAAAATTTTCTAGTCCTTGAGTCACAAAACAAGGATGTTTTATGGTACTACCAGACAACGATACGATATGGGCCTATTCATATATTTGCCACCTGAAATTACCATCAAATTGACTTTCTACGAGTCGCTAGGTAATATTTAGGAATTGATCTACTAAATGTAATAAGTTAAAATAACTATTTCGAAATTTAAAAAATGAAATATCTATAAGGCACAAATTTCTAATACATTTTTCAATTACTTTTCGAGAGAGTTATTTCCGGTAAACTAGCGTCCATACAACTCTTCTTTTTGGGATTCCGTAGCCAAACTAGGAACCCTTAAAATTCTACCACGTCGATTCGTCATTCTTTTTTTCTAAAATTTGACAAGATTATACATATTTATAATGCGTAGAAAGCCATTATATATTAAAAAGTATATTTTTTTCCATACTTCATCTAGATATGAAGCAAGAGTGAATTAGTTTACCGTATACCCCATTGTGTAGGGTGTCCTTGAATAGATTTTTCATAAATATTAAGAGGATGTCACGAACACTTTTTCAATACAGGGATCCATTTACGAAGCATTGAGATGGTCATTTTTGTTAAGGTTGTTTTAATGTTTATGTACGTTTTAATGTTTATGAGTGCTTAATACGTGCGGAACTCGGAGATTTACTCGTACCTGACAAGTTTTTTCAATCTTCCTTAATTTAAAACTTACTGAATAAACTCTTTGAATATGCAATATTTTGCATTAACTACTTAAAAGGATTTATTTCACAACTACATTTTTACACGTTTAATGTGTGTAACGTGCATTTAATAAAACCATAATTTGTCCAAAGGGCGGGACCGGGTAACAGCTGTAGCTGAAGGTGATACTTAGGTGTTACTTGTGCAATATATGTATTAGATTTTCTATAATATCATCCCTATACTTATTATGACCATCCATTATGATCAACCCTATACTTATTATGACCAGAGAACTCGCAAATAGGGGAATTAAGACTATTGTAAAAGATAAAATTATTCATGAAATGAAATTATTCAGTCATAAAATCGGATATTAGTAACAAAACTACAAGCCGAGTTGCGCGACACATGATCGAGGTACCTGAATTCAGTACGTTGTAATAAAAACGAATGTGTTCAAAGTTTTTTTGTAAGAGCTGGAAATTGATCTGAAAGTAGTTTGTGTAGTAGAAAAGGTAACAGAAATGACCAGATAATGCATTACATCAACAACAGTATATCATTGTCTTATAAATGAGGTCGATTGGAGTGTTTCGTAAAAGCTGAGATTTGGCTAAACATCAATTTACTTTACATAATTAAAAAAATGAACCTAGCTTATATTGACTCAAAATAATCAGCAGTCTCTTACCACATTGTCAAACATGAAATTTTTTTACATGGCCCTCACGAATCGCATTCATTTAATTAACTAAAAGCGTTTGATACCTAGATTAAATCACAATTTGGATTATTCTAATCAAATACGCTGATTTTCTTGCGACTGCGGTGTTCCAAATATTAAGGTATTGGGTATTAATTTGTAGTTTTTTGCAAATTATTAACTCAATTTCTTGATTAGAAAAATGTAATGATTTTATAAATTAAAAGACAACAAATATGTAAAATCGTGTAAAACACGAAGACAGCAAATATATGGAACATTCAATACCTATATCAGTGTTTATTTTGTATTCCTGAATCTTTTTCTTTTGAGTTTATTACAAATGGCATGGTGATATTAACATTCATAGTTGAATATTGAATATATTTGGCGTTAATTTTGTAGAAATTCATTATTCACAATTACACGGGTTAGTTATCTAATAATTTCGATAAACAGTGGTAACTGTTGTAATAATATTCGTATAATATAATTACATAAATAATTATAATTACGTTTCAGATACCCGATAAAAGCTGTCATAACAGTAGTATATACGTAAATTGAAAAACGTACCCTTATATTTGAATAATCAATTTCGAGGTTAAAGGCATTACTGATTCTAACAACATCGGTTCTCATATAGGAGGAAAATAACGAATTAAGATAATAACCTTAACAAGCGAGATTGATCAATTTGGACCCAAATTGTCGGCTAAGCCAGACGCGACTCGCAGATACTCGTAATAATGATAAAGTCGGTGCGCCATAATGAACTATATCTACTAGTCTAGACGGCCTTGAAGATATTTATAAATAGGCATCATTGGGTTACTGCTTCATTTGAGAAAGAAAATTTTAACAGAAGCACGATAAATATATAAGGCAAATGATTTCTGGGACTCATGATAGAAGTATAAACGTCGCGTCCCCGTTTAGGAAAGAGCTAATGAATGGAAATATGATCAAACTGAGAGACAAAATAATATTATTATTAATCGATACATGGAAAGTAAAACAAAAAAACTTTTTGGAGAGAATTTAATAATATTTAATTTATGAACGTAATATTTGAATTAAAACTAATAGTTGTTAAAATTATCTCGTAAAAAGAAAAAATAACCCATCTGTAATCATCTCCTAAAAAAGCTCCAAGATAAACTATAGGATTTTTTAGGTTATATTTAGGACATCCAAATAAAATTCTCCTCAAAAATTCAACTTTCCTAAGAATTTTTTTGACACAAGTAAGAAAATCCTGTAATGACTGGACCATATATGAAAATTGTTTTTGTGATTCCGACGAAAACAATTTTTATATATTTTTATGCACAGGACTTAAATTTAATTTAGAGAAAACTTCAACCATGAATATCTAATAGTGAACACAATCAGTTTTGGGGGAAATCCGTGCGGAACATTGAAGAGCAGATGAAGAAAGATATTCTCTCTGCGTTTTTGGATGTTTTACATGAGTACATTATTATCGCTGTCAGTGAATCTGTAGGATGATCGTTTTAGCAGTCTTTCTCGAGTTGTTACGTAGTCACATAAGAGTTTAAATTTTTTTAGTATTAACATATTTTAACGAAATTAACGGAAGTAGTTCTGAAATGGACGGGAAGTGTCTTATTCGTTGCAAACTTTTATCGAATTATAAAACAGTTTAGGTAGTAACGACAAGAGAAAAATAGAATATATGCTGAATGGTACTTTCATTTTATTTCAAAGAGAAAAATTGAACTTCTCGATAAAAGAGCGTCTTCAGTTTCAATTATATCTCATACTAGATTACGTTTAAGCTAACCATTGTTTAATTATTCAAAATGATGTTTTCTTTATGATGAAAAGGCTAAGGAAAGAAGTAAAAGAAGAACCTGTATCTGAGCCTCGGAAATTTTTTTATTAATTTTAATGAACCCTTTTAGAAATTCTGCGATTTCAGCTACAAAACAAAATCGTATTGAGTTGGCAATGACCTTAAAAAATCAAATAGTTTTAGAAGATTTCGTCGCTCGGAAAGTCAGGTGTCATCTGTTACAAGGATCCAACCTGTTGTTCCGAAGTAAATAGATCCATCGGTCGATTAATCGACCTAGGTCTTGATATTGCATATATGAAACCAATTTAAAAACGTAGTTTGAACCAAATAAATTAATGAACAGGAAGAGCGGGATAGAATAATGGAATCAGCTGCATTAATATATCTTAAGAAGATTCAATCTATGATAAATGACACTGATGATTACCCTCCAATTAGAGTTTACCGCATGTTTTACTAAAGAACGAACAGTTATACGGAAAATACATGTTTATAGAGAATTTTGTCATCTTTATCTTTAATGATAACTATTTCATACGAAAATTCTATATGTGCCAAAATAATTACAAAAATCAGAAAAAAATCATCCCCTATTCATCCCCTAAAAACCTCTAGGTTAAAGTTTGGGGAATTTTCATGATATCAATAGGACATCAAATCACGATCTTCTAAAAAATTTAGCTTTCCTAAACTTTTTTTTGTAAAATCCTATAATGTCCATAACCGAGACTGACAGCCGGTCAGAGTTCGTACGAATGTAATTGAAATATTTGGTTATAATTAAAATATTTGGAAGTTTTTTATGAAAAAATAATTGGGAAGAATTTAAAATGTCAACAAGAATTTATTTTCAAATAATGAACTTCAAAATCAAGACAAACAAAACTTATCCGGTACGAGTAGAACTGGCGCTACGAAGCTTCTGTACATTCTTAGACACATATTGAAATTTAAGGATGTATATTATTTCAGTTGCACTGTTTCTAAATTTATAAATATTTTTTTCTTTATTGCATGTATATTGGTAAAATATTTTCCCCCTTAAAAATATGAATTTCTCAAAAGTTTTGAGTTTTAGTATAATTACTGTATTTTTCATAATCTTAAGGTAAAGTGCCAGTAATACTGTTTTATTATAATATTATCTTTAGCAATTTTACAGTAATATGGGAACATAATTCTTGTGGAAATTTTTGATAATATCTCCAGAACTGTTTTCCAAACTATTTTTCAAAAATTAATTTTCGAATCCTTGAAACGTCCTCATTCAATTAAAATGACATATAAATTTCTTAAAAAAATGTTTATATAAATATTATTAATTACTAAACGCGATTAATTATGTTTTAAACACTATGCCAAATTTCAAGTTTCAATAGCAAACAATTTTTTGAGAAAAACGGTCGCAACAGACGAATAGACATGTTTGTCATAATCTTATAAGTTTTCGAATTTTTTTTAAGATATGGTACCATAAAAACGGAGAAAAGTTAGTTTACGATCAAATTGCAATTCAGTAATTTTACCATCATCGTTAAATTCAGAATGGTAGATAGTTTAGATTAGATTTAAAACAGTTGACACGGCAATGAAGTGCAAAATAGGCATTAAATTTGAAACATTTTTTAATCGTCATATCTTTTAATAATTTATCTGATAATTGCAAAATTGCCTTTAGTGTAATAGTGAAACTCGAATTAAAATATAAATAACTATCTAAATAATTACTTCAAACGTGTCTTCTTTACTTTTATGTCTAGTTGCTATATATTCTTGCGGCTTTGGAGTAGGTTAATTCAGTTTTTCCATCTCTGTCAGTCTCAGCCCCTCTAAAAGTTCTAACATATTTACGAAGAAAAGACCAGCGTTCCTCTGTTCGTCATTCCGTTTCACCCCAAATGTACTCGAGAAAATTTGAAAAGCGGTCGTTGCCTTATTCTGACCGATTTAATTTCTTAAACACGCTAATGAAATTAAATGTTAAATTTAATTCTTACATCCAGACTCTCATTACGGAGCCAACTTTTAATTTTTAAAATTATTTCGGATCATCCAAACTACATGTATAAGTTCTGTATATAATATTATTCAGTTCTTTAATGATACCTGACAAGCCGACTTTCCATTTGGATGACGACTCATAAATTTCTGTCTCTTTTTAAGAGTAGCAAGGTCCTTTTTGGTGCTATTTTAAAAAATATTGAAAAGCCAAAAACAATTTAATATTTAAAATCTCATGGCATTTAATTATGAAAATACTTACGCTTATATGATAAGCGCTGTCTTCAACCGACATTAAACTCAATAAATTCACGAGATATCAATTAAATAATAATTTCATTTCCATTCATATAATATTAACCAAAGTCGGCTATAATAAAAAATTTGAATGTTAATATCATTCAATTATAAACCACGTTAAAATAGATTGTATAAGAAAAAAAACTCGAAGAGTGCAAATCTTATTCTTAAAAAGAAAGAAATTTCTTACGAAAACTCTGAAACATCTCAGTATAGTTTGAAACTTTTATAGGTTTTCAGACAAGAAAATGCTTACAAATTGATACCTGTGTACATTTGTCTATGAACATAATGTTGACTTGATCTCGATATAAAAAGGATAATGCATTTTTTAAAGTAAAACGATTAAATGAAATGAAATGGGGTGTCATCCCAGGGCTAAAAACTATATTTTAATTAAAACCGGTAGATTGAAATGAAGTAAATAAATACGAACTTTCACAAATTGCTTTCAAATATAACAATAATTAACATGTCAATCACTTCCAAAATCACTGTCATATTAGGGAAAAAAATGAATTTAATATAAAACAAAAATGCAATTTCTACACTTCGCCTTGTAAATTGCAACCTAATAATTTAAAAACGCTCTGCGGCCACAAACAATTGATTTTTCCGAGCAAAGCTACAACTAATCTTCCACCAAGAAACAATACATGAGAGATGATATATTTTAATAGTGTCGATACTAAACCGCTTTTGCCATAGAACATTAAAAATTTAAGAAATTAGATATGGCTTAACAGTTAGTGTAATATTGCTATTTATTTCAATTACTGCCGTTTCAGACTATTCTTGTACCGTAACGATTCACAATATAAATCAAAAACACAAACAATCACAAATCTTGATCTTTCGTTCAGGCTAATCGAAACACTTCATCGTACCTACTTTACGACATATATATATGTAGATATAGTAACGATGTATACTTGACATACAAAAAAAATATTTTTGTAATTTAATAACAACATTATTTTCAATATTTTTTTAAAATATTGAAAGAAATGTAATCTGTGTGAAGCTGCCGTAAGTATCCGTGCATTTGCGTGCTTGCTGGGATATCTGTGTGTGTGCGTGTATGCGTACATACATACATATATATACGTACATATAATTCTGTTTATATTCATATAATTCTGTTTATATTCAAATCTCTTAAAACAAGCATATTTTATTCGTATATGCTAGTAGGATAAGTCGGATTATATACAAAACGAGAAAAATAAAAATCAAGCGAATTTTCTTCACTACAAGATAGAAAATAGGAAGCTTCAGTGCGTAGAAAGTAACAAAAACAGTTTCTCTCATTTTTATATAATAACGATATTTACTTTTCTATTTGCGTCAAGTTTCTATCACGTACCCTCCCGAAAGCTCGTGTTACGTTTTAAGAAGGAAAACATTTTCAATGTTCAATATCCATTAGTGCGAATGGGTGTATACTTGATCCGACAGCCTATTAAAAGGAAAAACGGGCTGAGAAAAGTTGTTCTTTTGAGTTAAAAACCCAATTAAGTAATTATCGTCCTGATAATTATTTAATTGAATTGTTAACTCAACTAAACTTAACTTTTCTCACCCCTGCGATATAAACTCTTTTTAACCGTATGCCGTTAAAAAGGTTTGAAAGAAAGAATATTTTCTCAATTCGACCGTATTATTATATGGAGCCTAACTCATATCCCGGAATATGTGAAATGAATTTAGAATGATTTACTCAATCTTAAAATTCTGTAATACAATATAAGAATTTCCTTTAAACCCTGTGTAATATTTTATATTATTTCTCGATTCAAAAGTCGGAGTGTAATAATTTGTAGTATGCGTTGCTAATAAGCTTACAAACCATTTGCAGATGATTTTTTTCTAAATCGATCAAGTAATTCTTAAGTAGAAACTGTCGAAAGATTTTTATGTAAAATAAAATCGGAGAGCATTATAATATAAAAATATATTATCCTAAGAATGTTATACAAAGATAAAGACGAAAAATAAAATCAGTGACATCTATTGAATAATTTATATTTTGAAATTTCGTTCTGAAGATCGGTTGCATAAAATTGAGATATATTTATATTATTACCAAGTATGAAAAAATTCCTGTTTTAAATTGATACACCCGTTTCAATAATAAATTGCGGAAGGTAAATTATAAAATATGGAAACCAGAAATTTGATTCACCCCAATGCGCAATAAATAAGAATTAAGTAAAAACCATACTTACATGCGTAGGTTGAAAATTTTGTGGAAAGCGAAAATTTTTGTAAAATTCGCAACTTTAGAATTATACAGACCTTAATGGGATCGAGTTAATGAATTATAAAACAATACTAAATATGAAAATGCACATCTGGGTCACTAACTCTAAATACCTCATATACCAATCGTTTATAAAACATGCTTAACTTTTAAACTTTAAGTCCACTCTCCAAAATATATGATTTTTGGGTTGTGTTATTTCCATTCCGAAACAACGATATTATATGTGATCCAATTTCAATCATTTCTTGTTTTTAAAATTAAATTTATGCAAAATTAGAAATGTTCTATAAATTATCTCAATTTTTTCTTTTACTCGTTCGTACTTATGTTTCAAGACATTATTAAAGATAATTATGACAACCGTTTTAACAATTCCTACAACACCATTAAAAGTCCGAAAAGACGTAAAAAAAGAATCTCGAAACATGAAGGAAAGTAAGAATCTCTATCTCGCGCCTCAGCTTCATAATGAGTTACGTAGTTACAAAAGGATAGCATAAACTATAATAGGTATAGTGAAATAATCAATTATTTTTAAGTAAGTACCAGTATTCCTCATATATAATTAGTTAGATATACAGACTAAAATAGAAATGGCTTACGAACATTTTATTTTTATAATTTCATAAAAAAAATTAGAAAGCATTCATATTTATACAAAATATTTGCAATATTTTACTAATTTTTATTCAAGTATTTTGTCGGCTAGGCAATTCACTTATATGGCTATTCACTTATATGGTTGTTAAATCAATATAAATTTCTGACATTAA
The DNA here is from genome assembly GCA_039881145.1 of Druceiella hillmani. Lineage (NCBI taxonomy): Eukaryota > Metazoa > Arthropoda > Insecta > Lepidoptera > Hepialidae > Druceiella > Druceiella hillmani. Next base: position 14,763,292 of record JAYKKI010000038.1, on the reverse strand, counting down.
TATGAATTATGGAAAGTATTTCGTATAGTTTTTATAGAACTCACGATTAACACTCAATACTTGGATGATTTCCAAGTAAACATACAGAAAAAAAGTTGAGCCGTCACGGGACGCCTGGCAGATGTGAAACATCGTGTTCGTACAAGTAATATGCATAAAAGACAATATTATTACAGGAACTAAATATAGCATAATGAAAAAATAAAGTATTACGAATTTCTTACAGAAAATGGTGACTTTATTTAATAAACATTTATTTACAATTAATACAAAAATAATAAAACACAGGTTATGTGTACCGTAGTAAACAACAGCGTCGAGCTGAGCTGAAGAGGGGGTCGCGTAGTCGGTTGCGCATGGCGACACGTCGCCATACCGTACACTCTACTACATATAGTATATATATATATATATATATATATATATATATATATATATATATATATATATATATATATATATATACATATATATACCTTAGTATAGCACGGCAAGCGTCGCCACGCCATCGATCCGGTTTATACCTGCGCCTATAGATGTTTCACATCAAAAAGTAACCAACAAATCAATAGGTATAACAAACTAATAATCAATTTGCGTATGATGAGATCATTTATTATAGAATTTTAGCAATAATGGACTGCATCTTCGTAATATAAAACGGTGCAGTCCCGCCATTAGTACAATCTAATATTTACACCATATTATGATTACAATTTACCATGTATTAGAAAGAAATTATGACTACATCATTCATAGATAGATCGTAGAATATTATGAAATATTAGGATGAGTAAAAATATTTTCGGGATTTTATCTTGAGAATCGTTATGAAACAATAGTCACATGCTGTAGGTCACACATCTCTCATTATTTAGTTTAATCAAATAATGGCCGAAGTGTTAATCTTCCGTAACAATTTTAAAATGTCCCGCAATGGATTAAATATTATAAACCAGTAAATCTCCACAACTTTACATTCAATGTCCTTAAGTACATCGCATTCACGATAAATTTCAAACCCCTCTCGTCCCACAAGCTTGAAAAATATTTAAAGCATCCCTCCCAAGTCGTGTTACTGAGACGCTTAACGGAAGCAATTTAACTTAAACAGAAGACACTAAGAGCACTAACAACAACCAGTGAGTAAATAAAATAGGGGTATCTCTCGCTGGAACCAGTGCGACAACCGTTAAAAGTAGTATAGCTTCGCTCTCGGAAATTGCATTCAAAGTTGTCCTCGTGTTGAATTAATTGTGACGACGAAGTCTTAAAGACTGGATTGGAAGATTGAAGTTATATAGATGTATTATATTGCAAAAGAAAATCTGGTGACTGCATTAAATTGAAATTAATTACATGTAAAATCAAGTAAAATAATTTTATTTGTTTACTAAATTTAATTATGACCGAACTATATAATGGAAAAAATTAACACATCAAAATGTCTGGTACCAATAGTAATTTCATCATGAATTGCGAATGTATGTATGAATTACGCAATATTTTTAATAGCAATTTGAGGGTCGGTTCTAATGTCTGCATGGAGTACTTGAGAAAGAGGACCCTTCCTTTCAAATATAAGGTAACATTAGATGTATTTTAATTTTTTAAGAACTTATGCGACATAATTTTTGATGTGAAACATCTATGGGCGCAGGTATAAACCAGATCGTTGGCGTGGCGACGCTTGCCGTAGCGACGGGTCGCCACGCTATACTAAGGTATATATATAGTCAATAGTGTCTAGAGTATACGGTATGGCGACGTGTCGCCATGCGCAACCGACTACGCGACCCCCTCCTCACTCAGTTCGAAGCTGTTGTTTACGAGTCACCATTTTCTGTAAGAAATTCGTAATACTTTATTTTTATTTTTTCATTATGTTATATTTAGTTCCTGTAATAATCTTGTCTTTTATACATATTACTTGTACGAACACGATGTTTCACATCTGCCAGGCGTCACGTGACGGCTCACTTTTTTTCAATTAAAAATGATTATGAGTTGTAGTCGTAAAATGAGTTACAAAATAGCCGTAACCTTGTTTTTAACAGTCATTACTTTTCTAATGATTTTCCAAATTATAAAAAAATAGCGTATACTACGTGAACCAAACTACAGAAGGAAAACTTACGATCTTCATTAATTAAACCGCCGTTTTTACGTGATCATTTTTACAGCTAAATATTCTCGAGTTTATTAATACAAACGTAAGAAAAAAAATTATATTGTAAAAGACGGTTGACTCTAATTTTATCATTTAAGAAGAAATATTTAAATGTTACGGCATTTTTTATTGCTATTATATTACTATATTATATCGAATAAATTCAATAAGTTTCATTGCTATTATGGTGTTAAGGATACCAAAAAGTTGACATTTTATGGTACACGGTAATATTATAATGTTCAGTTTATTCCAGTAAAATCTTACGTTTCTTAAAAAGTTACTCTAAACCATTTCTTACCAGATCGCGGTCAAGGGTAACGGTCACGTCTTGATTATTTTGCCAGGATGAAGCGCTCTAAAAGGATATAATTACTAAATCTTCACCTAAACTTCAAAGCTAAATATTACGTAATTATATAATTAAATATTTCGGACATAATCATAAAAATGATAAACTAATTTTTTTACAGCTATAAGTTTTCCTTCCTATTCCTATATCCTATTGGTAAATTGTTCACAATTTACAGGGTGTTAAGTTTGCAAAAGTTACCCTGGTAAATGAATCCTGAACTTACATTATTTTATTACATTTATAACACACTAAATTTTCTAGTTGTTACCCACGCCATTTTGCGAAATTAATCCTTAAGGAAAAGTAATTCAAAAATTGCAAAAATCAAACAAGATTTTAAACAAAGAAAGAAAAAAAGAAAATTTAAATTTCCGCTGGAAGGGAAACAACCATCGCAAGGTGATAAAGAACTACGATTTACATTGATTTTAGTCGTATACTCTTATGTATTCAGCAATATTTACAAACTAAGAAGTTATTTTGTTTTCAGTGTACTCCTGTTCAACTCAGAATTTACCCACAAAATTATCATGACTATAGTATTCAAAGTTTAAGCAGAAATGTACAACTGATATTATAATTTACGTGAACGGAGATGTAAATGCAACATTCCGCAATTAATATGGCACAAACTTATTCAAAATTTCATTACATTTTGAATAATTTTATCATTACATTTTTTAAGCTTAATTTGCGGACCTGATTAAACAAAATTAATGCGTCAATAGTTTGAAATTTCTAAATCTGTTTATATCACAAGTTATGAAAACTATTGGTAATTTAACGCTATAAAATTGAAAGCCAAGGGGCACTGAAATACATACGATTATCAGTTAACTTTTTTTATAAAAAAATTTCGTGTTACCAGGACTAATAAACAAATTAGTTGATATTTTTAGCGTCTATACAGGCGTTGCCAGAGAATATAAGCATTTGTAGAACATTGCTAATGCCACATCCATTACACGCACGTTATGAGCTGTTTGCCATCATGAGACGCTAAATTCTCTCGACATATTTATCATAATCGAATGAGTATCTCTTGGGTCCGAGTCCAGCTAGTGACTGCCCCCGCCGATACACAATTATTACTTGTAAACTACTGGAAAATACGCTAGTTTGCTTTAATGTAATTTAATTATATTTACTAACAAATTATGAAATACCAAATTATATTTGCCAACTCTTTAGCTAAAGTGGCAACAAATATTCGACAATTATTCGATATTAACCCTATTCGGTCAATTTTTTAGTATTATGCCAAATACCAAATACCTAAAATTCATTTTAAAATTGAGTCGTTTGGTTTGAAATTAAGTAAATATTCTATTCATCGATTAATGTACAATTTTTTTTCCCCTTGAGTCGTCTAAACAATTTATTTAATATAATATTCAAAGCACATAATTGCTAGATTATAAATCAGACATATTCACTTATCTGCATAATAAGAAGTGTATTTCTTTTATCATCGCCAGAAACTGATTTCGGAAAGCACGTGGTTAATATCAAAAAATGTCGCTAGTGACAAGTTTTCTTTTAATGAATACTGCTTCTACGTGCGAATAAATATTTTACTACAAGATTTACATTATAGTTTGTATTTAAGATCTGATTGATCTTATCAAATAACTGTTTTAATGACAAAACATGGGAAACTATTACATATACCTGTAGGTACCAAACGGGACCGAATATTTTTACAGAATACCTGTCTATTCACCCCGTCGAATATTGGGTTTACGGTCGAATATACTATTCGCTTTAACTTTACCTGTGACATAATGTACCTATCTAGCTTTTAGTCCCATTAATGATATGGCAACAAATTGTGACTTTTTAACATATTTAAAAACAGTTTTGAGAAAACGGATATTTTGAATTTAGTCTTAATATTGTACAATACATTTGTCTGATAAATATCATGGATATTTTAATTTAATCTTAATATTCTACAATACATTTATCTGACATCAAAATATATAAAGGACATCAAAATATCGGTTTTTGAAATTTTTGTCTGTGTGTGTTAGCGCATCACGTACAATCTATTTACTATTTTTTTATACATAGGATTGACTTCATATAACATTAAGTTTTCACTTCACCCAAATCGGTTTAAAAAATCAGAAGATATCATTCATAAATTATACGTATGCACTTGACGACTGATAATTACACAAATATGGATATCAATAGATGGCGCTACATATCTTTTAAATCGCAAAAAATATTTTTTTCCATCTGGGCATGTAATGGCGAAATCGGCATAATCATAAGTGAAATATAGAGTGATGCAGGAGGTGAACTCTCTTAAATAAGTTACCTGAATGCGAAAGACGCATAAGGGTAGACGTCGTTGTTGGTCGTCATCCACATCTATTATTTTTGGATATTGTATGCGTTCGGCATTAACTTATTTTGATTCATCAATTCGTTTAAAAAAAGTATGTTGTTAATATTCATAATTTAATTATTTTAATAAGTTTATTATTAGGCTCTATTAACTTTTTATACATTTATTTTATACATCTAATACGACTATAGAAGTAACCTGTCTGCATCTGTGTTTATGGAAAAATTGATTTATGGAAACATAATGAAAATAAAAAGCACAAAAATATTGTTTTTAATTTTTATCTGTCTTTTTGTCTATCGGGCGTGTATTTGTGCATGCATCATGTAAAACTACTTAACCAATTCGGAGAGTGTTTTAAAATAATATAAAGATCAACAAGAAGCAATATTTAGTTTCTATATCGTGGCGATTATTTTACTTCATCAGACGATATGCGAATTTAATATTTTAAAAATTCATCTACCAGACACTTAATGATTACCAAAATATAGAGGGTACCTATATAAATCAGTAGATACTCATAACGATACGTATATTTTATAACGAGTCACATCACAATTGCCGAAATAGGAGTAGCCAAAGTTGAAGTATGGGAAGGGTAGGTACTTGAGTAAGTAACCCAAATGCGGGCAGACACAAGAGGACGGACGTTGTTTCCGGTCGTCTTCCAAATATAATTTTTTTCCATATTTGATGAATTCGTTGTAAGCTTACCTGTTTCCTTAATTTGTTCAAAATTTTAGTTCGTTATTAATATTTATGATTAAATTAATATGGTAAGTTTAGAATTATACGTATCAATTTTATTATTACGTATGTTATTGTCTATACATATATTAAAATTTTTCAATTACCCTGTCTGTACATTAAGGATATTTCCAAAAGAATGCTCATGAAACCGTGACGAAAGCAATAGAGTACAAATAAATATATCAATATTTTTTAGTGTTTCTCCATTTGTGTTATATATTTATTAGTACAACCCGCAAAATTAAAATCATCAAAGGAATTCGATTCAGTTTTTGCTCTTGGAATTTGTTAGATGTGAGGTAACAATAGACTAAATTTTATAGCAAACGACCGTTAGAAAGATGTGACGTTTCAGTACAAAATGCGCTTAGTAAAAAGTTTACATTTATATTTATTACAGTAGATGATGTTACGTGTATTAACCTTAAAATTAACTTAATAATATTTTCAAATAATATTACTAAATTAAAGTAAAGAGGAAAACTGTCCAAGAAAACATCGGCTACTTTATATTTTGTAGCAAATAAGGGATATATTGTATATCAAACATCTAATGTGTCGTTTTGTATATAAGTGTCACCAACCTTAAATTTTATAGCTGTAATATATTGCCTGTATCATGGAGTACAATAACACAACAATAAGGACGGAGAACCAATAACTCACTTACGGCATGAATAGGCCCATTGTCAGGCATTTGCCGCAAAAACTAGTTCTAAATATTGCTCGTTATTTTCATATAAATATGAGCATGTTTTTTCTTTGTACGGATTTTGATATTTATATTGAATAATATAAACGTTCTTTAGATTATCCCAAATATACAGTAATTTTTTTTGCTAAAACATATATTTTAAAAAACACTGAATTTTATTGAAAATTTAAAGTACTCCTAATAAATTTAACAGAAATTAAAAGATTATATTGAAGTTGTAACATAATAAATAATTGATAAATAGAATACAAATATAAGTGAGTAAGTCCATTTTCAAGATAAACTTATATATTTTAATAACTGTTATTCCATTCTGTAATAGGATTATAGTTGCTAAAGGTTTAGAGCTTAAAATTGTCACTGTAAAAGAAAACTTAAACTTACCAAAAAAATTCAAACCAAATCATATGATTCAGAATGATATTGGAATGTTACATGTACTGAAGGCATTAACTACCGAACTGTGTTTTGCTTGAAATTCAATTCAATACGGCAATGGCTAATTAACAATTCTTTACCAAAACTACAAGCATGTTATGAAAACAACAAGTAAACAAGTTTAAAACAAATTAAGTCGAATCTCGCCGCATAAAACCACCATTCAATAACTTAAAAACTGTTCATGGCTGCTAACTAACCACAAACCAACCGCCATGTGTTCTCGTAACTGGAACTGGAATGATTTTACTCATGTTACAATTTTGGCCGAAGTGCAAATAAACGATAAATGTATAGCAAGGAAACGATATCGTTAGTATAACATGTAACTATGGTCAGCTTTGTCCTTTATGGCGATGAAGTAAAGCAAACATTTTTTTAAAGCAACTTAAGACTGAAAATTGTGGATATTAATAGAAATATTTCAATAATAAATATGATCGATGTATATTTCAAAGATTTTTAATTCACTGAGTACTGAGCACCTTTTACATTGCAACCAACCAAAGATATAAATGAATGCATGGTCTTAGCAATCAACAGTATATCTAAAATTGCAAAATATAGCCCATCTGGATGCGTTCTAGCTACAGTATGCCTATCTACTCTAGATTTTAATTATTATAAATTGTTACTAAGTCTTTCCATTCTTGGTTTCATGGTCTTAACTACTTTCTACAATGGTAGATTTTCGATTCAATGTTATCAAACCTCGAAGTTGCAGAATTTTTCTTGTTATTTGACGAAATGGTTTATGGCTTTTGTGGTAGAATGCAAGTCATGTTTTAATATATCTTTATGGCAACTGTAAGGACTAATAATTATACAACCCTTACATAGAAATAATATCATTATACGTAGATACATTATCACAATCCGTCCTGAATTACAGATCTAGTACAAGTCGGTTTACATCATAAACGAATTCACAAAAATCATTTTTCATATTCTATGTATTCCTGCCAATAATTCAACCCACTCAAAATAAAATAAATTCTATCGTTTTATACAGCTTAATTATTGTTCAATCTTAATTATTGTTAATATAGCTTAATTATTGTTCAATCATTATAAGATACTGAAATTTTACTAAATGAGTAGATAGAGATAGAACATTCAATTGTTTTAAAGTAGACCCTTCGCAATGTACCCATCTGAAATATTGATTAATATTTTTATTTCGATATTTTAACATCAATAAGGTAACTAAATAAATTAAGGTATTATATTCATCAGCAAGATTTTATTTAATACAAAACAATCCATTTTAGTGGAAAATTCATTAAATCAAATGGAATTATTAAAAGGCATACGAAAATTACAACAAATTATTTCTTATATCCTTTCATTTTCATTAATGTTACTGATGAATATTATACCGGGTAACTAACTACACTCTTGTAGTGCACATATGTTATACCGGCATCTAGAACCGAGTTATATCGAAATTCTTCACTTTCCTACGGTACGTAATTGGTTAACCAGCTGATCGCGGTTACACCAAAATGTAACCTCTTTTAATGTTACCGTATTTTATAAATCATCTTATTATAGTTATTGGAACATAAAGGTTTTAAATCTGTAATGTTTTCGCAACTGTGTTCCGTACTGTTTTTATTTAATAATGTATTTATAAATAAATAAATAAATAAAATTAAATACTGTGAAGAAGCAGCTACAATAACTATATTGGCTACATTGGCAAAATTAAACTTTTTTGTTAGCCGCTAATAAAGATTGAATAATTTGTATTACAAAAAAGAATAAATTAATGAAATAAGTTTATACACCCTCTTATCAGGTTTTCCATTATAATTCCGACTTCTATACACTTTTCTATCATAATGAAACATAGCCAATAAAATATCGAAGTTGAGCAATGCGTCTAACGTTCATATAAGTATTAACTTATTGTAAAAAAAGCAAAAAATATTATTTCCTTTTTCTGTTAAAATATTTTACAAAAAATGAGTCCACACTTTGGCAAAGGGACTCGCCGACAGTTGCGTTAATGATTTTGCTCGTGCGGAAACGAAACACTAATGAACTCGTAAAAAGCGGACAATGGAGTTCTTAAGGGAAAGAAACAATGTCTTTCTAGTGCGTTTACATTATGTATTGATACAAAACGAACAAACGAAATGAGCAAGTTCTTTAAATTGTACGTTTTATTATATCCCACTTCGTGTAAACGATTAAAGAAAATTGAGAGAATTCTGATTCAAAATTATCAAAATAACATAATTAAATATTAATTCTATAGACTTGATATTAACTAAATAACATATCGAAAGAAACGCTTTTCTTAACCAACTAAATTTGAAATAATTTTTGTTGCATTTTACGGATAAAGGAGCAAATTAAAGTAAAATATTCTCTGTTCCATGTCATTAACGTATACGTAAATATTATAGACATCAAATATAAACTTAAGTGCTTTATTTTAAGGGAAAATACAGTTGAAGTTGAATGATATCGTGCAACTTTTAAAAAGTTTATAATACCACTGTTCGGTTTCACAATTCTTCCTTAAATCTGTATTTCCTAGCTTCATTTTAAGCGTAAAACCGTTATTATAGCCTGCCAAAAACATAATTCTGAATTATAATACATAGTTTTAATTCATAAACTCGTTATTATTAACTAGGTAATTATTTCATAATTACTTTTCAAAATATTAATAAAATGAAAAACCAATTACCAAGAATAAGAATAGCATATACTTTTTCTATCACTTATTCGCAACATTTATAATTTATTAATTTTCTCATACCCTTCATAATTCCATGAATTTTCCTCTAAAATGGATCATTTTGTATTCAATAAAATATTGCTAATGAATATAATACCTTAATTTATTTAGTTATCTTATTGATGTTAAAATATCGATATAAAAATATTAATTAATATTTCAGATGGGTAGATTGCGAAGGGTCTACTTTAAAACAATTGAATATCTATTCATTTAGTAAAATTTCAGTATCGTATAATGATTGAACAACAATTAAGCTATATTAAAGGGAAACCAATTATCATTTTCACTATAGATATTAAAAGTGCAAAGTAAAATTTCTATTTGATAAATATATCTTATTGAAAAACGATAGAATTCATTACATTTTGAGTGGGTTGCAGTAATTATGAACACGTTTTTCGATATTAGAAAATTCTCAATTTGAAATATTAAACATTTTGTGATATTTTCATCGGATTTTAATTTAAATTATTTTTTAGTTTGGCTCGCTGCTGGTTGCACGATGGTTGGTTGCAATATTTAAAGTTAAATCAAGGGTAACATTGAAATAAAACGTTATTCAAGCTTTCATATACGTTATTTTGGGTTGGATTTAGAAACTTGCTATCTGAATTTGGGAGAAAAGAAGTAAGGAAAGCCTCTATTCTAGCTGTTTCGCTATCTCGATTACCCTACGGAGATGCAAAGTGTTTGAGAAAATAAATATTAAAAACTTTCATACCGAGCTAGTCAACAACGATCAAAAGACTTTTGGAAGCTATTAAGAAGTAAAAACAAAAGGGTAAGGATGGCTAAGATTAATGTAAAAACGTGCCAAATTGCACAACGAGGGTATACATTTTGACTCTTATAAACATTTAAGTGTACATAGTATTTCTATTAAACTATTTATAAATATTAATTTTCCACAACGTAAATATATTTTATCGTATTGTATACAATATCTTTCACAGACTTAAAAACACGCTGCATATTTTAAAAATTAAAATGCTTTTTTACGATTTTTCTCCAATGGCTTCCGAAATAAGTCCGCTACCTTCCCCCCTATACTATATTTTTGTATATTTTTTGGAATATTTTTTTAAATAAGTCTTAGTCTCATAATATGCCTTTTTAAATGATCGTTACTCCACATGACATATGAAATGAGAAAACCAATTTGAAGGCCTTTATTTAATTTTCAAACGAATATTTTAAAAAACTCAGTGGTATAAAATATGTGTAACAAATGTGAGTTAATAAGATATGTTACTATGCCAACTTTCAAGTTTCTACGTGGCACGCATTTTCACGATATGTGCGGGCCAATACGTATTATTAATGTGCCAATTTATAGTTTTTATGTCAAGCAATTTCTGGGAAAAACGGCCATGACCGACATAAGGACAAACGTCAGTGATCTTAATGATAAGGATTCCGTTTTTTTCCGTTTAAAATACAGATTCCTCATAAAATAATGTAGATGTGAATGATAGGAAATTAAATTTTTCAAAGATTCACTTCTGAATTAGCACTTTATTTAACCAAAAAAATATTAAAAATACAGGAAGACTAAAATACAGAATCATTAATTTGCCGTCTAGTAAAAAGTTCATTGGTATTTTAATGAAATTAAAATTTCCTTTATGTAGTTGTCAACACAAAACCATCTTCTAGCAGAAATTTGATAATGTTTTCTGTGCATATATAGATTAGATGGCGTGCTTATCTGGAAAGAATAAATATTAATTATTTGGTGATATTTTCATTAATACATGTACTAATAAATAGAATCAAATACACTATTTTCCCAATAGATATATATTAAAATCAAATCACGCTGAATGGAGATATAGATCTATATTTTTGGATAGAGTTCAGCGCGTTGTTATATTTTATTATAAGTGAAAAATATTTCACTAGCAATTTTACCATCCTGCTGGCTTATTCTAAGTAACATGATAATATTAATACCACACGTAATCTCAAGTAGAACTTAGTTCCCAAATGTCCATAAACATCGGTATTACTAAATGAATATAGGATGACTAAATTAAATATAGGAATAACCCATTTAACTAATTTTAAATCATTACGCTAATAACGATTTAACATTTTTCTCTCTCGTATCGATTGCGATCACGGCATCAATATATTTTGACAGACAAAAATTAGTTAATTCATTATAACAAACCTGATCTGTCATCGACAATTTTAGAAAATATTGAGCTTATCAAGCAACCAGTTAATCTAGTTTAGTAGCGGGTATTCTTGGTTTCTCCACCTATCTACCTATACTGACAAATGTTTAATAAAGTATATTGGAGTATTTTAACCTACCAATACCCCTAGCAAAGTCAGCTTTTTGGGTTAGCCTCATAATATGTACTAATTTACGTATTATACGTATTTTAACTGATCAAATTTCATGATATGTTTTGATGAAAAATTATTTAGACTTTTTTTTTAACATAAAACAAAATATTCTGAAATCTAACCTGAACATCAATCATGGGTTTTATTGCAATCTTTAAATTTATAAATTATATAAATTTTATATAATGAGACCACAAAAAGAGACAAAATTTGTCTTAGGTCTCTTTTTGTGTGACTTGGAAGACGCAAAATTTTGTTTTGGTACGTCATTGTATTTTTATTTGCGTCTTTACATAAGAATGGTTCAAATGGTGATATATAAAAGCTAAATCTAAAAAATATCATAACCTATCTGAAGTACCCCTACTATGTTAATTTTTTTATGGTTTTGAGATTTCCTTGTATTATTTTTTTTTGGAATTACTATTTAGTATTTTGTTAATGATACATAATTGGTCGACTACACACTAGCATACCTAAGTTAATTATTTTTAACAAATATAAAAAGCAAGTACAATAACTACATCTTAAATTAAAAAGAAATCCATAGGTCGAAATCTTCTAAATTCACTCAACAAAATAATTAAAGAAATATAAAAATATCCCTCCACTAGTAGATGGGCCACAACTAGACTATGTATAATTTTGTATACAGCCTATTCTACTCAACGAAAATCTAAACGAAACTTTATTTAGCATTCTCAGTATTACAGCCAACTAACTAAAAACAGTTCAACGTCAAAATTGTATAAATTATGTTACAATGAAAGCAAGAGAATCAAGGAACTTCCAGTAAACTTTTGGGGGCTGATCACAGTTCAAAAGGATACACCCTGAACATCCCACCAGCCGTTTAGCATAATTTTTTTTTGTGGAAGTCCTTTTTCATTGTCGGTTTGCCAGTTTCATGTAATCCTAACCATTGGCGTTTTCGGTAATGATTAATACAGAGAGTCCATTTTTCAATTCCGTTAATATAACGATCTAACCAGCGAAAAGTTCGCCGAAAAGTCAAAAGTTGAGAACAGATTTCAGCGTGGTGGTAAAACTGATCCAAACTAAGATCGTGGGAGGTCACCCGAGCTCAATTGCTAGCCAGCGTATCGTTAATCGGCTAACTTCTTCAATTAACAATTTTAATCTGTCTCTATATAATTCACCCCGGTATCAGGCCAGTATCCAATATCCGCTCAGAGAATAATCGCCGCCGTGAAAGCGCTGCAACTATCGTTTTGCAGCAACTTCAAATATTGATTCAGGAGCTATGCGTTGGCATACATTACGCATTGCTCTGACAGCAAAATTACCAGATTAGTATTCGTAAAATAGACAGCGTCTCACATATGACTTGATGTCGTCCACATTTTATGCGTATTAAAAGTGCAGCGTCTTAGTTACTACTGAATCAGTGAGAGCGTGCCACGTCCTTTATACATCTTTGGTCATGGAAGCTACTGGAACGTTCCCATATTTTCTATACAATATTCGAAAAAACGCTCATTAAGTTTTAGCGAGCTCAATATTTTCTAGTTGGTTATATTATGTTCACTTCGGTAAATTTATCTCGATAGAAACATTTACACTTTCCGTTACGTTGTTGATTTTAGTTTATTATTTACAATTCCTTATATACGTCCTTCTAGATTAAACATCTCCAATTGTATACTATATGCAATAAAAATATTTTAATTCGTTGCCGACGTAATTTCTCTAACATAGATTAATTTTAAATTTAAATTGCAAGCATTACATCTGTGAAAACATCCCAGCTTTTATCACATGATAACATTTTAAAATTGCCACCTAAATTCTTAAAAATAAGGCGGAATGCTTTATTAAAATTAAAATTTAATTTCGATTTCAGCAAATTTATAAAACTTTAAATAACAATCCGCAATTGGAAAAAAAATCAATGGCGAAGATAAATGATATCAGGTGGATATCTCATTTATGTCACTATTCTTTACCACTAAATATTTATTTATATACTTTAATATATACAGTCATTACATACGACTGACTTATTGCTACGTCAATATCTTTAATCTCTTAAAACTAACCAGAACAGAAAATCAGTCCAGCTCTGCTCCCCACGGTGGGCCACGCCCACAGTAAATGCTATATGCCCTGTGATCAGTACACCACACCATGGTAAAAAAACTAATTATTTTTTGTGTTGAAGAATAATAATTAGTCTAACAAAAAATTGTTACACATTATAAAGGAATAGAAGCGATTTACATATTGGTTTTTGTATATATTGTTATTCTCCCTTACCGGTTATATAGGTGTATTTGTGTCATATATATATATATATATATATATATATATATATATATATATATATATATATATATATATATGTCTATTATTTGCAATAACAAGAGCCTTTTAGACCATGGCATGTAAAACGGCTAGTCTTTTCACTTCTCTTTTATCCTCATAATTTTCACTTACTTTGATTAAATGTAACAAATATGTTAACAGTAATACGTATTGTTAATACCGATGAAATATAAAAATTTCATCGTATCAACGTTCCTCCTCATTCGATTTCTCCTGGTGTGAATTTAATAATGTGAAGATGGTTGTAAGTTGCAAAAGCTACAGCAAACATATTATTGCTATATAGAATATAATTTAATTTATTATATAATTCAAATATCAAATATAATTCAGTTAAAAAATATTTCTATGCCGATTTTTTTATAAAATAAACCGTGAACAACCTTCGTGTTTATCCAAAACAAGATTCGATATGTTTTCCTTCAATTACATAAAGTAAAAGAGTGAAAAAATCAGTTTTGCCACAGTACAACTATTAGCTGCGTGATTTTATTTCGCATTGATATTGTTAGTTACGAAAATATTTAGATCATTTGCAATTATCTCACACCTAACAAGACCAAAGTGACCTGCTATGCATAACATAAATTGAAGGATTGTTTTTAAGTATTTCACTCCCATTTTATTAAAAATTACAATGAATTGATAAAAACCGATGATTATATTTAATATTTAATATTACAATATTATTATTCGGCATCTGTTAATCATTAACAATTTAAACCTAAAGGCTAATATACATAATAATATTTCTAAAGGTATAATAATATTTTTTGCATTTATAGTGGTCCTCGGAAAAGTTATCTTTAACAAACTCTTAAAAAAATCGTCTGATTTTTGTTTATAATTACCAGAAAACCTATTTTGTAATCACTAATTCTCTTTTAATAATGTTTAAATTACACATAGACTCAAATAATTTAGAAGCTTCGAATAATTTTGTGGCCGTGGGCTCTCGGATAGAAATTGATTTCGACCGTAATTATTTCCGATTCAGTACTCGGTTCATTAAAAACGACCTTATTCAGGTGACGTGCGATTATAACTTTTACTACTTAAAAGGAAATGGAAGCCTGATAACACGGGTATGACGAAGAGTTATCACTGTCTTTAACCTGAAACATTGATAATAATCGATTTACTAACCGTGAAATATGTTAGATATTTATTTCTTCATCATCTATCATCTTTTTTATGTATAGTACATATGGCGGACTTATTTCTACATGAGCAATCTCTTGCAGTCAACCATAACAATTGGTATTGACATTTAGTTGGTAGACTGTATTTGTGTTTAGAAGTACATTAGAGAATAAACATTTTTAAAAAATAAAAGGAAGGTATAAGTAAAACAAACTATTGACATGATGTGGGATGAGAAAGACACGAAATGTATAGTACATATGGCGGACTTATTTCTACATGAGCAATCTCTTCCAGTCAACCATAACAATTGGTATTGAAATTTAGTTGGTAGACTGTATTAGTGTTTATAAGTACATTAGAGAATAAACATTTTTTTAAAATAAAAGGAAAGTATAAGTAAAACAAACTATTGACATGATTTGGGATGAGAAAGACAGGAAAGGCACAAAGAAAAAAGTTTCAGGAGAGACAGGATTTTTCACTTGATCTTTGAAAATATTAACGGACGTGATTTTCCTGATGTCAGGATACAGGTGATTCCAAATTTTCGCTACTTGAACAGTGGAGGATATAGCAAAGCAGATGCGTATTCATCTACGATTATAAGATATGCGTTCCTAATTAAATTGATTACGTCAATACCTTTAACGGCAGGTCAAATAGAAGAAGTAAAATATTGCATTGGTCATGTATTTTATTTTCTCAGGCGCTAAACAGTTCTTCGTTTATTTTTATTTCCTTTATCTATAGATATTATTTTCTTTTGATTCCTTTTACATAATTTGTCTTGTCTTTTCTCGTATAAAGTGATTAATATCATAAAATATTCAAATATAAAAAAAGTTATACCGCATATTTTTAAACAATAGTCATTGATATCATGTATCAATAAAAAAATTGTAAAGTTGAAATATACCGATAAATATATACCATAAAATAATTTAAGAAGAAAAATGGGAAAATTATAGCAAACTTATTGGGCCTGACTATTAATACGATAACAGTTTTTAGTCGTCTGCAACATATTTTTTCTATACTTGCAGTAGTTACTGAGAGGTTTCCTAGCCAAGACTTTAAAAAAATAAGCGTTATTCTTTTTTGTAGTAAAGTATTTTTCATACTATTGCTATTTCTTGTTATAGTAGGTTAGAAAGTAACGACGCAAAGTTATATCGAATTAACATGCTACGCATAACAGTAAAAAAAAATTGATATCTAATTGTTTAACCTGACTTATATAAATAAAACAATAATAACTATTAAACGTCGCGTTAAATCGATATACCTCGAAAGGGAAGAAAAACGTTCGACATCTAGCTGCTCAAAATGACTTAAAATGACATTGTTATTAAAAAATATAAAATTTAATTAATCAACTATTTTCAACATTTATTATATTCATATAGTGTCAAAGATTCAGTGTCAAACTTCGAAAGATTTAATAACTCCGTCTAAAACTATAATCATAATAATAGCATCCCATAACTAATAAACAATAATTCATGTACAGAGATTAAAAATATGCAAATATTGAATAACGTTGCATTAAAGTTTTACCCCTCTCTTGGATTACCCGGAAATGATCACTAGAGTATAAAATCGAAGGAGCCCTTTTAATGGAGTTGCTGAAAAGATTACATCACACATATAATGGTTCCCAAAGCCCTACATTCAGTTAATTCCCTAACGTAAAGAGCTTTCCTCGCTGGAAATAAAATGGATCGAAAATTAGAAAATTCACTGCAAACGTTTTCATACACGTGGCATATTGTTAAGGGTAAATTATTTTATCTATCCAGGCACGTGAAGTATCATTAGATGAATTTCGTAGTAATATGCCTATGGCGATATGCCTATCTCGACTTTTGAGTTTTGAAGTTATTCTAATACAACTCCGCCGATTATGGTCTTCAGACACCAAATAGAATTAACATTTAAAATAAGAATTATAACCTTTTAAACAATATACATATATGTGTATACATAAATATCGACTGTAATTATTTCCGTGGTGCACACACCGTCATAATAATCTGGATTTAGAACGTCGTTTCTCTCTCGAGTCCTTTAGTCTTTTGTCTCGAACTAATAAGGATTGTGGTCTGCAGAGCGCTTATAAATTGTTATTTTCTATATATATATACATATATATATATATATATATATATATATATATATATATATATATATATATATATATATATATATATGTCACATCACCCCACAGGGTATTGTGGTATATATATATATATATATATATATATATGTATATATATATATATATATATATAGAAAATAACACAATTTATAAGCCCTCTGCAGACCACAATCCTTATTAGTTTGAGACAAAAGACTAAAGGATTCGAGAGAGAAACGACGTTCTAAATCCAGGTTATTATGATAAATAGAAACTTCGTCTAATAACTTCAAAACAGCAATGATTTAAGAAAGTATAAAAATTTGCAGAAAGTACACAACATTTATGATGAACTTTAAAATACAAAACTTTTGTGTAGAAATATTTTTTATGTGACAGAAATGTTCCAATTGTATTTTAACATAATGAAACATTTCCAACCTTAAATAACATCTCCATAAAACATAATTCCTTTTTGATAAATATTTATTTGAGAAATGGTATAATAAATATATATAATTCATATAATTCTATATATATTTTTGTACATTCGTAGGCAAAAATCTGACCAGTGCATTAGGTTTTTTGTACTGAATATATACGTGTCCTATCCATACTGGATATGCAGATAAATTCCTAAAATAAAATTTAGCATGAGATAAATTTCTATCTACACTATATGGTACTATGTAATTTCGTAGATATTCCGAATTTTCCTGTATTTTCGCAAATCACAGCCACTAATTTGATAATGTAAATACTAAATATTTATTCTTTTTACAATGACTCTTATGATTACAATTTTTTTTTGACGGTATTTACAATCAACGTTATCCAAAACTCCACTAATTTCACCTCTCCGATGGCCCCCACCATTGGTTTTATTTTGTACATAATGTAGATATAATTTTAAATTAAAATCTAAGTCCATGGAGAGGCAAATACATGGAAATTATTTTGCGCCCTCTTTTTCCATTATTCTTAAAAATGACAAGTTTAAAAAAAACATCTCCAATCAGCCTAACGAACGGCATAAATTCATGTAAACCTGTGAATGATGTTAATTAGAAAACCATTTTAATTCTAGTTCGACAAAATAATGTTTTTAGCCACATTATTCGCTCACCTCAAATACTAAAAGTACTTAATTAAAAGACATGTTTAACCATTAATTTTAATACATATTTGATTACAGTGCGATAATTTATATTTTAGTTTAAATCGCAATATGCTTATAGAAATTAACTATTAAAAGAAGCAGAGAGCTATTATGGCACACACATGAGTGACGCAATTTATCGAGGCTCGTTTAGGAGTGCAACTGAATTTATACTTATATTGACACGCCTCAAAATAGGTTCAATAAAATTTGGTAATGGCTGGAAATATTCTGCCACATATTGTTTCTGAGCATATACAGATACATGTATTATTAATGATTTCTGTATATATTCCCCCTATATTTTCACATAATCCAGCGCAATGTAATTAATATTTAATGAAAAAGAAATACGGCGTCAGGAAAGGCTCCAGCTAAATTCATAATTAATGAATGAGAATTACAGAAAAAGGACAATCTTTTTTCGAGGCGGATTGGCACTTCACACTCATAAATCTTCGTAATATGTTTATATTGAAAGTAGTTATTAGCATAAAATTAACTTATTACACATGAGAGTGAGCCACACAAAATTCAAAATGTATCTTAAGATGAAATAATCGCTTAAAACAAATTGATGGAGTGAAGGTAAGAAATTTGTGGATTTCGGAATTTAGGTATGTTAACCCGTCGCGATCGAAACCGGCGTGATAGGCTATGAAATTAATATTATGAGGCTAGTTACACATAGTATATTAATAACTTAAAAATAGTACCATATATTTCGTTTTCAATGAATTTTTTATGGATATTTACGGAAAAATAATCTCAATAATATCATAATGTACATTGTTTTTTATGAAACTTCTACAAATAGTTTTACTGCTATCATGAGTTTATTTGAAACTACAACATGCGAGAAGTATGTAGTTTCAGGCGTAATCAATGAAATAGAAAAAGCTCGAGAGATTTAGCAGCAAATTAAACGAATTCAACGTGTTCATACTGTTTTTTTCGGCTGCTGTGGGAGTCCTCACATTGGGGATCCTAACGTTATGTGAGACAATGATAAACCATTAGAAAAGGTAATTCTTACAGAAATTCTATTTGGGAGAGATCGCTTACACCTAATGCACTTATATACAGATACAGAGGAAATAAATTTTTGATACAGAAGTGAAGTGAGAAAGAGTATAAAGATTTTAATGTTTATCTTCGATATTTTGTGGCATGTGAGGGTGATTACTTTTGTCAAAACGCCATTTATTAAGTCAGTTATACAAATGGGGATGAAATATTGTCGATGTGAACAATACTTGGTTTATTATATTTTATTCATGTTAATATAAATATTATGTTAATATAATTGTATATAGGTAATTAATGTTAATATAATTTTATATCATTTTGAACTCTATGTACATAAACCAATTTCAAAAGAACATATGTTTAAGATGTAGGTCGACATGTCGCACTCTTTCCGTGCTTCAAGAAATTAAATTTGTACATTATTTTCATAAACTTAAATTGCTTGAATTACCGTTTTGTAAAAATACGACTTGTCAAATTCCGTCATTACAAAATCATGTGCCTGCTTTATCTAATGGTTTTTTTACGCCAACTTAACATTATAATGTCATTATCGTCTTTTATTAAAACATCTTTATATACTAGTAGAAAGAGATAACTTTTCATTTTTCATTGGCTTTCTGCATGTCTGTTTTTTGATAACTTAAGGCACAAATTTCCTGAAACAGAAATTTAACCAAAGTTTTAATAAAGGACGTGACCGTGAAAGAATGGGGCGATAGCATATTATTTTTAGATAAAATTAACATTTCTATTATAACAACATATCTATCCTAAATATTTTGCTGAATTTCAATCATCTAATTATTATGCACAATAAACAATTAAATTGATGGCGAAAAATGTTTTTAACCAAACAATTCGCCAAATTTACTTTTACTGAACATATGTTTTGTATCCACATTGGACAAACTAATAAAAAAAGCAATTTTATACTTCCTTCTGAAATATCCTTTAATGCTTATTTACGGCACATACGTGGGACAGGCACACACCATTTTTATTATTGGGTTATTTAGTGATTTAGACATAAATTTTTCCAAAAAAGTTTCAACTAGTACAACGTGCCCGTATGTAAAAATAAAAAATTATGTATGTTTGTAACATTGTTTTAAGATATTAATTAGTAAATGAGCAATTATTGTTTTTAAAAATGTATTATTTTATTTTATGATGAAATTAATATTCATGGATAATATAAATATTATAATGCTAAGAAAAAACAATACGAATGTATAAAACTTCATTTATCCTATGAAAAACTTTTTGCAAATCTGTGATTTTAAATAAAATTTAGATTTTTTTCTCATAAAGAAAAGCCATGATTTTGAAATGAGGGTAATCGAGATTTAAAACCAGGTTTCTTGGTAAAAACATTTTTTTCCAAGGAATATATCTATTTTTTGTAAAATTTAAATTATAATAAATTACAAATTAATTTCAGCATAATTAGAATAATATTTTAAAAGTGTATCCACATTTACTCATTAATATCTATACATTATGTCTTCACTATAAAACAAATATACTTTTTCAAACAAAGTTATATCGTACCAACTGGAACTTTGTGTAAATATATATGTCATAGATTGAACTAAATGACACATTATCAGAAAAATTATAGGTACTCACTTCTACGTGTCAACAATGGTTATGATTACATATTTAGAAAAAAATTATTAAAAAGTGCAATTCTTTTATTCATCTTTTTAATGCACAAAATTTGAAATATGATATTAGAAGGTTTATTTTTAGCTTCATGTTCCGTATTTTTATTTGTTTCAAATTTTGCAACTATTTCTACTTAACCGATTCCTTGTGAAATATTGTACACGTGTTCAGCCCCAAGTCTAAAACATTTGTTATGAGATAATATATAATATATGAGTCATATTATAGTATAAAATATGACTGTATGATTTCCGATCTCCAAGAAAAAACGTTTTTTACTAAGTACACCCCCATGATTTTATTTTGGTGTAATAGTCCCAGATTGGCGACACATAATTATCTTTAAGCTATTTGTATATTATTTATAATAGTATCATCAATTGTACAATGAAACAATTTTTTTTTCCTTTATTTTATATAATTAAACAATATTACCATGAGAGGGTAACAATTTCGTAAAAACGCATGTGGTAGATCGACAAAGCATAGTTTGATTTTACAAAACCAGCAAGCACGAGTAGAACTCACTTTAAGAGGATTCCATACAACAAATTGTAGTATTTATATAAATTTAAGGTTGCGTAGTATTTCTAATTAAACTATTTACAAATATTAATTTTTTATAACGCAAATGCATTGCCTGCTGTGTTTTTCACGGAGTATATTACGCCTTTTCTGAGAAAAAGGTATTTAATAGACAGACGACGGACAGACTGACAATCAACTGTATAAGGGATTCTTTTTTTTATTTTTAGAAACGAACCTTAAAATTGTTAATTTTACATCACTATAACTGAATTTATTATATAAATTCCACAAAAGTATCCTAATGAAGTCATGAAAAAAACCTTCCATTTATACCGTGAGTTTTTGGAGTTTACTTCTTCAGAATCGATTTTCATATATAGCCCCCGGTACGAAGTTTTATAAGTAGTAAAATCAAAATCACTGAACCTCGTACTCTTTGGGCCTACGAGGTTCAGAGCATTAAAACAGTGTAATGAGCTAATTTAAGACACGTCTTTAACCCATATAAGCCCGTCGTGCCGAAACGAGGACGCTTTCAAATCTACCCTCAACATTTTTAATTATCATAGTTGACCGGTTTTGAAGACTAAATCGCAAAGTTTAATAGTTCATCTGTATTGTCATGACAGCTGAATTTTAAATAATCCCTTACTATTATAGTTTTTGCGGCTGAAATTTAGTACGTTGGTGAATCGTTATAGCTACGAAAAGGCAAGCGTTTTTTTTTAAATATAGTTACTTCAAATATTTTATATTTTTGCAAAAACTTTATGGACATATTATTTACTTTATGTTGACTACGAGATAGAATAAAATATAAGGTTCTGTGGGATGTGAAAAAATTATTTACGTTGACTTCCCCAGTTCGGGACAGTGGGTATATTCATTTTCTTTGCAGTCTGACACTCTAGCAAAATTATGTCGAAAAAGACGTTTGCAGCAAGTGGGGGCTATCGAGGGTTCCGGGAGGCTTTAGAAACTATAATAAGAGTCATTATTTCCACATATACATCAGAGTCCTCTTCAGACTCTGATGTATATGTGGAAATAATGACTCTCCCTCCCGAACCAAGTGCTCTCATCGATAAAGAAGAAGGCGATGAAGACGATATTTAAACCAATGATATGTCTAAAGATATTTCAAGGAATGTTGACGTTTCTGTCAACAGGGATGAAGAGATATGGAACAGTAGCAATGAAAAACCATGGATTTTTCATCGCTACCGATAGTATCGCTACCATTGCTATTATCAAACTGCTTGTATATTTCAGGTATAAAAAATTGAATGGTTGCCAGTGCTAACGACTACTGCTACATCTTTGACATTCACTGCGGTAAAGTACTAACAACTGACAGTATCAACAATCAGGCGTTAGGTACAAGGGTCATAAAAAGCCTTCTCCTTAATCCTAAAGACTACATTGTCTTCTTTGATAATTTTTACTAGTTTTGACCTATTGCAGGATTTAGGAGAATCTGGGTACCGTACTATGGTACTATTGGCGATGGAAGAAACAGCAAAAGTCAGCCAAGGAGAGGAAGAAGAAGAATCCTTTTGACTTTGACAACCGGTTTGGTAAGACTGATTAAATATTTTTTTCGCTGACTAGACAATAGCGTTTGGATAATGGGGACCAACTATGATACTGTCCTCCCATTAGGTAAAATAAAACGATGAAACACAGTGTAAAAGGAGAAAACAGATGTTGATATACCGCAACTATCTCCAACTTACAATAAAGGAATGGGTGAGGTCGACCAAGCTGATCGGTCTATTAATTGTATCGTACTTCTATCCGTGGCAAAAAATGGTAGTAGTTACTATTGTCTACAGAAGCATCATAATGACACGAAGATGGACAACTTCAGTTTTGACGTAGCATTACACGCCATTACTCACGACAAAATGTTGATCGACATTCAAGTCCATCAGCCTTTCTGATACTGAGTTTACATTATAATGGCATAGGTCACTTTCCACAAAAGATAGCGAAACAACTGTGAGGCACTCTTTGTCACAATAATACACGGTGGTAGTATAAAAAGTGCACTTTTTTTACTGAGACTGTTCCACGTTACATTTTGTACTGAGAAACCATGTTTTGGAAAAACCATATTTTTCATACCGAATGAGCCCAGCGTCCCCATTTGAGGACGGCATTTTTTTTCATATGTAATAAAAAAAATATAAATTTGACCAGCCTAGGGGTGAGGTGCAGGAAACGATGGATGTGGGCACGAATGTCGCTTCAGATGGAAGAATTAAAAGGAAATTGCATTAGGCTTGAAACGGAGTAGAGACAAAAAAGAAAAAACGAGCTCCATGAAATCCGCAAGGAAATTTTGTTCAGTCAAGCTCGAGAAGCGAAGGCTCGTGCTGAAATTACAGAGTTAATTGAAAAATAAATGAAATACGCTTCTAAGTTATTAATTTTTTTTTACTTCTACATTTTTTTGTGTTTTTAAATATTGTTTTTTTTCTTATCTGGTTTTCATTTCTTACATTCCCTATTTATAAACTTTTTGTATTTTTATTTTTATAAGTTTTTCTGCTCATATTGTGTTTTATTTTTTAAACTTCTCAACATACAGTTAACTTTTCAATAATAAATTATATAGTCATTATTTTGCTGTGTATGGAAAGGCAGTGTGGCACGTTTTTTAAAACATTTAAAAGCTAAAAATGCTAATGTTTATATTTTTGATTTTACACAAAAATGGTGGAAATTATTTTTTAATTGTTAAAGTCGCAATTTATGTTGTCAAACGTTGTTAATAAGTGTGTATAAGTATACATTACAATTTGGTAAGAGATTGGTAAAACAAATGTTCAATGAAATGGTGTATTAACCATTAAAATAGAATTTTCATATTGAAATCCTATGAAATAATGATTTGCATTATCTAGTCCAAATTAATTTAATGCACGTTTTTGTTTTAATTATGGGCAAATTGGCCCATACAGTGCATTACGATAACAGAATTTATAATTAATGTAACTTCTGTTATCATTTGTACTCGAATTCGATTTGTTAACATACAATATTTTTTACAAGTATTTGTTAAATTACCAAATATGAAACCAGTCACTGGCTTATATCATCCAGTCCAAACTATTTGACTGCATATTTTAACATTCTGGCTATAGATAAAGTAAACCATCCAGTGCAAATTTTAATACACATTTTAATATTCTAGCTATGGGTAAAGGGAATCATGTCGCTAGTCAGATTGAATTTCAATAACATAATTTTTGAATTCCAATTTAGAATACTAATAAATAACTTTTGCTAAGACAATTTATCCCTGATTTCTAATTGGTGCTACTTTCCTGTAGATACATATAATCATACAAGTTCTGTGGGTGCAAGTATTTGTAATAGTATCTATACATTCGAAAATGAATTGTACGTTTATTAATGTTAGAAGAATGAGATTATTACAAAGGAAAAAGTTACAAATAATAAAGTTTTCAAACCTTTTCAGTACATATAAATGTCAGTTATGAGTGATGTCATTCCAGTTGATACAAATACAAATGAAATAAATATGAATAAAAGCATGTATATAAATACTTCTATTCATATTTATTTCATTTGTATTTGTATCAACTGGAATTACATCACCCATAACATATATATATATATATATATATATATATATATATATATATATATATATATATATATATATATATTTATATATATATACGTATATATGTATGTAACATATATATCCTTTCGCTATCATAAGAAATGCGTTTATTTACCCTCTTTACCTATTTTATACATTACAAGAAAATAGTACTTAAGAAAGTAAGCTCCAGTCGCGCACAATTTATTTCTTATGAGGTGAAAGGGAATAAATGTTACTTTTTTGCCATTATATCAGAAATATAATTTAAAAAAACGGTTATTCTTTGAATTCTTTTTTCATAAAAGTAACGAACTCGTTTTTGACTAAAACATACGATAAAATTGCATAGTCCGTATTTGATAAAAAATACATGCTCATTTCAACACCAAAACGGGATTGATTCCATGGAATAAAGTACAAGGGCATTTTTGAGACTTTTTTCGATGTAAAATTTTTGTAACCATCATTTTTCATATAAGAAAAACAATTAACCATCACCCAGCAAAAAAACCTACAGCATAATGTTAGGATACTTTTTTATTATAAATTCATGCCATAGATTTTTTTGCACAAAAATAAAGCCTTCCACAAAAATTTCTAACAAACTGTTAATTTGTAACGTTACCGAGATTATTAGTAAAGTGTAATATAAGTATTACAGTTACATATTGAGATAAGATGCGTGCAATTATGAAAACAGAGGAGCCATTATCCGGAGTAATCTTTTCACTAACTTCGCTTGGAAAGGATCTCTTACATATTATACTTCATTGTTCATCTCCGGGAAGATAAAGAGGCACAGAACTCACTGCGAACGTGGCTTAAGAATGAGTTATAAAGTATTTTAAATTTGTTGACTTCACTTTTCATCATTTGTATTTAAATGTCAATTTTTAATTAAGAAAAACATTTTGCGTGTCAAGAAATTCATATTGTCGATATTAAAATTATTTCATGTAATCTTGTTTTGCTTTTTACTGTAATACTGTAGATAATGAGATTTTTCAGTGACATATTATGTTACAGAACATTTTTCGCGATGTAGTTTTTTGGATAATTAGACCGTTTTTCAGTTACTTTTTTAAATTAAATTAGTTATTTACTCTCAATATAAAGATAAAAAATTGTGTTAGTTAATTGGGAAAAACGAATGTTATTTTATTAAAATATGCCTGAAGCTTCGAAGGGATATTTAGGTGCATAGTATAATTTGAATGCGGATTAAATAAATAACAAATGGGTCGATAAATGTACAAATACCTGTGAATAATTTGGTCGAATTATACATCTTAAGCTTCTTGATGAATGATAAAACGAATCCAGTACAGATAAATAAAGGAAATAATATTAGAAACATTATCAGGAGGTGTCAAGCGGCTTATGATATAGTACTATACCTCAGTGTAATATAAGAAATGGTATAATATTAAAAATATACAGGATATAAGGAAAGTTAACTTCTAATGTGAATTATACTAGAGTAAGGAATCTTTGACTTGAATTTCTAATTCTAGGTTTGGCTTAAATCTGTAATTATGAAAATGATTTATGTCTACATATAAAAATTGAAAATTGTTAATTCCGCTACTTAATTTTTAAATAAAATAAATAAATATCTTACTAAACTACAGTCGATTCATTTGTCATAGAGAACAAAGGAAAGCCATTTTAATGGCACCCACACCCTAGAGACATAACACGCGCACTCAAAAGACCTGCTGTATCGCAGCAATGAAGCGTTACCTTGGCGAAATCAGTGTAAATAATACGCCGTACTAGCTCATATTCATCTTTCAAAAGAGCGCCTTTAAAATGATGAGTCGTGTGTCCATTAATTTCGTAATAATGTAAACGTGTTCAGCTAAACGTCGGTGATATTCAGCACGGGTTATATTGTTGTGATAAATATCGGGAGAAAACATTTTTCATGATTTAATATTTTGTATTCTTTTTACAAAAGAAATACAAGTCGCTGAATGCCTTGCAATTTTCTGAATGAAAGTACTTGCTCAATTTTATTGTTTAATTTTGCAAACTGCTGTTTTTTCTCAAGGTTTATAACATTAAGTGAAGTTGGAAAGCAAACTGTATCACACGAGATCCACAGATTGCGAAGAGAAGATAAATAAAAACAAATTCAACATATATAATCGAAAAATATGAATTACTTAAATAGAACTGAAACTGCTTTCATGTTTCTTTTATAATGCTTTAGAATGCTATTTAGATAGAAATTATATGCACAGAGTTATTTTCATTGTTTTAGTATTTATCGATACTACTCCGAATTGCAGACATACGTTTAACAAAACTTTTTTACATGGGTGTGAATAACTTCAGAAATGATTAAAAAAGTTAATGGAAATTAATGTAATCTTAATTAAATAAAAAAATTACAAATCTAATAAAGAGATGGTAACAAGAACCACTTATTTTCATTTATTCTATTTAAACCTTATTTTAGTAAATATTTTTTATAATTCTGTTAATTTTATGGAAACCAGGAATATTGTGTGCTGGACAATTTTTTTAATTACAATAATTACAGTACGATAACCATGCAGGTATTATGGAATATTTATTAATTTATTTGTTTTCGTTTGATGAACAACAAAATAGAAAAATATATTGTTTTTTCCGTTAATACCAAAAATGACATACAAATTAATATTACCACTAATATATCCACGATAACATTAAATGGTTTCAAATTTAAAGAAAATTTAAATATTACAAATAAATGAAACATTACAAATAAAAGTAATATTTCATTTAATATTGGTATTTGGTTTATCAATTAATTAAATATCAAAACAGTCAGCAATATTCTAATTACTGTATTAAATAACACAATTTCAACTAATAACTGAAAGCTGTAATAATTAAACTTTAGTTACGTCAAATGCTCAATAAAATTAAAATAAAAACTAATTTTAAAAAAACTGTACCGACTTGAAAATGTAAGTAGGTGACTACACCACTTGAAAGGCAGATACGCACTTGGATTGCTTGAGTTTTGTACTTCTCGATAGCTTATTATAACAGACTGTCATAAGTAAGAAAGAGAGAGAGAGAGAAATATTGTGTGTCATGAAAATTAGTGGATGTAAATCTTCACTTGGTCCATTTTACTACTCTGGTGGACATTATGGGGCTCATTTGAATAGGAAAAATTGACGGGCAACTGATGGTACTAAATCGGATATGTGAACAGGTATAATGTTAACACGAAAGTTTCAGTTTTTACTTTAGTATCTAAAATTTGACGATCGAATTACTTGTGAAAAAGACAGTGATACACTGGTACCATTTAGAGATTTTTCGTATATCTATCATAAAACACATTATTGTCTACGAGAACCCATGATTATTGATGGGGAACTGAAATTATTTAGACAGTAATATTAGTTTCGATAGCACACACTGAACAAACCAGTGATGTATGGAATAAAATTTATTTGAAAAGGCAGGTCTAATGACTTATTATATTGCAAATATGGACATTGATTTACTAGTTGTCGAAAACATAATTAATTCGTATGCGCTAACTAAAATGAGAAAGTAATAGATTATTATAAAAACAAAAAGTATTTCAACAACTGACAAAATTATGCTTCCTCAATTATATTAATTATATCAAATTAGGTTTCATTTTATAAAGTATCGACGGATCACGTACCAAAACAATAGGACTGAAACAGCACATTCGAGGAGAGCCGCTTTAAGTTTCAAACAATTATATATTTGTTGTCAATGGACTATGAAGGGTTTATGTCCACATTATTTAATATAGTATTTAGATAATTTACAATGCTATTGGATCTAATTTCCTACTGTTCTACTTTCGACGAAAAACCCCTATTAACGGTTCATACGTTTATTTAAAATATATGAAAAAAAAATAAGTCATATATATTCGTTTTTTACTTTGTAGGAATTATACGCAATAATGAGAGTTTCTACAAAAAAACATGTGACAAATATACACAGGTTTTATAATTATTTAGGGTTTATTATCAGAAAAAAATAGGGACATGTGCTATTGGAAAGAAAGAAATTTCCAAAATTAATTGTGTGTACTTTATAATTGGAATGAGATTTTTTGTTCTTTACAAATTACGCAAACAAAATAATTTTTATTTATTTCCCTAATCAGTCATAGTTTGCGAAATAAAAGTATTTAATTTTTAATTTTATAATTTATCCACGTATCGAAACGTTTCTTTTTTAATTAAGCTTATTTTTATGTATATTTTTATATTACAAATCGTTAGTGTAATAACTTTATTATCATATGTATAATCAATCTACTGAATAATTTATAAACCTTATCAAATTATAATGATCTGATAAAAATGTCATAATGGAAAATAAAAACTTGAGAAACAAATCCCCGAAAATAGAAATTCCGTTCTCTAATATTAAAATGAAGAAAATAAACTATCAATCTTATTTATCGACCAGCTTCGCATTAATTTTCTCTAATAAATCAACAGTTTTAATTTTTACTTAACATTGCCGACGGATCGCTAAGGATAAAATATTAAGTGTTTCATGGGTATAATAATTATAATCAAATTAATAGTCATAAATAATCATCATATAAAATAAATACATACGAAAATTGTTAAAGTAACATTTCGTGAAACGAGAATTAATAAACTATAAAGCCTCCAGTAAATATAATCAGTTTAAATTATCGATACATAATAATTTTCAAATATTACTTTACGACGAGTTAAACTTCTTCATCATTGCAATTATTAACAAAATTCTCGATGTGGTCTTTTATAAAACCTGTCAAGCACGAGTAAAACTCGCTCTACGAAGGTTCCGTACACATTTCGGTACTTAAAACATTTGAGCGTATATAGTGCTTCTTTTAAAATATATACATTTATTAATTTTTTACAATGTTAATATATTGCAACATATTATGTACCATAATTTTCATAGGCGTAACAACTTGGTACATAGGTAATTCAAAAATTATAAAATGTGGGATAATCACCATATCATACAGACTGTGGCAATCCGGAAAATTTAAAACTACCATATTGAGAAAGTTGTATGTCAAAATGAGTAGTAATTTTTGTGTGTATCGCTAAAAATAAACAAGCAAAACTTTTCTCTTTATAATATTAATGGGACGATAGCACGGTAATAAATTTTTCACGCTATTCTGCAAATTACTATTACTTGGATGGCATATTATTTTTACCTGGATCATATTTGTATATAACTGCATACTTTTGATTTAAAAGGTAATTTGTCAATGCTACCTACATTCAAACTATATAATAAGGTTTTTCACTTGTTTAAATGATAATTTTTATTATTTACTTTAAAATATTATTATCTTTAATTCATTAAATAAACAGCATGTCATTATATTATGGTCCTAAGAATAGAAACAAATATAAATTTTCACGTTTGATCGAACTTTCATAGAAATAATTTTCGTGTAGAAAGTTTTTATTGATTGTGAAACAATAATTAGAATAATATTTTGTTTTCCTTTGAGAGATCTATTTTTTGTGTAGGTATGCTGAAACCGAAGAAGTTTATTTAACGTAATAAAATGTTTGTCTTAAGAACATTTTACGAAACGAATGCAATACGTAATTTACCTACTTATAAAACTAAATTTCGCACTAAATTATGGCAGGTTACGGCAATGAGAGTAAACCATTCTAAATAATATATGTATATATATATATATATATATATACATATATATATATATATATATATATATATATATATACATACGAAACTTCGACCTATTTTTCAAAAGAGCCATTTTTAGAGAACGAATTTTGTTAACAAGTTTTGTTAGGAAACATAAAATCTTGAATATATTTGGCGTTAATTTTGTAGAAATTCATTATTCGCAATTAAATGAAACTACGTGATGTAATATTACTTCTACTATCTTTAATTTCTTTACCACGACCTAGGTTTCGTTGTATTACAACATCTTCAGGTGGGATATTAGCAAAGATTAACTCTTAGGAACAACCAACAGCATTTATATGTTTCAAACACAATAGCGGAAGACTACTTTGTGCGGATTTTTCCATTGTTTATGTTAGTGAGTTTATTGCAGGGGCGCAGGCTAGGTTTTATTATATTACAGAGAGTTATACAATATACCAGTATTCTAGTTGGGGTAATAAATTCAATTGTTGTTATTATGTGAAATTATACAATGCAAACTTTAGGGTGTATGTAATAAAATTAAATGGAAGTTATTGTCGGTAATATATTGCAAAGGCAAGGGTATTTGAAAGTAAGGCCAAGGTAATATACTAATTCTACATATCTTATTATCGGTAATATATTTATACAAAAGCAAGGGTATTTGAAAGTAAGGACAAGGTAATACACTAATTCTACATATCTCCGGTTTTGTGTATTCATATATTTATTTATTTATTTCTTTTAATTTTTTTTTTTTTGTTTTTATTATATATACGTATATTTATATGTGTATTAATGCTGAAACAATTTCCAGGGTACTGTAGTGTCAATGTTTTATATTTATATTATATCTAGAAGATATTAAGAATGGGTGATGATATTATATTTAGTTGTTCATTTAATATATTGACCTTGATATCTTTTTTATGTCTGTTTATTTCTAATGTTTCTAGGATATTAAGTTTATTGCCTTTTGTATTTATTTGTAATATATATGGGGCATTATCAGTATGGGGGTGATGGTTATTTTCAATGAGATGTTTAGCAAAGTGAGATGTGTCTGGTTTATTATTACGCCAGCTGGCGATGTGTTCTTTATATCTTGTATTAAAATCTCTTCCTGTTTGACCTATGTATACACTATTACAATCGTTACATTTAAGTTTATAGATACCACTCTTTTTAAGTTTATCTATTTTTTCTTTATTATTAATAAGGGTTTTACCCAAGTTATTTAAGGTACTATACGTACATGTTATATTATTTTTTATTTTTATTATTAGTTAAGAGTTTTCCTAATTTGAGTGATACATTACCTATGTATGGGATAGATTTATAGTAAATATTATTCTTATTTGGTGCGACCGGGTATATTCCTTGTATTAGTATTTTTCTTAATTTATTATGGTACAGTTTTGTGACAATTGATGGGTCATAATTATTATTTGTTGCGATTAGTTTCATAGTTTTTATTTCTTTACGTAGGTTAGGTTTTTCAAGAGGGATGGTTAAAGCTCTGTGAATCATGGAATGAAATGCTGCTAACTTATGGGACCAAGGGTGTTGAGATTGACCATTAATTATGGAGTCTGTAAATGTGTCTTTTCTAAATATACTAAATTTATGTTCATTATTTTTGCGTTCTATTGTTATATCTAAAAAATTAAGTTTATTATCAGACTCTACTTCTAAAGTGAATTTGATATTATTGTGTAGGGAGTTAGCAAAGTTAACAAACTGGTCTAACTGTCGCTGTGCACCTTTCCAGCAGATAAGGATGTCGTCAACGTATCTATAATAGTATAATATATTGGTCGCTAATTTACTGTTTAAGAGGCTGGTTTCTAGATGATTCATAAATAACTCGGCTAAAAGGGGACTGAGGGGGGAGCCCATTGCAAGGCCATTAACTTGTTGAAAAAAATTGCTATCGAATAGAAAATAATTTTGGTCTGTGCATAGTTTAAAGAGATCTCTAATTTCCGATGCTTCAATGGGATTTAATTTTTTCCTTTCTAGGATATCTGAAATGATATTTAGGCAATCTTTTGGTGGTATATTAGAAAATAAGTTTACTACGTCGAGTGATACTAGTTTACAATTGGGTGTTAGATGTATATTTTTAATTTTATTACAGAGATCAACAGAGTTTTTAATGGTATGTTTAGGTGCAAATCCGGTTTTATTACGGAAGATCTTATTCAGGTGAAAAGCTATTTTTTTTGTGGGTGCGTTTGTGTATGAGACAACAGGTCGTATGGGTATATTTGGTTTATGAATTTTAGGTTGTCCATATAGTATTGGGGGTCTAGGGTTCATTTCTATAACTTTATGTTTCGCGAATTCGTTAGGAAATATGATGTTACAGGTTTTAATTAATTGTTTTACGTTATCTACAAATGTCGTGGTGGGGTCCCTTTGTAGTTTTGTGAAGTCATCTGGTTTAAGGAAATCGTACACTTTATTTTTATATTCATTTTGGTCATGTAGATATGTAGAATTAGTGTATTACCTTGTCCTTACTTTCAAATACCCTTGCTTTTGTATAAATATATTACCGATAATAAGATATGTAGAATTAGTATATTACCTTGGCCTTACTTTCAAATACATTTGCCTTTGCAATATATTACCGACAATAACTTCCATTTAATTTTATTACATACACCCTAAAGTTTGCATTGTATAATTTCACATAATAACAACAATTGAATTTATTACCCCAACTAGAATACTGGTATATTGTATAACTCTCTGTAATATAATAAAACCTAGTCTGCGCCCCTGCAATAAACTCACTAACATAAACAATGGAAAAATCCGCACAAAGTAGTCTTCCGCTATTGTGTTTGAAACATATAAATGCTGTTGGTTGTTCCTAAGAGTTAATCTTTGCTAATATCCCACCTGAAGATGTTGTAATACAACGAAACCTAGGTCGTGGTAAAGAAATTAAAGATAGTAGAAATAATACTACATCACATAGTTTCATTTAATTGCGAATAATGAATTTCTACAAAATTAACGCCAAATATATTCAATATTTGAAAACAGCCGATTTGGCTACATTGGCGATATTGTACCGTCGACTCCTAATTAAATTTCGGAAGGCGATACAAAGCATATGGTTTAACAAAACGTGTATAAAGTGTAATCTAACACCCAGTCACGTGAACGTAAAGATTAGTGGAACAACTCGAGCAGCCCAGAAAGCAACAACTAAAGCCGTCACCACCTGGCTGAAGGAAGAAATTCGGGAATCTACCATCAAACGAGACAACATAAACCTCTGTCTAAAGGTAATACACTCTTCTCTAACATATCTCCTTCACCCTATAGAATTTGATACTTTAGACTATAAAATTAGAAATGATGTCAGTGCCATAATAAAAAACATAACACAAAAACAAATTAACAAAATTAAAAAACTGAAAGCCAAAACCCAGAAACCAAAAGTCACACCCAAACAAACGTTTTATCCCAGAATAGTAAACCTTTCACAATCAACATTTAATAATAAAGAGCTAGAACTTTTAAATAAAGGATTTAAATATAATATTCCTACCGCACCATCAAGAAAAAACATAGAATCACTAGTAGTAGATACCATCATTGCATTCAGTAACCAGGACGCACTTACTAAACACAAAGCTGCTAATATAATATGTAAAGAATACTCTAAAACCAAGACACACATTAATGACGAAATTTTGACTCAACGTAATCTACAAATTAAAATTAATGAAGATAAACTCACCATATCTAAAGCAGATAAAGGCAACACTATAGTTATTCTAGACCAAAATGAATATAAAAATAAAGTGTACGATTTCCTTAAACCAGATGACTTCACAAAACTACAAAGGGACCCCACCACGACATTTGCAGATAACGTAAAACAATTAATTAAAACCTGTAACATCATATTTCCTAACGAATTCGCGAAACATAAAGTTATAGAAATGAACCCTAGACCCCCAATACTATATGGACAACCTAAAATTCATAAACCAAATATACCCATACGACCTGTTGTCTCATACACAAACGCACCCACAAAAAAAATAGCTTTTCACCTGAATAAGATCTTCCGTAATAAAACCGGATTTGCACCTAAACATACCATTAAAAACTCTGTTGATCTCTGTAATAAAATTAAAAATATACATCTAACACCCAATTGTAAACTAGTATCACTCGACGTAGTAAACTTATTTTCTAATATACCACCAAAAGATTGCCTAAATATCATTTCAGATATCCTAGAAAGGAAAAAATTAAATCCCATTGAAGCATCGGAAATTAGAGATCTCTTTAAACTATGCACAGACCAAAATTATTTTCTATTCGATAGCAATTTTTTTCAACAAGTTAATGGCCTTGCAATGGGCTCCCCCCTCAGTCCCCTTTTATCCGAGTTATTTATGAATCATCTAGAAACCAGCCTCTTAAACAGTAAATTAGCGACCAATATATTATACTATTATAGATACGTTGACGACATCCTTATCTGCTGGAAAGGTACACAGCGACAGTTAGACCAGTTTGTTAACTTTGCTAACTCCCTACACAATAATATCAAATTCACTTTAGAAGTAGAGTCTGATAATAAACTTAATTTTTTAGATATAACAATAGAACGCAAAAATAATGAACATAAATTTAGTATATTTAGAAAAGACACATTTACAGACTCCATAATTAATGGTCAATCTCAACACCCTTGGTCCCATAAGTTAGCAGCATTTAATTCCATGATTCACAGAGTTTTAACCATCCCTCTTGAAAAACCTAACCTACGTAAAGAAATAAAAACTATGAAACTAATCGCAACAAATAATAATTATGACCCATCAATTGTCACAAAACTGTACCATAATAAATTAAGAAAAATACTAATACAAGAAATATACCCGGTCGCACCAAATAAGAATAATATTTACTATAAATCTATCCCATACATAGGTAATGTATCACTCAAATTAGGAAAACTCTTAACTAATAATAAAAATATAAATAATATAACATGTACGTATAGTACCTTAAATAACTTGGGTAAAACCCTTATTAATAATAAAGAAAAAATAGATAAACTTAAAAAGAGGGGTATCTATAAACTTAAATGTAACGATTGTAATAGTGTATACATAGGTCAAACAGGAAGAGATTTTAATACAAGATATAAAGAACACATCGCCAGCTGGCGTAATAATAAACCAGACACATCTCACTTTGCTAAACATCTCATTGAAAATAACCATCACCCCCATACTGATAATGCCCCATATATATTACAAATAAATACAAAAGGCAATAAACTTAATATCCTAGAAACATTAGAAATAAATAGACATAAAAAAGATATCAAGGTCAATATATTAAATGAACAACTAAATATAATATCATCACCCATTCTTAATATCTTCTAGATATAATATAAATATAAAACATTGACACTACAGTACCCTGGAAATTGTTTCAGCATTAATACACATATAAATATACGTATATATAATAAAAACAAACAAAAAAAAATTAAAAGAAATAAATAAATAAATATATGAATACACAAAACCGGAGATATGTAGAATTAGTGTATTACCTTGTCCTTACTTTCAAATACCCTTGCTTTTGTATAAATATATTACCGATAATAAGATATGTAGAATTAGTATATTACCTTGGCCTTACTTTCAAATACCCTTGCCTTTGCAATATATTACCGACAATAACTTCCATTTAATTTTATTACATACACCCTAAAGTTTGCATTGTATAATTTCACATAATAACAACAATTGAATTTATTACCCCAACTAGAATACTGGTATATTGTATAACTCTCTGTAATATAATAAAACCTAGTCTGCGCCTCTGCAATAAACTCACTAACATAAACAATGGAAAAATCCGCACAAAGTAGTCTTCCGCTATTGTGTTTGAAACATATAAATGCTGTTGGTTGTTCCTAAGAGTTAATCTTTGCTAATATCCCACCTGAAGATGTTGTAATACAACGAAACCTAGGTCGTGGTAAAGAAATTAAAGATAGTAGAAATAATACTACATCACGTAGTTTCATTTAATTGCGGAAACATAAAATCGTAAATAACTTTTCAAAAGCTTGTTTTCATCTAAAAATAGTAACATATTTTAAATGTAAAGTTTCTTTTGGAACGCAATAAATACGTACACAGCTCATTAAACAAACAAACTGATCACTCAAATGCTATCAATAAATTAACATCTCCATGTACTTTAGACGAATCTAGATCACTACAAAGGCAGCTAATAAGAGAGAGAGTTACCGTAAACCACCCGAAAGCGAACAACGGACAGCTAGGGGGAGCTTCCCTAATGCACCAGTGGAGCATTACCTTGATTAAGTTAATTTAAATAATGACCTCTACAATCCGTATTCACGTTTCGAAAGAATACTCATGATCAGTTCGAATAAAGTTGTTTATTTAAATAAATAACTTAATTCTATAATCATTTCATCTGCTGGAGTAACGATAGCTTATATTTGAAATAAATTTACAGCATGTCGAAATCAACTGAATATAAATAATTTATTTCTCGTCTTGGAGAAGGTTTATTGGAAGATTTTTCCTTTCTAAAACCTGTTACGAAGTAACATGGGTTTCAATTAAGAAGAAAAATAAAGAAATATCCATTGTTGGTATTAAATATCCGCACGATGGAAGTTTAACTTTTTAGGCCTCGCTCTTGTTCTTATACGTGTCACTTTGTATACATATAAACTGATTTTTGTTTGTAACTCTCAACCTGTACAACAAACACAGCCGAAAAAATATGAATTGTTAAAAATTAAACGTATAAATTTTTATATAATAAACAATTTTTTTCGCTTAGTGTATTCATCAAAGACGTTTAACGCACCGTTGTGGGAAATAGAAATGTGCATTGACACGCGTGCATCCATCACAGTTAAATTATTTTTTTTTATATTCTACAAATTAGGAACATAATATTGAAATTAATTATCGCATATAATATTAACATCACCTATGATTAAAAAGCTTTTTCAATGTTAGCTAAAGTTTTCCTCTGCAGAACACACCCACAAATCAGCGGCAAATTTGCTGCTAGGCCGAGTAGGCAGCAACCTGTAACAGCAGGTTTAAGGGAGCAGTAGATTTTAGGAAAAAATCCAAAATGATAAACTTATTATTTATACACCGATAAGAAATGTCTGAACAAAGAAATTTTCCGAAGAGAATATTATTTAAATTTAGAAATATTTATTATATAGAATTTGGCCATTAGGTTAATAAATTTTTGTGGTGTTTTTTATCAACATATAAAGACACTCTGCAATTTGCTATTGTTCAAAGTCAGTTAATGCGCCAAAAAGGCAGCAGTAGCAACGCCTGTCCGATAAATCTACAGCACGAAAGCAAATGGGGAATGTCCCCACGTTGACAAAATCTGAAGTTCAGATTAACATTTATTTTTATCGCATTTCTCTTCAATTTTATGTAATTTTAGTACTGTTTAAGGCCATAGCGAATGGGGTTCCGGGGTCTGGTTTCGCCACGTTTTCGCGTTTTTTGTTAGTATCAAAAAGAACAGATTATTTAATTGACTATGATAGTATAAGTATAAACTATTAAAAATAAAATACCTTTCAAAACGACTACGAGTCAATTCAACAGTATATTTTTCTATTTTAATGACTTTATTAATTTATTGGCTTTATCGATCAAACTTAATAGCAATTCAAGAAAAGATACGAAAGAAAAATATTTCTGTTTGATTGTCGACGTGGCTGCTAATATAATAAAATTGGAATGGGTCAACTCCTACTTGTGATTTAATAATCATAGATTTATATTTATTACATATTTTTTAACAATCGTAAATTGTTTACGTAGTTATTTTAAACATAGATTTTAACTTTATGTACGACACCAATTTAATAGTTTGTTTATCATTTATCGTACTTGAAAAAATAATAGAAATTATCTACAAAGTAAAAAATAGAAGGTAACTTCGAATCATTAAAGTAAGATAAAAATTTCAAAAACAACTCATACTTTCAGAGGTCAATAAATCATTTCAGAGAGCGACTTAAAAATCAATCTGTCGCAAAATTTAGTCTGGTTTCAACATGCATTTTGTAATCATTATGTTATATTAATGAATTAAAGTTATTTCCACTTAAGGGTTTAACACCAATAAAATAGCTATTTACCTTTAAAGCACATGCCCTATAAAATGTGTTAAATAATGCAATGGTGGTAATAATATAACATCATCTAAAAACTACTTCACTTATAATCTCACTTGCACTTCACTA
Source organism: Druceiella hillmani (assembly GCA_039881145.1). Classification (NCBI taxonomy): domain Eukaryota; kingdom Metazoa; phylum Arthropoda; class Insecta; order Lepidoptera; family Hepialidae; genus Druceiella; species Druceiella hillmani. Next base: position 14,723,716 of record JAYKKI010000038.1, on the reverse strand, counting down.
CAGTATGTTTATTTAATCTATTGCTATAAAACTGATTCAAATATAACATTATCCCTTTTTAGTGACATAAAATTTTCTACAAATTATTGTTTAATTCTTAAATCCATTATCCGATCACTATTTTGTAAATATATATAAGCACAATCGTCATTTTACAGTTTCGTAATAACTAGTATAGATTTAAACATTTTAAAAAAAGTATAACTCTAATTTTCTATAAAAAATTGGACCTAACGGTAGCTGGTCAGAGGTAGCAATGTATTTTTGGCTAAAACTATAAACTTTGTAAATTGGCCACTGTTACAGATACATCACAAATATAACAAAAAAACCCTTACCGTTAACAACACGCAACAGCGTTTCATTAAATTTTATGCTGTTATTTTATTAAAATTAAATACTTTTATACTACGAAAACAAATAACGTACGAGCCACATAAATTATAAGTATGTGTATAGGAAATCAGAATTATTTAGCTATCCCAGGGCCACATCTCACCGACTTTTTCTGTATTAGTTTTAGCGGGCCTTTAATAACGTAATACCATTGAGCGTCACGCTGCTGTTTTAGTCCCAGCGTGACGTCCATCTGTCCTATATAAGTTACACTTCAAAAGAAAATAAATCGTACCAAATATAACTTTACCTTCATCTTGTTAGATATCAATGGAACAAGGCGCGGCGTCTCTCATTTATGGGGACCAAATAGAAGTGGTTGAACGTCGTACTCATCTTTTCTAACATACTATTTCGCCTTATTTCTTCGCAGATACGTGTGCACACTCCTATTTGCTTAAGGTTCTTTTTCATTATAATCCTTTAGATTTCTGTAATTTTATTCATCTATGTATTTTTATATCATCCACAATTTTTTCTTCAAATAGTTTATTTCATGTCCCTTTCATGTCAATATTTCCCTCTAAATATACTTAACACGACCAAATCATTTTTATGCACATTCATAATCACATTTTATTCGTCTTCAAATATTTGTATTTTTCCAAGTTAATTCATACCATTTAAGTATTGGTAAAAATAACTAATTATTAACAACGCCTCTCACTTTCTATAATAAACTTTTAATTATTTTACTCCTTCACTCTTGTAACCATCACTCTCATAACATAATAAATAAATAAACTCATTTACTCGTGATATAACCATGTAAATTATTTTTATTTCATGATATCTGTTCACCTTTCTTTGTCCATTTTACTCTTAAATGTTTTCTTCCCTATTTCATTACGGTTTATATTATACAAATTACATCATAATGCAAAATGGGATGATTTTATTATATAAAATTGCGTATATAAATCATAGAAGAAAAAGTGAACATACTTTAAGCTATGTAATTCACAAATTTTAGCATATTGATAAATTATACATATACGGTATGCTAAAAGATTGAATAAAGTTATTATCTGTAGTCGGTTGTTTCAAAAATTAGATTTTACAACCAGTGTTCTACACAGCTTAATTGTTTGAAAAAAAAACATGAACTATCATAATTTTCCTGAGTAAAACCTTTAGTATTACTGAACATGGTCGACAAGAGAATGTCTCGATCCATTGTTTTTCACAATTTAAGTTAAAAAAATAAGCACAAAATAAACCTCACGCAAAATTCAGAGTGTAGTTTATTTTCAAGTGAATATATGACTTAATGTAATAGTACCTCAGACAGTAAAAATGAAAATATTGGTGTTTTAAAAAAATACAAATATCCTTTATTAGCCACAAAAATACAAATATGCTTTACATTTAAAAACCGCTCAAATACGTATTAGAAAAGGCAAAATATAGAGATGCGTAGTTCTCTAGAGCTCTTTCAATTGTTAATGTAATTTAGCTGATATAATTTTATTTTGGATTTATAGGAATTAAAAATTTTTCCGATCTTTTGATAATTCATTTGAAAGCTTATTGTTTCATAAACGGAGCTTGTAAATTTAAAAAAAAAACTGAATAAATATGGGCCGAGATACGTACTAAATTGGGTGTTATTTTTGTTCACATCCCTTAGAATTGTTGTTGCAAGTTAAGTGAAATAATTTCATTTGAAATTTCTGTTCAAATGACAGTATTTATAATTTCTTCAGATTTGCTATATCTTAATTGAAAAATTAAAGGAGATATTAGACATATAGCGAGTGAGAGTGCGAAAAATTTAAAACGGTAAATGAAACACAACTTAATTTTAGAAGATCTTTCTGATAATACGCAATGGGGTGTGCTTTTTTTATTTCCTCTTCTTAATACTACAAAAATATTGGATTTTTTTACTTTATATTTAATGGGATCTTTATCTTAAAGATGATACTAACAACATTTCATTCAATAGCTTTAAAACTATAGAAACTGAAAAGCTAAGACAGACAGATGGGCAAATAAAGACATAATAAAGTTATAAAGATTCCACGTTTAACCACAGAAATCTAAAAATGATGAATAGAAATAAAATGATACTCCACGTATATAGGATGGAATGTGCGGAAATAAAAATTTCTTTCGCATTCTATATCCAAGAAAACACTGATTTCCTTGAAGATTTTACTAGATATTAACTAACGTCTAAACTAGATATTAACTAACTAACGTATGAAGTATCTGGTAGCAAAATTTGCAGATTGCAATAAATTCTTCATATAGATATGTCTATTAATTGTGGAAACTATGAGAATATGAAAAACAGATGAACGAGGCAACGAATACGCATAACGAGATAGTAAGAGAAGTTTTACAACCCTATAAACAAAACTAATGTAGCAACAAAAGAGCAATTAAACCAAAATTAATGTTTTATTATATACACTGTACCTGTCACAATACTTGCATCATTTAATACTATAAATGGATAATAAGTACGAATAAAAACTTTTTAGTCTTCGTACAGATTAAATGGCGAAAACAATTAATCAATAAGATGGAGCCATTTTCTCTGTATTATCATTTGTACTCCAAGCTTACGCAATGGAGCTATTTAACAAATAAATTTGTATAATGCCTGCGTTCTGATAAGTTCAGTTTTTTCGCCTATTAAACTTGGCTAATTTTTTCACTAATCTATAAAATGAGAATAACGACTAAGAATGTAATTTAATATCAATTTAACTATTTCGTTCCGCTGTAAATAAATATAATCACTATGGAATACTTACAAAATCTTTGTTAAGTTAACAATGCCGTTATATTTCTAGTAAAAATGTATTAGTATTTACAGATATTTAGAAAGTTTTCAGGAAATCTTTGTGTTTATATTTTATAGTATGAAATTTATCTACAAAGTGAATATCGTGACAACTTATCTCAATTTTAATTTTAAAAGAAAACTGATTTTACACTAAAACAATGATCGTTAAAAAGAAAACTGCAGGCTTTGTATTTGTTGAAGTTAAATAGAAATATAGTCATTTATATAAATTAATATAAGAGGATATTTAAATATGTGTGAATAATAAGTGCCAAAACGCAAATAATCAAATTTCACTTTTAACTTGATATTTCGTCAATATATATATATATATATATATATATATATATATATATATATATATATATATATATATATATATATATATGTATATATATATATATATATGTAAATTTAATTTTCGCAATCTATATAGGCAAAATAATAACAGTTTAGTATAGATGCGTCTCTATAATGATATATAATGACGTATAATTTTAATAAAATTTGTGTTCTTCTATCAAGATTGACGTCGTGGCGCAAAAAAAACAGATAGAAAGTCGCTATCTAGACATTAGTTTTATCAATATTTTAGTATCTTTAATTTTAATATTATATAAATTATTACCTACCATAAAACGTTATATTTGTAGAAACACAAATATCATAGCTTCAAACCATTGGCAGAATAAAATAAAATAAGCACTAGGTTGACATGGTCAGTGCTATTTAAGTTCGATACGTTATTTTCGCTTTAATAAAAGTTTACTTTAAAGATTCATTTGGAAAATGAATAGAAGAAACAGAATGATATAATATATCGAAATTAATAAACCAAGTATGAAAAGATCTAGTATTTTTGATTTGATCACATGTATACCACAAACCGATATTAATTGACATCAGGTGATGAAATACATACACACAACATGTATATTGACCGTGTTTATGTTAAATTAATATAACAGAACCTGATGCAACGATTCTGTTCCTAAATCCTATATTTAATATCGATTCTCATTTAATGGATTAAAAAAAAGACAAATTAATTTAAAACCATTCGTACATCCACGTTAAGACCACAATTTTATGATATTCAAAATTGCACCAAAACGCGATCAAACTCAAGGCAACGTTGAGAAACTGGTCTAAAAATGTACGGTCAATTTTTAATTTTTTTCAGAATGTTAGGTCAAATTTGAAATTAAGCAACGTTGCTAATGTTGATCAATTTCATACAACTAATCTATTCCATAAGTTATATATTGTAATAGCATATCCAGTAAATGGACTTCGTGCATATACTGGATATGTTATTACAATAGATAAATAGGTCTTCATTTCTCGACACTCTATTCATAAAAAATGACTTGAATAGGAGTTATTTCCTTTTCTGGTTTCAACCACTTATATGGTAAAATTTATTAGAAGTTTACGTTAGTTTCACGCCTTCGGACATACAAATACTGGGTGTATTTGTATGTCCGAAGGCGTGAAACCGCGGTGATTGGAAATGCAATTGGTCTTTGACATACATTTACAGTTCACTGAGAGACAACTCTTCAACCCGCGTTTTATTAGAAGTAGTGGCCACAATGGCCACGCTGAACAAGCGATCGTAATGTGTAGCATCTTGCTGATGTAGCGCTACTGATGTAGTGCTGCTGCCCGCTTCTAGTTTATGGCATTTAACTACCCTATTACAAACACCACCTATGATAAAAATAAATATAAGGTATTATTTATATTACATACATTGCTTTGTTACCGTAACCTTCAAATATGACATTTTGTTAAAATATATGTAGGCTTTTCCTATTAATAGTTCGAAGTCGAGCCACACCCCACAGTTTTTTTCCCTGTTCCCATTACCTAATTAGCGTTCGGCTCCAGCCCTGCTACATGTAATTAATGGCCTATCGAAATTCAATACGGCTCCGTGTAAAGTCAGGCATTAAATTGGTAACAGGGGATATTATTTTTGGAAATGAGGAAAAAGTTTTCACAGAGGGAGTTCGACTTTTTCCGATAAACGATATAGTCACGAGGAATATCGTGTTTCAGTTTTGCGAATACATTTTAGTTTTAATTAGTTTCTCATGCATGCAAGTTATAAAATGAGACTTTCGAAAATGAGCGTAATTAGTTAACAGTTTGCGACAAAATCCAAATGGTGTTAGGCTCAGATTATTACAAGGGTAAAATTTGCGCTGTGTAAACGAATTATAATAATAAACTTAATTTAAAATTGTATTTATCTGGTGTTTTTATTAAAAGTGAGATTATTTTCCTTAATAACAATTAAATAGATTTAATTAACTATTTATTTTTTTTGTTCTGGAAATATTTTAATTACTCTTTATTGACAAATAGAATGGTATATTAGAACACTAATGAATTTTTCCTCAGGGTCCCGAAATGTTTCTTACATTTCCAAGTACTACTAAAGTGTTTCTGTTTATTACTACAAACCCATTTAATCCATCATAATGAAATAAAGTATATTCATTATATATATATATATATATATATATATACATATATATATATATATATATATATATATATACATACTAATATGTGAACTTCATCAGGTCTGTAGAAAAATATTAAATAAAACGCGAAAAGCGGATAATCGGTCACTTGCGCAAAACCACGAAACCAATGACACCATCACATAACAATTTACTTTTCATTTATTTTGGCAATCTAGTGCACAATTCTAATGTATAATACATTTATTAACGGATCGATATTACTTTGTGTAATCGTTTCTAAAGAATTATTGTGTACTCCGTTAGATATTTGCTGTTGTTTTTATTATTGTAAATAATTTTTAATACATTAAAGATGTAATTATGGAAATAGCTGTTTTGTGTTCTGATCATAAATTTTATTTTATTTTTGGCTCTTTATTGATTATAAGGATCTAAAAGCTTTTGCTCTTTACTATCTAAGAAATACCTACTATTTTCTTTTAGTACATCAGGTCCATATTCATCCAGAAGTATAGTGAAATATTACGGACATTTGCAAGTGAGTACGACAGATAGTATAAGTTGAACAATAAACATATTCAGATGATTCGTAAAATCATCTGAATATGTTTATTGTTCAACTTATATATGAAATTGAGATACAATAAAATTTTGTTTTGTTTTCAAATTACTTTAATAAACGAAGTTACGCAAGTTTGACGTAGATTATTTGCAATAATTCCGTAGCAATTGTATACACGTAATAATATGTTATTATATATATATATATATATATATATATATATACAACTATAATTACATTTTGGATGACCACTGAGAACTGAGATAGTAGTGCATAGCTTACTTAGATTTAAACAATGGATTTGAAAGCTATATACGTTACTAATTCCAATGCCATGTATGCAGTCAGTTTGGAACAACTTCAGGAGGCAAAATAAACAAATTGAGCTAATTGTCTTTAACCAACATGATTATTCGTTTGTAAGGATATTTTTGTCTGGACGAAAATAATCGGCTAAGCGAAGCGGCGATTTTCATATTCGATTTTCGGTCAGTTTTGAAAAAATTAAAAATTCTCAAACTGCTATCGAGTGTTACTTATTGGTTTAAAAGAGAAAATGTTTCCAAAAGCACGAACAATACATAAAGCTAACAATAAATTTTTAGATGATATATATATATATATATATATATATATATATATTAATTTCTGAAGAGTTTATAAATGTCATCCATAATATAATTGGAGATATTTATTTCGATAGATATCTAGGAGATATTTATAGCATTTTTTAAAACTGGACAAACATTATTGTGTTAAACAGAGTCGGTGAACACTAGATCAACGCCTTCATTATTAATAGTCTTTCTCATATAACCTTTTATTTGCAAAAACCCAAGTTCACATTGCTATCCCAAAGTCAGAGTGTAATAATTTATGCAATGCATTTACAACTGATGTTCCTTTAAAATCAGTTAAACAGCTTTCAAGTGAAACACAACTACACAAATGTAAATATCGGCATTTACATTGGCGAAATTTTAAATATTATTATATGGTGATAGTCGAACACCAAGTATCAAGTTACGTGAATAAAGCTTCATTCAACTTGTGAAATAAATACTTCAACATTTCAAAAAAATTTATATTTTTTATAAAAAAAAAACTTCTAAATCAATCATAACCGTATCCTAACTCAAATCAGTTCATTTTAAAATATCTACATTGAAGTAAAAAACAATTGTACATTAATTCATAGTTACTATACAATTTATAACATTTTCACAAATTGCTGCAGTGATTTTCATGAAAATATTCCACATGGGTAAGAAAATCTTCAATTACAAAAATTGAGCCGTATACTGATTTAAAGGTGTACTGTTATAATTAAATTCATGAAAATAAAATTTTTTAATAATTGTATATTGGCACTTCATTTTCAAAACACTTGCATGTACAAGGTTTTTATAAAAAAAAATATTAGTCATACCAGTACACGTACATACATATGTAATAAATATTTATGGCTTCAAAAAGTTATTGAAAACGTTCAAGCTATTTTCACGTTATGCACTTTTGATGTTACTACTCAGTGTAACAGAAATAGGAACCAAACAAGTAAGTATATTACTTATACTGAAAATATGTATAAAGTAAGTAAACATTTTCTTTGAATAAATAAATATTAACACTGCAGTGAAAAACATCTACATTCATGTATGCTGTGGCAAGCGTTAAAAATGCATAAGGTATCCAATTTCGTGTGAAATAAATAGATTCCTTCGCGTACTAGATATTATAATTCATGTAATAACTTAATAGTACTAAAGAGGGGTGAATAAAAATACAATTATAAATACTTGTCAAATATTGTTATTGTTCTTGAAAACAACAATTCAATAATAGGTGTTGTTAAAAAAATGTGATGTTTTTGTTTAATAGCTATTTTTATGCTCACATAAAATGTTTGCAATTTTTTAAGAAATGTATGTATAAATATTTTAATTTTCTAGGTATTCACTTATATACGTATTTAATATTGTTTACACACTAAAACTCCCAGAGAAACATTAATGTAAAATGTAAATAAGGGTGAATACTTTTTTACGGAGTCATGATGACTTTTCACAATTGCGTGAAAATTGTATAAATTGATTTCAAAATATGTAAATAAAGAGATTATCAACCAACACAATCGATAACCGAACAAGGCAGCTTGCCCACAGAATTATATTAGCAATGACTGATTAACAGCTCCTTCGCATATTCCTGGCATGAGTAACAATTTTAATTATAGCTTTGATAAGACATCACAGGCAATTTATAAACATATCGCAACAATTTACATCAAGTATTGAAAAAATACGTTCATGGATTAAACCGTAATATAGCGTAAACCACTTTTTTTTTTGAGCGTTTCAATTACCGAATTAGACATATGCCTGTATAATTACGGAACTTCATACCTATGAATTACAATAAAACCTATACAATATTTCGAAAAGCATCTTGTATTAAAAGAAAAATATATTGATAAGAACACATTGGAAATAAATAATTGTACAAGCTATCTAACTGCCTTAATCACGGTGAAATCGATTACCTGACATAATTTTCAAATGAAACTGATTTAATGTAGTAAAACGACCTAAAATACATTGGTTTCTTTTACAGCATCTCTTCAGTTATTTATTAAAGACGCTGAATCTTAAAATTAAACCCCAAGCCTTTCCCCAAAAGCTATAATTTTTGTGTTCAGTTGCTTTTACTCTGAAGATACGAGGTAATTATTGCATTGACCTATATAATATTAACTGGTGAACAATGTACAACAGTATATGCTACGAAATAGTTAAACAAAGATTAAAGAAGGAATTTAAATGCGTCTAAAGCCACACTTTCAAATAAAATACTAGGGTAGTATGTAAAAAGGCTGTTAATTCACATGTAGACTATATTTAACTACGAAGTTGCAAGAGGATAAAATTTGTTAGAGAAAGAAATACATATTTTCTCGGAATTACTGATCTGATTTCGAAGAAAACATGTTTCTTAAACTATATTTTTACAATCTGTTTCAATTTGCTCCTTGTCGATTTCAAAATTAGTAGTTCCTGAAAATATTACACAAATAATATGGCAAAAACAAATTTGTTCTTTGAAAATATTGTTATCAAAACTTGTGTAATACAAGGAGTATAATATAAGTTTTGGTTTTACTTTTTTTTGCATTGTTATAACTGCAATTGTCTGCATTATGATAACGTCCTAATTGATTTACCTCCAACGCCTTGATTGATCTTGAAAATATAAATACTAACCAATTACGAAAATTTAAAGCTAAATATATGGTTAACATTTACATTATGACAAAAGTAACTAAATAATTTCTGTCGCGTAATTAATTTTCTGTAATTTTCTAAATAGATATTATATCTTTGCAGAATCTATCTTTTACAAGTTATGATGTATTAAATTTTACAAAAATTAGTCTTTTAAAATGACTTCTTAGACTACAAATCATATGTTAAATTATCAAACAGCAAGCTTTTGATGCACAAAATTCTCTAGAATTTTTGTTACATACATAGTTTTGTTAAATTATAAAATAATATTTTTGTATTCTTAGTCTATTACTCAATTTGATTAAAAGAAATTATGAGTCTAGTACTAAAAGTTTATGCGTAACTCAAATTCAAATTTTACTCCTATATTATCGGAGTGATCTGAATCCACAAGCAACATAATGGCAAAAATTTATGCAATTAATTTCTTTATCACTTTAAAGCTATATTTGTATACTCATTAATCGAAACGAACTTACCAGCCGATTGCAATATCTAATTCTATTTAAATCAAGTTATGAAAGCAATTGCCGATATCGTGCTATCAAATTAAAACCAGAGGAATATTGATATACATTCAATTACAACGTTTCCTGTTTCGTTTTACAAAAAAAAAATTCGTACTGCCAGAAGTAATAAGCGAATGGTTCTATATCCGAGGAAGTGTTGTCAGAGAACATTGGCAAATCGTAAAAGAGAACTTTGCCAATATTCTCTCTTTGTAGCCAGCCGTATTCTTCCCATTCATTTTGCGAACTATTTCATATTTTATTTATCTTCATTTCTTCTTTGGATTTTTTTTTCTTCTCATTTATTTTTGTATGTGTATGAAATGAGTATTAAGTTCTTTGGAATTTGTTTAACAGCTATATTTGAAATAAATATTGAGACGGAATTTTTTTTTTTTAAATGTTTATAAAATCATAAAAAACACTGCATTAATCCTTCTTGTATCATTAGTGCCATCAGTGTCTTCTTTTATAATTAGCATCATAAGCTTTACCTTGCACGTAAGATCTGATGTAGTGGTCTTATTCCAGTACGGCTTTATAGTGAGAACATGTGGAACCATCCCAGATATGCATGAATTTACCGGCTCTTTAGTCGAGGCACTCGCTGCATATTCGGCTTATGACTAAGTATACTATTCGTTGCAACTCAGTCGCAAAACTCATAACACATTCTTTTTACCTATGCTAAGTTTATTCTACATATTTCAAAACCTTTTTTTCAGATATACTCCTTTAGGCGGGTCATGAAAAATTGACGAGAGTGAAATTTTACGATGCACGCGCACGATATAATAAAAACTGACAGGATGAAGTTGCTCACTAAACAAATATTTACATGTGTGTAGTGACTGATGCTATATTCAAGATAGCTATTGAGGTATTTGTTAATACACAACACGTATTTCATATTCATTCAAATCTAAGTTATATCTGTGCTTTTAAATAATATTTTTAGTAACTGAAATCTAATAGTTCAGAGTAAATAAATGTTTGTTTTATAAACAAACATTTATTTACTCTGAATATTTGTGATAGAAATAGTGCTTATAAACTTTTTAAATTATATTTTAAGTGTATTTCTCTAAATGAGGTCAAGTTTCGGTATGCATTAATTTGTATTATAAATAATAAATTATAACTTTATCATTCAGTGAATTTCTAAAATTAAAAAATTTCAATAAATTTTCAGCACATTCATTTACTTCCATTATTAATTAAACTGTCATTATATACGTGCGTTTAAATTAAATCGAATTCTGAGTATTCATTTAAATTCTTGAAATAATTAAATTTAATTTTAAAATTAATTTTAATTTTTAAAAGAATGTAACTGACAGGAGTATAACTCCTAAAACGCGTGTGTAAGTACACGAACATTTTTTTTCGGTAAATGAGTATATTAGTTAGTTTTAAAATCACACAATGAATTAATACGGTGTTGTTAGGAAACGACAATAAATTTTAATTTAATTTTAGGATCATAAATAATGCGAGAAACTGAATTTTTCATAATTTTATAATAAATAAGATCCCATATGAAATTAGATTTCATCGATTAACGTGAATATTCTCCTTATCTTTACCTAGCCGCGCTAAGTGCCACCTCTCAATATTTTTCTCTTCACGTTACCAAATTGATGTTGGCCTACAGCATTGTTAAACAAATGTAATTAAAGTCCATTAAAAGTTAATAAGAATTCATGATGTTTAGCTTTAATTTGATAATGGCAGCCATTGTTTTTCTTGTTAAATTTTGCTTTCCTATCATTATTTAATTTGCATTACTAAAGGACCTTCCGAGAAAATATCTACTTCTTTTTATTTCGTTGTAAACGGGAGATTTTCACAGAATATCAAATTAAATTTTATATTAAGGACAATTCATTTTTATATATAAAATATTTTATGTCTCTTCTTTTACATAAGTGTTATAAATCGTAATTATTTAGCTGTGACATATTCATTTATCGTGATGTGTACAATATAAACGGAACATCAAAATACTCACTAATGGCCGCAGTAGACAGATGTCTTCAGATATTTACCAAGAGAACTGGTTCTAATTACTACTAGCTATATGTTTATGTTTAATTTTTAATTAAATAATGTTATTTATATTATCTTTCTCCTCTCTGCTACTCGTAAGTTACTACCACTTCTGATAAATACGAGCATGCATTTTCTGTGTACGTATTTATTAATTTGTAAACCTTACATCATGCTGAACCAACAATGACATTTTCGCTAATATATGTATGGCAAAAGGTGTTGAAATTTAATTAGAAGTTAAACGCTTCTATTAATTTTAATATAAATTAAGAAATATATTGGAGTTATAGCATTATAACATTTATTTAGTAAGTATTTTGGGGAGGATTAATTTTATGATATAAATGAATATTATCTCTTATGTAACAAGAAAAATGGAACATTTTTATCTTTTGCTTGAATTTTTAATACTCTTATACGAACAATAATGAATAAATGCCATTTCGTAAGGTGTGGTATATTGAAAGATTAAATTTTGCTTAAAATTTCTTGAAACTTTATGTAGAAAAGTCTCTAAAATTTTAACTTAACACAATATAATTTCAGGCCATAGAAGATACGAATAATAAACCATGTCTAGGAATTATTGTCAAATAGTCTATGAGCAGTGTTTTTTAACAATGTAGGCGGTGAGCGTCTTTAAGCCTTCCATGGTGGAAATGCAATTTAGCTGACGGGTAGCGTTGCATTTGCAGGTGTGCTAAAACTAAGGTTAGACAAAGTTTTTAAAAAGTTACGTCAATTTATCTTTCTTAACTTTTAATATTATGTTTTTAGTCCTATTTTTAATCTCGCTGTGTTTTAATCTCATTGCCAGACAATTTTATCGTTACTAACATACTATCAGACTGCAGTATGTAATTTTTTATAAACTGAGTCATTACGTCATAATGGCAGAGTCAATATTTAAATATATTTTTATTTATAAACTTTACCACCGACATATTATATCAAATATTGCAATTTGAAGTACGTTTCACACGTTCACGTAATTAAGACAAAATAATCATGTATTGGAAGAGAACAGACTACCTTAGTACACCAATAAAATAATTATAAGTATTCAAGTAACTAAAATTTTTTATGAATTGTTTATATCTAAGTTATCTAAATGGTATTAAAATTGATAAGATTTAATGCAAAACTCGATCTTTGCCAACAATAAAATGACATATAACAATAAACTGATGATACAAGAAATTAACCATGGTAAAATTGCTTAGTTTTTAAATATTTTCCTTACTTTAATTATAACATTACTTTTGCTTTAATTATAACACACCTGCAAATGCAGCGTTTGCTGTTGAGAAGCGTTGTATTTTCAGATTCACTTCACTCGATCATGAGAGATTTGACAAAAAGGGAACATGCTCAACATCTTCTAGTCAAAAGGTAAAAAAAATTAAGAGAGATTCGATCGATTATTTCAGTCCATTTATTTTAATTTTCCTGACTTATAAACTAAACATTTTCCGATGTTAAACAACAATTAGAACAATATGCTATTTATTCAGACAACACTACGTTCAGTCAATAGCAAACGGTCGACAATATAAAGAACGTGAGATTAATTTTAGCGACATACATATAATTGTATAGACTTAGCAATTAGTACCGAGCAGGTGTGAAAGTGCTAACTGCAGGCCATTTGGATGCGCTCCAGCTACAACTCAGGTCCATTTGCTGTAGACTTGAATTATTATACATTTTAGCAAGTTTTTCCACCCTTAATTTTACGGCCTGAACTACTTTTAAAAATCGTTGATTTTCAAATTATCGTTATTTGACTAAATAGTTTATCTATACAATTATTGTGATAGAATATATATCATAATTAATACGCATTTAAGAAAATTGTAAGTACTAATAATTATAAAACCCTTACACAGTAATAAAAACATTATACCTAAATATGTTACAACAACTTGGTTGGAATTATAGAACAACTGAATCAATAGATATCAACAACTGAATAAATGAAGCCATTATATTCATCAACAATAATTCAATTAATGTACAATAATTAATTTTAAAGTATAATGAGAATAGAATGAAATAGAATGAAAACAGTAAAGGATCTAAGAAAATCAAAAACTCCAAAGCCGTTGACATAATAACTACATTGGATACGTTTGCAAAATTAATCTCATTGATCAACGGTTAATTAACTTTCGATTAATTTATTTAACAATAAAACAACTTTTCAAAAAAATTGAACCGACTTCAAATAAAAAGTGAAAAGTTGTTTAATAAGTTGGAACATTTGTGATATAATATCGTTTCCGAACATAAGACTTGTGTTTATTTGGATATATTCCAAAAATCTCTATCAATCTGAAAATTTATTTACATCCAACAAAAGATGTTGTACCCCAAAATTTCCAACTAAGTACTCATATCTACGTTATTTTATAATTATCAGTGCGCCTGTCTGTCGGTGATTATTTGAAGCTGGTTCAATTTTTTTGTAAAAAGTTTTTTATTTTTAATTTTAGTCTAGGTTAACAAAAAAATATAGAAATGATTGAGGAATAAGTCATTACATGTTTGGAAATTAATATTGCGAATAATTTTCTGGGTCATTGACTTTATACCTATTTAATTACAATATAATCATTGACATATCATGTAAACCACGATATTTGTTTTTTTCATACGTTTTCTCATACGCGTAAGTCTGCGTAACAACTTTACAACGAAAATAGTTATTGATAAGAAATAAATATATGAAACATCTACGTGAAAGTAAATGATAAAAAATAACGATGTTTCTGGACATAACTTATTCGTTTAGGTTAAATAAACTCAGTAAGCGAGGAAAATTTGCGTTTAAGTCTCAATGTACATATTGTTTTTTAGATTTTTCTGAGCGATGCTTTTGATACAGGTACAATTTGTAAGCGTTTTTCCCAAAAAAATATTTAAACAAACTCTTATAAAAATATATCAAACGATAATACGTTTGTTAATAAAATATATGAAACGATAATACGGTTTTTTGAATTTATGCTTCCATAAGTTGAACCTTAGATAAATTAAGTTTATGTTACCAACAGACCATAAGATAAAATATGAGCCATATACTCTGGTAAATAATTTTTTTCCCTTGTATTCAATTCTTTGATATTCTTCTCATTTTTAAAAAAGCATCATTCTTTCTGTCAGTCATATTTTCCCATAGTTTTACCTCATGATCAGTCTTTCTATTCCTCTTAATTTTTTTTTCTTCTCGGCGCTTGAGGGCTTGGATTTATCAATCGACACATTTGCCTGTCCATCTTCAGCCTCATATCCTCATATCCGTAGGTTTGCTCCCTAATTAAAACTCAATCTGAGCCTAGCTCTTCCTACTACTTTGTGTAAAGAACCGTTTTCGAGATCGCCATTAAAATAACCTAACTACGCGTCTCTTCTAATTCTCCACTTTCTGTTTCTCGGTAATACGTTTCTAAATAAATGATAATAAGTTTCTCATAAAACCATATAGCTGTATAATCTATATTTCGTGTTATTTTTTTACTTTCTATTCTGAGTAGGTAGTCACATTTTAATATTACACTACTTAACCTTATCGAAGTTTAATTATATCAAACAGCCTTTTGAGTCTGGCTTGTAAATGAGAAAGATAATACATATTTCAAATTAACTTGTGTTCGATTTTTAGATGAACTAAGAAAATCTTGTCTTTGCTACATATTTCCTGCATTGCAAAAAAATAGTAATATTAGATAAAAGTAACCTATATCTTACCAGTTCGTATAAATATACAGAAACCGTTGGTGATAGAAAAAAATTACTTTCATGAGGTGAGTGTCAAAGGTTGTTTTTATCATTTATGAATCTGTATTATAGTTCAAACTCAATTCATAAATTCATATTCATTGAGAAATTGTTAGTTTAAAAAAAAACTTTCAGCATTTTAAATCACTGATGAAAAAAGTAACTTATAATGTGATCTAGTTAAAATAATTATTAAATTAATAAACAATGAATTCATGAACGACTACACAAATTGCATACGAATATTGTATTTTTGCTTATACACCATTCAACATTATTCACACTATAAATTTGTAAATAAAGTGTTATTGATCGTATATGTTCACAGCTTTTCCTTACAGAATTCCTTTTCTTAAGAAATAAAACTAAAGGATTAAAAATTGGAAAAACAATAAAATTCCTAATTTATTTCTTTTTAATATCAATTAGTATTATATTTTGTTGCAAGAAATAATTCTTGGAAATTTTCCACCTTTTAATTTTCTATTATATGGTTTTTGCCCGACACTTTAGAAGAAATTATATGCACCAAAGAGTCATGCAATAAAATTGTAATTTTACTAAGACGCTTACTGCAAAAAACGGTTACTTTTCCGCTAGCTCCTCGTATTGATTGGGTTTATATACTGGTATTTTTGTAAGACTTATACAATAAGTTTACTAAATTTATATAGGTTTAACTTTGTATATAAACCAAAGATCATCATATCAACGTTACCATAACTAACGTATTCATTAGGTTTGTAAAAGTCCCTACTTATTAAAGTATCGTAATGTGCATACACTAAAGCAAATCGTTTAACATTTTCAATTTGGGTTTACATTAGACGATGTCGTCTCCTTTCCAACTAATTGCCATTTAATTTTGACATCAACAGGGAATTAAATATTGGCCGAATAATTTCTGTTCCCAGAGGGCTCACGACTCGCGCCCTTTTGGCGACGGAATATTTTAATGTAATACAGAATGAATTGGGAATAATTATCAATTTATGTTTTCATATTTGCTTATTTTTAATGATATAATCTTGATTTTTAAGGGCTAGTATCAAACAAAAAAATGACGCTAACATCATGTTATTTGTATATTCTAAAACATTAATAAAGACCTCCCTTAAGCTTTCGTTAACTTTTTACTAAAGCAGGCTGAATATTTTTCTCATGGCTAAAAGATAGTCTTACCGCGAAATCATATTAAACTATCTTAATATCATGAACTTATTCCTTTTCTCATTAATTAATTATTAATTAAGGATAGATCTCACGTGATGCCGTGTTATATTTTCATTAGTCATTAATTACGTTACATAAGAGTACAAGAAAATATAGAGCGGAAGAGAAACAGCAAACATCATTAGTATATACGTATCCACGTATATGGATGGATATGTTATGTAAATGAAGATATATAATTGCAGTGAACCTACTTCACAGAGAGCATGTAAATAAATTTACGTTCTAATTGAACGTAACTATTGGGTAAAGACACAGTTCTTTACAAACATAAAACACTACGTTGTGAAGTTGATAATCAATATATACGAATTAATGCCACTGCTTATAAACCGCAATCACAGTTTCTTGCACGTGGACAATTTTCTTTATGTGATTAGGTTTAATAAAAAAAATTAGCCACTCATGTTTATAATGATTACTGTTACCTCATAAATAAATAATTTATCGATAAAAATTCATTACGTAGTTTTTTAGTAGGCAAATATTTTATATTTTATGCCCCTAACGGTTTTGAGTATTTAATTACCCCTAACGTTTCTCGTTTGACGTTAAAATTTAGTCGCATTCTGAGTACTTGACTGCAAATAACATCAATACAATTTTTTTTTAATATTTAAATAATATTATCATCACGTTATAATATATATATGGTAACTTAAATTAAATTATATTAAATATCCTGAAACAAAATTCATTAGAGAACCTAGGTACTAATACAGTAACTAAACAATCATCTGAAAATTTTGGGAAATATTGGCGAATGACGGAAACTGAAAACGAATTATTTTTTGCGAGTATCTTATTTAATAAACCTCACGTCTGTCTAAACGCGACGTAAGTTTTAATTGGTCGTTCTTTGCATAAATTATCTTCATAGATCTTTTATTAGCTTGAGAGTCAAGTTTTCTTTCGTTGCTCATTTTTTGTCATCTTATTTCTCATTTTTTGTCATCTTATCTCTCATTTTCTTTCTGAATCTCTCCTCATTATTACTTTTATTTCCACGCTCGGAAATAATATTATTTCTCGTGCACGTATTTTCTTTTTATCTATATAACTGAATAACCTGGCTATTTGCCTGAATTTGCTCTTTTGCTAATATTTACAATGATTACAATGATACTTGGTTCACTAATGGTATAAACAAGCTTCTATGATGCGATGTATTTTGATGGAAAGATATTCAAAGACTATGTAAAAAAGTTCATATTACCAACACGTTGTCAACAATATTTCATAACATACCATCATATGTACTCGTTTAGATATTTTTATCTATGTTTCACTGTTTATAGGAACCAAATTTTCGGAATGGATAGTCTGGTTTCGGGTAGCGTCCGAAAATCTTTGTCCCCAAACGTATAGACATAAAATTTAAGCAAAGCATATACAATAACGACGTGTAAAATATACAGACCTAGGTTTTGTATGATACAATTTCAAGACCGTGCTGTTTAATGATAAATGTATTACAGTTACACTAATACTAGAAAAAAATCTCTGGCTATCAATACTTATGACTTAATGTATGGATGAATCGACTAAACGAACTATAGTTTGGATCTATCGACAAATCGAATCTCGTGAGATAGATATTTTATAAGTATATGATAGCCAAAATGTGGGTAAATTCAGTGCTAATGTAAATTTGCAGCTCATCATAAACATACACCTATACAATAAATGTTTCTGATAAAAAGAGGCAATTATTGAAAAGAGCGACCAAAGTGCTCCATTCAGTTACCACAGAAGACAGTGAGACTATTGGATGCAGTTTTCTGAGCGGCGGTTGGTATCCCCACTAGCCGTCATTTCGAAAAATTATTAGATATTTCAATCGATTTGCAGACAAATTCATGCGCTACTAAAGTCAATTAATATGATGATAGTAAATAATTTTTTTATTCTTAACTTGAGGAACGACAGTCACAGAATCAGATTTACAAAAATTCCGTGGGTGCGTTAATCACAAAATAGATAGATAAAAAATTACGAGTGATATTTTTTAATAATTGAATTAAAAACTTATTAAGCAAATGAAACCTTATTTTTAAATTACCTCATTTTCGTGCGAAAATAATAACAAATTTGTATCTTGTATTAAGTAAAATCCGGAATGGAAGATGATTTAAAAAAAATCCCCCACTATATACCTGAATCATATATAAATTATTATTAAATTGTAGACAGAAAAAGGCTGTGTTCAATGTCGTCACTGTTACCATTTCAATTTTATTGACTGCGTACGAATAATTTAATATTTAATAAAAATTTAATATTTTATTGACTTTAACCCAATATAATAAGAAGACCCAGACACCAAGTGAAAAAAATAAAATACACACACACACATATATATATATATATATATATGTGTGTGTGTGTGTGTGTGTGTATGTGTGTAGGCGATGAGAAGCCATTAGAAAAGGTGATCACCACAGAAACTCTATTTGGGTGCGATCGCTTACATCTTATACATTATTGTTCATATACGAGAGGACAAGTGATATGAGAAAGAGTACGAGGCTTTTAATGAAATTTACAATAGAAATATTTTTTCCCATACAAATTAGCCACCAATGTTCACCTCCTTAAGGGTAGAATCTCGGACATTAATACCAGTAAAATGCCAGTATAAATTGCCATAAAAATATGTTTTCCTATACAAATTTACCCACCCCTTTTCATTCCCTTTGGGGTTAAATCTGGAAAAATGCTGAAATACGTGTTTCATTATTTGTCTTGAAGAGTACAAAAAGTACAAAAAGTTTTACGTATAAAATTAGAATGAAGATATTTTTCCCATACAAATTTAGCCATCACTTTTCACCTCCTTAGGGGTTGAATCTCGGAAAATGCTGAAATACGTGCTTCATTATTTTTATTAAAAAGAATTAATACTAAGATTTAATTAAAAATTACCAGGAAAATATTTTTTCCATACAAATTTTACCACCACTTTTCACCCCCTTAGAGATCGAATCTCGGAAAATGATGAAATACGTGCTTCATTATTTGTATTAAAGAGCGTTAATACTAAGTTTTAAGTAAAAATTTACAGTAGAAATATTTTTCCTATACAAACTTTACTAGCCCTTTTCACTCCTTTAAAGAAGGAATTTCGAGAAAACCGTTCTTAAACACCAATCGATGGTAAATATTCAACCTATGAAAAATTTAAATAAATGTTTATATACCCTACAGTCCTGCTTTTACTATTTACAGAAATCACTTTTAATCGAAAATTAATCTTAGACGTAATTCTTAAAGGTTCTTTTGTCAAGCATTATAACAATTTAGATAAACTGAACAAATTAAACGAAATTAACCTGCACATTCTATGTTTGTCACCGTGGAACGCCTTTAAGTTGTGGGTCCAATGTAAAATCGGACAGCAAGAACCCATTACTCAGAGTAATTGTCTCAGTAACTCCAGTTGATAAGGATCACTTACATATTGCACTTTATTGTTCCTCTACGGGGAGATAAAGAGGAAACGTGACTTAAAAATAAGTTCTAAAGTTGTGAGGGCCTTTGGCTTCAGTTTTCATTTTTTAAAGGCAATAATTAAATAAAAAAAAATCCGAGCATCGAGAAAATCGTATTGAAAATTTCTGTTTCTTGAAGTCCTTCATTAATCTTACATAGATTTTTTTTAATACTATATACTATAATATTAATTTTTTTCATTGATAACGACATTCATTCATCGAGGCTACTTTACGTAACAATTAATTTTTTATACTATCTCAGAAATTATTAATATATGATTATCTAATTAATTCCAGTTACATGTTGCGTTAAGAAAAATGTTTTTCTCGATATGGATTTTTGAAGGATTAGACCACTTTTCAGCTATCTTTTCAGCGTATTTAATTATTTACTCTCTCTGCAAAGATACAAAAACGTATCAATTAAAAAAATAAAACAACTAACACTATTTTAATTAAAATATATCCGAAGCTTCGAAAGGACATTTACACACGCAGTACCCACTTAGGAACAATAGTTCATAAAATAAATAACACCTAACGTTTTATCATAAGCTGATATGAGGCCTGTGTAATCTGACAAAGCAGTATTCCTCAGTGTATTGTTAAAAATGGCTTGAAGCTGTAGTTATGCAAAGATTTTATAAAGATAAACTTCTTACATAAATCATATTAGAATGATGAAACATTGTCTCATGTTTTTAACTCTAGGTTTGACTTGAATCTGTAACGTTGTATATAATATACAAAATTTGCTAATTTGGCTAGTTAGTTATCTACTAAAATAGGTAAATAGCGTACTGAGTTAAAGTTATTTCATTAATCACAGGAAATAGAAGGTAACCACTTTAATGACACCCAGACCCTAGAGACTTGACACACGCACTCTAAAGACCTATCGTATCGCCGCAATGAAGCATTACCTTAATTAGTTGAATATAAATAATGTTCCATACAAGTCATAATCGTCTTTCAAAAGAGCATCACTAAGGTAGTGTGACGTATGTCCATTAATTTTGTGACAGTGTAAACTTATTCAGTTAAATGTTGGTGATATTTAGCACGGCTTAGTTTGTTGTGGTAATTACCGAGAGAGGATATTTTTACTATACGCGATTAAATATAAAGGCATGTAACTTTTTCCAAAATATACAAATCGTATTGAATAAACATCATGACTTTGACTACAGTTAGAAAGAAAAAAGATACCGCGAGGTTTATGGATTCCAGAGAGAATATGTATAAAAAATGAAAATTTAGTAATTAAAAAACAACTTACTTAGATCGGAATGAACCTGCAATAATATTTTTTGTTTATGTCATATGATAATATAAAAGAAGTACAAGATAGGAGTTTCTCTTCAATATTTATCGATACCTATCCAAATAATAATGATTTTCATTCATTACATATTCCTTAACTAAATAAATAATTTATAGAAGAAATAAAATGATAATGACAAGAATCATTTATTTTTGTTCCTATTTGGACTTAGATATATATATATATATATATATATATATATATATATATATATATAAATATATATATATGTATATATATATATATATATATATATATATATATATATATATAAATGGAAAATTGTATTTTGGCATGAATATCAAAAATATTATGCATAGCATTAAAATTAATATAATAATAAAAATTAACTTAATTTTAATTAATTGTTTGGAAAAAAGTATTTTAACCACTATTTAAATGTACAAGCAATCAGTAAATAAAATAAAATCGAAAGTAATAGGTCTTAAAAATGATATAAAGCGCCTTAAGATAAATACCAATTAGTAACAATACGGTAATTCTGATCTTGTAAATATGACTACATGCTTGCATAAAACAAAATGTAGGTTGTAGTCATATTTACAAGATCACCCACTTTATTATACCCACACCACTTAAAATAACGAAATAATAAAAATACGATTAACTTAATAAATTAAAAGTATTATAATATGCACAAAATCAACCCAAAATCCAAATGAAAGTAAGCGCTAACTTAAGTTGGTACATTAACAAATTGTTTTGAGATTCGTACCAGCCAGGACAAGTTTTTGATTTTTTCTTGATATGTATGTTTAACAAGAAAAATGTTTGCAATCTAATGATTAGTTTCTGAGAAATACGTGGACAAACATACATATCGTATGAAATTTTGTACATTTGGCCTGGTAGAATTAACATGTGTGAATATTCTGTAGTCCCAATAATATTACGTACGGGTCGAATTGTTACCTATTTTGTTGAAGTCGGTTAAAAATGTATATCAGTAATCATTATATATACCACAATAAAGTAATTTGCTCGTCGGTTTATCTTAACAAGTAGGCCAGGAATAAGTGTTTCATGGCCCTTTGCAATATCCCACACGGAAAGACACTTAGTTCCCTTTTTCCTCTTCTTGGGCTCCAAACTATATATATATATATATATATATATATATATATATATATATATATATATATATATATATATATATATGTACATAAAGGGTACCGTTTCGGGATATGTTTTTTTCTGGAAATAACTGCCGCACTGCATTCATGGACACATTAGCAGTGTGAGCTGTGGCCCCCTCCTGCTGGAACCACGTGTTTTGGTTGAAGGATGGACTATTATGTAGTTCTACTCTAAAAAAGTTATTTAACATCTGGGCATATCTCTCCGAATTCACAGTTACAATTTGGCCACTTTGATTTTCAAAGAAATAAGGCCCTATGATTGCAGATGCAGACATGGCACACCAGACTGTTACTTTAGGCTTATGTAAAGGCTCTTGATGCATTTGTCTTGGGTTATGGACATCCGAGTAACGAAAGTTCTGCTTATTCACATATCCTCCAATGCGAAAATGAGCTTCGTCACTAAAGAATATGTTGCCCATCGGGATAGCAGTACGAAATCTCAACAACATCACCTCCGCATAAGTTTTTCTTAATCCAAAGTCAGAATCGTGTAAATCTTGAACAATTTGAATTTTATATGGATGGAACTTGACCTTTTTTTGCATTATTACCTGTAAAGTTGATTTCGGAATTCCCAATATCGATGAACGTGTACGCAGTGATAAACGGGGATTTTCAACGACAGAAACCATAACAAGCTCGACATTTTCATCCGTGGCTACCAATGGTGTAGGTCCTGGCCTGGGCCTATTTAATGTTGATTCTGTAGCTCTGAACCTTGCTACCCATGACTGAATGACGTTGATCGATGGTCCATCACGTAATCGACGAATAATGTAATGATTTTTAAATCGACTGCGTGCTACAGACAGCGAAAATCCACTCGAAATGTACGCCTCGACAGCAAAAGCGCGGTGCTCTTCACTCCACTATTCCATGGCTACTAAAACATCCGCACCGCTTGCGCTTCTAACGACGTCCCCCGCGCTCCTCTTATGTGTTGCGTTCAGAAACTATGTTTGTTCAAACTTTGAAATCTGCCACTGCCATCCTGTATATATATATATATATATATGTGTGTGTGTGTGTGTGTGTGTGTGTAGATATATATACTATATATATATATATATATATATATATATATATATATATATATATATATATATATATATATATTCCCAAAACAAAGTCAAATATTAAACGAATTGTTATTGATATATATTTTTGGACATCTCACATTTGGAATCTAGGTCATTACACACTTAGCTAATAAGGTGGAGAGATGGGTTACCACCCGCAGGCAGAGAAAACAGCCCAAAATAATATTCCTAACGCACCAGCAGGGCGATGGTTTAATTAAGATAATCTGATAATATCAAAAAACACTCGTATAACGATTAATTAAAGTTGATCTGAATTTAGAATTTATCACCTCACGATAATTGTCACGTCATGATATCTTCCATGGAAATGAAATGGGTGTATTTTTTTACATTTTCCAATAAGCGATTTTTTTGTTAAAGATTGTATTTTTTTTTAAAGTTCCAAATCTCAATAGGACGCAACAGAAACCTAGTAAAATAACTCCAATGTCCATCCGTCTGTCCGTTTCTTCATCTACTACAGCCATTTTTCCCAAATACGTTTAAAAGAGCAAGTTATATGGATCCTACAACTATATTTTTATTTACGGTAGTTATATTATTAAGAATGCAGTTTTTCTTAGAAATGTGTTGTGTATAAGCTTGAAAGTTGAGAGTGCGGTAAAACATTTACCAACATATATCGCAATAACATCGCTCAAAAACATTTATAAAGAACTGTTAGAAGGAAGAAAATGAAATTATCATTCACTTTATATGGAGTACCATTTGAAAGAGCAAGTTACAAAGATTTCGAAATTATTTTTTTCTTTAGAATTTTATAAGGAATAACTATAGTCAATTTTTAACCTAAAGTCGTCTGAAACTCTTAGTAAAATTTTGTAAATTATAATTCAAGTGCAAGACGTTTCCTTTAATTAAATTTCCTTTTATTAATTTTACTTAAAGCAAGAACGAGAGGAAGAAAAATAACGGACCTACTTTCTGCCAAGTAAAAAGATTTATTTTTAATTTGAATGCTCATAACTAGTGAATAAATGATAAAATAATAAATATATGAAGAGTTTCTAAAACCTTAAAATATGTATTTCTTTGTCACAACAATTCCTAAAAATTATGATAATCACACTTTTTACGTTAATTATCGAACAATGCACCACGGTTCAAAAATGTATCTTAATATTCTCTGCGTTTTTTTAAGTTCAAAGTATTTCCAATTATCGCCCAAAATTGTCGATAGCTCAGATTTTTTCCAAATGTCGCTCATAATGCGGTAATACGTAAATGAAAAAGAGATTATATAATTTTGCATTCCATTGATTTAATATTTATCGTATTAGGTTTTTTTATTGTGAAATTAATGAAACTAAAGTTGTAATGAAGACGGGAATTTTTTTTTAAACTTAGATCGATATGGCGATCTCCTTTGGGTAATGTTAATGATAATGGTGACAAATTATAATTTTTTATATAAAAAAACTTACATAATTTTATTTTTAGTATCATTAAATGTATGGTTAAATCTCAATTTAAAATGACATTTATTTTGTTCCCAAAATTATAGTTTAAAAGAATAATCAAAATTGTTTACAATTTTCGTTGATCTTTTAATTTTAGTGATTTGTGCAAAACAATTTCGATATATTACTCTAAAATTTAGTAGACAAAATTATGAAACGGTAACAAACATTATAATGTCAAAGTTTCTCTTTTCCATGTCAAATAGTAAATAATTAGTAAACAATAAGTGCACTGCCGCATGTCCCCAATTGTTTTGCCTCCTTCTTCACTAGACGCATGTAGCTACCTTTTGCATAATTTCTGAAGAAGAAGAACACTTGTAATTAAACTCTTTACTAGTTTCGTTCCAAAAATTTAAAAGAGCAGGAAATTAAATAAGTTTAACCTGTTGGTACTCACTTTGAGGGTCTATTATAAAGTAGGACAATGGAATGCCATTAGATGACGTAATCGTCTCAGCAAATACACTTGGAGGTGATCTTATTACATGTTCTATTTTTTTTATGTCCGGAAAGGCAAAGGTTAACAAAGCATTTCAGACTTGGCTTAACAATGTACTTACTTTAAAATAAAATTATAACCGTGAAATGGAGAAAAATACTTGAATGTTGGGGAAATTATAATGTTCGCATTGAATTAGTTTAATCGCTTTTCTTTTTATCGCAAGAAAAAAGTACCTGTGCAATTTCTCTGTTACTTTTCATTTTTCATTACGAATATACTAACGGTCCGCCCCGATTTTGTTCAGGTCAATTTTTCAACATGGTCAATTTTTGAAGATTTTCTGATGTGAATTTCTTCTTCCAAGGAAGTAGTTCTCGGTTTTATATTAGTTAACAAAAAAACAATATTTTAAAAAATCATCCCAGACCACTAAAGAACCCAACTTAAAAATTTATAAATTGGGATTTTTGTAGACGGTCATATACTTGTAAATTTCGAAATATTTCTCTACATGCAATATTTCATCTTTTATTTCTGGACATTAGTATAAATAATTTATCTTAGCTACCGCAACGTGCAACATATAGTTGCCCGTGTAAAAACCGTTTTCTTCCTAAATAGACACTGACGAAACTAAAAGTTCTTCTTGGAGATGACGTCAAAATGAAAACTATATCTACGCAACAAATTCAAATAAAACAATACGACGAAAAATAAAATGTATATTAAAAGTAAATTTCTAAATATTATCAAATCTTTAGTATAACAATTATTGTCACACTACTAACTTAAGAAATTTCGATTAATTAATACTTACTTAAAAACAATTAAATTGACAATCTATCAATCAACCATTGAAATAACATCTATATTTAAATATATAAATATGTAAACTTTACAAAATCTATGAACATGAATTACAGTAGCACGCTTGTGATATTCCCAAGCCAAGCGTGCTGCTTTTGAAAGTGGGTCTATTTCCAACAATCTTTCAATCCCTCATAAAATTCTAATACATATTGAAATAGTAAATTGCAATTTTTATCAACAAAAAATATAAAACATGTATTATTTTCATATAGATAAGGATTAATAATAGATAAGGATTAATAAATCGACCTAAATTTCAGGTTAATATTTTTATAGATTAGATAGATATATATAGGCTAGATTTTTCATTTCCAATCACGAATATTTTTAGCTAATCAAATAGATGTTTAATAAAAAGTGATATCCGAAGGGATTGGTACACTTTTCTGACACCGGTTTCTGAATACTAATGTTAGTATTAATATTTAGTTTGTCTACTTAATCAACTATTGAAATTTGTAAATATCGCACTAAATTACGGTTAATTAATTAATAGTATGCTATAGTTCGACTTTAAATGTCGCGCAACCATTAGTAAACTCCCTAAAGACCTATTGTATTATAACAGCATTAACTTGATAAGTTTAATATAAAAATGCTCCACGCTCCTGATGCTCACACCTACCTTTTAAAGGGGTGTGATTAACACGACTTGAACTCAGAAATGAAGAATGTAAATATATTCAGTTAATTATCGGTGATATCT
Organism: Druceiella hillmani; assembly: GCA_039881145.1. NCBI lineage: Eukaryota > Metazoa > Arthropoda > Insecta > Lepidoptera > Hepialidae > Druceiella > Druceiella hillmani. Next base: position 14,696,040 of record JAYKKI010000038.1, on the reverse strand, counting down.
ATATAACTTCAGAGTAGCCGTAAGTTAGTATAATGGTTCAGGGTAGGCATCTTCCTTGCATGTCATTAAAAGATTTTTTTTTAAGTGAACGGAATTAACGTGTATGCGTATTTGCCCCATTCCATTCATTGCATCCGCGTCATTTTTTAAACAACACATGATTATTCTAAAACATTATATAACAAAGAATATTTAACAGGTCTAATGGATTGAAAAATTCTCTCCGTGAAAATTGATTAACATAGAATATTATATAAATGTAAAATCATGAATAACTTTTCAGCAATTCGTTTTCATCTAAGAACCAAGATAGATTTCAACCATAAAATCTCCATTAAAGCGTAATGAACATATACACGATTCCTTAAACAAACAAGCTGGTAACTCAAAGGCTATCAATAAATGAGCATCACTTTAATCTTTAGACGAATTAAGTAGACAACCAATAAGAGAACGAGTTACCTTAGATCACTAGAAGGCGAACAGAGAACAGATCGGGAGAGCTTCCCTAATGCACCAAAGGAGCATTAGTTTGATTAAGTTAATTTAAATAATGAACTTTTGTATTAATGGTTCAAAAGAGTTCGCGTAATCTATTTGGATAAAGTGGTTTATTTATGTGAATAAATCAATTTGGTAATAATTTAATACATCTCTTGTATCAGTTACCCCAAGTAACTACGAAATTATATCAGCAGACATGGTAATCAAGTGGATATAAATAATAATCATCCTGTTAGGAAAGATTCATTGCATAATAGTTTCTTTTAAAAACCTGATGCAAAGTGATGCCTAGATTTCTATTAAGAATCAAAATAAAGAAGCCACGAATCCACACGGTGGGAAAATAACTTCTTTAGGGTTTACTCTTATATTGCGTGTCCGTTTGTATGCATATAATTTGATTTATATTTGTATACACATGGGTAGACTATTTGAAAAATTAAGGGCAAGAATTGAGTATAAAATAAACAATATATTGTTTGATTTATTTTTCCATTCAGTGTGTTCAGCAGAGATGTTTAACGCAACTTTACATACAATGGAAAAATGTGTTCGTAGTTAACGCATTCGTCAGTTTAAATATTAAGATTAAATGTTTTTTTAATATCAATTATATGAAGAATATGGTACAGGAATTAAATATAGCATTTTATATTAGCACCCACTGTGATTTTAACCGAAGATCAGTAAATTCGAAATGATCAAAATTAATTATTGGTGTACTAATATCCAAATTATATAAATAAGTGACGTGTTATGAATGTGACAAAAATAATTAGCTTTCTATATATTTACTATTTGGAATCATATAAGTACTTTAATAAGTATTTGTATGTATTATATATATATATATATATATATATATATATATATACATGTGTATGTGTGTGTCTATATATATATATATATATATATAGGAACTTTAAGTCCACCTATTTGTCCATTAAGGTTGGCCTTAACAACAAACATATTACGTTGGCCAATTAGAAAAAATGCCCATCACAAACATGCTTTTACGATAATAGCACAAATAGTATTTAATTGCTTTATACATTCATTTTAATAAATAAACGAAAATAGAAAAAAATTCTAATAACATGAAGAAAATAATTCCTTATTTGCCCTATCTTCATTTTTTTTAAATTTTTATCCTGATTCACCTTCATGTTCACAGTAAAAACTTTCCTTCTTAAGATATTTACGCATAACCTCTAGTAAAGTAATGTACTGGGAAGTAATGTTTCAACTTTTATACACATACAAATACGTGAAAAATTTCCTGCGTTTTAAAAAATTATATCCGGAGCTTATTAGTAGTGTTTACTGCTCCCAATCCGGGATCGTTTTTGTTTGAAAGTATAAGCTCGTGAAGGTGTTTTAAAGAATAAACAGCGTTATGTTCGGTTCATAATCGAATTGGTTTATATTACAAATATTTTTGGAATTAACGTACAAAACGTGTATGGTCATACAGACAATATATATTTTTATTGTTATTTAAATAGCAGGTAATATAATTATTTCTTGTCACAAATTCATTGCAACAAAAATTAAGTTTGTTTTTACCATTATGCAGTAAAACATTATTAATATATGCCAATTATAATAAAACATTTGAAACGTACATATTCGTTTATTTTGTTTATAAATTGATTCATTGATGTCACAGATATGTTACTTTTAAAGGCATCTGAATAATATTACTAATGATTTAATTTAACTTAATTTGAAGAGATGTAAAACTGAGGATTTTACATAATAATACAGTTTTAAAATTAACATTATTGTTTTAACTTTAAATTTCCAATTGGGATTTGCATTGCCAGCCAAATCTAAGCACATACACAAAAAAGTGACTCTGTTGTTAGAAAGACATTAAAAACTATTGAATTATCTGCTTTATCAATGGGTAAAATTTGTTCTACATTGGTCTCGTAGATAAAATACGTATGTACGTATAGAAAATACGTATGCACGTCCGTCTTGAATTTTCTTATTCGATTTTAATGAGAGTTAAAGTCGCTCTTGGTACAGATGGCGCGATAAAGCGGAGCGCGAAAATGGGCGGAAGGAAGGGAATTCAGACGTCAAGTAAATACTGTGTGGATACACAGCACGCCGTTGGCTGGAAGTTAACCGATGTGTTTGGAAATATTTTTTACTTCCTTGTGTTTTATTTTGTGAGCTAAATTATCCTTATCATTTTCTACTTTGTGATCATTTTATAAGCTGCTTATATTTTGAGGATTTTTGCCAAACTTTACTATTTCTATTTCTATATTTTTAGTGCAATTTTCGGTTTTGTTTCTTCTTTTTTATTCTTTTGTATTTATTAAAAGTTAAAATTTTTTTTAATATTAACATTTCTTCGTTTCAAAATTATTAATTTAGGGTAATATTTTCCTTACTGCAACACAAAGTTCGTTTTTTTTAATAAAGTACGACACGTTATTTATTCACATGTTATTTATTCACATGTTGTTGTTTATTTTAGAGTCACATATTAAATACACTACTGTTTGCCCCTAGTGTATTAATTCTGCTATAGTCACGAACACCAACAAATTAGGTCATCCACAACTCAGCAAATGGTTAAAGGTTACGTAATTACATCCATACGTGACCAACCTCAGTTTATTTGGCATGGGAACAAAATAATCATAAAACCATGTCTTTTGTACTTCAGTCGTAATGTGTAATTTTATATGACTGTATTGAAATTCAATAATTTAGTAGTTATACTAAATTAACTTAAAGTGATTTACTAGACCTGTGCGAACTAAATCAACGTACGAAGAAAGATGATTAAGAAGATATGTTTATATAACTTAATTATTTAAAGAAAAAAGTTATATTAGCAAGACGCGTGCACGTGCGTGTGCACGTTATTATTATTTTTTTACTTATTCGATCATAAAAGCATCTCCATACAGCATTGTTTCAATTCTGTAGAAATTTCTACGAGAAATCACCCAGCATTGAATTCTACAAAATCTTACTAGTATCTTAATTATTTTATTATATTTTTTTATTGTGTGGAGAAAAAAATTGTTCGCAAACACGTTTTTCAAATTTTCACTCATGTAAGAATATTTTATATAAGGAAGTCAACGACAACCTGATAAATTTAAAATGTTTCTGTTTTTAATGTAAGCCTGAATTTACAAAAATGAATTTAGTTTTTTCTTCTAATGAATTTAGGTGTAACCTATGAAGTGTATGAGAATTAATATTTTGAATAATTTTTTGGATTATCGACTTTACATACATTTTTACAATACAATCACTGATATTTGATATTAAATTACGATATATCTACTAAAATTTAGTATTAAATAAGTATCAAAAACATATTATGGCATATACTTAACTGGTATATTTTTTCAAAAGATACCTATTCAAGAAAGGAACTGACTTTATAATTACTTTCGTATGCCTCAAGACAACTTCAATGCATTTGGTAATTGTTATTATTGTTTTGCTACGTATTATTTATATCCTTATACAGATATATGTATGTATTAAGTTTTTCCATATCCCTTCTATATATTTAAATAATTTGGTATAATGTAATTTACACCTAATGAAAATGAAACAAAGTGCCCCGGAAGATTCCATTCATAATTAACGAAAAAATGACCAGAAAAATGATGATGTTTTTTCGATGCGCATTGGCAGTTGATGATATTTCTTCGTAATACATTTATATTAAAAATAGTTATTAATAATAAACAAATATTATAAGTGAGAGTCGGGGTATATAAAATAGCAATATTACTTAAGATGAACAGATTCAATAAAGCGAAAGAAATTAAAGTTGAATCGGATTTGTATTTGGTAACCGCAGTTTATAATTAAATAAGTTTTGCTGATGAATGTTATTTCATTTACGAATACTTTTAAAATTTTAATGTATCAAGAAGTTGTTAAAGATGCAATTGATTCAAACTCATCTCGTTTAATTTGAATGCAACTATCGAAATATGCATTGAATCAGCTATTATCGTATTTGATATAAGTATCGGTGTGAAGGAATACTTAATTTTGGAGTTGGAATACAATTGGAAGAGTTACCCTTATCGACACAAATGCCATCCTGTTTGGGAACTGGGACCTTGAAAGTATATTATCATTGTAATTCCGAAAACAAACCAATGATACAACGGCTTGATATACGTTAATGTAAATGCTGACTCTTCTAGGCGGTGATTGTAATAAGTTTGAATATAGACAAATATTGTTTTGGATTATATCATTTTTTTTGGTAGGACTAATTTCTCCGGGTGGTGCTTAAGGTTAGTCGCATGCATAACATCAGTAAATAACTACTTATATAATAAAGTATCAACCAATTTTCAAAACTTTATTTCGTAATATATTATTATAAGCATATGTTGTTATCCTTCAATATAGTTATGGTATTGTATAGATATTACAGCGTATTATAGTCTATATCTTCTGGTTCATATAAATATCTATGTAATAATACATTACTTCTCATGAAAATTACATTTTTAATAAGTTGTCAAAAATTGTCCAGAAAGCCTTTATCAACAATATACCATTGTCAACAATACCCGCCTATCAAATCTTTATACAACCTTTATTAGATATAAACTTCAAGTAAGTTATTAGTCTTGGGAGTAATGTATGGAAAGTGAAAGTACATTGCCTTATTATTTTAAATTTATGACCTCATCACTCGAGTTAGAAAGTAAAAACAAATTAAAAAGTTTCCAAGTCACCCTGAATAAATGTATACCTAAGTAATTTTAATGTACTTTACGGTCACAAATGTGACGTGCAAATGGTCTTCTTAGGATAGAAATTGTTTGTCGACTATATATTGTTATTTTTTTAAATAACATTGTTTAGAAGCACAATATATACCTGAAGCTTTTTAATTCAGGATTAATAATTGACGTGCATAAACAGAGCTTTTAAATGTAATAAAACTTACGTAACAAACTAAACTTCGTGAATAAGACAGAGCTTGTTTAACTTTCCAAAAAAAGCATTTATGTTAGCAAAAATAGTTTCTATGTATTAAAGTAAAATATTAGCCATACGCGTCGGTAATAGTAATGGATTTTTCTTTCTTCTGTATAGGATTCTTTGACATTTTTCGCTTCTTCGAAAACAACATTATTTCTATCAGTTTTACTTTATCTGCCATCTTTCTATTCCTCGACAATTTTTTCTCTCTATGCTAATAAAAACTTTCTATATGATAATTAAATGAATTTAAGGATGTAGACTTCGTCGATTACAAGTCAACTGCAGTCGCATTTAGACGGCATCATCGGTTTTCAGCGTCACACGATACTGGGTCTTACCACGCAACGGCTACTTGGTGTGCAGGAAGTTTTTCAGCATGACTTGGTACTTATGCTTTGGATTTATCCTAACCACCTTATCCACTGTACCTTATATTCGATACAATAAAGTTTTAACTAAACTAACTCGTTTAGCTGTTTTTTAATCTATATTCCGTATATTATTTTCAGTATATTTTTTATTATACCGACAATTCAGGGCACCTTATTGTTATTTCAATAATTACGTATTTTATAGGTAGTCATATATTAATATTATATTACTCTGACCTTCCTGAAACATAACTGTATCCAGTAGCCGCTCGAGTTTGAATTGTAAAAGAGAAAAATAGTACAATTTCAGGTTACTGAGAATTTTATGTTCGACCTAGCGAGAAAAATATTTTCAGTGCACAATATTTTCTCTTTTACAAAAGAAAAGTCAGATGAAAAACCTAGGCTAATTGTTACCAGTCTATATATATATATGGAACCAATTGTTAATGATTTACGTTTAACTGTATTAATAAAGCTCATTTTTATTGATGAACTGTTAGTTAAAAAGCTTTAAGCGAATTAAGTGCAAATGAAAAAAAAACAATGAAATTTAAGCATCACTGAATTAACACAAAAGAAAAAAACAATGAATTCGAAAAAACATTAAATAATTAAGATTTAAAATAATTCAAGCTTTCCATTTCTTCTTAAACGGTTTTTCACTGGACACTTTAGAAGAAATTATATGCTCCGCAGAGATCCACATGCAATAAAGTTATAAATTTGCTAGGACGCTTAGTGCAATAAACGGTTGCTGTTCAACTAACTCCTATATTAATTAGATTCCGATATAAATCAGCATCATTAAGACATACAATAGGTCTACTACCTTATCAAAACCACCTTGGTGATTAATTGTAAAGTTGCTATATATTTTTAGATAAACTCTTAGCAATTCAAATGGGTTTAATTTTGTTTATAGAAAAAAAAGTCATTACATTACCTTTATCATAACCGACGTAATCGTCGGGTTTGAGAATATCTACTTATTAAAGTCTCGTATTAGGCATAAATAAAAATGTATTTCAAGATTTTCAATTTAGTTCCACATTAAAAAATGTAATTTCCTTTTAAACTGATTACCATTTAATTTTGATATCAACAGGAAATTAAATATTAGCGAAATAATTTCTTTTCCAAGATATGGAGTATGGACAAGATATGAGGCAATGGGATATTTTGTCACAATTTGGAACGAATTTGAAATAATTTTATAGTTCTCTTATAAATATATTTGTTGCAAGTAACGTAGTCTTAATTATTAAATAATATTCTGATCTACAAATAACAGGGTACTTGCCTTGAGATCGTATAACACTATCTAATTTTCATGTATATATTCCTTTGTCTTTCGCTCTTCTCGTTCATTAATTATTAATCGAGGATAGACCTCACGTGTTGCCGTGTTACATTTTCATTAGTCATTAATTACGTTACACAAGAGTACAGGAAACTATAGAGGGGAAGATAAACAACAAAAGCCGTTAATATATACTTGTCTGGGAAAAACATGGAAAATTTGTATAGCTGATGGTATCCAATTAGAGTGAAACTTTTTTTTGTTTTGTCATCAATTTTTGTTTTGTCATCCATTTGCAATATAAGAAAATAGCCTGGATATTTCCCTGAATTTATTCTATTGCTAACACAACAATGAATCTTGGTTCACTAATATGTAATATATTTTTTAGAGGAAAATTATTCCTGACAATGGTACACATAACAAACTTAAAAGTTAAATTATCACAGCCAAATAGGCTCTGCTGGTTTATTAACAATAGTCGACCAACTTATGACATGGAATTGGGTCTGTAAAAACATCATGGAAATTCTATGAAAGTGGCTTAAAAATATAAAGGGAAAAATAACTTTGTAAATTAAAATGTATATATATATATATATATATATATATGACAAAGTATTTTTATATAACTGAATTAAAATCAATTTAAAATAAGAACATTTTTAATACCCTGATTTTTTTAATGAGAGCATTATAAAACTATATTATCATAAAGTGTTAAATAATATCTATGACAGGAAATTATTTTTTAGGAAAAATACGAACGCTTTTATTATTATATATTTAACTAACGTTTATTTTACTAACAATATTATAGACTGCAAAATACTGTTGTGTGTCAGTGTTGTCAGTAATATGACTTCAGTTTTAGTGACTTCTTACGAATAGGACTTAGATATACGATCAAAAAAATATTTATTAAGCCAGAACAAAGAATAACTATTTTATCGTGTTTAGGTTAGCAAATACGTAAAACAGCAATGCAACTTTTAATATTAAACATTGTTACATTAATTTTTTATATATTTAATGTACACCCTTATATGTAATAATGACCATACTTTGTAACCCAAGGTACTCCTCAGAATTATTCGACCGATATATGCAATCGTAATAATTGGCAGGTAACGCATATTAATACATCATCACTAGACTTAGCCCAGTAGAGTCAAGTGATTCCTTGGTACAGCCATAAATAACGTAAACTATATTTAACTCTGCTCGACTAATTATCATTTTATTTGAGCATGTCCGGAAAATAAAAATGAACGAAAATAATTTTCGTTATGGGAGTATAAATTTGCGGGCGTGGCGGTTTGTTATATTATTGAAGTGTGGACTTACGGGAAGAGTTTAGTAAATTGTGTTTCATTTTATTTTGATAGTTTTTAATAAAATATAAAATAGTGATTGTTAATTAATAGCTTTTCTCCTTCTTTATTTTTATTATCCTCGTCACCGCAAAAACACAATCCTTTGAAATAAAAAGACTGTTCATTTATACATAAGCTAGTAAGCGATGGACTTGCATTTGATAATGTACTGGGCCAGTCATTGTCATGCTTTTAGTTGAAAACAAATGCATCGGTGTCACCCTTTCGAACACAGTTTCGACTATAATCCATATGAACTTTAATAACGTAACTTTACATATATTTTATATTTGCCCATCGTTACTCTCTTCACTTATGTCTCAAAGAGTAAGCACCCTAAATTCAACTACAACTGTCTTAGCACTCGATAAACATTAAGAGAAAGAAAACTTCCTTCCATTTTAGCGCTATTTCTATTTTTCATTCAAATATTTCTTTAAGAAAATGTTTTAACACATTCGTTATGATGACTATAGAAATTTCTCAAAGAGTAATCAAACCATCTTTATAAAAAATTACTTATAACAACAAGGCCTTACTAACAAAAAACAAACGCCTTAAAAACCTTTTAAAACATATAATATTATAGTGGTATGCACATTTTCTCTTCAGACTTTATATTTATCTTCGAAAAAAATAATTACATCAAATAGAGCACGAACATTTTGTTTGCATTTTTTTTGCGATCTATAATTTTTAAAACCATTATTTTTCTATAAAAATGCATGGTTTTTGTAAAAAAAATACGTGGCATAAAGTGAGAATATCAAAAGACTCACAAAAGCAGCTAGATGAGAATGTTTTCTAAGGGAAAATCAAATAAAATGTTGACTTCCAAAAATTCCTACCACGCTATTTATTAAGGATAATAACAGGGTTGTTAGTAATAAGTGTTTAATCACACGTTTTTATGACAATTTGATGTTGTTGAAATGAAAGTGGCGTTTACACGATAACAGGTCGTATGAATGTACCAAATTAAGGTTGCCTCATTCATCGTAGGGAACAAGAGTAAGTAAATTTTAATGGCACCTATACCCTAGAGACGTAACACACGTACTATAAAAATTGCTATTTCGTCGCAACTAAGCGTTAGCTTGATGAGGTTAACATAATTAATGTCCCATGCAATTCAAATGCATCTTTCAAAAAAGCATCAATAACATGATGTCACGTGTAGTGTTCGAACGTAAATTCGGTTTCAGCTTTGACTTCAGTCAACTTTGACCGCAAGAAATTCGGCTTTGGCAAAAAAAGGAAGAAATTATGCTGATAAATATTGCAAAAAAAATGTAAAATACAAAAAACAGAATAATAACAATGATAATAATAATAGTCATAAAAGTTTCGAGATTTCAATTGGATCAGCCGTGGTGTAATGGTTACCACTTTGACATGCTATGCCGAAAACGTGGGTACAATTCATACAGGCCGATCGAACTTTTCTTTGAATGCCTTTAATGCCATCCGCATATGAAAAAGTGAAAAAAGTGGTGCTGCTTATTAAAAAGTCTTAGTGTGGCATTTTCAAACTAATGGTCGGAATTCTTAAAATAAGACATGTTCAGTTTTGAGTTTTATAAAACATTTTATTGAAGAGATGAAATTCTAAAGTTATACTAGCGGCAAATGTCATATAAGAAGAAAAGGACAATATTTTGCAGCAAAACTTGACCAAGCTATTAACGAAAACAATATAAAAGGAAGGATCCATATGACTATTCGCGGCAATGCCGCTGATATGAACGTGGCTACGTATTTTGAACTAAGCGTTTGAAACTGTATTGCTATTAACGTGTGACTCGTTCCCTACAACCCGTAATATATGAAGTAAATTTCAAAGACAACATAAAAGGGGAATTAAAATGATTTAAATTTAATATTAAAATGTCACAAAATTGTAGGTCATTTAAAAAAATCAAACAATCGCTATATCAATAAACTTAAAAAACCGAGTGACTTGACCAAATATACGTCGATACAAGGTGTTGAAATACGTTTGAGTATTTAATGATAGAAAAGCTCCTCAATTAAGAAGCAGCATTCAGTTTGTATATGGTAGAATGTGGTGCAAGATTAATTCCATTTGCACAAGAATGGGAGCAAATGACTACTTCGAACGAGACTGAATAACCATCTTTAAGTGTTTTTAAAAGCGACGATTATTTTTACAGATTATTCTCCTTCATCTTTAATTATACTATTGATTGCCAAGTTAAATACAGAACTTGCATTGAAGCTTTAAGATCTTGAAAATATTAGACAGCTAAAAAATTGCTTGTGTAAATCTATCAATATAACATTTAGTTATGCCAGAAGTTTTTAATACTTATCGATTGCAACTTTAATTTGTCATCAATTAATAACTAAATATTTAATTTTTGATGGAATTACTGATACAAAACCGGTGATTTTAAAAAAAAAACAGCAGAAAAAAATCGAAAAATGTATGCCGTAGATGGCCAAAAGATGATCTATATGATATAATCATTATTAATTGCAATCGATACCTAAATCGACAGATTTCGAAAAATTTCTACCTTTTAAACAACATCTAACATTTTAGTTAAAACAACTTTTAGTTCCGAGGAATGTTGAAATTTTTCGATACTAGGCTTTGAGTACCAATATTTATTTACAAAAAGTGGCAATCAAATACTCATCAACTCCTCCAACAATTGTTTACTAGCAACGCTATCTAGTAAACAATTGTTCAGTGCTATTGAACAAAGAAAGATAGAAGGCAAAGAAAGATAGAAGGGCTGATTTATACAGAGAAAATATTGATAAACTTTTGTTTCTAGCCTACAACATTAGCTGTTTAAAACTGATTACTAAATATTTTGTTTATTATTTTGAACATACAAGAAAATGAGACCTTTTGGTTTAAAAATACTGACAAATATTTTATACGCACTGTGACTATTAATTTCTTCATATGTTGTTATTATAAATGAATAGCTTTAAATAATATAATAATAGCCATAACTAATTACTAGAATCTAACAAATGAATTATTTTCTTTATGAGACTGATTTTATTGCGACTACAAGTGACAATAGACATGATTGCACTATTAAGTTTATTTTGCTGAACATTAGCATTAATTAGCAAAATAAAATTAATATTGGTAGCTATATTGCTCACAATGAAGCAGTGTTTTCGGTAGTTATTATTCAAATGAATAAAAATATAAATAAAATAGCTTTAAACTGATAAAATAACTATTTAATCTATTTACAATGAATATTCTAAGGTTGCATCTTAGGCTTCAACTTCGGCTTCGGCTGAAGATGATGGCGACAGCCGAACATCGACATTGGCTTCGGCTTAAAAATTGACGTTCGGTCAAATTTATTATTTATTAATGATTTTTGAATTAAATGATTTCAGTTAAAGATCAACGATATCTAACATGGCTTATTTTAATGTGGTAACTATTGCGAGAGTATATTTTCCCGAAAAACAAATACAAGTCTTGAAATTTAGATTATGAAAATTCTTTGCTCAATTTCTTTATAAAATTCTGAAAAATTGTTAGTTTTTCGAAAGATTCATAATTTTAAGCAAAGTTAGAAAGAAAATAAATGGGGATAAAAATGATATAGATCATAAATAAAAAAAGAAACAAATTGCTTAAATTATATTAAAACTACTTTTATATTTTTATCATAATCATGCAGTGTGTAATTCTATTTAAAAAAAAATTATAGATGAAAAATTCTTTGCCAACAGTGTCTTCTTTTCCTCAAATAGATTATTATCATCGAGGATGAAAGGAATATTTATGACAAATATGTATTTTGATCAAAACACCCTTGCGTGGATATGGAGGACTTCAAAAATGAAAAAGAATGTTATTATAGATTCATTTATTCCTTATATAAATAATTTATAAAACTAAAAATTTATGGATGTAATACGGCTTATTTTCATTTACCCGTTTAGACTTATTTTTCGTTACATCGCCAATTCCTGGGATTTCATGGATACCGATACAATTACGTATTGGATAATATTTTTTTTTAATTTAATGATTAAAGTGTATAAATAAAAAAATATAGTGAAATATTAATTAATATTTTGATTATGTTTGATATACAACAAAATAATTTTTTTTTTTTTATTAATATCAACAATGATGAAAATGAATTATTATGAAAAAAATGTATATTCAAAGATGCACGCATTCAATAATATTGTCTTTATTGTGTGAAATAATATAATTTAAATTTAAATTTATAATTGAAAACCAAAATTAGGCCTTTTAAACTGACCTTAAATAAATACTTCAACAGATCAATAAAGAAAAAAAAATATGAACTAAAAATTTATCTGAATTTCCTTATGATAAACACACATTATTGACAATACAGTGGTAGAAATCTTCCAAATGTGATTAAATACTGGAAAATTAATTTCGATAAATTATAATATATAATAAACACCACAATGAAGCAATTTGTATACTGATATCGTGTGGTTCGCATTGAGAAAGGTTTTACTGAATTATGTACAGAGAGCGACGAATTGTTTTAATTATTTGTAAATTATTCGGTAATATTGTCGAGGTTGACTTTTTTAATAAAAAATTGTCTTAATTCTTGACGAAGCGACGTTTAAAGTGAGAGTATTATATGGAAGAATTTCAAAAATTTTATCGCAAGTGGGCCAAAAACAGGAGTTTCTTGATAATTTTCCGTCTTGAAAAGAACCCCAAGTAGGCCAAGAACAAGTGTTTCTTGGCCACGTAACTTTTACACTCACCTCACAGAAGTGTTCATATGATCGGTTCAGGTAAAGTCGTTCATTTAAGTAAATTAGTTAATCCGATAATAACTTAATAATATTTAGATAACGGTTAATAAATGTTGACGTGAATGCATTGCACCAGGGTAATTATAACGGCATTCTCGTGTCATGGGATTTCTCATCCCATGACAGTTCATTATCATGTGTCTTTTCGACGATTCGATGATTCTTTTTTTATTTGAAAGAAGTTACTTTAGAGCTGGACACATATAAATATAATGATGATCTGATAACGAAGTATAGAAATAAGCGATTGAGTAGCAGTAAATCAACTATCAAGATTCAAGATATTTGCTACGTGTAGTTGTTATTTAGCAAAGCAACTGCACTATCATCAGACCCTGACCTGGTAGGTCAGGGTCTGACGATAAATTTTGAAGATGAACAATGAAACTCCTTAAAGGATGTTAGTAAATCAACTGTGATTAAAGATATTTGCTACTAATAGTGATTGCTTCGCAAAATAACTGAACCGTCGACCAGGTTAAGGTCTGATAATGAGTCTCGGAGATGAACAATGAAACTCGTTAACGGATGGTAGGAAATTATACGTGGTTCGAGATATTTGCTACTGGTAGCTGTTTATTTGCAAAATAACTACACCATCGACCATATCAGAATCTCATGATACATTTTAGACATTAACAATGGAACTCCTTATCGGATCGTAATAAATCAAAGGTAATTTAAAATATTTGCCATTAGTAGTTTTAACTTTGCAAAATAACTGCACCATCGACCAGGTCAAGGTCTGATGATGAATTCTGAAAATGAATAATGCTCCTTAAAGGATCATAGCAAATCAATCGTGATTTAATATATTTGCTACTGGTTAGTTGTTACTATAGTTATTACATTGCAAAATCTGATATTGGACTTCAGATATGGAGAACGGCGCTAACAGCTGACCACTGGCGGCTACTACTGTCTCTTAATTTTTATGTGTTGTCGATAACCAATTTAAACGAAGAGGAAATTATCTATATACTAGCTTTTGGCCGTGACTTTTAATAATAATTGAACAATATTCTAAGAAAGAAAATAGTTGAATGTTAGTTATAGTATGATGATTGATATTATTAATCACTAAAAATTGTAAAATAATATATCTTTTTAAAAACCTACTTTAAAAAAGAAGGTGCTAATATTTAAAAAATAAGTAACTCAAAATAAGTATCTACTTATTCCCAATAAATAACTGAGTTACTTAATTTTGAAGTCGGTGCCAGTACAGCCAATCACCCTAAATAAATGTAAAATTTTATATTATAAACATGCACTTTAATAAATTAAATTAAATTATTAATTTGTTTAAGGTGTGTCGATCACCTTCGTGCTGGCACCGACTTCAAAAGTAAAAAACTTATTTATAGTGAATAAGTCGGCACCTATTTTGAGTTAATTATTGTTTTACATTTTAGTACCTTTTTTTTGAAGTAGGTTTTTCAAAAGATATTTTATTTTATTAGCAAAGCATTATTACTTCCAGTAATAATGGTTTTGACAACTTCTTCCATCAATCTTCACAGACGGGCAAACCCGCAACCCAGAACTTAACACGTCTCTCTTTTTGAACAGCCTAAAAGGTTTTAAAACCCATCTTCCACTGACTTTATTCATTCATTAAAAAGCCTGTAGAAGTCTCAATATTATTGTTTTTGAAACATTGCTACCATTATATTAGTTTTCAAATGATTATCGTGTAGTTTTTTTAATAAAATGTAACAAAAAATAACAAAATAATATATAAAAATATACTACTTATTAAAATTAAAAGGTTGCTTAACATTTTGAAACATGTTGAATCTTGTTTTAAGTGCTTTAATTCCTGAAATAGTAATAAAATTAAACTTTTTTATTTACTATTTCTATAGAAAATTAAATAAAAATAGATTGTAATTTTTTTTTCTCAAATATAAAATATTTTAGATTATGAAATAATTTTCTTTTTTAAAAATGCATTGAGTGTATCTTAAATTGCAAGAGGTTTCCTTTAATTTAGTGAAATATAAGAACTCATTTTTAATGATCACACTATGCTAACAACTGATAGCGAATAATTGGGCAGAATATGGTATAACATTTTGTAAAATGTCTTAAACAAAACTTCACGATTTTTCTTTTTAAATTAATGTTTCCCAATTATCGTGCAAAATGGTGGATAGCGTATTCTTTCCGTATCCCGCGTGATCAAACCTTTGATAATAGGTAAAAAAAATATGGATTAATGCAGCTTTATTAAAACGTTGAAAAACATCAAATCTTGAAATGAATGCCAGATTAGTTGAAAAACATTTAATCTGGCATTCCAATAACTTTATAATTGATCATAGTCTGTTTATTACAAGTATAAAATTAATTGAAACTAAAGTCGTAATGACGTGCAGAATATTTTTTATTCTTTAGTTTAAATCCGATTGGATTTAAGATATAAAGTGTAAATTTGGTGGTGTAATCTCTTTGTATTACGCTTACGATAATAGTAATGCTGGCGGTGATAAATTCATAATTCTTTCGTTCTAGAAGATTACTACATCATACAATTTTAAGTTCATTCGATTTGAAAGTTTTCTCAGCTTTAAAATGGCATTTATTTTATTGTAAGCAAATCTTTGTTCGCCAAATTATAGTTATTTAAAAATGATTAAATTTTTTTAAATATATTCCTGATCCTTTAATTATCCACATAGTGATTATAATTTAAAATTATTAATCTGAAACAAAGTAGATAAAATTATGAAATAATACCAAGCAAAATAATACAAAAAAAAAATGATTTGAAAATTTGAAATAAAATTATAAAACAATACCAAAAAAAAATGGTTTGAAAATTTCTCCTTGTACATAATATTCCATTTCAAGCTAAATAATATTCGTGCAAAATATAATAGGTTCACATTCTAGGTTAACTGCCGTAAGTCCTCGATTGCTTTTCTTCCTTCCTCACTAGATGCATTTTTGGATAAGTTGCAGTTTTAAATTTAATTTCTAAAGGAGAGGAAGGTTTACGCCAAAAATGTATACTTGTTTCGATCCAAAAATGTAATGGAACGGGAAAATAAACAGATTTAACCTGTTTATTCACCTTTCGAGGACCTTTTGTAAATCAAGATGATGGTAAGCCCTTAGACGTCTCAACAACTGCGCTTGCCCCAGTTTATTACAGGTACAACCAGGCCATTTGATTAAAGTTTTCTGATATGAATTTCTTCTTTCCTGAGAGTATTTCTCCGCTTTATATTGATTAGCAAAGTTTTATTAATTTAAAAATATCATCGTTGGTTCAAAAGTCTATGTAATCAATCCAACTATAATTTGGATCCAACTATAACTTTTTTGTACATAGTTATATTATTTATTAATTTCAACATAATTCTCTAAGTAAAATATTTCCCCTTTTTATTCATAGACTTTATTATAAATAATTTGGGATAATTAATACGTATAATATAAAGTTGCCTACGTGAAAAACAACTTTTGCCATGTAGATTTATTACATGATTAAGCCGAAATGAAAGCTTTCTTTACACAAAGAACTAAAGAAATTTGACTGAAAACAATATGACAAAATTAAGTTTTAAAACTAAATACCTAATTTTATTCTACTCTTTAACAAAAAGCTATTCTTGTAATAGCAACTAAAAAAATATAAACATAAATTATATGCATTTAAACAATATTTATATTTGCCAATTTTTCGCCACCAATTTACCATCAACTAAAAGAAAATTCAACAAAATAAATAAATACATAAACCTTCACAACCCAATTAAACGAAAGGACTAACGTAAAAGCACGTGCCTAAATTATTAATCTGGTATACAATGAAATCATTGATCAAACGTTTGTTGAGGCCGCTGGACAAACAACCACGCTCCGTGACGTTACGTTCGTAACATTTCCGCACGAAGCGGGCCCGTTTCGTACCCTTTGATCATGTCGGTCCGCGAATTATTCTTTCTCTCTCTCTCTCTCTCTCGCTCTCTCTCTAAATGTTATCAAAATAAATATTTCTACTTTTGTTTACTTTCCCAACCGTTTTAATTTTAGGAGACTGATTATAGAACACTGATCCAAATTACAAAATGTACGGAAAACGGATCAATTGGACTAGTATTTTTTGTGAGTCACTAAAAAATAACCAAACAAACAAAACTTTTCACAATATTAGTGGAATTAATAACATAAATAATAATAAATGTTTCCCGCTATTACAAGAATTACTAAGTCATGAACGGTAAATTGTTATTTCCTGAGTAACAGATGTCTTTATCAAACTCCGCAAATTATTGAAAAAATAATTTTTCAATGACATTTGTCTCAAATAATTAAATTATATATTCACGTAGCTTTTTCATTAGCGTTTGAATATGTCTCTTATCTACTTTAATATATCTAATAAATGGTATGCCATTATATTATGTTATTTGGTATTAAAAGTAGAATCGTTAAAACATTTTACCAGCAAAATCAAACCGACTACGAATGACCACGTGAGTATTTAATATTCAATAAATTAAATATTTATTTTTTCACTAAATATGTTTAGCAAAGACGTATGACACAAAGTTATATGCAATAGAAACGTATATTGAGACTTAAGAGTTAATGCGTGTATCTATCAGAGCTAAAGGTTTTTTCAAGTCATGTACGTATATTAAGAATGTAATATAGAAATTAAGTATACCATTCAGTATCAGTACCGCCTGTGATTCAAGCACTATATATAAGTTATTCAATGTTACCTGAAAATTATCTCAGCTGAACAAACTCACAGATCAGTGGCGGAATTGCAACTACGTCGAGCAGACAGATGGCATATTTTAGAAAGCCGCAGAAAAAAATCGGTTTCTCCAGAATTATATACTTACTATGAGTACATAATGAATGGCAAGCTCAAAAAAGAAAAAAGTATTCGAAAGTACATTATTTAATGTTGCAATGTTCATTATTTTAAGTCAGGTAAGTACATTAATAAATATTGTTGAATATTATGTTTAATATAAAAAGGCTCTATTCTATTACTCTACAAAAGTAGGAGAAAAGATACGAAAAGCAAAATATGTTTCTTAATTACTAACTTAATTACTGATATATCCAACGTAAATCAACTCACACTTAGGTTTCGATATGTATTAGAATCAAAAGAGCATTGTGCGCCATTTCACACTATTTGAGAGCATTGTTTCGCAATTACGATTTGTGCGCTCATTTCTTAAAAACCATTGGTCGTAGCAACCTGAGATTGACCCCAATCAATTTTGTATGTGAAAGTCTCTTAATGTTAAGTAGAATCGCATAGAACGAAGAAAGAATTAAAAAGTTATATTATGTATATATATATATATATATATATATATATATACATATATATATATATATATATATATGTATATATATACACATATATATCAGTTTGATTGCATTTATAGCTATTTCTGAGAATTTTTTAAAAATGTTAAATTAATTGATTCAATAAAAGCACAAAGCTATTAGTCACTGTAGTCAATTTGTGGGAATAACTTGACGAATTTTGTTTAGCTGAAAGTGAAAATTTTAAAGGTATTGAACAGAAAGCGATGTAACTAAACCCATTAAAGGAGTAGGTTAAAGAAACAACTAGGATGACTGGATGTGAGACTCAGATCTAATACATTTGTAATTATTAACGGGTTCACATCAGAATTAAAGAAAAGATAAAAATTATGTACATTGATTATGTATGAAAAAATTGTATACATTGGCTATGTAGGAAAAATGTATTTAAAGAAAAATAAAGGAAAGGTTTAAAGCTTTCTCAGATACAAAAAGTTTTAATTTTTGACTAAAGAAAACTCATTCCAAAATCAAAATATTCAGAAGAAGCTACTTCGCTGGTACAGGTGTACCTTAATAATTTCGAGATTTAGTTTCAAGAAGGTAGGCATTTTTAAAATCACACTTCCTCTGAAATTATAATTCGAAAAAAAAGAATAAAAATGGCAAAAAAATGTAAAAAATTTTACAAAAATAGTCTGGTTTATCCAAACTTAGATGGAGTTTTTAAAAATTGTGTTTTTGTTACTGAGTCAAGAAAAATTAAAGATACGTAAGTTTCTTATTGAGCAAAGAAAAATTAAACATTTTGTTATTCTGTATACAACATATCAGTTAAGACTATAAACAGTATCGGTTATGACTATACTATAGGTAAATGATTTCAAAACAAAGAATCTCGCAAAAAGTTTGTATGAAATACTTACGGATTTTTTTCTTTGTTATGTGTGCAGTAGCTGTTCATACTCCCAGCACTCTTGCATACTCCCAGACAAAAATCCCCGAACCATCAATTCCCAAATACAATTTTCACTTATTTTATTTTGAAGTGATAAATAAATACATTGCTTCAGTCACACAACGATTGCTTTAGTATATTGTAAATAGAACACTATTTTAAGTTTTGACCGCAACTACACAAGCTGCTAACAAAATGATTGCTAAAAAATTGAGTCAAATTTAACATTATTCCGTTCTTGCGATATAGATTGGAAACATCCAAAATTCATCCAAAGATTTCTTTGGAAAAACAGATAGGTAGAGTCGTATTATAAGTTTGATAATTATTAGTACGGAATATTAGGCACTTTTGAAAAAAATACGAGTATTATTTTCTATGAGAGAATAAGACTTTATAATGGCTAGATAGGGGTGGCGATAAATATACTTATATCTTATAAATGTAGTAAATGGCCACTACCACATATATATCACAAACATCAATACACACTTTAATATTAATAGCAAATAACAGTAGTTACTTTCACTTTTACTTTCATGTTTAATGAAACAAAATTAAATATTTTATTAAAAACAGATTAATATACGTATAATGAAAGAGGTTATAAGTAGATGTAACTATCGTGTTATCGATTTTTTCTGTTTAAGTTTTTTAGAGCCCTTTAATATTAAAATAACATTGGGTGTTACATGTCTGTTTTATTTCCATTTCATCTATCCTAAACAAGTTAAACATCAAAAATATCTCTTGGAATATTATACTACTCTCACCTTATTAGTCACCAAATGAACAAGGTGTTCTCAGGCATGTCATGCACGCTCCTATTAGCTTAAGACTCCTTCACATTGCCATCTTTAGATTACTCTAATTACTTCTTTAATTAATTGTTGTATGTGCCTTTTAGGCCAATCTTTTGTCTCCATAATTATATTTTCTTCCACTTCAAATTTTTGCATCTTTACAAGTTACTTCACGCTCAGCAAAACCTAAGAATACAAAAAGCATTTCTTAAGCCCCACTATAATTCACAATTTTTGATAATAAAATATAATTATTACTAATACTCGAATTTTCGTATAATAAACTTGTAATTACTTAAGCTTTTCAAGCTTTTAACTCTTCATTCTCGTTTTTCTATCATCCGATAATGAATACATTAAGTAAATAAACTCACCTACTTGCTTTATAACCACATTTTATTTGTGTTTTTTTCACTCATTATGTTATGATAATTACGTAAAACACATTATTATTATGCAATGTCAGTACAATATATATTTTCTATCGGTTTTTCATTCGCCCTTTTTATTTAAAACTCTTGCATATACTTCACATGGTTTTTTTACTCTTTTAATTTTTTTCTTGCTGATTTCATTATTTTTCGTCAAATTTTAAATATATGCACTACCACATTAAGACTTTTTTAAAGGATAGTGTAGGTTTGACCTATGAAAACGTTCTTTCATTGTACTCGCATTACTAATACCTTTTCCACTTCTGGCATCTACTTTTTTTACCGATTATAAACTTTTCGTACAAATATTCATTATGATTTTTTAATTTAAATAACTTTTAAAATCTACTTCTCTCGTTCTATTTTACACACTCTCTCATTTTCTAATTTTTCTCCTTGGTAATCATTTTTAAAAATTGTATCTTGGTCTGCAGTTAAATAATATATTATACTTTACTTTTACGACTCCCTTGAAATCTTACAAACCGACACAAAACAATGTATCAAAAAAATTCTGGATTTTACAAAAATAAATATGGGAGCTAAATATATGAGTTCGCCACCATCTTAAAGAAAGAACGTCGTTAAGTTTGGTTCTTAATTGATTAAGTTTATAATACATGTATTTAACGCTATGAAATAGGAGCGCAAAAGTCTTTTGGAATCAACATGCAAAAAGTATCTGGTAATTCAGGCAACATATCTCATCCTTATTTAAAGAGCAAGTAATAAAATTATTTAGGAAAATAATTTTAGTACGTTTTTACTGTTATAGAGTAAAATATAATTATTGAATATCAAATGTAGTAAAACACATGACTCGTATTAGAGGTTGCTATTTCAAATAAAAAAGACGGCATGATAAGTACATTACTAATATTTTCGTTCCAGGTAAATTAAAGTGGTGGAAAAGAAAATAAAAATTAAAACAGTCATTCGATTTTAAAATAACGAAAATAAAAATTATTATTGAAACGAAGGTCTTTTACGTGGCTTAGAGTAGATCGAACTGCCAGAAATCGTCATACATAGAAAAAGCGTTATGCCCCCTACAGGCGACCTTTCCCTCTCTTTCTCTCTGCCTCTTTCTATTATAAACGGTTGTATGTGTGTGTGTTCGTACGAGTATCAACAATGGAGCAGCAAGCATTGTGCGCGGTCAACCGTATAACCTCAATTCAAAACAAGTGTAAATATTATTTAAATTTACTTTCTTTTAATCCTACTGGTTTTCTATTGTAAGCCAATTATCTTTCAGACCGTTTCCAATTCGATTTAACATTCGGAAGACAGTACTTGGTTTCAATTGGATTCTTCACCAATGGGTAAATTTTGTTTTCACCTTTTCTTTATATGTATGTATGTTCACCTGAAACACAAATCGATTTTATAATAAAATTACCGTATTTCTTTTTTTATTTTCTTATAACTGTACAAGCTGTTTAGATTTAAATTTTTTTCTTGATGAAAAATTTCAAATACAATTTTCCTTATTTTTCATCAACGATTAGACTAAATGCTGAACGCTATTTCAGTGTATGGGTTTGTTTCTTTTTTTCATACTTTTATGTTAATTAATAATTGGAATTGCTTATTTGGCATGAATAACTTAAGTATGCAAAAAAATACTTTACTCTTTGGTTACGTTACCCATTCACGAATTGTTATTTATTCTAGAGGTAAGTATTAAATGCATTACAGCTTGTCTCTGGTGTAGTAGTCCTATTACAGATACGAACACCATAAAATTAGATCGTCGACAATTTGCCACATCATTATGGACGACATTTATATATATGTCTACCTACTATTATAATTGGTAAAACGACAGGGACCCGCCGGTGCCGTGAGGTCGACGCTATGAACGTTCGTCGCCGTGGCGCCTGAAGATGATTGATAAAATTAGTAGCTATCTCGACATCAATTTAATCAAAGGTTTTAATTATTATTCAATTTGAGCCATAAAATGTTACATAGGAACTCAAATATTTTAGTTCGAAACTATCGACTGCCATAGTTACCTATACGTTATTTCTGACTTTAGAAACTGTTTCGAAAAAAAATTATTCTTAAATGTTCGGAATAACTAAACATGTTGAAATTAATGATTTTACTTGATTACGTGTATGCAAACCAATGGCAATTAGGTGACGAAGTACATACACACATTAACACACGCCCCCGTGTATGTACGCACACACTCACTTACACACATTATACAGTTTCCAAATCTTGTGCTGTAAACTAATTGATAAAAGTAAAATAATTGTATAGATATTTGAATATAACAAAATTTTTTATTTCGAAACATTCAATATATTATTATTTGGAATAGAATAATCATAGCGATTATCGCGCTCAAAAAAAGGAGGTCTTTGCTAATAGCCCACCTGAAGATGTTGTAATACAACGAAACCCTATGTCGTGGTAAAGAACTTAAAGAAATAATTACCGCGAAAAAACCCGATTCAAATCAAATAAAACTTAAAGAAAGTAGAAATAACACCACATCACGTAGTTTCATTTAATTGTGGATATATTCGTAATTAAAAAAAATGCCTTAAGTAGGCATAATTTTCTGTACAGTGGTAATAAATTTACTTGATGTTATTTTCATGCCTTCAGAGGTAAGTAAACCTATTATATTACAGCGGTTACTGGAAGTGCTATTCTGTGATAGACGCTTAAAAAAATATATAATCAACAGCCCGTCTCAGTCTATTGCAAGACATAAAGCTCTTCAACGCGGATATCATTGGATGTTAGGCCCATAATCGCCATGCTGGGCAGAAGAGCTAGAGATCTCAATACGTAACTTCTCGTGTATGACTTCTCGGACAGTGGCGCTGCTGCCAGTCACTAGTCTGTGGTACTTTAACTACGTGATTACAAATACCACTCCAAGCCCGCTTCGAAGAGTGACCTGGATTCCATGGTGTGACCTACCTGCGACCTGGATTCCGTGACGTACTGCGCTATCAAAAACAATAAACCTGTCCTGCCGATGTCGCGGTGTGTTACTTTGATCACTAATCAACGTAACACGTCGCGGTATCTTGAAAAATAGAAGATCAAAATAATTATTTTTGCTACAAAAGTAAATAATTGCGTAAAATATTTTCACTAAGGTGTGTAGGAGAAGTGCAACTAGAACTTTAGTGTTTTTAGCACAATGTTACTACTTTTTGGCCATCTTTGAATTTTGTAACGAATAAGAATTTAGTTTGGTACTTTCTTTCAATGTTTTCTCGTAAATATTTAAATTAAAGTAAATTTATTAATTTTTTTTTGATATAAAATTAAATATTAGTGTATATTGTTTTAATTAAGTGATGTTATACAATTTATAATGAATATGCATAATTGTATCTAATCATTTTCTTATTAAATTATATACATATTATATATCAGCAATACATCATGTAAAGTAAACGATTTCATTGGGGAATCTAGTATGTACACAATTATTTTAAAGTTACGTTATTTATTTGAAATATATGAAATAAATGCAAATTTTTGATCACATAATCTTCTTATCAATATTTTACTACAGAATTTTTTACGCATTTTAATGGATTTTTGACAAAAATTAACTTATTACCAAAAACTCTCGTTAACAGATGATTCGTTTCTAAAATCATGTTTTACTGAAAGCATTAGAATATTACAGAACAAAAAAAATATTTTTTATATAATTCAGTTTTATATCAATATAAGGTTATTTTTCAAAACTAAATGTAATACGAATAAGAAAACGAGCTTAAACATCCATTATATTATTTCAGTTATTGTATTCAGTTCCTTTACTGTAACCTTGCGACTAAGTTAAGTACCTAAATATAAACCCAATATATGTAATATAAATAATAAGTGAGCTTTATATCTTTTATCATAATTTAACAATTATCTAGGGATTCAATTTTGGACGAAACTCATCACAGGCCTAATCCCTGAAAATTTAAAATTCCTTTACTGATTTTAAGCTTTTTTTATTAAGCATACTGGTCGTAGCGTGAAGTTAAATAAATTTTGCTCTCTCCAATTAAAAATTGAAATATTTTTTGTCATAGATGGTCGGTATATCACCGGTCGTGTGACATAGCACGCTAGCACCCATTAATCGCCTTAGCAACTTCATCCGAGAGAGTTGTTCAGCATAGATATACATTGTGCTATATTTGGTCATTTTCGGGAGATTTTTTTTCATAACGTACACGATATAATGGAGAATAAATTTTATATATTTTGGTGTATTAGAAACTGTTTATTTCATGATGTCGGAAATTTATTACTAATATATTGGATATATTTGGCGTTAATTTTGTAAAAATTCATCATAATTAAATTTTTCTCAGCTAAATGAGACTACATGATGTAGTAATATATTTACAAATTATTCACTTGAAGATGTTGTCATTCAACGAAACTTAGGTCGTGATAAAGGATTTAAATGAAGTAGAAATAATCACGTAGTTTCATTTAGTTCAGAAAGAAATAATAATTTTCTTTTTTGCAGATATTTTTAAAATACACTATTCCATAGTACAACATTTTGATATATTTCATAAATTTTAGTCAGCTTTAGCAATGAAAGCGCCCAAAATTCGAGTTTTTTACGAAATATTGACTTTTTATCAAAATTTGTTGCGTAGTTTAAAAGATCTAAGCTTACAGAGGGACAGACAGACGCGGAAAGCGACTTTATTTTATACTATGTAAGCATGTGATACCCGCGCTCCTATTACACCTAACTCCGTACACAGTGGCCACTAGAATGTAAAGTACTATTTGACAGAAATGATTCATTTTACCCAGTTAAGAAAACTGTGTTCCGTTTTGGGCCATATAATTCCCACGAATGTAGGAAAGATATTAAGAAAAAGCATTTAAATTGTAATGCAGTAGTTGATACAGCATACGAAGAATAGATACATTTCATATGTCTAGTCTTCTTGATATATAACAGTCATTCGATACTAGTACCCAATATCATCATACTTTTTGAAAGAAAATTCATCGTTAGTAACTAGTTACAAAGGATCCTCCACTTACAGGATAAGGAAAAAGTTATTTGAGTAATAAAAGTTCTTTAACTTCATCCATCGATGTTAAATACCATTCTTTTCATTAATACAATAACTTAATAAAGGTAAAAAGTATTTTTGAAAGGAAAAATACGTGACAGGCAAGCAATAAATAAAGTATGTAAGAATACGAATCCCGTTAGACATCCACAATCAAAATAAATGCATAAACCACCACCTATTGTGATAACAGGCGTGTATGGTTGACTGGAAGAGATTGCTCGTGTAGCAATAAGTCCGCCATATGTACTATACATAAAAGTTAATAAATAAAAATAAATAATATTGGTGAACTAACCGCATTAATGCAAAACAAAACAATTTCTATTGATCATTTTCACATTAAATTAATGAATAATGGCGTTACTAAAATAAATGTCTCGAGTAGTTATTTCAATAGAGCCTTGGCTAATGAATTGAAAAATGTGAAATTTCATGGCATTCTTACGGAAATAAAAAGGTATAAATATTAAAGTAATGATGACTAATACACATCATTCTTTCACCCCAATACATATTATATAATACATGTTTTTAGATTTAGAAGCACTAAATGCTGCATCTGTATTATGTATAATGGAATATATATTGTATAATTGAACACGAAGGAACGATTAGATATTTTTATTGTTTCACGTATGAATAAATAAATTATGCAGCAATAAAAAGTTTTTAATGCTATTGTCACAGTTGAACCAATTAAAATCAATAAATAAATTATTGTAACTAAGTACTTAGCAATATTAAATATGCTAGATATCACCTTACTGCTCCAAAATACTGTCAGTTGGGGAAAAATCACATTGTTACATATCGAGGATCTAAAGTGATTAAAGAACTTTAAAAGTTGAGAGATAACAAAAACAAAACAATAGATCAGAAGTCAAGCTGTTGCTGATAATTTCTTCGTAACTAAGTAAACATGACGTTAATGACGTGTTGTTAGAAATTAAGAAAATGTTAAAAGATCAAGACTTTTACTTGACTCAATGAAATTGAGACTGAAATTTCCTAATTAATTCTATGCGAAAAACGGAATAGAATGGTAATGACTTGCTGCAACACCAAAATGACCTCCAAGTAATACAGTGCACTGAAAATATTGAGAAAAGTGTTATATTAGAAGCACATTTCATTAAACAATTGTTTTTAGATTCAAAAACTATTTAATCTATCACCCTACTATCACGGTTCGTAGTACCGAGATAGCTGTTGTTGTCAAAAACCATACCAAACACTTTGAAGAAGCATTATATAAGACTTGTATTATCCAAGCTACAATTGTAACGGTTGAGACAACTAAACAAACCTCAAAATAATTGCCCATCCAGATACAATATTTATACAAACGAATACATCATTCTTTTCAACAGCTTAAATGGTTACTTAAATATTGAAAGTGATTTCAATGCTAAGCATATCCACTGAGCCTCGAGACTAATTATTTCTAAAAGTCAAGTGTTATGCAGCACTGCTACCAGTTACAGATTTGAAATCATGTTAACTGGTAGCATATTGGGTCACATATTCTAACAAAACTGCACGTCCAATACATTTTTTTATCGTTAAAAATGTATTATCAAACTATGTAAAAAATTGAAAATGGACTTGACATAAAATCTGATCATGGTCCAATTTACCTAATAATTAGTCACATAATAATCGTGAACGAATAAAAACCAATTCTGATTAACAAATTAACAGATTTGAATTAATACTATTGATCAGTTGGAATTAAATACTTTTACCATGGTTATTTAAGACACTCAGTATAGTACGTCAAGATTTTGCCGGAATAGTACGCAGATCATTGATAGGAAATTAAAAGGTCTTCATTAACCGATAGAAATTAGAGGCTTAATATTAGGAAAAACGAAAGCTTAGAAGAAGCCCATAAAAGCCCATATGATAAAATTTTACTACAAGACAACAAACTACAGACAAAACAAGTAATAACTGCAGCCAAAAATCATCAGTCAACAAGTATCTCACAGAACATCCTGCAGATTTTAGGATTAACTCTGGAACTCGGAAAATCTATTAAATATATTAAACATCCGTTAATTGAAGTGGCAATAATTTATAAAAAACAAATGCATTTGATCTGCCAGTTTTTGGTTCTTACATTTATCTTGATATAATTTCGTTGGTTACTTCTAAGCAAGTTGCTAATAAAATTATAAACAACCTCAATGCGAAATGTTTTTGGGTCTCGTTGCTGGTCAGATGCTTAACATTTCGAAGAAAAACTTTCCTTAAGTTAACTTCTCTAGGCAATGCTTATATTTGTTTAAACCATGTCCCAGATATATTTCAAATAATTGAAGTTATTATAAAATCGAAACCTAGAAAAAAAACTAAGTGACTTGAAATCATATCGATCCCTCTTACTCTTGCCAATCATATCAAAGCTATTTGAGAAACTGCTTTTAAAGCGTCGCAAAGAAAATTGATATAAGAAGTAATTGATCAGGTTCATCATATTACTAGTTTTACTGAAAAAAGCTAGAGAACAAATATGTATATTCTGCTGTCTTCTTGGATGAAGGGCAACCATTTGACTTGACATGAAGGCATATTACATATATTAACATTGCTTCTTCTTGATTATTCTTCCGGGTTAAATACAATAATCATACTCAGACTTGAAGCTTATAGAGCCTGTTATATCTCAGAGTAGTATCCTGGGACCAGTTTTGTATTCCCTTTACATGTTTTAACAACATTATATAATAGCCACTTTTGCCAATCATATGGCAACCATGTCAGTGGGAGGATCTGTGAAAGGTATAACTAGAAAATTGCAATTTACTGTCAACAAAGTGGCCATTTGAATTAAAAGATGATTCGTTAAACTGATCAAATCCAAATCGACACATATTGATTTTACAAACAAAAATATTTCGCAAAATATTAAAATAATACACTACTACCATAATCCAATACAATTAAATACATTAGCATAACTCTTAACACAAAGTATCGATGCAAAGAATAAATTAAAAAGAAATGAAATGAACTCAACATGAAATTCAGAAAAATATATTGATTGCTCGGTCGTATTTCAGAGCGAGTTTTAAGTTATGGAATGCAGCTATGGAGTTGCGCCAATAATTCTAACATCCATGTGATAAAAAGGTTTCAAAATAAGGTGCCTAAGTGTGTTGTTAATGAGCCATGACATAGTCGTATCTATGATATCCATAGAAATCTTGAGATTTTGATGGTAGAGGATTTTATCAGTAGATTTGCTAGTTCTCACCAAAAGAGACTCCAAAAATACATCAAATATAATCATCCAGACTTTTGAATATGTAAATTATCATCAGACGCTTAAGAATTATCGTCTGATGATAATTCTTAAAAATAAAAAAGAGCTATTTTTTTATGTACAAATTTTTCAAATATTTCATTGTACATAACATAGTATGCATATAACATTTTTTGATGCACAAATTTCTCAAATATTTCATTATATATAACATAGTTATGTAGATAACATAGTATGTTTTCATAATATATTTCAGTGTATGTTTGATATAATTCTGGTACATTTTACAATATTTTTAAATAAATAAATAGTGAAAGAACAGGCATATTTACGCTAGCTGTCTTTCCAAGAAGCTAGAATAAATACGCCTGTTCCTTTTTAATTCTAATATAAATTATAACCTAGTAAACACTCATTTTCTAATTAACTTTTTAAAAATATTTAAGTTAATTAAAAAATAAGTTAAAATTGTTGTGTTTACAAATTCTTAATTTATTTAAAGCGCATGACCAGCCGACCATGACTGTAGTCGAAGGTGGAATAACTGCGATACTTGCGCAATATAACCACACAATAGATTTTCTACGCCATCTGTATACTTCAAATCAGAGAGCTCGTGACTCGTTAATTTAAAAGTTTCGTAAAAGAAACGATAGAACGAAATACATACCCTAGTTTTAAAATATGCTATAAATAAGGAAACTAGAGCAAGAAAGCTAAATAGTAAGCTATCTTGGTGTAGATAAGTTGCTGAAAGTAATAAAAAATAATTAAAGAAAACACATTTAAAGTGTTTTGTAAAACAGGAAAGAGATCTGAATATAGAAGTATTAGAAAGGACAAAATATTTTGCCAAATATCGTATCGCTCAGCAAGTGCTCGTTATAGCCGTGAAAATAATATCTGCTTAAATGTTTTGTAGAAGCTGAAATTTGGCTAAATATGAATTCATTTAATGTAATTAAAAACAATTATAGCAAAATCTAGCTTAAATAGAACCAACGTAGTCAACAGTAGCTGGAAGGTACGAAGACACGACCTAGCTACATTGGCAATGAAAGAATGAAAATTTTCCTATGTGGTTATGGCATGAAATAAGAATTGCATTTAGTTTTACAAACGTAAGTTAAATCGCGCACTCGATTAATATAAGTTAATGTAATCCCTGGAACTATGTTGTTGCAAATAATATAGTATTGGACATTCGATAGTTCTTTCCTGCAAATAATTAACCCGATTTCGTAATAATGACTTAATGACTTTATGAATTTAATGAGGCATGTAAAAGAAAACCGATGTGTGTAATCGTGAAATTATTACTTTATATTGTTTATAATTTTTTTTAAGTAATTGAAATTTTATCGCCGCTAAGCTCGGTTTCACAATAACTTATATAGAAAGTAATATTTATTAAACAACACCATCCTTCACTTCATTTTATGAATCATAAAAAATATATGTTTTACGCTCGTTTGAAGATTTAAATTACATTGTTATTATTTAATTGTTATAAGTTTATTATTAACTCATCACAGCGAATCATTATAGCACCCCGTTTTAATTTTGAACATATAATTTAATCATTTATTTTGATACCGTAACGTTCAGCTCTTACATTTTGTTAAAGCCATATCCCCTCTCGCTCTCAGTAGTTCTATCGCAATTGAATCAGAGGTTTTATCGGTATCGAGCAACACACCACGAGTTTTTTCCCTTCGTATTACCTAACTCGCGTTCGGCTCCAGACCTGTTAAATATAATTAATCGCCCATCGAAATTCAATAAGACTTCGCGTAAAGACAAGCATTAAATTGTTAACGATGGATATTATTTTTTGAAATAAGGAAAAAATGTACACGCAGAAACTTTGAGTTATCAATATTATCCAATAAACGTTCTAGTCTTAAGAGACACGCTTCAAGTTTAGAAATACCATTTAGTTTTAATTATATTCTCATTCATGCAAGTAATAAAATAAACTTTTCGGAATGGGTGTCTAGACCTAATAATTTCTGACAAAATTATGTTAAATAAAAAGTGCGTTTTCATATAAAAAGTTGAAAAAAAGTAGCCCCGAAAGATTTTTCTTTTTTTTAAATAAGAGACCGATGGAAATTCTATTCACTTGCACAAAAATACGAAACAATCACCACTATTAAATAAAAAATATTTTTAATTAATTTCATCAACGTGATTCATATTTTTATTTCATTATATATTTAGTTACCAATTAGTATTACTTTTTGTAATTGTTTCTAAAGAGTCATTATGAAAACCCTTATGTTTTTATTGTCATCTTTGTTGTTACTAACACTCCCGAATATATTAAAAATATAATCATAAAATTTCTCTTTGTAAATGAACGGCAAATTATCTGCAAATATTTGTCGATGAATGTTTTTTACCGAATTTAATTAAAGTTGAAGCTTATTTTGTCTTTAAATGCATTTTAAATAATTTAAATTACACGAGTTTATCTTTCAATAAGCGCGATATATCCGCAATAGCTGTTGTAATAATAATTGCACGTCATAACTATATACGTAATTAAAATTATCTTCTAATAACAAGCGAAAGTTGTTAAACGACAGTAGCGCATAGGTAAATTGAAGACCGTTTATTTCCATCTAAACACTCGATTTGAAAGCTAAACTCATCGCCGAGTCCAACGCAACGTCGTTCACTTATCAACGAACGCAACTTATCGCTGAGTTTATAGCACCTCTAGGAAGCAAATAAACGAACCGGGCTAGATCCGCCCCGGCGAAAAATAGTCGAAAGGCGGTAATGAACGATATAGGTTAGTACGAAAGGGCTTGACGTTACTTGTTCGTTTGAGATGAAAAATTTTCACGGAACCATGAACAATATAAAAAGCTCACAATTGATGGACTCACGCTAGAAAAACTTTCGACACGTTTCTGGGTAGCAAAATATCTAATATATGGATATAATATCAGCTTAAGTAGATAAAACACTTCTGTATAGGGTCGGGTGGCCTGCCCTGAGTTTGTACGAGTACAATTAAAATATTTTATCAAGCTTTTGATAAAGTTGTTTTTTCAATGAACGTTTTTGTGGACAATTTTGACATCTACGGTTTCCAAATACCAAATAGAGTTCCCAAATAGCATTAGTGTATATCTAATAGTTTTGCCGGCGTTCTTTACGCAAGCATCCAGAACGACTTTTTTCTGAATAATTTGACATTATTAATTATATCCCTATAATTAGATAACTACTATATAGGCTATGGTAATCTGGAATTATTAACTATATCCCTATAATTATATAACTTCTATATGCCCTATGATAATCCGGAAGATATAATCTATATCATATTGCAAAAGTTGTATATCGATCGGATTAGTGGGATTAACGTGAGTCTCTAGAAAACAAACAAAGAAGACGTACCAAGAAAATAACTTAATTTTTTCTTGATTTTTTCTACCAAACTTAAATATGACAATGTATTATCACTACTTTCTTCTCATTATTTTTTTCTCCTATTCTATCGTATCGCTATAACTATGATAAATTACAATGCCCTATATTATTCTTAATAATTCTATGAAATATCTCATATGACTGTATGATTCTTTGCCTATTACTCACTGTAGCATGAGCTTTTATCAGAATAATTTCCTAATCCTTTACCCCTTTCCATTTAACATAAAAAAAACTATGAGATAAACTGTTGGTAGCGCCCTTTATAATTTTGACAGTAACAGTTTTGGCGATTGCTTAACCTATTTTTATGAACATTTTTGATAATACCTCCAAAACTGGCTCAAAACTAATGCAGAAAAAATAGTTTTCGGATTCTTACAACTTTTTCTTTCAACCGATACTACATATGATATCAAAAACAAATTCTCCATTCAATAATCAAAAGTATTTATGAGAATAGACCTTTAAAATGTTATGGACATATTTTAACATTTTTTGAATATTACTAACGTCCTAGACTTTTTTCTTTTTGACGTATGGAACCTTAAAAATGTAGGAAAATTTTTAAACAAAAAAATGTAGTATTTATGACCTTTAGTTAAGATGTCGTTTGGGGCAATTGGTATATAAAGTAAGTAGCCATTGATAGAAGTGAAAACGGAGGTGTCATGAAACAAATTTATAATTATATTTCGAAACCTATTTTTATCCATCTCACTCAATCCAATAATTCATATGACAATTGTAAATACAGCATTTGGGTATAATTCTCGAAAATGTAACTAATGACCTAAATAATTCCTGAAAAAATGTCTTCTTTACTTTTACGTCTAGTTGTATATTCTTGCAAGTGTGCAGCCAGCCGGTTCAGTTTTTCTGTCTTTGTCAGTTCCAGTCACTAAAATTTCGAAAATATTTGTCAAGGTACGACAAGCGACAAGTACTAAATGTGCACGAGCAAATTTAACACGCTGTTTTAACCTCATTCTCCCTAATATTAATATCTGAAGCACGCGTGACTTATTTACGATGGCTCCTTTTCATACAATTGAAAGAAATTAAAAAATCCGAAAATAGTCTTAAAAAACGGGTCTCAGTAAAACTTGCACTATAAAAGTTCCGTACATATTTATGAATAGTTAAGGGTATATAATATTTCTAATAAACTACTAACAAATATTAGTCTTTTGTTTTTTGTCTCAGCATTTTCAGAATTAAAGAAACTTTTGTGTGGATTTTTAAAAACCAATATGTTCTTTATAATTTTGGATTGAATAATTTCGGAAATAAGGGGGTGGCACGTACTCTTCAGTATATCTCTAAAAAAATAAAATGTTGAAACACATTTTTTGAAACCATAATAACTAGCCCTTTCAAGCGGTATACCACATTATATGTGCAAATGAAGAAAATAATTCTAGTGCTTAATACGCCGCCCTAGAATTTTTGAATAAATGTTTATTTAATTTTATTTATTCATTTAAGCTCTTGGGGTACACACATGTTAATATGTTTTAATACTGTGCCCAATTTCAAGTTTCTACGTCATGCCATTTTTGAGAAAAAAGTCTATAACGGAAGGAGGATCACGCGAGTGATTTCATAAGGTCTCCGTTTTTATTTTTGACGTACGGAAAATAAAAATTAATATTCCTTGGCTATAACTATAAAAATACTTGAAGTTCGAAAATTATTAGTCCTGAGAATTAAATAATAATTTTATATTCAATCGTGTAATGCAAGAGAAAGTCCGCTATGAGCGAATGTTTGGATGTATCTTTAATAATAAATCATTGAGTACTCATTAAAGTTAAAAATGTGCAAAATTGTCTTTTTACAAAATGCAAAGTTTCTTATGAATATTTCGAAGCTTTTCAATATACAGTGGTTCAAAACATTCAAAAAATTTGAAATGTACAAAGAAGTACTAACAAACGGATACCGCTATGCATTTGTCAATGGGACATAATGTTGAATTGACATAAAGAAGGATAATAACAATTTTAAATAAAAACCTTCAATTGAAATATGACGCTGTTTTTGCTAAATCCCCCAAATTAAAAAAAACGGAACCCTTATAAGATCACTACATTGTTAGTCCGTCCGTCTGTTTGTCTATCGAAGCCATTTTTCTCATAATCGGCCTTACATTGATGTAAATGTGGTTCGTACACGCAATAAAAAGATATGGGTCTTTAAACCGTGTTTTTTTTTGTTCATACTCACTGCTCACCAAAACTAAAAGGTTATTTCCGGTCGACTTATAATCTTGCATGTCGACATAATGGGAGGTATCATTGTACAAATAAAAATATCAGAAATCTATTATTTATAACTCTATTTGGAATAATACATTTTTAAAATTAATTTGGTTCTACGCCTGTGAAGTAAACAATACACGAAATATATTTGCAGTAGTCTTTATTTTTATTAAAACTCTAAAGTCATCATAAAAACCTAAAAAAACATTTCTTGTAGTCTCATTATGCGATTTTACACCGACTGGTCAGTGTAAGATAAATATTTATTTCAATATATTTTTATGAAAATAATTCTTGAATAAAACCGTTGGAGAGTGCCGAGCGTGAAAATTAATTTCCTAGAATTTTGGTTACAAATATTGTTTATATTATTAAAGAAATAAATCAAATGAACAACCATATACAAATAACATACATTAAATCAAATACAGCGCTTTCTGCTTAACTTCTTTAGATTTTTTTATAAAATTAGAAACTTAATTATTTTATCAATAAAATCTATATTTTTTGTTATATAAATAATACATTACCATTTTTGAGGGTTAATTTTGTTGTAAAAACGTCATCTCGTATCTAATTTACCGACATACCTATTTAGTTTATTTGACATTCTTAACATTCGATAAAAAATAAATCTTAATTAATTAGCGACATTCGTGATGATTGCATTCTAATAATAAATTGAATATTTTATTTTTCAAAAATATATATATATATATATATATATATATATATATATATATATATATATATATATATATATATATATATATATATATATATATATATATATATATATATATATATATAAGGGAAATGATGCTTTATAAATATGTCAACAGTATCATAGGAATGTAGATTGGAATAGAGTTTAGGGCGTATCTCGTTTTTGTGATAACATTTTTTTTGTTGTTGCGGTTTTTCAAAAATTGTTTCTAATAAGACATCATTTCCTTATTTGTGTACTTTATAGATAGGATGAATTTTTACCAATTTATATTTATTTAGATTATTCAAAACTAAACCTCTTAAAACGAAGGGAAATTAAATAGTAGGATAATTCCGATAATATGCAAAATGATTTTAAGCTTAAGATCTTAAGTAGAGAAGATTCCATACCCGCAAAGTAACAAAAATGTGTACTCCAATTTTTATAAAGGAATGACATCTACTTTCCTGTCTGGCTCAAGTTTCTGTTGCGTCCCCGCTCGAAAGCTCGTGTTACTTTTTAAGTGGGAAAACATTTTCCGCATCAACAACCATTAGTGCAAATGAGTAATGAGCACCTATTTGATCCGTCATCTAGTAAAGATCACCGTGTTAATTAAATAATATATATTTTATTAAATAAAAAACTTTTCTCGCCCCGGTAATGTAAACTTGTTTACCCGTGAGTTTACTTTTAAATAACAGACTTGCAAAAAGGGAATAGATTCTGAATTCGACTATATTGTTTATATATGTTCCCGCGTATTTCGGTCCTATGTGAATGGATTTAAATTACTTTCTTTATTTAACAAGGATATACTTTTATATTAAATTTAGTCAAAATGTTAAGATACCCTGTAGAAATGGATGATGGAATTTTTCAATGAGGGTCCATGATTGAAGACATTCATTTCGTTATGCACATTTTCATTGACAAAACAATAATACCACTAACTGAATCAAGGTGTAGTGATGATTTACAGAGTACACGATCCTCCAGGCTTTCATTACTTATACTTCTATTCCCATAATCTCTTCTTTGTAAAAAAAACATTCATTCAAGCAGACCAGCATTCTCTCTTGAAACTTTTTTATAACATATATTTTAGCTTTTTCCAATAATAGATGAATAAGAAGTCAGAGAGCCTCCCTCATTTCGTTATAAAACCATACATTTAGTATGCCTACCCATATTTATATGCATACCTCGGGAACTTATGAAATAACTTAAACTTAAAAAAAAACAACTCAGAAACAAACGTTTCTGTGAAATACTGAAAAGTCAAAATTAATCATTATTGACATATACTTGAAAAGCATCGGTGCCAATAATTATTGCATAACCTAGATTAAATAATAATTATTCCAACGTCCAGTCAGTTTTCCTTTTTATTGGAAAGTTTAATTTATTTAACAACGCTATGATAGTTCTCCCGTAGCTAATTTAAATAATCAAACATGCTACTTACATACAAATCTCGTCGGTTTACTATTACTTGTGACCGTAATTTCCACATACAGAGACTTTTCAAGACCTTCTTAAGAGCAATTCAATCCTCACACATGACACATAATTTATATACCTGACGTGGTCAAATAATCGGTTGTTCGCCAACATCTGGTTAACATAACGACAAAGTTTGGCAAAATCACGACGACATTTCTACACACTCAGCCAGAGTATACACAACATCTTTATGTTGTGGTAAAGAAAGATTCTACGGTAATGGCATCAAGCTTAATATTTTTCTGCAAAAGACCAGGCAAACAATTGCTAATAAATTAGTGTCCATTAACGTTTTTTTATATTCCAAAAAAAATGTTCCGTAATAATCCGTGCCTTCAAAAAATAATTCATAGACTCATTATCAATAATAAGTGCACCTAAAGGCAGCTTATATATTGAAACGGTTTGAGTGGAATGCAATACAGATCTAGGACTAGTATTTATTTCGTCCACTTTGATGTTATTTAATTGAAGCGTAATACTTGACTGTGAAAAATATACAGGAGTAATTGGCGAGAGCGACATGGTCAAATGTCCTGACATACCCTGTCGAGGGGTTTCCATTTCTTTGTTCTTTTGTTCTCAAACCTCCTCAACGCTACACAAAATATATAACTTGCATGACTTAAACGTATACATTTTTATGTATTTGCATTATCACTTCACTTTACTATTTAATTTCTATTGATTCACTAACTTTATTTATCCGGTGATTCTACCTTTTAAAGTCTATTTGTTTTGTGTCACGCGAGCAAAAAATAAGTAAGTTTCATTTCTGTCATGCGTCCTATGAAAAATGAGTCAGCATTAAAAATCTAATCTTTTATTTCTGCCCAATACCTATATTTTTATGAATATTGGGGGTGAATTTCCTACTACAGAGTCGCCCTCCGCATTTACAGTGCCTGCGCTAATGATATATGTTAAGATAAAATTGTTTACATATTCGACGACCATATGTAGGCTAACAATGTGTTAGATATTTATAGAAACTATGCAATATTTGTTTTAATAAACTAAATATATTTTTTATAATGATTTAAAACGTATTTAAACAATATTCACTCGTAAAACTCAAACATCAATATACCTTCGCATACTTAACTATTATGTTGAAAGGATAAAGTTTAATTCGACTTTTGAAATGA
This sequence comes from Druceiella hillmani, assembly GCA_039881145.1. Lineage (NCBI taxonomy): Eukaryota > Metazoa > Arthropoda > Insecta > Lepidoptera > Hepialidae > Druceiella > Druceiella hillmani. The sequence goes on along the minus strand of JAYKKI010000038.1, from coordinate 14,657,736 downwards.
ATATATAAATATACCAGAATATTGTCATATTTTCATAATAAAAAGAAAGCAACTATACCAATCATGACCCGATCATGATTCAAGTAACTTCGTTTCGAAATAAGGAATCAAATTTCGATATATATATATATATATATATACATATATATATATATATATATATATATATATATATATATATGTGTGTGTGTGTGTGTGTATGTATGGTCATATACCAATTTAACGGATGTTATTCTTGAATATAAACTTTATTAATGCTTAATTATTGCTCTTAATTTACACAAAACTTTCATATTAAAATTATGAAACAAAACATTAATAAAAATATTCTCGCTACTTTAGCTTTATATTTATACTTTAGAGTTTTTATTACATAGAGTAATAGAAATACGAACCAAACAAGTAAATTTAATAAATTAGTTTCACTGATAATGTCTAAAAAGCATGTACGCTGATATTTTATTATTACAACATGTCGCATTTTCAAAAAGCCCAGCTCAAAAAATAAGAAACTGAGTTAATACAATTAAAAAGTCCAAGAAACTCTTCTCCATAATCCACTGAAAATAAAAATGTATTCAACATATAAGGACATGTCTCGGTCCCATAAACTAATAACCCCCACATCCATTATTTATAGAATACGTTAAATGTTAAATTTTTAATGGCTGTTCCCAAGGATTTATTTTATTGAGTTACTTTCGCTCTGAAGGTATAATATATTTAGCCCCGTTTTTAAATTATATTTTTAATATTCAATTAAACAATTTGTGTTAGCTTGATTAATGTTAACCATCACTAACTTAAAATAATGACCTTCGATATTTAAGTGAGGAGTTTATTTTTATTCATTTTTTGTCTACTTGCGCCTTCATTGTCTAGTATAGTCAATGCAGGGACTAAAAAGAAAATATTAGAATAGCACGTATAATGCAAACGAGTAAATAAATAAACTACTGTCAAAAAACGTTCAAGAGGTAAAATCCAATATCAGAGAGGTGGCCGATGATAGTATAATCTTGAACGTAAAGAAAGATATGTTTAATGATGGGCTCAAAAACAATAAAGTACTTAAAAATATGTAGGTATAGAAATTAATTCGAAACAAAAATTTAATGAAAGCATTTTAATGAAACACAACATCAAACCTGTACGTCGCTAAATCATTTTAAACAATGATAATTAAATATTATTCTTAACTATAGCCCACGTGCAATTCATTCATTAATATTAGGCATAGATATTGAATCCAAAACTTAAACTCTTTAAGCAATTCCTCTAAAGTGATTTAAAAATATATTCCCTATAAACATTTTAGTCAGGAATACAGATGATGACGAGATATTTTTGTATTTGAGTAATTAACGTAAAAAAACATAAATTGATTAATATTATTTTTTCAATACTACTGAGTTTAGAAAGTAGTTTCTATTGTTGATTTTGATTTTAACCAAGAATGCCCAATTAATAAAATTTTGATAAAGAGTTGAAATTTATATTTTATTTCTATTTTCCGAAAGGTACCCAAAAGGTACCCTTAGAATTCCCGTACTATATTAAGAGAGAGTAACAGAAATTTAATTCCTTCATAGCAGCGGTAGTGTAATCCCTTCTACCAAGGCAAGCGACACAACTCGCTTCGATGAAGTACAATACTCGATCTAACCTCTCACAATATTATTTACAAACTCATAGTACTGTCCGAAATAACAAAATATGACTTTTCAAAACGAATATTTTCGATGGAGGAACAATGCATAAATTATAATCACCAGTCACAATAATATTATTTTAATATTTTCTATATCGCAATTCAGGGGATATATACACTGCTAAACAAACTGCAGATGAGTAAAAAACATGGCCCAAGTATAATCGTTTTGTGACATAACTTGTATACTTGAATAAGCATCGCCAACAACGTAACACGTATTAGTTCATTACACTGAGGAATCGAACAGGTTGGCCTCTCCGAAGCAATCCATGAACCATGTTACTGTGAAATTAAACATGTTGAGCGTTGATAATAGCTTCCTATTAGCTTCTTTATTTACTTACGAAAAAAATTTCAAATAAACGATACAATAAAAGTATTAACTATTTCTCATAAAAAATGTACGTGTCAAACATTAACGAAACAAATTAAACTTTAGATGAATTAAATAATCACCTTTCCTCCTATTCAGAAAGTAAAATTTCCGTTCGCACATTATATACAAATAGTAGACGTTTCTAAAACCAATAAAAAACTTAAAATTTTCTAAATTGTCTTTGAAATGTAAAAAATGATAATTTTTTCATTTTAAAGCAAATGAAATAGGATTAAAAAGCTTATAAAATATTTACAAACACAAATTTTCTTGTTATTACAACTTAACCAGTGAAAAGATAGATATTAAATATTCTAGTTAATTTGTCAATTAAATTAGAAAAAAACAACTCGGTTTTAAATTTCATTAAAAAATTATTTCCCTCGAATTCAATTTTATCACCCTCTCAGAAAATTGTGTTAAAGAAGAAGAAAAAATTTGTCTAGAAAATGTTATTAAATAAGAAGAAAAATATTTCCAGAACTAAAGGTAAATTAATTATACACCCATTTTATTCGCCCACCTGCCGCAGATGGATATTTACTGAAGCGCAATAATTCACACGAAATACTACCAAACCTCTTTAAGATTATGCGATCTGATTACCCCAAACCTAAAATATTCATTATGATAAAAAAACCTAATTTATATTAACGTAATCAGGCTCACTAATAAATAAATAAATAGACGATCTCATTTTTACAGTAAAAAGAGATAGATTATTTGGAAAAGCTTCTATGAAGCATCGAACTTTTAATGATTAATTTAAAAATATTTCGCTGCGTTTGTCCTTTTTGAAAAGAACTTGACATTCTTAAAAGCATACACAGTACGACATCAAATGTAAAATAAATCTTTAATGTTAATATGTTACTGTTATTTTTATTATTTTCAAAGACAAAATTTGGTAAAATAATTTACATTTACATAGAAAACGAAAAACCTAAAATACGTAATGCAATACTCGACCTTCACGTAATTTTCCACATTTAAAGCACATAGGAATAATTTAAACAGAGAAATATATTGAAAGACAATCGATTACGACATCTATCCTAATATTGTCCGGGTTCAGGTTGCTAAATGGCAGTTTCCCAGCCCGCCTTCCTGTCGGCCGACACGTGCCGCCCACTTCCCGGCTGCAACAAGACATCATCTCGCCAAATGTTTTATATTATTTCTTAACATCATTTAAGTATGGAGTCATTTCGTTGTTTTTTTTTACTTTTTTAAATTATTTTGTTTTATCTCATAAATACGTAATACGTAATCATAAATAAAAATTATTCGAATTTTGCGTTCCTTTTTCACAATATTTAGCCCACATTTCGAATTTTGGTTTTTGGAAATATTGGAACGGTTATGAAAGTATACATAGTAATTTGGTTTTTAAAAGAATTAAGGGAAAAAGTTACTTTTCAATTTCCTCCTACTAAACCCATTCTACATAACAAATTTCAGCTTTCTAGGACTAAAGGATATACCATAAATGTTTTAATGATAATCAGTGAGTGAGTGACAAAACAAAATAAAAAAATAACAAGGCCATAGCAAATAAATTGAATATACATTATATAAACTTGATAATTACATATTACCTTGAAACTTTAAACCTATAGTGTTATCCAGGCCGTAGTTACGAGGGTTCAAAAATACGTCAAATCGCTTAGAGAAAAGATGCCGTAATATTGACTTGTCGCGGGCACTGCCATACTCCTGAACCTATATCAAACAAAGTTTACATGACACATTTTAATTTTTTATACATCGCAATAACGACTTATTGAAGACCTTAAATTATATTCTAAAAATAAAGAGAGACTTCCCTATACCTCTAGATAAAGAATTAGTTTGCATGGGGAATCCTTTCATCGTCTGAAGTCACTTTTACTAACGTAACTTGTGAGTCGAAATTTATTGGTTCTCTGATTTTTTTGTTTATGTTACTACTTTCATAACTTCACATCGTCTTCCATCTTGCCAATGTAAGTAATGATTATGGTTCTATTTCAGTCTATTCTTCCTGGTACATTTTTCTACTTTTTACGGCTGCTTACGTCATCATATTATAGAAATTCCTGTGTTATCATATCGTCGTCTATGTTTCCTTTCATAACTCAGGTCTATAAATATTTCTTGTTTTAGTCATTTCTACTGCTCATTATTCCTTACTATCTTATCACTCCCAATATCGCAAACTTCATTTTATTTATTTCGATAATTACATTATGTTTATTGAGACATACTGTAAATCGGCGTGAATCAAAAGTAACGTAATAAGTAATAACTTTAACTTAATAAATAATTAATAACTTTTTAACCGAAACAGAATGTAGATTTTAAAAAAAAAACAGAAATGCGTCTTGCACCTTACCTCTGTAATTAATTATTTAGAATGGACAGTATAAAATATAATAGGCATAGTGATGTAATTAATTTTTACCATTTACAAATATGAAAGTTGTGAAGTTTTCTATTATAATTTTTATTCAATTTTATTTTTAAAAGGGGACAAGTATTCCTTAATTAATTTCAGGTGCGGTAAATTACATAATTACTATTCCCTTTTTTATCTTTAATTAAATGTATTAAAATATCTAAGTAAATGAAGTTTGGATATAAATATTTTTTTATAACTCAATTACGGAAAATTACATAAGCATTCACGGTCCTGACATCAGTCATTATTCAAACAGCATATTTGCAATTTTTCTGCTAATTTGTATTCAAATATATTGTGGGTTCAGATATTTAATTATATAAATAAAACGCCCTGTAATTCATATTAAATGGAGGTATAAAGTTTTTATGGGATTCATGATTAACATTCCAATATTTTGTGAGATGATTTCCAAATATGCATGCTGAGACCAGTAACCAACAAAGGTAATAGGTACAGCAATCTAATAATCATTCCATCTGCAAATTATGAAATCATCTTCAAACAGAATTTTGGCAACAAATTTAAATTTTACACAATATATTAAAAACATTTTACCAAATATGATGAAAAAAATATGGTTACATCATTCATAGATTAGATGCTAAAAAGTTGTTATATCAGCATGCGCAATAAGATTTTCGGGGTTTTATCTAGAGAATCGTTATAGAACAATAGTTACATCCAATAATATGTTTCACTCCCATTACTTTGCACAGTCAAGGAATAGCCGAACTTTTGTCTTCCATAACAATTTTATGATCCCTTGCAATATATTCATAAATAATTATATCCATAAATTTCCACAAGCTTTACATTCAATATCCTCAAGTACATGGCATTCATAATAAATTTCAAACCCCTCTCGTTTCTCGAACATGAAAAATATTTAAAGCATCCCTCTTAGGTGGAGTGGTTGAGACTATTAAGGTAAGTACTTAACCTCAGACAGATGACATTAAGAACACCAACAGCAGCCATTGAGAAAATAAAATAGGGGCTTCCCTCGCTCAGACCAGTAAGTTTACCATTAAAATTATTAAAGCTTCGTCTTCCAAGCGAGAAGGATCGGAAATTATGCTCGACATTATCCTCATGTTGACGTAATTATGATGACGAACTCATAAAAACCGAATCGGAATTTATGAGTTCGTTGAAATATTTACTTTAAAAAGTGGAAAGTAATGAAGCTTATTACGTAGCGTGATATCGTCTAATTCTAATAAATTGTACTTTTATAATTTTATTATACACATTTTATACAGGTCATTCTATTTTTATGCATTTTTAATATTTTTCTCTTTCCATAAATGTTAACTGTAGTCCAATGGTATTAATAAATTCCTTACAGCATATGCCAGTTAACAAATATTCAATAAATATATTTCGTTTACATAGTAACAACTTGCCCTTGCATTTAATGTCGTGTACGATACATGAAATAAAAAAGTATAAGTATTTGTACCTCTTTATCAATTTTCATATATTTTTTTTTACTATTAACTATTTAGATATATGTGGGTTAATATGTTATAAAGTTTCTGCGCCAAATAGTTTCTGATAAAATTATTTTGGATATTTGTAGCAACTCTCAAATCGTCTTATATCGGATTCTAAAATAAATAACTTTGGAATCCTTATACGTTGCTGTTTAATTTGTTACTCTTCACAATACAAAAAAAGAATTAAAAACGTTTGCGTATATTTTTAAGTCTATAAAATTTCGTTAATTATTGAAATCTATGTAAGCTAATTAATATACTTGAACCGTGTGCCTAATATCAAAAAATAGTAATATATGTCAAACTATAGCAATATAAATTTACTAACTAATACATTTTATCATTATGCCTAATATCAAACAGTATTTTATCAAATATTGACGAATGGATGGACACATAGGTGTTCTTACAAACATTTTGCCTTTTATTATTGAAATATAAAAACTTTAAAATTAAATAGGAAGAAAACAAATAAATAAGGGATAGACAAGCCTTTACTGTAAGGAAAAGGGAAAACGTACCCTAATATTACACAAAATGTATATTAGGCAAAGGCTAACTGCTGTAAGAACAAATGATTCTAATGCTTGACACTAGATGCCCGCGTCTAATAACTGTCAAGATTTAAATTTATGTAGCCGATATTTTTATTTAGAATTACTTAAACTACTAATTTAATTCTGTAAAAATGTTTTAAAAATATTTTACTAATTAAAATAATATTTAATATACAATTCACAATTTATTATTAATTTTTTACTACTTCTGTTTCTATTATTATTATGGAATCGGAATTGTGTAAAAATACTCATTCTGGAGACTAGACAATTTTTTAGTATATTAGTGTTCAAAATATTATAAAAATGATTTAAGAAATAAAACCGAAGAATGTCAAAGCAAAATAATACTAATATTAAAGTGTCAAAGCAAATTAACATTAATTTTAAGGTGTTAGTTAATTCATTTCGAATAAAATGTAATAAAATTAATTGTCAATTTAAAACTGACAATGTCTAATATGATGTAAAATGAGATTATAATAAGTGCGGTGAAGTGTTATTGTGCTTCAAATCAACATTTTCTAATTTGGTTGATTTGCAATAACATTTTGGACTCTATATTTGTATTCTAATCCATTCAATAATAATAGGATGGAACGAAAATTTTGGAATGTAGGTTGTGATAATGAATCAATGAGGGAAATTGCAATTGAAGTAGATAGAGTAAATCCATTTGTTCGATCTTTTAAATTGATGCATGAATTTTGAAATAGAGCTGTTAACATTTATAAGGAGGTGTCTATGGTCATTAAGGTTAACAGGGATTTAGATATTAAAAGATTTAATGGTGCTTTCAAACAGATGTTGCTGCTATTTTTAATACTACAAATGGAGAACCAACTTTTGAAAGAAAAATTTTTGCATTTAATAACGTTAATTCTATCGTCCGTAACATTTATATTGTAGATAGTTTATTAGATCCTTTGGCGTATCCTGTTTCTTTCCCTAATGGTGATACTGGATGGCATAATAATATAATTCATAACATAGCAAGTACGTCTATCGCTGTGGTGCAAGAAATCGAGTTACAATTCTACAATATGTTGCATATCGACTTGCTGTTAGAGATAATTTTAGTTATTTGCAGCATTGCCAAAAATTGTTTATGCAGTGGACAGTTGATGTGTATGTTCGTATTAAGGGCTCACGTTTGCATTTCATTAAACAAACGTATACTAAACATATTTGGATGCTATGTGTATAGTTCAGCATTATGGTAAACGAAGTTTATTTGTAACGATGACATATAACCCTAATTGCCTGAAATTGTGAATAGCACTCATAGTAATGATACAAATTTTAGGCCTGATACAATTGTTCGCGTTTTCGAATCTAAATTACAAGAATTATTCAGATGCATAATTACAAAAAAAATATTTGGTAAAGTTGTTGCCTTAATTTATATAATAGAATTTCAAAAGAGCGGTTTACCACAAGCACATAGTTTAATTTCTATGTCTCAAAATGACTAAATTGTTATAATTCAAGATACTGATAAGATTGTTTGTTTTGAAATTCCCAATATACAAACTTATCCAATGTTGTATGAATACGTTAAAAAGCTTATGATACATGATCCATGTGGTTTGTTAAATACAAACACGGTTTATATGAGAAATAGAAAGTGTTCAAAGGATTTTCAAGACAAACGTCATGATAGTCGACGGAACCGGTCTACTCTAGGACACAGAAAGCTCTCGGATCTAGAGATTGTCAACAATTTCTCTTCCTCGAATCGTAATTGTCTGACCAGGAAAGAAGCGGGTGAGAAATCAAGAGATAGACTCAGCTAACCAAGACTGTAATGAGGTAACTAACACATCTATAGCAATACAGAAATATCTCCAATATCACTAAAATGAGACTAGTTTGGTCTCTGGTTTTCTCAACATTTCTGTGTGGCTCGTAATTGTGAATAATTCGGTCAGTGAAACAACAGATAATTGAGGTCTTTAAGATATGGTGCGGGTAAAAGAAGTTTCGCATACCATGGACTGCCAAAAGAACGTACAAGTCTATATTCGAGCAGCTAAACATCAAAACTAAACTTTTGACGATGTTACCAAATATATCTCAGATACTTTGATCATATTGCCCGCCGGCAACCAGATATCCTCGACAAGTTGGTTGTGGTGGGCTCCATAGCCAATCAACCAGCCATTAGTGTCACCAAGTAACCGATATCACTAGTCCTTCTGTAATAATCGCCCTTAGGGAAACGGAAAACTGGACAAAGTATGGAAGTTTGTACATAAAGCTACGAATGCCTTTCAAGAATACGGCTTTCAAAAATGAAGAAGACCATCATGAAGAAGACAAAAACAGCAAAAAAGTGCCTACCTACTCAACGCATAGCAATTACAGAAATGTATAATGTATCTGTCAACATAATTAGATAGCGCTATGTGTATTTTAAATCCCATAAGGAAGTTTTCCACCCGCGCATACATTGGCGATAAGGGCATAACCAAAGTGAAGTATGAAGTGGTAAGGGAGAAGTAGGTGCTTAAGTCGATATTATATTTCGGTGTTTCGGTATTCCGATATTTTCGTATTAGTTATCGGTATTGAATTTTCGGTGTTCCATGTTAGCTTACCTGGTTTCCTCAGTTTAAAATTTTAATCTGTTGTCAGTATTTTTAATTTAATTAATTTGGTAAGTTTAATGTTAGGTTCTACAAATTTTACATTACGCGCTATATTGTCAATACATATAATAAAACTGTAAAATTAGCTTGTTTATATGTTAAGGGTCTTTAAAGAAAAAATATTTAAGGAAATGCAACAATAATAATAGAACACAAAAATATTGTATTTGGAATTTTTTTCTATATGACTGGTATTTGTCCGTGCATGTATCACATAAAAACTGCTAAACCGCTTTTAATATAGTTTTAGAAGAATATCAACGAGAAGTAATATTTAGTTTTAATTTCATGGCAATTAGTTGGCTTTGTCAGAAAATATTGAAATTTAATACCTTAAAAAAATAATTTATATTGTATTAGTACAACAACAAGAATTGCCTAGCTACCTGACGCATAGTAATTACACAAATGTATACTGAACCTATGTGCATCAACAGATAACGCTACATATGTTGTAAATCCAACAATAAAATTTCCCACCCGGACATAATTGACAAAATGGGTGTAGCCAAATCTGAAGAGTACAGTGTTGCGAAAAAGGTATTTGCTCGAGTAGGTAATCTGAATATAGGCAGACGCATGAAAGCAGACGATGTTCCGTATATTCAATATATATATATATATATATATATATATATATATACATATATATACTAGCTTAGTAATAGGCTGTATAAATTGGATTATTACATTCTTCATTGTCTATATATAACAAAAGTGTAGAATTATCCTGTCCATACACTGAAAGTATTTACGTAAAAAAAATTATTCACGGGAACATAACAAAAGTAATAAAACAAAAAAAATATTTTAGGTAGGCTGTCCACTTAATGGTGCATTCTTTTGAGTCTGGGGTAATATATAGCCTATAAAAAACATAGGCTATATATTACCCCAGACCTAAATCTAATCATAATCGACAATTAAAAATAATTTATGAATATGATGGGTTAATACGCAGTTAGTTAAAAAAAATTGTTCATACATTTATTATGTAACTCCGTCTTTACGTATGTTAATCTTGAAGTTAATAATATTTTTTAAAATTTCATATACGAACGAAGTTGCGAGCAAAACTGGTCCTTAATATTGGACGAAACTGCATGGTTTTTTTTTAATTCCTTTCATATATTAACGTAAATATGTAGGTCCTTATCCTCCTTTAGCCACGCCTGGCGCCACCCACTCGATATTTTCCTTTCCATATTACTAAACTTGCGTGCCTTTTAAAATATAATGGATAACCCTTTGAAATACAATATAGATTCACGTATCTTAGCTTTAAATTGATAATGACAGCTATTATTTTTCTTATTGAATCGTGCTTTCAAATCAAAAATTACTACGGAAAAACCTTCTTAGAATATGTCCGCTTCTTTATATTTTTGTAGCAAATAGGGGTTTTTATAGAAAGCCAGATTAAATTTGATATTGGAAACAATTTATTTTTGTCTATTAAATATCTTATGTTTATTTATTATAAGCATAAGATATTAAATAGACACAACATAACATAAGATATTTAAAGGTCAGGAATCTCAATTTTGCCGTAACGTATTATCTATTTCGCGATGTTCATAATGCAACAATAAAAACGAGAAATCAAAAACTCAGTTATGGACGCAATAGGCGTATTTTCAAGGATTAACCACAAGAACTAGCTCTGACTACAACTTGCACTATATTTTTGTTTCATGTTTAATTACATAATAATATTTGTATTAACTTCTTTCTCTGTACTACTAATAATTTGCTCTCACTTCGGACATTATGATCATGTATATTCTCTATAGGTAATTTAAATTTCTTTATGATATCATTTATTTCATCCTGAACCGAAAACGATTTTTTATAAAAATATATATTTAAAAAATTTCTAAATTTTTAATGAAAAATTGAACTACTTATGTTCATTTTAACATAAATTTGAAAATAGGTTGAAGTTAAAATACAATATTGTTTAATTAATATAAACACATAGCAAATTTACTGAAATAAATATATGTTTTTCCTATATTATAAAAATTACCTTAAAAAGGAACATTTTGTTTATATTCGGATAAAAAAAAATATTTAGATCAACGACATACATTCATTGTAAAGTTGAAAGAATTTATAAAATCCACTAACAAAAATGAGTGAATAACATTTCGCGGTAATTGTTTATATTAATGACCATTGTCGTACATATTAGTAATAATTATAGTTGTTAGAAAATAAGACTTAAAGTTGTCTCTCTAGGCAGAAGTTAAAAAAATAGAATTTAAAAAAAACCTCAAACCAAATCAAATGATACATAAAGCTATTTGAATATTACATTTCTTACATTCATCAATACGATACATTAAATTAGACAACATAGTTCCTGGTCTTAAAATAGATGCCATGCAAATAAATTTGATCTTCAAACCTGTATATTTAACTTTTGAACCATTCAATATTCTTATTAAATTATCACATATTTATAACCAAACCACAGCTATATCACAAAAACAACAAAAAGTTTAAGACATTAAAAAAACAATTTCCGAATCTCGCCTCATAAAACCGCAGCTTAAAAACATCCCGCGGCCACAAACGAACCGCAAACCGACAGTCATGTACCCTCTGGACACATAACAGGAATTATTTTACTGATGTTAATTCCTTGGCCGACGCTCAAATAAAATGGTAATTGTGCGGAAAGGAAACAACATCGTTAATGTGACATACAACTACAGACAGTTTTATCCTCTTTTTATAGCGATAAAGCACCAATTACAAAATTTAATATTAAGACTTAGACTGAAAATTGTAAAGATTATTTCTTGCTCTAAAATAACATTAAAGAAGCTTACTTTACAATTTTTAATTCGCTAACGCATTTGTGCTGTAACCAACGTTTTCCAGTTTTTTTACATTTTTGCACTAAAGAGATTAATTAAAATTAAACTTCCTAGCTTTTAGAGGTTTTTAAATCAACTTATGAAAATAGCATTGCCATTGCTCAGACTAACTATTAGAGGACGGTGACATATTGAGAGAAAAAAAATTAACATTTCTTGAAACTTCAAGGAATTTTAATATCCAAAATCTAACATGGTCTTAATAAAACGTTAGTGGAAGACATACAAAAATTAAAAATACATCAAAACTCTATCCGGTGAGATTTTCTAATAGTCTAGCAATGTTTTTAGGAATGTCATTTTATCAAGACAGAGAAGATCACGTATCTCTCCGCCACCAAGACTGTCATGATGGAGACGTTGCATTACCGGGTATGCTAAAGCTAAAATAAGGAAATATTTTTAAAAAGTTACATCAATATATTTTTCATTTCATTTTATTATCCCGCCTAATTTTTGAACTCCCTCTCTGTTTACCGGATTACTTTAATATCCTACCAGATATAAAACGCTGCCACACTGCACTATATGATTTTTTTGTTCTTGATCTTTACGCCACTTTATCAAATCTGATTCTAGAACATATTATGATGTAGGAATTTTAGTATTAATAATTAATTTGGACGACGGTAAATAAAGTTATATAAGCACTGACAACTAAGTACGTAAATATTGCTACGTGACTAATTACAACACGCTCAGTCAACTGGAATATAGAGAAAGCATGTGGTGTAAGAGTTGCATTGAGGAAATAACAAACATAGGACGTTAATACAACAGAGAAATAATTATAAATATTTACGTAAATAAATAATTTTTGTATGTTTGACATTTATGCTACCTAAATGTTATCAAATTAATAAGATGTAATTAAAATCCTAACGTTATACCAAAAATAAAGCGCTGCCTATAGAAGAAATTATCATATTGAATATATTTGGAGTTAATTCTGTAGAAATTCATTATTGACAATTAAACTACTTGATGTAGTATTATTTCTATTTTCTTTAAGTTCTTTGCCACGGCCTAGGTTTCCTTGTATTACACCATCTTCATATAGGCTATTAGCAAAGATTAACTCTTACGAACATCCAACAGCATTTATATGTTTCAAAAACAATGGCGGAAGCCGGGTTTGTGCGGGTTTTACCACTGCTTATTTTAGTGAGTTTATTGTAGCTTATTGGAGCGGTGTAGGTTTTTATTATATTTCCGAGAGTTATAGGATATACAATTAAATAACAATAAATTAAATTGATGTTATTCTTTGAGGTTATACAATGCAAACGTTCCGGTGTATGTAATAAACTTAAATGGAAGTTATTCTACTATAACTTCCATTTAAGTGTCTTACATAAAAACTATAACTTTTTTGCATAATGACTATAATACTATATTACATAATAACTATAATACTATAAGTGTAATACATCGATTATGAGAGGTTTGACAACAATTGAATATGGTGAATACTTTCTGGTTAAGAGAGAAAAAAGAAGTAGAATAGAAAATGGATCGGTTACGTCGGTCTACTTTTAATAAATTTTCTCTACTTTGAACTAAATATTTTCCGATCTTAAATATTAAATGGAACGAGATATGGATGTATTGTTATTTATTCGAATGACACTACATTCATTCAATTTCAAACGGCCGATAATATAAATAAAACTAGCTTAACTTGTAACTAAATGAATAGTATTAGCAATTAAGCGGAACAGTAATGTGAAAGTGCAAACTGCACGCCGTTCGGATACACTGCAGCTGCATGTCAAGCCCTTTTGCTGTAAATTTGAATTATTATAAATTTAAGTAAGTTTTTCCATCATTGGTTTTACAATCTGGACTACTTTCAATAATAGTTGATTTTCCAATTCATTTTATCCAGTTTCCAAGCTAAAGAATTGGCTTATTTAACTAAATGATTTATTTATGTCGTACTGATAAGTCATGTTTTAATACGCGTTTAAGAAAATCGCAAGATCTGATAATTATGCACCCCTTACACAGCAGTGACATCATAAGACGTGACCAATATACTACTTATTATGAATACATCCACAACTTGGTTCGAATTGTGGATGTAGTTATTATAAATAGCGTATTCGTTATCCTGTATATTACCATCAACCATTATTAATGTAATCTTTCAATAAATCATTTTAATATAAATTATTTAGCAGCTAAACATTTATTTTAAAAAATATAGTTTTTTCAGTCATCATAAGATACTAAAATTTTAAGAAATAAATGGTATTTTAATAATTTTAAAATAGATTTTTCTCAATCTGTCCAATAATTGGATCATATTAATTAATATTTTTGTTTCGATACTTTCGATGTCAGGAAGATAATTAAATAAATTAAAATTATTATATACCTTTAGATTAATGCAAAACTACTGATTTTAGACGAAAATAAATAGAATGAAAATAGTACAAAGTTTGAGAAAATTGAAAATTCTAGGACAGGTGACATAATATCTATATTGGCAATATTGCCAAATTAAACTTTTTTTTCAGTCGCTGAATAAATTTTCATCGATCATCATCGTCATCATATTTTCTTACAATAATAAAACTTATAAAATATCGAAGTCGAGTCATTCATGTAACATTCATAAAAGCATTCATTTTTAACAAGAAATGTTAGACTAACTCTCTCGGGTGAAGCTTTTGAGAGAACTAACAAAATCTCAAAGCGCTACATCAAATCATCACAGTAATAAAATAACATCAACATTCACCGATGAAAAAATGAAATGGAAAGATAAAATTTATTTAATTTTCCTCTGCGTCCAAATATTTTAGGAAAAACGAGTCTACGCTTTGGCGACTGGGCCCGCCTACAGCTTTGATCATGCCCGAAATTATATTCATGCGAAAACGAACTTATAAAACCAAACAATGAAGTTTTTGAAAGAAGGAAATATTCCAGTTTACATTATGTATTTAAACAAAATGAACAAGCGATACAAACAAGCGTCATATTTTATATAAATTATTGTATCCTATTGCATGTAATATCAATATAAGCTGAAAAAACATTTTATTCCAAATTATCGAAATAATATATGATCGATAATTTAAACTATCGACATGAAGTTAATTAAGTAACAAATCAAAAGGAATAATTTCCTTGGTCAATTAAACTTAATATAACTTTATTTCTATTTTATGTATAAATGGAACTAATTGAAACAAATATTTTCTTGACCAAATAGCTATATGCACATAAATACCACAAGTATCCTTCACAAATTTAAGTAGTTTATTTTAAAGGAAAATGAAAGTTTACGTTGAATGACATTGTGCGACATTTATATACTTCAAAAATGTTAAAATTGTGTTTCAAAATTGTTTCTTAAATTATATTTTCTAGTTTCATTTTATTCATAAACCGTAACTAAAACATGATAAAAATGTGATGCAAAATTAAGATAAATTTTAATTATTCAGAAATTTGTTAAATTAACAATATATTTACACTTATTTTTCAAAATATGAGGAAAATTGGAATCATTTTAAATTAAAATAGTGGATATTATTTCCACTAATTATACAACATTTATAAATCATTAATAATTTTACTAGACTCTCATTATTGAAACTATCTGTACAGAAAATAAAATTCTAAACTAGTGACATACGCATTTCCATTAATGTTAAAATTAGAATATGTGATTACACAAAAGCTGAAGAAGAAGAGGAGAAAAATGGAGTGACGAATGGGAAAACATAAATATGTTGTATAATAGGTAGTAAATAAATATTAATAATTAAAAATTATAAATATGTAGTAAATAAATATTTACTTATGAATAATTTCAAAATATCAGTGAAAACCAACTTTCATCTCAATGCACCTTTCCATCTCCTTCATAATAAGGTATATACATATTTTGAATTTGCATCTAGAGTTAAACAATTTCTGCAATTAATTATCAATTTCTAACAACTTTAATAAACCAAATCATAATCCAATAAGAGTTGTTACTAATGTTGAACCAAATTTGAGTAGTTGCGCATTTGAATTTAAATTATTTTTAATTATGTCGGCTCGCTGTTTGTCATACGATCGTTGATTGTATTGTTTAAAGTTAAGTCAAGGATAATTTTGATATGAAAACATTATTCGAGTTAAGATATAAGTTAATTTGCGTTAAACTTAAAAAAGTCCTACATGAATTCGGGGAGGATAGACTGTTCTACCGACACAAAGATCATGCAAAGATGCACAATTTGCTGCAGAGTTGCAGATTTTTTAAGAAAAGAAACTGTGCGGTTGGGGTCCCCCGTCAGGAACGAAGTTTCCTTAGATTTCTATTGAATACATGAGTGTATTTTTGTCACGCCAAAAAGCGCAGCCCTCTTTTATTCTACTCTCTCTCTCTCTCTCTCTAATTTGTATATTTTGTGTTATTTTTTATAATTTTTTCAAAGTAAATGATATGGCAATAATTTATAACTTATAATGCAAATAAATACTACCGAATGGGAAACGGTCTGATAGATGATTGGCTTACAATAGAAAGCCAGTAGAATAAAAAAAAGTTTAAAGATAAAATAAGTTTAAATAATGTTTGGACGTGTTTAGAATTGAGGTTATACAGCTAATCGCGCACAATGCTTGCTGCTCGAATGTCGATACTCGCACGAACACACATACATACAACCGTATATAATAGAATGAAAAAGAGACAGACGGAAAGAGAGGAAAGCTCGCCTGGAAGGGGCATAACGATTTTTCCTTACATAACGATTTCTGCCAGTTCGCTTTACTGTAAGCCGCGTAAAAGAACATAGTTCCAAAAAAAATTTAAATTCAGCACAGGGTTCGTTAATACCAAGCACTACAAACACTTTTGGGACCTGATAGAAAGTGAAACTGATAGGGGGAGGACGGCTGCACGGCACGGCAGACTGTATAAAGAAAATGAATATTAAATGATTAATTAGCGAGATTTTCATTACGTATGCACTAAAACACAGAAAAAATTTTACTGTGCCTCAAATGAATATCTATCAATGACGCTATATAGACATGTCGTAAGTATCGCGGTCGCGTATTTGGGAACAGAGCTAATGATGTTATTTTTTTCTGTGTTTGAGTGAAAATTGTTTTGACCAAAGTTGTAATATCTTAAATATTATTTTTTAATAATGATTCATTTGAGTACTTTGGTTGTAAAATTAATTTTAGCGATTTTTAACCTATCAAGCAGCGGCCATTTTCGAAGTAAATTTTGAAAGTATAGGTACAATTTTGTACATCTACAGATTTAATCTTGATTTTAATGCACGCAATTTTTGCACTAAGTTCCATCCCAATCGAATAAGGAATATGGCTTCCAGGGCATTCAAAATTTTTTTTATATCCCAAATGTATAAATATACCAGCGACCCGCCCCGACTTCATATGGATATAATTAAGTTATTAAGGGTTTTTACCTTTATGTTTTCTTTCGTTAACGTATTCCTGCGCTTTACTTTAATTAAGAAAAATATAACAATGTACCGCGACATGACGCGCTTGCGGAATCCGCGAGCCAGGCTTGCACGTTGTCCCTCCTCATTCGCCGTTTTCATGCGCGAATATATCATACGGAACTCCAAAATGCTCTCGAAAAACTTTTAACAAATATATTAAGTTGAAAACTTATAAACTGCCATCTATGTACTTAAACTTTTCAAGTTTTTATATGTAGTCAATAAAATCAACCGGTAATTATATTAGTTCTGTCGGTATCTAACACTTATCGCCAACATGCAGACAGATCTAAAGTTCCGTCCTTATAAATTTGAGGCTTTGACAGAAAAACTGGTGAAGTTCGCTTTTGACATTAGTTTCATCTTGAAATTTTCTATCACGTAAATTATTAGACAGAGAACAAAACGGATGGTAATTGGATGGCAAAAGATCTGGAGAGTACGATGAGTAAAGTAGCATACCAAGTGAAAATAGTTTTTTACTCGTTACTTTTGCTACGTGGGGTCGAATATTGTCATATAAAAAACAAATTTTAATTTGATTTGAAGAAAGTTTAGCGGTGACTTTACTCAATTGTTCGAAAAAATCTTGGCTATAATTGTAGTGTTAGCTAGAAAGAGTTCCCAATTAATAATTATATTAATACCCCACCATGCACCCAAAAGTATATTTTGTTCAATATTATGTTTTAGTTATTTATTCTCCAGGTTCAAGTTACTGGCATTTGCACTAAAATTTAACATAAGCCACCATTTTTCATCCTGTATTCAGATACTGTAGCCTCTCGTTGGTACGAACTCAATAGCTTCTAGTTCAAATTAACTCTCCTCTAAAGTTGAATGGGTGTTAGCTCACGTGGTAGCCATACGGAATATTTCGACTTCTTTCTCAAAGCATGCAGCCGTATTTCCATTGCAGTATAAGAGCACGAAAACAGTTCTGCTAAATAACGCAAGCTTAATCTGGGATCTATTTCAATAAGGCTCTTAATTTTTTTCTAAATCAATTGTAGGAGATCGCTTTGGATGAGGTTTATCAGACAGATCAAAATTTCCCTTCTTTAAATCTTTAGAACCAGTGCTTGGATGTGTCATAAGAAGGCGTACCTTCATCCGTCGTTGTGTATATATTGCGTGATGCTTTGCTGATTTTTTGCCCTAAATAACATTGATGAAGAAAGAGTCTAAGTTCACGTCGAAATACTTACATTTTTAATTTATTCTTTACTCGTGGATTACTCAATTGCAAACTGAACGGAAATTCGAATACCGCACTTTTTATATTCCCTACAAAAAATATTCTAGAAGCTTCTATAACATTCAAAGAAAGTGGCGGATATATGTATATATATATATATATATATATATATATATATATATATATATATATATATATGTATATGCAATCTCCTGATGTAGTCATAAAAATTGGACCATAATATTAATAAGAAAAAGGAATGAAATATTTTTCATCGACCTTCCTTTGATATAATGATTTAATAAACAAAAGAAAGAAAACCTAAATGAAACACTCACAATTATTTTTAATTACAAATTTGCAGCACAAAAAAGTAGATAAAATGACACACGCACACCCTGAAAGCGGAAAAGAACGCCATAATATAGACCAAAAGTCACAAAGATATTTTAGATGCATACGTAACATCATTTTAATAAATAATATAGTTTGAGCTCTATACCTAGAATAAAGCTAAGAACAAAACATTTATGGTCTCACCTCGATGTCTGTCCATAAAATTCGGTCCATCTAAAACGACAACCTTCTAAACCGTGTAACTAGAAAATTCAAATTTTGCGTAATTATGGAAGTTAATGATCCAAAGCTTTCATAAAAAAATAAAATGTAATATTTTATACATAAATAATAATAATTGTATTTAAATTTTATTTGTATTTAAAGTGTTCTAAGGCACTAATAGAAAATGTCGCAATTCCACCAAATAGATGTTGCAAATATTTAACTTGAAATTTCGACTATTGCAAAAAATTATGATTGACGCAAATTCCTCATACTTCAGTATTGTATCGATGTATCACGGTGTTAAACGTAACAAGATTTAATAATTCCGAGGCTGTAAACCCTAAAATTACGCACGCATCGCATGCTGCTATTACGATTTCAAGTGTGATTGCTGAGGAAAGTGATCGCTAACAAGATTTTCCCGTATATCGTACACGTATCAGTGTGGCATCCGTGTTAATCCCGTAAATCAAAAAACCTGTCTTGTGTGTTGATAATGCTTGTCATATTTTACGTCATCAACAAAAATAAACTAGCTAAATACGAATAGAATTCGCAGTAAGAGGATTTCGTACATACTTAAGCAGATATAAATAAGATTTATATTTCCATTAAACTATTTATCAATATTAATATGAAATTCCACGATATTTTTTATATGGTGAACATAATTTTCGTATTCCGTAGTGTATATTTCACAGGAGTAAAAATACGGATTTCTTATAACGGTTCGTTTTGGTTATTCATAAGTTTTTGAGTGCCTATGTATTTAGATTTTAGGTATTCGTTGTTTAAACAAAGGATATGAGTAATATTATAACATAATTCCTACGTAACGATATTTTCTAGATGGATCTAGCAACAAAGTGAGCCTAATAGTTGCAAATTTTATACATAATCTACTAAATCGTTATTCTTTTAGTAAAATAAATTAAAGAAACTTAATGTGTGCTCTACATAAAGAGTACTTTTTAATGATGTCCACATGCCTATACTGCATAAAAAAAACAATGGCCCTTTACACAAGTAAGGAAAACTTCTTCGAAATATAATTAAAAGTTATTTTAAATACCATTTCTAGTAGTTGGGTAACGTAACTATATATTATGTGAAATACCTAGGTTAAATTCAAGTCCTCATCTAATTTTGCTAAGAAGTTAAATGTATCTGACATCGACAAATGGTCAGACGACTTTACCACAATTTACTGAAATTTAGAACGTATTTATGAATAATATAATTGCATTACAGGAAAATATGGTGACATATTCTTGGAAGACTTGAAAGTTAAGTTTATATTTGCGGTTATTTTACGTTGATCGAGTTTCGTATTTTACATTTATTTTGAACAAACCTAGAAGAGATGAAACGGATGAGAATAGTATTGATAACTTTGTTCTAATTTATTCTTAACTAACTAGAACTAGAAAAAATAAACTATAATCATTGGTAAAAGTTCAAAAAAATGCAATAGAGTTGTATTATAGAGATTCATTTGTCTATCTGTTCCGCTACACATTTTATTCAAACATAATTAGAAAAGTTACAGACGGTCGTCACTATGACCATATTTTACCAAAAGAATATATTCATGTCGGTGACATTTTATATATTCCAGACGGGACTATTGCTGAAAAAAGAATGTTCCAAAAAGTAAACCGAGGTTCACGTTGAACAAAACAAAACAAAAAAAAATCAACTTCATCCCAACTTTTAAAAAGTCCTACAAAAAACACCAATGCCCCAAATTCTCATTGGACTATCAAACAATAGTAAACAAATTTTGAATGTGAAACTTTGCCTAGTTAATTTACTATGTCAGTCGCGTAATTACAATATTATAAGAAAAAGTCGACCATATTTTCAATTTAATACTAAGGTTTGAACTTGGCTACTTTTTCATATTTATATAGGTTTTCTTCCCTTTAGCAATAATGGAATGCTATAGTCGTCTATCATTCTCCTTGAGTCGGTCCCTCACTACGATGGAACACTTTCCATCGCTTTCTTTCGATAATACTTTTTCTTTTACAATGTTTAGAATTATTTTCCTATTCCCTGCGCTGTGTATGGTTCCATTTACGAAATGCCAAGCATTTCCCAGATCTGATCTGTCCAGTATCTAAAGTAGCACCCCCGTAGTCTACGTCCTTCTATCTTTCCAGTGACAATGAGCTTTTCGATGCTTTCGACAGATTTTCACGCAATGCGACCAAAGCTTCCAAGAGCTCTCCCCAGATAAATCTTGCTTTCAACTATCTAGCTTTTATCAATTAATCTTGCTTTATCAATCTTGCTTTTATCGAAAGCCGTTTCAGAAACGAGACGTTTATTCTGCGCTCGGTGTAATGATTTATTAATGATACTCCTGAAGCAGGACAGCTCAAAGGCGTCGATTATTTTGCAATTGACCACTTTTAGTGTCAATGACGCAGTTTCCTGCGGAAATATGGAAAAGATCAATACTTGTGGAGATATTTTTGTCTGTCCTTATATATCTTTCTTATTTTATTCACGCTCATTCGTATACGCATTTTAATTTTTAAAACTTGGTTTAATAACTCATTATTTGATAACTCGTAAATTTTGTACTAAATATTGCTTAATTTCCTTCATTTATATATTTTCAACTTTCCAAATTTCTTCACCACTCCCTTCTTCACCAACAAAATATTTTAATTTTTCTGTCCATACCTTTAACAAGATGAAACTATCTTGACATTATTTTATTTTTAATATTACTTTTCACCGACATTGTATTTTCACATAGACTGAGATATAAACTAAACTACAAAAAATAATATATTTAAAATACAAGTGAACAATTATGTAAATGCGCGTAAAGTGGAGGTGAAGATTTTTTTTACCCCTACCATCGAATTAGATATCACTGGATTAGTGTTTTAACTTGAAATTAAATAATTTGAGGTTTAATTAACCATTTTTATAACTCCATTTAAGGAACATTATTTAAAATAAGGTGCGACGTGTATCCTTCCCTCTAATTTTCCAATTTACTACTATTAACTAGTACTATTACTAGCATTTAATAAAAACTTTAAGTTAAAATATTTTCGATTAGCTTACGCCAACAATTTCATGATATTTAACAACTACGGAACCTTGATTTATGCGGGTTCCAACTATGTGGGTCAGTAGTTACACCCTTATATTTTCATTTCTTCATCAAAAAAATTGTTAGGATTGTTATTTTACTTTACTTCGTTTAGTTTTTGGACAGTCAATGCTTTCATGAAAAAAATTAATGTATTAACTTTCCACGTAATATTCGCAGTAATGTTTACAATAGAAGGGGGGAGGGAAGGATTGCTTGCTTGTTTATTGTATGGGCATTAACAAAAATAACTGTGGAAAAACGGTTTATTTCCTGAACGTCAGAATTGCAGAACCGTAGAGTTAACCGTATCCAAAGGGACATAGACTATCTTTAGAAAATACATACCAACTAACAACAATTTACTAAGCTACTGGATTATACAGCACGGCTCATGGCATCTATTAGAACTTTGCGCGCTACGTTTTAAATCTAGCTCTAGAATACTACAATCTCCCACGCTATGGAAAATGTTCAAGATTTTATAAGAGAATAAGGTTCACATCTCATTGAATTAGAAAAGAATTTACAATACTTATGAGTTTGTCCGTTTGACTTAAATAAATGTTATCAATTAACATTATAAATATTCATATTTTAAAGTACTTATTCAAAAAACATAAATAGGCCTAAATTGAGATTAACCACTGTACATAATCCTTCAAATAAGCTGGTGGTCGACGTAAACGTTGTTGATCGGTAATTGACGGCGGAATGGCTGTCTCAATAGGTGGTTACATTTCTGGTGTTACCACGTGGTCCCTCCTTGGCGGGAAAGGACTGGGCTACAAGAATAGCTACTAGGTTTCCCTGGTTGGTTATCAACTGGTTGGGTGCTTCTCAGGTTGTCTTGAACTGGTGGGTCCGAACAGAAAACTCGGTGCAATATCTCCGAGCAACATAATTAATCAGTATAATGTTTAAGAACTTAGGCATCATCCAGCCTCACTTTTGATGTAGTCTTTCATATTTTCTCTGTAACGAAGGTCATATAACATACAGGAACATACAGGTGATGTTACTTTCCTGCTATTGTATATTTTCAACGGAACACGTTGTTTTACGCTGAACGATCTTAAGCAGAATTATTATCTCCGGAGCTATTATCGTAGCAAGTCTTTGACTCTTGTATGACTTAAGATTTTTCGTCCTAAATATGATTTAACTGGTATTTTATCGCTTTGTAATGGAGTGTTTCGTAGTCCGATAGCAAAACAAGACATCTTGAATTTTGTACAGTAACGAATATTTTTCCATCTGCATAGCGTCAAGTTTTTTTTGGGAAACTGAACATATATTTCAGCGTGGTCGTTAGTTTGAGAATGATCTGAGGCGATCAAATTTTTAAGTTTCCATTAGACTCACAGAATGCTACAACGAAAGAGTTGAATCGCGGCTGTTGTTGGTCGTGCTGATCTTGAGGTTCAAACTTTCGGCCATTTTGATTTTTTATCAATGAGGTAGTGTCCATCTTTATAGCCTGCACAGTCCACATGAACACGATGCAAAGGATGCAAAGGAGCTATAAGTGGAGTACAAGTTGTAACCGCGCAGACTTGGCAGCTTTTGACATATGTGTCAATGTCACGGTTAACATTTCTCCAGAAACGGTATCTTCAATTGTTTGAACTATGGTTAATTTTAGAAAATAGGAAGCAATTTTTTTCATTGCCGAACGGCATGAAATCGAGTCTGGGTAGTATGAGAATAATTATTTATTTTAGATATTAATAAAATTCATTAAACGTCTGTGTGCAGAATGGCATTTGAGACTTGACGTTTGTCAAAGGATTAACTGTTTTAATATTTCTTTTTCTCTACGTCTTTGTAATATTTTAGTGCCAATAACATCGAATAGAATTTAATTAAAATATAAAATAATGTTTGTAAGGAGCTTTCTCGAAAGAATTTATGTTTCATTTCGTTTCAAAATAATAAAATTGTCCTTTTTTTTCACGTTATTGTTTTCGTAAAATTTTTCCATTTAGTGTAAATTTCAGCGCGAGGATCTTTAATTGTACATCCTAATCGTAAAGTCGCTTTTAAACTCTTGAAAGTGCGTAGATAAGAACTGTACATCCTAGCCGTAAAGTTGTTTTTGAACTCTTGAAGTACGTGGATAATAACTGTACATCCTAGCCGCAAAGTTGCTTTTTAACTCTTAAAAGGCATAGATAATAACTGTACATCCTAGTCGTAAAGACTTGGTTGAAACCTTTAAAGTTCGTGGATAATAAGTGTACATCCTAGCCGTAAAGTCTTGGTTAAAACCTTTAAAGCGCGTGGATAATAACTGTAAATCCTAGCCGCAAGGTCTTGGTTAAACTCTAACATTAAATCTAATTTGTGTTATAAGATTTTAACGATATTAGGGAAAGTTCTATATCCTAAGTGAGGTAATAGATCTAATAAGACTAATAGGGAGATGCGAATTGTAAAAAGAATAAAGAGTCGCTGATACTAATTTTTATTACGGAAGTCACATCAAGGAAATTTGTTCTCTAATTTAAATTATACCCCGTGAATGATCATGCGGATGGCGATCGATCAAGATTCTACACTATCTGTAGCTTCAGGTCACAATCTGGTAAAGCAGCAAATGACTAAAATATATCATTCCATATATAGATTTGTTTACTTATTCTGTTTTTCTTTTCGTTTTTTCATGAGTTTATGTATTTACATTTTGCCAAAATAATGATAAATTTTGAAGATTGTAACAACTGTTTAGCTGTAATTTTAGAACATAAAAATGTTACGATTTAATTCTTATGTAAGTTATGTTGATATATGTATATAGATTTTAATTATGTTAAAGTAATATATAGTTTTGGAGATTATGGTAACTATTTAATTTTATTTTAGGCATAAAAAAATGTTGGGATATAATCCTTACGAAACGTAAACTGACTGAAAAAAAATTGATGCTTTTATTTTATCCACTATTCCAATACTTTTAAGAATATTTTTATAATGCTCCATAATTTAATTGTTCAAAAATCGTTATATATCCGATTAATCTTCATTTTTTTCATAATTTTTACCAATTCTTTTGCAAGCAGTAGACTTACATATACAAATAAAACAAATTTTATTTGTATCGATTAAGGTAAAAACATTTTCCTTGTTCTCCTTATCCTCCAACGATTTCATTATCTAACTTTTTTGTTCATATCACCAAAGTTGCAAAGAGTTATAACATTTTAAATATAATTCATGGCTTAGAAACTTCAATACGAATTCAAGTTATTAGTTTTTAAATTAATCATCCGTGAGTCAAAAAGGGTTAAGGAAAAGTACTCAGCTTTTCATAATTTCTAGTAAATAGGATATTAGTAAAGTATCGAACGTACGTTGATAATGAAAATGTAGTTTTAAATTTCAATGGTTAATATCTGTTTCATGTAACTGATTCTAAAACGTTCATTTGCAAGTCCAAGCCCATCAGTGCTGTATTATTACCAAACTGGACATTGGAGTTCTTCTTTTCTTTCGTAGAGTAAAATGAACGCTAACTATATGTTACACTAACGATATATTTTCCTTTTTAGCCAATTACCATTTTATTTGACCGTCGCTCGGGAATTTAATATTAGAGAAACCATTCCAGCAATGAGGACGCACCGTCGTGCTGTCGGGCGGCGGTCTGTTTATATCTGCGGGCTGTTTTTAAATTATCAAATTTGTGAGTTTATGAGGCAAAGTTCGGAAATTGTTTTTTTAATCTGCGTTATATTTATTTTTGCGTTATTTTCATAATGTGGTTGAGGTTTTCAAGCAGGTTTAATATCTCACTGGTTGTAGCATTCGGTTCAGTATAGGGTTACAAGATTCGAGATAATTTCTATGATTGAAATCAAATTCTTATTTCAAGTTATTTCTCTAAACTAACATGAACTATACTATTTGCTACTATCAAAACCAACGTTATGACACAATTACTATTCAATACTATGGCTCCCATAAAACAAGATTAACACATATTGACAATGTACGTATAAATTTATTCTTCCTTTCACAATTTGTATTCATATTTGCCCAATTATATAGTTTCTATAAATTAAAAGAAAATATAATTTTTCTTCCCCTGTGAGAAGTAATGAATATTTTTATTATACAATTTTCCCAATTTTCAAACATTTATAAATTGAAAACCCTAATGACCATTGGGCATTATTCTTAAAAACTTACCAAATTGAGATTCAACAACTGAATTAATCATGACATCCGATTTTATTGCAATACTTTACATTATGACATAATAAGCAATATATTAAATTTAAAAATTGGAACGTTTAATTAAGTATTCGAAAGATAGTTTTTAAATAAAAATGAATTACTTCCATTTCCAAATTTCCTTCCATATCGATCGAGTTTTATATTTATTACAAAATATCCCGGTAAAGTTCCACGTTTTCCCGAATATTTTTCTCTAACTTCCAATTGGTATTGGATCCCAAAAATAATGTTTGTCATTATCAATTCAAAACTGAGCGACATAAATTCGTATTGAATTTTTATATGGCATCAACGCGAGTTTGGTAATGAGGGGGCCCAAGAGACATAGATGTATAAGGAAATACTTTTACTTTATACAATGCAAGTGTAAATTTGTATAAAATATATAAAAAATACCATTGTTATTTTTAAATAAATTCTATGATTTCTCATGATCTTACGTTTTTAAATAAAATTAGTATTTTATGACAGGCGCTAAATGTGAAACGAAAGTTAATTAATTTACAAGCTTAAACAAATGGTTGCTCAAATGTGTAAAATATAATGGAATTTGTTACAGTTTTACTGAGAAAATTACAGTGATAATTATAATTGTCTAGCACAAAGCTGTCCCTCTAACTTATTTACGGAATAATAAAATTAATTTAAAAAAATAAACATAGGTTTCAAAATTGTTTATTAAAAGTACTATTCACATCAGAGTCTATGGGTATGTACGGCTGTGTGCTTTCGAAATATTATTATTTTAATATTTTATTATATAATATTTTATTTTTTATTAAACTTATATTTAAATGGAGTATCTGATTGAATATGAACTTTCTTATTTGCTGTTGCTCAGCGGAACGAACAAAACGATAATCCGCCGAGCTCAGAAGTCCATCACGCCCTTGAGTTATGTCACCGAAAGTTATAAAATTAACTCCTAAAAAACTAAAGAAAAACTAATTAAATTGGAACAGAAAAAAATACATGCTGTTCCTAATGGCTCATAAATCGTAATTATTGTCCTTAGTTATAACCAGAAAATATTTCAGGAATAAAAGGCACTAATTACACTGGAAAATTATTGGCAGGTCGTTTGTGTTGATAGAGAAAGATGCTTGTCACGTTAATACGTTGGTATGGTTACTTTGTTTGACGGTTCCATTCTTGAAGTTAGTTTTGGTGGAACTCGATTAAGTTTGCTTCTCTCGTAATATTCCAATATTAGATTTGAAATGTACCACGCAAATAGTTTAGATAGTTGCTATGAGTTGAGCAGCATAGTCGAGTAGCGTAGTAAGTTATTGACATTTGGTTAGGATCGTAGCAACAAAATCCATAATTGTGTCAAGAAGTAAAATAAATGTAGACGGTTCGTTCGATAATGCATTTACAAATAAACCATTCTTTGTTCTGTCACTGGATGCTATTCTTTCTTCCCGTTAGTGATAAAACTAAGTGGCGACGAGGAGAGGATTTGTAGAATGTTCGCCATCATATTGATGTGTAACATGTTCGCCTTCGTACTGTGAGTATTTTATGCCACGAAAATTATATTCGTATCGATATAGAGCCCGACTTGAAGCTATTTTGGTTACTATGATCTCTGTTTTACGACAGAACAATGAAATCTTTCAGGTTACGTAGTAGAGTCAAGCAGCCTAATCATCGAAGGAATCAAAAGGTCATCGTTAGTAACACGGACAGCTCGCAAATTAATTAGATTTGAGGGACATCCAAAATAACATGGACATTTGAAAGAACTCTCACTTTACATGTTATGTGTTGTGGTCACTCACTGCCACCAAAAATCCCGAAAATAATGTGAAAATCTTGTTAAGTTTCAGAAGAAAATATTTGCCATAAACCAAATGTAATTGTGCAACAATATCGATTTTCGTCAAAAATGCGAAAAGAAGGGGAATGTTTCAGGCAAAACACAGCAAAATTACGTCAATGGGCATCCATTTGTATTCATATGAATCTGATAGAATATATTGTCGAATTAAATGAATTACATTACCAAATTCAATGAATTACAAAAAAAATATTTTGACAAATTAATCTTTGCGTTTATAATGAAGCAGAAATATCTACCTTTTACTGTTTCTTAAGACTAATGAAAATTCGCCATTTGTATGAACAATTTCATTTACTAACCTTGACGATACAGAAAACGAATCTCCTTTGCTCCTTTTCATTTTGCAATTTTTTTTTTAAATTTTCCTTTGTGGAATTTGTGGAATTTTGTGGAATGCTCTAGAAAAATCGCTCATTTGGAGGATTAAAACTTTTTGATCTTTTGGTCATCAATATATAAATGTTATGTTATGATATTATTCTCGAAGTATTTTAAATTGAACAGATTAATTATTGCAAAAATACTATTAGTCAAAGTAGCCTAAATTAAAGCACATTTCCATCATTGATATACATTTCCATAATCTTTTATATCAAAAGTGTCCCCGGTATCGTTATCTCTGAAACAACTTTCAAAAATTTGGTATGGCGCATGTAATACTTTACAAAATTACTAATAAATTTAAATTACGAAACAAGCTTATAATAAAAAAAATGTGTATTCAGAACGTGCTGATAGTGGGGAATGGGGGATTAACGCATGTTCCATTTAGTTATTCTCGACCGTTTTGGTAGATCATATTGACAAAAACCTTTCTGGGTTTAGATAAAACTTTTTTTAATGTAATGTTACATTATAACATTTTTGGTTTATACGACAATGCTATTAAAAATTATTGGGTCACCAAGTTTGAGTTACGCACTTACGAATTACGCGTTTCCGTACACTTTTAGGTATATATAAATATTTAAGTTTACATAGTTTAGTCATTAAATTATCTAGAAATAACAGTTTTTCATAACTTAAATATATGTCCTGATATATCTTTCACAATTTCAATATTAACATACAGTCATTTCTCACGACGCAAAATATATAAATGTGTCGTATGGTACATTTTTCACGTATGTAATAATTATATATTTCAAATAAAAAATAATTATTTTTGTACTTGAGTTGAGGTACTTTACACCTACTTAGTAGCTGTAATTTTCATTTTAATTTCTTTATATATACCATTACTGTGAATAGTTTTCAGATATTCAAAAATAGCGTCTCAGCTTATATGGGATGGAGACACGTAACTCTACAAAAATAATTATTTTTTTTAAGAATTTGCAAACGAATCTATATATGTAAGAAGTGAACAACATATCATCGATATATTTTATATAAAATAAAAGTTTTTACATGTAGAAGAGGAACTCTAAACGAATTTCTTTTAAGGATTTTTTTATCGTAACATTTTAAGCGGTGTAAATATGTATAACCATACAGTATTCCAGCTTTATAGCTTTAATCGTCTGCGAGTGAAAAAAGGCTGTGACATAAAACGGAGAGAAAGACGGAAATTACGAAATCGTAAGGGTTCCTACAAACTGACAAGTCCAACAAATAATATCTTATAATCATTTATACAAATAACACTATAGTTATTCATTCAAGATCAAATGAATAGTTATATAGAAAACACAAGCTTAATACATAAGTGTGAATTTACTGTGCAAATTGAAGGAACAGCCTAAGAAATTAATACAGACCATTGAATGTGAAAGTGCAAATTGTACACTATTTGGATGCGCTCCAACTACATTGTGCTCGTCTGCTCTGAAGACGTAAATTATTATAGATAGGAACAAGTCTCCCCGTTTTTATTTCAAAGTCTGGCCTACTGCCAACAATGGGTGATGTCCTAATTTATCTTATTTTTATACTATATTTATATATATACATATATATATATATATATATATATATATATATATATATATGTGTGTGTATATATATATATATATATATATATATATATATATATATATATATATATATATATGTATATATTGCAGCCCTCTGTCAGTGTGGTTGTTTCATTTGGATGGAACATTATGTATTCAAATCTTCGTTTTGCTCCTCCATAAGAATACTGTTGGGTAATTTAATATATGGTATTAGCAGTTTACAAAATAACTTGCAAATCGTAGACTAATTTTTGCAAACTTTGACATACAATTACCCGTAAATAACGGATTCCGTAAAAATGACTACAAGGAAAATTATAGAAACTTTATTGCTTCATAAAAATCATAATATAAAGGGTTTACGAAATATTTAGTTTTGAAATTTTCGCAAATGGTAAGTATTTTTATTCTGTTGGACTGCGCCGCCTTTGGAAACTAATTAAAATGTCATCGTTAATAATACTGTTTAAGAAATATCTTTAATTATCCATTTAAAAAAAAAGTTAAATGTTACTGGAACATTGTATAAGTTTTGGCAACACTATTCTACAAAGACGAATATTACATTTAATAACGGGATTTGAACTTGACCATTTCGCGCATGAAAACCTTAAATGGCAATATTATGTAGATATAAAATTTCAACAAATAATAAAAGATAATATTTTAATAATTTTAGTGAGTTGTTTCAATCCTTTAAATATTTTATTTTATTTAATAAACTTGACAATATACATCAGTAGAAATAATACATCAAACGTTTCACTTCGTTTAATGTATACCGTACATTTTTACTATTGTTATTAATTTTTCTTTTTTAATTTGAGGATATACTTTAAAATAATGGTTGTCAAAAACAAGATTCTACCTCTTAGATATTTGTACAATTTGAGAATTCATCTATCGTTATATATTGTAACTGCTAAATGAAAAACTAATATTGCTTGATTCCTCGATAATTACGAAATAGCTAATAGTACGTTGTGTTTAAAAAAAGGATTCTCCTTCAAGAACACGCCATAATAAATATTAGAACCCACTCTCTCGTTACCCTTAAAAGTATTCCATGGTTCAAATTATTAAAAGTAATGATAAAGTTAATATTCTTTTTCTTCTTCCTCTTCTCCTTTTTTGACCGACGTACTAAGGCGGTTCCTTACGTATTACAATGCCGCAGGTACAGCGCGGTCCAAAGCCTCGTTGACGATCTTCTTCCAAAAAGGGCAACTGGCGATCTATGAAGACAGTTTTGGAGGTCTTCGCTATAAGACTAATTCATATCTTTTCTCGTCAGTGGATCGTGAGTCGTATTCGATTCGGTTTTATTCGACAAACGTGACCAAATCAGCATAGATGCTGTCTTTGGATTAATTGAGCAATTTTTGACTTATTTTCACAATCCAGTCTATTTTTTTTCGTTCCGGAGGCGGTCGCATTGCGACACTCCTAGCATTTGATCTCAAGTTTTTTTCGAAATCCGATTTTTAACGGTATCCAGGTTTCAGCTCCGTAAAAAAGAATGGGCAGAATGAGTGCTCGGAAAAACTGAAACTTAATGTTGTTGGAAATTTTGGCTGGCTTTTGGATGGATCAGTTGAGTGAGACAAACGCTGTTGCTACCAAGCAAACCCTGCTGCGTATCTCGTTAACGGAAAACTAACCAACTTTTTATGGGATTCTTATATCAAACAAGGCGCGACAAATTATGTTTTATTAGTCAATTTGTGATTTCACATACTTTATAAGTGTTAATTTCTTCACAACTTTATCATCGAGAAACCCAACTAAATGTCATATAGACCCACGCATATGGCTTGGTATATTTTATTAAATATGCAGCCAATAGTACAATAAAATTTTATTTCTCTTAAATAACCCAATGGCTACAAGATAATAACCTTAAAAGGCCTTGTTACAGAGGTGATGGGACATAAGTAAGCTGAATTATGCTAACGTAAATGAAGTCCCTCTCACTGTAATTAATATTTTAAAAGGTTTCGGCTAATCATATCGCATAAGCTCTTATATTTGGCAATATTTCCATAAATTATTGCGCTTCAGTAATTATCGCGGCGGGATATCTTCGGTAAGTGGGCGGATCAAATGGGCGTATAACTCATTTACCTTTATTGACGATGCTCAAAAATTGTTTTTCTTTATATTTAACACAATTTTCTGAGCAGGTAAGAAAGTTGAATTTGAGGTAATTACGAAAATAGGCTTGTATTATTGTGATTTCTGCCGTGAAATTTCACACAAAGCTGTTTGCTCCGATTTAATTAATAAATAAGTTATAATAGTTAGATGCCTTCTTTTGAATGGTTAACTTGTAACAAAAATTTATAATTGCAAATAATTCATACGCTTTTTAATTGTATTTAATTTTAAATAGAATTGAAACTTATAAATTATTTAGGTGTGTTGATTTCGACAAAAAAGTGCAAACAGTAAGTTTTTCTAATTGATTAGATACACCTACTATTTGTACGTGATGCATGAATGGAAATTATATTTTTTGGCAAGGAGAAAAAATTTATTTATTAATTTTAAATAAACATTTTATTTTTGTGCTTTTTACTTGAGAAATCGTAAATATTTTTCATGTTTCTTCCATCTGAATATGAGATATTTAGCATCAAAAATCAATAACGAGGCTAATAGGATGCAAGTGTCAACATTCATTATGTTTAAACGTACTATGGTATATGAAAATTTCTAGCAAGGTTTTCTAGAAGTAATGTAACGAGCTAATCGCAGTATCATATTCACGTTGATGTAACGTTGTTGGCAATGCGCACTCCATTTCAAGTGACATCAGTCACGCGTGTCCTCGTGTCATGAATTCATCTCCTAAAATTTGTTTATTGGCGTATATGTTTCCCCAATTCCTAGTGACTTATTACACGTCTGTGTTTTGTAAGGCAGAAATCTGGTAATCTTTAAAGTAGTTTAATTGTGAGTGAAAATTTTAATTTAAGGGTAAAATACTTTCGAGATTCTCGAAAGGTAATATATTTTCAGAGAATATCCAGTTTTGTGATTTTGTCAGTGGGAGCATGTTGCTTGAGTATAAATTGCACTACTGGTACTATTTCATGCCTTGCGGTACTATGATGTACTACAAAAAAGAACAACGCACAAATTCTTCTTAACGATTTCATCTCTATATTTTTCTGTTCATACCACAAAACTTGCAATGACTTGCAGTTTTTAAATTATCAAATTTGCGAGTTTATAAGGCAAAGTTCGGAAATTGGTTTTTTTATCCGGATTATATTTATTCTTGCGTCATTTCCATTAAATTAAAACAAATTCATATTTTGAGTTATTTCTCAAAATTTAGATGATCTGTCCTTTTTTCAACAGGCTCAACTAACATTATTCTATATTCAAATACTTTGCCTCCATTAAACAATATTATTTCCTACTGACCGTGTGTTACCGTGTATTTTTCTTCTCTCGTGAGAAGTAATGAATATTTATACTAGAAATGTAAGATTTCTAGTATAAATATTTTTATTTACAATATTTTTTATTTTCAAACATTTATAAATTCAATGCCCTAGTTATCACCCGGCATTTTTGTTCAATATTTATATTTATTCTATATATTGTTTTATAATACTTACATCATTCTATACTTTCTTCTCTTATGCTTACATTTTTCTTCAATACTTTATATATAGTTATATCGATGAGGTTCAACAACTGAATTAATCATTACATCCAATTTTATTACTATACTTCTCTCATTATTACGTAATGAGCAATATATTATATTTAACAATTATAAAATTTCATTGAGAATTCGAAAAAACAGCTGGTAAATAATAACGAATTTCATCAATTAGCGAATTTCCTTTGATATTGATCAAACCTTATATTTGCTACAAAATATGGAAAGTCCTACGTCTTCCCGAATAATTTTCCTTATTGCTTTCTAACTTGCAATCAGTATTGGATCCGAAAAAAATGGTTGTCATTATAAATTTAAAACTGAACGATATTCTGGAATTCGTATTGAATCTTGATAGGGCCTCAACGCGAGTTGGATTATAAGAATGGCAAAATATGGAGGGTACCTAAAAAGACATGGATATGTAAGGAAATACTTTTAGGTTAGACGAAACCAGTGTAAGTTTGTATAAAGTATAGAAAATATAATTTTAAAAAAAAATTACTGTTTCTCATAATATTAAAGTTTATAAATCAAATTTGTATTTTACAAAAGGCGCTAAATATGAAACAGAATTACTAAAGTTATTTAATCTACATACTTATAAAAGTAGTTGCACAAATGTGTAAAATGGAATGGAATTTGTCACAATCTTACTGAAAAGATTACTGGAATAAGTACCATTTCCTAGCACGAAGCTGACGCTGTAACTCATTTACAGAATTACAAAAGTAATTTAAAAATATTTATGTAAGTTCAAAAATTATTTATTATAAGTACCATTCACTGCGGAGTCTATAGGTATGTATATAGGCGCGCTTTTGAAAGCTCATAAATATTTGAATGGAGCATCGGATTGACTGCGAACTTTTTTATTTGCTCTTGCTCAGCGGAATGAACAATACCCTAAGCCGCCTAACTCAGAAGTCCGCTCCGCCCTTAAATTATTCCACTGAAAATTTTAAAATGAACTCCTAACAAAATTAAAGAAAAACTAATTGCATTGGAACCAAAAAAAATACACGCTACGCATTACGACTCTGGTTATTTTTCGAACATATAATTCCAAAATTGTATCTTTAACGAATTCAAATAGCGTTGACCCCCCTTCTCTTTGTTTTTAAATGAAAATTCGTTTATTTTTTTGTATCGTTCCCACCTACGTGATACCTTTGCAATCAATTTATATACAATTTGCACAGAAGGAACCAGTTATCAGCCGTAATGTTTCTATTTGTACCAAAGTTTCTGCAAAATTTTCTTTCTGAAACTAAAAAGTAACTCAATGATGAATATTATAAATTATTTCAACGCAACCATACTGGTAGATATCATTCATTTTACCAAATAAACCTTACAAACTATTTGGCGGTTGATCGCATTTGACTGGCTTAGCTAATAATTTACTTCCAGACTGAAATACCAAATAAATGAATAATCTCGCTTGCTACTGATAATTCACTTAATTCGTTTATTTTCATCCTGGGAATGCTCCAAATTAGCAGCTTTTAAATCAGTATCGCATTTCAAATACATTGTTTAAATGCAAGTAAATATTTTTCAATTTACCTAAACGATATTCTACAATGAAACTTATGATCCATTATTCAAAGTGTAATTATAATTATGTATGTAGTTATATATATATATATATATATATATATATATATATAATGTAAATGTTACGATAAAATATACATGTACATTTATATGTATTATAATTATTATAACATATAATAAATGAGTTACCACTGATTTATTGCAGTTATTCGACGGTAAAAACGTGGAAACGAAATTATTTTAGAAGTAATTGAAACACAAAATAAACTTTAATTTCATTACAAATCTGTATAAAACATGATCCATAAATATGTCCAGATGATTTACAAATCTACCCTACTCAATCTCTAACATTATTCTTGATTTCCAAAAATCAAGTGGTGAAAATGAACCTATGGTCAGAGAAATAGAAAAGAATTAAAAATACCGATAAGAATAATATTATTGAAAGCAGAAAAAGCTAAATACTTTACATATTTGGAATCAGAAAAGGACAAAAAGTGTAACACATATAGATCAGAATACAGAAAAGTGTAATACATATTGATCAGAATACATATTATCAGAATACAAAAAAGACAGGTATTTCCATAATTGTGTTTTTCAAAATATTTAGAATTGTTCACAAGAGTATAGGTAACGGTAAAAACCTTAAGTCGTACACAATGACTATGGAAATGATCCAAAATGAATACAAAATAATACTGATGATTGTTAAATGTATAATACATTTAACAATTACATTGAAATTTGCAAATTTAAAAATGAGCATTGTTATATGACGGTAATATTTGTCTCGTGTTCTTATGCAAGTGTGCAGGTCCTCCGCTTTTTCGATGGACCAGTCCAGTTTCAATGGTCAGTATAGATGTACTATATGTAGAAGATAAAATGAAACATAATCTGCACTTTATTTAGTCTTCATAGATTAAAGATAAATGGAATCCTTAAAAATAAATGGAAACTGGTTGATGGCTTACTCGTACATTACGGAACTACTTTAACGTACAAACATTCATTACTGTTCTATTTCGCAAGAGTATCTCATTTCCAGTAAAAAAAATAATAGATAATTAAATTTATTTAAATAATACTGGGGAAGACAACCTCACTTTTCATTAAAAATAAAACTTTTCTCATTTGCCTAATAACTTAAATAAGCGTCTTTCTGGGGTTCTCATTTTCATTTGTACTATGTAACAAAACAATTTTTATCCTTGTTACCTGGACTCAATACCATGTCGATTTTGTAAATAAATATTAACTCATTTAATTACGTATTATATATGTTATATTATTTTGAATGGCTTATTTTATCATTTACATGCATAAAAAGCTAAGTGGAACTAAAGTGTATTTGTAAAATCTAAATACAATGTCATTCGAAACTAGAACGTTTATTGCAAAATTCCAATATGTCGAACCCTCGACGTGGAATTTTTTTCCTCATTCCGAAAAATAATATCCATTATTATCAATTTAGGGCTGGACTTTACACGAAGTCGTATTGGGTTTCGATAGGTCGTTAATTACATTTAGCAGGGCTGGGGCCGGACGCGAATTAGGTAATGAAAGCCCGAAAAAAACTGGGGGTGTGGCTCGAGATCGATAAAACATTAGATTCCATCGCGATGTACTATTGGGAGAGAGTGGTGAAATGGGTTTTAACAAAATGCTAATATGTAAGCATATTGTTCCAAAATTAATGATTAAATTTCACTGTTTTGAAGAAAAAATATTATATGCTTAACTTCAAATCATATCTACCGAATTAAAAGAAGATGTTATAATGAGTCTAGATTAACATGTTACAAATGATTCTGGTACTAGCCTAGTTTTAGTTTTTAACTTTTATTTTTATTTATATCTTTTAATATGACTTATATCTATTGCGTAATCGATTTATTGAATTAGAGTATAGAGCTTTTATTTTAATTATTATAAATTGAATGGTTTATAATATAGTTTTTTTTTCATAGAATTATTGTCATGGGGATTATTTAAAGTTTTAAGAGATGCCAACTCACTTATTAAAAGGCCTTATAAAGTTTTGACTCTGCTTAATGCAACATAAACTTGGTATTTTGTAAAAACTATTTTTTTCTGGGATCAATTACAGCTTTTTCAAAGATACATCCTGGAAGAATGTATACAGTAACTCCCACAACAATATTAACGGAAACGTGGTTCTAGTGATTCTACGGGCTCCTGTTTGTAAATCATATTCTATGTTGAAGTATCAATTCTAATTAGATCTAATAAAGGAGCCCGTAGAATCGGCTAACCGAAAAATTACGAATTGTTAGATCATCAAATGTAATGTTGATGGCAATGGGTAATTCTCCGACCTCGAGCTGGTCCCATCTGAGAAATATCTATTCAGTATTCTTAACAACACCCATTGCTCCATTGACCAATCCATTTTTTTCTGAGCATAACTTGCGACACAATCCTTACTGTCCGACTTGACACAGTTCCGTTGATCCGATTGGGGTCTCGAAGTATGCGTTTAGGCCGACCCAGGTAGAACCCAGTGAAGGGAATATAAGCAACATTGTTAGTTTTATCCTGATTAATCTACTACTAAGACGACGTCGTTAACATATGAGTAGCCAGTGAGATTGGCTTCCGTTCAGAAGATGCTTCAGTTCCCGGTAATTTAGGCATCTATAAAATAATGTTTTTTACCAATTAAATTCTCAAATTTACGTAGTTCTATCAAGCTTTAAGTTATCTTACTTAGAAGGAATCATTTTTCAATAAACTCAATTAAACTAGAAACGGACAATAATTTAACTTTATATTAAATACTATGCGTTTAAAAAATATAATCTCTCTAGCAAAC
Source organism: Druceiella hillmani (assembly GCA_039881145.1). Lineage (NCBI taxonomy): Eukaryota > Metazoa > Arthropoda > Insecta > Lepidoptera > Hepialidae > Druceiella > Druceiella hillmani. Next base: position 14,619,121 of record JAYKKI010000038.1, on the reverse strand, counting down.
ACGGCCATATAAAATAGTAAAACTGAATCTTCGTTAATTGGGTGATACGAATATGCAACCAATATTCCACGAATAATACGAGTGAACATTTTAATAATGTAAGGATATTTCTTTATAGTTGTTGCATGGAGGATGAATTTCATATATTCTTATCAATTTTAAATTAAACCCTGGACTCTATTAATTTAAACGAACGCGCCAATTCCTATGATTACTCTGTTCCAAATAATAAAATATCGAAAGTTTCATTGCATTTTATTGAAAATTTAAAACTCGTCAAATTGAAGTCTTAGTTAAAAAGAGTTAATGAGTTTAAGACTCATGCGCTGTTACACTTTCTTGTTTCGAAATAAATACTCCATTATGTACTGATATAATTTATGCAGTTATTTAATTTTTAATCGAATAAATGAGAATCAATAACGGGCATGTCATTTCGGAAATTTCTGTTACACAATGTTGTTATTAATTTGATACACAACTGCACTATATGTATGTATATGTGTATAAATATATGTACGTGCATGTGTGTGTACATATGTGTAACGTCACTTAATATTAATTGGTTAGTGTATAGAATACATGTGATCAAGTTAAAATTTCGAGATGTTTGAGCATTCTAAACATTTAAGCTTTTATTTTTGAAGGTTTACTCCTTAAGAATCGATTTTCATATACAGCGCTCCGTATGAAGTTTTATGAGGAGTAAAATCAGAAGTTCAGAGCGTTAAATAATATGTGTAAACGGTAGGTGACCTCTCAGCGCAACTTTCTGTGCATCTTTAGAGTGAGATGGAAATATGCTTATTTGGCATTTTCTTATGGTGTAATCGCAATGACGGAGTTTGACGCACATAGACTCGTATGAATAGATAAAACATAAAACCAGATTAAATCGCGATGAAGTAAGTCTAGATTAATATGAATTGTCGTATTATGTCTCCGACGATTCAGTAGTCGCCTATTAAACTAATATTAGCTAATCGAGTTTGGAAAATCAAACATTAGCCGATCGGAGTTTTGTTTTTATTCAATACTTTCACTTGCGCAGTACATACTGCGCACCAATCGTTAGCTAGTTTCGGGTACATCTCGGCATATTGAATTATTTATTGACATTTGAAAGCACAGATCATATACTAAAGTTGGAAGCGTCGTTTCTTTTTGGCTGAAAGTATTGCGTTTAACAACAAAGTAGTAAAATGAATACAAGTAAAAGAACCTACACGAAAACAGATAAAAGGCTATTGTTAGAATTATTAGTCAAAATGTAATTGAAAATAAATGCACCGACGGAGCAAGCGTGGAAATTAAAAAAAAAAAGCAATTTTTTTGGAGCTACGTTATATTTATTTCATATATTATAATATTTTATAGTGTAAGTTGAATAAATATGTAAACTATAAAAATACTGATTAAACTGATCTCGAGATAGCTAATTGTAATCTATTGTCATCAGGCGCCACGGCGACGAACTCTCAGGGCGTTGGCCTTTTTACACCGGCGCGCCCCTGTTCAGTTGCCAGTTTGGCAAAAGAACAATCGCTTGTTTACAAGTTAGGTTATTATAACTACAAACATCTTGTAGTTATGGAGAGGTACATATATGGATTTTAATTTTACCAAGTTATATTACGGAAATTCAATTGATTAACGACGATTTAACGAATGATTTAACGACGAACACTGCGTTAAAAGTTTAATTTAATTATATGTATTGTGATACTTAACATTCGTACGCATATACATACCTATATAAATAAATTAATTTGAATAAGTAACTTCTTACTTTTTATTCATCTTGAATAAATACTTTGAATAATGTGCAGCATCATTTTCATTTATAATTTTGTTTTGCCCCTCACTATTTCTTTTTCGAGATTGGTACTTTTAACGTTTAATCTATTTTTTTTAAAATATTGATATTTTTACCTCTCCTTCAGGGCTGAAAAACCTAGAAAATTTATATCCTTGTTCAAAAGAAAACACACACCTACTAACGAAAACGTATCATCACTCAAGGAAAGAAATATTCCATTCTGAAGATAAATTTCCTTTATTTGTAATTAGAAGAAAATTTTGAACCATTGACTATAAAAATATCGTTTCAAGAACTAATTCAGACTCCAAATTTTGGATCTGAATTAGAAGAAAAAATTATTAATTCTAAAAAAAACACGTTTATATTTTGTCCGCTAACGGAATATTAAAGTTTTGTTGATGCTTTTGAAAACAAGGCTAAAAAGATTAAAGAAAATGAAGAAGGAAGAGCCCGAAAATTCAGTAAGACGAAAAAGGTCAAACTATTCAGAGGAAAACCGCTAAAAAAAATTAGAACCTATTCAGAGGAAAAATAATCAGCGAGAATAGCAATAAGAAAGCAAGGGGATGAGACGTGGTACTGCCAAGGTTGCTAGACAGGATACATATAATGCCAAGCTTATAACTATAAATAATGTAAAAAGACAGAAAAACGGCGATTTCAAGTTTCCAAACTGCGAGTCAGAATTCAGACGGAAAATAATTCATTGATGTGTGTAATTAAAGATATGTGTAGATTTTTCCTTAGTATTAGCTAAAAATTTGAACCTAAATATATACTAAACCCCTAAATGAATATCTGGCAAATAACAATTATAAACTTTGATTTTCCTTAATACGCATAGTTCTGTAATAGGTCTCTTGAAGAAACAAGGTTCCTATTAAGACCCACAATTGAAGTTTTTAAAACTTGCTTTTTTAATGTGAAAACACGGTAAAATGTAGTGATTTTTTCAATATTAAAAATCTAATTAAACAATGTTTTCCATACTGATGGTTGTTTTCATTAATTACGCAATTCCCTGATTTTACAAACATTTTGAAAAAATGGGACTTGTTGGGGGAGTGTAACTTATTTAAAAAAATATTCGATATGCAAACAAGGCTTCGTTACAATTTTCGTATATATATAGACATATATGTTTTATTAGTAACATCAATCAGTACCGTTTTTTTACATATATTATTATAAATAGTTAAAAAATTATTAAAATATGTAAAGAAACAAATTATTAATTTAAACAAAGCTCTTTGTGGATAGATAGCTTTTAACATTGTTTACACAATGATATTAACTTAATTAAACTTCATACGAAACACACTCGCTAATTGCGGAATTATAGCCCTATATACCTTTTTAAAACAAAACCCATTTGTTTCGCTCGCCAGGCCCGCGCTTCGTTTCTCATTAGTGTAGCCACGCCCACTCTTGTTTTTTTCTGGCATCTATTTACCTCTTAAATATAAAAAAATATATACGATGAAACTTAGACATACAGTAAGTATCTATTTAACAAATAATATTTTCGATATGCGAAAATACTGAACAATTTTATTCTTTGTAGATAGTCTTGTGTAGTTTATGTTTTTTTTTCATAATTTACTGGTTTATTTGAATAAGATACATAAAATATGCATTTTCCTAGATAAAACGTTTAAGGCGACTAAATATCCTCGGCAAGAAAATGCACCGATTCATTGCTTTTCGCAATATTAACAAATTAACGCACAAAATTTTCAGTGTTTATTTTATAATAAATATATGATTTCACGTAATAATATTCCAGAGAATAAAATTTAAATACTAGCATATAAAAATTATCCGTAAACGCTTTTTATCCAAATTAACCTTACGAGTGTCCCAACTAAAATGTTCACTTCCCCTTTTATAATTCACAACATCTCAAGACAATATAGTCCAATAAGGCAAAATAAAGGCTAAACATCGAAATGTAAGGAGTATTTTTAAGTTTTGAAGATGGATTAAAAATACTTATAAGATATCACACCCGCTAATCAAAATATCTAAGGTCAAAGGTCACAAAAATCGGACTTTTGCCAATAACTCGCTTCCTATGGTTTACATGTCGTTAGCGGTTATTACAAAAATTATTTAGTGTAAAATTCTTTACGAGTGTGTTTACATGCATTTTTTGTTAACGGTTTTCGAGATACAGCCCGGAAAGTGGTAAGCGTGCAGGAATTTATAGATTAAAACTATTTAGTACACTTTACAAATTTAATTATAAGAAACAAATATTACTATTATTATTAAATAAAAAAAAATGTTAATTATTGAATTTAATTACTTTATTAGTAAATGCAGACGGTTTACTACACAATAATACATTGAATTATTATGGCAAATTCCATTTATCTATGATTTATATTACTTATAATTATTTTCTTACATTAACAATTTTGTATTTATTTATTTTTCAACACAATCCCATATTCAACTTACAGTTTTCCCCCAAGCGTTGAACATATGCAAACACTAAAAATAGAAAAAATTACATTTTACGTCATAACATACGTCATAACATATATAACAATTACATTTTACGTAATAATAATTAATAATGCACAAAAACACACGTTAATTCAAATTGAACATAAAACTGATTATTAAACATAAACTACCAACCAACCCTCAAATCGCATTACTAAAAAATATCAAGATTTAGCGCCTCTGGCAATAAATCGCTGATTAACATAGCTGCGTAAAAACGATGAACGCTGCTGGATATTTGGGCACTCTAGACAGGTGAAATAAACTATGGCCCCGTCCTCCTATGTAACAGTCAGGAGCGTAAGGCGTGACCAAACCTAAGACCGAGAGGTTGTGAATATAATTATTTAATAATTTAAGAAAATTCATGATTAGAAGCTATATATATATATATATATATATATATATATATATATATATATATACATATATGTATATATATATATATATATATATACAATATATATATATATATATATATATATATATATATATATATATATATATATATATAAGTTGCTTCAAATATTTTATAAATTTAATGATAATGATGATTAATTTTTTGGAGAATACTTGCATTTAGATACGTCTAAAAAACGGTTAGGCTAACCTAACCTAGTCTCGAAAACGGTTAGGTTAGGTTAGGTTATGTCCTTCTAAGTTTTGTTAAACCTCGTGAGAGATTTGAAGTATAAGTGAGATATTTGCAAAAAACGAATTTTCGTGTCCTTTGATCTTTGAAATCTTGACTAGTAGACACCTTATGAGACTCTTCAGAATGTCACAACAAAAATTTGTAGTAACTTTCAGCTTTCTTATTCCTATGTTTGACTGTGTCCTTATTTGATTTCTTTGACCGTAATAAAATTGATGATATAAGCTAGGTAATGTGATGCTGCCATAGGAGTGAACTAAACCATGGAAATTAATTTAAAATCAGCCAAGCGTCTATCAGAACACGCACAAAGTAGCTTTCCGTGGTTATTCATATATTTTTCAAATTATTGATGAAAAATAACTGGCATTCTATTTGAAGGGTTTAATTTTAAAAAACCTTTAAAATATAAAGAGCTTATAAAATAATGAAAAGGGGAAAATGTAAAATAAATTTTACCCAGTGGTAAAACTGACAATTCAAAAGTTTTCACCGTCTTTCCAATAACAAAGGTACTTGAATTTTATATATTTATTTAGCTTTAGTTAGCAATGCAAATCCTAGTTAGGAATTTAAACTTAAAATAAAAATGATAATATTAAACATTGTAAAATCGAATTACTCTTATAAATTATTAAATTTCTATCGCTTTAATTTGATTACAACGAAATTTTTATTAGTTTCATCGACATGCCGTCTTAAAAATAAAATATCTATAAACATGAACTAACTTAGGGTTGAGAATCTGAGACAATCGGTGAAAGGAAAAAAGTAGAGAAATATGGTAAATGAATAAATCATAATAGATTTCTACCAAAAGTCTGAGCGTCTGTAATTTCTGAGATAACTTAATATAAAAGTAATTCAAAAATATCTCAAAAAACTAAGAGCATTTACTTGTATGTCATAATATAAAAATATTGTTCAACGAACAAATGCGAGTGGAATAACTGGAAAGTATATTAAGGAGAAGAAGGAAAACAACACTATGTAAAGTGTACAAAAACTTCTTAATTAAATTTTGCAAGTGAAAAACCGATAGCGAATAAATATTTTATACACATCGGAAAATTGACGAGATTTATGGATATAAATGAAGAACTATAAAGCGAAGGTCATTAAAAAATTTAATGCCTGATATAAAGATTTATTGAGTGATTACAAAGTATGTAAATGGATGTATCTACGATATGTAAAATCTTTAAAAAGTGAGTCTGTACATTTAATATTTTTAAGTAAAACGAAGTGTTACCTGTTAAAGACAAGCTGCTAAGCCCTAAACAACAGATTTAAAAATGTTTGTCTGTTTGTCTATTTGTCTATGCGTACGTTCATTGTTCACGCTACTTTCAGCAACGGCTAAACCGAGTTGAATGCGGTTTTATATAGTGTATAAATAAAGTGCGAATATGATAGATTCATATGTGTGAAAGAGATAAGTATATGTGTGAAAGGGATTAATTCTTTATATATATATATATATATATATATATATATATATATATATATATCGAACCTTATAGAGCCTCTATACGTATAAAATCCGCAGGAATATTAATAATAATGGTTTCAAATTTGAACAGTTAATGCCGACTTAAGAAATGAGAATCAGTTTTAAATGAAAATGTGGAAAGTAAAAAAGCGAACAGTGAAAAATGGTAAACAGTGAACTTTTTTTATATTAAAGTAAAACGTGTAGCATTTTGTAGTAAATTGTATAATCGTTATTTATTGTAAATAAAATAGTGTAATCTATCTACATCTATAGATATAATAAAATCGTAAAAAAACTGAGTCTCTACATTGAATATTTTTAAGTAAAACTAAGTGACGTCTACTAAGAACACATTGCTACGTATAAAACAACAGTTTTTTAGAGTTTTTGTCTGCCTGTGTATACCTTCTTTGTGTAAATTAATCTCAGCCACGGTTAAACCAATTTGGATGCAGTTTTCAGTGATATATTTCGATTAACTTCGACTAATATTTAGCTTCAGCTTTATTTCAATCGATTCACATAGAAAAAAGATACATTAATCTTTAATTTACATTCGTTATGCACCTTAATATCAGAACCGATTTTGCTAGCAACACCGTCTATCAGAGTTTTTAGTAAACTTACGCTCATAGAGTTTTGGAAGAAAAAAAAGAAAAATCATAATAACTTTTCTCACTCCGAATTCCATACGAACGTAGTCACTGAAACAGCTAGGGAAAACAAAACAAGGAAAGAGATGGTGAGAGGGAGAAGACGGAAATGAGGAGAGAGGCGGAGAAGGAGGGGAAACTAACGATTACTTTGAATCGACTTCGAAATAATAGAAATAAATTGCCAAAATTCTAATTTCGTACGAAAGGAATCTTGGGCAGTCATGATAACCTAAACTGGAGGAAAACATTCTGTTTTTCAGAGGTTCGTAAACCGAGTAATATGAAATAATTTATACCCATTAAAAGACCTACCCACACAGGATAAATAAAAGTCGTATTTAGTTTTGATAATTACGAGTATTTACGACCAGGCCATACTGAATGTGTACGCGCGGCGTGTGCGTGTGCGTGTGCAGTAATATATGAAACTGTATTGAAAAACTCACACCCAACGTGTTGTATGCGCGCTGCATACGCCATGCAGCCGGTGTGGCATATTCTATGCAGTTTTATACATTACAACGTACACGTGCTGCACGCGCTCATGCACCCATATTTTGTGCTCAGGCTTTTAAGCTGGGCCAAATAGTTAGTTGTGTATAGTACCAGAGCCTGGAGTATGGAAAAACGAAGTCGCGAGCGCAGCTAGTTTACTTAATATGTTAATTAAATAAATAAATCCATGACATGAATTGGTTACAAGAGTTAAAGACTAAAATAAATAAAGTTTTTTGTTGGTCGAATCCGATAACGCCGAGGAAACGAAAAAACTCAGAATTTTGATAATTTTTTTGTCAAATTCATAAGCGCGCATCCTAAAAAATACTTTTTTTTTAAATTACTGCTTCATCAAAAAACATGCATTTTATTTTTTTTTTAATTTATTAGAATAAATCAAATTAATGTTATCAAAAACTATTTTGATAAGGGATAATTGTTATAACCTTTTTTTTTCTTTTAGAAATAATAATAGTTTTCGTGGTTGCCAATTAAAAATTTTAGCATTGAAACTTGAAATTTTTAGATACTAATAAAGTATTTAAATAATAAAATGGCGGTAACCATAGAACATACCACTAATTACTCCACAAAAATACACGTAAAATCACCGAAAATAACAAAATATAAGAATATTTTGGTAAAAAACAGTTTATTAATGAAGAGTAAAAATAAAAAAAATTATTAACGAAGCATTTTTATTATATAAATTAAATAGGAACACTACTTCCTTCAACCCATTTATAGATTTCATTTAAATACATTGTTAGAAACGCATTCAAACAACCCACTCCTTTGAATTGTATGCAAGCTACTGAGAAATCTAAATCACTTTATATATATATATATATATATATATATATATATATATATATATATATATATATTCTAAATAATTGTACTTATACTGTACTTCGAAGTACACTCTTTTATGTGCTCAAAAGCAGCCTCAAGTGGAGATAGATTTAAAAGCAGCCTTAATAAACTCATGGTACCTAAATATACGTATATCCATTAAAATTCGTGAGACGTATTCAAAGACATTTGGTTTCTCAACGTTTAACTTTAAAGTACCTTAAAAGCGTAACTTCAGTAGTTCATAAATGCCGAAGTTGCGTCACATCTGTAAACGAGTGTAAGAACTTTATTACACTTTAGATTTTTATTACACTTTGATACCTAAAGTTTTTTTTGAGTCAAAATAATCTAAGGCATATACAAAGTGCTTATCTTGATAAATTTTACATTATATTATCATTTAAATTTCAATTGATAATTTTACAATATGACTTCAACATTTTTACATGAAATTAAATACATTCTAATTTAAACATTGTTTTAAACCTTCAAAACACATATTAATTTACTTCAAAAATAATTGAATAAGTTTAACTCCATATTATATTATATCCTAGATATTGAAACGAATGAAAACTGCCGATAAAGTTAGTAAACATCTGCCGCTCAACCTTCCTAACTCTTTAAGTTATTCATAATTATAGTTACATACCTTTCAAGGATTTCTGCTGTCCCTTCAAAGGCTACAGTGAAAGTTTCTAGAAGGAAAATAAAGGTTGACACTATAAAATATATTTTTTACTTCGTATAACATTGTTCACATGAAATAAAATGCATAAAAAATTGTTAGGGACAATTTTTACGATAAGTGTGTTTGATCTTAGAAACGCAATGAAAAAAAATAAAAAATCTATGTGGTATGATTGGGTTACGAAGCATAAAACTAAAACTAATCGCATTCAACTATATATTAAGAAAATTATTTGAAAATTTATTTACCTACAATTTAATCAAAACTCATCCTGTTATACATACCGTAGCTTCCCTTCCTTCAGAAAAGAAAGCGTCATTTACTTATAATAATTCCTTGCCGAAATAAGTAGTACTATATGAAAAACTCTATCAAATTTGGGTGAATCCTTTGCCTCCGCAAAGGACTCTTTTCCCGGAAACTTTCAGATTCTTTTTCCTTCTAATGTCGTTATTCTTCTTTTTTGTTGCAATTGCTTATTCAGACGAATTTTTAGTCACACTTACACACATTTTTAGAACTAAGTTTTTTTGTAAGTCATTAAGATTAACTATACCAGCGCACAGGCTTTTAAAGGTATTCATTTTATGAATTATTTTATTCTGGTAAGAAATACAAAAATTTCATTTTTTTTTCAGGAAAATTTCAAAGCTTATAATCACATTTTTCCTAATAAACATGCCCTGCATAAAATTTACCTTTTCCGTAATTCTAATGGAAGCATGTCAATAAGTTTAAAAATATATTAGCTCTGAAAGACCACTTATAGTAATCATCCATTCTTGTTTATGTTTCACCATTAATTTTTTAATAATCTTTTACATACCTCTTTAACATGCTTCTTTAATATGCTTACTTCTATCGCATTCTCTTCAAAAGAGATGTTTAATTGTTTTTCCAACTGTTCAAAAATCACCGAGACTATTGCATACTGACTAAGTGAACGGATATACTTTTCGAGCTTTGATTTGAATATTCACTTTATTTAATGTTTCTCAAACAAAATTGCTAGGAATGCAGTTTCTGGATTTTGCAATTTAGAAAAAAGTCATTCAGATTTTATGTATGCGATAGATTTCTCGGTATTGACGTTTTTAACACTCCTCAATGATTCGTAGATTTTCTTTTGAAAATTTTTAAACTTTTACCAACATTTTCTCTACCTGACCAACGCAAGGAATCATTTTTTGTCCATTTAAACCATAATTTTTTTTACAATACACACAAATAGTATGAAATAGCGCACTATAATTTCCTAATTCAAATACGTATCTAATCACTGGTGTGTCACGTATTCGGCTTATCAGTGGGTAATTTGAAAATTAAAGAAAATAATTTTCTTCCTCGTGTCTTTTCTCCATTTTGCATCAAGTTCAGTTGACAAAGCTATTAAATGAATAAACTCTTTGAAATGAATAAATTTAATTGTTGAATTGAAACCCAATTTCTAAATTAATTTTATTATCTTATTTACCATTTTAGGTGCAAGATGTGTAATGTGTTCATTCTCGTACCAACAAACATTTCGGGAGGAAACAAACCCTAGTGATCCCTCTTTGGCTATGATCTCGAACAACACTAAAATTGCATGAAACTGAAGGCAAATTTTGTGAAAATAAATGTTAATTTTACTTTTATAGCAATCTACAAAATTAAGTGTTTGTTAACGAGCGGGTATTTCTAGCTCTCTTTACTGTTCGATCCTTATGCAATAACATTCCTTTCTAAGTTTGTTATCCGACTTTAGATAAACTGTAACTATTTGCGCCCAAAATTTTATTCTGAATACGGCAAAATATTATTTATAGTCTTTATATATGTCGATACACGAAAAAACCACAAATATTTATACTGTATTACTGTATTTACATGGTTGGAAATATTAAATATTCTGAAGTTAGTAATAATATTTTCTCATGCAATTAGTTTCGTTCAGATCTTTTTTGTCTCCATAATTTGCTTATAATTTTGATTCACTGATTGTGGAACAAAATTTCCCACACTCTAAAATCTGCCGTCCTAGGCCACAATTTACTTAGCCTAGTGATAAATCCGCCTCTTTTTTGTGTGTGTTTCGGAAAAAAAAACTTTAACTTTAACGCTGTATGTGTTGAAATCAAAGGTGGTGCTTATATTATATTATAAAATTAATTTCTATGTTATGTTCGTAATTTCTATGACACGTTAAATACCAGCAGATATCTCCGTTGGCATGAAATGTTGAATCAATTGTTTCTGCCGAATATACACAGTGAAAATGTAAAAAAAATATTTTTTTAAATTAAACCCTTACGATTTGTATAAATTCATGTTCTTATATATAAATTGTACGAGAGGGAATTACAAGCAAAAATCAAATTACACCCATATAAACTCACACGCATACACAAAAGCGAATATTAAAAAATTTACCTTTCAGGTCTACTATAACACAACATTTCTCACGTATGCCGTCATTTCGTAATTACTTGGGCGGAATAAATTCACATCAAACATAACTTGCAACTGTCTGAGCTGGGTTCCTACCGAATCAATATATTTTATTAAATAAACAATTTTATCCAAACCGATGACGCGAATTATTTTGAAACCTGAATGCGGATGGCAGAGGTAATTATTTAAATTAACTAATCAAGCTAATACCACGCTGGTGCATTAGGAAAACTCTCGCGAGCTATCCTCTGTTCGGCCTAGGGTAACCACCCTACGGTAACTCAACACTCTTACTAGCTGCCTGTGTAATAAACTTGATTCTTCGTAATTTTATAGTTAAAATATACCTATATCCTTAGACGAAAACAAATTATTGACAAGATATTTATAAATTTACATTCGTCCAATATTCGTTAATAATTAATTTTCACAAATAAGTATAGTGTATTTTCTGGCACTAGAAAAAGAAATCTAACAAAAATAATTTTTTGTCTAAAAAATGGTATGCATATCCACACAATCGCATCATGCGCATATCGGCGCATATGCATGCTCTTGGTCCCTTGCATTCTTTTGTGAAGGTAAGTTCTATTAATGAATTGCGAGCGCGATAATTACCCTGAAGTTTCAAGGACACACAAATATTATCGATTATTATACAACCATGCTTATGTTCTACCAAATGAATGAATTCGGGTCAAGTGAGTGGTGCTCTTTTGAAAGGTAAGTGTGAGTTCAGTGGCATTACATATGTTTAACCTTATCAAGCTAATGCTGTCATAATACCTATTTAGGAAGCTTACTAATGACTACATCATATTAATAATGGCTTCCTCTTATTGCTTATCATTAATTAACTAATCAGATCTTAATACGATATTCACATATTTCTATAGTTAGCTTAGTAAGCAAAATAAGTATTATATTCTGACATAAACATGTAGAAACTGATGCCAGAAAAGTACATGAACAATTTCTGACATGAATTTTTAATTGAAAATTCATACGATAAACATTATAAAAAATTGAATTTCTCCAAGGAAAACAAGTAAGGACATTGTAATAATTATTGTATGACAGATGAAAAATATTGCAACTTTACATAAATTATATTTAAGAAAATTATATCAAACGTGAAAATGTGTTTTTTGGTTCTACTCTTAATATCTAATGGTATGAAATAATAACAGAATTCTCGTTTAATTCATTATTAATAACACTAATATTTTTAATTTACTAATATGTTTAAAGTTCTTATCTAGTCACATAGCAATATTGGCAATTTAAAGTAGATAAGAAAAATAATCATTAACAGAAATGAAAAACCTAGAGTTATGTATAAATAAATTTATTACCCAAGTAATAAAAATTTGCCATCCATGCATTAATAATTTGTGGAATAAAGTAACACATTTATTAATTCATGAATTATTAGCCCAGTATATCATAAACAAAAAAGTTTTGTTACCTTATTTTAACAGAAAAATTCGCTGGGCACTTTCGATACGAACGCTGACGAAATTATTACAGATACATTATGTATAGTGAAATTGATCTGACACTTTCTAAATTGGAATTGATCTTTTATGAATAAGCCACATTGACTGATTAAAATTGAGTAATTTCGCCAAAAACCGAAAAAATTAACTTAAAATATAAACCGGTTTAAAATTCTAATCAAAATACATACAAAAAATTCTGATCAAAATATATACAAAAATCTTTTGTGCGTTTTCTGTAGGTAAAATTACAATTCAAAGTCTACATAATTTGCATCAGTATTTCTTGAAAAATTAAAAGATTTTTGAAAATACCATACACCATTCGCTGCACGGATGTGGAGAAAGAAGAAAGGAAAGGGGCAGGTATTTATTTATTTAGATATAGATATAGTTCGAATTATCAATTGAAATTTTTGTTTAAATACATATTAGTTTATTGTAATATCATAAGATAATAATATAGAAATAGTTTTTATGTTGAAGAGTAGATAATACTTATTTTTTTGTACTATTTTATTCTTCTACTTTCTTTAGTTTGTTGTATAGAGTCATGAACACGTGTAAGTTTATGGAGTGTCTCCATTAATATGTCAATCGTCGTATTTACGCATCATGTCTACACTTTGTGCTTCATGACTACACTGTCGGATTTACGCATCATGTCTACACTGTCGGGTTTCCTTTTCATGTATACACCGTAGGGTTTACGTTCCATGTTTACACTGTCGGATTTAAGCTTAAGAAATGTTTTTTTCACACCATTACAGCTATATTTTTGTTAATGTAATATTTAAAAACATATAGCATGATTAATTTTAAACTAATGGAATGCCAGATTACATGTTTTCAATATTTTAAGAAAACCGCGATAATAAATATTTTCTTTTAAATATTAGCACACAAGTTTTATATTGTATGAAATATAGAAAAAAATCTGAATTATCAACTATTTTGCATGATAACTGGGAACATTTTTAATTTAAAAAAATTAGGCTTTATTAATTAAATTATTTCCCAAAACGTCGTGAACGTTTTGGATTCACAAATAATATGAAAAATAAGAATTTCATATTTTTTGAAGGAATATATGACTAAAAAATACGCATTTTTAAGTTTTAGGCACAGCTTATTTATTTGGTATTGGATGAGTTATTCATAATTTATGGGCAGCCAAAATTAAAAATGAGTCTTTTATTTAACGCCTATATATCTCCGTTACCATCCTTCCTTTTTCAAGTATAGTTAATGAAAAAAATTACATCAAAAGAAACCTCTTGCACTTGAAGATCCAATCAACGGGTTACATAAACAACAACTATTTCACCCCTAGAATTTTTTAAATTTGTAAAAGAAATTATTAAAGATAGTTTTAATTTTACTTTAAGGTCGAAATATCAGACGACGGTACTTTAATAAAAAATAATCTAAGCTTAAAAGTGGCATTTATTTTATTTTCATCGAATCATTCTTGCAATAATTACAACTATTTAAAATAGGACACAAAATGTTCAAACTGTCTAGTAATATTTTACTTTTACTGAATAATTGATTTTCATATATGTTCTGCAATTTTTCTCTCAACTTTTTGTTAAAGAAAAAAAATTGAAAGGAAACCATTTAAAGATTAATAAAATATCAATAATGTATGATGACCTTTCGAAAATAATATAATATTAATGATTCTCCGCGTTTATTTGTAGATGAATAAAGTCAGTGAAAGCTTAGTCCAGAACCTACTTTCATCGGTTCGAAAAGAGCGGAGTATTGCATTAAGTATTATCTTCTTCTTTTAAGATCGATGGACAGAACTTTTCAGCTCCGTTTTTACTGAAAATGAAGCTGTCATTTATCACGATGCTCTACTAAAAAAGAATCAGCAAGATTTCCGAGCTCATCCCAACAAGGAAGATTTTTAAGGTTTCTGTTGTAATGTTAATATCAAAAATATGAAACTAGTGCTGCCATCTATGTACAACAATGTGTAACTTTACTATACAATAAGTTAGTCGTTCTACTGCCTTTGTGTAAAACGTTGTTTAATTATAGGTTATGGGCCTTACGCTCATAATTTCGCGTTAAAATAGTTTTTTTTTGCAATATTATCCAGTGAAAAGGACGTGACAGAACTGTATAGTGACAGACTGTTGTTATTTTGCCGTATTATCGCAGGATACAAGATTCGCAGGGTACAAGGTACAAGATTGCGTCGCAAAAATGACTGCTAACTATCTTGTCAATGTGCCGAAGTTTACGGGGCGCGATAACTACAATGAATGGTGTTTCGCGGCGGAGAATTTTTTAATTCTTGAAGGCATGAAACATTGTGTCAAGCCAGAATTAAATCAAGAAATAAAAACCGCAGATGACGAAAAAACCAGAGCGAAATTGATTATGACGATCGACCCGTCATTATACGTTCACGTGAGAAATGTTTCATCATTCAAAGAATTATGGGAGAAGCTGAAACAATTATTCGATGACAGTGGATTTTCGATTCGCCGAGAGAATTGCAGTTCGATGACGTCTTACGTGAAGCAGATTATTGATACAGCACAGAAACTCAGCGGAACAGGTTTTGAAATCAAGGATTTATGGACAGAACCATTGGTATTAGCGGGATTGCCTGATCGATTTTCCCCTATGATCATGGCAATAGAGCATTCCGGCATTCCTATAACGGCAGATTCCATCAAAACAAAACTGTTGGATATGGATTTGGCAAGTCATGAAGAGAGTGAAGTTAGCGGTGCATTTGCTATTCAGTCTAAAAAGAAAAACAACACAAATTTGTCTATGGCCAGAAAAAGTAATGTTGGTAGAACTGATATGTCAAATGTAAAACAGATAAAATGCTATCGCTGTAAACAAATCGGCCACTACAAAAGTCAGTGTAAAAACGAAAATAACTCGTCAAATCAGAAAAATAAGGAGAGAATGCAATCAAATGCTTTTAGCGCAGTGTTTTTGAGTGGAAACTTCAACAAAGATGAATGGTATATCGACTCGGGCGCAAGTGTACACCTTACAGCCAATGAAAGTTGGGTTATGAATGCACAATATGAACAAAACAGAGAAATAATTGTTGTTAACAGTGAAAAGGTGTCAATATTGTGTTCTGGAGATGTGAAAATTACGACTACAACAGAAAATCATGATTACGACATTGAAGTACGCAACTTATTATGTGTACCAAGTCTGACAACAAACTTGTTATCAGTAAGCCAATTGATAATGAATGGTAACAATATCTCTTTTAACGAAAGTGGTTGCTCAGTTTACAACAAAAAGAATGACTTGGTCGCCACAGCAGCGTTAGTCAATGGTGTGTATAAAGTTAATCTGCTAAAACAAGTTAGTTTAGCAGCATCAGTTGTGTCAGGAGTAACATGGCATCGCAGATTAGGACACGTAAATAAAGACTATTTGAATCAGATGAAGAACGCCGTCCAAGGTATGTCACTTGATGAAAAAGTTGACATTAGCAAATCTTCCCGTTCGACATGCTGTGAAGGTAAACAATCCAGGTTACTGTTCAAGAGCACTGGTCAGAGAAGCAATAACTTACTAGATATTGTCCATACGGATATATGTGGACCTATGGAGAATGTGTCTATAGGTGGCTCAAAATACTTCTTGTTGTTTGTTGACAATCATAGTCGGATGACATTTGTGTATTTTCTGAAACACAAGAATGAGGCTTTGAAGTATTTCAAGATTTTTAAAGCTCAAGTGGAAAATGAAACAAAAAGAACAATCACAGTATTAAGAAGTGATAATGGGCTGGAGTTCTGCAGTAAAGAATTTGAAGATTACCTGAATAGTTTTGGCATGAAACATCAGAAGACCAATCCATACACTCCTCAACAAAATGGATTGTGTGAACGATTCAATCGTACAATAGTAGAAAAAGCCAGATGTCTACTATTTGATGCAGGTTTAGGCAAAGAGTTCTGGGGTGAAGCCACGAATACTGCAGTGTATCTGCAGAATCGAATTGTGGCAGCAGCATTAAACAATAGAACCTTATATGAGCTGTGGACTGGCTCTAAACCTGATATAAGTAATATAAGAATCTTCGGAAGCACTGTTATGGTCCATGTTGCAAAAGAAAAGAGGAAGAAGTGGGACAAGAAGTCGTCCAAATGTATTCTCATTGGATATCCAGATAATATAAAGGGATACAGAGTATACAATCCAGAAAAAAAGACTGTAACAACCAGTAGAGACGTGATCATCATCGAGAAGGAATCAAATCCTGAGCATCTCATCGAAGTGCAAGTTCAGAATGTTGATTTAGTGGGGAATAGAGAGAAGTCTGATGATCCCGAATCAAGATCTAGCCAAAGTTCGCCTGAGCAACATAAGAGTATGTCAACATCCAGTCAAAATGACTCTGAAAGTTTTTTAAACAGTTCACAGTCTGATGATGAGACATATGTTCCAAGCGACTATGAGGATGCAGACAGCACACTCGAAGAGGTTCAAGCGAATAGCCCACAATCGCGGCCTACAAGGACAAGGAAGGCACCAGAGAGATTTGGGTTATCTAACCTGTGTGTTGACAGTGAAACATATGACGATGCCGCTGGCTTGTCAGTACATGACCTTGAATGGACCGGAGAGGGAGCAGTGGCAGTCGGCAATGCAAGAAGAGTTACAGTGTTTTAAAGAAAATGATGCGTGGGAGTTAAGTGAAGCTCCAAAAGATGGTAGAGTTGTACAGTGCAAGTGGGTGCTTCATAAAAAATACGATAGTGAGAATAAAGTTCGTTTTCGTGCGCGATTAGTAGCTAAAGGTTTTTCGCAAATCAAAGGTGTGGACTTTACAGGAACTTTTTCTCCAGTAGTGGGACATACCACTTTGAGGTTACTTTTTGCATTGTCAGTAAAACTAGGTTTAAGTACTACACATCTAGATGTAACAACTGCTTTCTTGAATGGTACTCTTGAGGAAAGTATTTATATGCAAATACCAAAAGGTTTTTCCACAAAACCTAAGAATGGTCAGGTACTTAAATTAAAAAAGGCCATTTATGAATTAAAACAGTCCTCAAGAGCATGGAACAAGAAAGTAGATGAGTGTTTATTAAATATGAATTATACTCAATCAAAGATAGAACCATGTATGTATACAAAAATGCAAGATCAATTGAAAACTATTGTAACATTATTTGTTGACGATTTCTTTATTTTCTCAAATGATATTTCTGAGACAAAAATTTTGAAGCAAATGTTAGCTAGTCAGTTTAAAATTAAAGACTTAGGAGAAATGAAGAAGTGTCTTGGATTAAATGTAAATGTTGATAAATCTGAGCAAACAGTGACCTTAAGTCAAAGAGATTATATTGATCAGCTGTTGCATAAGTTTAATATGAGTCAATGCAAACCTGTTAGAACACCAATGGAGCTTAAGTTAAATTTATCTAATAATGAGCATTGTATAGATAATTTTCCATATCAGCAAATCATAGGAAGTTTAATGTATCTGGCTGTATTGACGAGACCTGATATTGTATATGCAGTAGCCTTTTTAAGTCAATTTAATAACTGTTTTTCCAAAGAGCATTGTGCCTATGTAAAGCGATTAATGAGATATTTAAAATATACTAGAAGTTACGGTCTGAAGTATTCAGCTGAAGGAAGCTCAATATTGGAAGGTTTTGTAGATTCTGATTGGGGAAGGAACGAAATTGATAGGAGATCATACACTGGAATTTGTTTTACTTTATCAGGCTGTGTAATATCATGGGAAACAAAAAAACAGAAAACTGTTACGCTGTCTAGTAGTGAAGCAGAATATATGGCAATTACAGAAGCTTGCAAAGAATCAGTTTACTTAAGAAATTTGTTATATGAAATTACACAAAAATATTATACTATTGATATTTTTAATGACAACCAAAGTGCACAAAAGTTGACTGTTAATCCAGTTTTCCACAAAAGAACCAAGCACATAGACATTAGATATCATTTTTGTAGAAAATGTGTAGCAAATAATATTGTAAATGTTAATTATTTACCAACGGCTGAAATGCCTGCAGATTTGTTCACCAAAAGTTTATGTTTTGTTAAACATTATAAATTTTTAGATATGTTAGGTGTACAAATTGTTTAAATTTTAGTTTAGGCATATTATTAGATATAGTGGGGGTGTTGTAATGTTAATATCAAAAATATGAAACTAGTGCTGCCATCTATGAACAACAATGTGTAACTTTACTTTACAATCAGTTAGTCGTTCTACTGCCTTTGTGTAAAACGTTGTTTAATTATATTAAGAAATCTTATTTTTGCATTCTAAAGAGTTTAACACTAGAGTACTACATATTACACTTCATTATAACGCTATTAAACCATTTGAGGGATGACAAAAAGCATCGATGAAAGCTTTTCAAAAAAGACAGTGCGACCGCGTACACGTATGTTGTTGTTAAAGCTGCTATCCAGGAATGTGACTTTAAAAAACTCGAACATCAACTCTATAGCTCTGATCGAATCCCTACCAAGTAACTATTATTTATTCTGAAAATTAAAATCCAATTAAATAGAAAACAATTGATATGATGATTAATCGACTGACGTCGATGAGGTCAGTCGGCGATTTTAGCCAAAATTTTAGGGTATTTTTAAAACATATAACAAAACTTTGTGAAAAGTGTATCAAAGTACATTGATACAATATACAAAATAATAATAGTTATTTTACTTTTCACCTATTACCTTAGAATAATGAGTACGCCAGAAGACGAGAACACGGGCGATAGTGTGTCCAAAAAACTACGCATAAAATGCGTACTATCAAAACGCGGCTGTCAGTGCAATTTAAGACACAGCTCTGAAAGGTTACGATATAGCTTAAAATGCCGGCTTGTGCTATTCCCACCTGCAAAAATATCACTGGACTACAAAAGAAACAAATGGGGGTATTTTTCGTACGTAAAAACTTTTACTTTTGAATTTCCGTTATCATATTCAATTTTAGAATATTTTACATATTGCGTATATAATCACTATATGTAGGATTACGGCAAGAAACACATATTACATTCATTCATTTCCGGCGTCTTCTTTAATTTCTTGAAAAATTAGAACCGATATTGTTTAAAATATGAAAAATTGTTATCACGACATTGAATGCTAATTAATATAAATAATTGTTTCGTCCTATTTTGAATTTCTCTAGTATGAGGTCGAATATTTTCAAACTTTTTTATGGGCTTTTTCATATCTTTTTTTACTTTAAGACAATAAGATAATTGTTTTCTTTTTGTATTAAAAGTATTAAGTGATGAATAAATGGGTAAAATGTGACAAAATATTTAAATAATTTTAATCTAAATGCTTTTGGCCATTGGTTGTGGTCAGAATAAACATTTTAGAAATTTAACATGGCGGCCTTAATAATACTTCATATAAGCCAAACCATGACCATATAAATTGCTGCAAATGTGATTCATACTGCCGCAAGCAAATATATTTATATCCGTCGATTTCCTGAAGTTGGTGGGTAAATTTATTCTGCTGGTGCGCGCGGTGCCGTGCGCGTTAGGAGAAGCCGCTAGTAGGCGGTGTGTGGTGACCCCACCACCGATTTTTGGCTTCACCGCGATCGCGAAGAGATTTGTGCGTATCCGCCTTCTGGATTACTCTATATTCTAAGCCTGTTACATATAACTCAGGCTGGGAACTTTTGGATCTAACACGTCTAGGACCGAAATAATAAAAACTGTGCGCTTTTTAAAATGCAGATTTCAAAAAGTTGAGAGTATTCATAAAATGACAGTAATTACATATTAGCGCATTGTAAAATACTAAATGTGAAGAAAATATGTTAATATAATAATCCCGGTGAATAAACCTTCATTCCTAAAAATTGCACATAAAACATATATTACTCTCGGTATATTTAGACTGGTAACCTGAACCATCAATATGTTAAACCGACAGTAGATACTTAGACTGTTTTTCATTATTTTAAGAATATTTGACTACTATATTAGGTTAAATACTAAATTAAGATAAATATTTTATAAATTAGAGAATAAATGCAGTTTAGTACAAATGACAATTTCAGTTTTTTCATCCTGTAAAAGAACGAATATACAAGCAATTGGCGATATTTTTTTATTATCATTTCAAATTAAATCCCCCGCCTAATTTGTTTTTAATAAAAAGGAAAACAATTTAAAAAGTGCTCTTAATATGACAATGCTTGTGCCTATTAAGAAATGGTTGTCAGTTGATAGTCACACATATTACATATTTAGTTTTTATACAACAAGTTATAACATGCTAGTCAATATAACAGTTGGCATGAAGAATATATAAATATACAGTTTTATTAAACTCACATTCATGAAGATTTTACTATAAATGTGTTTAATTATTTTTATTTTTTTTTAAATGCTCGGGTCTTGTATTATTTGTTCAACTGTATTTTTTTATATAATTAAATTAAGTTCACTTTGGTAATTGTATCGTGATAGAATCATTGATACTTTCCGTTAATTTGTTACATGTGACCTTATTTTAATTTTTGCAATTCTTTATATATACTCGTCTAACTTAAGCATTTAGTCGCTCGTCTAACTTAACTATTTCCAACCAATTTCAACCATTTCCTGATAAATCAAGTTTTTATGTTTATTTTACTCTCCCATGTATACTTTTTAGTTGCAAATCGGGGTTTGTCTTTTCAATACATAAACGTCCTAAAAACTTATGCAATTTTAAAATGCATATTTTTAAATAAAATACTTAATTGCTAATCTAGAAAGATTTTATAAATCGCTTGTATAAAAATCAAAAATAGGTTCGGAACTTCAGTTAGCTGGATTTTTTATGCACCTTCGTTATGATGGTCTAAAAAATTTATAAAAAGTTCCATCAATATCGTGCAGGGACGTCTCGAGATATATGTATATAGGTAGGTCAAAAGTCAGGAAAAACGGTTTTCCGTGAAAGCTAATTTTTTATGACTTAGAGGTTCATCGGGATTTCCATTTAAATTACAGATTATTCAATTTCTAACGGAAAAACTTCTGTATATTCCTTTTGTAGAACCAATCGTTTTCATCTTAGAACACAATTTATATGAATAAAGTCTCACATAGTATAACGCACTCTATAGCAGGGTGTGTACTATACTACTGCATAAATAAAGTATGTAACTTTGTTTTAGTAAATACATAGTTTAATAAAAAAAAATCCCGCGCTTCTTTTCCTAACAGAAACACCCTACAAATATGAAATATTATAATGCATTTGGAGATGTAAAGGTAAAGATATATTAATACAAAAATGCTCATAAAAAATAGGCATGAAATTGCTTATACAATTACCGAAGATACAATTACCCAAGCGAACATAATTTAATGATCATGTCCACACTAAAGGTTGACCACGCATGAAATGCAAGGTGGTACATCACCCTTCTTGCCAGTATATTAAGCTCTCATATATATTCTGTGTTCAATTCACGTAGAATAAACATGCGTAAAAATCCATACTAGTTTATTTTAAAAAACCCACTCTCGGGCTTTCATTCTTCGCTACATTATAAATATTATTCATGAAAAGTAGAGAAAGCTGAATGTGCGAATTTCCCAAAACGAGCCTCCTTCCGCCATATGGACATCCTTGATTTGCGTATGTGCCGTACTTCATTATTGTGAGACTCATCAATTTATACCGGTGACATTTCAAAGTCAATGTTGTACTCTTTTTTGACTCAGTCGAAAAATAATTCTCGAAAGTGTAAGACGTTATACATTCACTTTAATTCTGGAATAGATGAAATTATCATGGCTGATAAACATTTTATATGCGATAACTCGTTTTCATGGTGACAGAGTGACCTTTGAACATAGTTTACAATTTAAAATAAAACCGGCCAAATGCAAGTCGAACTCACGCACAAAGGTTTCCGTAGTAAACTCATAAATTTGTATTTTTCAAAGACACTGTGAAAAACAACATTATTGCTGCGGTCGGTACCAAAAATACCCCACATCTCAAAAAGTACTCTACAGTGCAAGTTTCGTTGGTAGTTTATTTTAAGTTCTACTCCACTTTAATTTTTTAACAGTTAATTGAATAGCTAGAGCAGGGGGCACACTTTTTAAGTCTTAAAAACACATATTTTACTAACTATTGACTTGAACGAAAAAAACTTTTTCGGGATCTATGCATATTTTTGAAAACCAGTCTAACGATAACTTTATGCGCAGTAGATTTTTATTTTCATCTCTCAGTTACATGTATGGAGAGCCATTCCTAATATTATTTCGTGTCATAATTCACTATTTGATTGCGTAGCGGTTCATAAAAATCATCTTCCATCCAATCTTCAACTATATAGTCCCAATAATCTCCGAGTAAAATGGCTGTGACGTGCAGACAGACAAACCGACGAACGGATAAGATAAAATTTAACGGGTTCCATTTTTATCATTTAGTTACAGAACCCTAAAAGTAATAGCGTTGAAGGTGCACACCTAAATTGAGCTAACTGAGAATTTTCAAGAAAACTGACCATTTTTAGGCCCAAAATTACTATATACCTGTCTATACCTGTCTGGACAGTAGTAACTATTGTGATTTATGTGGGTTAATATGCCAAATTTCAAGTTATAGTAACTTGAAATTTGGCAGGTTAACTCACATAAACCGCGATTTTTGAAAATTTAATGAATATTTCAAACAGTAAATATCAAACGGTATCTATAGAAATGTAAGATAGGTCGTCTTACGAAAATTTCTAATAACTCCATCTACTCTTTCAAACGAGTCTTGGAAAAAGACGAGTTTGATATAAAAGCAAAAGCACAGTGAGATGCAGACGTGATTAATCTCATGAGGTTTCCGTTTTGGCCTTTCGAGATACTGAACAAAAATTATGTAATACAAATTCACCCATTGCAACGTGTAAAAAATCCACCCCGTGTCAATTCAATTTATGTATCCACGAAATATATCCTGTCGCGACAATTATCCTGGTGCGATATTTCACACCAACTTTTATTAACCCTTATCTAAGTACGGTCAAGCTATTATCGGATTGTTTATTTAAACGAACTACTTTATCTCAACCGGTCATATAAACATTTTTGTACCGTGAGTACCGATGGGAATAGACATTATTTAAATTAACTTAATTAAACTAACGAGTTACTGGTGCGTCAGGAATACTCTCCTGGGCGGTACCCTTTGCCTGCGGGTGGAAACCTAGCTCTTCAACTGATTAGCTGAGTATATAATGACCTCGATTGCTTAATGGTTTGAAAAAATAGTAAGTTATTGATAACGTTTTAGTAATTAACCTATTTAATGAATTTAATATGGATATAAGTATATTGAATAGAAATTTTAAGGTTAAATTTTTAATTTTAAATAAAACCATCTATTAAAAAGCTAGAAGAATTTTCATATTTTTCTGACATTCATTGACAATATATAAGTATTTACAGACCTGAATTCTTAACGCGTCATACTCAACATAAAATATTCCATTATGAATCACAAAAAGAAGAAAAAAACTTTTTATAAGTGCTCTGCTCTTTCGTACGAGATGTTAAAAAGTAGCCACGGAACGTCTACCCCTGGTGTACTCGCAACAAAGGTTTTGAACCCCTTATTTATAAGACTACCGTTTTGAAGATCATTTTACTCAGAACTAAGATAATTTTGAACTAAAAAAGTCAAATTCGGCAAATATTACTGAATAGGTTGCAAATGCCTCAAATAAGGTAAATTTAACTACGTAGATACTAATGTACTAATTATTCTGGTATACGTAATGATTTACTTTCATGCGTTTACAAGTATGTACTAACATTTGAAAGAAAAGAACTACTGCGCCATTTTTATTCATTATGAAATTCAGGTTGTCACGTTATGTTTGTTAATCATTTGAAGAAGTTATTTAAAGTTTACCAACAACAATTAATAATTTCAGTTTTTTATTATTAATTTTAGTCTAAATGGTATTATTAATACAATAAGAAGAATATTACTTATTGCTTACATATTCAAATAATTATTAAATATGCCTTTTATTCTAACAATTCGTTAAAATTTACTTTGTATTTCAAACATACATCAGTGCTCATATTAGTTTATATGTTGTGTATATTATTTTGGTTGTGACTCAAAAAATGCACTTCAATCTATTTTATCGTGTAAGAAAAATAAATGAATAAATATTCCATATTATTCCTATGGTTATAATACTCCGATTGCCAAATTTAAAAAAATATTTTCCAACAGGTAGTTTTTCCGGTTCCCATAAAATCATTAGAATTTTCGACGTAATAAGTATTAATAAATATAGAAAAAGACATATATTAATAAATATAGAAAAAGATATATAAAAAGACATACATATTTCATAAATTAGCACGTGTAAACGCAATATTTTGCTATTGACAAAAATTATTATTCTAATAAAAAGCTAAATAAGGCCAAATGACACACTTCTAAAATCGATAATACGATTTGAACGATAATCAAAAACCTTTCTCTTTTTAAACACCACTTTCTCATCCTTTGAAATATGAAAAGTGAAGTCACAAGCTTTCAAATATTTTATAACATATTCTGAAGCCACACCCGCAATGAACTTTGCTCCTCTTTATCCCCCGGAGATAAAAATAAAGTGTAATATGTAAGGGATCCTTTCCAAGTGGAGTTTCTGAGACAATAACTTCTATTAATGGTTTCTCGTACTCCAATTTTATATTAGGTTTACAAAATTAAAGCGTTCCACGACCGCTGATGAAAAACAAACACCGAGCAAGTCAAATTCGT
This sequence comes from Druceiella hillmani, assembly GCA_039881145.1. NCBI lineage: Eukaryota > Metazoa > Arthropoda > Insecta > Lepidoptera > Hepialidae > Druceiella > Druceiella hillmani. Next base: position 14,593,193 of record JAYKKI010000038.1, on the reverse strand, counting down.
TTAATTTGTTTAATTTAACTAAAGCAGTACAGAGCCCCGTGAAAGATCTCCTCTCCTTTGAAAATAGGTCTAAGACTGCCTTTTATTTCAAATTAAATTTTTTTAACCCTATTTAATTCGATGTGCATTACGTTACATTTTGTGACGCTATTTAATTCGATGTGCATTATGTTACATTTTGTGACGATACTTAATTCGATGTGCATTACGTTACATTCAATAACCTGAAAAAACTGCAGTTAAATTATATTAAATTTCAAGTACAAATGAAACTTTATACGGTTTTAGATATGTAGTTAGATAATGCAAATACCTTGTTTCAATTTAACATATGTAAATTACAATATTTTCTCTCATCGCTTTTAGAGATATTGCACGAAGACTGTCAAAGATGTATTTCAACAACAGTGAATTCCACTCATAAGTGTGATAACATACGTGTTATCAAAATCGCATGTAATATTACTAATAAATAGTTTTGTAGACATTTTTCCAAAGTTAAAATCTAATTTGACTACATTTATTTTTGTATTAAAAAAAGTACCATTAATTTAGGCCGTGGGTATTTTTTACTCAATGAAAAGGGGTAAATTTTACTTTTTTTGTATTATCTGAAAAACTACATATTTTTAGGAAAAAAAATTATTTTAAAAATAGTAGCTCATAAAATATTATCCAAAAAAGTTACATTACATTATGTCATAGAATTCACAGTTTTGAAGATAGAGAAATGCGAAGAAAAAGTGTGCCCACAACCGTACAAATATATTTGGTATAATAATATATGTTAAGGCGTTTTTCGTTTTTCCCAGTGGACCTTTTATCGGTTTAAAATATTTTTTTATGAAGACGGCTTGATCAGTTTTTGAGAATTTTTTTTATAATTATAACACATTACGTATTATAAAAGTTTTTTTTTTATGTATTCTGCTTAGCACAGCAATCTGTTTTTCACATTTAGCTGTTATTATTGGTGACTACAGTCTGCGTATGTAATTTAGCCGTGAGGAGAATCCATCGATCTCTCTCACTTTGGGTTTAGAAATCTGCTATGAATACTGTTCCTTCTTAGTCGTGAGTGTTTAACACTGTCATCTCCTAATAGTTTAGTAGCCAGCATATTCACATGTTCAGATAGCTTGGTCTGGTATTTAAGACTTCTGGTGGCTATTTCCTGTTTCACAGTTGTTAGGTTCAAATCTCGGAGTATGTATTTGTTACTTATACAGTTTGGGATTTGGAACATATATCTCATTGTCCTGGTTTGAAATCTTTCCAAGATCTCGATGTTACTGTTAGATGCTGAACCCCACGGCTCGATCCCGTATGTCCACACATTGGCTTTAATATTGTTTTGTAGACAGCCATTTTGCTTTCATTAGATAGTTGTGATTTTTTCCCGATGAGCCAAGACAAGCTTCGCAATTTTGCATCTAATTGTTTACGTTTATTCCAGATGTGTTTTTGCCACGTCAATCGTTTATCCAAGTGCATGCCGAGGTATTTACCAATATCTGAGTGCGGTATCTGTTGCCCGTTTAAAGTAATTGCTGGGCAATCTCCTTTTCTGAGACTGAATGTTACGTGAATGGATTTACTGTTATTCGCTTTTATTCTCCATTCTGCAAGCCACGCTTCAACTTCTCAATTATAAAAGTAATGTCATTTCAATCTTCAATTATAAAAGTAATGTCATTTAAAGTCTAAATATTTCTGAAAGGAAAATAGAAATAGAGCTAAAAAGAAATGAATGTGTTTCGCTATTCTAAAAACTATGGAACATATTTTCGAAACCTGAGTAAAAAAAGAAACGATGGAAAATAGAATATATACTTAATACTACTTCGATCGAAGTTTATAATGATAGCAGTCGAAACTAAACGCAGAAGAGTAACATCGTGGCTTTCATATTTAAATCATATTGTTATTTTTATGACCCTTTGTTTTATGTTATGTAAATAATTTTAATACAATATTATGGAATCACACATGATTTTCAAGCTCCAATAAAAGGAAAATTTCTATAAATGTGCCCACAATGTTATTTTAGTTTCGTTACCAAAGTACCCGATCGGAGAGCTGCACTTGTAATTATTTTCGAATTTGTACCATAAACTTGTTTAATTTAAAAAAATATTGTTTTACTTTTATTTTGTTGTTAAATTTTGAGTTTCCTTTGTTTTCTTTACCTGAATTTATTACATCTTCCCGATCCATTAAAACATTACGAGACCTCGACCTATGCCCTCGCATATGTATTCGTAAACTTCGATAATTACGAAGGATGCAAACTTCCTTAATTTGGATGGTATATCGGTAAGATTATATCATTTTTAGCCACCCTAAATACCGTGCATTTCTACAAAAAAGCTACATAGAATAAAAAAGGAATTTTGGCTTGGGCTGATCCAGAGCAATCCAAGTTTAGATTGGAATTCAGACTTTACTGACTAGAGTCATTTTTTTATGTACTTTACCCATGCGAAACCAGCAGACAGTCAAATGTTATGATTTAGACTACCGTACCAGTGCAGCATCGTGACTGAGGAGTTTAAACCTAGATTTTAATGATAAAACTCTCCTTGATACCAACGATAGTAATTTTAAACCAGGAAACTCTCAAGTCTCACGATCTAGGCATTCATCACTGAAACATCAGACTTTAAGAATTAAAGTTCAAATTTCACTGGATAAAGGTAAAGTTTCTTGAGAATCACATGACTAGAAGTAAGTAGAAAACCTATCACATGATGTGAAACCGGCAATATAGGGAACGCGAAGCTAAAAATACCATTTAATAAAAAAATAAAATTTTGAATAAACTTGCTTGTCATAACGATTTGGCACAATTCCTTGAATAGTATGTGTGTTTATAACCACATTAAACAAATTAATAAAAACTCGTCACATCATACCAACTTTATGTTGAAGGCATACTTGAAAAAGAATGCTTTCCTGAAGAATTTTAAATTTTTTTGTATGAGTTTAGAAACTTTATTACTTAGTAGTACATGTGGAAAAACTCATAAACCTTATGCCAACTTTTTACCCATGTAAATAATCAACAAATTCTACCAAAGTAACTGCATAACACTTAAAGTAACTTATTTTCAATTATTATTACATATGTAAAAATAATAAAAATCTTGATGCGAGCGCAGCTCGTGTATCCCACCCCGCTCTTGCTTCAAACGACTGTAGCGGACTTGACCCACAAATTTGATGTCAGCGTCTACATTATTGGCAAAGTGTTTCATACAAATGTATAAAATTTAACGCCACCTATATCGGTATCGGTGTCGTGTCGACTAATATGGAAACGCCCATACCTGATGGAGTGAGCACAGCTCATATCGCTCGTTTCAATAAGGCAACATAATATTACGAGTATATTTAAAAGGGAAAAATCAAAAACATTCCTTTTTATAACTATCATCATTTTATATTATTTCCATATCTTCCTAAATGCATGCAATGGTCATAAGATGGGTAAAATAAGCCTACTCAGCCTACTCGTTTTTCGGCTTGCTTAACAATTGTTCCTACATCTAATGTAGGAACAATTGTTAAACAATGTCTTGCATTGTTCCAATCTTGATATCTGAATATCCATTAAAATATATACTAAACAGATTTTTCTCGATATGAATTCATTCTTTTATCAGAATGTCAATAATTTATAAATGAAAATTCTCAAAGTAGACTGTTAACCTTATTCCTATACATATTATCAGCACAAGAACCGTGTGCTCACATAAGTTCTTCATAATAAGAGCGTACTTATTTGAGCCGGTATGTCCTATATACTAATATACTAGTCCACTGTAGGTGAATTGAGTAAACTCGGTTAATTGTCCACAATCTGTTTTTAAATTCACAATATACTATGAATTGACTTGACTTCATAGTTCTATCCCACGTACTATATTTCCAGCTAAATTCCAAAAGAAATAATACATAAACCAATAAATAATCAATATGCCCACTTGCATGTGATATTATAGCACACAAATGATTCTAGAATATAAACATAAAGAATAATCTCCCTCTCCCTTTTTATTATCGAACAATAATTGTTCACTACACACTAACGTAAATTACCACTTTTTAATTAAAATTTTAGATAACTCGTACCAATCGGTGATCGCTCCCAGTTGATCTCTGAGACATTCACAGTTAAGTGTTTTCGGTAAACTATGATAAAGTCAATCTCATTCTTAGTCACATTATTGGGGATCCAACCAAGCAACTTTCCTTAGAATTTTCTTAAAGAACGAACCGTCCTCTTTGGACTTATAATAGCTCCAGATGAGAGATAGATCAGTTTATTTTATCTAGGTTCACCTCCTTTCGTTACACTTCGTTGTCTTGACATTAGATGTAGCCATATATAATCTTTACAATAGGTAGGCAAATAGCCTGTCATAACAAGAGGACCTAGCACCCCGCTCCGCCTTATTTGTACCAAGACCGCTACCATAATTGAAAATACTGGGACTACCGAGAACTAGGGACCATTTAGTGTACGCATAATTTGAAAGCTTTAAAGATATGTAAATATTGTATTAGTGCAAACAGTTAAATCGGCAGTAATATAATGCAAAACAATTTCCTATTATTTGTAAAGTGAACTGTGAAGAAAGAAAATACTGACGTTACGCTAATTTGCAAGGTGAAATTCTACGACTATTTTGATAAATATCGCTTAGGGGTTGGTTATATGAGATCTCATAACTTTTTAAGAGTTAAAGGATAGTGAGTCTTGGCAACATTTTTACATAAATCCACTCAATACTCGCCGCGTTGCAAACAACCCCGCATCACCACCCCAACTCCCCTCGCCCCGTGCTGCCACCGCGTACTCATTACAGCTGTAAAACAGCTTGAGGGCCTCTCGGCTGCGCGGACAAGATGAAGATCGCCGCCGTCACATTTACTTATTGTTTATAAGTACTTCAGGAAGATATTCTACGGAAAATTCTAAAACATTTATATCTATGGAGTTTCACCCCTTTGTGCAAGTTAGAAAGGAAAAATTTATATATATTTTTTTAATTTCCCCACCATTTATACACTAATATCAGCTATCATACCAAATTTCAGAATTTTAGTACCTCGTGAAGTAATCTAAAAGTTTTAATGATCATCAGTGAGTAATGAATAAGCGGAGAAGTAACCAAATTATTGAATTTTAATATGCATTAATAAAACCTAAACCAGTTGAGCTAGGAAAATAAAATTTCGTATATTTATTAAGTCAAGTAAATAACTTCTACTCTGTTCCTTCAAACCGAAGGTATGAAGGTTCAAAAGTACGGCGAATCGCTTCGAGAAAAGGTAATGCGGTGCCCTGCTCGTCTTCGCTCATCTTGGTTGGAGTACTGCCATGCTCCCAGATCAGATTAAATTAATAGTTATATTTAATAATTTTCAGCGTATATACTGAATGATAGTAACACTTATGGCATGTGGTCCTTGTGCTGAAACTATATTTTATTCTGAATAATTTAGTTCTAAAATTACATGCCATACAAAACAATGTCTGAAAAGTTTGTATTCCAACAAGGGTCTTAGATTTACATAACAATTATACCTGTCCGTTAGGATAAAATAAGTTTTTATCATGTTTGTTATTTCATAACAATTAAAATATCTTTGTGTTACACGTAATATATATATTGGCTATCTTTTACCAAACAACAGTTAGTTTAATTATTACAATAGATGCGATCATCATAACCATACACAGCAACTAGTTTCAATCTCGAAGTTGGGCTCACAGATTAATTTTTAAGGGTGTCAGTTGTCTTTCAATTAACAATGATGTATTTAGCTTTTGTCAGTACCAGCCGGTAGACAGCGAAACTAATTAAGTATACCAGTCGCTTGTTAAGTTTCATATTTTCGGAAATGTTTGACGGCCGTTTAAGTTTGTTATATTAGATTAAATAAATGTTGAGCTGAATTTACTATTGCTTGTTAACACTTATATCGTTGAACTATTATTTGTTATTTAATATGCTAATAAATAACATACTGGGTTGTCGTGGTGTAACTGCGATCGAATGCAAATGGCGATAATATTATGAAAATATGTAAAATTAATTACGAGATCAACAAAGAAAATTAAAATCTTTGCTATCTCTTTAAAGTTTATTTTCCATCTTCTATTTAATTTTCATATTATAATAATTTTAAGTTCTATGTACATCTCGTAATTAAGTTATTTTTGAGGTTACATGGTGCGTAAATATTATTATCTTTTGTAAAAGAATTTGGTGGGGAAAAGAAATTAGAAATTATAGATTTTTCCGCTACCTCAATTTTTATATTTCATTTGATTAAAACTTTGCGTTCTTGCACATTCTTCAAAATTACAAATTATTTTCTCTTTTTATAACATATCGTTTCGGGCTTACAGATTTTAAATTTAAATAATTTTTTTCCCTAAGGAAAATCGTAATGAGTTGACAACTACTTTTGTTTATCCGACTTTTTACATTATCGGAAATTTTCAGAAATATGAATGTCTAATTGGAGAGAGTTTCGGAAATCGTTAATATTAAAATTATAAAATCTGAATACTAGAAAATTTACAATTAAAATTTTAAAAAGATGTGGAAAAAAATTATATTCAACGCTGTTACATGATGAAAACATGACCAACATAAAACTTTGAGAACATTATTCTAATGACTTTATAAAAATAAAATTTTCGATTTAGAAAAATATAGAAATAGGATTCATAATATATTTGTGATTTGTATTGTTTTAACGATAACAGAAAATAGATTTGATAACGTGCATATTTTTTTAGATTATATTTGTTAAATACATATATGATACATACGATTTATTGTGTATATCGATAGTTCAGCGTAAATATTTCTGGGTATTTTACAGTTTTAAGTTCCAATTTAAAAATGTCCCTCGGTTTGATCTAAATAGATAACTGAATGTTATCATAATTTACCTAACTTTAAAATCAATCTTGTAACTTTGATTACCTTATACAGCAACTTTAGTTATCTTATACACTCAGCAGTACTTACTGCTTGAAAATAATTTTATTCAAATGATAAAAATTCGACCCAAATAAAATTTTAGTAACATACAAATTTATTTATCATTCCTAAAACATTTTAAGTGTTATACTGATGAAATAAGTTATCAATATTCCGTGAAAATTACAAATTAAAATCAAGTACTTGATTCTAATTTAAGAAAAATTCTCATAATTCCTATAGAAAATGAAATAATGGTAAATTTTATTCTTGTCTCTCTTGAAAAGCGAGAATATATTTCTTAAATTAAAATCCCAAAAACACAAACAGAATTTTTGAGTAGTTAATATATATTCTTATTATTGTAACTGGATTTGGTCAGAGTAATAATAATTTGATTTACTGCACGTAAAGCCAATATAAGAACAAGATTTTCTTAACACTCTGAGATTAGCACAAATTTGTTTTAGGTAGCTTCCCTAAGGTATCCGGGGAAATAACCTTAATAAGTAATTCCGAAAGAGTTAGTATCATCGGTTCGGATAGTCATTTACTTGGGCAAAAACTAATTCAGTAATAATTTAAGTGTGATCAGATAATGGTCGGTATCGCACCCCAGTAATTATCGTAACGTAATATCTTTAGCAGGTGGGCGGATTAAGTGGACGCGCATAATGGATGGCGCTCGCTAAAAAAGTTTTCCTTTTTAAAACCCTACATAAACCTTCGGGCGGACACGCGGTTAAAATTTATAATAAACAGGAAAACGGGCCTTGTTCGAGGGTTTTTCCTGCGTTTTCCTTATTATATGAATACCAAGGGTTCAGATAAGAGTGATATTGTGTTAATGAAACATTTTCTCGAGTAGATGGAAATATTGTATGAATTAACGTCTTATAGTATTAAACATAAAGTATTAAACATTGTAGTATTAAACATGAATTGTAAGAAAATTTTTATATTTTCTTTAAATAAGTCAAATACATACTTAGGATAATTTTCTAATAAAATTATATACGTAAAAATAGCAACTACTAAACTGGTTATTTTATTGGTCGGAAATGGATTTCTTACTACCGATTTATGAAAAGGAAATTATAAGTTATTAAAGGGACTTGGATGAGATAAAGTTTGAAATAATCTAATCCATATTTATAATGTTCATATATATATATATATATATATATATATATATATATATATATATATTGAATTAACGATTTGAACAACATAGGACTACGTTTTTAAACTAAACAATTCCTATATTTCTCGTCTTCTTTTTTTTATTAATAATTATTAAACGTTGGTGTGTCCTTTTGGACATTTCCGATAAATATACGACAATAACCCCATAGCTCATGTTACTATGTATATATTTTTTCTATCCGGGCCACTCTAATGGAATTGTTAATTCGAATATAGGAAAGATTATTTTGACAATATTGCAAAAATGAATGTGGTATATATATATATATATATATATATATATATATATATACATATATATATATATATATGTGTGTGTGTGTATGCATTACATGATGACAAATTTTTTTCACCATGTAATTCATACACATTTACACTTTCTTTCACATATACACTTTCTTTTTAAAAAGGACTGTAATAGCAAATATGGCCTATGGGAGTAATGAATAAAGTTTAAAGGCAATTTTACTTCCGTTTTCCCATTTTTAAGCGAAAAACTCCATAAAAATAATTGTTATTATGATATCAACCTCTTACCATTTTAATGTTAATTCCATACTGAAGAAGTTTATACATATATATTTATACATATATAGAATTAAGTAATACATATATATTTATACATATTTATAATTTATACATATATAGAATTAAATGATTAAAAAATGTGATGCGATGACATATGTAGATTTATTGAGGCATCATATATTACGTTAGTTTTATAAGAAACGGATCTGTAATTAATTAATATGTTTGATATGATACATTAAAATTTATTTGGTGAGATGTGAAAATTCGACAATTTCGTCTCATTTTTTTTCTTTTTTGAGATACGTATCCTACCCCTACCCCTACGTAACTCAAAAAAAACCAAATCCTTACAAGATTACTCCTATGCTCGTGCCTATGTAGCTAGTGACAGCGCTTTTCCTGTGAGTGAGATTTTATTTCAAAGATCAAGTTAATTCCTGAACTATTTTACCGGAATTTTATGTAAATTCTATACCGATGATTCTTGCATGCAACGCGAACATGACCGGAAATATGTTTCAACATGGCTTTATAATTTTTTTCTAAATTGTATGTGAAAGTCATCCAGGATGAGAAGTATTGGAGATATTAAAACATTATTTTTGAATCATTTGAAAGCAATGCTTAACTCCATCCGATTCGTAAACAAATTCGACGATCACGAACCAATGTAAAGTTTCACTAAAGAATGAACTGTTGTGTTAGCAGCAGGTAAATTAATTTATATTTAATACATTATTTTAATATAAAATATTATTAAGACCGATGAAAAGTTTATATATCCAAATTAACAGGTATTATTAAATGGTCTGTTTTTTTTTTAAATTCGTTAATAAATATTGTTTCCAATAAAGATTTTTTTATTAGAAACTGAGAACAAACTGCAGAATTTGTTCAACTCTTTATGAAAATATGAGTCTGAATAGCTTATTATGTAGAAGGTAAAAATGTTATTTTTGTCTCTGCATGTTTCTCCCCCTCCTCTTCAGCCATACCGCTGTAATTACATATTCGGATGATAAAATAAATAAAAATTTTCAATTATTTCTGTGTTAATATAATAAAAAATTCCATTTCCTATTGTTAAGAAATATTTTTTGATATAGTTCCAGAACAACAGTCTAGTAAAAGTTCTAATAATTTGTGAAAGCTATGCCGAAGTGCTATATCGATGATTATATTAAATTAAGGATTAATAATGTGTTAAAAATAATATCCGTAACTTTTGATTTGGTAGCATTTGATTAGATTAATCAAAATTAAATTAAGTTCAAAATTGTATTCGTATTTGAAAAGTAATTGTAAACTAATTATCTAGTTAATTATAACAAATATACACCTAAAAACTATATGTTATAATTCAATGCTATATTCATATGTGCATTGATAATGACAGGTAATTAAAATAAAACTAGTAAATGCACTTTTAAGAGAAAATTATGAAATTATTAAAATGTTTAAGTGGCACGATGTAATTCAACTTCTGCCTTCACTTCATTATAAAATAAACTATTTAAATTTGCGGATAATGTATATAGTATTTATGCACAGTGTCGAGAGAATATTTGCAAGTTTAATTTGCTAAGTGAATAATTTCATTTGAATTATAATCAATGATATGACTATCTCACTTTTGTTAATAGTTAAATTCAGTCCACAGATTAAAATCGCGATCAGGTTATTATGGTTATTTGGAATAAAATGTTCTTTTTTCAATTTCCATTAACTCTTTAGAAACAATGGGATACAATAAATCAAGTTAAAGCACTTGTTCATATCGCTTGTCTATTTTGTTTAAACACAATATGTAAATATACTCGAAAAGTTTTATTTCCTTCTCTTAAGAACGTCATTGTCCGGTTTTGATGAGTTCATTAATACTTCGTTTCCGCACGAGTACAAACTAAGGCATAATCCCAGCTATCGGTGAGCCGTGTTGCAAAAATGTGAACTCATTTTCCTTGAAATATTTGGACGGAGAGGAAAATTACGTAAATTTGATCTTTCTATTTAATTTTTCCATCGGTGAGCGTTGATGTCATTTAGTACGATGATAATTTGATGTAGCACTCAGAGATGTCATTAACTGTCTCAAAAACTTCAACCGAGAAAGTTTCCCAACATGTTTGCCTTTTTCCATTATAAATAAATTATTTTATAAACGTTAGACGAACTCAACTACTTTGTTGTAAGGTAATGTTTCATTATAGTACGAAAGTGTAAAATACTCGGAATTTTAATAGAAAAGGACAAATAAGAGGACACAAATTAATTTTGATCTTGTATGTTATATAATTTAATTGGTATGTAATTTAAATTGACGGTTATTAGAGAAGCTAATATAATTATTATGCAAGCCGCCTTCACTCAATTTATTTAATTTTCATTCAAAATCAATACTTTCCTATTAAATGAAATCTGGTAAGGAATATAATAACTTATTCTATTTAGTTATCATATTGACACCAAAAGCACAAAATATTGCTTTATGTATCCCAGTTTTTCAACATATTTCGAAAGATATACTCTATATTCACCGCATATGTTGTCAAGTATAATTTCCTTACCTTATATTAACTGAATAATCATGTAACAATATTAAAAGGAAATGAAATATTTTTCCACAATTAAATGAAACTACGTGATGTAGTATCATTTCTACTTTCTTTAAGTTCTTTACCATGACCTAGGTTTCGTTGATATGGAGCATGCTCTTAGTTCTGCTACATCCACAATTTGAGCCGGGTTGTGGTAACGTATCTGGGTATGATGATGTTATTGCTATTCTAGAGTTGGACAATAGTTAGTTTGCAATTTTCTTAAATGCACATTAAATTATGACGTGCGTTACACGATACGAATGAATCATTTAGTCCTATAAAAGGGAGATTCTTCGACTTGGAAAATTAATAAGACAAATTGGAAATTCAACTCTTAAGTAGTTAAGACCGAAAAAACATGGTAAATCAACAGCTTACTCAAATTTATAGTATTTCAAGGCTACATCTGAAGCGTATCTAAACGACCTGCTGTTTGCACTTTCTCACTTACTGGACTACTTTAATTAATAAGATTATTTATTCATAAATGTCTCTATAATTATTTTCTTCTTTATATTGTCGACCCTTTAGCATTGAATGAATGTAATGTTACTTTAATAAATAAAAAAGAACACTTCACCTCGTTCCATTTAATATTTAATCTCGAAAAGGTTTATTTTGTTAATTACGAAAATTAAATTAGAGGAGTATTTTTAAGAAATTAAATCTTTTCCTCATTTGTAATTTTTTTTGTGTGATATTTCCTAGTATCGTCATTACTTTTGATGCTGACATAACGTTAAATTTTAGTTTGAAAAGTAGTAATAAAAGTCTCATTGTGAAAAATTGTTATCATAATATACAACAAGTTTTACTGTAAAACATTAAAAAAGTAGATATTTGCTTTCTCGGGTGTGTTTTTTTTTTAAATCTTAATTTACAAAACTTCTGAAAATACAATATTAGATATGATAATGTGATCATTGTTTACTTTTATTCTATATGTATCTAAAACATAAACATGAATATCATTAAATCAATGAACTCATAACAAACCACGTATAATTGTACATGGGAAAAAACAGGTTCTGGTATATGTGACCCTACTCTTTTGACCGTCTAAAGTTGTGCTTTATTAATGTTCATAGCGAAGGCTACCTGTCTTGTGATGTCTTATAACTTTATTGCGATGCTTTATTTGTCATTTGGAAATACATATTTGGATCAGAAATCTTCAGTTTTACCGAATTGAAATGATTTAGCGGTGATAATGCACCTGCTTAAGTGAGTTACCTCTAATATTGCACCATTAATTGATTAAGATTTCTTATTAACCTAATGATAACATTTTTCTTTAAGAGTAATTTATTATATGGTAAACCGTATGGGATAGTTAAAACGACTGTCGTGGATATACATATTGTCAATAGATGACGTTGTTTACAATATAAACAATTTTGAAGAATAATACATAGAAAATAAAAAAATAACTAAAATGTATTAGTACAGTAAAATAATCAAAAGTGTTAGTATTATTAATACACCAGTAGAAATAAATAAAAATATCTACATAAGTAAATATTTCAATTTATTACTTCTGATGTACTATCACCCATTTCTGCCCTTTCTTCGGTGCAATGTCGTTCGCACTGTTCCAACCCACACGTTTCCTGTACATCGCAATTAACTGAGCGCACGGTACGAGCTATCAAATTGCAACACTGACTTATCTTGTTGTAAGTAGCAGTAAGTAATGATTTAATTACATGTAAAATATCGACTATGATGATATGACACAACCAAAAATAGAATTCATGAAAATTAATGTATTGTAGTGTGGTAGTAGGTAACACGCATTAACACTATAATTGATTGGCAATTTGCCAGTGAGATTAAGAATAGATAAGATCAG